>CM060956.1:1082243-2359743 GCA_030765055.1 Mantis religiosa
ATATCTTGTTATAATAGTCATATATCTGTGTTATATAATAGTTATATATCTTGTTATAATAGTTATATATCTTGTTATAATATTATCTATCTTGTTATAATAGTTATATATCTTGTTATAATAGTTATATATCTTGTTATAATAGTCATATATCTTGTTATAATAGTTATATATCTTGTTATAATAGTTATATATCTTGTTATAATAGTTATATATCTTGTTATAATAGTTATATATCTTGTTATAATAGTTATATATCTTGTTATAATAGTTATATATCTTGTTATAATAGTTATATATCTTGTTATAATAGTTATATATCTTGTTATAATAGTCATATATCTTGTTATAATAGTTATATATCTTGTTATAATAGTTATATATCTTGTTATAATAGTTATATATCTTGTTATAATAGTTATATATCTTGTTATAATAGTTATATATCTTGTTATAATAGTTATATATCTTGTTATAATAGTATATATCTTGTTATAATAGTTATATATCTTGTTATAATAGTTATATATCTTGTTATAATAGTTATATATCTTGTTATAATAGTTATATATCTTGTTATAATAGTTATATATCTTGTTATAATAGTTATATATCTTGTTATAATAGTTATATATCTTGTTATAATAGTTATATATCTTGTTATAATAGTTATATATCTTGTTATAATAGTTATATATCTTGTTATAATAGTTATATATCTTGTTATAATAGTTATATATCTTGTTATAATAGTTATATATCTTGTTATAATAGTTATATATCTTGTTATAATAGTTATATATCTTGTTATAATAGTTATATATCTTGTTATAATAGTCATATATCTTGTTATAATAGTTATATATCTTGTTATAATAGTTATATATCTTGTTATAATAGTTATATATCTTGTTATAATAGTTATATATCTTGTTATATAGTTATATATCTTGTTATAATAGTTATATATCTTGTTATATAGTTATATATCTTGTTATAATAGTTATATATCTTGTTATAATAGTTATATATCTTGTTATAATAGTTATATATCTTGTTATAATAGTTATATATCTTGTTATAATAGTTATATATCTTGTTATAATAGTTATATATCTTGTTATAATAGTTATATATCTTGTTATAATAGTTATATATCTTGTTATAATAGTTATATATCTTGTTATAATAGTTATATATCTTGTTATAATAGTTATATATCTTGTTATAATAGTATATATCTTGTTATAATAGTATATATCTTGTTATAATAGTTATATATCTTGTTATAATAGTATATCTTATAATAGTTATATATCTTGTTATAATAGTTATATATCTTGTTATAATAGTTATATATCTTGTTATAATAGTTATATATCTTGTTATAATAGTTATATATCTTGTTATAATAGTTATATATCTTGTTATAATAGTTTTATATACTTGTTATAATAGTTATATATCTTGTTATAATAGTTATATATCTTGTTATAATAGTTATATATCTTGTTATAATAGTTATATATCTTGTTATAATAGTTATATATCTTGTTATAATAGTTATATATCTTGTTATAATAGTTATATATCTTGTTATAATAGTTATATATCTTGTTATAATAGTTATATATCTTGTTATAATAGTTATATATCTTGTTATAATAGTTATATATCTTGTTATAATAGTTATATATCTTGTGTATAATAGTTATATATCTTGTTATAATAGTTATATATCTTGTTATAATAGTTATATATCTTGTTATAATAGTTATATATCTTGTTATAATAGTTATATATCTTGTTATAATAGTTATATATCTTGTTATAATAGTCATATATCTTGTTATAATAGTTATATATCTTGTTATAATAGTTATATATCTTGTTATAATAGTTATATATCTTGTTATAATAGTATATATCTTGTTATAATAGTTATATATCTTGTTATAATAGTTATATATCTTGTTATAATAGTTATATATCTTGTTATAATATTATATATCTTGTTATAATAGTTATATATCTTGTTATAATAGTCATATATCTTGTTATAATAGTCATATATCTTGTTATAATAGTTATATATCTTGTTATAATAGTTATATATCTTGTTATAATAGTTATATATCTTGTTATAATAGTTATATATCTTGTTATAATAGTTATATATCTTGTTATAATAGTTATATATCTTGTTATAATAGTTATATATCTTGTTATAATAGTCATATATCTTGTTATAATAGTTATATATCTTGTTATAATAGTTATATATCTTGTTATAATAGTTATATATCTTGTTATAATAGTTATATATCTTGTTATAATAGTTATATATCTTGTTATAATAGTCTATATATCTTGTTATAATAGTTATATATCTTGTTATAATAGTTATATATCTTGTTATAATAGTTATATATCTTGTTATAATAGTTATATATCTTGTTATAATAGTTATATATCTTGTTATAATAGTCATATATCTTGTTATAATAGTTATATATCTTGTTATAATAGTTATATATCTTGTTATAATAGTTATATATCTTGTTATAATAGTTATATATCTTGTTATAATAGTTATATATCTTGTTATAATAGTTATATATCTTGTTATAATAGTTAATATAATCTTGTTATAATAGTTATATATCTTGTTATAATAGTTATATATCTTGTTATAATAGTTATATATCTTGTTATAATAGTTATATATCTTGTTATAATAGTTATATATCTTGTTATAATAGTCATATATCTTGTTATAATAGTTATATATCTTGTTATAATAGTTATATATCTTGTTATAATAGTTATATATCTTGTTATAATAGTTATATATCTTGTTATAATAGTTATATATCTTGTTATAATAGTTATATATCTTGTTATAATAGTTATATATCTTGTTATAATAGTTATATATCTTGTTATAATAGTTATATATCTTGTTATAATAGTTATATCTTGTTATAATAGTTATATATCTTGTTATAATAGTTATATATCTTGTTATAATAGTTATATATCTTGTTATAATAGTTATATATCTTGTTATAATAGTTATATATCTTGTTATAATAGTTATATATCTTGTTATAATAGTTATATATCTTGTTATAATAGTTATATATCTTGTTATAATAGTTATATATCTTGTTATAATAGTTATATATCTTGTTATAATAGTTATATATCTTGTATATAATAGTTATATATCTTGTTATAATAGTTATATATCTTGTTATAATAGTTATATATCTTGTTATAATAGTTATATATCTTGTTATAATAGTTATATATCTTGTTATAATAGTCATATATCTTGTTATAATAGTTATATATCTTGTTATAATAGTTATATATCTTGTTATAATAGTCATATATCTTGTTATAATAGTTATATATCTTGTTATAATAGTATATATCTTGTTATAATAGTATATATCTTGTTATAATAGTTATATATCTTGTTATAATAGTTATATATCTTGTTATAATAGTTATATATCTTGTTATAATAGTTATATATCTTGTTATAATAGTTATATATCTTGTTATAATAGTTATATATCTTGTTATAATAGTTATATATCTTGTTATAATAGTTATATATCTTGTTATAATAGTTATATATCTTGTTATATAGTTATATATCTTGTTAAATAGTTATATATCTTGTTATAATAGTTATATATCTTGTTATAATAGTTATATATCTTGTTATAATAGTTATATATCTTGTTATAATAGTTATATATCTTGTTATAATAGTTATATATCTTGTTATAATAGTTATATATCTTGTTATAATAGTTATATATCTTGTTATAATAGTTATATATCTTGTTATAATAGTTATATATCTTGTTATAATAGTTATATATCTTGTTATAATAGTTATATATCTTGTTATAATAGTTATATATCTTGTTATAATAGTTATATATCTTGTTATAATAGTTATATATCTTGTTATAATAGTTATATATCTTGTTATAATAGTCAGATATCTTGTTATAATAGTTATATATCTTGTTATAATAGTTATATATCTTGTTATAATAGTTATATATCTGTTATAATAGTTATATATCTTGTTATAATAGTTCATATATCTTGTTATAATAGTTATATAATCTTGTTATAATAGTTATATATCTTGTTATAATAGTTATATATCTTGTTATAATAGTTATATATCTTGTTATAATAGTTATATATCTTGTTATAATAGTTATATATCTTGTTATAATAGTTATATATCTTGTATAAAGTCAGATATCTTGTTATAATAGTTATATATCTTGTTATAATAGTTATATATCTTGTTAAATAGTCATATATCTTGTTATAATAGTTATATATCTTGTTATAATAGTTATATATCTTGTTATAATAGTTATATATCTTGTTATAATAGTTATATATCTTGTTATAATAGTTATATATCTTGTTATAATAGTTATATATCTTGTTATAATAGTTATATATCTTGTTATAATAGTTATATATCTTGTTATAATAGTCAGATATCTTGTTATAATAGTTATATATCTTGTTATAATAGTTATATATCTTGTTATAATAGTTATATATCTTGTTATAATAGTTATATATCTTGTTATAATAGTTATATATCTTGTTATCAATAGTTATATATCTTGTTATAATAGTTATATATCTTGTTATAATAGTCAGATATCTTGTTATAATAGTTATATATCTTGTTATAATAGTTATATATCTTGTTATAATAGTCATATATCTTGTTATTATACTGTTATAATTATCTTGTTATAATAGTTATATATCTTGTTATAATAGTTATATATCTTGTTATAATAGTCATATATCTTGTTTTTATATTCTTTTATAATAGTTATATATCTTGTTATAATAGTTATATATCTTGTTATAATAGTTATATATCTTGTTATAATAGTTATATATCTTGTTATAATAGTCATATATCTTGTTATAATAGTTATATATCTTGTTATAATAGTCATATATCTTGTTATAATAGTTATATATCTTGTTATAATAGTTATATATCTTGTTATAATAGTTATATATCTTGTTATAATAGTTATATATCTTGTTATAATAGTTATATATCTTGTTATAATAGTTATATATCTTGTTATAATAGTTATATATCTTGTTATAATAGTTATATATCTTGTTATAATAGTTTATATATCTTGTTATAATAGTTATATATCTTGTTATAATAGTCATATATCTTGTTATAATAGTTATATATCTTGTTATAATAGTTATATATCTTGTTATAATAGTTATATATCTTGTTATAATAGTTATATATCTTGTTATAATAGTTATATATCTTGTTATAATAGTTATATATCTTGTTATAATAGTTATATATCTTGTTATAATAGTTATATATCTTGTTATAATAGTTATATATCTTGTTATAATAGTTATATATCTTGTTATAATAGTCAGATATCTTGTTATAATAGTTATATATCTTGTTATAATAGTTATATATCTTGTTATAATAGTTATATATCTTGTTATAATAGTCATATATCTTGTTATAATAGTCAGATATCTTGTTATAATAGTTATATATCTTGTTATAATAGTCATATATCTTGTTATAATAGTTATATATCTTGTTATAATAGTTATATATCTTGTTATAATAGTTATATATCTTGTTATAATAGTTATATATCTTGTTATAATAGTTATATATCTTGTTATAATAGTCAGATATCTTATTATAATAAAATACAAATAAAATACATAAAATACAAATAATTACAAATACCAGCAGTTGCCACACATTTTTGGGGAAAAAAAACCACAACATAAATCCAGAACCAAAACTACTAAAACATACATCAAGAAAAGAAGAACTATCCACATCGGAACAAATCTTTATTTCAGAAAATAGGAACAAAGTATTCAATTTCAACTTCCCGCAGAAAGATTTGTTCAGCAAGTTCCTCGAACCGCCACCAGAGGAGACCGATGACAAAGTATTGCCAGCTACACCAGTCCATGTCCGGCTGAAGATGGAGGGAAGGCCTCTGAAACTAGTTCCGGGAAAATTTAAAAGTAAGTGTTGTTTAGTGTCATTAATCGACTCCCCAAAAATTTAACCTGCTATATTGTTGTTGGCGGCTTGTTGCATTTTGAATAATGTTTAACAAAAGAGTCGCTCTTCCTCGTCCATTAATGTCACATTTCTCTTGCAGTGTTAAAGCGCCAAAACGAAGCGACTTTAAATACTTTAATTATTGTTACAATCACACAGTCGATACCAGTTTAAAAACATTTGATTATACTTTACTGTCAGGAACAAAAGCTATATGTGAAGAACCATGAAAATGTTCAAAAACAGTCCATTTCACGAAAATCCGCACGAAATTGCACTTACACCGCTCTTGGGACTGCAGGCAATGCAGTCCAGTGAGGACGTTAAGCGTTTACGGATGTAATCTATTCTATTTATGCAATTAAGGCAACAACAATACAATTAAAATTTTCTCTGGGGGGCTGCCGTCCCGGAGCCCTCCTTTATCGGCCGCCACTGCTAGAAACTTCTACAACCGTGCTAAGCACACAAATATATCACTAATAAATTATAGAATGTCCATATAATAAAGGTGTTAGACGAACTGCGCAAACTTACTCCAACGTTTGAATGATGACATAAAAAAGAACCCTCATTTAGCAAAGAATAAATCTTCTTTCTTCACGACAACGTTCAATTATTGCTATCAGAAAATTGTACAAATTAAAGTTCGAATTGCTTGAACATTCGCCCTATTCGCCAGATCTAGCACTTCTGTTCCCGAACCTCAAAAAATGTCTTGGAGAACGAAGATTTGACAGCAACGAGGTCATTGATGTGGTAGAGAGTTATTTTTAGGATTGTGTTAAATCGTACTACAGAAATGGTTTAATTAAATTGGAACACCGAGCCTTTCTGGAGATTACGTTGAGATATAAACATCTTCGTGTAGCTCGGCACTTATTAGCCAAGCCTCGTAAAGGAATGTCACTAGGTTTTCATGAGGCCGTGCTTACAATGAAATGTGTAGTGTTTAACGCCCGCTTTTACTACATACGGCACCGCAGGCGATGACACTGATGATACATGAGATGAAGATGGAGCACCGGTGGAATGAGATGGCGGGGTAAACCGGAGATCCCGGAGAAAACCCGCCCCAGCGCCGTGTTGTCCACCAAAAATCTCACTTTACGGTCGCCTGGGATCGAACCCGGGCCGCCTTGGTGAGAGCCAAGCGGTCTAATCACTGAGCCACGGCGTGACCGCCGTGCTTACATAAACGGCGTTCAACTCCATGTTTATAAGTAGGTAACTTTTGTGTTTAGTAAGCCTCAAGTTGAGGTTATTAACGGATAACTATACATTAATGAGTAGCAAAACTAGAAGGTTCCAAGTGTTATGTGTACAAAACACTACTATTACACGTAGCTTCATGTTAATTAAAGATTTTACATCGTTTTGTTATTCTCAAGGCCTTTTCTTTTTATAAATGAGTCAGCACTGCTGCTAAGAACAAAAAGCTGACCATCGCAAAAATACTCTGATATATAAATTGTTCTTGTACGCAGTGCACTACATATTACGAAATACTACAACTCTAGTTACAAAACGGAACTGCACTTTAGATATTGCTCATGTCAAGGACGTAAAACTAGACAAAATAACAGCTGACTGTCTTGATAACGTACTCCCCAGATTGTACAGGAAATTGAGTACTTTTATCGACTGGCTAGTGATAGCGACAATGTACGTTTTGACGTCCGCTGAATCTATTGAGTTGTGTGTAAACAGCGTTAGTCCAAAAGCAAAAGTTGGCTAAATAACAAACTTGGAATTTAAATTCAGCAACTTCCAAAGATGTTCAACAAAATCCCCCAGCTCAAAGTAACATTTACGTTTAATTAAAAATAATAGAACGATGAGAAAAAAATCACAACTTATGTTGAAAATGTCCTCTATTAGCTACAGTCTATCCTTAACCTGCTGTCGCTTTAAGTCCCTAATGTGCTCAGTTAGGTCTGGAACTCCATCCATAAGAAATATTTTCTAAAATTTTTTATATACTTTTTCGTTACGTGCTATATATCTACTGATAAGTCTGGTATAATTCCATGAAAGGATTCAAAGTTTTCGTTGCAGCTTTGTGGGTGGTAAGCTTGATTATTGAAAAGATTGTACAGAAAATTTGAATGTGCTATAATGTACAGTTCATTGTTGACAGACATCTGAACTGGTCAGTGTGAAAACTGAGACTGAAAATAGCAAAAAACAGAGCTTCGTGTTATTAAACATGTTCATTTGAAGGGCTGGAATGTCGCACAAGTCAAAACTGAATTGGATGAAGTTCACGCGGACTCTGTACCAACACTGATCAATGGATCAATGACTTTAAACGTGGTCGTAGAAGTACCGAAGTACTGGTCGCTCAATTCAGGTCATCACATACGACACCATAGAAAAAATCCACGATCTGGTTATGTAAGACCGCGGAATCAAAATCCGTGATATTGCTGAGGCTCTAGGTATCTCAACTGAACGAGTGTACAATATCCTGTATGAAAAATTGGCAATGAAAATGTTGTGTGCCGCCATTGCTCACAGTCGACCAAAAGCACACCGGGAAGTGTCTGGTGATGTTTAATCGCAATCGGTATGACTTTTGTGACCGTGGATGTAACTTGAATCAAACATTACACACCAGAGTCAAAACAATGGACAAACGCTGATGAAAGTGCACCAAAGGAGACAAGGACCATTTTGTCAACTGGTAAGATAATGGCCACTGTCTTTTTGGCACTTTCAAGGAATAATCCTCATAGGCCTCTTAGAAAATATCAGATATTAACTGGAGCCTATTATACTTAATTATTGGATCGCTTGTAACGTGAGTTGACTGAAATGAGACCCAGATTGAAACACAAAAAGCTGTTTTTTCACCAGGATAATGTACCATCGTACACATCAGCAATCGTAATGTCGAAAGTACATCAGTTGGGCTTTGAATTGGTTCCTCATCAACCTTATTACCAGACTTAGCCCCAAGTGACTTCTTCCTGTTCCTAAACTTGTAAATTTGACTTGGTGTTAGGAAATGTTCATCAAATAAAGAAGTGATAGTCACTGTCGACGAGTATTTTGCAGACCTTGACGGATTCTATTTTTCCGACGGGATAAAAAAGCTGGAATAAGTGTATAGTCATCAATGGAGACCATGTTCGATGTTTACGAATAAAAATATATATTTTTGTTTTTTTTACTAAACTAATCAAACGACCTGCGTGTTTATAACAAATGAAATACGTACCTTACATTTTCTGGATATGTCCTCAGAAGTCCTGGTCATTCTAGATGACTTGTATAACAGGTTAACTGTAAGAGATAGACAAAATATTACTACTTAACGCATGTATATCTTGTTAAAAACATATAAATTATGTGAAATATTTGGTTTTGTGTAAAGTTACCCATTTCTGATCCTGTTGCGTGACCTAGTCGGTTAGACTGTGACAGGTCTGGTTCTCGGCAAAAGACATGGGGCTTTAGAACCGGATATTCCTCTAGTGTTCACTTCACTATTACTAAACGTTAATTATTTTATGTTAATGAAATGTCAGTTTATGTTATTATCAAGAAATAGAGCAATAATCACTTATAAGAACAGCTGTGCGAGAGTGACAGCTTCATGAGTAGGAACATTAATTGCACAACAAAATAAAAGAAACACGACGTAGAGATAGATGAAGTATCTGAAATATGTGCAAGTGTTTTCTATTATCTCTGGCGTATAAGGAGATAATGTTATAATCCGCAGCATCAGAAGGTAACCTTTGACTCGTCTGACAATATATTTATTGCTGGAAATTCCGCATTTGTCATACTCCGTCGTCATCGCTGTTCGAAATTAATATCAGCATTTTCCCTACTCCCTCTTGTTAATTTAATCGAGATAAACGTTTCTAGATATCGTTTTGTTTTTTAACATTTACAACAATAACTCGGAAATGGTTTATGATACAAACTGCCTGGTTTAAGTGTGTGTGTGTGTGTGTGTGTGTGTGTGTGTGTGTGTGTGTGTGTGTGTGTGTGTGAGTGTGTATGTGTGTGTGTGTTTGTGTGTGTGTGTGTGTGTGTGTGTGTGTGTGTGTGTGTGTGTTTTGTGTAGTTGGATCTTGTCTATCTTTTATGGTTTACCAACTACACACAATGAAAAGGACTTCTCAGACTACCCACAGGAAATACAAGATGTAATTGTATTTGCTATGAAAATATGTTAAACGTATGGTACTTGAATAAAAATTGTTACAGCAATTTTTGAGAGATAAAAATAATGAAATATTCTGTAAGGTATAGCTAGAGATGAAAATGTCGAACATAAAGAGCAAGTTAGTCTTTCAGTTGTACTACATATGTACAAACATAGGAGATTTATCTACAAATAGCTTATTTATACAGGAGACGCGAAAACATGTCGGTATTTTGGCTAAATCTTGTTCTATTTACCGCAACCCGCTATCGGAACGTTGCACATCGTCATAAACTTTATCCTGTTATAGTTAAAAGGGAATGTCTTTGTAATTTCATTCTCTTTGTATTTCCAAGAGATTAAAAAAACACACAAAAAAGAGTTTCTAACAAAAGATGCAATTGTTTGATAATTCATACATTTAACCTGGAATATCATGGACATAGATCATTCCACACACAAATAGACACGCAAATGTGTTCGACATAAATTGTGTGCTTTAAGAGGATTTTCTCTGTCCTTACAGTTTACAGTTATTCAAAATCTGTTTACAATGAACAAGACAACTGAAGACATTTTCAGTAAATTCAGGATATACAAATAAGGTAAGTGTGGGTGATTTGGATTAGTGTTTCAAACTGTGCTCCCTAGGTGACGGTAGTGTACTGTTATGTTGACTATCTGAGACAGTTGAGTGTGTTTGTTCAGTCTACGTGAGAAATAGAGCTTATTTTACAGAAAAGAAGTGCATAATTGCTCCATTTATGGCATTTTGTTATTTAAAACATAGATTTTTAACGAATATGTATTGAAAATGCTCCAGAAACTTTACAATAAGAAAATACAGACTTTCTTACATTTATAATCTTCCTTGTTGTACTTAATCAATGATGCCAATGGGGAAAAATAAATACTACTGCAGTGGGGAAAGCCGATTAAGTTAAGGCGGCGGATGCTTATTTACGTCCTGCAAGGTAAAGTCATATCGCACGATGATTAGCCCAGAAAAATGCATAACGGTGTCACGAAATCTGCGTGGGCTGGCGTTGTGGCAAAGAAACAATTGATATATGTAAAATGTGTGTGAGATACATAAAGATATGAATATACAATTGTAGAAATGTGTTATTGGTGACATTATGTACTGAAATTGAATGTTCCATTCCGATTCGTCCGATATGTTCATCCTGTTGCGGGAGATTAGGTTCAATTTCCGCTCGGAATAAAATAGAAAACAAAAGTATACAGAAAATTGTCCATTTAACATAATCTAGAATGTCCATGGTTCAATATAAGGTAAAATCTTTCATATTTACGTCACAAGTATAGCTTTTGTGACTATTTTCAAAATATTGAGCATATTAACCAAATTTGCCTTACTTTTATCATGTAAATATCTTAAACATATAGTTTTTTAACTAAAATTGCTTATTAGACCCCTTTTTGAGAACATCGCTCGAAGAATGAAAGGTAACGGTAAGTCTGTGTGGAACGATTCGTGTTACATCTTAGAAAGTTCCTCATTTTAAGTGCCAAGTTTGGTATTCGGTGCTAAACAACTTTTCTTTGTTTGTTATACTGTTCCCACATTCTATAAAGGAATGAGATAAAGTAAACAAAGTCCGCTCGTTGCTCCAGTAACAGTGAGAGTAAGTAAATAAATAAATATTTGATAACTAAAACCTTTCTATAACAGCAACATCTTTAAGTACAAGAAAGTGAACTTGCTGTACAGTTAATAGCTCCAAGCAGTAACATGACCAATATTTATATAATTGCAAATAGCAACACTCACTTACACATTCATACATAGCGTACCATATAAGTACACCGCAGTTCAATGTCTTATTCCTTATTTACTTTATTACTCTCTGTTGTAAAATCATTAACTGAATATTTATCGTATCATAGGATAAAATAATGTACAAACCTCCGCTTCGGGTCGTGTTTTAAATTGTTCTACTCGTGGACAAATTGTTTTGTTTATACAATTGTACAATTACTATTTTTGTTTCTGGAGACTTGCATGACTTGTCGATATTGGGTGTAACTACTACACACGTGATGAGGATGAGCCACTTGTATTTGTGGAATTATCGAGGGTAGTTTATTACAATTAATTAATGATTCACAAGATTACGACCAAGGCCAACCAGAGAACGAAACAAGAATTTCAAGAAAGTTTTACACGTATAACTTGAAATAATATTTTGTTTCTTTATTGTGGTGATTAAAACTTAATTGCAACTGACTGGATTACCTTGGTTGCTACTTTGCTTTTCTGGAAAACTAAAGAATATAAAACCGGAACACTGTTACATACTCCTTCAAGCGACCTTTACTTTAAAATATGTACATTCGGCGTGGGGCTGTCATTCCAGACATCAACTTCTTTTTTGTGGGTTCCCTTCCAGACTATAATTACATTCCTGATTTTCTTGTTTCTACATTTCGCTTCATCTTTTGTCTGATCGTTGGCTGTCCAACGGTCCGCGCTGCATGCAACGAATGAATAAAGAAACGGGACAGATTGCCAAGGGAATTGAGAAAGATAAACGTGTAATATACATCCGAGGGTCGTTTGATAACTCTACTAAAAACCAATAATACTTTTTTGTTAACATCTTGCCTTATTTCTGGACATATCCTATACACTTTGTCCAGCGATGTTCCAGCCTCTTCATCCCGTCGTAAAAATAGATTCCGTCAAGGTCTGCAAAATACTTCATTTGATGCAAATTTCCTAACACCAAACTAAATTTTCAACTTTGGGAACAGGAAGAAGTCACTTGGGACTAAGTCTGGTAATAAGGTTCATGAGGCCCAACTCATGGACTTTCGACTTTGTGATTGCTGGTGTCTGCGATGGTACCATTATCCTGGTGAAAGAGCACGTTTTTGTGATTCAATCTCGGTCACTTTTCAGTCAACTCATCTTGCAAACGAACTAACAATGAAGTATAATAGGCTCCAGTTATGGTTCTGGTGTTTTCCAAGTAGTCTATGAGGATAATTCCTTGAGAATCCCAAAAATCCGCGTTTTTTGTGTAATTTACGTCCTCCAACGTTAAGTCATATCGGACGATGAATGGAATGGGTGAAATGATGCTCATGAGTCGGGGGTCCATAGAGCTTAGAGTTACCCGACATTCATCTTTTAGGATAAGGGTAACCCTGGAAAAAACCTTATCCAGGTAACTCACCCTGACCGAGATTCGAACTCGGGACCTCTTGAACGTAGTCTTGCGTATTGCGATCAAACATCGCCCCACACTGGTAGAAGTGTTCTTCCGGACGCCCTTTTGGTCGACTGTGAGCAATTGCGGTACACAACTTTTTCATTGCTAATTTTTCATGCACTTGAGATGTCTACAGCCTCAGCAATCTCATGAATTTTGATTCGGTAATCTTGCATAACCAGATCGAGGATATTTTTAAGTGGTGTCCTGTGTTGTGACCTCAGTTGGCTGATCAGACCGTGATTATTTTCGGTACTTCTACGACCACGTTTAAATTCGTTGATCCAAAAGTAAATGGTGCAGAGTCCGCGTGAACTTAATCCAATTCAGTTTTGACTTATGTAGCAGTCTAGCCCTTGAAATGAAAATGTTTAATAACAACACGAAACTCCTTTTTTTTCCATTTTCAGTCGCAGCTATCACATTGACCAGTTCAGATGTCTATCAACAATGAGCTGTATATTGTAGCACATTCAAATTTTTTGTACAATCTTTTGAGTAACCAAGCTTACCACAAATACACTATTTTTATTTACAAACTTTTCAGATACCTTAGACAGAACTGTGTATCATTTCAGAAGTTTCATCGCCAGTCTCAAAATCACCACTTCATTTTAAATATCTGTGAAAGAGGTCAATAATCGTGGAGCTACATACGTTTCGATAAGCCATCTTTTCAATCATGCGCTGTGTCCTACTGACATTTGACTTCTCAACTGTTTTGTCGTTACATTGCTGCAATTTAATTAGAACGGGTTCAGTTTTAATCTAGTAATATTATCATTTAAACCAAGTCAACATTAATCATTTCCAAGGCTGATGCGACGCAAATCGTCCTCACTAATAAGTGACAAGTGTGACTTAAGCAAGGCCGAAGCCTGCACTTTGAGCAATGTCATTATTAAACACTGATTTACATGTTTGATACTACGAAAATATTTAATATTTGCTCAAAAGGACATTTAAGGTTTTCCTCACAAAATATTACACATTGATTGATAATAAAAGTCTTTGCACTCGTAGAAAATTATCTTCTGAGTATATATTATTATTATTTGTGCAAATTTTTGAATGAAAACATTCAAATGTTGAGAAAGTAAATACCGTATAAGCCTAACGTATAACGGTGTTTCAATATATGTTGTTGCTAAGGGAAGTTTGTGTTACGTACTGTCATTTGTTACACGTTGTTTATTTGTTTCATAGTTTACTTTGATTTTACAGACATTTCTGAACATTGTTCAAGTGTTTTTGCTAAAATGGAAACAGTGGAGTATCGTTCAGTGATTCGCTTTTTACTTTTAGATGGGAAAGCTTGTGAGAGAAATGTGAAATGTGTCGTGTTTAACGCCTGCTTTTACTACATACGGCACCGCAGGCGATGACACTGATGATACATGAGATGAAGATGGACCACCGGTGGAATGAAATGGCGGGAGAAACCGGAAGTCCCGGAGAAAACCCGCCCCAGCGCCGTATTGTCCATCACAAATCTCACTTTGCGGTCGCCTGGGATCGAACCCGGGCCGCCTTGGTGAGAGCCAAGCGGTAATTGCGAGAGATAAAAGCGTAATTGGATGTTGTTTAAGGAGACCTTTTGGCTTATTTGACAAGGTATAACAAATTTAAACGTGGTCAAGGAGCGTCCAGGACGTCGTTAGCGAGGAAGTCGACGATATGATTCTCGCTGATCGTCGAACGAGAGGCCATAACTATATCGACGAGAAGGACAATTCTTATTTTGTACGATAAGTTGGAGATGAGAAAGCGTTTGGTCACAGTAGACAACAAGCGAGTGCGGCTTTCAACTTCGAAGTTGTTAAAGCGAAATATGAAGGACTTTTTGTGTCGAGTTGTCACTGTTGATCAGACCTGGCTTCACCATTATACTTCGGTAACCAAGCAACAATCAAAACAATGGTTTACTTTCGGAGAATCTACTCCAAAGAAGGTAAAGACGGTCCCATCGGCCGGAAAATTGATGGCGACGAGTTTTTGGGATGCCAAGGTTGTCATACTCATTGGCTTCTCGAAAAAAGGAAAAATATTACTGGAGTATACTACAGCGAGTTATTGGGCCAATTCGACAAGAGATGCGGCCCCATATGTCGAAGAGGAAAGTATGATAATACCCCGCAGTTGACGTCACCAAATTGCATGAAACACGTTCTCCTGCTCAATTTCTTCTCGGGCAGCAAGCCAGGTGTAAAGATGATTAGATATCGACGCTTCGGGAGTGAACATCTCTCCCATCATCACGATATTTATAAAATGTTATAACCACAAATGAAACACTGGATATAACACAAATATAGACAAAGACAAAACAATATCAAAATTTGCATTACTGAACAAAAGACTGTTTTCAGTAAATTAAATGACAGGTCAGGAGATGGCGTGAGTATAAAAAATTGTGTCAAAGAAACGTAACTATTTAACCTGATTATCAAGCTTCTTAATTCGAAAGACTTCCATTTTAAGGCCAGTTTACAAGAGGAGCATCACGATTAAGCATGCTTCTTTCAGAGGAAATGGCCAAAGCCTCCTTAATTCTCCGCTTCCAGTAACTGTTGCATATTGCCAAAATGGTCGTCTCCCGAAAATTTGCTCTATGGTTGTTATCGAAGCAATGCTCTGCCAGCCCAGAGTTCTCAGGTTGCATTAAACGAATGTTCCGTTCATGTTCGATTAATGCATTCGTTATACAAGCACTTATCGTTATAAGTACCATTTTCTTTATACAAGCCGCCACTAAGCATGCATGTGATTTCGTATCGGATGTTTAAGTTTGCTTGCAATAATTCCTCTACCTTATGTAAGAATCAGCAGGAAATGTATTTTCCCCATCACTTCAACTGGCATGTATGATGAAGTTGGACGAGAGCCAACAAGAATTGTTATTGCCTCATATTTTTCTGCACCTGTTGTTGAGCAATGAAACAGTTACAGAGCCATGACCTGATATTGCTCTTGTATATTTATAAACAACATTATTGCATTCTTTACTAGGTTTTGTCATGAGTAGAACTACAAATTGTTATATACTATTTTATTGTTTAACATTGCATTTACTCTTTGGTCAAACAGTCTTGTAGTATTCTTAGTTCATCTGAATCCATAAATGACAGATATATAAACCTTATTTGTGTAATCACCTCCTGTATCATCTGTTGATTCGTGAATTACTTGATAGATGTCCTTACTGCTTCAGAAACTTGTTGATAGATATCCTTACTGCTCCAGAAACTTGTTCACAGATGTCCTTACTGCTTGAAAAATTTGTTGATGGATTCCTGGTGCTTGAAGCTATTCATCAATGTCCTTACTGTTTAAGAAACTTTTTGATATATTAACCAAGCCTTCGCGGGTGATCGGTCGTGTCAACTTTGTGATCGTC
Organism: Mantis religiosa; assembly: GCA_030765055.1. Classification (NCBI taxonomy): domain Eukaryota; kingdom Metazoa; phylum Arthropoda; class Insecta; order Mantodea; family Mantidae; genus Mantis; species Mantis religiosa. Next base: position 1,099,190 of record CM060956.1, read on the forward strand.
GAGCTTTCGGTCATTCTTTACTGCATGGCATTCTTCAGATCCCTTTCCCTTCAGATCGTGATAAAGGCCTGGAGTATAGAATGTCCGTAAGCTCGATGTTCACAGACTTGACACGACTGATCACCCACGAAGGCTTCATTAATAACACTCGCCGTGAAAGCTTTAATTCTTACATTACTGATAGATGTCCTTATTACTTGATGAACATATTGATAGATGTACTTATTACTTGATGAACATATTGATAGATGTCCTTATTACTTGATGAACATATTGATAGATGTACTTATTACTTGATGAACATATTGATAGATGTCCTTATTACTTGATGAACATATTGATAGATGTCCTTATTACTTGATGAATATATTGATAGATGTACTTATTACTTGATGAACATATTGATAGATGTCCTTATTACTTGATGAACATATTGATAGATGTACTTATTACTTGATGAACATATTGATAGATGTCCTTATTACTTGATGAATATATTGATAGATGTCCTTATTACTTGATGAACATATTGATAGTTGTCCTTATTACTTGATGAACATGTGAATAGATGTCCTTATTACTTGATGAACATATTGATAGATGTCCTTATTACTTGATGAACACATTGATAGATGTCCTTATTAGTTGATGAACATGTGAACAGATGTCCTTATTACTTGATGAATATGTCAATAGATGTTATTACTTGAGGAAACTGTTGATAGACGTCCTTATTGTTTGAGGAACGTGTTGGATGTCCCTATTACTTGATGAACATATTGATAGATGTCCTTATTATTGATTAACATATTCATAGAATTCCTTATTACTCGATGAGAATATTGACAGATGTCCTTATTACTTGATGAATATATTGATAGATGTCCTTATTACTTGATGAACACATTGATAGATGTAATTATTACTTGATGAACATATGAATAGATGTCCTTATTACTTGATGAATATATTGATAGATGCACTTATTACTTGATGAATATATTGATAGATGTCCTTATTACTTGATGAAGATATTGATAGATGTACTTATTACTTGATGAACATATTGATAGATGTCCTTATTACTTGAACATATTGATAGATGCCCTTATTACTTGATGAACATATTGATAGATGTCCTTATTACTTCATGAACATATTGATAGATGTCCTTATTACTTGATGAATATATTGATAGATGTCCTTATTACTTGATGAACATATTGATAGATGTCCTTATTACTTGATGAACATATTGACAGATGTCCTTATTACTTGATGAACATATTGATAGATGTGCTTATTACTTGATGAACATATTGATAGATGCCCTTATTACTTGATGAACATACTGATACATGTCCTTATTACTTGATGAACATATTGATAGATGTACTTATTACTTGATGAACATATTGATAGATTTCCTTATTACTTGATGAATATATTGATAGATGCCCTTATTACTTGATGAAAATATTGATAGATTTCCTTATTACTTGATGAAAATATTGATAGATGTCCTAATTACTTGATGAATATATTGATAGATGTACTTATTACTTGATGAACATATTGATAGATGTCCTTATTACTTGATGAACATATTGATAGATGTCCTTATTACTTGATGAATATATTGATAGATGTCCTTATTACTTGATGAACATATTGATAGTTGTCCTTATTACTTGATGAACATATTGATAAATGTCCTTATTACTTGATTAGCATATTGATAGATGTACTTATTACTTGATGAACATATTGATAGATGTCCTTATTACGTGATGAACATATTGATAGATGTCCTTATTACTTGATGAACATGTGAATAGATGTCCTTATTACTTGATGAACATGTGAATAGATGTCCTTATTAGTTGATGAACATGTGAATAGATGTCCTTATTACTTGATGAATATGTCAATAGATGTTATTACTTGAGGAAACTGTTGATAGACGTTCTTATTGTTTGAGGAACGTGTTGGATGTCCTTATTACTTGATGAACATATTGATAGATGCCTTATTATTGATTAACATATTGGTAGATGTCCTTATTACTTGATGAGCATATTGATAGATGTCCTTATTACTTGATGAACATATTGATAGATGTCCTTATTACTTGATGAGCATATTGATAGATGTCCTTATTACCTGATGAACAAATTGATAGATATGCTTATTACTTGATGAGCACATTGATAGATGTCCTTATTACTTGATGAACATATTGATAGATGTCCTTATTACTTGATGAACATATTGATAGATGTCCTTATTACTTGATGAATATATTGATAGATGCCCTTATTACTTGATGAACATATTGATATATGTCCTTATTACTTGATGAAAATATTGATAGATGTCCTTATTACTTGATGAATATATTGATCCATGTACTTATTACTTGATGAACATATTGATAGATGTCCTTATTACTTGATGAACATATTGATAGATGTACTGATTACTTGATGAACATATTGATAGATGTCCTTATTACTTGATGAATATATCGATAGATGTCCTTATTACTTGATGAACATATTGATAGTTGTCCTTATTACTTGATGAACATATTGATAAATGTCCTTATTACTTGATTAACATATTGATAGATGTACTTATTACTTGATGAACATATTGATAGATGTCCTTATTACTTGATGAACATATTGATAGATGTCCTTATTACTTGATGAACATATTGACAGATGTCCTTATTACTTGATGAACATATTGATAGATGTGCTTATTACTTGATGAACATATTGATAGATGCCCTTGTTACTTGATGAACATATTGATACATGTCCTTATTACTTGATGAACATATTGATAGATGTACTTATTACTTGATGAACATATTGATAGATTTCCTTATTACTTGATGAATATATTGATAGATGCCCTTATTACTTGATGGACATATTGATAGATGTCCTTATTACTTGATGAAAATATTGATAGATGTCCTTATTACTTGATGAATATATTGATAGATGTACTTATTACTTGATGAACATATTGATAGATGTCCTTATTACTTGATGAACATATTGATAGATGTACTTATTACTTGATGAACATATTGATAGATGTCCTTATTACTTGATGAATATATCGATAGATGTCCTTATTACTTGATGAACGTATTGATAGTTGGCCTTATTACTTGATGAACATATTGATAAATGTCCTTATTACTTGATTAACATATTGATAGATGTAATTATTACTTGATGAACATATTGATAGATGTCCTTATTACTTGATGAACATATTGATAGATGTCCTTATTAATTGATGAACATGTGAATAGATGTCCTTATTAGTTGATGAACATGTGAATAGATGTCCTTATTACTTGATGAATATGTCAATAGATGTTATTTCTTGAGGAAACTGTTGATAGACGTCCTTATTGTTTGAGGAACGTGTTGGATGTCCTTATTACTTGATGAACATATTGATAGATGTCCTTATTATTGATTAACATATTGGTAGATGTCCTTATTACTTGATGAGCTTATTGATAGATGTCCTTATTACTTGATGAACATATTGATAGATGTCCTTATTACTTGATGACCATATTGATAGATGACCTTATTACTTGATGAACATATTGATAGATATGCTTATTACTTGATGAGCATATTGATAGATGTCCTTATTACTTGATGAACATATTGATAGATGTCCTTATTACTTGATAAACATATTGATAGATGTCCTTATTACTTGATGAACATATTGATAAATGTCCGTATTACTTGATTAACATATTGATAGATGTACTAATTACTTGATGAACATATTGATAGATGTCCTTATTACTTGATGAACATATGATAGATGTCGTTATTACTTGATGAACATATTGATAGATGTCCTTATTACTTGATGAACATGTGAATAGATGTCCTTATTACTTGATGAACATATTGATAGATGTCCTTATTACTTGATGAGCATATTGATAGATGTCCTTATTACTTGATTAACATATTGATAGTTGTCCTTATTACTTGATGAACATATTGATAGATGTCCTTATTACTTGATGAACATATGATAGATGTCGTTATTACTTGATGAACATATTGATAGTTGTCCTTATTACTTGATGAGCATGTGAATAGATGTCCTTATTACTTGATGAACATTTGAATAGATGTCCTTATTACTTGATGAATATGTCAATAGATGTTATTGCTTGAGGAAACTGTTGATAGACGTCCTTATTAATTGAGGAACGTGTTGGATGTCTTTATTACTTGATGAACATATTGATAGATGTCCTTATTACTTGATGAACATATGAATAGATGTCCTTATTACTTGATGAACATTGATAGATGTCCTTATTACTTGATGAACATAAGAATAGATGCCCTTATCACTTGATTAAAATATTGATAGATGTCCTTATTGCTTGATGAACATATGAATAGATGTGCTTATTATTTGATAAACATATGAATAGATGTCCTTATTACTTGATGGACATATGAATATATGTCCTTGTTATTTGATGAACATATGAATAGATGTCCTTATTACTTGATGAACATATTGACAGATGTCCTTATTACTTGATGAACATATTGATAGATGTGCTTATTACTTGATGAATATATTGATAGATGTCCTTATTACTTGATGAACATATTGATAGATGTCCTTATTACTTGAGGAATATATTGATAGATGTCCTTATTACTTGATGAACATATTGATAGATGTCCTTATTACTTGATGAACATATTGATAGATGTCCTTATTACTTGATGAATATATTGATAGATGTCCTTATTACTTGATGAATATATTGATAGATGTCCTTATTACTTGATGAACATATTGATAGATGCCCTTATTACTTGATGAACATATTGATAAATGTCCTTATTACTTGATTAGCATATTGATAGATGTACTTATTACTTGATGAACATATTGATAGATGTCCTTATTACGTGATGAACATATTGATAGATGTCCTTATTATTTGATGAACATGTGAATAGATGTCCTTATTACTTGATGAACATGTGAATAGATGTCCTTATTAGTTGATGAACATGTGAATAGATGTCCTTATTACTTGATGAATATGTCAATAGATGTTATTACTTGAGGAAACTGTTGATAGACGTCCTTATTGTTTGAGGAACGTGTTGGATGTCCTTATTACTTGATGAACATATTGATAGATGCCTTAATATTGATTAACATATTGGTAGATGTCCTTATTACTTGATGAGCATATTGATAGGTGTCCTTATTACTTGATGAACATATTGATAGATGTCCTTATTACTTGATGAGCATATTGATAGATGTCCTTATTACTTGATGAACATATTGATAGATATGCTTATTACTTGATGAGCATATTGATAGATGTCCTTATTACTTGATGAACATATTGATAGATGTCCTTATTACTTGATGAACATATTGATAGATGTCTTTATTACTTGATGAAAATATTGATAGATGTCCTTATTACTTGATGAATATATTGATACATGTACTTATTACTTGATGAACATATTGATAGATGTCCTTATTACTTGATGAACATATTGATAGATGTACTTATTACTTGATGAACATATTGATAGATGTCCTTATTACTTGATGAATATATCGATAGATGTCCTTATTACTTGATGAACATATTGATAGTTGTCCTTATTACTTGATGAATATATTGATAAATGTCCTTATTACTTGATTAACATATTGATAGATGTACTTATTACTTGATGAACATAGTGATAGATGTCCTTATTACTTGATGAACATATTGATAGATGTCCTTATTAATTGATGAACATGTGAATAGATGTCCTTATTACTTGATGAATATGTCAATAGATGTTATTACTTGAGGAAACTGTTGATAGACGTCCTTATTGTTTGAGGAACGTGTTGGATGTCCTTATTACTTGATGAACATATTGATAGATGTCCTTATTATTGATTAACATATTGGTAGATGTCCTTATTACTTGATGAGCATATTGATAGATGTCCTTATTACTTGATGAACATATTGATAGATGTCCTTATTACTTGATGAGCATATTGATAGATGTCCTTATTACTTGATGAACAATTTGATAGATATGCTTATTACTTGATGAGCATATTGATAGATGTCCTTATTACTTGATGAACATATTGATAGATGTCCTTATTACTTGATGAACATATTGATAGATGTCCTTATTACTTGAGGAACATATTGATAAATGTCCTTATTACTTGATTAACATATTGATAGATGTACTTATTACTTGATGAACATATTGATAGATGTCCTTATTACTTGATGAACATATGATAGATGTCGTTATTACTTGATGAACATATTGATAGATGTCCTTATTACTTGATGAACATGTGAATAGATGTCCTTATTACTTGATGAACATATTGATAGATGTCCTTATTACTTGATGAGCATATTGATAGATGTCCTTATTACTTGATTAACATATTGATAGATGTCCTTATTACTTGATGAACATATTGATAGATGTCCTTATTACTTGATGAACATATGCTAGATGTCGTTATTACTTGATGAACATATTGATAGTTGTCCTTATTACTTGATGAGCATGTGAATAGATGTCCTTATTACTTGATGAACATTTGAATAGATGTCCTTATTACTTGATGAATATGTCAATAGATGTTATTGCTTGAGGAAACTGTTGATAGACGTCCTTATTGTTTGAGGAACGTGTTGGATGTCCTTATTACTTGATGAACATACTGATAGATGTCCTTATTACTTGATGAACATATGAATAGATGTCCTTATTACTTGATGAACATTGATAGATGTCCTTATTACTTGATGAACATAAGAATAGATGCCCTTATCACTTGATTAAAATATTGATAGATGTCCTTATTGCTTGATGAACATATGAATAGATGTCCTTATTATTTGATGAACATATGAATAGATGTCCTTATTACTTGATGAACATATGAATAGATGTCCTTGTTATTTGATGAACATATGAATAGATGTCCTTATTACTTGATGAACATATTGACAGATGTCCTTATTACTTGATGAACATATTGATAGATGTGCTTATTACTTGATGAACATATTGATAGATGCCCTTATTACTTGATGAACATATTGATACATGTCCTTATTACTTGATGAACATATTGATAGATGTACTTATTACTTGATGAACATATTGATAGATTTCCTTATTACTTGATGAATATATTGATAGATGCCCTTATTACTTGATGAACATATTGATAGATTTCCTTATTACTTGATGAAAATATTGATAGATGTCCTTATTACTTGATGAATATATTGATAGATGTACTTATTACTTGATGAACATATTGATAGATGTCCTTATTACTTGATGAACATATTGATAGATGTCCTTATTACTTGATGAATATATTGATAGATGTCCTTATTACTTGATGAACATATTGATAGTTGTCCTTATTACTTGATGAACATATTGATAAATGTCCTTATTACTTGATTAGCATATTGATAGATGTACTTATTACTTGATGAACATATTGATAGATGTCCTTATTACGTGATGAACATATTGATAGATGTCCTTATTACTTGATGAACATGTGAATAGATGTCCTTATTACTTGATGAACATGTGAATAGATGTCCTTATTAGTTGATGAACATGTGAATAGATGTCCTTATTACTTGATGAATATGTCAATAGATGTTATTACTTGAGGAAACTGTTGATAGACGTCCTTATTGTTTGAGGAACGTTATGGATGTCCTTATTACTTGATGAACATATTGATAGATGCCTTATTATTGATTAACATATTGGTAGATGTCCTTATTACTTGATGAGCATATTGATAGGTGTCCTTATTACTTGATGAACATATTGATAGATGTCCATATTACTTGATGAGCATATTGATAGATGTCCTTATTACTTGATGAACATATTGATAGATATGCTTATTACTTGATGAGCATATTGATAGATGTCCTTATTACTTGATGAACATATTGATAGATGTCCTTATTACTTGATGAACATATTGATAGATGTCTTTATTACTTGATGAATATATTGATAGATGCCCTTATTACTTGAAGAACATATTGATAGATGTCCTTATTACTTGATGAAAATATTGATAGATGTCCTTATTACTTGATGAATATATTGATACATGTACTTATTACTTGATGAACATATTGATAGATGTCCTTATTACTTGATGAACATATTGATAGATGTACTTATTACTTGATGAACATATTGATAGATGTCCTTATTACTTGATGAATATATCGATAGATGTCCTTATTACTTGATGAACATATTGATAGTTGTCCTTATTACTTGATGAATATATTGATAAATGTCCTTATTACTTGATTAACATATTGATAGATGTACTTATTACTTGATGAACATATTGATAGATGTCCTTATTACTTGATGAACATATTGATAGATGTCCTTATTAATTGATGAACATGTGAATAGATGTCCTTATTAGTTGATGAACATGAGAATAGATGTCCTTATTACTTGATGAATATGTCAATAGATGTTATTACTTGAGGAAACTGTTGATAGACGTCCTTATTGTTTGAGGAACGTGTTGGATGTCCTTATTACTTGATGAACATATTGATAGATGTCCTTATTATTGATTAACATATTGGTAGATGTCCTTATTACTTGATGAGCATATTGATAGATGTCCTTATTACTTGATGAACATATTGATAGATGTCCTTATTACTTGATGAGCATATTGATAGATGTCCTTATTACTTGATGAACATTTTGATAGATATGCTTATTACTTGATGAGCATATTGATAGATGTCCTTATTACTTGATGAACATATTGATAGATGTCCTTATTACTTGATGAACATATTGATAGATGTCCTTATTACTTGATGAACATATTGATAAATGTCCTTATTACTTGATTAACATATTGATAGATGTACTTATTACTTGATGAACATATTGATAGATGTCCTTATTACTTGATGAACATATGATAGATGTCGTTATTACTTGATGAACATATTGATAGATGTCCTTATTACTTGATGAACATGTGAATAGATGTCCTTATTACTTGATGATCATATTGATAGATGTCCTTATTACTTGATTAACATATTGATAGATGTCCTTATTACTTGATGAATATATTGATAGATGTCCTTATTACTTGAACATATGATAGATGTCGTTATTACTTGATGAACATATTGATAGTTGTCCTTATTACTTGATGAGCATGTGAATAGATGTCCTTATTACTTGATGAACATTTGAATAGATGTCCTTATTACTTGATGAATATGTCAATAGATGTTATTGCTTGAGGAAACTGTTGATAGACGTCCTTATTGTTTGAGGAACGTGTTGGATGTCCTTATTACTTGATGAACATACTGATAGATGTCCTTATTACTTGATGAACATATGAATAGATGTCCTTATTACTTGATGAACATTGATAGATGTCCTTATTACTTGATGAACATAAGAATAGATGCCCTTATCACTTGATTAAAATATTGATAGATGTCCTTATTGCTTGATGAACATATGAATAGATGTCCTTATTATTTGATGAACATATGAATAGATGTCCTTATTACTTGATGAACATATGAATAGATGTTTTTGTTATTTGATGAACATATGAATAGATGTCCTTATTACTTGATGAACATATTGACAGATGTCCTTATTACTTGATGAACATATTGATAGATGTGCTTATTACTTGATGAACATATTGATAGATGCCCTTATTACTTGATGAACATATTGATACATGTCCTTATTACTTGATGAACATATTGATAGATGTACTTATTACTTGATGAACATATTGATAGATTTCCTTATTACTTGATGAATATATTGATAGATGCCCTTATTACTTGATGAACATATTGATAGATTTCCTTATTACTTGATGAAAATATTGATAGATGTCCTTATTACTTGATGAATATATTGATAGATGTACTTATTACTTGATGAACATATTGATAGATGTCCTTATTACTTGATGAACATATTGATAGATGTCCTTATTACTTGATGAATATATTGATAGATGTCCTTATTACTTGATGAACATTTTTATAGTTGTCCTTATTACTTGATGAACATATTGATAAATGTCCTTATTACTTGATTAGCATATTGATAGATGTACTTATTACTTGATGAACATATTGATAGATGTCCTTATTACGTGATGAACATATTGATAGATGTCCTTATTACTTGATGAACATGTGAATAGATGTCCTTATTACTTGATGAACATGTGAATAGATGTCCTTATTAGTTGATGAACATGTGAATAGATGTCCTTATTACTTGATGAATATGTCAATAGATGTTATTACCTGAGGAAACTGTTGATAGACGTCCTTATTGTTTGAGGAACGTGTTGGATGTCCTTATTACTTGATGAACATATTGATAGATGCCTTATTATTGATTAACATATTGGTAGATGTCCTTATTACTTGATGAGCATATTGGTAGATGTCCTTATTACTTGATGAACATATTGATAGATGTCCTTATTACTTGATGAGCATATTGATAGATGTCCTTATTACTTGATGAACATATTGATAGATATGCTTATTACTTGATGAGCATATTGATAGATGTCCTTATTACTTGATGAACATATTGATAGATGTCCTTATTACTTGATGAACATATTGATAGATGTCCTTATTACTTGATGAATATATTGATAGATGCCCTTATTACTTGATGAACATATTGATAGATGTCCTTATTACTTGATGAAAATATTGATAGATGTCCTTATTACTTGATGAATATATTGATACATGTACTTATTACTTGATGAACATATTGATAGATGTCCTTATTACTTGATGAACATATTGATAGTTGTACTTATTACTTGATGAACATATTGATAGATGTCCTTATTACTTGATGAATATATCGATAGATGTCCTTATTACTTGATGAACATATTGATAGTTGTCCTTATTACTTGATGAACATATTGATAAATGTCCTTATTACTTGATTAACATATTGATAGATGTACTTATTACTTGATGAACATATTGATAGATGTCCTTATTACTTGATGAACATATTGATAGATGTCCTTATTACTTGATGAACATATTGACAGATGCCCTTATTACTTGATGAACATACTGATAGATGTGCTTATTACTTGATGAACATATTGATAGATGCCCTTGTTACTTGATGAACATATTGATACATGTCCTTATTACTTGATGAACATATTGATAGATGTACTTATTACTTGATGAACATATTGATAGATTTCCTTATTACTTGATGAATATATTGATAGATGCCCTTATTACGTGATGAACATATTGATAGATGTCCTTATTACTTGATGAAAATATTGATAGATGTCCTTATTACTTGATGAATATATTGATAGATGTACTTATTACTTGATGAACATATTGATAGATGTCCTTATTACTTGATGAACATATTGATAGATGTACTTATTACTTGATGAACATATTGAGTGATGTCCTTATTACTTGATGAATATATCGATAGATGTCCTTATTACTTGATGAACATATTGATAGTTGTCCTTATTACTTGATGAACATATTGATAAATGTCCTTATTACTTGATTAACATATTGATATATGTACTTATTACTTGATGAACATATTGATAGATGTCCTTATTACTTGATGAACATATTGATAGATGTCCTTATTAATTGATGAACATGTGAATAGATGTCCTTATTAGTTGATGAACATGTGAATAGATGTCCTTATTACTTGATGAATATGTCAATAGATGTTATTACTTGAGGAAACTGTTGAAAGACGTCCTTATTGTTTGAGGAACGTGTTGGATGTCCTTATTACTTGATGAACATATTGATAGATGTCCTTATTATTGATTAACATATTGGTAGATGTCCTTATTACATGATGAGCATATTGATAGATGTCCTTATTACTTGATGAACATATTGATAGATGTCCTTATTACTTGATGAGCATATTGATAGATGTCCTTATTACTTGATGAACATATTGATAGATATGCTTATTACTTGATGAGCATATTGATAGATGTCCTTATTACTTGATGAACATATTGATAGATGTCCTTATTACTTGATGAACATATTGATAGATGTCCTTATTACTTGATGAACATATTCATAAATGTCCTTATTACTTGATTAACATATTGATAGATGTACTTATTACTTGATGAACATATTGATAGATGTCCTTATTACTTGATGAACATATTGATAGATGTCCTTATTACTTGATGAACATGTGAATAGATGTCCTTATTACTTGATGAACATATTGATAGATGTCCTTATTACTTGATGAACATGTGAATAGATGTCCTTATTACTTGATGAACATATTGATAGATGTCCTTATTACTTGATGAACATATTGATAGATGTCCTTATTACTTGATGAACATATTGATAAATGTCCTTATTACTTGATTAACATATTGATAGATGTACTTATTATTTGATGAACATATTGATAGATGTCGTTATTACTTGATGAACATATTGATAGATGTCCTTATTACTTGATGAACATGTGAATAGATGTCCTTATTACTTGATGAACATATTGATAGATGTCCTTATTACTTGATGAACATGTGAATAGATGTCCTTATTACTTGATGAACATATTGATAGATGTCCTTATTACTTGATGAGCATATTGATAGATGTCCTTATTACTTGATTAACATATTGATAGATGTCCTTATTACTTGATGAACATATTGATAGACGTCCTTATTGTTTGAGGAACGTGTTGGATGTCCTTATTACTTGATGAACATATTGATAGATGTCCTTATTACTTGATGAACATATGAATAGATGTCCTTATTACTTGATGAACATTGATAGATGTCCTTATTACTTGATGAACATAAGAATAGATGCCCTTATCACTTGATTAAAATATTGATAGATGTCCTTATTGCTTGATGAACATATGAATAGATGTCCTTATTATTTGATGAACATATGAATAGATGTCCTTATTACTTGAGGAACATATGAATAGATGTCCTTGTTATTTGATGAACATATGAATAGATGTCCTTATTACTTGATGAACATATGAATAGATGTAATTGCTTGAGGAAACTGTTGATATACGTCCTTATTGTTTGAGGAACGTGTTGATGGATGTCCTTACTGCTTGATGAACTTATTGAAAGATGTCCTCAATGCTTCATGAACCTGTTGATGGATGTCCTTACTGTTGAAGAACTTAATGAAGATGTTTAATGTCTGAGGAACATGTTGGTAGTTAAAATAAGACCTGAAGCTTTCCTGGCGACGAATATACTGAATTTCTTCTCGGGCAACAAGCCAGGTGAAAAGACGATTAGAAATCACGTTTCGGGAATGTGCATCTCTTCCATCATCAGGATATTTACTAAATGTTATAGTCACAAATGAAACAGTGGATATAACACAAATATAAACAAAGGCAAAACACTATCAATACTTGCATTACTGAACAAAAGACTGTTTTCAGTAAATTAAATTCCAGGTCAGGAGATGGCATAAGTATAGAAAATTAACTGGTTCAAAGAAACGTAACTACTTAAATTGATGATCAAGCTGTATAGATCAGTACTTCTTAAGTCGACGTATTTCCATTTTTAAGTTCGGTTTCCAAGAGGAGCTGAACTGAAATCTAGCATCACGATTAAGTGTGGTCCTCTCGGAGGAAATGGCGAAAGCCTCCTTAATTCTCCGATCAGCCCCTTAATGCAGACAACCTGACTGAATTGTGTGACTTTATTAATTGTTTGTACATATAACATTTGCACATTTGTTAGTTAAATATATGGGTTATTGAAATATTAGTGTATGGGGCGCTATCAGCGGTAAATCATGTAAGCTGATAACAATGACATCTAATGTTTGTTAGCTCTGAGTTTAAATACAATTTTATTTAATAAGACATTGTACGCTGTTATCTTTAGTGTCCTAAATAATTTTAGTAAATACGAACAAAGGTGTTTTATTAAAATTCAGGTTACAAGAGATATCAATACTCGAAAATGTGGAAGTTTGTGACACACTTTATCATATCGTAACGTGTCTAGATGGGTGAATGTATTTCGTAGAGGAAGGGAAGACGTTCTCATTGTGTTACATGATGGTACTCGCCCTCACACGTCTGTTCCTGTTGTTAATTTACTTCGCAGATGGATCTGGGAAATTCTGGAGCATCCTCCATACTCCCCAGATATGAGTCCATGTGGTTTAGACCGTTTTCTAAATGACATTACCACTTCGAGAAGTTGGCTTTAGTACCAGACAGCAGTAGTAGAGTAGTCTGTTCGAGTATTAGGACAACAAGACACTGTCGGCTCCCTCATGTGTGGAGGAGACTTCTTCATGTTGGAGGACATTACTTCTAAACATTGTAATAATGTGACTGCTCCAGTCACACTTATTTGTTGCCACTAATTATTGAATGACCTTTTTGAACCTTTTAAATCAAAATCAATATTTTATATTGAAATTGATAATATATAAATATAATGCTACAAATTCCTAGCACTAATATGCACGTTTGTCAAGTCATACGACACAAACTGTTGTTACAAAAGCTTGTTTATTCCTCTACTTACTTTTTGTTAATAGCAATAATAACTGTTTATGCAAGTAGAGAGATAATTAATATGTTCGGTAAGAGCAGTAATCAAGCACAGTTCCTCCGCTTGATGATAACAAAATTGTCCTTAAAGCTGCTATTATTTAGCAATGACCTTGTACCTCTGTTATTTTCTGTTAGTTTCCTCACACTTCAAGAATGTAACTTCAAACTCCGTGTCATAGTTGTGATAAAACCAGTTGTTAATAACACCAGGAAAATGGAAGTAATACTTCGATAGGGAAACATATCTACGTTATCCCTGTAGTCGATGACTCATAAGTACTCTCATGTTACATTGTTGTTGATACCCATTTCAACTGCTTCAGTGTTCTCGACCTTTGTTCTGTATTATAGCAAATGTGTAGGAGAATGTTACAAGTTAAATACTGCTAGAAAGTACCTGTGCTTAATTCATTTTATTCTGTACAAGATTATCTGAATGTTAATAGTTTATCCTGCTTACGTCAGTTAACGGCCAAACTTCTTAATATAAAGCTCAGGTGCTATCGTCTGAGCTCCGGGTTCGATTCCCGTGACCGAACTATATGACCCATGAGTTTTTTTTTCAGGAGTTTTCCTTGGTCGCCAGGTGAATGCTGGGTAAGTTAATCGTTTATATTTCACTTTGAAACCATCTATGCGTCTGGCCCCTCATAATCCAACCTCTGCGGTCCTCGTCCCGAGGGGTGGGCAACAGGAAGTAGGGGACTGACTGATGGGGTGATGTACGGTGGGGACTTGGTGTACCCCAGGACCGCTACGGCTGCCGAGAAGGCCCATCACTAACCCCGAAAACTGGCAGAAGAGGCTCTGGTATTTTCCCCAGGGACCTACTACGGTAGGTACGGGATTGGCGATCCCGGGGTCCCTAGCCACTCACCCTCATTTCATTCCCTTCACCTCCATCAAATGTTAACATCGGTTTTAATAAACATGTGTGACTCGCATTTTATATTTATTAATTTTAGAGATTTTAAATTTTTAGTACTGGGATCAGTTTTTATGGGCTTTTAATAGTTGAGTGTTTATATTTTATCTTACTTTTTAACTTTGTGTAACCTTTAGTTTTTAGAATTGACTTGGGGCCCAAATGACCTTGCTGTCGACGGGCCCTAAAACACCACACACTCACTCACTCACTCTATGCGTCTGTCGGTGTGTAGTACAATTAGATACAAAATATCATCACTGACGAGAAGTTTCCAGCAGTCGAATTCAGTTTTCATAGTTTTGGCATTCCCCCCAACTCCAGGCAGATTAGTATGTTATGGGGCAGAGCCTGTATTGCCTTCCAAGAACTGTTCCTGCATTTTGTTCCGTCCTTACCAGATAAAAAACATAAGTAAGTTGCATTATTATTATTATCATTATTATTATTATTATTATTATTATTATTATTATTATTATTATTATTATTATTATTATTATTATTATTATTATTATTATTATTATTATTATTATTATTATTATTATTATTATTATTATTATTATTATTATTATTATTATTATTATTATTATTATTATTATTATTATTATTATTATTATTATTATTATTATTATTATTATTATTATTATTATTATTATTATTATTATTATTATTATTATTATTATTATTATTATTATTATTATTATTATTATTATTATTATTATTATTATTATTATTATTATTATTATTATTATTATTATTATTATTATTATTATTATTATTATTATTATTATTATTATTATTATTATTATTATTATTATTATTATTATTATTATCATCATCATCATCATCATCATCATCATCATCAATATCTTCATCGTTATCATCTTGTGTCTTTTGTACTCACCAAAAAAGTAATTTTCATCATCTTCTAGCACTTCATCAACACCATGATCTGTACAGGTGTCCACAGATCGTGTTCAGTTATGTCTTCATATTCAGAATCACTTTCTACAAAATAATCCTCAATCGGCTGCGCATCATCGTCGTAAATAAGGCGATGTACCTCCTCCAAATACTCAGCATTTTCCAAATCACATACTTGACTCATTTTCAAAGCTACGATACACAGTAATAAAGAAAGACACTCTCATTTACCTTGCCACATACTATAGAATGACGTGGTTGGATCCGATAGCGGCGATAATGCTTAACGTGAGTTGCCGCGATGTATCTGACAGGTACAACAGTACACATGTGATGACGTTTGCCTCGTTTGTAAACTTGGCATTAGGGAGAAATAGTTGAAAGTTAACAGCAAACAATAACAAAAGTATGATGGAAGATGTGCTGGCTTGACAAGCCCTTACCTCTATTTATTGACATAATAATGAAACAAACTTAGACCACTTATCTCACAGATACATGGGTGACAAACGAAGGGTTAATTACATCCCCAGAATTTCCTGTCCCTTCATTTCACGCCATCTCTCATCTGGTGGTGTCTTTCACGTAGGAGTGTCAGCGAGAGTTTCAGCGTTGCATGACAGGATGATATGCTCCCGTAGCACTCCCCGGGCCGATATTGTGGGCCGTTAAGGGACCATGGTGGGTGGGATGCTGGTCGTACTGGCCTTCCGGGGAGTTTCTAACGGGTTAAGTGTAGGACCCTGCCCTCTGCATTGTCATCTGTTTCCTCTCGCCTCATACTTCCTCTCGGGTATGCCCCACTTGGGGACATAGATATAATAGACCAAGTTTGGACCTCCGTGTCTAATCCCCTCAGTAGTATAGTCCAGTAGTTATTTATCCTCTTTATTTGAGAGCTTACTCAGAAGTTTAAAAGTAAATTTGAAGCCTTAAAAGTTGTCAGATTATACCTATGTGCCTTTTACATTCTCTATGACATATATAGTTTGCACTAAAAATATCGCTTTGGGACTGTGATACAAAAACAAGTCATTTTAGTAAAGTGCGTGTGTATGCGTGTCAATGAACACAAATCAATAGTGGAAAATCGCCTGGACACCAAATTTGGTAATCAAGTATAGTGTCACGTCCTAAACTAGGTTTTACTCGTATGTAAATGCTTTATTGAAGTTGGAAGTGAATTACTATTTGGTCTAGCCCCTTTACTATGAATATCAGCATTTTTAGTGAAATTTTCTAGTTATCATTACAAATAGTATATACTAGCGAGCCAATGGCAAGATGCTAAACGTTTGCCCCGGTAATTATTCTTTGTATGAATATTTTTTGCATCTACAGAGTTACTCCAGAACATTATTTCCTTAGTCGTTAGTACGGCTAGAAAGTTGAGGAAATTTTTTGTCCTTTTTCGTCTCTTTAGCTATTTTTTTATTTGAACGTCCTGTTTATATAACTTTTAGTTGTCCCTTTTAGTTATCTTTTTTTATTAAAAGTGCCCTTTTTAGCATTTTTTTCAACTTAACTTCTTTTGACTATTCTTTCCTCTTCAACAGAGTCTAGCTTAAATTGCAATTTCTAATACACACTGCTAAGACTGACTGCAGCAGGTAACAGGTGAGAGGACCCTTTCTACTGTTCGCCAACGCAAAGTCCCTGACAGGAATGTGCTACCCTTAGACAATACGACACAAGGAGTAGAACTGTTAAAAAAATATGCGCCTTATTCACACTACTCCCAATACCGAGAAGGTTTATTCAGAAAAAGCGTCAGAATGTTTTCGAATAGGCTGTAACTGACCTGACCTGATTGTCATAAGCAACTACCACGCAGGTTATCAGCTTCCTTGCGCCTCATTCCCCTGGTACTTCCTTTACTGTGCCAAACTGTAATAAATCCTCTCTAAACGTCCACTTATTTTTGACCAGCATAGTGACAATTGACGCCGTTTATATGTGCGATCCTCTCGTCAAGAAGAATCTTGAAGACGTCAACTGCTTCTCTTTTATTCCCAGGCTTGTACGGCAGAACTTATGAGATTTCACCTTCAGGGTGTGCGTGGGTGGTTTGAAGAAATTCACAGAATTTTATCTATTTAATTAAGTTTTAATGCAATTATTTGAGATATGCCGATCACATTTCTACCATTAATGTAATCACTGTCAAACAAATACTTGCACAAATTTCATATTTATCGATAGCTTTCCGACATGCAATACTGCCATGCTCTGCTCTCAATGCCTACTAGACGCGGAGTAAGTTGACGTGACGCTAACCAGCACGGCTAACGCTACTTTTATATTATTCTTTATTTATAATACATTATTCTTGTTATTTATATTTCTTATTTTATAATTAATTATAAGTATATAAATGTCTATTTTAATATATCTACATATAAACTTTATCTGACTTATCCAACGTAATGTCAGACTGCTAAAGTCAAATGAAAGACTCTGACTACTGACATCAATTGAATTCCCATATTACAATGATCTCGAGGTAGGAGTGGACAGTTTCACAGTTTGTGAAGGAAATCCTGGCCGCAAACATACCAAACAATAAGCTAGTAAAACGTATTTAAATCCTTTTTCCAATCTCTAGGTTTTTTGGGATATTTTTAGGTCTTTTTAAATGTCCTTTTTTAGACAATTTATAGATCCTCAATTTCCTAGCCGTAGTCATTAGTGAATGAAAAAGCGTAATGAATAACAAGTTGTTATTCATTTGTTCTTGAGATGCAAAGATCATGGAACGTCAAATCCAAGACACAGTTGTCAATTCAATTGACAATCACTTAAATTCGATATGGTCATTCTACCGTTAAGTGACAAAACAATGTTGTAGTATTAACATGACGTGGGCAGAAGATTGGTCAAAAAGTTTGTAGAGAAAGTGATGTACTTTCACCTCAATTGACTTTGTTCTAGGATCAGTGAACGGGAACTTAAGATCTTATGGTTATAGTCCATCTTTTATCAGATGTAGACACGACGTCGATAAAACCTTTCATTCCTAGCAATAAAATTATAACGCACTTTCTCTACCACGGAAACAGCGGCAACATTTATATAACTTTATCAATACAATTCTTACAAAAACTTACC
Organism: Mantis religiosa; assembly: GCA_030765055.1. Lineage (NCBI taxonomy): Eukaryota > Metazoa > Arthropoda > Insecta > Mantodea > Mantidae > Mantis > Mantis religiosa. The sequence goes on from CM060956.1 coordinate 1,118,960, forward strand.
GTTATATGTTCTTCATAAACACTACACACGTAGATACAATGGCAGCTGGGAATGTAGCAGACTTTTAACAGCTGATCGCTGTGTCATCACATTGTAATTGTATTCCCAGTAGGAGAGAGCATAAGAAAGTATATAACACTTCCTATTTCGAAAAAAGTGAAGTATCTGAACATTAAAAACATAACAACAATATCTTAGAAGTAGTTGAACACTATAAAAACCGAGCGGGATGCTCAGGCAGTTTCGTATGTGGGAAGCCTGGGCTGGATTTACGTGGCCGACCTACCCGTCCCAAGGTTATTTTCGGGGGTTTTCCGGGTCACCAGGGGAATGTTCGTATATCCACCGATTTTCCTCACGCTCTATTTCACACCATCTCTCCTCTGCTGGTCTCTTTCAGGATACAAGCGTCGGCGGGAGTCTTGGCGGTGCATGACAGGATGATATTCTCCTGGTAAACACTTGCTCCTTCCATAGGAGTATCTCCACTAACTGTTTCCCTTCTTCATATAGATACACTCTAGGAGGCCTTCAAAACATGTATTTCTGACTCAGTAATGACGCTATTAATCTTTCACGACCCGCAGTTAACCATTACTATAACTTAACATGATAGCTACTTACAACATGAGCTACGGTATGTACATTCAGAAGGTGTCTGGTTACAAGGCCCTGGTTGGTAAGGGCTTGTTTCTCGTCTACATCCAATTTTTCTATTTGTACTTCGCATTCCATTTGACCTCTTTCGTACGTTTAGAGGCTGTGTACTGTTGGACAAATGCGAAAATTCTTTCTATCTCGGAAGTTCTTCCTAGTACTGCCAGAGGAAAGACTTATCTGAGTAGCCAAAGTTGGGTCAAGTTCAACTTAGCTCCGTCAGTGGAAGCCTTATTGGAGCCGTCACAGGGACGCCTTCTCTCTGCTGCCTCAAATAAGTCAAGCTCTTCCCAATTCCACTAGAGGGAAGCCTTATTGGAGCCGTCACAGGGACGCCTTCTTTCTGCTGCCTGACATAAGTCAAGCTCTTCCCAATTCCACTAGAGGGAAGCCTTATTGGAGCAGTCACAGGGACGCCTTCTCTCTGCTGCCTGACACAAGTCTAGCTCTTTCCAATTCCACTAGAGGGAAGCCTTATTGGAGCCGTCACAGGGACGCTTTCTCTCTGCTGCCTGACACAAGTCTAGCTCTTCCCAATTCCACTAGAGGGAAGCCTTATTGGAGCCGTCACAGGGACGCTTTCTCTCTGCTGCCTGACACAAGTGTAGCTCTTCCCAATTCCACTAGAGGGAAGCCTTACTGGAGCCGTCACAGGGACGGCTTCTCTCTGCTGCCCGACATAATTCAAGCTCTTCCAAATTCCACTAGAGGGAAGCCTTACTGGAGCCGTCACATGGACGCCTTCTCTCTGCTGCCTGACATAAGTCAAGCTCTTCCCAATTCCACTAGAGGGAAGCCTTACTGGAGCCGTCACAGGGACGCCTTCTCTCTGCTGCCTGACATAATTCAAGCTCTTCCTAATTCCACTAGAAGAAAGCATTAGTGGAGCCGTCACATGGACGCCTTCTCTCTGCTGCCTCAAATAAGTCAAGCTCTTCCCAATTCCACTAGAAGGAAGTATTAATGGAGCCGTCACAGGGACGCCTTCTCTCTGCTGCCTCAAATAAGTCAAGCTCTTTCCAATTCCGCTAGAAGGAAGCATTAATGGAGCCGTCACAGGGACGCCTTCTCTCTGCTGCCTGACATAATTCAAGCTCTTTCCAATTCCACTAGAAGGAAGCATTAATGGAGCCGTCACATGGACGCCTTCTCTCTGCTGCCTGACATAATTCAAGCTCTTTCCAATTCCACTAGAAGGAAGCATTAATGGAGCCGTCACAGGGACGCCTTCTCTCTGCTGCCTGACATAATTCAAGCTCTTTCCAATTCCACTAGAAGGAAGCATTAATGGAGCCGTCACATGGACGCCTTCTCTCTGCTGCCTGACATAATTCAAGCTCTTTCCAATTCCACTAGAAGGAAGCATTAATGGAGCCGTCACAGGGACGCCTTCTCTCTGCTGCCTGACATAATTCAAGCTCTTCCCAATTCCACTAGAGGGAAGCCTTACTGGAGCCGTCACAGGGACGCCTTCTTTCTGCTGCCTGACATAATTCAAGCTCTTCCCAATTCCACTAGAGGGAAGCCTTACTGGAGCCGTCACTCTCTGCTGCCTGACATAATTCAAGCTCTTCCCAATTCCACTAGAGGGAAGCCTTATTGGAGCCGTCACATGGACGCCTTCTCTCTGCTGCCTGACATAAGTCAAGCTCTTCCCAATTCCACTAGAGGGAAGCCTTATTGGAGCCGTCACATGGACGCCTTCTCTCTGGTGCCTCAAATAAGTCAAGCTCTTCCCAATTCCACTAGAGGGAAGCCTTATTGGAGCCGTCACAGGGACCCTTGCTCTCTGCTGCCTGACATAATTCAAGCTCTTTCCAATTCCACTAGAAGGAAGCATTAATGGAGCCGTCACAGGGACGCCTTCTCTCTGCTGCCTGACATAATTCAAGCTCTTCCCAATTCCACTAGAGGGAAGCCTTATTGGAGCCGTCACATGGACGCCTTCTCTCTGCTGCCTGACATAAGTCAAGCTCTTCCCAATTCCACTAGAGGGAAGCCTTATTGGAGCCGTCACATGGACGCCTTCTCTCTGGTGCCTCAAATAAGTCAAGCTCTTCCCAATTCCACTAGAGGGAAGCCTTATTGGAGCCGTCACATGGACGCCTTCTCTCTGCTGCCTGACATAAGTCAAGCTCTTCCCAATTCCACTAGAAGGAAGCCTTATTCTCAAGTTGGTCAAGTTCCCCCAGTTCCTTCAGAACGTAAGCTTCTCCGTGATGACTCAGATCTATTTCTTCTCAATTCCGTCAGAGGTAAGCATTCTATGAGCTCTCTCAAGTAAACCCAGTTCACCTTGGTTCCGCCAAAGGACACCCTGTTTGTGTTGTCTCTAGTAAGTCAAGATGTACCTAAACACGTCGAGGGAATCATCTTAGTGATGCTTTAAGTGGGTCAAGTTCTACTCAGCTCCGTCAGTGGAAGCCTTATTGGAGAGGTCATATTTTTCGTCAGTGACGCCTTCTCTCTGCTGTCTGTAATAAGTCAAGTTCTTTCCTGTTGCTCCTAAGAGAAACTTGGCTCTACCTGAATAGAATTTCCCCTGTACTGTCACTGTTTGCAGATCATCAAGCTTGGTATCGTCAGAAAGCAGTCGCGCTGTCTGTGGTATTTCTCATATTTTCAATGTGAACATAAACTTAAAATTGTCATAAATGTGAGTATTTTAACTGAAAGTGATTCCTTGGCGGTGGGCCGCGTGACTGAGCATAAGCACGTGATCTGAATGTGCAGTACATTGCTGCAATTTTCTATGAATTATGATGCAACAACGTCAAGCTACAAGGTCAGATTCCTCTACTACTGGAGGTGAACAATTTTATACGTGTTATTTAACACAAGTCATTCACAGTTATGTAATGTTACTGCAGTCAGTGATTCATCTTCCCTCGCTTTCTCTATTACATATAGTATTGCATTACATTAAAAATACATTTTATGGGAGTCCTTAAATCTTTAGACAAATGCTTATATGAACAGCATAACTCAAGAGTTAAAGACCAAACTTCTTAGATATTGAGTAGGATGGCTCTGCGGTCCGCATTCGGAAGGTCCGTGTTCGATTTCCGTGGCCGATCTATATAACCCATGAGTTTTTCGGGGGTCTTCCCTGATCGCCAGGTTAATTACATTCCCAAATGTCCTGTCCGTCCATTTCATCTCAATTATCGTTTGATATCATCTCTCATCTGGTAGTCTCTTTTAAGATAGAAGTGCCATATATCCCTGTAAACACTTCCTCCTTCAGTGGGACGGTCTCCGGTCTGGTGTGGCGCCTGGTCTGCCGGAGAGTGTAGGGACAATTGACTTGGTGTTGTAATAACAAGCTGCTACTTGTATGTTTTGAGTTTTGTTCAAGACATTTGTGGAGCAGCTAGATGATATCGAATTGAGAGTAAGATGGAGCAACGTACCACACATCTAATGACATCATGGATCTTTGACAATCGAATAATCTCAAAACGTCTGTAGCCCTCCCAGATCCCCTGACCTAACCTCACCGAATTTTTACTTGTTGGAGTATCTAAAACTAGAATGTACAAGAATAGGCCACGGACAATTGATGTTCTCAAGGAATCCATTCGAACCAAAATAAGTAACATTGGCGAGGATACTCAGAGAATATGGTTAGACGAGTACAAACATGTATAGATGCTGGTGGAGGACACTTCCAACATTTTATCTGAGATGTAAATAGTGTAGTGTAATCTATCAATTGTGTATTATATTCTCCCAAAGTTGTACGTGTGTCCTATTATTGGTTCAAAAGTTATGGCTTATTGAAATGGTTCAGTTTTATATGGATCACACTATATTAGTTAAAGGTTAATTACTCTGAAGAATTGGTGTAAAATATGAAATAAACGTTCTAGTGTAAGAAATTAAGTACGAGGACAGAATATTTCAGATATTTATATATTTAATTTTCAAATCCCCTCTATACCGTAATGCAATCTAATCCAATCTTCTTACTTAAGATCAACATATTATGAGGTAGCTACACGAATATTTTGAAAAGTATTTCTAAAATAGTCACTATCCTCGTATAGAACAAATCAAGTACTAGGATTCGACAAATGGCTGATCCCTAAATCGATAATTCTACACCATGAACAATAATGACATGTACCGATCACATGAAGAGGTTATGTTACAATCAACGCCACCTGACGGCCTTAAGACCTAAGTTGCTTTCACCAATGTTAACTTGTACACGGCCGTGATTTGTGAGGTTAAGTTCCATCCATGTGTCAGTGTAGTTTAGGGAATCAAATAACTTGTATTATTACATTTAACAATTTGTTTTATTAGTCAAATAGTCTCTACAAATGCAACTTTCCATTTGACTTCGTCGCTCGTGAATTTATCGGACCACCAACTGTTCGAAGGATTATGATTACAGCGCAATATGTCTAAGATACTCTCATATCAAATTAAATGTATTTTCTGTGAATGTTCTCAGAAATGTTATTCATGTGACTTTTATATAACCGCAAGAGATAAATAAAATGTTATACAAAAAGTGTAGGTATATCTTGTTAAATATACTATCTATGATAACACATTGTTTGTAGAGATAACAATTTCCCGATATTACTTATTACTAATTTCAATTTTCAAGTAGACTATTCTCAAATAGGAAGAACAACGAAAACCTTGGACTATGACAACCTATGTTTAAATGTTACCGATCTCTGAGGTGTTTATTCTGCAAAACTCACGGCGTATTCACTTATAATAAGTGCATTATTGCTAAAGGAATTCAAAGTAATCTCACTCTCTGATTGCTGTATAAACTTATGAAGCAAGAATTAGTTGATTAGTATCACCAAACACGTCATTGTATAAAAGTTCTCTTATTTTAAGGTTAAGTGCCAAATACAATAAAAGAACTGGATCATACAAACAATTTAAGGAACAATTAAATACAGGATTAACTGCTCTTGTGTTTTATAGCAGTTAGCAATATCTTGTCTTTAATAATATATTCTTTTTGGTGTGTTTTTGTATTCTTCTTTATGTTACTTTTTGTATTGCATTTAAATTTGTATGTCTTTAGTCTTAATTTTTGTATTAGAAGACAGGAGGGTAACATGGAATACTCGGGAAATATGGAATACAGAGATTTCTGCTCTGTTTGCTGCTAAACCTGTGTGACTATGATTTCTTTGTATCCAAACACAACCCTCTAAGACGGAAAACTGTGTAAACAGAAAATAAATGCCAGAAAGATCACGTTCCGTTATAGAGAGGTTTTATGGTAATTAGAAAGTCGTCACATATCAACCAGCTGTTTAAAACATTTGACAATCACTGAAAATATACTGTATTTGAATAATTGTAATTTGTACAAGAGTGGAGAGAGGAAGTGATGTGATTTATGGAAGATGAGATATTATAGGTAGATGACGTGGAGGTGCACCATTAGAGACAATAAATTGTCTGTGAGGTGAATGTTGATGCGACAGGTCAATAGTTCATGGACAGGATTGCCAATCTCTTTCTACAGGGTCGTCACAAATAACCCCGGGGCGTTCGGTTGTTTCAACCTGGGAGTGTTAGGTACCCTTGTAGCACATAGGTAATGGTGTGCTCGACATATCATTGAGTCATTAATGAGTAACTTCAATAAAAACTTTAATAAATCCTTGAATAGCTACTGGTTGTCCTTCACTACTCCATTTTTTTACTCCACCCAGCGGCAAACAATAAAATATGAAATAGGGTGACCACTACTCGCTACCGCCATGACATTTTCATAACAGACTTTTTGTTTGTAATTTACGTCCTCCAACGTTAAGTCATATCGGACGATGAGTGACATGGGTGAAATTATGCTCAAATGAGTCCAGGGTCCATAGACCTTAGAGTTACCCGACATTCGTCTGTCAGGATAAGGGAAATCCCCGGAATAAACTTTATGCCCGTAACTCACCCCAACCGAGAATTGAACTCGGGAGCTCTTGAACGTCTGGCAGACCCGATACCATCTAAGCTACCGAGACGGGCATAACACATGAATGCTAGGAATATGTTGAATTTTTGGAAATGCCGAATTGATTATGAATGCCTTTTGTATAACTGGAACAGTTCTTAAAACATATAATTTATTTCAAATATATTTGTGTGGAATGGACAAATTTCGAAATATTCTTTGTTATTTGCTTACAGTTTCAAATATGTACTTATATTTTCCTCAACTTGCAAGTGTTCGCTGCTCTTTTTGTCCTGAGGATCCACGAACGACCACGTCTTAAAATTTCTCATATTTCCATTGTACCTATAAAAAGTCTATAATAAAACGATTAATACGAACTAGTTATTTTATAACTTTCTTCGAGTAGAGTAGACTACGCTACAGAGCTCCAGTCTTGCCCTATTGTACCTATGCACCAAGTGAGACACTCCCGGGAGGAAGGAAGAGGCTGACCCAAGGAGCCACGACAGTGCTCTACACTCCCCGGCAGGTCAGCCGGAAACTGTCCCACTGGAGGAGAAAGTGTTTAGCTCCTGTCATGTAACCCGCCGACACTTCAACGCTGAAACAAATGAATTCTGTATTGTTTAACGCCCGGTTTTACTACATATGGGAGAGCATACATGCTACATAAAATGAAGATGGAACACTGGTGGAAGGAGATGCTGGCGTAAACCGGATATCCCGGAGAAAACCCGCCCCAGTGTCGTGTTGTCCGGTCGCGTGGGATCGAACGCGGGTGAGAATCGAGCGGTGTAACTACTCAGCCACGGCACCGCCACCACTGAGTTTCTTCGGGGACGCGGGGAGGGGAATTGACGCCTGTAACTAGAGTACCCATTTCCACCTTATAATGACGGGGCCTTTTTAAAGTTCTAAGATACTGGCCTACTGGAAACACGCTCCATGAACACCGGGCTCATTTAAACATCATTTCATTCACCGTACGATATGACTTAACTTTGGAAGTTTTCTCTTATCCTGAAAAATGAATGTCTGGTAACTCTAAGCTCTATGAATCCTGTACTTATTTGAACATCATTTCATTCACCGTACGATATGACTTAACGTTGGAAGTTTTCTCTTATCCTGAAAGATGAATGTCTGGTAACTCTAAGCTCTATGAATCCTGTACTTATTTGAACATCATTTCACTCATAGTCCGATATGACTTAACGTTGGAGGTTTTTTCTTATCCTGAAAGATGAATGTCTGGTTACTCTAAGCTCTATGTATCCTGTACTTATTTGAACATCATTTCATTCATCGTCTGATATCACAACGTTGCAAGTTTTCTCTTATCCTGAAAGAAGAATGTCTGGTAACTCTAAGCTCTATTTACTCTGTACTTATTTGGACATCATTTCACTCATCGTCCGATATGACTTAACGTTGGAGGTTTTTTCTTATCCTGAAAGATGAATGTCTGGTTACTCTAAGCTCTATGTACTCTGTACTTATTTGGACATCATTTCACTCATCGTCCGATATGACTTAACGTTGGAGGCTTTTCCTTATCCTGAAAGATGAATGTCTGGTTACTCTTAGCTCTATTTACCCTGTACTCATTTGAACATCATTTCATTCATCGTCCGATATGACTTAACGTTGGAGGTTTTCTCTTATCCTGAAAGATAAATGTCTGGCAACTCTAAGCTCTATGTACCCTGTACTCATTTGAACATCATTTCATTCATCGTCCGATATGACTTAACGTTGGAGTTTTTCTCTTATCCTGAGAGATGAATGTCTGGTAACTCTAAGCTCTATGTACGCTGTATTTATTTGAACATCATTTCACTCATCGTCCGATATGACTTAACGATGGAGGTTTTCTCTTATCCTGAAAGAAGAATGTCTGGTAACTCTAAGCTCTATTTACTCTGTACTTATTTGAACATCATTTCATTCATCGTCCGATATGACTTAACGTTGGAGTTTTTCTCTTATCCTGAGAGATGAATGTCTGGTAACTCTAAGCTCTATGTACGCTGTATTTATTTGAACATCATTTCACTCATCGTCCGATATGACTTAACGTTGGAGTTTTTCTCTTATCCTGAGAGATGAATGTCTGGTAACTCTAAGCTCTATGTACGCTGTATTTATTTGAACATCATTTCACTCATCGTCCGATATGACTTAACGATGGAGGTTTTCTCTTATCCTGAAAGAAGAATGTCTGGTAACTCTAAGCTCTATGTACCCTGTACTTATTTGAACATCATTTCATTCATCGTCCGATATGACTTAACGTTGGAGGTTTTCTCTTATCCTGAAAGATAAATGTCTGGCAACTCTAAGCTCTATGTACCCTGTACTCATTTGAACATCATTTCATTCATCGTCCGATATGACTTAACGTTGGAGTTTTTCTCTTATCCTGAGAGATGAATGTCTGGTAACTCTAAGCTCTATGTACGCTGTATTTATTTGAACATCATTTCACTCATCGTCCGATATGACTTAACGATGGAGGTTTTCTCTTATCCTGAAAGAAGAATGTCTGGTAACTCTAAGCTCTATTTACTCTGTACTTATTTGAACATCATTTCATTCATCGTCCGATGACTTAACGTTGGAGGTTTTCTCTTATTCTAAAAGAAGAATGTCTGGTAACCCTAAGCTCTATTTACTCTGTACTTATTTGGACATCATTTCATTCATCGTCCGATATGACTTAACGTTGGAGGTTTTCTCTTATCCTGAATGATGGATGTCTGGTAACTCCAAGCTCTATGTACCCTGTACTTATTTGAACATCATTTCATTCATCGTCCGATATGACTTAACGTTGGAGGTTTTCTCTTATCCTGAAAGAAGAATGTCTGGTAACCCTAAGTTCTATTTACTCTGTACTTATTTGAACATCATTTCATTCATCGTCCGATATGACTTAACGTTGGAGGTTTTCTCTTATTCTAAAAGAAGAATGTCTGGTAACTCTAAGCTCTATGTACCCTGTACTCATTTGAACATCATTTCATTCATCGTCCGATATGACTTAACGTTGGAGTTTTTCTCTTATCCTGAGAGATGAATGTCTGGTAACTCTAAGCTCTATGTACGCTGTATTTATTTGAACATCATTTCACTCATCGTCCGATATGACTTAACGTTGGAGGTTTTCTCTTATCCTGAAAGAAGAATGTCTGGTAACTCTAAGCTCTATGTACCCTGTACATATTTGAACATCATTTCATTCATCGTCCGATATGACTTAACGTTGGAGGTTTTCTCTTATCCTGAAAGAAGAATGTCTGGTAACTCCAAGCTCTATGTACCCTGTACTTATTTGAACATCATTTCATTCATCGTCCGATATGACTTAACGTTGGAGGTTTTCTCTTATCCTGAAAGAAGAATGTCTGGTAACTCTAAGCTCTACGTAACCTGTACTTATTTGGACATCATTTCATTCATCGTCCGATATGACTTAACGTCGGAGACTTTCTCTTAACCTGAAAGAAGAATGTCTGGTAACTCTAAGCTCCACGTAACCTGTACTTATTTGGACAGCATTTCATTCATCGTCCGATATGACTTAACGTTGGAGGTTTTCTCTTATCCTGAAAGAAGAATGTCTGGTAACTCTAAGCTCTACGTAACCTGTACTTATTTGGACATCATTTCACTCATCGTACGATATGACTTAACGTTGGAGATTTTCTCTTAACCTGAAAGATAAATGTCTGGTAACTCTAAGCTCTATGTACTCTGTACTTATTTGGACATCATTTCACTCATCGTACGATATGACTTAACGTTGGAGGTTTTCTCTTAACCTGAAAGATGAATGTCTGGTAACTCTAAGCTCTATGTACTCTGTACTTATTTGGACATCATTTCACTCATCGTACGATATGACTTAACGTTGGAGATTTTCTCTTAACCTGAAAGAAGAATGTCTGGTAACTCTAAGCTCTACGTACGCTGCACTTATTTGAACATCATTTCATTCATCGTCCGATATGACTTAACGTCGGAGGTTTACTCTTATCCTAAAAGAAGAATGTCTGGTAACTCTAAGCTCTATGTGCCCTGTTCTTATTTGAACATCATTTCATTCATCGTCCGATATGACTTAACGTCGGAGGTTTTCTCTTATCCTGAAAGATGAATGTCTGGTAACTCTAAGCTCTATGTGCCCTGTTCTTATTTGGACATCATTTCACTCATCGTACGATATGACTTAACGTTGGAGGTTTTCTCTTAACCTGAAAGATGAATGTCTGGTAACTCTAAGCTCTATGTGCCCTGTTCTTATTTGGACATCATTTCATTCATCGTTCGATATGACTTAACGTCGGAGGTTTTCTCTTATCCTGAAAGATGAATGTCTGGTAACTCTAAGCTCTATGTACCCTGTACTTATTTGGACATCATTTCACTCATCGTACGATATGACTTAACGTTGGAGGTTTTCTCTTAACCTGAAAGAAGAATGGTAACTCTAAGCTCTATGTACCCTGTACTTATTTGAACATAATTTCATTCATCGTCCGATATGACTTAACGTTGGAGGTTTACTCTTATCCTAAAAGATGAATGTCTGGTAACTCTAAGCTCTATGTGCCCTGTTCTTATTTGAACATCATTTCATTCATCGTCCGATATGACTTAACGTTGGAGGTTTACTCTTATCCTAAAAGAAGAATGTCTGGTAACTCTAAGCTCTATGTGCCCTGTTCTTATTTGGACATCATTTCATTCATCGTCCGATATGACTTAACGTCGGAGGTTTTCTCTTATCCTGAAAGATGAATGTCTGGTAACTCTAAGCTCTATGTGCCCTGTTCTTATTTGAACATCATTTCATTCATCGTCCGATATGACTTAACGTCGGAGGTTTTCTCTTATCCTGAAAGATGAATGTCTGGTAACTCTAAGCTCTATGTGCCCTGTTCTTATTTGAACATCATTTCATTCATCGTCCGATATGACTTAACGTCGGAGGTTTTGTCTTATCCTGAAAGATGAATGTCTGGTAACTCTAAGCTCTATGTACCCTGTACTTATTTGGACATCATTTCATTCATCGTCCGATATGACTTAACGTTGGAGGTTTTCTCTTAACCTGAAAGAAGAATGTCTGGTAACTCTAAGCTCTATGTACCCTGTACTTATTTGAACATAATTTCATTCATCGTCCGATATGACTTAACGTTGGAGGTTTACTCTTATCCTAAAAGATGAATGTCTGGTAACTCTAAGCTCTATGTGCCCTGTACTCATTTGAACATCATTTCACTCATCGTCCGATATGACTTAACGTTGGAGGTTTACTCTTATCCTAAAAGATGAATGTCTGGTAACTCTAAGCTCTATGTGCCCTGTACTCATTTGAACATCATTTCATTCATCGTCCGATATGACTTAACGTTGGAGGTTTACTCTTATCCTAAAAGATGAATGTCTGGTAACTCTAAGCTCTATGTGCCCTGTTCTTATTTGAACATCATTTCACTCATCGTCCGATATGACTTAACGTTGGAGGTTTTCTCTTATCCTGAAAGATGAATGTCTGGTAACTCGAAGCTCTATGTACGCTGTACTTATTTGAACATCATTTCATTCATCGTCCGATATGACTTAACGTTGGAGGCTTTCTCTTATCCTGAAAGAAGAATGTCTGGTAACTCTAACCTCTATTTACTCTGTACTTATTTGAACATCATTTCACTCATCGTACGATATGACTTAACGTTGGAGGTTTTCTCTTATCCTGAAAGATGAATGTCTGGTAACTCTAAGCTCTATGTACCCTGTACTCATTTGAACATCATTTCATTCATCGTTCGATATGACTTAACGTTGGAGGTTTTCTCTTATCCTGAAAGATGAATGTCTGGTAACTCTAACCTCTATTTACTCTGTACTTATTTGGACATCATTTCATTCATCGTCCGATATGACTTAACGTTGGAGGTTTTCTCTTATCCTGAAAGATGAATGTCTGGTAACTCTAACCTCTATTTACTCTGTACTTATTTGGACATCATTTCACTCATCGTACGATATGACTTAACGTTGGAGGTTTTCTCTTAACCTGAAAGATGAATGTCTGGTAACTCTAAGCTCTATTTACTCTGTACTTATTTGAACATCATTTCACTCATCGTACGATATGACTTAACGTTGGAGGTTTTCTCTTATCCTGAAAGATGAATGTCTGGTAACTCTAACCTCTATTTACTCTGTACTTATTTGAACATCATTTCATTCATCGTCCGATATGACTTAACGTTGGAGGTTTTCTCTTAACCTGAAAGATGAATGTCTGGTAACTCTAAGCTCTATTTACTCTGTACTTATTTGAACATCATTTCACTCATCGTACGATATGACTTAACGTTGGAGGTTTTCTCTTAACCTGAAAGATGAATGTCTGGTAACTCTAAGCTCTACGTACGCTGTACTTATTTGAACATCATTTCATTCATCGTCCGATATGACTTAACGTTGGAGGTTTTCTCTTATCCTGAAAGATGAATGTCTGGTAACTCTAAGCTCTATGTACGCTGTACTTATTTGAACATCATTTCATTCATCGTCCGATATGACTTAACGTTGGAAGTTTTCTCTTAACCTGAAAGATGAATGTCTGGTAACTCTAACCTCTATTTACTCTGTACTTATTTGGACATCATTTCATTCATCGTCCGATATGACTTAACGTTGGAGGTTTTCTCTTATCCTGAAAGATGAATGTCTGGTAACTCTAACCTCTATTTACTCTGTACTTATTTGGACATCATTTCACTCATCGTACGATATGACTTAACGTTGGAGGTTTTCTCTTAACCTGAAAGATGAATGTCTGGTAACTCTAAGCTCTATGTACGCGATACTTATTTGAACATCATTTCATTCATCGTCCGATATGACTTAACGTTGGAGGTTTTCTCTTATCCTGAAAGATGAATGTCTGGTAACTCTAAGCTCTATGTACGCTGTACTTATTTGAACATCATTTCATTCATCGTCCGATATGACTTAACGTTGGAAGTTTTCTCTTATCATAAAAGAAGAATGTATGGTAACTCTAAGCTCTATGTACCCTGTACTCATTTGAACATCAATCCATTCATCGTCCGATATGATAACGTTGGAGGTTTACTCTTATCCTAAAAGAAGAATGTCTGGTAACTCTAGGCTCTATGTGCCCTGTTCTTATTTGAACATCATTTCATTCATCGTCCGATATGCTAACGTTGGAGGATGTAAATGTACTGGAAACACCCATGGAGGCAATGTTTCTTGCTGGCTCCTCTCCAGCCTACGCTACTGTACTGTACCTACCCAGCTGAAGCAGCAAACAGTCGGATGAGGAATGTGATATTGTCTCTTTATAATATAACAGGTCGATACTGCTTGTTTCATGTTATACCAATACCACACGTACCTGGTTCTTTGCTTCCAGGTTGCCGGCTTACGCTCCGCTGTTGCTCTTCGTTGTTGCACCTACATAGGCTACCGAGTTAGTGTAGTATCCAGTAATGCTCGGGTTTGATTCCCAGATTTATTCGCGGTTTTCAATGGTTATAAAAAATAAGTTCAGTTTAATTCATGTGTTCTCCTTATTTTCTCAATGTTGCATACCTAATAGGACGTGAAACACCTCGGACATCTCTATCAGAGCTGAAGTTATTTTACGTACAACACAGGACCACCGACATTACTTACCTCCCGAATAAAGTCATGCTAAGACAGTTACTTCTGGAGCACGGAGGACGACATATTGGTTAGTAGTGGAAGGATCAGGCGAGTGGACAGTAGAGCTTGTATATGACACAAGCACCCATGCAGGTGAGGATGTTTTAGGTCTTCATGTGTGTCCTTGGCTTCAAATCGCTATAACGTGTAGACAACAATCGAGTGATTTGATTCCGTGGCCGACATTCCTGACCTATGGGCTTTTTGTGGGATGCCCCGGGTTGTTAGGCCAATGATGTCCCCTTGCTTCACTTAACTTTCATCTGTTTGGTTGTTTCAGTCGGCGTTGATGGCAGGGGCAAGGACACTCTGTATAAACTCCGTCCCCGGAGAACCTGGTCCCGCAGTGAGATCTACAAGCCTGCAGGGGAAACATTAGACTGAGAGGTGGACAGTGGCCGGCAACAAACATTGATCTAATCAAGCACTACCAAAAAAAATTTTTAAAATTTATAAACAAAATAGACTTTGAAAAAATGTAAAAGTATAATCAAAAAATTGTATCATATATTGAAAATTTGTAACACTTGAAAAAATTGTAATTACTACAACTAGTTGTAATAAGTTTAAGGAATGCATGTAATATTACGATGTAACGGAACATGCAGTGTAATAAATAAATTAAAAAAAAGCTTGCAGGGGGAGGGAGTGGTTTGTACCCGCTACCACCGCGTAGCTTCAGCTGAAACTCGTAAAGACCCTGACCTCAGTTCTGTAGGTGGCTCCTAACTCAGTCACTCCTAAAGGGTCATAGGTATAAAAGATCTACTGAAAATCGAAGTTGGATGTCTACTGCGGTTCACGTGGGGCTAAAGTGTGACTATCTGGAATTGTTAGGGACCCAACCTTACTAGTTACAGTGTGCGCACGCGTTAACTGACGTACAGCCAGCCAGGCAGCCGTTCGTAACCAGGAAGTAACGCATCTATCCTTGAACTTGAACCCGAAAGAAACAAAACATTTAATACTTCGGCCTCTGACCTCTGCGCGTGTTTACTCAGGCACTCTGACGTAAGGTACGTGAGTCGATTACCGCCTTTCACTAAATCACTTTTTTCAGTTCAAGTAGGTCACATCAAGTTCCCTTTCCTGCATTGCGAGATTGTCCTAACAAGCCAGTTCAACGTACGAGGGATGTTTTAATGTATTCTTCATTATACAATAACAAAAATCACTTAAATGAGTTTCTCTAATCTTGTACAAACGTTTATTTCCCTATATACTCCAACATAAACATTATCTTATTGCTAATTTTCTTGTATATACGAGAATATGTTCTACTTCATACATGTTTTAAAACTGAGTGCTCTGTGATGTTCTTGAAATTACAATCTCTTTCTATGCCCAAGAGATAAATAAACGAATAACGATTTCCCATTTGGAAAAAAAATCTATAAGTATTGGAAAATCCAAACTAATGTAAGAAATATCTAAGAAACGGTTTTCTTTACAAAAAGGTACTTGACATAAATTGCTACATTTTCTATGTAGTAATATTTTGTCTATTCTCTTAAGTGCGATTCACAAAGAAAGATAAATATTAACGTGAGAACTTGATATGAACATTCTATTATAACCTCATCATACCTTATCCTTAGGAACATTAAACATGTTTAAAATACTGATAGTTCGATGTTTTTTTAATTAAATTTGTACTACACTATTAACATTTCACGAAACTACTCCGTTTCGAAACCTTCAGAATAATTTAGCAGTTACGAATATTCATATAGAACAGTAATTTCCCAACTACAATGACGATTGATGCAAAACAAAATATTTTACAGTCTACCTAACCTCACAAAGTTGACATATAAATAATATAAACAACTTATCTCTACTTTCGCATTTCAGTTCATTCGCAATTTGCTTCCAAATATTTTCCTTCACCGAAGTATTCTGGTAGGATTTATGCTTTATGTCATAAAAACAACGATAATTCTGAAATAAAATAATTAATTTCTAGTCAAATGACTCCATATCTTTTCTCTTCTGTTTCTGTGCAGTTGCGATAGTGTTTTTTATTCTTTCTCTCTTTTGTTTAATCACCAAACAGAAACATAAAAGCTTGGAGTTTAAAAAAGGTTTGTGATAATGTTGTTAATTGTAAAAGTCCTTATTTACTAACCTGGTTAAGAGGCTTTAGTGTTTTATGAAACGGGATATTGCAGTTTACCAGTTATGTGAACGTCATCCAGAACTAAGAGCAGTTCTGAAGACGTTCCTAGAAAATACAAGACATACATTTCATTTTTATGAAAAGATCTTAAACATACGTATTTTAATTGAAATGTTTACAGCTGTTTGGGGAAAATGTTCCATTTAAACAGTAATCTGGAGTGTGGTATTTTCCTGAAAATATTGGTGAAGTGTTTTAATGAAAATTATCCAATCGCTTGCTTTGAAGGTATGTTTATCTCACTTGGTTATGCTCTTTGCCAACGCTTTTTGTTTTACTGTCAAATTTGAGGTAATGAGGAGACCATATAAAGGAGAGCACGTGGTTATTACGCCCCACTCCGAATGTAACTAGAAGGGGGAGGGGGGAATCGCTCGACGCGCGGTAGAGAAGCCGGCCTGTCATTCAGTTGCAATGTTCTATAGTGTCAGTGTGGGTCTGTGAACTCCATCATCACGATGACAGAAATGCAGTGTATGGAACCTGTACCCAAACCCCAAAAGACCCTTACCTACCTGCCCAAAAGACCTCCAGTGGACATCGAGTTCGTGGATCTCACGTACACGGTGCCCCAAGGTCGCAAAGGTAAGTCCCTCGCAGTGAAATTGGAGCAATTGCTCTTTACTGTATATTCTTGTTGAACAGTCCTGTAATGCAAGTTTATATCTTGTTTTTGTTTTTATCACAATGCAAAATGTCCCACCAATTACTTTCTAATTTAAAGTAAAACTTCATGAATGAGGTTTACAAGGATGTTTTTGAAATGCTTAATTACATTACCTCTTATTAAACATTTTAATAACCTGATACACGTTCATAAAATCTAAAAATACCAAAATACAAACGGTTTACACTTCCTTGTTAGCATAGTTTTATTAGAGTTTAAAAAATCTCCAATGTGATATTCTTGTTAAGTGAACAATCAAATCCTTATTAGCATGTAAAAAATGTTTGTCATATGGGAGTTTAAGACAACAAAAGATGAATATCTCTGGAACAGACGTACATTTCGGATTGACACTGCCCCAGCTGGATGAAATAAAACGTATATTTTGATATATTCCAAGCACTATTGCTTTAAATAAACCACTAATTAACAATTAAAAAGAAAGCTCTCAAGTTCTGTAGCATTTTCTGATTGTACACAGCGCCGAGTAATCCACTGTGAGGATTTACAAACTTCTTGCAAACTCTTTTTTATAAAATCAACATTCTCAACTTCAAACAGTAAAATATCCCAAACATTGTCTGGCGAAGTTACACGAGTCCAAAAAAGGGTTTTGTACAATAAGGTTCATTTGTGATACGGTAACTTTATATGCAGATTGTAGTAATGTCCTCAAAGCTGCTCTTCCACCGTACTGACTTTTATAACGGGTAAAACAAGGTCTGCAAGTGTCATACAAAAACTGGTCTTTATTTTGGATCAGCTTACATTTATGTAAAGGGAAATAAGTCTGTAGTTTAGAGGAAATGAACATAAGTAGAATAAAAAGTAGATTAAGTTAGTGCACACATAGAGATATGCCCCACAGTTCTGTCGTGATTTTCTAATAGCTGTGAGTTTTTAAATGAAAAACGAGGGGCGTATGTAATGTGATGTTCAAGCGACATCCCCAAACCTAACGCCTGATGCCCTTGAGTGGTTTGAACAATAAACAATGCAGTTGTGTGCAGTAGAGAAAGTAAACACCAATAGTGTGTTTATATTTGAACCAATAATAACGATCATGTCGGGTGTAATTAAAGTTGACAGATATGTACAGTAAAACCTCTGTAAAACGGAACGCGATCGATCCGACGCTTATTTTCTGTTGACACAGTTTCCGTCGTACAGAGGGTTGTGTTTGAATACAAAGAAATTAGAGTTTTACAGTACAGCAATAATATATAATAGGCTGATATGTATTATGGATATTACATACAATAATTGTAGTTTATCTGTCATCAACTGTCTGTATTCGTTTCGCCACACACATGACGATGTTTGAAAGTTCTGGAGTTGCCTTTGTTGTCTCTAAAGCTTGAGTCTGAAGTAATGATCCACAAATGGGAATTACTTTAGCGCGTACTAATAGACTACTCAAAAACAACACGATTTAGCTCGTCATACTCTATTAGATTTTGTGATATGTTTAACATGTCTTTAATCACTCATCTTTAATGTTTACTTTTTTAAGGATATGTATGACTGAAATTTCATTAACATTTTCAAAAAATCACCTGTTCCTCTTTTAGTTTATGAAATAGCGTAAGCTTTTCTGAAACCAAAGAATGCTTAGATAGCTTTCACAGGATATTTTTAAATGCTCTAATCTAGTTTGAAAGTTACACAAATGCCAGTGTTAGATATGAATTCTAGTTCTTTATGCCTGTTTTCTCGCTATTGAAAACTTCAGCATTTTTCGTCATTTAAGATGCTCCTTGTGTCGCAGTTTTAGTGTTAGACAAATCAAACTTGCTACACACGTTCATACAGACATAGTGAATAGAAATTGCCATGGATTTTTTTTTTTTTTTTGTGACATGCATTTTAAACATACTTTCTTCACTTCAAAACACAACAATTTACAAATTTTGGGCAGAAAATCCTTATTCAAAGCTTTAAACATTTCTGGGGCCTAAAGTTATTGAGACACAGAGAAACCTAGGGCAAATTCAAAACATGAATGTATTGGGAATCCGTTGTTAAAATATTAGAAACAAATTGAAATTATTTTCTCGCAAGGGACTTTTTAAGTGACGTACCGAAAAATAAATTTGAGCATATTTCCAAACTATAAAGTGAAATTGACAAATGTTGACTATAATATTTGCTCTAAGTTACATCTGTGGTATAAATCTTAAAAAGTTAGCATTAGTTTAGCATTTCAAGTTTTCATTCATAGGTATCCTTAAATCTCACAAATCTGAGTTTTCTCCAGTTTTACCTGAGTCTGTCAGACATCCTCTGATTGTTTTAGCATCAGCAAACTTTGTTTCCCCTATTGTCGTAACTTTTCCCAAACTTATACCCATTCTTTTTGTACATGTCAGAAACATTGCAGTTTGGTTGACAGTAGATTTCATTAAGGTTTAGCTGTAATCCCTTATTTAAAGGAGCTGCAATCACCAATAAAGGAAAGATCTCTTCTTTAACATTAATATTTACAAAGTTATTATGTTTTACCAACTGTATGTACCAAAGTGTTATAAAATAAAAAGCTACTACACGGATATATTCAATAATTTTTTAAACTATTTAAAATTAGCATACCTCTAAGAAAGTTATACCAAAATGACCGGGAGATTCGAAATATTCACATACAATTAAAACCTGAAAATGGAACAAAATCATGAACTCCCCTTAAGATAAGAACAGACAGACGTTTAAATGTTGGGTTATAA
This sequence comes from Mantis religiosa, assembly GCA_030765055.1. Lineage (NCBI taxonomy): Eukaryota > Metazoa > Arthropoda > Insecta > Mantodea > Mantidae > Mantis > Mantis religiosa. The sequence continues at coordinate 1,138,876 of CM060956.1, forward strand.
ATAAAAACAGGCCACAGTTTACCAGTCACCAAACTGTAATTACACAGATGGCGATAACAGGTTTTGTGTGTGAAAGGACATGCCTGTTCGAGGTAAAGTTTGGACCGCTCAATAGGAAATGTTCTGATGGGAAAATATCGCTTTTTTATTACTTCCGTCAACAAAGTAGGGGAAGTGGTCTATTTCCCCTAAAATGTCTTGAGAAAACCCCTGCGTTAGTGAAGCAGTAAACGGAATGTCGATAGCTACCAAACGTGCTTAAACGAGACAAACGTTTAAAGCAAACCACTTGGACTTGTATCTTCAAAGGTCGTTCATTAAAAGTTGTTAATGATTATATGAGAACTCCTAGTGGTCTACCGGGAAACATATAAGTCAGTTGGAGAATTTAATGTCATGTCGGCATGTTGGCTATAGTAGCTCAGTGGTTTAACTATAAAGCCTGGGACTTAAGTACTCACAGCATAGTAAGTCGACACAAAAGGTGCGTGTCTCACAGCATATGAGAACTCCTAGTGGTCTACCGGGAACATACGAGTCAGTTGGAGAATTTAATGTCATGTCGGCATGTTGGCTATAGTAGCTCAGTGGTTTAACTATAAAGCCTGGGACTTAAGTACTTACAGCATAGTAAGTCTGTGGCGACAAGGTGCGTGTCTCATAGCATATGAGAACTCCTAGTGGTCTACCGGGAACATACGAGTCAGTTGGAGAATTTAATGTCATGTCGGCATGTTGGTCATAGTAGCTCAGTGGTTTAACTATGCAGTCTCGGACTTAAGTACTTACAGTATAGTAAGTCGACACAAAAGGTGCGTGTCTCATAGCATATGAGAACTTCTAGTTGTCTACCGGGAAACATACAAGTCAGTTGGAGAATTTAATGTCATGTCGGCACGTTAGCTATAGTAGCTCAGTGGTTTAACTATGAAGTCTGGGTCTTAAGTACTTACAGTATAGTAAGTCGACACAAAACAGTATAATAAGTCGACACAAAAGGTGCGTGTCTCATAGCATATGAGAACTTCTAGTTGTCTACCGGGAAACATACAAGTCAGTTGGAGAATTTAATGTCATGTCGGCACGTTAACTATAGTAGCTCAGTGGTTTAACTATGAAGCCTGGGACTTAAGTACTTACAGCATAGTAAGTCTGTGGCGACAAGTTGCGTGTGTCATAGCACATGAGAACTCCTAGTGGTCTACCGGAAAACAAACAAGTCAGTTGGAGAATTTAATGTCATGTCGGGATGTTGGTCATAGTAGCTCAGTGGTTTAACTATGAAGTCTGGGACTTAAGTACTTACAGCATAGTAAGTCTGTGGCGACAAGTTGCGTGTGTCATAGCATATGAGAACTCCTAGTGGTCTACCGGAAAACAAACAAGTCAGTTGGAGAATTTAATGTCATGTCGGCATGTTGGCTATAGTAGCTCAGTGGTTTAACTATGAAGTCTGGGACTTAAGTACTTACAGTATAGTAAGTCGACTCAAAAGGTGCGTGTCTCATAGCATATGAGAACTCCTAGTGGTCTACCGGGAAACATACGAGTAAGTAGAAGAATTTAATGTCATGTCGGCATGTTGGTCATAGTACCTCAGTGGTTTAACTATGAAGTCTGGGACTTAAGTACTTACAGTATAGTAAGTCGACACAAAACAGTATAGTAAGTCGACACAAAAGGTGCGTGTCTCATAGCATATGAGAACTTCTAGTTGTCTACCGGGAAACATTCAAGTCAGTTGGAGAATTTAATGTCATGTCGGCACGTTGGTCATAGTAGCTCAGTGGTTTAACTATGAAGTCTGGAACTTAAGTACTTACAGTATAGTAAGTCGACACAAAAGGTGCGTGTCTCATAGCATATGAGAACTCCTTGTGGTCTACCGGGAAACATTCAAGTCAGTTGGAGAATTTAATGTCATGTCGGCACGTTAACTATAGTAGCTCAGTGGTTTAACTATGAAGTCTGGGACTTAAGTACTTACAGTATAGTAAGTCGACACAAAAGGTGCGTGTCTCATAGCATATGAGAACTCCTAGTGGTCTACCGGGAAACATTCAAGTCAGTTGGAGAATTTAATGTCATGTCGGCACGTTGGTCATAGTAGCTCAGTGGTTTAACTATGAAGTCTGGAACTTAAGTACTTACAGTATAGTAAGTCGACACAAAAGGTGCGTGTCTCACAGCATATGAGAACCTCTAGTGGTCTACCGGGAAACATACGAGTCAGTTGGAGAATTTAATGTCATGTCGGCACATTAGCTATAGTAGCTCAGTGGTTTAACTATGAAGTCTGGGACTTAAGTACTTACAGTATAGTAAGTCGACACAAAAGTTGCGTGTGTCATAGCATATGAGAACTTCTAGTTGTCTACCGGGAAACATACAAGTCAGTTGGAAAATTTAATGTCATGTCGGCACGTTGGTCATAGTAGCTCAGTGGTTTAACTATGAAGTCTGGAACTTAAGTACTTACAGTATAGTAAGTCGACACAAAAGGTGCGTGTCTCATAGCATATGAGAACTTCTAGTTGTCTACCGGGAAACATTCAAGTCAGTTGGAGAATTTAATGTCATGTCGGCACGTTGGTCATAGTAGCTCAGTGGTTTAACTATGAAGTCTGGAACTTAAGTACTTACAGTATAGTAAGTCGACACAAAAGGTGCGTGTCTCACAGCATATAAGAACTCCTAGTGGTCTAGCGGGAAACATACGAGTCAGTTGGAGAATTTAATGTCATGTCGGCACATTAGCTATAGTAGCTCAGTGGTTTAGCTATGAAGTCTGGGACTTAAGTACTTACAGTATAGTAAGTCGACACAAAAGTTGCGTGTGTCATAGCATATGAGAACTTCTAGTTGTCTACCGGGAAACATACAAGTCAGTTGGAGAATTTAATATCATGTCGGCACGTTGGTCATAGTAGCTCAGTGGTTTAACTATGAAGTCTGGGACTTAAGTACTTACAGTATAGTAAGTCGACACAAAACAGTATAGTAAGTCGACACAAAAGGTGCGTGTCTCATAGCATATGAGAACTTCTAGTTGTCTACCGGGAAACATACAAGTCAGTTGGAGAATTTAATGTCATGTCGGCACATTAGCTATAGTAGCTCAGTGGTTTAACTATGAAGCCTGGGACTTAAGTACTTACAGCATAGTAAGTCTGTGGCGACAAGGTGCGTGTCTCATAGCATGTGAGAACTCCTAGTGGTCTACCGGGAAACATACGAGTCAGTTGGAGAATTTAATGTCATGTCGGCACATTAGCTATAGTAGCTCAGTGGTTTAACTATGAAGTCTGGGACTTAAGTACTTACAGTATAGTAAGTCGACACAAAAGGTGCGTGTCTCATAGCATATGAGAACTCCTAGTGGTCTACCGGGAAACATACGAGTCAGTTGGAGAATTTAATGTCATGTCGGCACGTTAACTATAGTAGCTCAGTGGTTTAACTATGAAGTCTGGGACTTAAGTACTTACAGTATAGTAAGTCGACACAAAAGGTGCGTGTCTCATAGCATATGAGAGCCCCTAGTGGTCTACCGGGAAACATACGAGTCAGTTGGAGAATTTAATGTCATGTCGGCATGTTAACTATAGTAGCTCAGTGGTTTAACTATGAAGTCTGGGACTTAAGTACTTACAGCATAGTAAGTCGACACAAAAGGTGCGTGTCTCACAGCATATGAGAACCTCTAGTGGTCTACCGGGAAACATACGAGTCAGTTGGAGAATTTAATGTCATGTCGGCACGTTAACTATAGTAGCTCAGTGGTTTAACTATGAAGCCTGGGACTTAAGTACTTCCAGCATAGTAAGTCTGTGGCGACAAGTTGCGTGTGTCATAGCATATGAGAACTCCTAGTGGTCTACCGGAAAACATACAAGTCAGTTGGAGAATTTAATGTCATGTCGCATGTTGGCTATAGTAGCTCAGTGGTTTAACTATGAAGTCTGAGACTTAAGTACTTACAGCATAGTAAGTCAACACAAAAGTTGCGTGTGTCATAGCATATGAGAACTCCTAGTGGTCTACCGGGAAACATACGAGTCAGTAGAAGAATTTAATGTCATGTCGGCATGTTGGTCATAGTACCTCAGTGGTTTAACTATGAAGTCTGGGACTTCAGTACTTACAGTATAGTAAGTCAACACAAAAGGTGCGTGTCTCATAGCATATGAGAGCCCCTAGTGGTCTACCGGGAAACATACAAGTCAGTTGGAGAATTTAATGTCATGTCGGCATGTTGGCTATAGTAGCTCAGTGGTTTAACTATGAAGTCTGGGACTTAAGTACTTACGGTATAGTAAGTCGACACAAAAGGTGCGTGTCTCATATCATATGAGAACTTCTAGTGGTCTATCGGGAAACATACGAGTCAGTTGGAGAATTTAATGTCATGTCGGCACGTTGGCTATAGTAGCTCAGTGGTTTAACTATGAAGTCTGAGACTTAAGCACTTACAGTATAGTAAGTTGACACAAAAGGTGCGTGTCTCATAGCATATGAGAACTCCTAGTGGTCTAGCGGGAAACATACGAGTCAGTTGGAGAATTTAATGTCATGTCGGCACGTTGGCTATAGTAGCTCAGTGGTTTAACTATGAAGTCTGAGACTTAAGTACTTATAGTATAGTAAGTCGACACAAAAGATGCGTGTCTCATAGCATATGAGAACTTCTAGTTGTCTACCGGGAAACATACAAGTCAGTTGGAGAATTTATTGTCATGTCGGCACGTTAGCTATAGTAGCTCAGTGGTTTAGCTATGAAGTCTGGGACTTAAGTACTTACAGTATAGTAAGTCAACACAAAAGTTGCATGTGTCTTAGCATATGAGAACTCCTAGTGGTCTAGCGGGAAACATACGAGTCAGTTGGAGAATTTAATGTCATGTCGGCACGTTAGCTATAGTAGCTCAGTGGTTTAGCTATGAAGTCTGGGACTTAAGTACTTACAGTATAGTAAGTCGACACAAAAGGTGCGTGTCTCATAGCATATGAGAACTCCTAGTGGTCTAGCGGGAAACATACAAGTCAGTTGGAGAATTTAATGTCATGTCGGCACGTTAGCTATAGTAGCTCAGTGGTTTAGCTATGAAGTCTGGGACTTAAGTACTTACAGTATAGTAAGTCAACACAAAAGTTGCGCGTGTCTTAGCATATGAGAACTCCTAGTGGTCTAGCGGGAAACATACGAGTCAGTTGGAGAATTTAATGTCATGTCGGCACGTTAGCTATAGTAGCTCAGTGGTTTAGCTATGAAGTCTGGGACTTAAGTACTTACAGTATAGTAAGTCGACACAAAAGGTGCGTGTCTCATAGCATATGAGAACTCCTAGTGGTCTAGCGGGAAACATACAAGTCAGTTGGAGAATTTAATGTCATGTCGGCACGTTAGCTATAGTAGCTCAGTGGTTTAGCTATGAAGTCTGGGACTTAAGTACTTACAGTATAGTAAGTCAACACAAAAGTTGCGCGTGTCTTAGCATATGAGAACTCCTAGTGGTCTAGCGGGAAACATACGAGTCAGTTGGAGAATTTAATGTCATGTCGGCACGTTAGCTATAGTAGCTCAGTGGTTTAGCTATGAAGTCTGGGACTTAAGTACTTACAGTATAGTAAGTCAACACAAAAGTTGCGTGTGTCATAGCATATGAGAACTCCTAGTGGTCTAGCGGGAAACATACGAGTCAGTTGGAGAATTTAATGTCATGTCGGCACGTTAGCTATAGTAGCTCAGTGGTTTAACTATGAAGTCTGGGACTTAAGTACTTACAGTATAGTAAGTCAACACAAAAGTTGCGTGTGTCATAGCATATGAGAACTCCTAGTGGTCTAGCGGGAAACATACGAGTCAGTTGGAGAATTTAATGTCATGTCGGCATGTTGGCTATAGTAGCTCAGTGGTTTAGCTATGAAGTCTGGGACTTAAGTACTTACAGTATAGTAAGTCAACACAAAAGTTGCGTGTGTCATAGCATATGAGAACTCCTAGTGGTCTAGCGGGAAACATACGAGTCAGTTGGAGAATTTAATGTCATGTCGGCATGTTGGCTATAGTAGCTCAGTGGTTTAGCTATGAAGTCTGGGACTTAAGTACTTACAGTATAGTAAGTCAACACAAAAGTTGCGTGTGTCTTAGCATATGAGAACTCCTAGTGGTCTAGCGGGAAACATACGAGTCAGTTGGAGAATTTAATGTCATGTCGGCACGTTAGCTATAGTAGCTCAGTGGTTTAGCTATGAAGTCTGGGACTTAAGTACTTACAGTATAGTAAGTCAACACAAAAGTTGCGTGTGTCTTAGCATATGAGAACTCCTAGTGGTCTAGCGGGAAACATTCAAGTCAGTTGGAGAATTTAATGTCATGTCGGCACGTTAGCTATAGTAGCTCAGTGGTTTAGCTATGAAGTCTGGGACTTAAGTACTTACAGTATAGTAAGTCAACACAAAAGTTGCGTGTGTCATAGCATATGAGAACTCCTAGTGGTCTAGCGGGAAACATACGAGTCAGTTGGAGAATTTAATGTCATGTCGGCATGTTGGCTATAGTAGCTCAGTGGTTTAGCTATGAAGTCTGGGACTTAAGTACTTACAGTATAGTAAGTCAACACAAAAGTTGCGTGTGTCTTAGCATATGAGAACTCCTAGTGGTCTAGCGGGAAACATACGAGTCAGTTGGAGAATTTAATGTCATGTCGGCACGTTAGCTATAGTAGCTCAGTGGTTTAGCTATGAAGTCTGGGACTTAAGTACTTACAGCATAGTAAGTCGACACAAAAGTTGCGACTCCTAGTGGTCTACCGGGAAACATAGAAGTCAGTTGAAGAATTTAATGTCATGTCGGCACGTTAGCTATAGTAGATCAGTGGTTTAGAGCAACCGGACGGAGAGCGGCAGATCCATGGTTCATATCCCGGCTATGGCAGTCTGGCTCTACTCATTCATACTACTTTAAGTTCATCTGTCTTCGAAGCATTCGAATCACGACTTTTCATGATAAATACAACGGTAAGGGTTTTGCAAAAACAGCGTCCTATCTTTGAACTTAAATTATACAATTTCTATAAATCATATAGGTGGTTTTTTTTTGTACATAATTAATGTCGTTGCGTGTGGAAGAGAACATCGGTCAAGCGATCGCCGCGACTTACGCGTATACGGTTAACCCAATTTTCAATGACAGAAAAAAGTAAATTAGGTCCAACTTCATGAATAACCAGATCATTTACTGATTCTGGCTTGTTTACATAAACTGGAGATTTAATATAACCTACAAGAAGTAATCACATGATCTTACACCACTACCACGGGAAATGATAAAAACCTCTGAACTTCTAGCAAATATCGATTGTTTGGAGAGCAGTATGATATGCGGCTACATCTTGCTGTGACAGATGTTTCTGAGATCCACAGCATCCAATTGAGGATCAAATGCCGAATCGTTCTCTCGCAGGGACGATTATGCTGCACACCATAAACTTAACACAATACACGGAAGGTTTGACGAATAGATCCATTTTGATAATACATTTTCACAATTTCTACGTATTGCTATTTGTCCACGGCTGTTTGTCAATAACAATTGTAACCACAGGAAAAAAATGACTGCATATTGATCATTAATATACAAGTTCTACAACAATATCTACAAGTTGTTTCCTTTTTGACCTTGCTATAGATATATTCCATGTTGTTTAAGTTAAACTGCTGATAACAGCATGCTTGTGTTGTCTTGGATTATATCCATCTGACTTTATGAAATTTTCTGTGTGTTTCCTTATTTATACCCCAAATACTAGTTTCTATGTTTTATGCTTAGTTTCGAGTATAAGAAAGGGATTTTGTCTTTTGTTTTCTATGGAAAATTTGATTGCAGGATTTTGTAAATTAAGTAGTTTTAGCACATCATCCACTTGTTTCTCGTTTACTATTGCCCAAATGCCTTCCATATATCTATACAAATGTTTGAAAATGAGTGGGAATGCCTGTGTGATACAAATTTCCAAGAAGCACATGAAAAAGTCTGGTAATATATGCACCATGGAGTACTAGTTAAACTCAAAATTAATGTACAGCTTGTTAAAACATATAATTTGTCTTACCATTTTTGTGGAGCTGAACATATTAGAGAAATGTAATTATAAATACATCACATACTGACCAGCTGTTTAAAGTATTTCTCTGTCCCTTAGCTTACTGTACTCCTCTGTATAAGTAACGCATAATGAGACAGCTAAGGACTTGTCAACCAGACAGCCGGCCTCACGCCCATATACGCATCGAGAGGTGGACGATCATCCAACCGATACGTGAGAAGATGTGATCAGCATCTCGACAATCCGGAATGTTGGCTTTCTTGACCAGGGCCACTTAACTATCTTGAGCTCCTCAGTTTCCTCACGATGCTGAGTGGGCACCTGCCCCATATCCGGGACTTAAAATCCGTACCCTTAGAGATGGGATCGAACCCAGGTCGCTTTGCGTGGCAGAGAACCAAGGCAACATGTCTTACTCCACTACTCCACAGCGCAGGACCTGTACCTATCAGTAATATATTTACCATGAAGTAGATAGGGCAGCAAGAGTTTGTACAACAGTAGATAAAATCTGAGTGTAAGACGATTTCTTCAAAAATTGGGCCAGTCTGAATTTGTCTATTATAGATTCAACAAGTACATCTTGTTAGTGCGGAAGTAGCAAATTTGTTTGAGAGGTCCATAAATACGATACATTACTTTCACAAATTGCTTCATAAAACCTAATTTGATGTGAAGTGAAGAAGGAAGTATATCTTCACGAGCATACCACTTTCTTATGCTGTAATTTGTACTCCTTTTTCTTATAATGCGCATGCCACTTGCATATGAAACTCCATATTTGGTTTAGTCATGTCCAATATAATGGCATTTAATTTTGAGGTCACCAACATTCATTTTATGGGATCAAAGTTTAAGAAACTGAGTTGCGCACACTCATGCCTTCCTCTAGTCTTCCACAAACACTTATTGCTCTATCTACTTCAAGATAAACATGACCTATGTTATGTCTTTGTATATCCTAAAGATAAAAACTAAATAAACACTTGTCATTTGAGAAACGTTTAAGTATTTGGAAAATTCAGTAAAATAACGAGGAATGTCTCAAATGGTCCATACAATATCTTACATAAATTGTATGTTGCAAAAAGATAAACATTCGTAATGTAGTAATATTCTGTCTATCTCTTACAGTTTATCAGTTATAGACAATTTATTCAGAATAAAGCGAACTTCCGAGGACATTCTCAAACATATTTTATATGGAAATTAAAGATGTCATATCGGCACGTTGGCCATAGTAGCACAATGGTAGTGCGGCTGGACGGAAACCAGAAGATTCGTGGTTCAAATCCCGGCTATGGCATTGAATTTTTCAGTCTGACTCTACGTTTCCACATATTTTATATGTTATTAAGGTATTTTAAATATGGTGCTGGGCGCCGGTGTAGCGCAGTGGTTTCGTTTGCGGCTCCCGTGCAAAGGGACCTGAGTTTGATTCCCGGCTCTGGGGTGACGATTTTTAGTCTGGCCTATCCGCGTCTTCGCCTCTGTCTGGCTCATGTTAAATGTCTCCTATGCCCAACATGGTTCGGAGTCCACGGTATAAGCTGTAGGTCCCCTCGCCTCACTATCACCCTATCATTGGAGGTAATGCCTCCATCTGAGAAATGGTGCCGGTTATCACGTGGTGGAGAGAGGTTATCCCGAAGGCCAAGGTTGTGCTATGGGGAGTGTTAGTATACAACATACAATATATGATACTTTAATCAAAACAGTTGGAGTCATTTTCGGGAAAATAAAAAGTTCACGCAATGCTCCATGTAAAGTTGGTTTGGTTTGGTGGGATTTTATTATCAAATGTAATTTTGGTATCTTGGGCTGTGCTGTACGATGATACAGGAGACGTCAAAACGTACATTTGCAGTACTGTACTTTTGGGTGGCCTACTGTGTGTGTGCAGTCGGGTGAAAGGCAGAAGTTTATACGACCTTAACACGAATGTGAGGACCTTGCAACGCTATTGCGACAATAAGTCATTGTACATTTCCTATGGTAACTGTGTTACGTTCACACGCATTTCTCTATCCACTTTCTCTATGTACTGCATGAGATATAACTGAAAGTACATGTTTTAATCTCTGTTAATATAAGATCCATGCTTGAACAGCAGAACTTAGGGATGAATACGAAATATAGATTTGAGCAGTGACACGAACTTTTTCAAGAAAATCAGCCTACCACAGAGTACCCTTTATGACTCCTACAATTTTATTAGAATTATATTTGATGACAATTGAGATGTATAGTTTGAATTTTTTGGGAATCACCTCGGACGCCCTCTTTAAGATAGGTTGGCACTGCGACCAGCCTTGATCTATTATACCTATTATCTATGGCAAAAGTGAGATATCTCCGGGGGGAAGGATGAGGCGAGAAGAGACAGCGGAGTCACGACAATACAGAGGGCAGGGTCCATGCAGTTTACTAGTTGGATACTCCCCTACCAGCCAGTACAACGACATCCCAAACGCTGTTGCCCGGAAACAGCCTAGAGACCGTGCTACCGGTAGTCGCCTATCTGAATCGTCCACATTTAATGCGTGGAGAAGTCTCGGAATGTAAGGTTTTCACTTTTGACCCCACAACATTCGATGGACACTGCTTTCTTGATACCAACCTCACTTGTTTGGGGATCGTACAAAAACCTGCATGACTGTAACAGTACTCTCGTTATCAGTGGAACCTCTCTTTTCTTCCGCACCGACCTTCAACACATCTTGCACCATTCCGCTGTCTTCGAACTTGTCTCGAATGCTTGTTATTGTTATGCAATATAAGTGGAAGACATTATGTTAAAAAAAATCAAGGCCTGTCAATGCATATATTTCAAGTTTTAATTTTTGCATGCAATACAGCATTCTGTACTTATTCTAAGCAATTATCCTTGATCACAAAGTTGAGCAATATCGAAGACAAATTGGGTATATGAAGGCGATGCTGTTCTATTTCCTGTATAACGGTAAGGAAGGAAAATGAAGTTTGAATTACCACATAACCTTTCCAAAACTGCAGCTGAAGGTCGATTTGAAGGTTAGGATGGATATTGGACACAAAATTATCTAACCGAAGGTTAATATGTCGACTTGAGTGCAGAAGCTTGTTACCAAGGTAACAAACAGTTCTATATCTGGTATATAACATGTTTACCTTACCAGTCGGCTATTAACAAATACTTAATATAACCGCCTGCACTTACGTACAAACTGTTCTTACAACATTTATTGCTCTTCGTACGTCATATCAATACCTGCTATGTACGTTACTACAAAAATAGAAATAAAAATGAAGTTTCTGTGCCTTTAGTTTCTATTATACAACAAAATGCAGACGCTGAATTATTTGTATATGTATTAGAACAGGCTTATACGCAATGTTGTACCAGGTCGGTATATCATGTAGTACCATGGTTGTCTAAATTTAACAATTGTGCAGCTAATTGGAGGAAAACCTTACATTTTTCAAATAGACCATGTCAATATTAGACATCAAATATTTAAAACCTTAATATGGAATAAAGGATCTTAGTTTGTACTGAATGTTGTGTGAAATGACAAAATTGGGTAAAGATAGAATTCTAAGTGGAGGAGATTCGACACTGATGGCCAAGTTCATAGATGTTAAAATCGACATTAACAAATGTAACGTAACAATTGTCTCAGCGTTAACTGTTAAAATTCTTGTTTTCCACCAACTTGTTTTCTGAAAATGTTAACAAATATGTGTTAACGCTGAGGGACTTGTAAATATTTAAGATATAGAAGGCTATGGATGAATCTTATTTTCTGAACGTACTGCGATGCGCTTTTGTTTTTAATTTTGTTTACACACAGTTAAAAATGGCGGGTGAGCAAAGTCAGAAGAGAAGCCGTGGACAAATTTCCCAACAATCGAGAAAGAATTGTTGGTTCAATTAGTAAATAAATATAAGGATATTGTGGAAAATAAAATGACGGTTGCGGTAAATGTGAAAAAGAAAGATGCGGCGTAGGAAAAGATTAGAAATGAGTTTAATTCGAATGTAAATGTCACAACCAGAAATAGGAAGCAACTTCGTCAACATTACGTAAATTTAAAACGAGGTGCGAACAAGGACAGAAGTAATGAGTGACTTAACGGGAGGTGGACAGTGTATTATCCACAGAATCCAGTGAATTATAAAATCACGAAGTTATTAATACTTAAGGCAAAGGCGAGATCAACATATCCTAACCTCACTAGTAACCTTGGTAACAACTTGTTTGGACAGTCTCTGATAGCTCCTCAAAATCATTCCTCTACTAACTATTCTTACAAACACTTCATGTTAATGAAGGTAAATATATCTTACTGTTAACCTTATTGTAGCTTTATGGAAATAAGTTAATACAATAGACTAGGCGATGGTCAAATGTTTTAATTCTCTTTAGCCTTAATCGTTTAGGGCTAAGAGTTAAAAATGTTAATAACGATTTTACATTTCAGACAAGTTGAGGTACTGGAAGCTTCACATAAATATTATATTTGTCTCATGAGTAATGTAACAATCACAACAGGAGATAACAAAGTTTGAACTTCTAAAACACTACTAGAAACAAGATTATAAAGTCGCTGTCACAACTCGAAGAATATGTGAAGTGGAAGGAGAAGGTATCGTTAGTGAGTGTGTGGTACGACGATGGTTACAACGCTTTAACAATAGAGACAAAATACTAAAGATTTACCACGTCCTGAAAGACCTAAAGTATGGAGTATTGAAGATACACGACAAGTTTTGTGAGAAAATCCGCAAAAAAGCACCCGTAGACCTTCAGAAGAAGTTGGTGTATCAAAAGATATCATACATCACCACATTAAGACATTTGGAAAATCATACAGAAGCTGTAGATCTGTACCTCAAAGGCACACAACTCCAGATTATCATCTTTTTCGATCCATGGTCCATTTCCTACGTGGAAGAAATGCTGACAACATTAAAGCAGTGTAAGTGGGTGTTACCGAATTCTTCGCATCAAAAACCAGAGTCTGGTACTATCGTGGGATAATACACCTAGCTGTACGATGACACAAGACCATAGAATCTAATGATCTATACCCTGAAACTTGGTTAATTATTTGCCACAACAAATTTCAAATAATTGTTTTTCTTTACTTATGAGAGAGTATCTATAGATATGCGGACTTTATTTTATTTTTTGTCACTTTAGCCTCTTATTTTTATTTCTATTAACACAAAAACAGGTCTGATGTTCATTTAATGACTCAGTGTTCTATAAAGTATTGTTTCGTGGTGTAACGTTTGAGCTATTGCCTCGAATACTCAATATTTTAATACATTTTTCCGTAAGACAACTCGGAGATAACAGCTGCAGCTGTGTTTTGACAGGACCAATTTTACAATCCACGTTTTGTAGTGAACAGTGAAGATGTTAACTTGACCTCGGAGGGAATTTTCCAGCCTGAGTTCTAAATTTAAACAGCAGTGCTCTAGTTAATGACTTCCGTTTCCTCTGTGTGTGTTTGCGTGACTGAATCTCATACATATAAACATTAAACGGCGACAATTGGACATTTCAAGTGAACCTTATATAAGGTGTCAAACTGAAGTACGTAATAACGTCACGAGACAAATTTATCGAATTTCTGTCGCAATTTCCGTATTTTAAATGCTTTGAGAAATGAAATAATTGCCTGAAATAACACTTACATGTATTTGTTCAAGACTTAGCTAGAAATGTAATCCAGCTTCCTGAATTAAACATATCTTTTGTGTGCGCTAAGCATTGTTGTACAAAACATGTTACAAACGCTGATTGTTCTATTAACTGGACACAAACATAGGTACGCTTTATTCCTAGTAGAATACAGTAGACTTAACTGGTAATAAAATGTTTTAAGATATGATTGTTATGTGGTAACTTTGATATTCTATTCTCTTTGTATGACCAAACACGAAAGATTTGCTATTTGTAAATGTGATAGGATCACGTTAAGGAGGGGTTTCGGCACTGCGATCAGTGTTGATCTATTGTACCTATACTCCAAGTGGGCCATCTCCGGGAGGAAGGATGAGGTGAGAGGAGACAGAGCACGGCTGTCTTCAGGAGTCAGGATAGTTCAGAGGGCAGGTTCCCTACACTTTACCAGTTGGAAACTCCCCGGCAGGCCAGTGCAACCAGCATCGCAGCCACGGTGGTGCGCAAACGGCCCGGAGACCGTCCTACCGGAAGACGAAATGTTTACTCAGAGCATATCAACCTTTCATGCAACACCAAGACACCCACCGACACTTCTACCCTAAAACAGACCACCAGATGACCAACGACTTCGGAAAGTGGAGGCTAGGGTATGACCTGAGGTATTAAATACGATGAACGCACACTCGAACACGTTAAACCATCATTAATATTTTTAAAAATTGTCACATAATTTTTATGTTCTTAAAAGTAGGGTTTTCATACAATTTCATTATATTAAAATTAAATTTAAACCATGGTTTAATGCCCCAAACTGGGCCAACCCTACTGTCGGCCTCACGCCCACATACGCAAGACAAAGGTGAGCAATCATCCGACCGATACGGGGAGGATATGATCTCGGCACCCTCAGCCGGAAACTTGGCTTGCTAGACCAACCAACAGATCGCACCAGGTACCTAAAATTCGCACCCTCCAGGGGTATGAACGAACCCGGGCGTAAAGTAACACCTGAAGCTTACCTGACGACTCATATGTTCGAGATGTTCTTGGGAAACAAGCCAGGTAAAAAGACGATTAGAGCGTACATCTCTCCCATCATCAAGATATTTTAAGAAATGTTATAAACACTAACTGGATATAACACAAATATCAACAAAGACGAAACACTATCAATACTCTCATCACTGAACAAAAGATTGTTTTCAGTAAATTAAATATCAGGTCAGGAGATGGCGTGAGTGTAGAAAATTGAGTAAAAGAAACATAACTACTTAACTTATTCCGGGTGCAAGAAGCCAAAGTACAACCCTGTAACCCACTACGCCACGGTGAAGGACTATTAAAATTGGTTCCATGAAATATGTATCTTGAATTGACTATGACTGTCGTCGGAAGTCTCTTCATTCTAAATGACTTTTGTATAACTGGTAAACTTTAAGACATATAAACACAAAATCTTACTGTAAAAAGCATCTTGTTAAAATACACAAAATGTGTCAAATGTTTTTGTGATATTCTCTACTGTTAGTTTGAATTTTAAAAGAATTGGTTGTCACTTGGCAAGTAGCCACTTCTTTCTTCAGAGCACAACAAAAGCATGAAATAACCTCAAAGTTTTAAAATACGAGTATTTGACTCCAGTTTCTAGTGCATGCAACAAATCATGCACCTATTGAAATTGTTTCTGTAAAAGTTTAACGCAAAATATGAACAAGCTTCTGGAGGAATGGTATTATGCATGTGATGCATTATATATTGTTTATAATAAAAAGAAGTTTGAAAGATTTTAGGCAGGCGGAAAGAACCCCTTACTCACTTAAAATGAAAGTTAAGATGATTTTGCAAGAGACATGAGTTTTACTTTCAGCTGAAGGCCTTAGCGTTACTCAATTGTCCTGTGACGTAACGGTTCAACGTCCTAAGGACAAGATGATGCACAAATGCAAGTCTCTAGACGTAAACACCGCTTCTAATTCAACATCAGCATCTTCGTCTACTGCAGCACAAGTCATGCACCACCAATATTTTGGGAGACAACTCATTATTAAAATATCACAGTAATCATTTTTATCAAGTAATACGTTAGTTCAGATTTGCAGTTTGTTTACTTTTCTTTGTAATGATCACACAAAGAAATGGGCTATTCCCTTCAAGATTGGAATATACTACATTAATTCTGTCTTCAGTGAACTGTTCTCCACAAATGATACATTTGGATTTTCTTTTTCACCTACTTCATTCTGGACATATTTCAGTGTTCTCTTTACTATTTTCGCCTTCTTTGCAGTTTAACTGGTCTTCAGTTTTGGTTATTTGTTCTTTTCCCTTGTAAACGTGTTCGCTTTTCTACAGTTTGGACTTTATTTGGAGCTAAAGTCAATATTTCACTTCCTTGCAAGTTATACAGTTGCTTATGAAATGCAAAGAGATCTGCTTGTCATGTGATAGATGGTGCCACATGTTTGTAATGGGATGACAAATGAACTGTTCGAAACACCAGCCTCTGCCCGATAATACACGACTTTACCCTAGTTCCAGAAAATCCAAAGATGCTTACAAAAAAGAATATGAGAAGTTTTGTTGATAGAGGAACAAAAAATACGTTAGACTAATAAACCAGATTACTAGCAATAGACGTGACACTGAAGATTTTAGACACATTATAGAAAATTGTTGTGGCAGTGATGGTAATTACGTCATTGAATTTATGTAGTATAATGTTACAATTACATCATGACATCACTATCATACAGCTCTGAGCTTGAGATTTGTTTTGTTTCCTAACACAAAGATCGAAAGTGTGGAATCAGTTTGAAGCTGTGGCAAGACTCACAGTAAGGAGGAAGCGTATCGGTGCCATTTTATACACCTTTTTAAAATAATGACTTACAAATTGCCATGAAATTGGAGAAAGCGATAACTTCTACACTATGTAATCAACAGCAATGGTTATGGAAGAACAAATTGTACAAATAAAACCAAATTACAGAAAACATAGATAGATACTTTCTCTACTAGGTACACAGTGGCTACTGGACTCCACACAAACGCTCTATACCAAGATTTTACTGCAAATACACCTTTTTTGCTCACATGTGTCTGAAAAGCTGCATTTTCAGAAAAAGTTCCTTTTATCTGTGAAGACGTTAACTGAAAAAACGGGAAATCGCTTCAATACCAATCACAGATTTTGTACATAATCTGCCCACTACAGAATTATAGTGTGTAGAATGTGGGTTTGGACATCCCTGCAAAAGACAAAGAGCTATTGACACAATTGGCAGTCAAAAGATGACTTGCGTAATTTCTTGTAGCTGTTGGAAGGTGTCACCTGATTACTAAATACTCACGTCACTTGATGATGATGCTGCCAGGAAATGAAGACTGACCTCGCTCGCGTCATGGTGTTTCATTGTGATATAACAGTGCCTCAGGACGTCCTCATCTCCTGGTTCAGGGTTCTAAATGCCCTCCAGGGGATGAGCCTGTGTTTTCCTCAGTCCATTCCTCCATCTGGTCAAGGACCTAGCTACAGGTCGAGGTGCTAATTCCCCTCTCCCACTTTCGAGATTCTGAAGGTGATCTATGATAATTGTAATGTACATTAACAGTTCGTTCAGGTACAACATTGTTCAAAAAATGTATGAAATTCCCTAATAATAAGGAAATACCCGGATTACTGATATAGTGGCACGTTGTATTTGAGTTGTGAGGGTATTGAAGCAATTGGTAAACTCTGTAAACATTGACAGCTGAAAGTAAACAATGATATTCTAGAAAGGATATGAGCTATGTTATTGCAGTTGAACGTAGAGAGGAAAATGGTCTACATAGAGGTAAGAACCTAGAGGTAAGGCAGAATAGTACAGGTAACGAGAGCATGTGTAAGCGAAATACCAGACATGCAAATTACTTTCCACAAAGGATTTACAGTACAGTGATAGAAGGAAGGATGTTATATGCAACAGAGATATCGGCGCTGAGAAAATGTACAGGCAGAACAGAGAGACTAAATGGTAAAACAAAAGAAAGAGCAATCAAATACTGATTCAGAATAAATCTCTTAGACGAAAATTATATACTAAAGCAATACAAGGTTGTACAGTGGAAAACGGGGAAACAAATAACATGGTTGCATAAGTTACAGATGACATTGGGATATTGTAGTGAAATTGTAATGCAAACTGTTCAAATAAATATCAACTATCAAATGACATTGGAAGAAATAAGAATGGAGGAAACTTAGGAAGGAACAATAAAAAAGAAGTTATAACAAGAGTCAAGAATATTGAAGAGCGAGAAATTTTAAGCAGATTTAATAGAAACAAAGATCACCTACAGATAACAGATATTTCAAAATACAGTTCAGTGCGAGCTTTACCCGAAAGTCCGAAGACTCCGTCCTCTTATCTCCCGGGAGCGATGAAAAGATCCGGGGTTCGTTCCTTGAGTCTAAAACCCCTCCCCCCACATTCAAGACGGGTGGAAGTGGATATGCCACTTAAGCACATCAACCCCGCAGGGAAGACTACCGAATAACCTCGGTGGGGCCGCCTGGTGATCTAACACACCTACTAGCTATGCAGGCTAGTACCCGGGACTTCTTAGGCAACCCTCTACCCCCTCCGGGTGGCCGTAGCCTGGTGATCTAGCACACCTACTAGCTATGCAGGCTAGTACCCGGAACTTCTTAGGCAACTCTCTACTCCCTCCGGGTGGCCGAAGCCTGGCAGGAGGTACCTAATCTGCAGGCTAGTACCCGGGACTTCTTAGGCAACCCTCTACACCCCCCGGGCGGCCGTAGCCTGGCAGGAGGTACCTAATCTGCAGGTTAGTACCCGGGACTTCTTAGGCAACCCTCTACACCCCCCGGGCGGCCGTAGCCTGGTGATCTAGCACACCTTGTACTAGCTCTGCAGGTTAGTACCCGGAACTTATTAGGCAACCCCCTACCCCCTCCGGGTGGCCGAAGCCTGGCAAGAGGTACCTAATCTGCAGGTTAGTACCCGGAACTTCTTAGGCAACCCCCTACCCCCTCCGGGTGGCCGAAGCCTGGCAAGAGGTACCTAATCTGCAGGTTAGTACCCGGGACTTCTTAGGCAACCCTCTACACCCCGCGGGCGGCCGTAGCCTGGTGATCTAGCACACCTACTAGCTATGCAGGTTAGTACCCGGAACTTCTTAGGCAACTCTCTACTCCCTCCGGGTGGCCGAAGCCTGGCAGGAGGTACCTAATCTGCAGGCTAGTACCCGGGACTTCTTAGGCAACCCTCTACACCCCCCGGGCGGCCGTAGCCTGGCAGGAGGTACCTAATCTGCAGGTTAGTACCCGGGACTTCTTAGGCAACCCTCTACACCCCCCGGGCGGCCGTAGCCTGGTGATCTAGCACACCTTGTACTAGCTCTGCAGGTTAGTACCCGGAACTTATTAGGCAACCCCCTACCCCCTCCGGGTGGCCGAAGCCTGGCAAGAGGTACCTAATCTGCAGGTTAGTACCCGGAACTTCTTAGGCAACCCCCTACCCCCTCCGGGTGGCCGAAGCCTGGCAAGAGGTACCTAATCTGCAGGTTAGTACCCGGGACTTCTTAGGCAACCCTCTACACCCCGCGGGCGGCCGTAGCCTGGTGATCTAGCACACCTTGTACTAGCTCTGCAGGTTAGTACCCGGAACTTCTTAGGCAACTCTCTACTCCCTCCGGGTGGCCGAAGCCTGGCAAGAGGTACCTAATCTGCAGGTTAGTACCCCGGACTTCTTAGGCAACCCTCTACACCCCGCGGGCGGCCGTAGCCTGGTGATCTAGCACACCTTGTACTAGCTCTGCAGGTTAGTACCCGGAACTTCTTAGGCAACTCTCTACTCCCTCCGGGTGGCCGAAGCCTGGCAAGAGGTACCTAATCTGCAGGTTAGTACCCCGGACTTCTTAGGCAACCCTCTACACCCCCCGGGCGGCCGAAGCCTGGCAGGAGGTACCTAATCTGCAGGTTAGTACCCGGAACTTCTTAGGCAACTCTCTACTCCCTCCGGGTGGCCGAAGCCTGGCAGGAGGTACCTAATCTGCAGGCTAGTAGCCGTGACTTCTTAGGTAACTCTCTGCCCCCTCCGGGCGGTCGTAGCCTGGCAGGAGGTACCTAATCTACAGGCTAGTACCCGTGACTTCTTAGGTAACTCTCTGCCCCCTCCGGGTGGTCGTAGCCTGGCAGGAGGTACCTAATCTACAGGCTAGTACCCGGGACTTCTTAGGCAACCCTCTACCCCCCCCCCCACCCGGGCGGTCGTAGCCTGGCAGGAGGTACCTAATCTGCAGGCTAGTACCCGGGACTTCTTAGGTAACTCTCTGCCCCCTACGGGCGGTCGTAGCCTGGCAGGAGGTACCTAATCTACAGGCTAGTACCCGGGACTTCTTAGGCAACCCTCTACCCCCCCCCCCCGGGCGGTCGTAGCCTGGCAGGAGGTACCTAATCTGCAGGCTAGTACCCGGGACTTCTTAGGTAACTCTCTGCCCCCTACGGGCGGTCGTAGCCTGGCAGGAGGTACCTAATCTACAGGCTAGTACCCGTGACTTCTTAGGTAACTCTCTGCCCCCTACGGGCGGTCGTAGCCTGGAAGGAGGTACCTAATCTGTAGGTTAGTACCCGGTACTTCTTAGGTAACTCTCTGCCCCCTCCGAGTGGCCGAAGCCTGGCAGGAGGTACCTAATCTGCAGGCTAGTACCCGGGACTTCTTAGGTAACCCTCTGCCCCCTTCGGGCGGTCGTAGCCTGGCAGGAGGTACCCAATCTCCCACGGGTATCGGGAACACACTACCCCCTTGAGTCCAACCCAATCCGAACAACTCCCTGTCGGGAGGGGCTCGGCTGTTCGGCCCGAGATTCCTCTAGTAACTTCAGAGGTACCACGAGTTCTAAGGGTCCGCAGCGCTCGCACCACGGCAACTGAAGGGGACCGATCCCCTCCTCTGCGGGAATTTAAAAAGAAAGTGGGCGAGAGATATGTAGATTAAGGTACGTAACAAAGAAGCTAGTAGCTTAGTAGGTAGAGCACGTGCCTGCCGTGATAGGGTCCTCAGGTTCGATTCCCGACAGTGGGGGTGGGGAGTTTTGTCCAATCAAGGTAATTCCTCGTCTTCCCCAGAGTCTGGAAGTATGAATGAGAGTGGTGTGCGTGATCTAATGATTAAAACCCAACGAATACGAGTTAACACCTTCGATATGTTCCAAAGGTCGTTGATATGACCATTGGAGTTAAAGGCGGGGTATAAATGGAACAAAAAAGAGCTAGAATAGGGTGAAAGACAGGTGTTATGAATTTAAGTGGTCTAAGAGGGGGAGATGTATACTAAAAATGTAGTAAATTATGTTAAACTAGCGTTACATTCTGGAATGTAGTGATACTGAAAAAAGATGAGAGTATTTGGTACTATAAAAGTGGAAAGATTCTCCTATAGAGCTGAAAGATAGGAAGCTTTGTACCTTAAGATCAGGAAAATGTTTAGGATTAAGGCAGTTAAAAGAAATGTAAACAAATGCGGGGAAAATACAGAAAAAGGATAAAAAAAATTAAAAATAAATGAGTAATATATTTTCCATTATATATTCACAACTTAAATACATGGGGAAGAAATGGCAGTAAGTACTCTGAGAGGAAGTAACAAGATGTGTGAATTTAATACAAGATTTAAAACACAAAAAAAATGTTCTATTTTATTCTATTCTATGCAAAATCGATAGCAACAAGTTTTAAATATCTTACACTTTATATAATCGTTTTAGACAAAGCAAGTGCAGACTTTTCTGTCACTTTTCAACAATTCCGCGTCAGTTTTGTTTCAGGTTGGTAGTTCACCTTCATTTTTAAATCACTGACAAAAGTTAGTGGCAGAGAAATATTGCAACATCTATTTAAAATCTGACAAGCACCTAGAGAAGTTAGCCAGGACGTCACGTGCTGATGAGCACAGTGTGTGTGACGTCACAGCACGTGAGCCATTTCCGGACATTCGCTGGTGGCTATGATAGAACAGTACTCCCTTCAGCTTTCTCTGCTAATGCCGCCGAGCTTAATGCAAAACCCTTGCGTTATTTTTTGTTTTCTCAACATACGCTGTATTTAAGAGATTTGCATGACAAATGAAGTCCTTGTTCGTTTTGAGTGAATGTAATTGGTAAACGATAATGCCCTTTTTATCCTAAGCTTACGGAGGATAGGATAGGACTTTGCTACAGAGGTGATTCGGTACTGCGACCAAATTAGATCCATTATGCAGTCTATTGTGTCCCCAAGGGGGCATCCCCGGGAGGAGGGAGGAGGCGAGAGGAGACAAAGGGAGGCCATTCCAAGGAGTCAGGACAGTACACAGAGCAGGGTCCACACAGTTAACCAGTTGGAACCTCCCCCAGCAGCCCAGTACGACCGGTATCCCACCCACGTGCTCCTGAAACTGCCCGGAGACCGTCCTACTGGCGGACGACATGTTTACTAGGAGGATATTATCCTGCCATACAACGCCAAGACTCCAACCGACATTTGTACTCTGAAAGAAACCACCAGATGAGACATGATGTGAAATGGAGGGACAGGAGAATCGGGGGATGCCCAGCAATCGTCTGGTAACCCGGAAAAAAGCCCTAAAAAGCCATGGATCAAGTAGGTCAAACCCGGACCTCCCGAATGCGGCCTGAGCCAACCTGCTCGGGGCGGTTAGGGAGGGATAAAGTGGGCGAGAACAGAGAAAATCGCCTGATAACGGTATGAGGGTTCCAGGCTATTTGGTGAGAGGGCACCTGTCTTAATGTTAACACCATCTAATCCCTGTAGAAGAATAGCCTCTCCTAACAGGAGGGTATAAAACGACATCGGCCATTGGTTGTTAATGTTTGTAATTTTTCGATTGGTTGTAGATAATTCTATGGAGTACTATGACATTCAATTGTTTCTTGAGGCGTCGTGCAAACGGGAATTTTGAAGGCAGCATATAACGAGTCCATTTTTAACGATTTACTTTCTTTAGCTTGGCAATGAAATAAATTGTGTAGGGTTTAACGTCCGCTTTCACTACATACGGCAGCGCAGGCGGTTACACTGATAATACATGAGATAAAGATCAGTACCGGTGAAATTAGATGGCGGGAAACCGGAGATCCCGGAGAAAACCCGCCCAGCGCCATGTTGTCCACCAAAGATCTCACTTTGCGGTCGCTGGGATCGAACTCGGGCCGTCTTGGTGAGAGACGAGCGGTCTACAACTAAGCCACAGCACGGCCTTGAACTTGACAAAGTGGGTCCGGGTCAGTTAACTGTAAACAAACCAGTAGCGTGCTCTCTAGATGTAAGCGCGATTTGCCTTACAACTAGACCTTATGGATGTTTCGCCATCTCAAACGTTCTGGAAAGTGCAACAGCTACATAAGCAAATTAATGTGCTTCTCTTCCATTGTTCTCTGAGTGAATTGGTGACGTCGAGCGAGTGTTCTTACTGCACGGGATTAGAGACGTCCTGCGTTCGACTTTACATTAAGTGAACCACCAGGTAGAAGAGGTTATGTCGGGAGTACTTCGTTACGTCTCGAAAGAAAGTGAAGTGAACAGTAACTAGTACTAGTACACATTAGTGAAGTGATGGTAGAACTAGTTCACATTAGTGAAGTGATGGTAGAACTAGTTCACATTAGTGAAGTGATGGTAGAACTAGTTCACATTAGTGAAGTGATGGTAGAACTAGTTCACATTAGTGAAGTGATGGTAGAACTAGTTCACATTAGTGAAGTGATGGTAGAACTAGTTCACATTAGTGAAGTGATGGTAGAACTAGTTCACATTAGTGAAGTGATGGTAGAGTTAGTTCACATTAGTGAAGTGATGGTAGAGTTAGTTCACATTAGTGAAGTGATGGTAGAGTTAGTTCACATTAGTGAAGTGGTGGTAGAACTAGTTCACATTAGTGAAGTAAGCGCAAGAAAAACCAAAATAGGCACTCTCCGTAATGAAGTAGAATTTCTTCACTTGGCACTAAAGAAGGCTTTTTGAACAGTATACAAATATTGTATCTATGATTACGTAGTCTTCCCAATAAGATTCAATTTGCTTAATGTCATTAAGTGGTTTGTTTGTCTGACAAATGCTTGACCTTGCTGCTCAATTGATTTCCCAGTCATGAACCGATAGCTTTTTTGTAGTGCTGATGTTAGCAAAGGAACGTGTGAGGGTATTCCAAACTTCCTGAGGTACCTCCTTCAAGATCTTCTCGGGAAACAAGTCAGAGCGTACATATCTCCAATTATCAGGATATTTTAATAAATGCTATTGTCACAAATGTATAACTGGATATAACACTAATATAAACAAAAACAAAACACTTCGAATACTCGCATTACTAAACAAAAGACTGTTTTCAGTAAATTAAATGCCAGGTCAGGGGATGGCATGAGGACAGAAAATTAATTGGGTCTAAGAAACGTATCCTCAAGTTAAGTAGTTACGTTTTTTGACCTAATAAATATTCTATACTCACGCCATCATCATTTAATTTACTGAAAACAGTCTTTTGTTCAGTGATGCGAGTATTGATAGTGTTTTGTCTTTGTTTATATCTGTGTTATATTTATTTTTTGGTTATACCATTTATTAAAATATCGTGATGATGGGAGAGATGTACGCTCCCGAAACATCGATTTCTAATCGTTTTTTCACCTGGCTTGTTTCCCGAGAAGATCTTGCACATATTTGTCGCCAGGAAAGCTTCAGGGTTTATCTCAGAGTGGCAAATGAGGTACCAACCGCATTTGTGATGGAGTTTTCCGTGACTTCCAGAACATTCCTGTTCGCTACCTCCCGTCTCCAGAAACATTAGGGATCCCGGCCGTGGGGGCTGAGAATACGCCACTGGAGACTTTCTGCAGGACATAAGAGCAATGCCCTGTGCTGAGGTCAAAAGATCACATGTTCAGTAGGTCAGGATTATCTAAGACGGAGCCACATGTCCGGGACATAATACTAGGGTACAGATGTCTTAGGTTTTTGCTCTCCTTTTCGTCTTATTTTATTAACAAATTTCATTTTGTTTCAGGCTTCCTAAAGCGGAGCATAAATCGGTTTGAAAGTTCAAAACCTGATGCTTTGCCGATGACGTATCTGTATACTTAAGTTGCAGAACGCAAATGCAATTTTGAACATAGGAATTATCACAGGGAAAATAGTATACACAAAGTTGCTGCATTAGCACCTAAGTTCCAATGACGTCATGTTTCCGTTCGTACAAGAATTGTAAATATAGCAAATCGCTTACAGCAAAAATATGGACGCGTATCTAATGACTTGCAAAACAAAGTTTACTCTCTGTGTGTTTTCATGGACATCTTTGATGGTGTAAACTTTTGTAGAGAAACTTAATGTTGAAACAGAACTTTAGTTGCGGAGGTGAATTTTCATCATGTTGGTGAAGACACTTGAAGCCGTTTGAAGTTTTTGACGAAAAGATTTTTAAAAAATGTTTATTCTTATTGTCCTGCAGCTAGCATGGAGTTTCTTCTCAGGTTTCGGTCTTGGAAGAACGTCGTAACTTTAAAGATTATCCAGGATTGGATATTGGAATAAATAAAATTGTAATGATTTCTCAATTGGAGCAATCCTCTAATACTGGGAAAGGCCATCATTGTAGAAAAATAAATACTATTCCTTATATTCTGAGGAGCGAATTTGTTACGTTATTTTAAAAGCGATAATTAGTAATAAATTTAAGTCCCAGGAAAAATAATTATTAATTTTGTAAGATTTATTGTGTTAATTTAGTTATTGAACACTAAGAATAAATTGTGAAAGTGTTAAAACATGTGTGTGATAAATCAATGAGAATGTTTAAACAATGTATAAAAAAGTAAAGATGACATACAGTAGGCAATGCAGACTTTAAATGCAATGAGATAATTGGTTGTTAAGGGCAACGGTCCCCGACATTTTATTACACGTATGGACTTTGTGGAAGTTAAATGTCTGGATAGACAAGTGAAAGACGTTAAATCATTCTGCAAAGTTGCTGTAAAACTGTGGTTCTAATATTGTGTTTATTTTAAAACGAGTATATCAAGTTTTTGGATAGATAGTCAACATGAAAAATTCAATGCCATGGCCGCCATGGCCATGATTAATTTACAGCAATTAAAGTATATCAAGTTCTTAATTTTGACAACCAATACAACTATCATTAGATTTAAAATTACATCTCAGAGTTGTTGACTGATCATGTGAGGGATTTTTTCCCGAAATTGCGATTCTAATCAATTTATCAGAAAATTTTCATTTCTTGTAAGATAAGTGAAGTTTTAAGTTGCAAATTATTAAATTTGTATCTATAAAATTCACATTAGAGACTGAAATTAATTGATTTCTTCCTTTTCTAGATCTAAAGATAATAAGAAATAATAATAAATTAAACTTTGGTATTAACAGGAAGTTTAGTCATATCGAGAATTATATAAAAATAAAAGTTTTAACCCTTTTTCACATAAATTTGCTGTTTTCAATAGTTTGATTTATAGATTAATAAATATACCAATCAAAAGATAATAATTTAATAAATAATATAAACATATTATTAATGCTTCTTTAATTAATGGTTTTAATAAAGACTTTATACATAAAAAATTTAAAAAATAAATTATGAAAAAATGTTAATGATATTTCTATCCTTAAAAAAATAAAGACGATTATAATTTTAAAATATTTATCTACCATCGTTCGGTTAATAAACATTTTCAAAAAATTTTAAGGAGTTTGGTATAGCTTTAGTTCTTCAAAATAAATATAGTATTAAAATTTACTACATTTCTCTAAAAAGATAAGATTCCTAATAATTAAAAATCTGGTATTTATCAGTTTAATTGTTTATATTGTGATAAAGTTTATATTGGAAATACAAAACGAAATTTGAAAACCATTTTTGTAACATTAAGTATAAACAAACTGATAAATAGGCCGTAGCAGATCATTTTTGGTCATTTGACCATGAAATAACTCCAGAATTTAAATTATTAAAACAAATGGTTTAATGGTTTGGGAAAAAATATTTAAAAAATAAACTTCGCGTAATGAATTTTAAAATACCGGCAGTCGATTCTGTTTCTAAATTTGTTTCGTTTTCAGATTTTGGTAGTACTGGTGAATTCATGGTAATATTTGTTGAACGTGACCTTGACAACAGAATTGTTGGCTGATGATGTGAGAGGTTTTTTCATGAAATCGCGATCCTGATCAATTTATAAGAAAACTTTCATCATTTCTTGTAAGATAAATGAAGTTTTAAGTTACAAATTATTATATTTGTATATATCTCAGTTTTTTATTCCAAAATGCCATACTGAAAAAAATCTTTAGTGTTACGATATCCTTCACAGACCAACGCCTGAGATAGCTGCTGAGGCACTAAGAATTGATTACACTTTTTTTAAAAAGATCTTTTCGACAAAAAATTCAAACAGCTTCAAGTAGATTCACCAATTTCATACCAAGATGAAAATGCACAAAAATCCTGTCGCAAAACTAAGACAAACATAAATGTTGTTGGTACACCTGCCACCTGCGAAATGTGCTCTGCAGGTATGTATAGGTGCTAGGCGTTTGTACACTGGCAGCTTGTCTCGTGGAAAATCACTATGGCAACAAGCAATGTCAAGTTACAATAATAATAATAATAATAATAATAATAATAATAATAATAATAATAATAATAATAATAATAATAATAATAATAATAATAATAATAATAATAATAATAATAATAATAATAATAATAATAATAATAATAATAATAATAATAATAATAATAATAATGGCTTGTAGGTTTCATGTAGAATACTTTGGGGAGCAAGTTTTTGCAAATGTTGTTCCCATCATTTCCAGACGCTAGCCAAGTTAATGACAGGTTTAGACTGAGAAAACGGCAGTTTCCGAAAAGAATCCGGTTTTGGCATGTTAAGGATCATTAAATTTTATTGCATTGCCAAATGGTAGCCTCTGGACTGTTCAAGGGCACCACATTCCAGATAGCAACAAAGAAACAATCAAACACCTGACCTTCGAGTTGACTTTCACAGGGAAACAATGAATTTGAGCTGAGAACACTTCTTGATTTTGGAATAATTGTCATTTTATCGGTCCTCCATTTTGATTTTAACACTCTTCGAATAGCGGTCGAAATAAAATACAAACGAAATGAAGAAAGATACAACAATTAAACTATAATGTTTAATTAGTAGTAATATTTTGTCTATCTCTTACAGTTTATAAGTCATTAAGAATAAAGAGAACTTCTGAGTACATTCACAGAAAATTCAAGATATACATTTGTTGTGTAGTAATATTTTGTCTATCTCTTACAGTTTATCAGTTATACAAAAGTCATTCAGAATAAAGAGAACTTCTGAGTACATTCACAGAAAATTCAAGATATACATTTGTTATGTAATAATATTTTGTCTATCTCTTACAGTTTATCAGTTATACAAAAGTCATTCAGAATAAAGAGAACTTCTGAGAACATTCACAGAAAATTCAAGGTATACATTTGTTATGTAGTAATATTTTGTCTATTTCTTACAGTTTATCAGTTATACAAAAGTCATTCAGAATAAAGATAACTTCTGAGTACATTCACAGAAAATTCAAAATATACATTTGTTATGTAGTAATATTTTGTCTATTTCTTACAGTTTATCAGTTATACAAAAGTCATTCAGAACAAAGAGAACTTCTGAGAACATTCACAGAAAATTCAAGATATACATTTGTTATGTAGTAATATTTTGTCTATCTCTTACAGTTTATCAGTTATACAAAAGTCATTCAGAATAAAGAGAACTTCTGAGTACATTCACAGAAAATTCAAGATATACATTTGTTATGTAGTAATATTTTGTCTATCTCTTACAGTTTATCAGTTATACAAAAGTCATTCAGAATAAAGAGAACTTCTGAGTACATTCACAGAAAATTCAAGATATACATTTGTTATGTAGTAATATTTTGTCTATCTCTTACAGTTTATCAGTTATACAAAAGTCATTGAGAATAAAGAGAACTTCTGAGAACATTCACATAAAATTCAAGATATTCATTTGTTATGTAGTAATATTTTGTCTATCTTTTACAGTTTATCAGTTATACAAAAGTCATTCAGAATAAAGAGAACTTCTGAGAACATTCACAGAAAATTCAAGATATACATTTGTTATGTAGTAATATTTTGTCTATCTCTTACAGTTTATCAGTTATACAAAAGTCATTGAGAATAAAGAGAACTTCTGAGTACATTCACAGAAAATTCAAGATATACATTTGTTATGTAGTAATATTTTGTCTATCTCTTACAGTTTATCAGTTATACAAAAGTCATTGAGAATAAAGAGAACTTCTGAGTACATTCACAGAAAATTCAAGATATACATTTGTTATGTAGTAATATTTTGTCTATCTCTTACAGTTTATCAGTTATACAAAAGTCATTGAGAATAAAGAGAACTTCTGAGTACATTCACAGAAAATTCAAGATATACATTTGTTATGTAGTAATATTTTGTCTATCTCTTACAGTTTATCAGTTATACAAAAGTCATTGAGAATAAAGAGAACTTCTGAGAACATTCACAGAAAATTCAAGATATTCATTTGTTATGTAGTAATATTTTGTCTATCTCTTACAGTTTACTAGTTATATTTCCCGATATTTAGATATACATATATTGAGCGTATATACTGACAAAGACGCAGCGTTAGACAGCCTCGGTCAGCATCTTGTGGGAGACAAGCGAAAGTGAATTACTGTCCTTAAAACTTTCACTTTCTACCTTGTTAATGAGTTTACTTTGTCGTTTGTTAAGAGCACCCATTCTCATACCTGCTTCTTTTTACTTTCTCCGTCGCGTACTTATACCTACCACTTAAGTAGGGAAAGTATTCTGTCACAAAAAGGACGTTAAAGGAAGTTTGCTTTAACTCACTGAAACCATTGGACCAATTCTAACTTCTTTTCTTTTAACAAACGAGCGTCAGCACGTCTCTTTAATGTTCTTTTCTCAGTTGTGCGTACCAATCTGACAAGCTTATAATTTTGCCGACGCAAGCAGGACGATTCCCTTTTACGCTACTCTGCTTGCTGACTGTGACAAGACGACTACGGTATTAACTCACTACGGAGCTGCGATATATTGCGCTGCTCATAACTTCTCTGCTGTGGGTTGTGTGTTCAACTGCCAAGAGCCAAGAACGAGTAGATGTTAACACATCACGGTATCTATGCGCTACGCGGGTTTACCTGTTGGCTTCGCACCGCCTTTTATACCCTGCCAGTCGCGGCAGAATGTTTCTGGAAGCAAGAGTGTCTCGACTTCTGGAGTTGGAACTTCTAGAACAACTTGTCGCGCTGTAACAATGCGACTGTTGCTCCCGGCTTCTTCTTTCACCTGTAAATAGAAAGATGGTATTTGACTTAACTTCTCCAGGGCAAACAGTCGTCATCGCCGTGACAGTATTGATGCCAATGTATGTAGTAGATGTGACTCAAGAGGCCTGCCCCGGGTAGTAGAATCGTCTGTATTTGTCGACTTCTCAAACGTTATTGTAATTTGCTACGTCTGGAAGCAAATATTCAATATTTTCTTTGTTAAGAACGCCAGGATGATATTAGTGCTGCAGTAGTTCATTCAGATGTCGTAGGACTACCCTTATGAAGTGCATTTGTGTCGCGATGTCTGCTCCGGTCTCTATCAGACCGGGAGCGAACAGCTCCGGAGTTCTTTCCTTGGGGCAATACCTTGAGTCTAAAGAGCACTCCCCCCCCCCCCTTCTCAAGACGGGTGGAAGTGGATACGCCACTTACCGCCTCAACCCCACAGGGAAGACTACCGAATCCCTCGGTCGAGGCACCCAGTGAACTAGCACACCTTCTACTGGCTCAGCAGGCTAGTACCCGGGACTTAGGCAATCCTCTGCCCCCTCCGGGCGGCCAAGGCCTGGCCTGAGGTACCAGATCTCCCACGGGTGTCGGGAACACTCTGCCCCCTCGAGTTCAACGCAATCCGAACAACTCCCATTCAGGGAGGGGCTCGAATGTTTGGCCCGAGGGTCCTCGTCATCTTATGACGAGTATCCAACTGAGCCACAGAGATGTCTTGTGTTTGACTTTCCAGCGAAAGAATTGTCCGGAAGAAAGGCTACGTTGATGCCAAGGAACAAACTGATGTCACAGTGATTGACGTTCCAGTTTCCATGACCTTTATATCAGAAATAATTCTGTATAATTTGGCATAAATGCTAACTATATATAGCAAGAATATATCGTTTATCTTGGAGTAGATGCTGAAATAAGCTTTCGTAAGTGTAGTTTGAACAAGAGTAGAGAAAGTGGTGTGATAGTTTTCTGTTCAATTTGTTTATAACGGAACAAAAGGGATAAACAGTTGACAAAAGCGCCTAATGTATTTAGAGAAGGAAGGACAGTGAAGTTGACAAGTATATCCTTCACGTCTCCCTGATCACAGATTATACACATGCAACAAGTTGGCATTAAGTAGAACGGATGTTGCCAAATGTATCACTTCCCAATAACACACACTATCGACCTACAGTCTATGTCATCTATAAAACAAAACATTTTTACAAAAACAAACATTAACTGGATAGGATAGATAATCGAGATAAATCTTTGCAGTAACAACGCTGTAGGGGGAAATCGAATCGATTGGATTGGATTACTGCGCACTGCGATCAATCTTGTTCTATTGACCTATGCTCCAAGTGGGGCATCCCCGGGAGGGAGAATGAGGTAAGAGGAGACGGAGGCTGGTCGTCACAAGGAGTCACGACAGTGTAGAGGGCAGGGTCCCTACACTTGAACAGTTGGTAACTCCCCAGAAGGCCAGTACAACCAACATCCCACACTACTGTAGTCCGGAAACGGCCAGGAGATCGTCCGATCGGAGGAGGAAGTGGTTCATTAAGAGCATATCATCCTGCCATGCAGTGCCGAGACTCCCGCCGACTTTTCTACCCTGATACAGACTACTAGATCAGATGTGAAATGATAATAGAGATGAAATGGGGGGACAGGAATTCGGAGAATGTCATGTCGGCACGTTGGCTATAGTATCTCAATGGTTTAGAGCGGCTGGACGGATACCAGAAGATCCGTGGTTCAATCACGGCTATGGCATTCAATGTTTCAGTCTAGCTCTATCCTTTCATAGCGCGTCCTACACACGGTTAGTGTGAAAGAGCAATCAATTTCCATTAATTGTACCTAATAGTGGTACGAAATATAAAGCCCGGGTCTTAAAGTTCTTACAGCATAGTAAGTCGTCATTAAGGTGGTTGTCTCATGTGTTTATTAGAACTCCTAGTGGTTTACCGGGAAAAACACGAGTCAGTTGGAGAATTTAATGTCATACCCGGGTCTTAAAGTACTTGCAGCATAGTAAGTCGTCATTAAGGTAGTTGTCTCGTGTTTATGAGAACTCCTAGTGGTTTACCGGGAAAAACACGAGTCAGTTGGAGAATTTAATGTCATACCCGGGTTTTAAAGTTCTTACAGCATAGTAAGTCACCATTAAGGTAGTTGTCTCATGTGTTTATTAGAACTCCTAGTGGTTTACCGGGAAAAACACGAGTCAGTTGGAGAATTTAATGTCATACCCGGGTCTTAAAGTTCTTACAGCATAGTAAGTCGCCATTAAGGTAGTTGTCTCATGTGTTTATGAGAACTCCTAGTGGTTTACGGGGAAAAACACGAGTCAGTTGGAGAATGTAATGTCATACCCGGGTCTTAAAGTACTTACAGCATAGTAAGTTGCCATTAAGGTGGTTGTCTCATATGTTTATGAGAACTCCTAGTGGTTTACCGGGAAAAACACGAGTCAGTTGGAGAATTTAATGTCATACCCGGGTCTTAAAGTTCTTACAGCATAGTAAGTCACCATTAAGGTAGTTGTCTGATGTGTTTATGAGAACTCCTAGTGGTTTACCGGGAAAAACACGAGTCAGTTGGAGAATTTAATGTCATACCCGGGTCTTAAAGTTCTTACAGCATAGTAAGTCACCATTAAGGTAGTTGTCTCATATGTTTATGAGAACTCCTAGTGGTTTACCGGGAAAAACACGAGTCAGTTGGAGAATTTAATGTCATACCCGGGTCTTAAAGTACTTACAGCATAGTAAGTCACCATTAAGGTAGTTGTCTCATGTGTTTATGAGAACTCCTAGTGGTTTACCGGGAAAAACACGAGTCAGTTGGAGAATTTAATGTCATACCTGGGTCTTAAAGTACCTACAGCATAGTAAGTCGTCATTAAGGTAGTTGTCTCATGTGTTTATGAGAACTCCTAGTGGTTTACCGGGAAAAACACGAGTCAGTTGGAGAATTTAATGTCATACCCGGGTCTTAAAGTACTTGCAGCATAGTAAGTCGTCATTAAGGTAGTTGTCTCGTGTTTATGAGAACTCCTAGTGGTTTACCGGGAAAAACACGAGTCAGTTGGAGAATTTAATGTCATACACGGGATCTTAAAGTACTTACAGCATAGTAAGTCGTCATTAAGGTAGTTGTCTCATGTGTTTATGAGAACTCCTAGTGGTTTACCGGGAAAAACACGAGTCAGTTGGAGAATTTAATGTCATACCCGGGTCTTAAAGTTCTTACAGCATAGTAAGTCACCATTAAGGTAGTTGTCTCATGTGTTTATTAGAACTCCTAGTGGTTTACCGGGAAAAACACGAGTCAGTTGGAGAATTTAATGTCATACCCGGGTCTTAAAGTACTTACAGCATAGTAAGTCGCCATTAAGGTAGTTGTCTCATGTGTTTATGAGAACTCCTAGTGGTTTACCGGGAAAAACACGAGTCAGTTGGAGAATTTAATGTCATACCCGGGTCTTAAAGTTCTTACAGCATAGTAAGTCGCCATTAAGGTAGTTGTCTCATGTGTTTATGAGAACTCCTAGTGGTTTACGGGGAAAAACACGAGTCAGTTGGAGAATGTAATGTCATACCCGGGTCTTAAAGTACTTACAGCATAGTAAGTTGCCATTAAGGTAGTTGTCTCATATGTTTATGAGAACTCCTAGTGGTTTACCGGGAAAAACACGAGTCAGTTGGAGAATTTAATGTCATACCCGGGTCTTAAAGTTCTTACAGCATAGTAAGTCACCATTAAGGTAGTTGTCTGATGTGTTTATGAGAACTCCTAGTGGTTTACCGGGAAAAACACGAGTCAGTTGGAGAATTTAATGTCATACCCGGGTCTTAAAGTTCTTACAGCATAGTAAGTCACCATTAAGGTAGTTGTCTCATATGTTTATGAGAACTCCTAGTGGTTTACCGGGAAAAACACGAGTCAGTTGGAGAATTTAATGTCATACCCGTGTCTTAAAGTACTTACAGCATAGTAAGTCGTCATTAAGGTAGTTGTCTCATGTGTTTATGAGAACTCCTAGTGGTTTACCGGGAAAAACACGAGTCAGTTGGAGAATTTAATGTCATACCCGGGTCTTAAAGTACTTGCAGCATAGTAACTCGTCATTAAGGTAGTTGTCTCGTGTTTATGAGAACTCCTAGTGGTTTACCGGGAAAAACACGAGTCAGTTGGAGAATTTAATGTCATACACGGGATCTTAAAGTACTTACAGCATAGTAAGTCGTCATTAAGGTAGTTGTCTCGTGTTTATGAGAACTCCTAGTGGTTTACCGGGAAAAACACGAGTCAGTTGGAGAATTTAATGTCATACCCGGGTCTTAAAGTACTTGCAGCATAGTAAGTCGTCATTAAGGTAGTTGTCTCGTGTTTATGAGAACTCCTAGTGGTTTACCGGGAAAAACACGAGTCAGTTGGAGAATTTAATGTCATACCCGGGTCTTAAAGTACTTACAGCATAGTAAGTCGTCATTAAGGTAGTTGTCTCATGTGTTTATGAGAACTCCTAGTGGTTTACCGGAAAAACACGAGTCAGTTGGAGAATTTAATGTCATACCCGGGCCTTAAAGTACTTACAGCATAGTAAGTCGTCATTAAGGTAGTTGTCTCATGTGTTTATGAGAACTCCTAGTGGTTTACCGGGAAAAACACGAGTCAGTTGGAGAATTTAATGTCATACCCGGGTCTTAAAGTACTTACAGCATAGTAAGTCGTCATTAAGGTAGTTGTCTCATGTGTTTATTAGAACTCCTAGTGGTTTACCGGGAAAAACACGAGTCAGTTGGAGAATTTAATGTCATGTTGGCACGTTGGCTATAGTAGCTCAATGATTTAGAGCGGCTGGACGGACACCAGAAGATTCTTAGTTCAAATCCCAGCTTTGGCATTGAATTTTTCAGTCTGGCTCTACCCTTTCGTAGTGCGTCCTACACACGGCTAGTGTGAAAGAACAATTAATTTCCAATTCGGAGAATGTCATTAAGTTAACCCAGCATTCAGCTGGTGACCCGAAAAATCAGCGAAAAAACCCATGGATCAGGTAGGTCGGCCATTAGAATCGAACCCGAACCTCCCACAGACGAAAGTACCTGAATTTTCTGTGCGTCTTGATACAACGCATTCCACACCGCATACTATTCTAACCGGCGTGCCCCAGGATAGCATACTTGCGCCTCTTCTGTATAGTTTATACACTGCTGATATGTCTGAACTTCGTGCAACAATTACAGCAATGTTTGCTGACGATACAGTGATCTTTACTGCACACTTTTCCATTGAAGCTCTCGTTGTAACGCTACAATCTTCTTTGGACATTTTCCTGCACGGTTACCTCGCTGGCGTGTCGCATTTAATCAAAGCAAGTGCCTTAAGCTCTTCAACTGGCGGAGACCAACTACTCCCGCAAAAATTTGACTCTATAACAGTGACGTCCCTTGGTTACCTTCTGATTGTCCATCCTGATCGTCGGCTGATATGGAGTACACATTTCAAAAGCAAACTTAACCAAGGCTATGCTCGTCTAAGTTGTATTCCATCCTCAACAGCAAGTCGTCTCTGTGAGCCGAATGTACGTTGTTACTATAAAAGACTATTCCACAGCCACTTCTTGTATGAGGATGTGCTTCACCTACTCATTCACCGACTCCAGGTGTTTCAAAACAAGATGCTTCGATTATCTGTAAACGCCCCGTCGTACACAGCGAAATGGGCATTGTTAGCTTAAATACATCTCTACAATGACAAGAAGATTGTTTGCCCAACTTCCTCATGTATCAGGTGCTTCATTCTTTGAACTCGGACGCCGCCTAGAAAGACTGAAGGCACGCTTGCTACAGAATGTTTTATTTCTATAAAGTGCTGAAGTTTACATTTCCCACTAATCAGATTACTTTGATTGAGGACTCCAAAACGACTATCTTCAATCTCTATATTCTATAATTTTATTCTATATCTGTAGCTCCGCAATTTGTATAACACTAACAGTGCTGATCAATTGAAACTTAAAAAGAACTACCTCAGTCATCTCGCTCGATAATCAAATGGATAGGTCTGTATGCTGACCTTACATGATGTTCAGAGAAATAAGTGAATATCGAAGTACTACTTAATATTGCATTTGGGAATATTTTGTGTTTCAAAGAATTTCAGTAGTGCTGTTTTTGTACTGTATTATACAAAGTCTTTTGACAATGAAGACGACTTCACAGACTATTCTCAGAAAACTGCCATAGGTTATGTCACGAACGACCAAGTCAAAAGGGAAGTTCAAACCCACGAGTTGCATTTGTAGACACTATTTCACGAATATAACAAAACGTTAAAAGCAGTAAAAAGGTTATTTGATTCTCTAAATACACATAGGTCTACATTAGCACGAAAGAAACTTAAGCTCACAAGTCACGGCATACAAGATACGGACCTAGCCGTGTTATTGTTTGAATGTCACTGCTCATGTGATCGTTCAACACCAACTCCAATACTCAGACCATAATACAGATTCCAAGATGGCGCCCGTCGAAGCCCAGCGACTCTGGTTTCGCAGAATAGGAGACTATACACAATGGACATAATATAATCCATATTACGGAGCAGCGAGGTAACTCCTAAGCATTTATCACTTTATACTTTCAACTAAAATGTGTAATAAGGTAAATAAAGAGCATCATGACAAATTCTAAAAGCTTATAACATTATATAGTGGCACGACCAGTACTATGCATTTTCCACCTTATACTTCCAATCAAAATTTAATTTATAAGACATGACAACTCATAAGCATTAAACACAGCAAACTTTATCTTATTGGACTGTATCATCCTATCGTCTGTAGCAAGTACTAAAGTTTCTTTTACATTGTTTACACGGTAACCTTTTCTGGCAAGGACATACTGCTTATACTATAATATTTAAGAGAACTCACCAGATTGTCCAGTTTACTCCAATTGTCACGTTTGAAGGTGTCAAGTTCCCTCACACTGCGAGATTCATTTAAAATTTTCCACTGGTAGGCTCATAATATTTCTTCTAGGTTATGAAATACTTTGAAACTTAAGTGAAGGGACATCAGTGAAGCTGGATCTTGAATGTTATTGAAAAGAACGTAACTAATCGTCTTTAGTAATGCCTACCAATGGGTTAAAATCTCCTCACCACTTCGGTTTTTAAGGACTCAAAACTGTCAATAACATCTTGTGCACACCAAATATTAAAATTATCTTCACTCTCTGTAAAATGTCTTGGATGCATTCTTCAGGATTTCGTATTTTCTGGTTGAGCTTTAATGTGTGATAGGATGGCTGATTCTTAAAAATCGTGGGGAAGGCATCATCTATTAATTTTTGTACTTTTCGAAGGGCATGAATTGGTTCACCATCATTTACGGGAAATATGTCTTTCTTAACCTCAAAGCACTGTTCAAAATGAAGAATACAAACTACAGTTTTGTCATTTACTTTAAAATCTTTACGATGTATGATCCTGATCCACTTATCCCATTACGATTTTTCCTTCGCAAATTTAAATGTCGTGTGAGGTGCACTACCATAATTAGATTGCAGCTGGGAACACAACAACGATGCATTTCGACAATACTTCACAGTATATATTTAGGTAAACGTTATCACTTTATGTTAAATACTTAACTATAAAACTCGTTAGTCACTAATTGCCACTGTAATATGAATTACATTAATTCTTCAAACACACAATCAAAGTAAACAAACACACACTTTACTCTGTAGATATAACCACAACATAACAAGCTGGGCCACGAGCGCCGCCATTTTTCCTACAATCGATTCTCGTATTATGGTCTGAGTATTGGAGTTGGTGTTGGATTGTTATACCCAACAGTAAACGAACATGTGATAATTGTACATGGTGTACAACTAAGGATACAGAGATTAGCGATTGGTCGTATTTGACGATTGCTCTATACGAAGATAGTGCAGTATGTAATTCAACTATTTTATATTAAAATGTTTATGGAAATATCTGTATTAAAAGGATAGATCGGGTATGAGGGAATTTTCAACATTCTTGGGACTGGTATTTGGAAAATGCTGAAACTTTAAAGTTGTGAAGGTTAACTTATAAATTATGCTGTATGTGTATTCTTTTTTCTAAAGTACGAATTTGCATTAAATTATAATGTACTTGAAGACATACTGTAACCCAGGTGGGACCAATTTCGTTTTGGCAAGCTTGTGTAAGACATTAACCTTGACACTTTCACAGTCACGTGCTGACTTTTTGACCCGTAACAGCTTACGAGCCGGGGACTTCCATCAAAACTAACACCATTTCCAGGTATGCAGTAATATCCAATACGAGTTAACCTTGTGTGAGTATGTACCAATCCATTAAACTACCACATGTTTAACATAGGGTTATATCGATATCAGCTTTCTCGATACTCGATACAGTTATTTTTAGCTTCAATACAAAATAGAATGTTGGCAGAACTGTGAAATGCCAATTAAATTAATTAGGTACATTTAGTTAATGAGACAAAACCATCAGTGTTCTTATTTTTAAACTCTTACATTAGACATTTAAAATCAAAACAGTGAACTTTTGTAAGTTTTTTTTCTTTTGAAAAATACTAGCATTTTCACTCTTAACATTTTCGGAAAACATGGAATTCCTGCACATAGAAATTGTTTGGAGAAAAAGAATTAATCCTAATCACTTTGAGCAGCTAATGAAATATTTTCTATGTCGATATTGCCCAATTTGTGCAAAAACAGAAGGTGACGCAGTTGTGTAGACAAATTTAGTAAAAAGGTATCACAAGGTTTTGTACAGTGTTTTTGTCATGCACTCCCAGTGAAGTGACGTCATTACGTTACATCGTTAGCAGTCAGACTATCATTATACATTAATGTATTAGAGGATGACTGCAGTTTTTTTTTCATGTCAATAGGTAGTGAGAAACATGGGTATCTAGTAATATTGAGTGTAAACAGACGTCAAGTAGGATGGCTCCGTTCAGAAATACCGGATTGAATATTTAATAACACAAACCAAAGTTGTAGAGTAAATCCAAATAAGTAGTAAATATGAGGAGCTAATAGCGAATACTCTTGTCACAGTCCATAGGTAGGTTCTACATATGGGGAGTTTATACAGCTTCCTTGCAAGTTTTAAACTGGAGTCCATACTTAAAACAGCAGTCAAGAATGTCAGGTGAAAAGGAATTGGAGAAATTCAATTTATTGTTCCTAGCAGTGGTTTAGCGAGCCCACAGACACCGAAAATGTCAATGGTCAGCAAATTGGCCGCAAACGTAGAACCCAGGACCTTCCGAATACGGTACACGACACTGCAGTCTGAGTCATGCCACTCGGTTTGTATAATTACGAGGGTAATTTCATAAGGCTGGTAAATTTCCATGAAGTAATAAAAATTTTTTGTTGCACCTTTTTGGGTGGTAGGCTTGAATATTGAAAAGAATGTACAGAAAATTTGAATGTGTTACAATATACGGTTCATTGTTGAAAGACATCTGAACTGCTCATAGCGATAGCTGCGATTGAAAATGGAAAAAACAGAGTTTCGTGTTATTAAACATATTCATATGAATGGCTGGACAGTCGCACAAGTCAAAACTGAATTGGATGAAGTTAACGCGGACCCTGTACCAATACTGAAGACCATTTACTTTTCGATCAATGAATTTAAACGTGGTCGTAGAAGTATAGAAGATGAATCACGCTCTGGTCGCATCACACATGACACCATTGAAAAATCCACGATCTCGTAATGCAAGACCAGGGAAGTAAAATTCGTGAGTTTTCTGAGGCTCTAGGTATCTCAACTGAACGAGTGTACAATATCCTGTATGAAAAATTGACAATAGAAAAAGTGGTGTGCCGCGATTGCTCACAGTCGACTCCGGAAGAACACTTCTACCGAGTATCTGGAGACGTTTAATCGCAATCCGCAAGACTTATTGTGACTGTGGGTGTAACTTGGATCCATAATTACACATAAGAGTCAAAACAATTGACAAACGCTGATGAAAGTGTACCATAGAAGACAAGGATCATTTTGTCAACTGATAAGGTGATGACCACGGTTTTTTGGATTATCAAGGGATAATTCTCGTAAACTACTTGGAAAAACACAGAACCATAACTAGAGTCTATTATACTTCATTTTTGGATCGTTTATAACATGATTTGACTGAAAAGAGACCGAGATTGAAACCAAAAAAGTGCTCTTTCACCAGGATAATGTACCATCGCACACATCAGCAATCGCAGTGACGAAAGTGTAAGAGTTAGGCTTTGAATTGGTTCCTCAGTCTTAGCCACAAGTGACTTTTTCCTGTCCCCAAACTTGGAAATTTGGCTTGCTGGTTAGAAATTTTCATCAAATGAAGGCACCGTCAACGAGTATTTTGCAGAACCTATTTTTGCACAGGATGAAATAACTGAAACATCGCTGGACCAAGTGTAAAGCCATCAATGCAGACTATGTCGAGAAGTAAGGTAAGATGTTCACGAAAAACATTATTCTTGGTGTTTTACCAGACTTATCACATGATCCTCGTAAAGGTTTGTTGTGAATTAGTCATGTAGGTGCATCACGTGAAAGAGGAAGGTCCATATCTAATGTTAAATGCAGTAATGCAATCTTCACTTCACTGTAGCTAAACTATAATTAGTTGTGATGTTTCCTACAACACGGATGTGATCTGTCTTTGCTATATGCAGTTATCGGTATCTCAAGGGCAGCCTTCACGGTCTGTGATCTTCAGTCCAAGATCTGGTTTCAAATCCTTCTAAAGTTCATTGTATCTTCCTTATCTTTATGTCATTGGAAATATACTGTTAGTCATGCAATAACGAAGAAAAAACTGACTTTCTCTACTTGTTGTTGTACAAAGTATTGTTATAACGCTATGTACTTCAGGATAAACATTATCTTATTGATAATAGGTACAAGCAGGGCTTTATTTCAGCAGGAACGCTCCGGAAGGTGTTTCGGCAAGCTCTTACAAACTCCAGTTAAATTTAAAATTGAAATTACCACCCATATTGAGTGAAAAGGTTTGCTTTCAGTCATCATCGTTGATGCAGAAGAAATTCTTTAATATATTACGTTTAGTGCTGCCATCTTCCGTTCATTAACCTAAAAGAGTTTCAAGTTTCAGCAGTTTTTCTGAAGTTTGGAAAAATTATTAAGCGCTTGTGGCTCACTTCAAAGCTGCTAAAGAAGATGAAAAAATGGAAAGTGTGAAAGGAAGTTTTGTTAAATAAAATAACAAGTGTAGATTTTGTTTTGTACCTGGGACTGATTGTGACGCCCTTCAGGAACTTCAGGCATGTGATATTACACCCTTTACTACCTCCACAAGTATATTAAACCGGATTCAAGTATTTGAAATCAGAGAAGTGAATAATCGATAAACTGTAACAGTAGTTCAGAGAAGTCAATTTGGAGAAAAGGTCTTCAAATCGATCCAATGTGAATCACTCTTGATCCTAAATATTTCTACAGTAATTGTCTTATAGAAAGAATGGAAAATCATCTTCTACGCAGTTGCCAGAATGGACAAAAATGTTGGCAGGGCAGAGTGTAAGAAAATGTGACTTTTGGTGAGAATGAACTCTAAAGATTTGTCAGAGACTTAGGATTAAGATAGGTTTTGAGGGGCTGTCGTGAGTTCTTGGTTCAGAAGATGTAAATGTCTCCCTATCGAAGTATTGGTTCCATTTTTCTTGTAATTATTTAAAACAGGTTTTATTTATCACAACTGTCAAACGCAGTCTTAAAGTGTGAGGGAACTAACTCAAAATAACAAAGGTGCAAAGTCATTGTTAAATAATAGCAGGTTTCAGGACAATTTTGTTATCCTCAAACAAAGGAACTGTGCTTGATTACTGCTCTCACAGACCACCTTAATTATAGCTCTGCTTGCATAAACAATTATTGCGATTAACAAAAAGAGGGTAGAGAAATAACCAACCTTTTGTAACAACAGTTTGCACCGTATGACTTGACAAATGTCCATATTAGTGCTAGGAATTTCAGGCGTGAGACGTTGATTTTGATTTAAAAGGTTCAAAAATGTGCTTCAATTTTATTTAACTATCAAATGTGTAGTCGTATAATGACTAAGGTCACAGAATTCACATATCATGTTGTCGTGTATTAATGCAACAACAATACAATAGATGGATTCGGCACTGTGACCAGTCTACAACCCAAGTGGGACATCCCCACAACTGTTTTGTTAGCAATTCTTGTTCGTTACCTCCCAATACTGCGTATCAGAAACCACTGTATCACTATACGTCTGCTCTACCAGGCTTTGTAATGGCAGCTGTGACCAGTCTACACCCCAAGTGGGACATCCCCACAACTGTTTTGTTAGCAATGCTTGTTCGTTACCTCCCAATACTGCGTATCAGAAACCACTGGACCACTATACGTCTGCTCTACCAAGCTTTGTAATGGCAGCTGTGACCAGTCTACACCCCAAGTGGGACATCCCCACAACTGTTTTGTTAGCAATTCTTGTTCGTTACCTCCCAATACTGCGTATCAGAAACCACTGTATCACTATACGTCTGCTCTACCAGGCTTTGTAATGGCAGTTGTGACCAGTCTACAACCCAAGTGATACATTCCCACAACTGTTTTGTTAGCAATGCTTGTTCGTTACCTCCCAATACTGCGTATCAGAAACCACTGTACCACTATACGTCTGCTCTACCAGGCTTTGTAATGGCAGCTGTGACCAGTCTACACCCCAAGTGATACATCCCCACAACTGTTTTGTTAGCAATGCTTGTTCGTTACCTCCCAATACTGCGTATCAGAAACCACTGTACCACTATACATCTGCTCTACCAGGCTTTGCAATGGCAGTTGTGACCAGTCTACAACCCAAGTGGGACATCCCCACAACTGTTTTGTTAGCAATGCTTGTTCGTTACCTCCCAATACTGCGTATCAGAAACCACTGTACCACTATACGTCTGCTCTACCAGGCTTTGTAATGGCAGCTGTGACCAGTCTACAACCCAAGTGGGACATCCCCACAACTGTTTTGTTAGCAATGCTTGTTCGTTACCTCCCAATACTGCGTATCAGAAACCACTGTACCACTATACGTCTGCTCTACCAGGCTTTGTAATGGCAGCTGTGACCAGTCTACACCCCAAGTGGGACATCCCCACAACTGTTTTGTTAGCAATGCTTGTTCGTTACCTCCCAATACTGCGTATCAGAAACCACTGTACCACTATACGTCTGCTCTACCAGGCTTTGTAATGGCAGTTGTGACCAGTCTACAACCCAAGTGGGACATCCCCACAACTGTTTTGTTAGCAATGCTTGTTCGTTACCTCCCAATACTGCGTATCAGAAACCACTGTACCACTATACGTCTGCTCTACCAGGCTTTGTAATGGCAGCTGTGACCAGTCTACACCCCAAGTGATACATCCCCACAACTGTTTTGTTAGCAATGCTTGTTCGTTACCTCCCAATGCTGCGTATCAGAAACCACTGTACCACTATACGTCTGCTCTACCAGGCTTTGTAATGGCAGTTGTGACCAGTCTACAACCCAAGTGGGACATCCCCACAACTGTTTTGTTAGCAATGCTTGTTCGTTACCTCCCAATACTGCGTATCAGAAACCACTGTACCACTATACGTCTCCTCTACCAGGCTTTGTAATGGCAGCTGTGACCAGTCTACACCCCAAGTGATACATCCCCACAACTGTTTTGTTAGCAATGCTTGTTCGTTACCTCCCAATACTGCGTATCAGAAACCACTGTACCACTATACGTCTACTCTACCAGGCTTTGCAATGGCAGTTGTGACCAGTCTACAACCCAAGTGGGACATCCCCACAACTGTTTTGTTAGCAATGCTTGTTCGTTAGCTCCCAATACTGCGTATCAGAAACCACTGTACCACTATA
The DNA here is from genome assembly GCA_030765055.1 of Mantis religiosa. Taxonomy (NCBI): domain Eukaryota; kingdom Metazoa; phylum Arthropoda; class Insecta; order Mantodea; family Mantidae; genus Mantis; species Mantis religiosa. Next base: position 1,183,058 of record CM060956.1, read on the forward strand.
CGTCTGCTCTACCAAGCTCTGTAATGGCAGTTGTGACCAGTCTACACCCCAAGTGATACATCCCCACAACTGTTTTGTTAGCAATGCTTGTTCGTTACCTCCCAATACTGCGTATCAGAAACCACTGTACCACTATACGTCTGCTCTACCAGGCTTTGCAATGGCAGTTGTGACCAGTCTACAACCCCAAGTGGGACATCCCCACAACTGTTTTGTTAGCAATGCTTGTTCGTTACCTCCCAATACTGCGTATCAGAAACCACTGTACCACTATACGTCTGCTCTACCAGGCTTTGCAATGACAGTTGTGACCAGTCTACACCCCAAGTGATACATCCCCACAACTGTTTTGTTAGCAATGCTTGTTCGTTACCTCCCAATACTGCGTATCAGAAACCACTGTACCACTATACGTCTGCTCTACCAGGCTTTGCAATGGCAGCTGTGACCAGTCTACACCTCAAGTGGGACATCCCCACAACTGTTTTGTTAGCAATGCTTGTTCGTTACCTCCCAATACTGCGTATCAGAAACCACTGTACCACTATACGTCTGCTCTACCAAGCTCTGTAATGGCAGTTGTGACCAGTCTACACCCCAAGTGATACATCCCCACAACTGTTTTGTTAGCAATGCTTGTTCGTTACCTCCCAATACTGCGTATCAGAAACCACTGTACCACTATACGTCTGCTCTACCAAGCTTTACAATGGCAGTTAGTTCTCTAGCCTGATTATTAAAACGTTTTTATCGACTCTTTCTTGCTCTGCAATCGATTTAAACTAATTTCACCATGAGCTATAACACATCTCAGAGCTGGATGACAATGCAATATTAATTTCCTTTCGGGAACATTACCTTACCGCAAAATACCCTTTACATGGAACATAACCTACCATTAGGGTATGGGTCTAAAGATTGTGATTAGCATATTTAAGATATTTTCATAAAATTTGAATGTTTCAGGGCGTAGTCGCTGAAGTCGTTCAAAACAAGTAATGCAGGTCGGAACCGGATGAAAATAAAAGACGGGCGGACATACAAGGTTTCTTACACATACTGTCTCATAAGTAATGACGTTTATTAAGAAAAGCAATTATTTGAAATGTGTTCTGACAACCAATTAATTAATTAATTTTTAAGGTATATACCATTAGATTGTATGACTTTGAGCCATCATTTAGCAAAGTTTATTATCGCACGATGGTACCAGTATCTGGTTCTTGATGTGAAGAATTCGGTGACACCCACTTGTACTGCTTCAATGCTGCCAAGGATCAAAAAGATGATAATCTGATGATGGGAGATCAGAGCTGTATGCTGGCTGTGGTATTCCTTCCAATTCCTGAATTTTTTCTATGTGTATGGGGTGTTGCAATAGAACAATTTCGATTAACTAATGCTGGATATCTCATGAACTTGTTCCAATTGTTGGGAATAAAGATCCGCATCAATCGCCCGCCGTTTGGAACAAACTCTCAGTTACACACAACATTACTTTGGGACCGAACAGATTGGCGAGGAATAAGTCACTGTTTCGAGATATCAGCGTCTCGGTAATAGACCCATCTTTCATTACAAGTGACAATTCTCCTGACAAATCTATTATCCATGGAGTTACGGATAAGCTGACGATACCTTCAGTCTGTTGAACTACAGATCTACAGCTTGTGTATGATTTTCCAAATGTCTCAATGTGGCGATAAAGGTATCTTCTGAAAGACATGCACTTTTTGCGGATTTTCTAGCAAAACTTGGCGTGTATCCTCAATATTTCATATTTTAGGTCTTCCAGAAAGCAGAAAGTCTTTAGTGTTTTTGTCTTCATTGTTAAAACGTAACCATCGTTGTGCCACTCTCACTAACGACATCTTCTCCTTCCACTTCAGATATTCTTCGAGCTGTGACAGCGACTTTATAATCTTGTTTCTAGTAGTGTTTTAGAAGTTCAAACTTTTTTATCTCCATGTTGTGATTGTTTATTAACAACTTAATACTGATGCATGCTCACAATGTGGCGTCCTGTAAATAACATTTTAGAGAACGTTTAAAAAAACCGACATTACTTGCGAGACAATCCAATATTTATGTGAAGGTTCCAACGTGTATACTCGTTATTAACACTTTTAACTCTGCCAAACAGAGACAATATAATTACAGCTATTTAAAACATTTGACCATCACCTACTGTATTGCATTAACTTACTTCCGTATAGTTGCAATACCTTCATTTGTAACAATAGTCAGTAAAGGAAGTAATGCAGTAAATAATATATTTTAGTCCTTGTTCTATGCAACAAAAGGTCGGCAGTTGTACATGATGTCCATATAAAAATGACTTAGTTTGGTAAAGTAGTAGCATTCGTGAGAGACTTTTGGTTCACACAGTTGTAGAGAAAGTGATGTGACTGCAGCAGTTATTTGCGCATTTTATGTTTTTTATATTGCAGTCGTTTCCATAAAACAGGTTTCCGTTTGATATAGCAAACTCGTTAAACCAGTCCTGGTAATGAAAGACCTTGTTCAGGATATTTGGATCTGTGAATGTGGAAAAGCTGAGCCAAGGTTAAGTGCGGAAGCATTTATCTGCTCTATAAACATCTACCTACTGTTTTTATTGCTTTCTCTGCCAACTTAGTAGAGGAAGACTATCTCTTTGTCTCTTTACAGAAAAAATATGTACTCTGACTATTTCTAGTCATCTAGTCTCCAAGAATACCAGAATCCTTGATAAAAGAAGCCAGCTTCTTGAGAGAGTTTATCCTCAGACATAACTAAACGTTAACTGCTGCCAGTGATTCGGTCAGTTAACAGATGGAAGGCTAATTCATCTACAGTTTGGATCCTCGCAGCTGGTTCTGTACATTTTGAGCAGTTCTTTGATGATACTCTTCACAATCATCTTTGAATGATTATGTCCTGTTACAGATAAACAGTATTGCTTCCTGTTAGTGCAATCCTGGACTGCCTTTCTGGCATCCAGAGGCCAACCATAGGCAGATTTCAGGAACCACAAAAGGCCTGATAGATCCTGCTTGGCCAAGTCATTTGCCCTCTCATTGCCATTGGCACTTACCTCAGTCTGATTGAATTGTGTTCAGCCAGAAGGGCTACCTGACATTCAAATACCAGTTTACGAGCGTGGTCTGGAAACTTTCCATCCTAATAAAGATACAATACATTTTTTTATTTTATTTTTCAACATAGTCTCCTTGTAATTCTACACACTTTTCCCAGGGATGCTCCCATCTCTGTAACACGTGCAAATAGTACTCGGCGTTTTTCTCTGCAAAATAATTGTTCCCGAAGTTGACTGCTTCATTTGATGAAAATCTCTGTCCTCCGAGCGCAATTTTCAGATGAGAGAAGAAAAAGAAGTCGCTTGGGGCTAGGTCTGGTGAGTCAAGAAGTTCAAACTGCAATTCGTGGATTTTCACCATTACAGCCGCTGAGGTGTGGGATGGTGCGTTGTCTTGGTGGAAACAGGATTTTCTTTTTCTGCAAATGTGGCCATTCTTGCGCATCTTCTGCCTTCAGCTTGTCAAGTAATGATGCGTAGTATGCTCTTGTAATGATTTATCCTTTTTGAAGATAATCGATTAAAATAATTCTATGAGTATCCCAAGAAACAGTCGCCCTCACTTTTCCAGCCGGAAAAAAAGTTTTTTTTTTTACCCTGTTCCCGCTTTGCAGTCCACTGTTTGGGCTGTATTTTTGTTTGGGACGTATAATGGTGTATCCAAGTTTCATCTACAGTAATTAATCGGCGCTACAACTCAGATTTATTGCGCCTAAACTGCACCAACAGAGTGTTGGAAATGTTCATTCAAACACGTCTTTGGTCTAACGTGAGCAAACGCGGCACACAACGCGCGGACTGCTTTCTCATTTCTAAATGTTGATTTAATATGTGACAAACACGTTATTTTGACATGTTCATAGCCTCTGCTATCTCTCTCACTTTAATTCGGCGTAATCTAGCACCATTTGGTGAAGTTTAGCGATGTTTTCGTCGGTAGTTGCAGTTTCTGGACATCCCAAACGTTCATCGTCTCCCAAACTCTTACGACCACGTTTAAATTCAGCTGCCGAAAATTTCACTGTGGTAACTGATGGTGCAGAGTCCCCATACACAGAATCCAACTCATCTTCGATTTCCGTAGGCGTATTGCCTTTTGAAACAAATATTTAGTGACAGCTGGATAGCTGATTTTCGCCATTTTCATAAAACTACTCACGTCAACTCATTCAAACCACTGTTACATAACAACTGAGCGTCCAAAATGGCTGAAACTTTGGTAACTGTCAACAAATGGACAGTGAAATTTACTAGCCTTTATTTACGAGTGCTGCCATCTTCATGTTGAGATCGGAAAGGTTTCAGACCAGCCTCGAATATTTGGCCTCTCTAGCTTGACTATAGTAATGACTGTGTTCCGATATTCCCTACTAATACTTTCCCATACACTTGCCATTGTGGTATATAATTCAGCTTGTGAGACAGTCACGTGCGGTCCAAGGCTAGAACACAGCCTTCTACTACATCCGAGCAGTCCTGCTACAGTCCTTGATTGCACTTGATCCATCTGTGGACCATATGGGTCCGCCCCGAACCTTGGGACTCATTCCATTGATTCATTCGCCGGGTTCCGGAAGGAATACAGTGTTCTTCCGAAGTATCGAACTATCCGTCTTCGTAAACATAAGACAGTCACGTGCGGTCCAAGGCTAGAACATAGCCTTCTACTACATCCGAGCAGTCCTGCTACAGTCCTTGATTGCAATTGATCCATCTGTGGACCATATGGGTCCGCCCCGAACCTTGGGACTCATTCCATTGATTCATTCGCCGGGTTCCGGAAGGAATACAGTGTTCTTCCGAAGTATCGAACTATCCGTCTTCGTAAACATAAGACAGTCACGTGCGGTCCAAGGCTAGAACATAGCCTTCTACTACATCCGAGCAGTCCTGCTACAGTCCTTGATTGCACTTGATCCATCTGTGGACCATATGGGTCCGTCCCGAACCTTGGGACTCATTCCATTGATTCATTCGCCGGGTTCCGGAAGGAATACAGTGTTCTTCCGAAGTATCGAATTATCCGTCTTCGTAAACATAAGACAGTCCAGATGCTTGTTCCTAAAGTCATTTAAATACCAGATTTAGAATTTAGTTTGCATCTCCCAAGGACTTAAGAAAGTGATTTTCAACCAATTCCCCCATTTTTATGTAGTAACACTTTTTTTTTCTAAAAAAAAAAAAAAAAAAAAAAAAAAAAAAAAAAAAAAAAAAAACTAACAGCCCTTTTCATTGAAATACGGTATGTTTAAAACACTTTTAGAAAAATGAAATGCTTATCTTGAACGTCGTATGTAATGAACCAATTCATGTGACATGAGTTAATTCCCAAATATTTTTATTGACAGAGCTTAGAAATGTTTATTGTCAATGGATTCCAAACTCAGAAAAGCTCCAGACAAATGCAGAGGGGCACTTCAAATTTGGTTTGAAATACTGTTTGTTACTGATATAAATATATCTTCTGAAAAGGAAAGTCAGTCAACCTAATGGTGTTTTGAACAAAACTCCGACAACCTGGCATATCTGGTGTGAACATGGTTGTTCTAAATGGGGCTGTACTGCTTTTATAGCATTACAAGACAAATTGAGTACATTTATCACAGGATCAACATTACTACAGAGCGGATTCGGTACCAGAACTGTAGTTTATTCTACCTAAGCCCCAAGTAGGGCATCCCCGGGAGGAAGTAAACAGAGGGCAGGGTCCCTATTAGGAGATGCATTCAAGTCATAACACCTCCTATTTCTTTAAGGGACCAGATAGAAACTTCTGTTTCTTAAATACACGGGGACTCTTTGTGAATGCGTGACAGAGATGACCGCATAGAACTCTAGTGACAGGGATGAGAGTTAGGACTGTTTTGATACTTAAAAGGCGACGTTTTCATTGCAAGAACAGCGTGTAATCATTCGTGTTCTCCGCTTTCGTGGAGTGACACCTATTGAAATTAATGGTCAGTTGAGTAAGGCATGTGGTGATGGTACCATGGATGTGTCTAATGTGTGTTCCTGGGTGTGACAGTTCAATGAAGACAGAACATCATGTGACAACAAACCAAGACATTTGAGTGAGGCATGTGGTGATGGTACCATGGATGTGTCTAATGTGTGTTCCTGGGTGTGACAGTTCAATGAAGACAGAACATCGTGTGACAAAATACTAAGACAGTTGATTGAGGCATGTGGTGATGGTACCATGGATGTGTCTAATATGCGTTCCTGGGTGTGAGAGTTCAATGAAGACAGAACATCGTGTGACAAAAAACCAAGACAGTTGAGTGAGGCATGTGGTGATGGTAACATGGATGTGTCTAATGTGTGTTACTGGGTGTGACAGTTCAATGAAGACAGATCATCATGTGACAACAAACCAAGACATTTGAGTGAGGCATGTGGTGATGGTACCATGGAAGTGTCTAATGTGTGTTCCTGGGTGTGACAGTTCAATGAAGACAGAACATCATGTGACAACAAACCAAGACATTTGAGTGAGGCATGTGGTGATGGTACCATGGATGTGTCTAATGTGTGTTCCTGGGTGTGACAGTTCAATGAAGACAGAACATCGTGTGACAAAAAACTAAGACAGTTGATTGAGGCATGTTGTGATGGTACCATGGATGTGTCTAATGTGTGTTCCTGGGTGTGACAGTTCAATGAAGACAGAACATCATGTGACAACAAACCAAGACATTTGAGTGAGGCATGTGGTGATGGTACCATGGATGTGTCTAATATGCGTTCCTGGGTGTGACAGTTCAATGAAGACAGAACATCGTGTGGCAAAAAACCAAGACAGTTGAGTGAGGCATGTGGTGATGGTACCATGGATGTGTCTAATATGCGTTCCTGGGTACGATAGTCCAATGAAGGCAGAACATCGTGTGACCAAAAAACCAAGATAGGTGAGTGAGGCATGTGGTGATGGTACCATAGATGTGTCTAATGTGTGTTCCTGGGTACAACAGTTCAATGAAGACAGAACATCGTGTGACAACAAACCAAGACATTTGAGTGAGGCATGTGGTGATGGTACCATAGATGTGTCTAATATGCGTTCCTGGGTACAACAGTTCAATGAAGACAGAACATCGTGTGACAACAAACCAAGATAGGTGAGTGAGGCATGTGGTGATGGTACCATAGATGTGTCTAATATGCGTTCCTGTGTACAACAGTTCAATGAAGACAGAACATCGTGTGACAAAAAACCAAGACAGTTGAGTGAGGCATGTGGTGATGGTACCATGGATGTGTCTAATGTGTGTTCCTGGGTGCGACAGTTCAATGAAGGCAGAACATCGTGTGACAACAAACCAAGACAGTTGAGTGACGCATGTGGTGATGGTACCATAGATGTGTCTAATATGCGTTCCTAGGTACGACAGTTCAATGAAGGCAGAACATCGTGTGACAACAAACCAAGATAGTTGAGTGAGGCATGTGGTGATGGTACCATGGATGTGTCTAATATGCGTTCCTGGGTACGATAGTCCAATGAAGGCAGAACATCGTGTGACAACAAACCAAGATAGGTGAGTGAGGCATGTGGTGATGGTACTATAGATGTGTCTAATATGCGTTCCTGGGTACAACAGTTCAATGAAGACAGAACATCGTGTGACAACAAACCAAGATAGCTGAGTGAGGCATGTGGTGATGGTACCATAGATGTGTCTAATATGCGTTCCTGGGTACAACAGTTCAATGAAGACAGAACATCGTGTGACAACAAACCAAGATAGCTGAGTGAGGCATGTGGTGATGGTACCATAGATGTGTCTAATATGCGTTCCTGGGTACAACAGTTCAATGAAGACAGAACATCGTGTGACAACAAACCAAGATAGCTGAGTGAGGCATGTGGTGATGGTACCATAGATGTGTCTAATATGCGTTCCTGGGTACGATAGTCCAATGAAGACAGAACATCGTGTGACAACAAACCAAGATAGTTGAGTGAGGCATGTGGTGATGGTACCATAGATGTGTCTAATATGCATTCCTGGGTACAACAGTTCAATGAAGACAGAACATCGTGTGACAACAAACCAAGATAGCTGAGTGAGGCATGTGGTGATGGTACCATAGATGTGTCTAATATGCGTTCCTGGGTACGACAGTCCAATGGAGACAGAACATCGTGTGACAACAAACCAAGACAGTTGAGTGAGTCATGTGGTGATGGTACCATGGATGTGTCTAATGTGTGTTCCCGGGTGCGACAGTTCAATGAGGGCAGAACATCGTGTGACAACAAAGACAGTCACAGCCTCACACCTGCCAGTCTGACGACATGATCCAGCGAGTGGATAACGTTGTTTTGGAGGCATCAGTCAGCTCATTGTAAGCATAGACTCACCGCCACAAAAAAAAAATCAGGTGAGCGCCAATGATAACAAAATGATAGTAGACATCTTCTGTGACAGCAGTGGTGTAATCCTTACTCATTGTATTCCAAAGGGCACTACGGTGACAGCTGCATCCTACCAAAATGTTTTGAAGAATAAACTCCTCCCAGCATTGTGCGAAAAACAGGCGTAAAAGGTTGGACTTGGGCTCTTTCATCAAGACAACGCACCAGCACATCGGGTGAACGTGACGCAGCAGTTTCTTCGTGACAACCACAATTGGTCATGCTCTCTACTCACCTGACCTGGCTGTTTCCCACGATGAAAGACACTTTCCATTGTTACAGATTCTTTAGTTGTGACGTTATTGCCTCAGCGATTTTCCAGTGGTCAAAACACATTCCTAGCGGCCATGGAATCATGACGTCGACGTTGTGAAAATGTATACGGCTAGAGGGAGATTACGTTGAGAAGTGACATTAGTTTCACATTTGTTTGTGATTTCTTTGTGAGAAAAAAAGGTTATAACTTGGACGCACCTCGTACTTCTGAGCGGATTAGGTGCCGAAACTCTGGTTTATTGTACCTAGATCCCAAGTGGGAGATCCCCAGGAGGAAGTAGACAGAGGGCGGCAAAACCAGCGAGTCATGACACTGCAGAGGGCAGGATCCTAGCTGTTTAGTTGGAAACTCCCCGGCAAAGTAGCACAACCGGCAATTCACCCGCCTTAGTCCAGAAACAGACCAGCAGACCGGTCCAGAGAACGTCTTACCAGAAGAGGAAGTGTTAAACAGGAACATATCATCCTGCAATACAACGCCGAGTCACCCGCCGACACTACTACCCTGAAAGATACCAGCAGACGGCCCACAGACCGTCTTTCCGGAGGAGGAAGTGTTAAACGTAAACATATCATCCTACTATACAACGCCGAGTCACCCGCCGACTCCTCTTGTACAGCGTATCCAGGACGCCCTCCACGTTTTACACGGCTCTGGCGTCAGCGTGGTGTGTGCATGGGTTCCTGGACACGAGGGCTTGCAGGGGAATGAACTGACGATTTGGCAACTAAGGACGGCAACCACAGAGCCCAGGGTTAGGATTGCTTTAACTAGGGAAGAGTTTAAGATCGTCGTACGGAGAGCAGCGCTGTCGTGCTGGCGGGACGATTGGTCTGCTCTCCGTAGAAACAAACTTAGAACGGTGAAGGCGCTTCCGATTCGCTGGGCGACTTCCTCCCGTGCCTCTCGCTGAGAGGTAGTCATTCTTGCTCGGTTACGCATTGGCCACTGCTTTTTTTAGCCATCATTATCTCTTACAAACGGACCCCGCTGTCAGTCCACCACGTTTGTTTAGTGTGTTGTAACCTGGAGCGTCTTCGCCGGTCTCTCCAACTGCCGGCCAGCTTGGAAGGAGTAATGGCGGACGACCAGCAAGCGGTGGCCAAGGTTTTTAAATTTTTTTTCCAATATTAATTTTATTATCTATTTTAACCTTTTATCTTTTTATAACTTGCTTACGTACGCATACGTATATTTTAGTCATGATTTTATCGCTAATGACAGTTTTTAGCCAAGTTTAAGATTGTTTTTAGAAGGCTTTGTTTTCTAGCGGCGCTGATGACCGTGCTATTGAGCGTCCTAAATCACAATCACAATCATCATCACCCGCCGACACTTCTACCCTCAAAGAGACTGCGGCGACAGGAATCGAACCTGCGCCTCCCGCCTGAGCCATCCCAATTGGTCCATTCATCACAAATTCTGAAATTGTTGGTAAAAGTATCCAAAGGAAAATTACATCGTGACACAGCCAAAGTAAAAACTGAGTAGGTACCTGGATGCCCTAAGGTCAACACCACGTGGCCCTGACCTTGTGATTCCTCTTTGTTTCAAACCATTAAAAATAAAACGTATGTAATAATCAGGTGAAGTAGTGGGGTATTATAAGGTTTCTCAACTGCCTCAGGCAGAATGGCATCATTGCTTTCAAAAATGTTCTATCTTATCGCGAATATCTTGAAGTACAATAATCCTTGTGTCGCTTGGAAGTGACGAATTAAAACTAAGACGCAGTTGTGCTATATATGTAGCCAGGTTGTAATAAACACAAAAAGTTCCACTGTTTTCATATGCAGGGAGCCGGCAGTTAACTTATATAACACCTCCAGATCTCATTTCCACGTGGCCATGACTACAGCAAAACCTGCGTGCTCTTTTTGTACAAGAAACCTCATCATCGGGATCAATGACGTCACCCTAAAACAATTAACATTCAAACAATAGTATGTCAGCATTCATAGTCGTAAATAGGTCCCTGAGATTTGGACCACTTTAGTAACACCCATAATTTTCTGACCTTCTGTAACACGTACCCATTCCAACCAACAATTTAATACCTAACATTTCACTAACCGTACCCAACATCCCACATCATCATGCACTTTAAACTGTCGCACCAAAAACAATGTACATTCCTTAAACAATAATAAAAGCATTGACTACATACTGTAAAACCCAGTGCCGAGACGTGACTTTCAAAGTGAGAGAAGCTCCAAATAATAATTGTCATTAAAATAAGAGAGAATGACTCAAAGAACTAAGGCTACTCTTTAGTACTCTTTCTATTGTACAGTCACACGTAGGTCCAGTAGCGAGGCGTGACTTTCAAAGTGAGAGAAGCTCCAAATAATAATTGTCATTAAAATAAGAGAGAATAATGACTCAAAAAAACTAAAGCTACTCTTTAGTACTCTTTCTATTGTACAGACACACGTAGGTCTAGTACCGAGGCGTGACTTTCAAAGTGAGGGAAGCTCCAAATAATAATTGTCATTAAAATAAGCGAGAATAATGACTCAAAGAACTAAGGCTACTCTTTAGTACTCTTTCTATTGTACAGTCACTCGTAGGACAGTAGCGAGACGTGACTTTCAAAGTGAGGGAAGCTCCAAATAATAATTGTCATTAAAATAAGAGAGAATAATGACTCAAAGAACTAAGGCTACTCTTTAGTACTCTTTCTATTGTACAGTCACACGTAGGTCTAGTAGCGAGGCGTGACTCTCAAAGTGAGGGAAGCTCCAAATAATAATTGTCATTAAAATAAGAGAGAATAATGACTCAAAGAACTAAGGCTACTCTTTAGTACTCTTTCTATTGTACAGTCACTCGTAGGACAGTAGCGAGGCGTGACTTTCAAAGTGAGGAAAGCTGCAAATAATAATTGTCATTAAAACAAGAGAGAATAATGACTAAAATAACTAAGGCTACTCTTTAGTACTCTTTCTATTGTACAGTCACACGTAGGTCTAGTAGCGAGGCGTGACTTTCAAAGTGAGGGAAGCTCCAAATAATAATTGTCATTAAAATAAGAGAGAATAATGACTCAAAGAACTAATGGTACTCTTCAGTACTCTTTCTATTGTACAATCACACGTGTGTCCAGTGGCGAGGTGTGACTTTCAAAGTGAGGGAAGCTCCAAATAATAATTGTCATTAAAATAAGAGAGAATAATGACTCAAAGAACGAAGGCTACTCTTTAGTATTCTTTCTATTGTACAATCACACGTGCGCCCAGTGGCGAGGTGTGACTTTCAAAGTGAGGGAAGCTCCAAATAATAATTGTCATTAAAATAAGAGAGAATAATGACTCAAAGAACCAAGGCTACCCTTTAGTACTCTTTCCATTGTACAGTCACACGTAGGTCCAGTAGCGAGACGTGACTTTCAAAGTGAGGGAAGCTCCAAATAATAATTGTCATTAAAATAAGAGAGAATAATGACTCAAAGAACTAAGGCTACTCTTTAGTACTCTTTCTATTGTACAATCACACGTGTGTCCAGTGGCGAGGTGTGACTTTCAAAGTGAGGGAAGCTCCAAATAATAGCCATTAAAATAAGAGAGAATAATGATTCAAAGAACTAAGGCTACTCTTTAGTACTCGTTCTATTGTACAGTCACTCGTAGGACAGTAGCGAGGCGTGACTTTCAAAGTGAGGGAAGCTCCAAATAATAATTGTCATTAAAATAAGAGAGAATAATGACTAAAAGAACTAAGGCTACTCTTTAGTACTCTTTCTATTGTACAGCCACACGTAGGTCTAGTAGCGAGGCGTGACTTTCAAAGTGAGGGAAGCTCCAAATAATAATTGTCATTAAAATAAGAGAGAATAATGACTCAAAGAACTAAGGCTACTCTTTAGTACTCTTTCTATTGTACAGTCACGCGTAGGTCCAGTAGCGAGGTTTGACTTTCAAAGTGAGGGAAGCTCCAAATAATAATTGTCATTAAAATAAGAGAGAATAATGACTCAAAGAACTAAGGCTAATCTTTAGTACTCTTTCTGTTGTACAGTCATACGCAGGTCTAGTAGCGAGGCGTGACTTTCAAAGTGAGGCAAGCTCCAAATAATAATTGTCATTAAAATAAGAGAGAATAATGACTCAAAGAACTAAGGCTACTCTTTAGTACTCTTTCTATTGTACAATCACACGTGCGCTAAGTGGCGAGGTGTGACCTTCAAAGTGAGGGAAGCTCCAAATAATAATTGTCATTAAAATAAGGGAGAATAATGACTCAAAGAACTAAGGCTACTCTTTAGTACTCTTTCTATTGTACAGTCACACGTAGGTCCAGTAGTGAGACGTGACTTTCAAAGTGAGGGAAGCTCCAAATTATAATTGTCATTAAAATAAGAGAGAATAATGACTCAAAGAACTAAGGCTACTCTTTAGTACTCTTTCTATTGTACAGTCACGCGTAGGTCCAGTAGCGAGGTGTGACTTTCAAAGTGAGGGAAGCTCCAAATAATAATTGTTATTAAAATAAGAGAGAATAATGACTCAAAGAACTAAGGCTACTCTTTAGTACTCTTTCTATTGTACAGTCACACGTAGGTCCAGTAGTGAGACGTGACTTTCAAAGTGAGGGAAGCTCCAAATAATAATTGTCATTAAAATAAGAGAGAATAATGACTCAAAGAACTAAGGCTACTCTTTAGTACTCTTTCTATTGTACAATCACACGTGCGTCCAGTGGCGAGGTGTGACTTTCAAAGTGAGGGAAGCTCCAAATAATAATTGTCATTAAAATAAGAGAGAATAATGACTCAAAGAACTAAGGCTACTCTTTAATAAGCTTGCTAAAAATAAACATCGCCGTTCATCTTCAAATAATTAAGCAAAGCTAAAATTCCAGTAATCAATGCAGCCCCCCTAGGTATAGACAGCATGAGCCGCCACTGGTTACGATTACTTCCGGAAATCTACGAAGTATGGTATTCAAGATTACGAATGTGTAAATACAGTATTGAATGAGCTGTCGGAATCACTCGTATCTAAGTAGCCGTGAAATGGTCCAGAGCACCGCGGATGTTGGCGAATAGACCTCATTCCTTCAGTAGTCTATGTAGCAAGCAGTTCACATTGGTTCTTATAGGCCGAACTTGACAGGGAGTTGAGGAAACTCAGCTAATCTAATGTTGAAGATCTATAGAGTAATTTACACACGTGTTGGGGTGCAATATCTGGAGGGGAAAAAAAACTACACAATCTTATCTCCAGAGTTTGTGCAGCGGTTCTAAGGGCAAACGATGGATACTATGAAGAGGCTAAAATCTAAAGCATATTGTATTGTACTTAATACCAGACAGAGAAAATATTAATTCCGTTGGTCTTTTTAATTTTTACGATGTGTTTGTACATAGAAATAAAGTAGTTAGCTTCTTTCAAAATGTTTGACTGGTAGTGTATATTGCTGGTGAGTCAGCTACCCATATATATTCCTATCTATGCAACCCGCACATTGACCAGTTTAGCTCTGCCCGTCTATTCGGGACAATACACACCCAGCATTAATACAGTGTCAACAAGCTGAGAAAAGCCCAAATAAACGACGGTTTTTCATACATATAGTACTAGCAAGGCCATAAACCAATGCTTTCCCAAAGACCGACATACAATATGTGATAGCTGGGCGAGTGGGATAGCTGCTGGAATACGGCTGGATTCGAAACGACCTCACATTGTTTTAGTATTTTGTTCTTTTTCATGGTCTTTACTGTCTGAGCGGCCTAAACAAGGTGCCATGCTTTTTTCCGCTAAATGGTTGAAGTGTGTAATGTTTCAGTAGTCGGTAACCTTAAGCGAGTTATGCGGTTCACGATGACGTAATATTCAAACCACAACCAGAGCATAAAAAGGGAAACATTACCCGCTTAGGAAATATGCAGTTTTTGTAACCTTGAAACTCCTATAAAATAAAGCTGAATAAAAACAGGTGTCAAACCTGTAAAATTCTAGTATTTCACTCACTTGACTTTCTCTACTCTTGTACAAACACTTATTGCTCTGTCTACTTCAAGATAAACATTATCTTATTGTAGTTACAAGGGAATACAGTAGACTTTAAGTGATAGTCAGATGTTTTGGTGGTTATGTGATGTATACATGACTTTCTCTACTCTATTACAAACACTTATTGCTCTATCTACTTTAAGATAAACATTATCTTATTGTAGTTACAAGGGAATACTGTAGATTTTAATTGATAGTCAAATGTTTTGGTCGTTATGTGATGTATACACGACTTTCTCTACTCTTGTGCAAATACTTATTGGTCTATCTACTTCAAGATAAAGATTGTCTTATTGTAGTTACAAAGGAGTAGAGTAGACTTAAGAAACAAATGATTGTTTTGTAACTTGGGAAGTAAAGGAGGATTTACTTTGTAACACTTGGAAACAGGAACTCAGGCTTTGAAAATGTTGTTGACATGAAATCGAGTCCAGCTACGCAGCAGGTACCTGGGAAAACAAAGTAACGAGAAAAGCTAACAAAGGTTTTTGTGACTGTTTAACATCCGGTCACTAACCTCCCGCGTCAATGACCCGTTGTCAACATGAAGGGGTTGGTGGCACCGTCCGCATGGAGAAAGTTGGTACCACTGGTCGTCTACAAACCTTGACCCAAAATCTGTCCATTAGATAATAACTAGAACACGTGAATGAATAAGGAAGACCAAACAGCAGTGTTGCCAATTTAAGTCAGAATTAATTTTAGCTTCAATGTTGTTTCTAAATTATGTTATAGACTGTAAATTCAAATATATTCAAGTGAGGTTACACTCTGACCTCTTGTTTGTAAGCAGCTATATGTGTCTACTATACCAATAAGCGAGAACCTGAACAATGAAACCCATAGTCATTACCGACAGATGAAGACTAGTCGTTAAACATTTGACTATCATTTAAGTCTGTACCTATAATGAAATATGCAAACATAAAGTAGAGAGAATGTATTGAAGTGGAATTTTCCATGGTCATTATTGTTTGCTATCATTGCAACTGCAGCTGTTTCTATCTTATCTCTAGGAACATTCCGGAAAATGTGGTGCATTGTTCGTACCAATTAAAAAACGTTAGCTTATCGCAGAGATAAGATACCTTCCTGTAACATTTTGAAAATTAACGATGAAAGCTTTGTATTGCAGACAGATAAATAAATAGAAAAATTCCCCTGTGTAATGATAACTTTTTCCATTCTGTACTATGTACGTATGTATAGTGTGTTCAATATCCAAGGTTTACCACAAATACATGGAGATAAACAAAATCTATGTGACAGATCCTCTTCCATCCAAAACTACCCTTTACAAAATAGTTCCAGCGATTTTAATTAAAATATTATATGTTTAACTTAAGTTCATAACAAATGCAGTATCCGAGGTGAATCACCTGCTCCTACATATTTTTTTTAATTACTGCCACGTGCTAAGTGTCATATGTGACTTACGCCTTTCTTGAATGTCTTCTAATGGATTATTTGTAGAACATATTATAGAGGGTCAGTGTATGTGTTGTATGGGACAGAAAACATTCACTATGACGTAGGGCAATTCCAAAATCATCGTACCCAGACACAGAGAGCTACAGTACAATTTTAGACGACTTTAGAAACTTTTATTTACTAGCGTACATTCACACAATCTTTGAACACGCCCCTGAGTGAACAATCTATCACATGCATCAGTTGACAAGATAGCAGATTTATACAATGTGACCAATTGGATTTAAGTCTTCAGTCAACACGTGTTTTCATTGTACAGCCATATCAAAACACGATAAGAATTAGGTAGATCGTTTTCACTTGTCACAAACTGCGTCAGTTTTTAGCTCATACAGTAATTCTAATAGCGGATGCAGTTTTTTGTGTTAATACTACCAAAAAAGTTCAAGACTCTGTATGAAGATGTAAAAACGTGTAAAGATTCGAGGTGGATTCTAAGGTCTCCACTCCACGTCCTCGTCATATCGGACGGTGAATGAAATGGGTGGAATGATACTCAAATGAGTCCGGGGTCCATGGAGCTTAGAGATACCCGACACTCATCTTTAACGATAAGGGAAAACCCCGGAAAAAACCTTTTCCAGGTAACTCAGCCTGACCGAGATTCGATCTCGGGAGCTCTTGAACGTGAGGCAGACACGCTACGGTACCGAGGCGGGCTACCGTTACTTATTCGTATAGGGACCTTCCCTTGCGAGGTAGCATTGGCTGTTATTACATCACTCTGCCACTGTAAGCTCGGTTCAAATCCTTCGTGTTCAGAGGTAGCGTTGGCTAAGTGTTATTTCACCACTCTGCCACTGTAAGCTAGGTTCAAATCCTTCGTGTTCAGAGGTAGCATTGGCTAAGTGTTATTTCACCACTCTGCCACTGTAAGCTAGGTTCAAATCCTTCGTGTTCAGAGGTAGCATTGGCTAAGTGTTATTACATCACTCTGCCACTGTAGGCTAGGTTCAAATCCTTCGTGTTCAGAGGTAGCATTGGCTAAGTGTTATTACACCACTCTGCCACTGTAAGCTCGGTTCAAATCCTTCGTGTTCAGAGGTAGCATTGGCTAAGTGTTATTTCACCACTCTGCCACTGTAAGTTCGGTTCAAATCCTTCGTGTTCAGAGGTAGCATTGGTCAAGTGTTATTACATCACTCTGCCACTGTAAGCTAGGTTCAAATCCTTCGTGTTCAGAGGTAGCATTGGCTAAGTGTTATTTCACCACTCTGCCACTGTAAGCTAGGTTCAAATCCTTCGTGTTCAGAGGTAGCATTGGCCAAGTGTTATTACATCACTCTGCCACTGTAAGCTAGGTTCAAATCCTTCGTGTTCAGAGGTAGCATTGGCTAAGTGTTATTTCACCACTCTGCCACTGTAAGCTAGGTTCAAATCCTTCGTGTTCAGAGGTAGCGTTGGCTAAGTGTTATTACATCACTCTGCCACTGTAAGCTAGGTTCAAATCCTTCGTGTTCAGAGGTAGCATTGGCTAAGTGTTATTTCACCACTCTGCCACTGTAAGCTAGGTTCAAATCCTTCGTGTTCAGAGGTAGCATTGGCTAAGTGTTATTACATCACTCTGCCACTGTAAGCTAGGTTCAAATCCTTCGTGTTCAGAGGTAGCATTGGCTAAGTGTTATTACATCACTCTGCCACTGTAAGCTCGGTTCAAATCCTTCGTGTTCAGAGGTAGCGTTGGCTAAGTGTTATTACACTACTCTGCCACTGTAAGCTCGGTTCAAATCCTTCGTGTTCAGAGGTAGCATTGGCTAAGTGTTATTACATCACTCTGCCACTGTAAGCTAGGTTCAAATCCTTCGTGTTCAGAGGTAGCATTGGCTAAGTGTTATTACATCACTCTGCCACTGTAAGCTCGGTTCAAATCCTTCGTGTTCAGAGGTAGCATTGGCTAAGTGTTATTACACCACTCTGCCACTGTAAGCTCGGTTCAAATCCTTCGTGTTCAGAGGTAGCATTGGCTAAGTGTTATTACATCACTCTGCCACTGTAAGCTAGGTTCAAATCCTTTGTGTTCAGAGGTAGCTTTGGCTAAGTGTTATTACATCACTCTGCCACTGTAAGCTAGGTTCAAATCCTTCGTGTTCAGAGGTAGCATTGGCTAAGTGTTATTACATCACTCTGCCACTGTAAGCTCGGTTCAAATCCTTCGTGTTCAGAGGTAGCGTTGGCTAAGTGTTATTACACCACTCTGCCACTGTAAGCTCGGTTCAAATCCTTCGTGTTCAGAGGTAGCGTTGGCTAAGTGTTATTTCGCCACTCTGCCACTGTAAGCTCGGTTCAAATCCTTCGTGTTCAGAGGTAGCATTGGCTAAGTGTTATTACACCACTCTGCCACTGTAAGCTAGGTTCAAATCCTTCGTGTTCAGAGGTAGCATTGGCTAAGTGTTATTACATCACTCTGCCACTGTAAGCTAGGTTCAAATCCTTCGTGTTCAGAGGTAGCATTGGCTAAGTGTTATTACATCACTCTGCCACTGTAAGCTAGGTTCAAATCCTTCGTGTTCAGAGGTAGCGTTGGCTCAGTGTTATTTCGCCACTCTGCCACTGTAAGCTCGGTTCAAATCCTTCGTGTTCAGAGGTAGCATTGGCTAAGTGTTATTACATCACTCTGCCACTGTAAGCTAGGTTCAAATCCTTCGTGTTCAGAGGTAGCATTGGCTAAGTGTTATTACATCACTCTGCCACTGTAAGCTCGGTTCAAATCCTTCGTGTTCAGAGGTAGCGTTGGCTAAGTGTTATTTCACCACTCTGCCACTGTAAGCTAGGTTCAAATCCCTCGTGTTCAGAGGTGGCATTGGCTAAGTGTTATTACATCACTCTGCCACTGTAAGCTCGGTTCAAATCCTTCGTGTTCGGAGGTGGCATTGGTTAAGTGTTATTACACCACTCTGCCACTGTAAGCTCGGTTCAAATCCTTCGTGTTCAGAGGTAGCATTGGCTAAGTGTTATTACACCACTCTGCCACTGTAAGCTCGGTTCAAATCCTTCGTGTTCAGAGGTAGCATTGGCTAAGTGTTATTTCACCACTCTGCCACTGTAAGCTAGGTTCAAATCCTTCGTGTTCAGAGGTAGCTTTGGCTAACTGTTATTTCATCACTTTGCCACTGTAAGCTAGGTTCAAATCCTTCGTGTTCAGAGGTAGCTTTGGCTAACTGTTATTTCATCACTTTGCCACTGTAAGCTAGGTTCAAATCCTTCGTGTTCAGAGGTAGCATTGGCTAAGTTTTATTTCACCACTCTGCCACTGTAAGCTAGGTTCAAATCCTTCGTGTTCAGAGGTAGCATTGGCTAAGTGTTATCTCACCACTCTGCCACTGTAAGCTAGGTTCAAATCCTTCGTGTTCAGAGGTAGCATTGGCTAAGTGTTATTACATCACTCTGCCACTGTAAGCTAGGTTCAAATCCTTCGTGTTCAGAGGTAGCATTGGCTAAGTGTTATTTCACCACTCTGCCACTGTAAGCTAGGTTCAAATCCTTCGTGTTCAGAGGTAGCATTGGCTAAGTGTTATTACATCACTCTGCCACTGTAGGCTAGGTTCAAATCCTTCGTGTTCAGAGGTAGCATTGGCTAAGTGTTATTACACCACTCTGCCACTGTAAGCTCGGTTCAAATCCTTCGTGTTCAGAGGTAGCATTGGCTAAGTGTTATTTCACCACTCTGCCACTGTAAGTTCGGTTCAAATCCTTCGTGTTCAGAGGTAGCATTGGCCAAGTGTTATTACATCACTCTGCCACTGTAAGCTAGGTTCAAATCCTTCGTGTTCAGAGGTAGCATTGGCTAAGTGTTATTTCACCACTCTGCCACTGTAAGCTAGGTTCAAATCCTTCGTGTTCAGAGGTAGCATTGGTCAAGTGTTATTACATCACTCTGCCACTGTAAGCTAGGTTCAAATCCTTCGTGTTCAGAGGTAGCATTGGCTAAGTGTTATTTCACCACTCTGCCACTGTAAGCTAGGTTCAAATCCTTCGTGTTCAGAGGTAGCGTTGGCTAAGTGTTATTACATCACTCTGCCACTGTAAGCTAGGTTCAAATCCTTCGTGTTCAGAGGTAGCATTGGCTAAGTGTTATTTCACCACTCTGCCACTGTAAGCTAGGTTCAAATCCTTCGTGTTCAGAGGTAGCATTGGCTAAGTGTTATTACATCACTCTGCCACTGTAAGCTAGGTTCAAATCCTTCGTGTTCAGAGGTAGCATTGGCTAAGTGTTATTACATCACTCTGCCACTGTAAGCTCGGTTCAAATCCTTCGTGTTCAGAGGTAGCGTTGGCTAAGTGTTATTACACTACTCTGCCACTGTAAGCTCGGTTCAAATCCTTCGTGTTCAGAGGTAGCATTGGCTAAGTGTTATTACATCACTCTGCCACTGTAAGCTAGGTTCAAATCCTTCGTGTTCAGAGGTAGCATTGGCTAAGTGTTATTACATCACTCTGCCACTGTAAGCTCGGTTCAAATCCTTCGTGTTCAGAGGTGGCATTGGTTAAGTGTTATTACACCACTCTGCCACTGTAAGCTCGGGTCAAATCCTTCGTGTTCAGAGGTAGCATTGGCTAAGTGTTATTACACCACTCTGCCACTGTAAGCTCGGTTCAAATCCTTCGTGTTCAGAGGTAGCATTGGCTAAGTGTTATTTCACCACTCTGCCACTGTAAGCTAGGTTCAAATCCTTCGTGTTCAGAGATAGCTTTGGCTAAGTGTTATTTCATCACCTTGCCACTGTAAGCTAGGTTCAAATCCTTCGTGTTCAGAGGTAGCATTGGCTAAGTTTTATATCACCACTCTGCCACTGTAAGCTAGGTTCAAATCCTTCGTGTTCAGAGGTAGCATTGGCTAAGTGTTATCTCACCACTCTGCCACTGTAAGCTAGGTTCAAATCCTTCGTGTTCAGAGGTAGCATTGGCTAAGTGTTATTACATCACTCTGCCACAGTAAGCTAGGTTCAAATCCTTCGTGTTCAGAGGTAGCATTGGCTAAGTGTTATTTCACCACTCTGCCACTGTAAGCTAGGTTCAAATCCTTCGTGTTCAGAGGTAGCATTGGCTAAGTGTTATTACATCACTCTGCCACTGTAGGCTAGGTTCAAATCCTTCGTGTTCAGAGGTAGCATTGGCTAAGTGTTATTACACCACTCTGCCACTGTAAGCTCGGTTCAAATCCTTCGTGTTCAGAGGTAGCATTGGCTAAGTGTTATTTCACCACTCTGCCACTGTAAGTTCGGTTCAAATCCTTCGTGTTCAGAGGTAGCATTGGCCAAGTGTTATTACATCACTCTGCCACTGTAAGCTAGGTTCAAATCCTTCGTGTTCAGAGGTAGCATTGGCTAAGTGTTATTTCACCACTCTGCCACTGTAAGCTAGGTTCAAATCCTTCGTGTTCAGAGGTAGCATTGGTCAAGTGTTATTACATCACTCTGCCATTGTAAGCTAGGTTCAAATCCTTCGTGTTCAGAGGTAGCATTGGCTAAGTGTTATTTCACCACTCTGCCACTGTAAGCTAGGTTCAAATCCTTCGTGTTCAGAGGTAGCGTTGGCTAAGTGTTATTACATCACTCTGCCACTGTAAGCTAGGTTCAAATCCTTCGTGTTCAGAGGTAGCATTGGCTAAGTGTTATTTCACCACTCTGCCACTGTAAGCTAGGTTCAAATCCTTCGTGTTCAGAGGTAGCATTGGCTAAGTGTTATTACATCACTCTGCCACTGTAAGCTCGGTTCAAATCCTTCGTGTTCAGAGGTAGCGTTGGCTAAGTGTTATTACACTACTCTGCCACTGTAAGCTCGGTTCAAATCCTTCGTGTTCAGAGGTAGCATTGGCTAAGTGTTATTACATCACTCTGCCACTGTAAGCTAGGTTCAAATCCTTCGTGTTCAGAGGTAGCATTGGCTAAGTGTTATTACATCACTCTGCCACTGTAAGCTCGGTTCAAATCCTTCGTGTTCAGAGGTAGCATTGGCTAAGTGTTATTACACCACTCTGCCACTGTAAGCTCGGTTCAAATCCTTCGTGTTCAGAGGTAGCATTGGCTAAGTGTTATTACATCACTCTGCCACTGTAAGCTAGGTTCAAATCCTTCGTGTTCAGAGTGATACCGAAATTATTGTTTGCAGGAGCAAAGAATAATGATAGACGTAAAAGGAATGTTGATTCTTTGTGAGACCAAGCCCCAAGGCCAGTTTAGTTGGGGGAAACTGTTTATAACAATGCCATGAATGAAAGGAACAGTGACCTTAGAAGGTTTCTAAAGGAATTGTCACTTGACATACATGAATAGGGTATTCTTCGAATCGTTTACAATGGCGACCAAAACAGCCACAAAAGGACTTTGTTTAAAAAGGAATTTGGAGAGTGAAAGTGATATATAAAGACACACACGCAGTTGTGGGGTCAGCACTCTTCGGCTTGCCGCCGATGAAGGCGGGTGTGCGGCTAGAAAGACATCATAAACATTTATCCGGCGTGTAGCCGATATCAAGAAGAGTCAGACGTGAAGCCTATTAGGGTGGTCAACTTGTTCGGTGTTTCATAATTGTCGGTTCACATATACGAAAGGAACACATAAAGTTTATCGAACAATAAACATTCTGCCGCCAGTATCTCCGTAAACAGCGACTGTGGTAACCCTTGTTCGCCACCCACAAGTTTGTATCAAAGTGGCGCCGCAACGTAGAGCTCGTTGTTCGCCATCATTAAAATACTGCTTCAAACTGGCGCGCCAACGCGGGGCTCGATAAGAGAAGGAGGTTCGGCACGATAGGAGAAGGACGTTCGACAACAGGAGGAGGTTCAACCTGAGAAGGAGATTCAACCTAGTAGGAGTTTCAACCCGACAACGAGGTTCAACAGTAGAAGGTGGTTCGACAGGAGGACGGTCGACCCATCAAGAAATTCGTCAACAGTTCGACTGTAAAGAAGAAACGAGGCCGGCATCGTCATCAGTGACATCATCAGGAGCCAGTAAAAAACAATCAAAGGTACAGAGTGTTAAATTATATTCTAGACTACTGTGAATGTATTTAAGGAGTGGAAAAATGCTGAGTCAAAATTCTGTAGAAAGCATGGAAGTCCAGGAGGTTGATGCTAGTAGCAGTAGGCAGGAAGTCGAAGTACCAGAGTGTAGTAGAACGGCCCTAAATAATGTAGAAAGGGAAAGAATTATGTTAGAGGAAATGAGAAAAATGTTCGAAAGCTTAAGAAAAGAGATGAAGGATAACAATCAAAGTTTAAATGAAAGTTTAAGTAAAAAGTTAGATGATATGCATCAAAATTTAAGTAAAAAGATAGATGATGATACTCAAAGTTTAATAACAGAGATGAAGGCTAATAATCAAAGTTTAATAACAGAGATGAAGGCTAATAATCAAAGTTTAATAACAGAGATGAAGGAATATAATCAAAGTTTAAAAAAGATAGAAGGAAAAATAGAAAGTGGTTTTCAGAAGTTAGAGGTAGGAGAAGTAGAACTAGGAAAGAAAACAGAGAATGAACAAGCGTTTGAGAATGTCAGGAAAGATAGTCAAGAAATAGAGAATGTAAGAGAAGAAACTGATCAGGTAACAGACAGTTTAGGGAGAGATGTTAGTGAGGAGACGGAGAATGCTGAAAAGGAAGTTATGAATCTAACTAATGAAAGGTCCGATAGTGAAAACAGAAAACTTGGGGAGGAAATAGTACAGAAATTAGACGAAGAAATAGGAATGGCTAGAGAAGAGTTAGGAGAATCTAGGAGTAGACTAGAAGTATCAGAGAGGGAAAATAGAATACAGACGAGGAATTTGGAGAAAATCACAAATGAAATGAACGAGTTAGCAATGGAGATCACGGTGACAAAGGAAACTGAAATTTTGAATCTAGTTAATGAAAGGACAGATAGCGAAAACAGAAAACTGAGGGAGGAAATCGTACAGAAAGTAGATAAAGAAAGACAAATAGCTAGAAAAGAGTTAGAAGAAACTAGGAGTAGACTAGAAGGATCAGAATGGGAAAACAGAAAACCGACGAGGTATTTGGAGGAAACCAAAAATCAAATGAATGAGGTAGCAATAGAGATCACGGTGACAAATGAAACATTGAAAAACATGCAAAATCCAGGGATAAACGAAACAGAAATATTAAAATATTTCGGGCAAGGGGCACAGTTCCATCAGAATATGCCTAAAAAAGACAGGAAAAAAGATCGATGTCCAATATCTAAGCTAAATGTGGAAAAATCATGGGAATGTATAATAAATAAGTCCTTTATACATGGAAAAGTCCGCAAAATTCTCTTGTATTTCGAAGTACGTTGTGCGATGATGAATTTTCTTGTAAATGGTAGGAACTTAGGCTAAAGTGTTTAAAATTGCCATAACAAATTGTAAAAAGGAGAAGAAACAAACTTGTAAAATGTATAGGCTAAGTATAAATAGTATAGTGTAAAATGTATAGGTTAAGTATAAACAGTGTTGTGACAGTGCAGTGAAACTTAAAACTAAACAAGTGAAAAGAAAAATATAGTAATGAAAATTAGAACACTTAAAGACTTTTGAAAATAATATTTATATAGAATCATAAAGAAGTATTCGGAAATGTATAAAAAAAAAAAAAAATTAACCAGTTAAAAAAATATCAGAACAATGAAAGACTTTTGAAAAGAATATTTATATAGAATCAAGAAGAAGAACTCAGAAATGTTGTACACAAATATAATCTTATGAATGTACCATTGATTTAAACGTGGGAGTGTATATTTAGTAATTGTTTCAAGTGTAACAACAATATGAATTAAGTTTAAGTAGATCAGATGGAGAAAAAGAGAGATGAGGTAGATTGAAATATTTTCCGAGTAATATTTAAAAGTTGAAAATTGCAGAACAGAATGGTGGTAAATTTTAAATGAACTATTGTTATGTAACTCGGTGAATAATTTTTAGCAGATGTCATGTAAGAAAAAAAAAATTTTAATGTTGTGAAAAGAAATTGTAAAATGAATTGGAAGTTGCTGACAAAGGTCTAATATTTTGCGTTATATTCGGGCAAGACATATATATTATTTCATTATGGGATAATAAAACAATATCTATGGGGGCATTTGATACCGAAATTATTGTTTGCAGGAGCAAAGAATAATGATAGACGTAAAAGGAATGTTGATTCTTTGTGAGACCAAGCCCCAAGGCCAGTTTAGTTGGGGGAAACTGTTTATAACAATGCCATGAATGAAAGGAACAGTGACCTTAGAAGGTTTCTAAAGGAATTGTCACTTGACATACATGAATAGGGTATTCTTCGAATCGTTTACAATGGCGACCAAAACAGCCACAAAAGGACTTTGTTTAAAAAGGAATTTGGAGAGTGAAAGTGATATATAAAGACACACACGCAGTTGTGGGGTCAGCACTCTTCGGCTTGCCGCCGATGAAGGCGGGTGTGCGGCTAGAAAGACATCATAAACATTTATCCGGCGTGTAGCCGATATCAAGAAGAGTCAGACGTGAAGCCTATTAGGGTGGTCAACTTGTTCGGTCTTGAATATTCGTCAGGTCATCAAAATTTATCGAGAGATATAATTAGCATTCAGTCACTATAAACCGTGATTGGTAACCCTCAGTCGGCAGCTTCCATTTCGAGGTTTGAAATAAGAAGCAGTGAATAAATAATTTGGAAACGGGCATTCCAGTGTTGTAAACTTTCCTTCTCACACACATCCACGCATACCCTGAGAGAAACCTCATTGCTCGCCGACTTTTGTGTACACCCATAAACATTTTAGTTACAAGAGGTAGCTTTGGCTAAGTGTTATTACATCACTCTGCCACTGTAAGCTAGGTTCAAATCCTTCGTGTTCAGAGGTAGCATTGGCTAAGTGTTATTACATCACTCTGCCACTGTAAGCTAGGTTCAAATCCTTCGTGTTCAGAGGTAGCATTGGCTAAGTGTTATTACATCACTCTGCCACTGTAAGCTCGGTTCAAATCCTTCGTGTTCAGAGGTAGCGTTGGCTAAGTGTTATTACGCCACTCTGCCACTGTAAGCTCGGTTCAAATCCTTCGTGTTCAGAGGTAGCGTTGGCTAAGTGTTATTTCGCCACTCTGCCACTGTAAGCTCGGTTCAAATCCTTCGTGTTCAGAGGTAGCATTGGCTAAGTGTTATTACATCACTCTGCCACTGTAAGCTAGGTTCAAATCCTTCGTGTTCAGAGGTAGCATTGGCTAAGTGTTATTACATCACTCTGCCACTGTAAGCTAGGTTCAAATCCTTCGTGTTCAGAGGTAGCATTGGCTAAGTGTTATTACATCACTCTGCCACTGTAAGCTAGGTTCAAATCCTTCGTGTTCAGAGGTAGCATTGGCTAAGTGTTATTACATCACTCTGCCACTGTAAGCTAGGTTCAAATCCTTCGTGTTCAGAGGTAGCGTTGGCTAAGTGTTATTTCGCCACTCTGCCACTGTAAGCTCGGTTCAAATCCTTCGTGTTCAGAGGTAGCATTGGCTAAGTGTTATTACATCACTCTGCCACTGTAAGCTCGGTTCAAATCCTTCGTGTTCAGAGGTAGCGTTGTCTAAGTGTTATTTCACCACTCTGCCACTGTAAGCTAGGTTCAAATCCTTCGTGTTCAGAGGTGGCATTGGCTAAGTGTTATTACATCACTCTGCCACTGTAAGCTCGGTTCAAATCCTTCGTGTTCAGAGGTGGCATTGGTTAAGTGTTATTACACCACTCTGCCACTGTAAGCTCGGTTCAAATCCTTCGTGTTCAGAGGTAGCATTGGCTAAGTGTTATTACACCACTCTGCCACTGTAAGCTCGGTTCAAATCCTTCGTGTTCAGAGGTAGCATTGGCTAAGTGTTATTTCACCACTCTGCCACTGTAAGCTAGGTTCAAATCCTTCGTGTTCAGAGGTAGCTTTGGCTAAGTGTTATTTCATCACTTTGCCACTGTAAGCTAGGTTCAAATCCTTCGTGTTCAGAGGTAGCATTGGCTAAGTTTTATTTCACCACTCTGCCACTGTAAGCTAGGTTCAAATCCTTCGTGTTCAGAGGTAGCATTGGGTAAGTGTTATTACATCACTCTGCCACTGTAAGCTCGGTTCAAATCCTTCGTGTTCAGAGGTAGCGTTGGCTAAGTGTTATTACACTACTCTGCCACTGTAAGCTCGGTTCAAATCCTTCGTGTTCAGAGGTAGCATTGGCTAAGTGTTATTACATCACTCTGCCACTGTAAGCTAGGTTCAAATCCTTCGTGTTCAGAGGTAGCATTGGCTAAGTGTTATTACATCACTCTGCCACTGTAAGCTCGGTTCAAATCCTTCGTGTTCAGAGGTAGCATTGGCTAAGTGTTATTACACCACTCTGCCACTGTAAGCTCGGTTCAAATCCTTCGTGTTCAGAGGTAGCATTGGCTAAGTGTTATTACATCACTCTGCCACTGTAAGCTAGGTTCAAATCCTTTGTGTTCAGAGGTAGCTTTGGCTAAGTGTTATTACATCACTCTGCCACTGTAAGCTAGGTTCAAATCCTTCGTGTTCAGAGGTAGCATTGGCTAAGTGTTATTACATCACTCTGCCACTGTAAGCTCGGTTCAAATCCTTCGTGTTCAGAGGTAGCGTTGGCTAAGTGTTATTACACCACTCTGCCACTGTAAGCTCGGTTCAAATCCTTCGTGTTCAGAGGTAGCGTTGGCTAAGTGTTATTTCGCCACTCTGCCACTGTAAGCTCGGTTCAAATCCTTCGTGTTCAGAGGTAGCATTGGCTAAGTGTTATTACACCACTCTGCCACTGTAAGCTAGGTTCAAATCCTTCGTGTTCAGAGGTAGCATTGGCTAAGTGTTATTACATCACTCTGCCACTGTAAGCTAGGTTCAAATCCTTCGTGTTCAGAGGTAGCATTGGCTAAGTGTTATTACATCACTCTGCCACTGTAAGCTAGGTTCAAATCCTTCGTGTTCAGAGGTAGCGTTGGCTCAGTGTTATTTCGCCACTCTGCCACTGTAAGCTCGGTTCAAATCCTTCGTGTTCAGAGGTAGCATTGGCTAAGTGTTATTACATCACTCTGCCACTGTAAGCTAGGTTCAAATCCTTCGTGTTCAGAGGTAGCATTGGCTAAGTGTTATTACATCACTCTGCCACTGTAAGCTCGGTTCAAATCCTTCGTGTTCAGAGGTAGCGTTGGCTAAGTGTTATTTCACCACTCTGCCACTGTAAGCTAGGTTCAAATCCTTCGTGTTCAGAGGTGGCATTGGCTAAGTGTTATTACATCACTCTGCCACTGTAAGCTCGGTTCAAATCCTTCGTGTTCGGAGGTGGCATTGGTTAAGTGTTATTACACCACTCTGCCACTGTAAGCTCGGTTCAAATCCTTCGTGTTCAGAGGTAGCATTGGCTAAGTGTTATTACACCACTCTGCCACTGTAAGCTCGGTTCAAATCCTTCGTGTTCAGAGGTAGCATTGGCTAAGTGTTATTTCACCACTCTGCCACTGTAAGCTAGGTTCAAATCCTTCGTGTTCAGAGGTAGCTTTGGCTAACTGTTATTTCATCACTTTGCCACTGTAAGCTAGGTTCAAATCCTTCGTGTTCAGAGGTAGCTTTGGCTAACTGTTATTTCATCACTTTGCCACTGTAAGCTAGGTTCAAATCCTTCGTGTTCAGAGGTAGCATTGGCTAAGTTTTATTTCACCACTCTGCCACTGTAAGCTAGGTTCAAATCCTTCGTGTTCAGAGGTAGCATTGGCTAAGTGTTATCTCACCACTCTGCCACTGTAAGCTAGGTTCAAATCCTTCGTGTTCAGAGGTAGCATTGGCTAAGTGTTATTACATCACTCTGCCACTGTAAGCTAGGTTCAAATCCTTCGTGTTCAGAGGTAGCATTGGCTAAGTGTTATTTCACCACTCTGCCACTGTAAGCTAGGTTCAAATCCTTCGTGTTCAGAGGTAGCATTGGCTAAGTGTTATTACATCACTCTGCCACTGTAGGCTAGGTTCAAATCCTTCGTGTTCAGAGGTAGCATTGGCTAAGTGTTATTACACCACTCTGCCACTGTAAGCTCGGTTCAAATCCTTCGTGTTCAGAGGTAGCATTGGCTAAGTGTTATTTCACCACTCTGCCACTGTAAGTTCGGTTCAAATCCTTCGTGTTCAGAGGTAGCATTGGCCAAGTGTTATTACATCACTCTGCCACTGTAAGCTAGGTTCAAATCCTTCGTGTTCAGAGGTAGCATTGGCTAAGTGTTATTTCACCACTCTGCCACTGTAAGCTAGGTTCAAATCCTTCGTGTTCAGAGGTAGCATTGGTCAAGTGTTATTACATCACTCTGCCACTGTAAGCTAGGTTCAAATCCTTCGTGTTCAGAGGTAGCATTGGCTAAGTGTTATTTCACCACTCTGCCACTGTAAGCTAGGTTCAAATCCTTCGTGTTCAGAGGTAGCGTTGGCTAAGTGTTATTACATCACTCTGCCACTGTAAGCTAGGTTCAAATCCTTCGTGTTCAGAGGTAGCATTGGCTAAGTGTTATTTCACCACTCTGCCACTGTAAGCTAGGTTCAAATCCTTCGTGTTCAGAGGTAGCATTGGCTAAGTGTTATTACATCACTCTGCCACTGTAAGCTAGGTTCAAATCCTTCGTGTTCAGAGGTAGCATTGGCTAAGTGTTATTACATCACTCTGCCACTGTAAGCTCGGTTCAAATCCTTCGTGTTCAGAGGTAGCGTTGGCTAAGTGTTATTACACTACTCTGCCACTGTAAGCTCGGTTCAAATCCTTCGTGTTCAGAGGTAGCATTGGCTAAGTGTTATTACATCACTCTGCCACTGTAAGCTAGGTTCAAATCCTTCGTGTTCAGAGGTAGCATTGGCTAAGTGTTATTACATCACTCTGCCACTGTAAGCTCGGTTCAAATCCTTCGTGTTCAGAGGTGGCATTGTTTAAGTGTTATTACACCACTCTGCCACTGTAAGCTCGGGTCAAATCCTTCGTGTTCAGAGGTAGCATTGGCTAAGTGTTATTACACCACTCTGCCACTGTAAGCTCGGTTCAAATCCTTCGTGTTCAGAGGTAGCATTGGCTAAGTGTTATTTCACCACTCTGCCACTGTAAGCTAGGTTCAAATCCTTCGTGTTCTGAGGTAGCTTTGGCTAAGTGTTATTTCATCACTTTGCCACTGTAAGCTAGGTTCAAATCCTTCGTGTTCAGAGGTAGCATTGGCTAAGTTTTATATCACCACTCTGCCACTGTAAGCTAGGTTCAAATCCTTCGTGTTCAGAGGTAGCATTGGCTAAGTGTTATCTCACCACTCTGCCACTGTAAGCTAGGTTCAAATCCTTCGTGTTCAGAGGTAGCATTGGCTAAGTGTTATTACATCACTCTGCCACTGTAAGCTAGGTTCAAATCCTTCGTGTTCAGAGGTAGCATTGGCTAAGTGTTATTTCACCACTCTGCCACTGTAAGCTAGGTTCAAATCCTTCGTGTTCAGAGGTAGCATTGGCTAAGTGTTATTACATCACTCTGCCACTGTAGGCTAGGTTCAAATCCTTCGTGTTCAGAGGTAGCATTGGCTAAGTGTTATTACACCACTCTGCCACTGTAAGCTCGGTTCAAATCCTTCGTGTTCAGAGGTAGCATTGGCTAAGTGTTATTTCACCACTCTGCCACTGTAAGTTCGGTTCAAATCCTTCGTGTTCAGAGGTAGCATTGGCCAAGTGTTATTACATCACTCTGCCACTGTAAGCTAGGTTCAAATCCTTCGTGTTCAGAGGTAGCATTGGCTAAGTGTTATTTCACCACTCTGCCACTGTAAGCTAGGTTCAAATCCTTCGTGTTCAGAGGTAGCATTGGTCAAGTGTTATTACATCACTCTGCCATTGTAAGCTAGGCTCAAATCCTTCGTGTTCAGAGGTAGCATTGGCTAAGTGTTATTTCACCACTCTGCCACTGTAAGCTAGGTTCAAATCCTTCGTGTTCAGAGGTAGCGTTGGCTAAGTGTTATTACATCACTCTGCCACTGTAAGCTAGGTTCAAATCCTTCGTGTTCAGAGGTAGCATTGGCTAAGTGTTATTTCACCACTCTGCCACTGTAAGCTAGGTTCAAATCCTTCGTGTTCAGAGGTAGCATTGGCTAAGTGTTATTACATCACTCTGCCACTGTAAGCTCGGTTCAAATCCTTCGTGTTCAGAGGTAGCGTTGGCTAAGTGTTATTACACTACTCTGCCACTGTAAGCTCGGTTCAAATCCTTCGTGTTCAGAGGTAGCATTGGCTAAGTGTTATTACATCACTCTGCTACTGTAAGCTAGGTTCAAATCCTTCGTGTTCAGAGGTGGCATTGGCTAAGTGTTATTACATCACTCTGCCACTGTAAGCTCGGTTCAAATCCTTCGTGTTCAGAGGTAGCATTGGCTAAGTGTTATTACACCACTCTGCCACTGTAAGCTCGGTTCAAATCCTTCGTGTTCAGAGGTAGCATTGGCTAAGTGTTATTACATCACTCTGCCACTGTAAGCTAGGTTCAAATCCTTCGTGTTCAGAGGTAGCTTTGGCTAAGTGTTATTACATCACTCTGCCACTGTAAGCTAGGTTCAAATCCTTCGTGTTCAGAGGTAGCATTGGCTAAGTGTTATTACATCACTCTGCCACTGTAAGCTAGGTTCAAATCCTTCGTGTTCAGAGGTAGCATTGGCTAAGTGTTATTACATCACTCTGCCACTGTAAGCTCGGTTCAAATCCTTCGTGTTCAGAGGTAGCGTTGGCTAAGTGTTATTACGCCACTCTGCCACTGTAAGCTCGGTTCAAATCCTTCGTGTTCAGAGGAAGCGTTGGCTAAGTGTTATTTCGCCACTCTGCCACTGTAAGCTCGGTTCAAATCCTTCGTGTTCAGAGGTAGCATTGGCTAAGTGTTATTACATCACTCTGCCACTGTAAGCTAGGTTCAAATCCTTCGTGTTCAGAGGTAGCATTGGCTAAGTGTTATTACATCACTCTGCCACTGTAAGCTAGGTTCAAATCCTTCGTGTTCAGAGGTAGCATTGGCTAAGTGTTATTACATCACTCTGCCACTGTAAGCTAGGTTCAAATCCTTCGTGTTCAGAGGTAGCATTGGCTAAGTGTTATTACATCACTCTGCCACTGTAAGCTAGGTTCAAATCCTTCGTGTTCAGAGGTAGCGTTGGCTAAGTGTTATTTCGCCACTCTGCCACTGTAAGCTCGGTTCAAATCCTTCGTGTTCAGAGGTAGCATTGGCTAAGTGTTATTACATCACTCTGCCACTGTAAGCTAGGTTCAAATCCTTCGTGTTCAGAGGTAGCATTGGCTAAGTGTTATTACATCACTCTGCCACTGTAAGCTCGGTTCAAATCCTTCGTGTTCAGAGGTAGCGTTGGCTAAGTGTTATTTCACCACTCTGCCACTGTAAGCTAGGTTCAAATCCTTCGTGTTCAGAGGTGGCATTGGCTAAGTGTTATTACATCACTCTGCCACTGCAAGCTCGGTTCAAATCCTTCGTGTTCAGAGGTGGCATTGGTTAAGTGTTATTACACCACTCTGCCACTGTAAGCTCGGTTCAAATCCTTCGTGTTCAGAGGTAGCATTGGCTAAGTGTTATTACATCACTCTGCCACTGTAAGCTAGGTTCAAATCCTTCGTGTTCAGAGGTAGCATTGGCTAAGTGTTATTACATCACTCTGCCACTGTAAGCTCGGTTCAAATCCTTCGTGTTCAGAGGTAGCGTTGGCTAAGTGTTATTTCACCACTCTGCCACTGTAAGCTAGGTTCAAATCCTTCGTGTTCAGAGGTGGCATTGGCTAAGTGTTATTACATCACTCTGCCACTGTAAGCTCGGTTCAAATCCTTCGTGTTCGGAGGTGGCATTGGTTAAGTGTTATTACACCACTCTGCCACTGTAAGCTCGGTTCAAATCCTTCGTGTTCAGAGGTAGCATTGGCTAAGTATTATTACACCACTCTGCCACTGTAAGCTCGGTTCAAATCCTTCGTGTTCAGAGGTAGCATTGGCTAAGTGTTATTTCACCACTCTGCCACTGTAAGCTAGGTTCAAATCCTTCGTGTTCAGAGGTAGCTTTGGCTAACTGTTATTTCATCACTTTGCCACTGTAAGCTAGGTTCAAATCCTTCGTGTTCAGAGGTAGCATTGGCTAAGTTTTATTTCACCACTCTGCCACTGTAAGCTAGGTTCAAATCCTTCGTGTTCAGAGGTAGCATTGGCTAAGTGTTATCTCACCACTCTGCCACTGTAAGCTAGGTTCAAATCCTTCGTGTTCAGAGGTAGCATTGGCTAAGTGTTATTACATCACTCTGCCACTGTAAGCTAGGTTCAAATCCTTCGTGTTCAGAGGTAGCATTGGCTAAGTGTTATTTCACCACTCTGCCACTGTAAGCTAGGTTCAAATCCTTCGTGTTCAGAGGTAGCATTGGCTAAGTGTAATTACATCACTCTGCCACTGTAGGCTAGGTTCAAATCCTTCGTGTTCAGAGGTAGCATTGGCTAAGTGTTATTACACCACTCTGCCACTGTAAGCTCGGTTCAAATCCTTCGTGTTCAGAGGTAGCATTGGCTAAGTGTTATTTCACCACTCTGCCACTGTAAGTTCGGTTCACATCCTTCGTGTTCAGAGGTAGCATTGGCCAAGTGTTATTACATCACTCTGCCACTGTAAGCTAGGTTCAAATCCTTCGTGTTCAGAGGTAGCATTGGCTAAGTGTTATTTCACCACTCTGCCACTGTAAGCTAGGTTCAAATCCTTCGTGTTCAGAGGTAGCATTGGTCAAGTGTTATTACATCACTCTGCCACTGTAAGCTAGGTTCAAATCCTTCGTGTTCAGAGGTAGCATTGGCTAAGTGTTATTTCACCACTCTGCCACTGTAAGCTAGGTTCAAATCCTTCGTGTTCAGAGGTAGCGTTGGCTAAGTGTTATTACATCACTCTGCCACTGTAAGCTAGGTTCAAATCCTTCGTGTTCAGAGGTAGCATTGGCTAAGTGTTATTTCACCACTCTGCCACTGTAAGCTAGGTTCAAATCTTTCGTGTTCAGAGGTAGCATTGGCTAAGTGTTATTACATCACTCTGCCACTGTAAGCTAGGTTCAAATCCTTCGTGTTCAGAGGTAGCATTGGCTAAGTGTTATTACATCACTCTGCCACTGTAAGCTCGGTTCAAATCCTTCGTGTTCAGAGGTAGCGTTGGCTAAGTGTTATTACACTACTCTGCCACTGTAAGCTCGGTTCAAATCCTTCGTGTTCAGAGGTAGCATTGGCTAAGTGTTATTACATCACTCTGCCACTGTAAGCTAGGTTCAAATCCTTCGTGTTCAGAGGTAGCATTGGCTAAGTGTTATTACATCACTCTGCCACTGTAAGCTCGGTTCAAATCCTTCGTGTTCAGAGGTGGCATTGGTTAAGTGTTATTACACCACTCTGCCACTGTAAGCTCGGGTCAAATCCTTCGTGTTCAGAGGTAGCATTGGCTAAGTGTTATTACACCACTCTGCCACTGTAAGCTCGGTTCAAATCCTTCGTGTTCAGAGGTAGCATTGGCTAAGTGTTATTTCACAACTCTGCCACTGTAAGCTAGGTTCAAATCCTTCGTGTTCAGAGGTAGCTTTGGCTAAGTGTTATTTCATCACTTTGCCACTGTAAGCTAGGTTCAAATCCTTCGTGTTCAGAGGTAGCATTGGCTAAGTTTTATATCACCACTCTGCCACTGTAAGCTAGGTTCAAATCCTTCGTGTTCAGAGGTAGCATTGGCTAAGTGTTATCTCACCACTCTGCCACTGTAAGCTAGGTTCAAATCCTTCGTGTTCAGAGGTAGCATTGGCTAAGTGTTATTACATCACTCTGCCACTGTAAGCTAGGTTCAAATCCTTCGTGTTCAGAGGTAGCATTGGCTAAGTGTTATTTCACCACTCTGCCACTGTAAGCTAGGTTCAAATCCTTCGTGTTCAGAGGTAGCATTGGCTAAGTGTTATTACATCACTCTGCCACTGTAGGCTAGGTTCAAATCCTTCGTGTTCAGAGGTAGCATTGGCTAAGTGTTATTACACCACTCTGCCACTGTAAGCTCGGTTCAAATCCTTCGTGTTCAGAGGTAGCATTGGCTAAGTGTTATTTCACCACTCTGCCACTGTAAGTTCGGTTCAAATCCTTCGTGTTCAGAGGTAGCATTGGCCAAGTGTTATTACATCACTCTGCCACTGTAAGCTAGGTTCAAATCCTTCGTGTTCAGAGGTAGCATTGGCTAAGTGTTATTTCACCACTCTGCCACTGTAAGCTAGGTTCAAATCCTTCGTGTTCAGAGGTAGCATTGGTCAAGTGTTATTACATCACTCTGCCATTGTAAGCTAGGTTCAAATCCTTCGTGTTCAGAGGTAGCATTGGCTAAGTGTTATTTCACCACTCTGCCACTGTAAGCTAGGTTCAAATCCTTCGTGTTCAGAGGTAGCGTTGGCTAAGTGTTATTACATCACTCTGCCACTGTAAGCTAGGTTCAAATCCTTCGTGTTCAGAGGTAGCATTGGCTAAGTGTTATTTCACCACTCTGCCACTGTAAGCTAGGTTCAAATCCTTCGTGTTCAGAGGTAGCATTGGCTAAGTGTTATTACATCACTCTGCCACTGTAAGCTCGGTTCAAATCCTTCGTGTTCAGAGGTAGCGTTGGCTAAGTGTTATTACACTACTCTGCCACTGTAAGCTCGGCTCAAATCCTTCGTGTTCAGAGGTAGCATTGGCTAAGTGTTATTACATCACTCTGCCACTGTAAGCTAGGTTCAAATCCTTCGTGTTCAGAGGTAGCATTGGCTAAGTGTTATTACATCACTCTGCCACTGTAAGCTCGGTTCAAATCCTTCGTGTTCAGAGGTAGCATTGGCTAAGTGTTATTACACCACTCTGCCACTGTAAGCTCGGTTCAAATCCTTCGTGTTCAGAGGTAGCATTGGCTAAGTGTTATTACATCACTCTGCCACTGTAAGCTAGGTTCAAATCCTTCGTGTTCAGAGGTAGCTTTGGCTAAGTGTTATTACATCACTCTGCCACTGTAAGCTAGGTTCAAATCCTTCGTGTTCAGAGGTGGCATTGGCTAAGTGTTATTACATCACTCTGCCACTGTAAGCTAGGTTCAAATCCTTCGTGTTCAGAGGTAGCATTGGCTAAGTGTTATTACATCACTCTGCCACTGTAAGCTCGGTTCAAATCCTTCGTGTTCAGAGGTAGCGTTGGCTTAGTGTTATTACGCCACTCTGCCACTGTAAGCTCGGTTCAAATCCTTCGTGTTCAGAGGTAGCGTTGGCTAAGTGTTATTTCGCCACTCTGCCACTGTAAGCTCGGTTCAAATCCTTCGTGTTCAGAGGTAGCATTAGCTAAGTGTTATTACATCACTCTGCCACTGTAAGCTAGGTTCAAATCCTTCGTGTTCAGAGGTAGCATTGGCTAAGTGTTATTACATCACTCTGCCACTGTAAGCTAGGTTCAAATCCTTCGTGTTCAGAGGTAGCATTGGCTAAGTGTTATTACATCACTCTGCCACTGTAAGCTAGGTTCAAATCCTTCGTGTTCAGAGGTAGCATTGGCTAAGTGTTATTACATCACTCTGCCACTGTAAGCTAGGTTCAAATCCTTCGTGTTCAGAGGTAGCGTTGGCTAAGTGTTATTTCGCCACTCTGCCACTGTAAGCTCGGTTCAAATCCTTCGTGTTCAGAGGTAGCATTGGCTAAGTGTTATTACATCACTCTGCCACTGTAAGCTAGGTTCAAGTCCTTCGTGTTCAGAGGTAGCATTGGCTAAGTGTTATTACATCACTCTGCCACTGTAAGCTCGGTTCAAATCCTTCGTGTTCAGAGGTAGCGTTGGCTAAGTGTTATTTCACCACTCTGCCACTGTAAGCTAGGTTCAAATCCTTCGTGTTCAGAGTTGGCATTGGCTAAGTGTTATTACATCACTCTGCCACTGTAAGCTCGGTTCAAATCCTTCGTGTTCAGAGGTGGCATTGGTTAAGTGTTATTACACCACTCTGCCACTGTAAGCTCGGTTCAAATCCTTCGTGTTCAGAGGTAGCATTGGCTAAGTGTTATTACACCACTCTGCCACTGTAAGCTCGGTTCAAATCCTTCGTGTTCAGAGGTAGCATTGGCTAAGTGTTATTTCACCACTCTGCCACTGTAAGCTAGGTTCAAATCCTTCGTGTTCAGAGGTAGCTTTGGCTAAGTGTTATTT
The DNA here is from genome assembly GCA_030765055.1 of Mantis religiosa. Classification (NCBI taxonomy): domain Eukaryota; kingdom Metazoa; phylum Arthropoda; class Insecta; order Mantodea; family Mantidae; genus Mantis; species Mantis religiosa. The sequence goes on from CM060956.1 coordinate 1,220,532, forward strand.
CATCACTTTGCCACTGTAAGCTAGGTTCAAATCCTTCGTGTTCAGAGGTAGCATTGGCTAAGTTTTATTTCACCACTCTGCCACTGTAAGCTAGGTTCAAATCCTTCGTGTTCAGAGGTAGCATTGGGTAAGTGTTATTACACTACTCTGCCACTGTAAGCTCGGTTCAAATCCTTCGTGTTCAGAGGTAGCATTGGCTAAGTGTTATTACATCACTCTGCCACTGTAAGCTAGGTTCAAATCCTTCGTGTTCAGAGGTAGCATTGGCTAAGTGTTATTACATCACTCTGCCACTGTAAGCTCGGTTCAAATCCTTCGTGTGCTGAGGTAGCATTGGCTAAGTGTTATTACACCACTCTGCCACTGTAAGCTCGGTTCAAATCCTTCGTGTTCAGAGGTAGCATTGGCTAAGTGTTATTACATCACTCTGCCACTGTAAGCTAGGTTCAAATCCTTTGTGTTCAGAGGTAGCTTTGGCTAAGTGTTATTACATCACTCTGCCACTGTAAGCTAGGTTCAAATCCTTCGTGTTCAGAGGTAGCATTGGCTAAGTGTTATTACATCACTCTGCCACTGTAAGCTCGGTTCAAATCCTTCGTGTTCAGAGGTAGCGTTGGCTAAGTGTTATTACACCACTCTGCCACTGTAAGCTCGGTTCAAATCCTTCGTGTTCAGAGGTAGCGTTGGCTAAGTGTTATTTCGCCACTCTGCCACTGTAAGCTCGGTTCAAATCCTTCGTGTTCAGAGGTAGCATTGGCTAAGTGTTATTACACCACTCTGCCACTGTAAGCTAGGTTCAAATCCTTCGTGTTCAGAGGTAGCATTGGCTAAGTGTTATTACATCACTCTGCCACTGTAAGCTAGGTTCAAATCCTTCGTGTTCAGAGGTAGCATTGGCTAAGTGTTATTACATCACTCTGCCACTGTAAGCTAGGTTCAAATCCTTCGTGTTCAGAGGTAGCGTTGGCTCAGTGTTATTTCGCCACTCTGCCACTGTAAGCTCGGTTCAAATCCTTCGTGTTCAGAGGTAGCATTGGCTAAGTGTTATTACATCACTCTGCCACTGTAAGCTAGGTTCAAATCCTTCGTGTTCAGAGGTAGCATTGGCTAAGTGTTATTACATCACTCTGCCACTGTAAGCTCGGTTCAAATCCTTCGTGTTCAGAGGTAGCGTTGGCTAAGTGTTATTTCACCACTCTGCCACTGTAAGCTAGGTTCAAATCCTTCGTGTTCAGAGGTGGCATTGGCTAAGTGTTATTACATCACTCTGCCACTGTAAGCTCGGTTCAAATCCTTCGTGTTCGGAGGTGGCATTGGTTAAGTGTTATTACACCACTCTGCCACTGTAAGCTCGGTTCAAATCCTTCGTGTTCAGAGGTAGCATTGGCTAAGTGTTATTACACCACTCTGCCACTGTAAGCTCGGTTCAAATCCTTCGTGTTCAGAGGTAGCATTGGCTAAGTGTTATTTCACCACTCTGCCACTGTAAGCTAGGTTCAAATCCTTCGTGTTCAGAGGTAGCTTTGGCTAACTGTTATTTCATCACTTTGCCACTGTAAGCTAGGTTCAAATCCTTCGTGTTCAGAGGTAGCTTTGGCTAACTGTTATTTCATCACTTTGCCACTGTAAGCTAGGTTCAAATCCTTCGTGTTCAGAGGTAGCATTGGCTAAGTTTTATTTCACCACTCTGCCACTGTAAGCTAGGTTCAAATCCTTCGTGTTCAGAGGTAGCATTGGCTAAGTGTTATCTCACCACTCTGCCACTGTAAGCTAGGTTCAAATCCTTCGTGTTCAGAGGTAGCATTGGCTAAGTGTTATTACATCACTCTGCCACTGTAAGCTAGGTTCAAATCCTTCGTGTTCAGAGGTAGCATTGGCTAAGTGTTATTTCACCACTCTGCCACTGTAAGCTAGGTTCAAATCCTTCGTGTTCAGAGGTAGCATTGGCTAAGTGTTATTACATCACTCTGCCACTGTAGGCTAGGTTCAAATCCTTCGTGTTCAGAGGTAGCATTGGCTAAGTGTTATTACACCACTCTGCCACTGTAAGCTCGGTTCAAATCCTTCGTGTTCAGAGGTAGCATTGGCTAAGTGTTATTTCACCACTCTGCCACTGTAAGTTCGGTTCAAATCCTTCGTGTTCAGAGGTAGCATTGGCCAAGTGTTATTACATCACTCTGCCACTGTAAGCTAGGTTCAAATCCTTCGTGTTCAGAGGTAGCATTGGCTAAGTGTTATTTCACCACTCTGCCACTGTAAGCTAGGTTCAAATCCTTCGTGTTCAGAGGTATCATTGGTCAAGTGTTATTACATCACTCTGCCACTGTAAGCTAGGTTCAAATCCTTCGTGTTCAGAGGTAGCATTGGCTAAGTGTTATTTCACCACTCTGCCACTGTAAGCTAGGTTCAAATCCTTCGTGTTCAGAGGTAGCGTTGGCTAAGTGTTATTACATCACTCTGCCACTGTAAGCTAGGTTCAAATCCTTCGTGTTCAGAGGTAGCATTGGCTAAGTGTTATTTCACCACTCTGCCACTGTAAGCTAGGTTCAAATCCTTCGTGTTCAGAGGTAGCATTGGCTAAGTGTTATTACATCACTCTGCCACTGTAAGCTAGGTTCAAATCCTTCGTGTTCAGAGGTAGCATTGGCTAAGTGTTATTACATCACTCTGCCACTGTAAGCTCGGTTCAAATCCTTCGTGTTCAGAGGTAGCGTTGGCTAAGTGTTATTACACTACTCTGCCACTGTAAGCTCGGTTCAAATCCTTCGTGTTCAGAGGTAGCATTGGCTAAGTGTTATTACATCACTCTGCCACTGTAAGCTAGGTTCAAATCCTTCGTGTTCAGAGGTAGCATTGGCTAAGTGTTATTACATCACTCTGCCACTGTAAGCTCGGTTCAAATCCTTCGTGTTCAGAGGTGGCATTGGTTAAGTGTTATTACACCACTCTGCCACTGTAAGCTCGGGTCAAATCCTTCGTGTTCAGAGGTAGCATTGGCTAAGTGTTATTACACCACTCTGCCACTGTAAGCTCGGTTCAAATCCTTCGTGTTCAGAGGTAGCATTGGCTAAGTGTTATTTCACCACTCTGCCACTGTAAGCTAGGTTCAAATCCTTCGTGTTCAGAGGTAGCTTTGGCTAAGTGTTATTTCATCACTTTGCCACTGTAAGCTAGGTTCAAATCCTTCGTGTTCAGAGGTAGCATTGGCTAAGTTTTATATCACCACTCTGCCACTGTAAGCTAGGTTCAAATCCTTCGTGTTCAGAGGTAGCATTGGCTAAGTGTTATCTCACCACTCTGCCACTGTAAGCTAGGTTCAAATCCTTCGTGTTCAGAGGTAGCATTGGCTAAGTGTTATTACATCGTTCTGCCACTGTAAGCTAGGTTCAAATCCTTCGTGTTCAGAGGTAGCATTGGCTAAGTGTTATTTCACCACTCTGCCACTGTAAGCTAGGTTCAAATCCTTCGTGTTCAGAGGTAGCATTGGCTAAGTGTTATTACATCACTCTGCCACTGTAGGCTAGGTTCAAATCCTTCGTGTTCAGAAGTAGCATTGGCTAAGTGTTATTACACCACTCTGCCACTGTAAGCTCGGTTCAAATCCTTCGTGTTCAGAGGTAGCATTGGCTAAGTGTTATTTCACCACTCTGCCACTGTAAGTTCGGTTCAAATCCTTCGTGTTCAGAGGTAGCATTGGCCAAGTGTTATTACATCACTCTGCCACTGTAAGCTAGGTTCAAATCCTTCGTGTTCAGAGGTAGCATTGGCTAAGTGTTATTTCACCACTCTGCCACTGTAAGCTAGGTTCAAATCCTTCGTGTTCAGAGGTAGCATTGGTCAAGTGTTATTACATCACTCTGCCATTGTAAGCTAGGCTCAAATCCTTCGTGTTCAGAGGTAGCATTGGCTAAGTGTTATTTCACCACTCTGCCACTGTAAGCTAGGTTCAAATCCTTCGTGTTCAGAGGTAGCGTTGGCTAAGTGTTATTACATCACTCTGCCACTGTAAGCTAGGTTCAAATCCTTCGTGTTCAGAGGTAGCATTGGCTAAGTGTTATTTCACCACTCTGCCACTGTAAGCTAGGTTCAAATCCTTCGTGTTCAGAGGTAGCATTGGCTAAGTGTTATTACATCACTCTGCCACTGTAAGCTCGGTTCAAATCCTTCTTGTTCAGAGGTAGCGTTGGCTAAGTGTTATTACACTACTCTGCCACTGTAAGCTCGGTTCAAATCCTTCGTGTTCAGAGGTAGCATTGGCTAAGTGTTATTACATCACTCTGCCACTGTAAGCTAGGTTCAAATCCTTCGTGTTCAGAGGTAGCATTGGCTAAGTGTTATTACATCACTCTGCCACTGTAAGCTCGGTTCAAATCCTTCGTGTTCAGAGGTAGCATTGGCTAAGTGTTATTACACCACTCTGCCACTGTAAGCTCGGTTCAAATCCTTCGTGTTCAGAGGTAGCATTGGCTAAGTGTTATTACATCACTCTGCCACTGTAAGCTAGGTTCAAATCCTTCGTGTTCAGAGGTAGCTTTGGCTAAGTGTTATTACATCACTCTGCCACTGTAAGCTAGGTTCAAATCCTTCGTGTTCAGAGGTAGCATTGGCTAAGTGTTATTACATCACTCTGCCACTGTAAGCTAGGTTCAAATCCTTCGTGTTCAGAGGTAGCATTGGCTAAGTGTTATTACATCACTCTGCCACTGTAAGCTCGGTTCAAATCCTTCGTGTTCAGAGGTAGCGTTGGCTAAGTGTTATTACGCCACTCTGCCACTGTAAGCTCGGTTCAAATCCTTCGTGTTCAGAGGTAGCGTTGGCTAAGTGTTATTTCGCCACTCTGCCACTGTAAGCTCGGTTCAAATCCTTCGTGTTCAGAGGTAGCATTGGCTAAGTGTTATTACATCACTCTGCCACTGTAAGCTAGGTTCAAATCCTTCGTGTTCAGAGGTAGCATTGGCTAAGTGTTATTACATCACTCTGCCACTGTAAGCTAGGTTCAAATCCTTCGTGTTCAGAGGTAGCATTGGCTAAGTGTTATTACATCACTCTGCCACTGTAAGCTAGGTTCAAATCCTTCGTGTTCAGAGGTAGCATTGGCTAAGTGTTATTACATCACTCTGCCACTGTAAGCTAGGTTCAAATCCTTCGTGTTCAGAGGTAGCGTTGGCTAAGTGTTATTTCGCCACTCTGCCACTGTAAGCTCGGTTCAAATCCTTCGTGTTCAGAGGTAGCATTGGCTAAGTGTTATTACATCACTCTGCCACTGTAAGCTAGGTTCAAATCCTTCGTGTTCAGAGGTAGCATTGGCTAAGTGTTATTACATCACTCTGCCACTGTAAGCTCGGTTCAAATCCTTCGTGTTCAGAGGTAGCGTTGGCTAAGTGTTATTTCACCACTCTGCCACTGTAAGCTAGGTTCAAATCCTTCGTGTTCAGAGGTGGCATTGGCTAAGTGTTATTACATCACTCTGCCACTGTAAGCTCGGTTCAAATCCTTCGTGTTCAGAGGTGGCATTGGTTAAGTGTTATTACACCACTCTGCCACTGTAAGCTCGGTTCAAATCCTTCGTGTTCAGAGGTAGCATTGGCTAAGTGTTATTACACCACTCTGCCACTGTAAGCTCGGTTCAAATCCTTCGTGTTCAGAGGTAGCATTGGCTAAGTGTTATTTCACCACTCTGCCACTGTAAGCTAGGTTCAAATCCTTCGTGTTCAGAGGTAGCTTTGGCTAAGTGTTATTTCATCACTTTGCCACTGTAAGCTAGGTTCAAATCCTTCGTGTTCAGAGGTAGCATTGGCTAAGTTTTATTTCACCACTCTGCCACTGTAAGCTAGGTTCAAATCCTTCGTGTTCAGAGGTAGCATTGGGTAAGTGTTATTACATCACTCTGCCACTGTAAGCTCGGTTCAAATCCTTCGTGTTCAGCTCCGAAATGTTATTACGGTTTGTTTTACATCTTGGGGCCTATAATTTGATATTATGATACATATGACATTTCTATAACATGATAGGTGTTTACAAAATAATAAAACCAACTACATAACATGGTTTACAACACCAGATACGGAACAGACTATAAGGGTCACAAAGTTAAACACGATCCGTAATAAAATATAGACAGCGCGTAGTTGCCTTTTGAAGGGCAAGGGTCTGTCCTAAATGCTGCCGGTAGAGTGAACTCGGCGCAACTTATACGGTGAGTTAATCGATGCACATCTCTAACTATCGGATTGTAATTCTTGTGTCTTTGGCTCACAACAGAAGCAATAGTAACAGTAAATAAATTACTAACTAAAATAAAGACAATAAAGACTAGAAGAAAGAAAAAATCAAAACCATGTGACGTCGTTTCGAACCTAGGCTTTTTGTTCACCATATTTCAGCAACTAACCCACTCACCCAGTTGCCACGTATTCTATGTCGGTCTTTGGGAAAGCATTCGTTTATGGTCTTGCTAGTATTATATGCATGAAAAACAGTTCTTTATTTAAGCTTTACGCGGTTTCTTGTTCCTCATTCAGGCTGTAAGTGTTAATGCTGGGTGCGTATATTACCGAACAGAAGGCAGAGCTGCAAAAACTGTTTATATCCTAAAAGGGTGAATGTTTACACATGAGTATAACTGAGGGTTGATAAGCCTGAATGATTTTTCTGCGTGCCGCAAGTAGGAAAATTTGTAAGGGGTACTGCAGGAGAAGTGGTTTAGTTTATATCGGAAGTATATTAGAGTGAGCGATTTGCCCCTGTAAGCTATTTTTGTAGTATGCGGTACCCACTACACCTTGGGGTAAATAAGGTTTTGCATTCTGAGGGTAAATTTATATGCCAACACTCTGAATGGAGGAGATTTGTGGAGCTCCGCTGTTAGCAGTTGCTCCTTTGTTATCTCGGGTGCTGGCATGCCTGAAGTGGCGTCTACTGGGATCATAGTCCCCTACAGACCTAACGAGGGTGACTTGATCTGGTGTAGAGTTTTTAAGCTAGGTGCCTAATTTCATCCTCTACGTATGGAGGAGATTTGTGGAGCTCCGCTGTTAGCAGTTGCTCATTTGTTATCTCGGGTCCTGGCATGCCTGAAGTGGCGTCTACTGGGATCATAGTCCCCTACACACATATCGAGGGTGATTTGATCTTGTGTAGTTTTTAAGCTAGGTGCCTAATTTCATCCTCTACGTATGGAGGAGATTTGTGGAGCTCCGCTGTTAGCAGCTGCTCCTTTGTTATCTCGGGTGCTGGCATGTCTGAAGTGGCGTCTACTGGGATCATAGTCCCCTACAGACCTAACGAGGGTGATTTGATCTGGTGTAGAGTTTTTAAGCTAGGTGCCTAATATCATCCTCTACGTATGGAGGAGATTTGTGGAGCTCCGCTGTTAGCAATTGCTCCTTTGTTATCTCGGGTGCTGGCATGCCTGAAGTGGCGTCTACTAGGATCATAGTCTCCTACAGACCTATCGAGGGTGATTTGATCTTGTGTAGTTTTTAAGCTAGGTGCCTAATATCATCCTCTACGTATGGAGGAGATTTTTGGAGCTCCGCTGTTAGCAATTGCTCCTTTGTTATCTCGGGTGCTGGCATGCCTGAAGTGGCGTCTACTGGGATCATAGTCTCCTACAGACCTATCGAGGGTGACTTGATCTGGTGTAGAGTTTTTAAGCTAGGTGCCTAATTTCATCCTCTACGTATGGAGGAGATTTGTGGAGCTCCGCTGTTAGCAGTTGCTCATTTGTTATCTCGGGTGCTGGCATGCCTGAAGTGGCGTCTACTGGGATCATAGTCCCCTACACACATATCGAGGGTGATTTCATCTTGTGTAGTTTTTAAGCTAGGTGCCTAATTTCATCCTCTACGTATGGAGGAGATTTGTGGAGCTCCGCTGTTAGCAATTGCTCCTTTGTTATCTCGGGTGCTGGCATGTCTGAAGTGGCGTCTACTGGGATCATAGTCCCCTACAGACCTAACGAGGGTGATTTGATCTTGTGTAGTTTTTAAGCTAGGTGCCTAATTTCATCCTGTACGTATGGAGGAGATTTGTGGAGCTCCGCTGTTAGCAGTTGCTCCTTTGTTATCTCGGGTGCTGGCATGCCTGAAGTGGCGTCTACTAGGATCATAGTCTCCTACAGACCTATCGAGGGTGATTTGATCTGGTGTAGAGTTTTTAAGCTAGGTGCCTAATATCATCCTCTACGTATGGAGGAGATTTGTGGAGCTCCGCTGTTAGCAGTTGCTCATTTGTTATCTCGGGTGCTGGCATGCCTGAAGTGGCGTCTACTGGGATCATAGTCCCCTACACACATATCGAGGGTGATTTCATCTTGTGTAGTTTTTAAGCTAGGTGCCTAATTTCATCCTCTACGTATGGAGGAGATTTGTGGAGCTCCGCTGTTAGCAATTGCTCCTTTGTTATCTCGGGTGCTGGCATGTCTGAAGTGGCGTCTACTGGGATCATAGTCCCCTACAGACCTAACGAGGGTGATTTGATCTTGTGTAGTTTTTAAGCTAGGTGCCTAATTTCATCCTCTACGTATGGAGGAGATTTGTGGAGCTCCGCTGTTAGCAGTTGCTCCTTTGCTATCTCGGGTGCTGGCATGCCTGAAGTGGCGTCTACTGGGATCATAGTCCCCTACAGACCTAACGAGGGTGATTTGATCTTGTGTAGTTTTTAAGCTAGGTGCCTAATTTCATCCTGTACGTATGGAGGAGATTTGTGGAGCTCCGCTGTTAGCAGTTGCTCCTTTGTTATCTCGGGTGCTGGCATGCCTGAAGTGGCGTCTACTGGGATCATAGTCCCCTACAGACCTAACGAGGGTGACTTGATCTGGTGTAGAGTTTTTAAACTAGGTGCCTAATTTCATCCTCTACGTATGGAGGAGATTTGTGGAGCTCCGCTGTTAGCAGTTGCTCATTTGTTATCTCGGGTGCTGGCATGCCTGAAGTGGCGTCTACTGGGATCATAGTCTCCTACAGACCTAACGAGGGTGATTTGATCTTGTGTAGTTTTTAAGCTAGGTGCCTAATATCATCCTGTACGTATGGAGGAGATTTTTGGAGCTCCGCTGTTAGCAATTGCTCCTTTGTTATCCCGGGTGCTGGCATGCCTGAAGTGGCGTCTACTAGGATCATAGTCTCCTACAGACCTATCGAGGGTGATTTGATCTGGTGTAGAGTTTTTAAGCTAGGTGCCTAATATCATCCTCTACGTATGGAGGAGATTTTTGGAGCTCCGCTGTTAGCAGTTGCTCATTTGTTATCTCGGGTGCTGGCATGCCTGAAGTGGCGTCTACTGGGATCATAATCCGCTACAGACCTAACGAGGGTGATTTGATCTTGTGTAGTTTTTAAGCTAGGTGCCTAATATCATCCTCTACGTATGGAGGAGATTTTTGGAGCTCCGCTGTTAGCAGTTGCTCATTTGTTATCTCGGGTGCTGGCATGCCTGAAGTGGCGTCTACTGGGATCATAGTCCCCTACAGACCTAACGAGGGTGATTTGATCTTGTGTAGTTTTTAAGCTAGGTGCCTAATATCATCCTGTACGTATGGAGGAGATTTTTGGAGCTCCGCTGTTAGCAGTTGCTCCTTTGTTATCTCGGGTGCTGGCATGCCTGAAGTGGCGTCTACTGGGATCATAGTCCCCTACAGACCTAACGAGGGTGATTTGATCTTGTGTAGTTTTTAAGCTAGGTGCCTAATTTCATCCTGTACGTATGGAGGAGATTTTTGGAGCTCCGCTGTTAGCAGTTGCTCCTTTGTTATCTCAGGTGCTGGCATGCCTGAAGTGGCGTCTACTGGGATCATAGTCCCCTACAGACCTAACGAGGGTGACTTGATCTGGTGTAGAGTTTTTAAGCTAGGTGCCTAATTTCATCCTCTACGTATGGAGGAGATTTGTGGAGCTCCGCTGTTAGCAGTTGCTCATTTGTTATCTCGGGTGCTGGCATGCCTGAAGTGGCGTCTACTGGGATCATAGTCTCCTACAGACCTAACGAGGGTGATTTGATCTTGTGTAGTTTTTAAGCTAGGTGCCTAATATCATCCTCTACGTATGGAGGAGATTTTTGGAGCTCCGCTGTTAGCAGTTGCTCCTTTGTTATCTCGGGTGCTGGCATGCCTGAAGTGGCGTCTACTGGGATCATAATCCGCTACAGACCTAACGAGGGTGATTTGATCTTGTGTAGTTTTTAAGCTAGGTGCCTAATATCATCCTCTACGTATGGAGGAGATTTTTGGAGCTCCGCTGTTAGCAGTTGCTCATTTGTTATCTCGGGTGCTGGCATGCCTGAAGTGGCGTCTACTGGGATCATAATCCGCTACAGACCTAACGAGGGTGATTTGATCTTGTGTAGTTTTTAAGCTAGGTGCCTAATATCATCCTCTACGTATGGAGGAGATTTTTGGAGCTCCGCTGTTAGCAGTTGCTCATTTGTTATCTCGGGTGCTGGCATGCCTGAAGTGGCGTCTACTGGGATCATAGTCTCCTACAGACCTAACGAGGGTGATTTGATCTTGTGTAGTTTTTAAGCTAGGTGCCTAATATCATCCTCTACGTATGGAGGAGATTTTTGGAGCTCCGCTGTTAGCAGCTGCTCCTTTGTTATCTCGGGTGCTGGCATGCCTGAAGTGGCGTCTACTGGGATCATAGTCTCCTACAGACCTATCGAGGGTGATTTGATCTTGTGTAGTTTTTAAGCTAGATGCCTAATTTCATCCTGTACGTATGAAAAAGATGAGGCTTCCTGGAGTAATGTTACTGGAAAATAACGGCTTAGAGTCCTCGATTCTGTACCATTTGAAGGTACTATACCCAACTGTCTGTGCCATGCTCCAGACTTCAGAGGCATACAGCATGAGAGGAATTATAATGCACGAGATTTAAATTGGCACTTTTTGCACTATCCTTGTCCAGCAGGGGCACTGGGTTTCTTTCTTTGAAATGGCCAATCCCTTTTAAAGTCCTATTGTATTCCCTAGTTACCTGCTGTGGTATGTGGGCCTGCACAAGCAGGCATCAGTGGTGTGGCAACTGAAGTATCGGTTGTTTACATGTTGGAAATGAGAAAAATGTTTTCAGAATTTGAGAATTTTGTAATTATTTTAATCATGTTGGGAATAGGTCTAGTGCCTGTATTAGTTCTAGGAGGCGTGGGAACAAAGGAAAACGCTATAACATCAGATGGCAGGGAAATTGTGATCAACGCCCATAAAAAAAATTTTATAGACGAAGAGGGGCAGGTTAGAGAGAGATAGTGAGTACGTATTTCTTTCTCTTTCTAAGAACCAGGGGCCAAGTTAAATTTCGTGCACTATGCTACTGATCGGAAAAGCTACAGATGAAGAGGCATCCTGGAGCTCAGCAAAGGTTACTTCCCGAGCTGGACATTCCCACCTGCCATCGTAGCGAGAAGTCCTTCCATCTCCGTTATTCGAACAAAAAGATAACAATACTACTCGATGTCATTGAACAAACAACGAAGATAGTGGATAGATTTGACTGGCACTTAATATCTCCACGGCAGACACTCGCCGTCACCGTGACAACATAAAGGCATTTCACATAAATATGCTACTATCTTTTGTTCGCTTAATGGTTAAACATGGACGTTTTTTATATTTTTATGTTATTTTACGTCCTACAACGTTAAGTCATATCGGACGATGAATGGAATGGGTGAAATGATGCTCAAATGAGTCCAGGATCCATAGAGCTTAGTTACCCGACATTCGTCTTTCAGGATAAGGGGAAATCCCAGAAAAATCTTCACCAGGTAACTCACCCTAACCGAGATTCGAACTCGAGACCTCTTGTACGTGAGGCAGACACGCTACCACCACGTTACAGAGCCGGGCGCTTAATGGTTAAACATGCACGTCCATATTGCTTTTGTTATTATAGAGGTTCTAAGAATAACTTTAAAACTGAAGTTTATCTTTCAGTAATTCAGGAAATAAATATTACTTAATATGGTTGTTTGAGTTACACAAGACCGGATAAGGCATTTCAAATAGAAAATCAGATTAGAAACGCAACGGATATATTACGTAAATGTAGACAATCAACATGTCATAAAGATGCAATTAAGTACGATTTTGACCTTCATAACAAGCTTGTGGTTGCGTAAACCAGATTTACTAGACGGGATAGTAAATACAAAACATTGCTTTTTTGTTTGCGCCTCATTTGTAGTTCAGAATTTATGGTATCATGTCCTCCATATCAGACGATGAATAAAATGATGTTAAAGTGAGTACAAGGTACATAGAGCTGAGAGTTACCAGGATAAGGTAAAAGCTCCAACGTTGTGTACGAGATGGAGAAAGTAAGAAATGGTTGAAGCATGTAGGAGTTGGACGGATGTGATGAATTGCCTGCTATAAGTAACGGCGTATTACGTCAGAGAGAGGGGTCTGCGCAGTTTGATGAACCACACACAGCTGTGTCAAGGTCGCTTCGGTTTGTATCGGTTTCCTGGGTGTGCACCCTCCACTGTCCGGTCTCTCACGTAACTGCTCTACCTCCCTTATTTTCGATTACAAGCAACAATAACATGAGGAGCCTAGTTTCAAAGATGGACAAAAGCCATTGACATTATTTTTCAGTAGAGCGGTATTTGTTTTACTATCACAGCTTCAACTTCTGTGGCATGCTCGCAGATCTAATATCACGATACTCAAGGTCTCCACTTGCAAATCTTGTTTTAATACACTATAAGACAAGTGTAAAATATGCAATGTTCGCATTTGTAGCTAACCTGTGCATATCTCCATTTCCGAAACAAAGATACAGACACTCCAAAACGCATTCGTCTAATCATAGCACATAGAATATAAGAAGCACAATCAGAAAAACAGATAACAAACGAACAATAACTATTTCCTTACACCTGTTGATATCTGGATTTAAAAAAAAAAACACACAATTTGGGTTTATATATTCCTTATTTAGTGAACAGCTCTACGTTATTTAAAATGATGTCGCATTTGATGTCAAACAAGTATTCCTCTAGTAAACAAAATGCCAGGTATGGCGCCTAGCTGACACACACCCCTTCTCTTTACTTATGTAGTCGTGTTTCATCAACTGTCGTTGACAGTTCCATCAATGTTTTCCAAGCCGTTCATTGCTATTTAAGTAATATGGGTTTAAAACGTCGTGAAACTACAAAGGAAGAGAGGGAAATTTGCATCAGGTTACTTAAAAAAGGAAAATTTTGTCAAGAAAGTCAAGAAACCACTGGAAGACGTGCTAGTACAGAGAAGACTATTAAATAAAGGTTTGGTCAGAACAAAACTTAGGAAAATCAAGGAAGAAGCGGTCGTCTCGCAGTTCTATCCGAGATGGTGAAACGACAGTTACTTAGAGAAGTCAACAAAACTGCTAAACTTGCTATTGCAGTTCAGGTAAGTCCGTTTCAGCACAAACTATAAGAAACGTGCTTTATGAAGCTGAGTATGGAGACCGAACAGCCCCTAGAAAACCTACATCAGTAAAATCAACAGAAAGAAGCGAGTTGCTTTTGCAATAGAACATAAATACGATGGGTTTGATTTCTGGAAGAAGGTTGTCCAGCTTCAGTTAAACATGGAGGCGGTTCAGTACTTGTCTGGTGGTGTGGGGGGATTTGTGTTTTATTGATGGAATTATGAACCATAAGGTTTATATAAACATCCTAAAAACACATCTGTCCAGAAGTGTGAAGAATATGGATATTTCTGAGGATTATATTTTAACACAAGATAATGATCCAAAACACGTAGCTCTAGATGCAAGGATATGGTTGTTATATAATACTCCACGATAGATGGCGACACCATCGCAATCCCCAAACATGAATCAAATAGAGAATTTGTGGAGTATACTGGACACAAATATTAGGAATTATAAGATATCTAATATAAAGGATCTAAAGAACGCTCTACTAAAGGAATGGTGTAAAATTACAGTGGAAACAGCACAATCTTTGGTGAAATCCATGCCAAGGAGAATACAAGAGATTATAAAGAGGAATGGAGGACCTACTAAGTACTAACCGTAACATTCTACACCATTTTCAGTATGCACACGAATACTTGTTTAGCATCCAATATTGTATATCTTTATTTTTGAACGTTTAACTATGTTTATATGAATAGATACTATATTTGTTTCTTTATTGTATTCTCTTCTTCTTTTATCAATACACGAGACAGTGTCCCTGCTGTACCTTATTCCACTATCCATACATCCTTAAACATAAATGCATGCATTACACGAATACTTTTTGGAGTAACTGTAGATGCAAATGTCTGTTTTTGAAACAAAGAATTCCCAGCTTAAGGAAACGAATTGTGATTGACTGTAATGAATGTTAGAGTTTTATTGCAGCTTCAGTTACAGCATCACAACATGAAAAACATTCCTTTTCAATTTTGATATATAGCATATACTTTCTATTCTTGTTACTGTATTGCTGTGGTGATAATGTTGCTTCAGTACAAGGGTTTTCAAAGCAGTCACATTAAACAGTATTTTCTGTTTTATTTTCACTACAACTTTGGATGATATCAGAATACTACTTAAAATGGGCATTCTCCTTCTACTCACTTCCGAACTGCTTGGTTAGCAACTTTCCCACATCCACACTTTGACACTTTCTGATGTATTTTGCTCCATATTAAGCTTACAACTGGTCCGGAAATTGTTATATTAGGCCATCACAGTTTTCAATGATTCCCAACGATTTGATTAGTTCAAACTGCCATGTCCATTTTGATACTAACTGAGCATGAATGTGTCTGGTTTTGAAACTAACTATATATTTCAATCATGAAAAATACGTATAAAGGTCCATTTCAGGAAGAAACGGACTGCAGATTCAAACAGAGCAGGCCAAATATAAAATAGATCGATTCTTAACTCAGTTTCGATAAAAATGGCGAATGTCTGTCTTTGATTCTACGGGCCTCACATATATTATTTATTAATATAACAGCAAGCTGAGCTTGGGGTATAAATAGCGAACATTTAACTATAAATATAATACAAGGTGAATGGTAACAAATGAACAGAAGACATGTATGGCTATTGGTTATCATTGGAATGTCTTAGGGTAATTCTCGCTGTAAATGTGTTTGGCTTTTGTACCAAGCTGTGCTCCAGAGACTTTTGCTATTTGTGTCAGATGAAACCAGGCATAAACAAAACCAGTTGACAGTTTACATGACGCAACAGTCCCTCTTTAAGGTACGTTTAAAAACCGAATGGAATGGCTCAGGGGTTTCGACTGTGGGAGGTCCGGGTTCGATTCCTTGACTCGCCTATCTGATACATGAGCTTTTCGGGAGTTTTCCCGCATCGCCAGGCGAATAACATCCCTCCATTTAATCTTGATTATCGTTTCACATTATCTCTCATCTGGTGGTCTCTTTTAGGGTAGAAGTGTCGGCGGGAGTCTCGGCGTTGCATAGCAGGATAATATGATCTGAGGAAAACTACTTCTTCCTCCGGTAGATTGGTTGCAGGTCTCTACTACTCTGCTGGGGCCATTTCGGGGCTGCCAGCCAGGGACCTTTGTGACTCAGCTGCTGGGCTCGTTGCCATCCCGCTGTAGGGGAGCGTGTCCCTTGTCCTGGCCTGTCGGGGGAAGTCTGCTCTCTGTACCGGCCACCCTCTGTGCCCTTCGCCTCATCCTTCCTTCCGGGAATGCGGACATAGGAACATGGTGATCTACGTACCGAATCCCCTCCGTAATTAAATGCTAATCCTCCTTTCGCCTCATGCTTTCCCTCGGGAATGTCCCACTTGGACCTTAGGTACAATAAACCAAGTTTGGACCTCCGTGCGGAATCCCCTCGGAACTTATCCAGTTTTATCCATTTATTCCTCCTGAATGAACAGAGTACATTCCCAGAAAATTAAAGCTATACATTTTATTATGAAAATATCTTAAACACGTGGTATATTTATTGAAGTCGTTACAGGTATTATGTAGAAAATACCACATTATTTTGTATTATTTAAATATTAATTTAGCAAAGGCAGATTTTCAACTTGTGAATGTTTGGTTTACGTGTACTCTTCCAAAACTGTATTGAGGGGTTCAAAACATGTATTACCAAAGTAATATCGAAGATGGTTCCTGTATAAGTCAATCAATGCTATAGTTTGGGATAGAGAAAACCCCCTTTTGTAGTGAATCATCCAAAGCCAGGTTGGTCAAGCTTTGTAAACAAAAACACAGCTGAGAGAAAGTAGACGGTCGCCGGGCGTGACGTGACAAATGAGTGCGCTGGTCAAACACGTGATGGAAAGGTTTACAAACAAACGGGAAAAATTGCATACTTAGCCTGATTTCACTAAAACAAAAGCCTAACTCTATTAATAGCAACAAGTAGCTTGTAGCAGAGTCGAGAGGACATTACCCTCTGTACTGAAGTAAGGCCTGCCTCCCGAGTTCCAATCTCTGTGAGGGTTAGTTATATGAATAAGGATTTTTCTGCGAGTTTCTGTTATCCTGTCAGGCGATTGGGCATACTCCTAGTTGGCCCACTCTTCAGTGACTATGTACTTTAGTATCCGGTCTAGTGATTGTTGTAGAGTACAACATTATCATACAGGACTTAAATCTAGCAATGATACAACTCCTTCAAAAGGTTCAACTACTTCATTTTGTCCGTTTTTCTGTCGATGAAAACCAGTTCTCCAACTCCAGATGCCGCCACGCAACCCCACACCACCACTGTGTTTTACAGAGGTCGAACATTAACCCCCCTCCCCACTTTTGTATTACGTTTCCTCCAGACCATTGTTCTTGCTACCGATCCGAAATCGTTCAATTTGCTTTCATCTGCAAAAAGAATATTCTCCCAGCAGTTTTATTATTTATAAATGAACTCCTTTACAAATTTTAGCCTTTGCCTTCTGATTTATTTACATAAGGCATGTTGCTGGCCACATGGCCATGGAATCTCTTCCTAATTATTTGGGGGTTACTTCCTTGTCAATATTATAACCTACCTTCACACACTGCCAACACTATTTGTTTACTCTCGCTTAGTAAATGTTTTGAGGTATCGATTCATATAGGTATTTGTCAATTATATTTCCAACTGTACTGGTTTTAGTTCTCAACAATTGAGCAATTATTCTGTAACTCTCGCCTTCTTCGTAACGGGGATGAGTTGCCTTTGCTAGAAGTCGTATTCTCACTTCTACGTCTCATATCGTGTAATTGAAGTGTTTATTTTGGCTACATAGGTAAGACTGTTTACTAAGTGTTATGCCTACCTTCAGTGAACATATAAAACGTATAATAGGGCGTACAAAAAGAGATGTCTCAATATTTATTTTGCCTACAATTATGTGAATATTTGTATATACAGTTCTTATACTTAATACAATAACACAGAACAATTTAAATCCACTTTCCGATATTGCTGGGCGTATAGAATGCAATATAATGACTCAGTTTCAGTTATACAGGCTAAATAAAATGTATACTGCTAAGTGTAGCAATATTTCTTTGTTTTCTGTTTTTCTGTTTTTACTAATAAAAACAAAAGACCGGTCGCGTGGCGCCGAGTGCACTCGACTGGAACTGTTCTCGTGACCAACTAAAGCACATGTTTAACTTTGTGATTACAGGAAACAAGACAATCCTGAGGAGCGTTAGTGGCCTGTTCCAGTCTGGACAGCTGACAGCCATATTGGGACCGTCAGGGGCAGGGAAGAGTACCCTCTTGAACGTGCTCGCGGGATACAAGTGAGTAAACACAGCATGTCGTTTGAAGTAGTATTGCATTTAAAGCACCGCGTTGAGGCGACATTTGCGACTTGATCTCAGGGTTGTGATGTGTCCCAAAGTTCCGAGTCAGCAATCGTCTCAGTCTGAGCTTTTGCTCGGGTTGAGCAATTCCTCTAAATGTATCTGCGGCTGCTGCAGTCGAAGCATGAAAACTCTTACCTCGGGAATCTGATGGAACGAAATAATCGTTCAACTTGTTAAATATTCCAATATTATGAAGTCAACAAAACCTATCGTAACACGAATCAATATATAACTTTATAAGCGTCTGTTTCCTTTACAATATTAAATCAAGCAGTTTTATAACTATACACGATAAAACAGGAAATAGAGTTCCCTCACACTGTTTTGCTTCTTAAGTCCGCGACGTTCTTACACAGAATGATTGAACTGCCCGTTGCTATGACGATTCAATAATTTGTCATTGCTTCACGTCATCTTCAGTGACCAACTTTTCATTACCGTATTAGATAATTTATAATCTTTTGTTTAAATCATATGTAAACAATTTAACTTTCAAATAACATTTTCCTAAAATTTTAGACTACTATTATCTCGTTAAACATACGAATATTATATTTTTTCCTTAGTTACTATCGATTCAATAACAAGTTTATCTTCAACTGTTTTTTAATTTCCACTAAAGTTTTAATAATTTCAAATGAATTCTTTTCTTAATACATCTAAAATAACAAAACTGAATTGTAAACAATGTTTCGGAGTTTAGAGTAAAAAAATAACGATCAATCTTAGCGTATAAGCGTAGTTCAGGGAGAGGAATTAACATCCAGTTCTGAGCTATTTTGGCGGGACGGGTAGCCTCTCTAAATCTCGGTCACGATGAGATGTCTACGGACTCTGGAAACATTTGAGCATCATTTCACCGACTTCATTGATCGTCCGATATGACCTAACGTTGGGTAATAATGACGAACAAGATTTAGGTCTGGCACACGGCTATGAACTCGGGGACGCTGATGTCAGTTCATCAGTCTCCTGTCAAGGTAACCGCTAATATATAATTAAAGGACGTCATCACTACGACATCTTGTTTACCTTCCTCACAGAATCAGGCCGAGGTCTTTAGCACTACGGTGTTACTATCGACTATGACGTCAATTGGTGGCTTCAACTAACCTGTCTTGAATCGCGGAAGTACTGCTACTCACATGACTTGGTCTACTCGTATACAAACTATTCTGATCCCTCTATATACTTTATATTAACATAAACTTTGTCTTATTGTAGTTACAAGGAAATACAGTAGACTTTAAGTGATACTCAAATGTCTAAATAGCTGTTCGCTCTGTAATACGACGGTCGGCTGATAGCTCCCGAGCCTCACAATAAAAAAAAAAGACATTAAAAACTTATTTTTTCTTTATTTCTCAACATAATCTCCAGAAAGGCTAATAAATTTGTCATGTCGATGTTCTAATTTAATTAAACTATCTCTGTAGTAGGATTTATCATGATCCTCAAAATAACTCTTTACTGCATCAATGACCTCCTCGTTGTTGTGAAATCTTCGTCCTCCAAGAAATGTTCTGAGGTTTCGTGACAGGTGGTAGTCACTGGGTGCTAGATCTGGCGAACAGGGTGGATGTTCAAGCTATTCATACTTTAATTCACACATTTTTCCTATTACAATGACTGAACGATGGGCCGGAGCATTGTCGTGAAGAAACAAGATTGTTTTCTTTGCCAAATGAGTTCTTTTTCTTTTAACCTCATTACTCAAATGTTGTAGAAAGCTTACGTAGTAGTCACCAGTGATACCTTCACATTTTTCTCAAATCAATAAAAATAATTCCCTGTACATCCCAGAAAACACTCGCCATTACCTTGTTAGCTGACAAAATTGACTTTGTCTTTTTTGGAGTTGGTTCACCTGGCGCAGTCTACTGTTTTGACTGTGATTTACTTTCTGGGGTGTAGTTTCATCCATAGTAATAAGCCGTCTCAAAAATTCACTGGGATTTTTACGGTAGAACTCCAAATTCTTAACAGAAACAGTTTTTCTTTGCACATTTTGATCAGGTGTCAACAAACGCGGCACAGACCTTGTGAAAGCCCAAAATATTACTTAAAATATTACCTGTACGTTATTTTGATATGTTTACAGTCTCTGCTATCTCAAACAACTTTAATCTGTGGTCTTCCAGTATTGTTTCGGTCGCTTCAGTTACTAGGGAGTCAAACATAGGATGTCTCTCTTACAATATTTTTGTTTCCGATACCTTTTACTAAAAGAGGATGTAATGTTATTGTATTTTACACGGTCAATTCACACGAAGTTGTTCGTACGACCTAATATAAATAAGTAAATAAACACTGAGAACCTCCCGACAGTCGTCACAAACTGCACTTTTTGTAGCAACACTTGTGGAAAATGTCTACACAGCGATACCACTTCCAGTGCGCTGGTTGTATATTGTAACAGCAGGGTAGCAGGAGACGGGAAACATTCGACCACGCCTACCCATCTGTCTTGTAGCGGTAATGAGGGGGGGGGGGGTGCTTGGAAAAACATAGTTAGTCATCTCTTTCCCTCTCCTTGACTTCTAGAACCTGCAGGACGATTCACCGAGTCGCGAGACTTCGAGAAACAGCGATATCCCTATAAAAAGGGGGCTGCAGTTGGCGAGTGAGTTCAGTTCTTGGCGAGCAGCGTGAGGAGCGCCGAGTGAGTTAACGGACCGGAAGACTGTGAACATGCATCAGAGGAGTGTACGTAATTGCGTGCAGTGAACCTGTGACAGACGAACTGGTGAATCGTAATTGTGTGCATTACGTAATACTGTGTAATCGGCAAGTGTTCCGACTTTAATTCGGTGGAAATAAAGAACATTTTTAAGTGGTGCAATTAGACTTTTAATTTCACGAACCCACAAAGTCGCAATATTCTCCTGACAGTCTGTGTCACAATATTATGACATTTCAATGTCTATTTGTTGAATCTGATATACAGTAAGAGTTTTGGTGTATTTTTGTTAACATACAAATGTATTTTAGTTAACTGATGGAGATGAATCATTTCTTCACACTAGCGGTATATAGGCTAAGGTTTTTGATACATAGAGTGAACATGAAAAATTCAATGCCATGGCCAGGATTTGAACCACGGATCTCCTGGTTTCCGTCCAGTCGCTTTGACCCATTGAGCTACTATGGCCAACTTGATGTCTTGACATTAAATTCTCTATTTCACTCATATATTTCCCCGGTAGACCACTAGGGGCTCTCACATTTGAGATATACCGTTTGTGGCGACTTACTATCGTAAGTACTTGAGTCCCAGGTTTAATCATTTAACTCTTATTATTTTACTTAATTGGTGGAAATTAATAGATAATTTCTTTGCACTAGCTGTATACGAGTCGAATGGAGAACCTAATGTCAGGACGGCACGTTGGCCATGGTAGCTCAATGGGCTAGAGTGACTGGACGTAAACCAGGAGATTCGTGGTTCAAATCCCGGCCATGGCATTGAATTTCTCATGTTGACTATTCAAAACCTTAGCCTATATATGGCTAGTGTGAAGAAATGATTTAATTTCCATCAATTAACTAAAATAATAAGAGTTAAATGATGAAGCCTGGGACTCAAGTACTTAAAACAGTAATTCGCCACAAATGATGTATCTTGAATACGAGAACCCCTAGAGGTCTACCGGGGAAATATACGAGTCAATTGGAGAATTTAATGTCAGGACGGCACGTTGGTCATGGTAGCTCAATGGGTTAGAACGACTGGACGGAAACCGGGAGATCCGTGGTTCAAATCCCGACCGTGGTATTGAATTTTTCATATTGACTCTATCTGTACAAATGTATTTTTAGACGTGGCGTATGACGTAATGTTACGCAGTAGTTAATGGTCCAATCCACTTGCTTATTTGGAAGAAAAAGTGGTGTCAGGTTAGTCATCTGTCATCTGACCCACTAGCTTTATCAACAAACTGCTTACCCCTAACATTGATTCGCATGACGTCAATCGCGTACATCCGAGCAAGGTCATGCGCCAGCTCTGTAGATTATTTTATAAAAGAGCGATTCAAACGGAGCTAGCAGAAGGCATATCACCGAACTACCATCTAATGTCGTTATCGGGGCTGTTTGGCTACCAGAAGTGATAAGCAGCGTCTTGTCCCGCCAGTAAAACCGAGCGGAATGTCTCAGGCGGTTTCGTCTGTCGCCCTGTAAAAGGATCCTTCGTGGTAGAGGAGTTTCCAAACAAGGGAAGCCATATGTAGCATGACGAAATGGTCTCTCACCTCCTTTGCTGTTCGAGCGTCCAGGATATCGTCGACTATTCCGCAACTAGTTATTGATTCTTCTATTGTATTCAAGTTTATTTTCCACAACTTGGATGTTTCCAAATGTAATCTAAATTAATTTTCTACCATTTTTAATAAAATGATGCTTCACAATACAGTAGGAATCCTTTAACCACGCTAATCTTAAATATAACTTAAATCTTTAAGGGATTATGGATTAAAGAAAAGTAACGTTGATCGAAAGATGATTTCTCTCTAAGCTTCTTCAGCAAGATTATTGATTTTTACTTCAGAACACTGAATACAATTATTACACTATCTTTTCATTTATATCTCGCATCACTATAAAACTTTCGTCTTCTCAGCGTTCTTTTTCCATAAGGTAGATTTATCTCCGTGGCAACCGTTCATTTCTCTCTCTCTCTCTCTCTCTCTCTCTCTCTCTCTCTCTCTCTCTCTCTCTCTCTCTCTCTCTCTCTCTCTCTCTCTCTCTCTCTCTCTCTCTCTCTCTCTCTCTCTCTTGTTTATTTTTTTTCTAGAATTTCACTTCCATATACTCAATATAAACATAACATTTTAAACATTTTTTCAATTCTAAATAACGCTACCAAGTAAATAAACAAAACTCATTTTTAGTGCCAAACAAATACACTGTTACAGCCCGCATTTGGGAGCTCTGGGTTCGATTCCCTACCCAACACATGGTTTTCTCGGGTTTTTTCCCGGGTCGCTAGGTTAATTACATTCCCCGAATTTGGTGGTCTGTTAGAGGGTATAACTGCGGCTGCATAGCGGGATGACATGTTCTTTGTAAACACTTGCTCCTCCGGTCTCCGGAAGGTCTGGAGCGAAGTTCCTGCACTACGGTTTGTGGGATGTCAGTTATACTGGTCTGCTGCGGGAGTTTCCAACTAGTAAAGTGTATGGACCCTGCCCTTTGCACTATCGTGATCTCTGGATGGACGCACGCTGTCTGCTCTCACATCATCCTTCCTTCCGGGAATGCCCCACTTGTTGTATAGGTACAATAGATCAAGTTTGGTCCCAACGCCGAATCAATTCCGTGGTAATCGTAATGCCTCCGGGAGGGAGGAGTGACGTGAGAGGATACTAAAAGTGGTCGTACAGCAGGAGAGACTAGATACGGTCACTAACAGCTAAAATACCCTCCTCAGCAACGCCAGCACTAAGAAAGCTGAAAGAGTGAACCAGGATGAAAAGTAAACAGAAATTATCAGTCACGTGAAATTCGGGTAATGTATTTATCCTCGTGGGTCAGGAAGATCGGACACAACTGCCCATAGAGGCATCCTCTGATGTCAGGAACTTGCTACATTTGCAGAAATCTGTCGGACACAGGTTAACTCCATCCAATCCCTTTATTTCAACATCATTTGTTGTTAGGGACTGTTATATGACGTAATGATTTGATCAAATAGCCAAAGCAGGGCAAGCAGCTAGTGCTAACGTAAAGTGTCAACAGCGATTCGTTAGTACACAAGGAAGTACTAACCATCGAAGGTTTATTTACTAGCAGAGATTTGTGCCCAGCTGTTAACAAACACTCGCGACCTTCTTATCAAGGAGAAGTGGAACTAGGCTGCCTTATCTTTGATACAGGTCAAAGGGTAATCACTTTATTCTACAAAGTATTGTGTTGCGCTCAGATGATATTCCCTACTCACTCCTCTATAAGACGTCTCCCCTTATCGCCCGGAGGTCAGCATCGACTAGTTGACCTTTTGGAGACGTTAGGGGACAGCGGCGGTACTAACATGTTTATAAAATCTTATTCTTCTGTGTAGCTAATGGAGGTAAATGTACACAGGGGCAAAGCACTGCATGTAGGTCATCTGTGATTCTACCGTGACTCAGAGGAAGGATGGACGCGTGGAGACGCCAGACGGGCACAAGCATGACAAGGGTGTCTAATAAAAAGTTTAAAAATAAGAACACTGATGGTTTTAACTTTTGTCGCATTAAACGTGTCCACCTATGTAATATTTGAAGCTTTCACGGCGATGATTATTAAGTAGAGCTTCTGGAGTTACCAGCCGTGCGATATTTATAAAGTTGCTCGAGCTTTAGAACTTCTGCAGGAAGTTCCAATCCAGGGCGGCGGAGTGGGGCTAAATGGCGTTGTCCAATGGGGAACCGGTGTTCTGCCATTGGTTCGGCAGAGTTGCAGGCAATATTAAAACTGTTTCCTGGTCTGTTGGTCGTTCCCTATGGAAGAGTATGCCGACGACGTCCTCATAATGGCATGTAACAGAAATCTCCGCTATTGCTTCCCACCGCTGTAGCGCCAACTCAGAGCCGTCGGCCGCTGGAGAGAGAAGTGTAGGATGGCCATGAGCTCAGCTCTTCTCCTGGGTAAGGTCCATGCCAGGTGACCGAAATGGTCACCGAGATTGCGGCAGATCGATAGCAGTATCACCTACGCTCCTCACGTCCGGGCCAAAGCCGGATACGGATGCAGCTCCAGTATTCAAATCTCATATGCCTACACATTTAACTACGCCTAACTATATCGGGCGATTATTCCACTCCTGATCCTGTACGGCTGCGAGGTCTAGGGATCGGCGGCTCCGGTCACGATTCGCAGATTGCAGAGCGTGAGTACAGGGCGCTACGGATGATCTATGATCCTGGGCGTAGATTCCCGTCCCATATCCTTCATGCCTATGTCGGAGTCCCCTATATTGTAGACATGGTGCGGGAGAGAACCCTCACCTTCTACAAGAAACTAGAATTCCATCCTAACCAACTGCTGAACGCCCTTAGCCATTACGACTAGGGTTCCTCGCCGAAAACGTAGCTACTGGCTGCTTTGGGCAACCTAGCCTGAACAGGGCTACTGTCCCAAAACACCAGTAACCCCCAAGCCCAGAAATGGATCTGGTAAAACCCATAGCTTTACCTAGTTTCCTTTCCCTCTAGTCAGTTAAGCGGGCTGTACTAAGAAGCCTCAAGGTAGGCAGAAGGGCGCAGCCAGCACTGGGCGCGGAGACCCATCGAGGGCAATTGCAACCGAAAATGGCCAGATATAACACTATCCAAGACAACTGCCTGAGACAAACGACAATCTGCCTTACTGCCCAGATAAAGCCGCACTAAACGGCTATGTGCTGTGGCAGAAAACATCCTGCCCAGGTAAATCTGGGCGACTCGATTTAATTTCTGAATTGCTCTTTCGTCCATGTTATACTCAGACCTAGGCCGTTGTCTCTGTTATTTAATTTCTATAACTTCTTTCATAAGTCCATCCTAATATCGGACACTACGGTGTAAGACCGTGGCTTCGTCATCCTGTGGTCGGTATCAAAGATGACTTCTGTGGTTGAATAGTCTCGCATATCTCTCTGTGGTGCAGCCTGTCTGTCTTATATATATATCTTCACACATTGACATGGGATTTTATATACGCTGGGAGTTTTTAATCCTATATTGTCCTTAACTGGTCTCATATACTGCCTCAAGTTCTTTGTTGGTAAGAATACGCTTTTGATACAAAATGTATTTAAAATCAGTGCGATCTTGTTGAGCTCTGTGCTGTAAAAGGGATGAAGGCCCTTGGGTTTCTGTCCCTCTTCTGTATTGTGGCTTGGCACTTGTTCAAAAGTTACCGGTGTCGTTGCTTCTGTATCCGTTCTTTTTGAACGTGCCTATCAGGTGGCTTATATCTTCAGCTCTGAAGAAGGCCATAGAGCGAGCAAGGCCGAAAGCTCTAGCAACTTTAAGTATCGCACGGCTGGTAATCCGGGAAGCTCTACTTAATAATCATCGCCGTGAAAGCTTCAAATATTACGATAGCGCCAACGTTTACGATTTGGTACTGGTAGGATAATTCAAATGAAAACCTTAAATATTGTAATAAAGTTTGATTGAACAAAAGTGTATCATTTTTCGACTCAGATTTCCTTCTAGTAGGAAGTGAACCGATTCCTCTGAAAAAATAAACGTTTTTGGCCAAATGCCTCCTTAGCAGAACGAAGTTTCTTTTCAGCCATCGCCTTTTTGATTAGTCCAAACATGTGGTAATCTATCAGTGTGAGGTCTAGTAAGGTCTACAAAACTGGACAATGTTTTCATGGCCACGATAAGTGAACAAGGGACACGACAGCGAGCTTCCTAGCCACAGATATAAAGCAATACCTGTATTTAATATCCAATGTCTCTCGGGGAACACTAGACAGTTGAGTAACAATTGAACAATTGTTACTTATGAATTTGATTGTCCAATGTTGTGTTGCAGATGTTTAGAGGCGACAGGCAGTATACTAGTCAATGGACGACCACGTAACATCCGACAGTTCAAGAAGATGTCGCGGTACATCATGCAGGAGGATCTGCTGCAGCCACATCTCACAGTCCAGGAGTCACTGCTGTTTGCCGCGGACCTCAAACTGGGCAGTGAACTGTCGCGGCAGCAGAAAAGCTTGGTGGTGAGTAACTGCTTCCTTGGAACAGTGCTATGTAGAACCAAACCTCTCTGGTTAATAGAAAAGCTAGCGATGTCTGACATTTTGTTCAGTATCAGAAGCAGAAATATTCTTCCTTTATACAGTAAAACCTCTTTAAAACGAACGCGATCGTTCCAGTATTTATTTTCCGTTTACACAAGTTTCCGTCTTATAGAGGCCTCTGTTTGAATATAAAGATATTACAAAATAGTCGTGCAGGTTTACAGTGAATAAGTAACATAGAATGAAGTATAAATAATAACAGGGTGATCTGTATTATGTACTATATTTTCTACTAATACACAATAATTGTAGTTTGTCTGGCTTCTCTGTCTGTTTTCAATTGTCCCTTTCCAATCTGTGTATCATCATTTGTTTCACCACATACAACAATCAAAACAATGTTATGTCGATGTATGAAACTCTCGAATTCATCCATTGGAAGTTCTAAAATTTTCTTGATGTCTCTAAAGTTTGAGTCTGAAGTAATTGTCCAGAAATGGGAATTACTTTAGCGCACGCACTAACAAACCACTCAAACACAGAACAATTTAGCTCGTCATACTCTGTACATTTTGTGATGTGATTCACATGTTCCCTTTAACTACCCTCTGTAATTTTTATTTATTCAAAATATCATAAATCTGAGTTTTACCCAGTATAAACAATGTAGTTAGTTCTTTAGCTGGACGTTTGTTCCACATTTTCTTTTCTCCAGTGATAATGTATTATGTTTAGAACTAATTTTACAGAATTTGTGTACACACAAACTATGTTTTTAAAACTGACAAAGTTAACAGTTTTCTTCCACTCGTACTTGATCACTTGTAACAACAAAACAGAATGAACACATTACAAAACAGTTGTACCCTTATCATGTGTGTTGGAACAGAGTTGAGAGAGCTAATGTTTTGTTCTCTTGTTTCTTTGAGGGATTACAGTTTGACTTTATGCTTCATGAAACTTTGCTGCACGTACAGTCGCCCTCAAAATTATTGCACCTTTTAAAATGGGTACGTTGTTAACCATTACACATAAAGTAATCCGTTTTAATCAGCTTAATTACGCAGACAGTTCCCGAATATATTTCCCTTTCTGCTTTAGACAGTTTTCCGGCTTAGAAAATAGCTCCGTTCCCAAATTTATTTTCCGTTTTGTCTAATTTCGGGCATATAAGGGGTCCGTTTTAGGTATTTTTTACTGTATTAAAGATCTCTTCCCGTAGGGGAGGGGATCCGTCCCCTTCAGCTGTCGTGGTGCGGGCGCTGCGGACTCCTAGCACTCGTGGTACCTCTGACGTTACTAAAGGAACCTCGGGCCGAACTGCCGAGCCCCTCCCGTCGGAGAGTTGTTCGGATTGGGTTGGACTCGAGGTAGCAGTGTGTTGCCGACACCCACTGGAAATTGGGTACTCCGGCCAGGCTACGGCCGCTGGAAGGAGTAGAGGGTTGCCTAATAAGTCCCGGGTACTAGACAACAGAGCTAGATCACCAGTCAGCGCCACCGAGGTTTTCCGTAGTCTTCCCTGCGGGGTTGACGCGCGTAAATGACGTATCCACTTCCATCCCGTCTTGACGTTGTTGTAGATGGGGGGGGGGGGCTTTTTAAGAAATAAAGTATTGCCCTATGGAAAGAGCCTTGGAGTCATGCATCGCTCCCGGGTTGAAGGAGGCTAGGGTCCTTGGACTTTAGGGTCTTTGGACTTTTGGGTAGATCCTCTCCACATAACATAACTGCATTAAAGATCTCGTTTTTGAGAGCCCTATGGAGAAATCAGGGACTGAAGAATTAAGTACATAGCGTTCTATCCAGAAGCCTGAATGGACACTGAAAACTCTATGTATCATTGCTCAGCGTTGCAGTTCCATTGATCCCTGTGCCCTAATTGTCACGTATCCCTGATTTGGTGCAGCAACATCCCTGTCCGTGTAATAGAGTTTAATAGCAAGGTGAGCTAATTGTGCCACTTCTTCCTGTTCAGGTAGAGGAGATCCTTGACATGTTGCTGCTTGATCGAGCACGTAACACAGACACGTCTAAACTCTCAGGAGGAGAGAGGAAGAGGCTTTCCATCGCCCTGGAGCTCGTCAACAACCCTCCGATCATCTTCCTGGATGAACCAACCACGTAAGTACAGCTGTTGTCCTATACCAGAATTGCATGTTTATTGATGGATACTAACTGCTAAGGTTTCCAGTGTCCTATTCTATACTGAACGTGAAGGATCACTTTAATTTTGCTCAGTGATCTCCTTATTCAGGTTAGAGGTTGTTTTATGTGCCTTAAATCTAGGATACGGGACCACCAGTTTTACTTTCTTTCTAGAAATAGGAAATACGAAATAGAAATACGAGGGTCGACTGATAAGTCCCAGGCCTCGTATACAGATCGCGCCACTGGGCTAGTTTGACGGATAGCATCATATAGTTTAACTATAGGCTAGATTGCATCCATAGTTACAGGTCAATAGCTTGTTTAGTTTCTGAATGACAACATTTTAAACAAGACAATTGTAGAGGCTTCACGAAAAACGAGCAGAGATTAAATCCTTCCATTTGAAAGTCTTGAACGTCTTAAGAAATCAAGGAGGAAATGGACAGTACATTGAAAGACTCTGTCACTTCATATACAATGATTAAAAGGTGAGCTGTAGAGTTTAAAATGGGACATACGAGTACTAGTGATGAGCCTCGCTCTGTGGAAGTCACAACTACAGAGATCATTGAAAGACTCTGTCACTTCATATACAATAATTAAAAGGTTGGTTGTAGAGTTTAAAATGGGACGTACGAGTACTAGTGATGAGCCTCACTTTGTGGAGGTCACAACTACAGAGATCATTGAAAGACTCTGTCACTTCATATACAATAATTAAAAGGTTGGTTGTAGAGTTTAAAATGGGACGTACGAGTACTAGTGATGAGCCTCGCTCTGTGGAAGTCACAACTACAGAGATCATTGAAAGACTCTGTCACTTCATATACAATAATTAAAAGGTTGGTTGTAGAGTTTAAAATGGGACGTACGAGTACTAGTGATGAGTCTCACTCTGTGGAAGTCACAACTACAGAGATCATTGAAAGACCCTGTCACTTCATATAGAATAATTAAAAGGTTAGTTGTGGAGTTTAAAATGGGACGTACGAGTACTAGTGATGAGCCTCGCTCTGTGGAAGTCACAACTACAGAGATCATTGAAAGACCCTGTCACTTCATATACAATAATTAAAAGGTTGGTTGTGGAGTTTAAAATGGGACGTACGAGTACTAGTGATGAGCCTCGCTCTGTGGAAGTCACAACTACAGAGATCATTGAAAGACCCTGTCACGTCATATACAATAATTAAAAGGTGAGTTGTACAGTTTAAAATGGGACGTACGAGTACTAGTGATGAGCCTCGCTCTGTGGAAGTCACAACTACAGAGATCATTGAAAGACTCTGTCACTTCATATACAATAATTAAAAGGTTGGTTGTAGAGTTTAAAATGGGACGTACGAGTACTAGTGATGAGCCTCGCTCTGTGGAAGTCACAACTACAGAGATCATTGAAAGACTCTGTCACTTCATATACAATAATTAAAAGGTGAGTTGTAGAGTTCAAAATGGGACGTACGAGTACTAGTGATGAGCCTCGCTTTGTGGAAGTCACAACTACAGAGATCATTGAAAGACCCTGTCACGTCATATACAATAATTAAAAGGTGAGTTGTAGAGTTTAAAATGGTACGTACGAGTACTAGTGATGAGCCTCGCTCTGTGGAAGTCACAACTACAGATATCATTGAAAACATTCATCGTTTAGTACTGGAAGACCGCAGATTAAAGTTGTTTGAGATAGCAGAGACTGTAAACATATCAAAAGAACGTACAGGTAATATTTTAAGTAATGTTTTGGGCTTTCACAAGGTCTGTGCCGCGTTTGTTGACATCTGATCAAAATTTGCAAAGAAAATGTTTCTGTTAAGAATTTGGAGCTCTACCGTAAAAATCCCAGTGAATTTTTGGGACAGCTTATTACCATGGCTGTAACTTGGATACATCACTACACTCCAGAAGGTAAATCACAGTCAAAACAGTAGACTGCGCCAGATGAACCAACTACAAAACAATTTTGTCAGCTAACAAGGTTATGGCGAGTGTTTTCTGGGATGTACAAGGAATTATTTATATTGATTACTTGGGAAAGGGTAAAAGTATCACTGATGACTACTACACAAGTTTACTACAACCTTTGAGTGATGACGTGAAAAGAAAAAGAAGTCATTTGGCAAAGAAAAAAATATTGTTTGTTCACGACAATGCTCCGACCCATTGTTGTCATTGCAATGGGAAAAATGTGCAAATTAAATTTTCAATTGCTGGAACATCCATCCTATTCGCCAGATCTAGCACCCAGTGACTACCACCTGTTACCAAACCTCAAAACATTTCTTGGAGGACAAAGATTTCACAGCAACGAGGAGGTTATTGATGTGTTAAACAGTTATTTTGAGGACTATGATAAATCGTACTACAGAGATGGTTTAATTAAATTAGAACACCAATATGACAAATTTATTAGACTTTCTCGAGATTATGTTGAGAAATACAGAAAAAAAAATTTTTTTTTTTTATTGTGAGGCCCGGAACTTATCAGTTGACTCTCGTATAACTAATAAACCGAAAGAGAGAAACAAAATCTGAGTGCATAAAAATGTGGGTCTTGATAAAACATAATTTTGTTTGTGGAGTTAACCACTTCCACGATATTCATTGTTATTGTTTCGTTTTAATTTTCAAATACATGTTTCTCAAATAGGAAGCTGTGCTGACAATACAAACAGAATACCGTACAGCGACCACGTCTTGAAACACTTGACAATCGCTGGTCTGTTTGTATGCTCCAATTTCCATTATACAAGAAATTAGCAATAAAATAACTTCTGGAAACGTTTTTCTGAATTATCGTGAAGTAAATATAAGAGTAAGAATGAAGTAATGAGACTATGTTTTGTTTGATATCTCTGAATGCGAATATTTCCTCTTATACCGGCGCTATACAGTCTCAAGGTAAAATATCAAGTTTTACGCTGATATTCAGGACAAAGGTCGGTTACTTTCCTGAATCACATCAAGGAACGAACCTGAATTGCTCGGCAAGGACGATAAGGTTTACTTTTTAATTTATATTTATGTTTCCTGGCCTGCATAGATTTTATTTTGAGTTTAAGGTGGCTTATGGATACCGGTAATGCCTACAATCCATGGAGGGTTTAGGCGGCGTTATCTTGGACGTAATCCCCAATAGAGCTTAACCAGGCCGTTCTGATGAGATGGTAAACTGTCGCAAAATGTGGTAGCCCCGCGTCACATAGCGGAGAGATGAAGTAACACCACGCGGAACTATCTGTATAGAATAGATAACCCGAAGACGTACACGCTGGAGCAGTAAGACATTCTCCAGGCTTCACACGCGCAAAGCATTATGGGGAGAAGTAAAGCCTGGAAAAGGGAACAGTCACTGTGGAGCGCAACATCGAGGCGACAACCCCCGAACGATGTGTGTCAAATGTATATACGTACTTCGAGGTATTCCTTATTGTTTTATGTTTTCTGAAATGGAAAGTGTTATTCAATTCTTTTATCTTTTGGCCAAACAAAGAGAATGGAATTTCAAAGGCATCGCATAGTAGCCACGTCTTAAAACTCGGCACGATTCAACGTTGAAAAAAGCAAACAGATGAAAGATAAAAGGAAATAAGAGATGAAGTGAAGAGTAGTAGCATTAGCCTAGGGATCCGGGTAAACATGGGTCAGATAATCGAACCCTCGACTCCTGAATGTAGGGCACAGACACTACCGCCTGAGCCATTCGCGGGTAGAGAAATCGCCTGAATATAAAGCCCCGTTTACAGAGAACTTGAACGTATGACATAAATATGCCATTGTAACCTCAACATCATACCTTATCAATCTTATTAAACATTTTTAAAATACTGGTAGCAGAATGTTTTTGAATTAAATTTGTACTACACTATTAACATTTCACGAAACTACTCTTTTTCGAAACCTTCAGAATAATTTAGCACTTACAAATATTCATATATGAAGTACTTTCCCAACTACAGAGCGGGCGTTAAACACTACACATTTCATTTCAACTACAAGACAATTGATACAAAACAAAATACTTTATAGCCTACCTAACCTCACAAAGTGGACAGATAACATAGTAAATAACACAAACAACCCACGTTCTACCTTCACATTTCAGTACATTCCCAAATAGTTTCCTTTAGTAAATTACATTTGTAAGATTTATGCATTTTGTCAAAAAGGCAACGATAAATTTTGAAATAAAATAATGAATTTCTCGTCAAATGGCTCCATATCTCTTGTTTTGTTTCTGTGCAGTGCGATAGTGTTTTTTTTTTTTTTTTTTTTTTTTTTTGTACATGTCGTTACCATGTAAGTATCGTGGTATTGCAAGTATACAGAAAGCTCCCCTGTAATAACTTAACCTTTTTTCCCCATCCTTGCTGTTAACGAACTTATATATTCGTTTCAAGTCTCATGTACTAAAATAACCTAGATGTTTTCTGTCTACATACAGGAAATAGGGGCTATTTTGTCTTGTTCAAATGAAAGTGATGGTAAATTGATTTGCCTGCAGTTGGAAAGTGCAAGTCTGTGACAAAGGAAATGCCTGCATATCGTGGTTCTGAGAGTATTGCATCTATGTATAGGTAGCGTCGTCAAACAACTTTCTCTTCATACAACAATGAGTTACGTGATGATAGGTAATTGTTTACGTCACAACAGTAAAATGCGTTTTAGTGGACACCTTTTATAATGTAAAGTCGTAAGTAGGTAAATCTAACAAAACTAAGAAAAGCATATGTTCGGCTTCACTAATTCACTAAAACTATTTTAAGCAGCACAAAAAGAACCAAAATATGAAGGTTTATTCCACCTAATCATTACTAGCACGAACTGTCAACCAAATCAGGTCGGAATTGCATAGGTATAGCCAACTAACCTTGTCTTCAAACCTGTAAAACGAAATAGCCACAATGACCTCATCTCCATTACTGATACACATGAGGATCGTTTGATAAATTTCCATGGTAAATTGCCATGAAAGGATGGAAATTTGTTGTTGTAACTTTGTGGGTGGTAAGCTTGATTATTGAAAAGATTGTATAGAACATTTGAATGTTCATTGTAAATAGCCTTCTAACTGGTCAGTGTGGGACTTGCTGCGATTGAAAATGGAGAAAAACAGAGTTTCGTGTTGTTATTAAATATCTTCATCTGAAGGGTTGGTCTGCAGCAAAAGGCGAAACTGAATTGGATGAAGTCATGTGGACTCTGTACCAACATTGAACACCATTTACTTTTGGATCAATGAATTTACACGTGGGCGTAGAAGCACCGAAGAAGAATCGTGATCTGGTCACCGCACAGGATACCATTGAAAAAATCCACGATCTGGTTATGTAAGTCCGTGGAAAGAAAATTCGTGAGATTGCCGAGGCTATAGTCATCTTAACTGAGTGAGTACACAATATCCTGCATGAAAAATTGGCAATGAAAAAGTTGTGTGCCGCGATTGCTCACAGTCGACCAAAAGAACATCGGGAAGAACACTTCTACCCAGTTTAAACGCAATCCGCAAGACCATGGATAAAACTTGGATCAAACATTACACATCAGAGTCAAAACATCAGCCAAAGGCTGGAGAAAGTGTACCAAAGAAGGCAAGGACCATTTTGTCAGCTGGTAAGGTGATGACCACTGTTTTTTGGGATTCTCAAGAAATAATCCTCATTGACTACTTGGAAAAAGTCAGAACCATTATTGGAGCCTATTATACTTCATTATTGCACCGTCTGCAACATGAGTTGACTGAAAAAAGACCGAGACTGAAACGCAAAAAAAGTGTTCTTTCACCACGATAATGTACCATCACACACATCAGTAATCGCAATGGCGAAAGTACATGACTTGAAAATTTGGCTTGGTTGTAAGAAATTTTCATCAAATGAACAAATGATAGTCACTGTCAACGAGTATTTTGCAGACCTCAACGGAACCTATTTTTCCGACGGGATGAAAAAATTGGAACATCGCTGGACCGAGTGCATAGCCATCAATGGAGACTATGTCGAGTAATAAGGTAAGTTGTTCATGAAAAGAAAGAAATTATTCTTAGTTTTTTACCAGACTTATCAAACCACCTATGTATGTACGTTGTTTGCGACTCGAATTTTTACAGAAATTCGCTATAACAAAAGTCTATACAACAGCAATGGTCAGCATAAAATAAATCAGCTTCAATCTGAGGTAGGAAGTAAAGATAACGCAACAAAATATGCTGGCCAGTCCTAACCTTCAACTCCGGAAAAAAAAAAAAAAAAAAAAAAAAACAATTGTATTTTTGCGTTGTTCCAGGTTTCCGCTTCTCTTCCCCCCTCCCCCTTTAACGTTTCTATTAACTAGCAATTGTATTGTTATATAACAGTGCGAGCGCCACAGTAAAGTGTTCGGCCAGTGTCGGTAATCGAACGAGGGACAAGCTTCATCGCATGAGGGCACCCCTGTAATTAACACTCGTAATGTATTACTTATGATATTATGTATGTAAGCTATATACTTCAATGTTACAAAATCTTAAACCAAACCATATAGTTTCTCATGAATTGCTCCACTGTGAAATCTTATATTTTGACCACATCATACCAAGAAGCGCCATTATAGGAAGGCGCGTAAAAACAGTGACATTTTTTATTTATTACCTAATATTAATGACTGAAATTATTATTTACTCGCCTCATAAACACTGGAGCTGGCATTTTCATGATTGTTGTTTTCTTAACTTCTTAGAAAGATGCACACTTCGTTGGTTTTTCTTGATTTCGAACTCGACATGAACTGATACTTGTATTCCAATTAACTAGCATTTCGATTCTGTTTTGTTCAAGCTTGAGCTGTGACAGCGCTGCTACGTGACATTAATGCATAGTCAGCGATAAGCTCGTGTAGCATTGCGAAGAAAAGCGAGCAGGGTTTAAGCACACCTTCGGACGGCACCTCCTTTCTGCTATACAATAGAAATGTAAAAAGTATTGCTTTCCAAACTAAAACTTTATTGGAAATACATGTTTTCAGGTACCCTGAATTAAGAGGATAGTTCTGGAATAGAGGCCCAGGTCTGTGAACTTCCTCACAGTAAGCTCAGGTTTTTTCTGAGGCCTACATTAGGGAGGTCCGAGTTCGATTCTGGGCCAACGTATCTGACCCGTGATTTTTCGGGGTTTTCCAGGGTCGCCAGGTGAATGGTGGGTAGGTTAATTACATTCCCCGAATTTCCTGTTGCTCCATCTCACATCTGGTAGTCTCTTTCAGGGTAGAAGTGTAGGCGGTTGTCTTGGCGTTGCTTCGCAGGATGATATGGTCTTGGTTAACACTTCCTTCTCTGATAGGACGGTCTCCAGGCCCATTCAGGACCACATGGGGTGGGATTGCAGCTGTACTGGCCTGCTTGAGAGTTTCCAACTGGTAAAGCATAGGGTCCATGTCCTCGACACTGTCGTGACTCCTTGGGACGTCCACCCTTTGTCTCTTCTCGCCTCATCCTTCCTCCCTGGGTTTCTTCACTTGGAGCTTAGGTACCATAGAGTACCATAGTCCAGTCCAGTCATATGCATGTAAAAGTACAAAATTTGACTGCTCTTATGAGATAGATGACTTGTGGATATGTAACCAAGTCCATATTGGGTAGAGAAAGTTCTCTTTGTGAATAAATACTGATTAAATATTTTACAATTGATATTTGAGGTGAATTGTTTACCCAGTTTTAAAAGATTACATCAAACAATACTACATCTTCTAATAGCTTTCGCTACTCTCTCTTATACACAAGCTTCTTCTTAAATTTAAAGGGAGTCGCTAAACAACAGTTACTTTTAAATTTTCCCAGAACTTGTTTCAGAAACTATTTGCCTCCATTGTCAACTGGACATCGAGTCTGATCCAAGTCGAGTCCAATGACCAGTCGATGTCCGGTTAACGATGGCGGCAAAGTCTCTGAAACATATTTTAGAAAATTTAAAAGTAAGTGTTGTTTAGTGTCATTAATCGACTCCCTTTAAATTTAATTTATTACAACAACACTGTTTTGAACATTTCCAAGAAAGGAAATATAGAAGCTTCTTCTTGATAATAAACGGTCATTCCACATCTGTTATAGGCAGAAGCGATAGTCAGATGTTTAAAAAGTATGCTTCTATGTGGTGAATTTGAAACTTTATACTCTTTCTGAGAGACTTGATAAAACAAAATATCTGAAAGTCACATAACTTGTATGTGACAGACTTTTGTCTATCTCTTACAGTTTACTAGTTTTGCAGAAGTTATTCATAATGAACACTTCTGAGAACATTTATAGAAAATTAAGATATACATTTTGTCTGTTATGACAATATATTAAATATATGGTAGTTTTAAGTCATTAGAGACATGACTATCAAAAATTACAAAAAGTATCTTCATGTAAAAAGTAGTTTGGTTTGGATTTTCTAGAAAATCTTTTAGGGTTACCAGATCTCCAAGCACCTCTCGGAGTCCCTGGGTTTGGAATGAATTCTGCAGATATGCAGGCCAATGACTGTAATCTATGACCTTGAATATGACCTTGCTCTTTAATTACTTTTAATAATTATTCTCAATGTTGATTTGTTATTTTAACAAAATGCTGCATTTGTATTCTTATTTGACAATTTCTCACTGTGTGTGTAACATTTGACTTGCACAGTAAATAAACACTGGCAAGTCACAGCAACAGGGCATTGAATTTTTCAGTTTGACTCTAACTATCCAAAACCTTAGGCTATACATGGCTAGTGTGAAAGAATGATTAATTTCCATCAATTAACTAATAAGAGTTAAATGATGAAGCCTGGGACTCAAATACAATAGTAAGTTGTCACAAACTATGTATCTCGAATGCGAGATCCCCTAGTGGTTTACCGAGGAAACATGAGTCAATTGGAGAATTTAATGTCAGGACGGCAAGTTGGCCATAGGAGCTCAATTGCTAAGAGCTTCTGGACAGAAACCAGGAGATCTGTGGTTCAAATCCCGGCCATGGCATTGATTTTTTTATGTTGACTCTATCTATCCAAAAACCTTGGCCTATATACGGCTAGTGTGAAGGAACAATTCATTCATTTGCATTCTCAGTTATCAACTTCTTCAATTTACTGACAATTTATGGAATGCCCTGTATGTGCTTTCTTAAAAATAAGACTTTTCTGAATGCAGCGAGATCCTAAAAGATATGATGGAGAAAAGGTATACTTTTATAATAGTAATATTTTGCTACTATTACTTTTATTTGGTATGGCATAGGTTTGGTTAGTGGTAATGACAGCAGTAAGTTCTGGTACTATTTTATTATCTCACTAAAAATTGTCACCATAATAATATATAAAATTGTATTTAACAATTTGTCCCAAATTACACAAACTATGTCCATGTTTTATTTTCCTCATAGCCCAGTGATTGGTCTCCGGGGGTCATTCTAGTTGGTTTCTGGGCCCGGCTCAAGGTTATTCTAGCAACCCTAAGGTCTTTGTGTTGCCTCTTAAATTCCAAATATTGTGTTACACTCACATATAGTCATTTTAAACTCACTGAGTACAGTGAAGTGTAACACAACACTTTCTCTACATGACTAAGTTCAGCATGTGTTAAATGCCAGAAAGAGAAGATAACTATTTTGTAATAAGTAAATTATATCTTTTAGTAGTTTTATTGTCAGCAGACTTGTGGATTACAAATGTGTGACAAGATTTACATAAGAGTTTACAGCTACTATATACATACATATTAACATATTTATTACATTATTTACCTATTAAATAGTGTTACCTTGTGATCATAAAGGAAGTTTATTATACATGATATGTAGGTTTTTGTTACTTTATACTCTTAATGGTAGTTATTGTTATTGTAGTGATCTCTATTTGCTTTTTGACTGGACTAGTAAGATAACCTCATAAACATAGATTAGATTAGAGATAGCCTATTACATGTGTCCCATGAAGGGCAAAGGCCTCCTGTATATAAGGTAGCTGTGAGCCATTCCATCTTGGGTTTGTGTCGGTTTTGCCATTTTCTCTTGTACCTACTTGCACAAATTCACTTGCAGTCACACTTCCCTACTCCTACACTTATATTTGCATTTTGTTGCCCATGGTTCTCCACTTCCTTCCATCTGAAGCTGTTATAGAACATTGCACTGCAGATTCAGATTACCCTTTTCCAAGAAATCAATATAAATAATTCCTTGTACATCCCAGAAAACATTCGACATAGCCTTGTTAGCTGACAAAATTGACTTTGCCTTTATTGGAGTTGGTTCACCTGACGCATTCTACTGTTTTGACTATGATTCACTTTCTGGAGTGTAGTGATGTATCCAAGTTACATCCATGCTAACAACCTCTCTCAAAAATTCACTAGGATTTTTACAGTAGAGCTCCAAATTCTTAAACAGTTTTTCTTTGCAACTTTTGATCAGTTGTCAACAAACGTGGTACAGACCTTGTGAAAGCCCAAAAAGTTACTTATAATATTACGTGTACGTTCTTTTGATATGTTTACAGCCTGTTATCTCAAACAACTTTAATCTGCAGTCTTCCAGTACTAAATGATAAATGTTTTCAATGATCTCTGTAGTTGTGACTTCCACAGAGCGAGGCTCATCACTAGTACTTGTACGTCCCATTTTAAACTCGACAACTCACCTTTTAATTATTGTATATGAAGTGACAGAGTCTTTCAATGATCTCTGTAGTTATGACTTCCACAGAGCGAGGCTCATCACTAGTACTTGTACGTCCCATTTTAAACTCTACAACCAACCTTTTAATTATTGTATATGAAGTGACAGAGTCTTTCAATGATCTCTGTAGTTATGACTTCCACAGAGCGAGGCTCATCACTAGTACTTGTACGTCCCATTTTAAACTCGACAACTCACCTTTTAATTATTGTATATGAAGTGACAGAGTCTTTCAATGATCTCTGTAGTTATGACTTCCACAGAGCGAGGCTCATCACTAGTGCTCGTACGTCCCATTTTAAACTCTACAACCAACCTTTTAATTATTGTATATGAAGTGACAGAGTCTTTCAATGATCTCTGTAGTTATGACTTCCACAGAGCGAGGCTCATCACTAGTACTTGTACGTCCCATTTTAAACTCGACAACTCACCTTTTAATTATTGTATATGAAGTGACAGAGTCTTTCAATGATCTCTGTAGTTGTGACTTCCACAGAGCGAGGCTCATCACTAGTACTTGTACGTCCCATTTTAAACTCTACAACCAACCTTTTAATTATTGTATATGAAGTGACAGAGTCTTTCAATGATCTCTGTAGTTATGACTTCCACAGAGCGAGGCTCACCACTAGTACTCGTACGTCCCATTTTAAACTCTACAACCAACCTTTTAATTACTGTATATGAAGTGACAGTGTTTCGATGATCTCTGTAGTTGTGACTTCCACAGAGCGAGGCTCACCACTAGTACTCGTACGTCCCATTTTAAACTCGACAACTCACCTTTTAATTATTGTATATGAAGTGACAGTGTTTCGATGATCTCTGTAGTTGTGACTTCCACAGAGTGAGGCTCATCAGTAGTACTCGTACATCCCATTTTAAACTCTACAACCAACCTTTTAATTACTGTATATGAAGTGACAGTGTTTCGATGATCTCTGTAGTTGTGACTTCCACAGAGTGAGGCTCATCACTAGTACTCGTACGTCCCATTTTAAACTCTACAACCAACCTTTTAATTACTGTATATGAAGTGACAGTGTTTCGATGATCTCTGTAGTTGTGACTTCCACAGAGCGAGGCTCACCACTAGTACTCGTACGTCCCATTTTAAACTCGACAACTCACCTTTTAATTATTGTATATGAAGTGACAGTGTTTCGATGATCTCTGTAGTTGTGACTTCCACAGAGTGAGGCTCATCAGTAGTACTCGTACATCCCACTTTAATCTCTACAACTCACCTTTTAATTATTGTATATGAAGTGACAGAGTCTTTCAATGTACTGTCCATTTCCTTCTTCATTTCTTTAGACGTTAAGTCTCTCAAATGGAAGTATTTAATCACTGCACATTTTTCGTGAAACCTCTACACTTGTCTTGTTTAAAATACTGTCATTCAGAAACTAAACAAGCTATGTACCTGTAACTATGGATACAATCTAGTCTAGAGTTAAACTATAAGATGCTATCTATCAAACTGGTCCAGTGACGCCATCTCTATGTGAGACCCAGCACTTATCAGTCAACCCTCGTAAAACACTTATGGATAAATTACTTATGTGACAAAAGAAGTCCATTTAACCTAAGAGAAAGGAAATCTTGCAAGAATATTTACCATATGTATACAATAGTGTTTTTAATAAATAAGTATAAACTAACTACAGCACTTAAATACATGCATTATTGCAAAAGAATGTAATTATCTAGGAATTAAATTACCACCAGAAGTTATTCCTTTCTATGGTCAGCTACTCTAATAAATATAATTTGTAACTTGTGTTGTTATATAATCAATATATTAAACTTCTTTTTATCCAACAGCGGTCTTGATGACTTGTCCAGCTCACAATGCATCACTCTACTCAAGATGTTGGCTAAAGGAGGCAGGACGATAATCTGCTCTCTACATACGCCCAGTGCCAGGCTGTTTTCTATGTTTGACCACGTGTACGTCGTATCAAAAGGGCAATGTGTGTTCCAAGGTGCTGGCAATGGTATAGTGCCCTTCCTGTCCTGTATTGGCCTTGACTGTCCAAAGCACTACAACCCTGCAGACTTTGGTGGGTAATGATTATATCAACTCCCTTTAAATTTAATATCACTCTTATTATGTACATATGACATTCATGCTCAAACAGCATTTGGCAATACAATACATATTTCTGCTTATTAGTGATGTTCCATTGTAACTATTTCTCATTAACAGTATTGA
Source organism: Mantis religiosa (assembly GCA_030765055.1). Lineage (NCBI taxonomy): Eukaryota > Metazoa > Arthropoda > Insecta > Mantodea > Mantidae > Mantis > Mantis religiosa. Next base: position 1,262,106 of record CM060956.1, read on the forward strand.
TTTTTAAGTACCTACAGATACTTGATACTCACATTATAAAAAGTAAAGACAACTTATTTACTGAATTATGTTCATATTAGTAGTTTAATGTGTATAAACTAATTTTGTTTTATTCATTATTTTCTTAAGTCACTCTGACAACAAGAAACTTTTGCATTGCTTTTTTCAGTAGATGTTCTTTACTACACATATGGATGAATCTGCTTCCTTAAATTTGTTACATTGACTATCATGTGAAAATGTCTTTCACATTGCTTTGTTATTATTAGTATTCTCTACTTCAAAATAGTTCCATGTTTTACTCAATATCACTGTTATATAAAATATTTATGAAAATTAATCATATGGTCATGAACCTTGTACTCACCTCCTTAGCATACATGGTTTGTATCTGCCATTTATTTAAGAGAACCTAAGTTCGAATCTCAATCAAGACGAGTTATCTGAACAAGGTTTTTTATCCTGAAACATTAGGTAACTCTAAGCTCAAAGATGAATGTCTGGTAACGCTAAGCTCTATGTACGCTGTACTTATTTGAACATCATTTCATTCATCATCCGATATGACTTAACGTTGGAGGACGTAAATTAAAAATAAAAGAAGTAACAAATTGAATGGGCCTTTCTGACTTGGAAACACAAACTAACAAATGTAAAGAAAGAACAGTGTATTATCTCATGCTTTGATTTGTTTCTGCTGGGTTTTTCACTGATAATCAGCAAGTGAGGCTTCATTCACAACTCAGTTAACGCTGCCTCATTGTTGTGCATACTTTCATTAGATGCTGGAGTCTAGAGAATGTTGCATTCATTCACTTACAGTAACGTTGTATCAAGATCTGTAGTAAAGGAACATTTTGGAGACACGGGCAAGTCAATGTGAAATCTTAAATCATTTCATTCCTTATCTACCAACAAGTATCAATAATACAAAACACATCAAAAGTTTACCCCAAAATATTAAACATACCCTGTAGTATTAAGATCTCTTCCCTCATTATGATTATAAACTGAACATCTGTAATGTAAAGTTAAAGGATCAAATTAGAGATGTGCTATATCATGTTACAGTGATAGAGGTGTCAAGTGGCGAGTATGGAGATCACCAGGAAAAGATGGTGACAGCTGTCGACAATGGCAAGTGTTATAGGTGGCCAAAAGAAATGGAGATTTGTCACAACACAGTTCCATGTAAGTTACTTCAGTTGTACACATACATACTTGGTTCATTGTTAGTTGCTTTATATCAAATCGTGACTCTGGAAGACAATTGTTCCTTCTGTAGCCAATGTTGGAATTCATTATATATAATACTTATGAATAACTATATTTATCATCAATGTATATAGGAGTGACCTAAAACAAAATTTTGATTTATAAAAGAATCAGAGATGAGCAATTCAAAGCTTTAACCAGGATTTGAACCAAGGATCTTCTGTTCCATGATGGTTGCTCAAAATCATAGTTTATTTGTACATATATTTTGTGTGTTACTATTGATTAACCAAATAAATGTAAAGTTTTGGTTATTTACTGTCTGAGGCTACGTCTGAAGGATACAAATTAGGTAATTGTTTATTCCAGTTTCACATGGTAACTGTACATAATCTATTTGCTGTTAGAATAAGGTAAGATATTACTCGGCATTCCGCACTGAACTCTGTCTGTAGTACGTCATTGGTTAACATAACATCTGTGCATGTGCACGTAAACAGCAATGCTGTCACCAGAGTTTAACTGCCAACTTTGTTGTTACATCAACCATTGCATTTTTGAGCTTTTGAGTCACTGTTCTTACTGTAATCACTTTATCATGTTAATTCTACATTATAATAAATATTTGAATGGTTTATTGAAAGCGGGCAAAGCAAAAAGCTTAATAAATCACGGAACTATATTGTGGAAGAATACAGGAAATTTTTAAGCCAGCCAATGCACTTAATTTCAGTGACGTGCTTCTTTGACACTTACTTTATTCTTACAGTAAACACATTATAGTAATGTGTGTTACGCGTGATTGGAGGAATTTAGTAACTGTGACATCAAAATGAATTGAAAAGACTATTTGTAGTTGGTTTATTGACACTTCTCACTTACATTTTTATATTCTTGAGGGACTAGTCTTGGAAACCATTGCTTCTCTCCTCTCTCCAACTAGCATCTGTTGTTGTCTGCTCTCCTCTCTCTGGTGGTGGAACTATGAACTTCTTTGTCAAATTATCTACTGGTAGAATTTCCAAGTTCATTACTCTGTCCTTATTCTTCCATATGAATATGTTCTACCATGTTGTCAGTTTATTTTGGTTTATAACTGCTTTTAAAAATTTTGGATTTGGATCAATGTCATGGTTTTAGTTCCAAAAATGAAATGCTACTGCTGACATCTTCTTGTTTCATTCTGATGTTTCTAAAGTGTTTTCTTATAGTACGTTTCATTTCATGCATGAATGGAGCAATTTAGCAACAGTGACATCAAAATTAATAGAAAAAACAATTTGTAGTTGGTTTTTTGATGCTTCGTCACTTACATTTTTATATTATTGAGGGACTAGTTTCGAAAGTCATCACTTCCATCCTCAACCTCTTTCCAACTAGCACCTGTTGTTATCTGCTCTCCTCTCTCTGACAGTGGAACTATGAAGTTCTTTGTCAAATTATCTACTGGTGGGATATTGTTATTATTAACTGAGGTTATACATTGAAACTAGTCCCTCGATAGTATAAAAACGTAAGTGACGAAGTGTCAATAAACCAACTACAAATATATCGAGATTTAACTGTATTGGAACACCACAGTGAAGCGAAAAATTATTAAATTTTAGATGAGTCGTATTTTTTACACATCTGCTTCACTTTCGTACCTATTTTGAGGACATGTTTCGCAAATCTTCGTTTGCATCTACAGCTCTTGTGCGACTGAAGCTAGATCCAGCGGTGTGGGTAATTCTGGGATTTGCGAAACATGTCCTCAAAATAGGTACAAAAGTGAAGCAGATGTGTAAAAAATACGACTCATCTAAAATTTAACAACTACAAATAGTTTTTTCAATTAATTTTATTTTGTTAACTTTGTACAAGTTTTCTAGAATAAAAATTGTGCTACTCTTCATTAAAATCATTCTTACTCTAATAACTTTGTATCTCTGCAGTACATCTACATAATACTAGACGTAACACAGATTTTCATTCAATATCATGAATGAAAAGAAAGTTAATACTGAATAGAATTTATTCACTGAAATGCATACAAATACCTTTCTTAATAAGTTTACAACTATTTACAGAATGTAAATAATTTTTACAAATTATCTTACATTGTGAATCTGTAGAAATTCATTTGTTCTTCACTCGCTTGAAAATTTTGCTGTGGTATCTTGGTGTATGAAATTACACTTTGTAACTATTGATCCCAATCATTATACTGAAGGCGGTTAACAAACGTACAAAGAATTGCAATTCCTTTCTTTGGAAGTGTTGAAAACAGTGTTGTTATGATAAATTAAATTTAAAGGGAGTCGATTAATGACACTAAACAACACTTACCTTTAAATTTTCCTGGAACATGTTTCAGAGGATTTGCCTCTATCCTTAACCAGCCATCGACTGGTTCTCATTGGTGCAGTTGACGATATTTTGTCACAGGTCTCCTCTGGTGGCGGTTCAAGGAACTTGCTGAACAAATCTTTCTGGGGGATGTCGAAATTGAATACTTTGTTCCTATTTTTTGAAATGAAGATTTGTTCCCATGTGGATAGTTCTTGTTTTCCTGATGTATGTTTTAGTAGTTTTGGTTCTGGATTTAAGTTGTGGTTTTTTTCCCAAAAATGTGTGGCAACTGCTGATTTTTCTAATTGTTTATATTTTATGTTTCTAAAGTGTTCCTTTGCTCTTGTTTCTAAATTTCTTTTGGTTTTTCCAATATAAATTTGACTCCAGTCATTGCATTCAATTTGATATATACCAGATTTTTTGTTAGATGGAATGGCATCTTTGATGTTTGAGCAAATTAGGTTTTTTAAGGAGAAATGGTTGACTGGTGGTAGTTGAATGTTTTGTTTTTTGAAGACTTTTTTGAATTTATCATAGGCCCATGGATGGTAAGTGAATTTTTTGAAAATCATATTAGTTTCTGTAGCTGAGAGGGTTGTGGTTTCCTTTAGTAGCTTCTTCTTTTTTGCTAAGTTCACTTTTTTGTCCACTAATGATTTGGGAAAGTTATTTTTTTGTGCTATTTCAATTATTTTGTTGTATTCTGTTTTGTATTCTTCTGCTGTGAGAGGGATGTTTACCAGTCTGTGTGCTAAACTATTGAAGATTGCCTGTTTGTGGGATCTTGGGTTTTAGCCATTAGCTTTTATGTAGTTGTCTGTCTGTGTTGGTTTTCTGTAAATGCAAAAGTTTAGTCTGTTTTTATTCCTCATTATTTTAGATCCAAAAATGGTAAATACTCATCTTTTTCTATTTCTACAGTGAACTTGATGCTTTTTTCTTGGATATTTAAAAGTTTTAGTGCATCACTGATGTGTTTTTTTGTTACTATTGCAAAGATGTCATCTACATATCGTTGCCAGAGTTTGAACATCCAAGGGAAACCTTTGTTGATCCTTATTTCTAATGCACTCTTTTACAGATCGGCCAGGAAAGGTGATAGGGGGTTGCCCATTGCTAAGCCTGAGGTTTGGTGGAAATATTTTGTTTGAAACTGGAAGAAATTTTGTTCTATGCATAATTTGGTTAGTTCGATGTAGTCTGAAATTTCAGGTGATGCCATTCCAAGTGATTTGAGCCATTTTTCTATCAACTAGCACCAGTCAACCATTTCTCCTTAAAAAACCTAATTTGCTCAAACATCAAAGATGCCATTCCATCTAACAAAAAATCTGGTATATATAAAATTGAATGCAATGACTGTAGTCAAATTTATATTGGAAAAACCAAAATAAATTTAGAAACAAGAGCAAAAGAACACTTTAGAAACATAAAATATAAACAATTAGAAAAATCAGCAATTGCCACAAATTTTTGGGAAAAAAACAACATAAATCCAGAACCAAAACTACTAAAACATACATCAGGAAAACAAGAACTATCCACATGGGAACAAATCTTCATTTCAAAAAATAGGAACAAAGTATTCAATTTCGACATCCCCCAGAAAGATTTGTTTAGCAAGTTCCTTGAACCGCCACCAGAGGAGACCTGTGACAAAATATTGTGAACTACACCAATGAGAACCAGTCGATGGCCGGCTGAGGATAGAGGCAAAGCCTCTGAAACATGTTCCGGAAAAATTTAAAAGTAAGTGTTGTTTAGTGTCATTAATCGACTCCCTTTAAGGACAAAGAATTGTTTTAAAAGAAATATGTCATTCCCAAATGTTTGTGTAAAATTGATGTTGTGTTTGCAATTGTTCTAGACTGACAAACTATATATTGTTCTATTGACAGATCACAATGGTGGCAATGACATAGAAATAGTACCCTGTGTTGAGGATGATAAGCTGTATAACTTCAGCTGTTCGTCATGGACACAGTTTCGTATTCTAACACATCGGATGCTACTGCAGACTTGGCGAGACACTGTGAGTTATTATGTGACATAGAAGAATAAACCATCTAAGAGTTTATTTACTATCCAAGGAATTCATACAGAATTATAGGCATCATCAAAAAGTTTAGAAAACTATTACACAATATTTACAATCTACTTTTATAATTTTTTTACAATATCAAGATTACCACTAACTCACACAAATTACTGTTTACACTTGGAAGTATTAATACAAGCCTTATGCTGGAACATACAAACAGCAGCGGCCTAGAATTCACAATTTTGTTTTCATATATAATCTAAACATTATAACATTTTTTAAACAATCTTCCTTCTTTTTTAAACTTCCAACAATACTACAGAGTACACAATCAATATAGGAGCCAAACACAAACAACGGCTTCAGTTTTAATAACAAAACAGTAAATAATTGACATACTCCAAATTAAATTTACTACAGAAAAGTGGAATGTTACTAAGATGCAGTAATGTTGTGTTGTTTTCAGGGATACCTGTGCCTGAAAGTTGGGATGTATTTATTTCTAATTCTGATTATTGGAGGATTGTTCTACGAGATGGGGAATGATGCGTCCAAGTCGCTGTTTAATTTTGGTTTCTGTTACACGTGCATCATCGTCTTCATGTACATTCCTATGTTGCCTGTATTACTGCAGTGTAAGTGTACATATGTACCACTCTTGCTGATGGGGGAAATATTAGTAGAAATGATCATTCATTGTAGATACAGAAGCTCAAGATGATAGTGAAATTTTTAAAAGAGGTTATGATATATTCTTTGCTGACAATAAGGATAAACAAAGGAACTCTAGCTCTCTCTCTGGTTGTCACAGGAAAGCCTTCTTTGAGTAGCCCTCTGGTGTGATGAAATCATTAGGGACCCCTGTTGGCTAACCTACCACCTTCTGGGGGTGGTGCCTTAGTAGAGACTTTAATATAAACTTTTAAAATAATCCATCGAAATTTAACAAGTGGGTGTCACTGAATTCTTTACATAAAAAACCAGAGGCTGGTACCTCGCTGAACATGGCTCTAATGATCTATACTTCTAACATTAGTTAATTGCTTGTCAGAACATATTTCAAATAACTGTTTTTATTAAAAAACATTACTTCAATGTATGACTTAATGTCATGAAATGTTTACAGATCCTGGAGAAGTGCAGCTCCTGAAGAGAGAGTATTTCAATCGTTGGTACAGCCTCAACGCTTACTTCTGTGCCTTAACAATTTCAAGGATACCAGTCCAGGTAAGTATGTCATTCATATACTCTGTAAAGTAATGAATATCAAACATTATTTGACAGCCACTGACGACTGTTTCAGATGATCCTGGGAACTATATACGTGTGTTCTGTATACGTAATGACAGGACAGCCTCTTGAGTGGGGTAGGGGAATACCTTTCCTTGTCATTTGTTTGCTGATATCTTTTGTATCCGAAGGCATTGGTCTTGCAATATCTTCAACACTCAGTATTATTGTAAGTATATTATTGTATAAAATATAATTATTTGTCAGAAACTTCACTTATCTTTTAAGAAAATTTGATTAATTTTTCACAAAATTCAAGAGATCTCTCAAAGTACTTTATATATTATTTTATACAAAAAAAGATTAAAACATTTAAATATAAAAAAAAGGAAATGATGTTTCTACCTTTAAAAAAAATAAAAGATGATCATAAATTTAAAAAAATATATTTACCATCCTTGGATTAAAAAATTTGAAATATCTTTGGTTTCTACATTTTCTAAAACAAAAGTTAAAATTTCCAAGTAAAAAATCTGGCATTTATCAATTTAATTGTTTAGATTGCACCTGAGTTTACACTGGAAGGAGCAAACGTAATTTAGAAACAGAACAAAAGAACATTTTAGAAATATTAGGTATAAGGAGACTGATAAATCAGCTTTGCCAGATCATTTTTGGTCATTTAATCATGAAATAAATCCGGAAGTTAAATTACGAGGGGCGTACTATATTGTTTCACACTTTATTTTTATTCTCTGCTGGGTATGTATGGTTCACTGTTAAATTATGATGGCAGTGATGTGTAACTAGTTTCTTGTTTCACTGCTTGGTAGCAGCACTCGCAAAAGGTTCAAGCGATGCACACGTTACAGCCCACTTCATAACAACACTGTCAGTGTAGGAGCAGACAATAAGGACAGCGCTATACAACTTGGTTCCTATGGAAAGAGGGCGTGACCACTGCAGAAATTCATAGGAGATTGGTGGCAGTCTGTGGGGAACATGCGCCTTCACGGAAAACTGTTTACAATTGGGTGGATGGTTGGAAAATAGGGCACACATTGACAGAAGTAGTCCAATTCTGGAAGGCATGTGATAGTGTCAACACCAGCCAACATTGCCCAGGTAGAATAGGCCATCAAAGAAAACAAATGCATCACATTTACAGAAATGGAGGCAGCCACTGGATTTACCAGAAACACCCTGCAGCATAGCCTGCACAACCACTTACATTTGGGGAAGGTGTCAGTTAGGTGGGTGCTTAAACTCTTGTCTGCAGACCAAAAGCAGAGGCGTGTGCAGAGATCTTTTGCAATGCCAAAATCAAGATCCAGCAGACTTCATGTCGAGGATTGTGACTGGTGATGAGACATGGCTCCATTACCACGAGCGACAAACAAAACAATTATCGATGCAACACCAAAGAAATGTCAAATAGTGCCATCAGCTGTCAAGCGAATGGCTACAGTGTTCTGGGACATAGAGGACATCGTCCTCATTGACTGGCTAGGGCCACGATTAACAATGCAGCATATGTGGCAACCCTTAGGCACTTACGTTCATGCTAGTCAAAAGAAGCTAAAGGTGTGCTTCTGCAGCATGACAATGCATGTCCCCACACTAAACAAGCAACCATTGCTCCCATTGATCAAATGGGATTCACGGCGCTGCCACATCCACCATACTAACCAGTCTTGGCTCCTAGTGATTATCACTTGTTTGGGAACATAAAGAAACCTCCGCGTGGTTGCTATTTTGCAGATTTTGAAGAAATGGAGACAGCTGTCAAGGAATAGGTGCACAGCACTCCAAAAGAATGGTTTCTGGAGGGTCTGGAGCGACTGCCACATCAATGACAAAAGTGTATACAGTTACAGGGAGATTATGTTGAGAAAGTGGCCGTAAGTGCCAATGTGTAATGTGCATACTGTGTGAAGAAACAAATAAAGTGTAAAACAATATAGTATGCCCCTCGTATTGAAGACATTAAATGGTCAAATAGATTTAATAGTTTTGGAGAAAATATATATTTAAAAAAAATAGAAATTGTGTAATGAATTTTGAAATACAGCCGATTGATTCTGTCTAGAAGTTTCTTTCATTTTCAGAGTTTGGTAATAAATACAAAAATAATACAACACTTAGCAGCAGTAATGATAACAATAGGAAAAAACATAGACTGAAGATGCAAGAGACAATTTTGCAAAATTATTCTCTTGAATTCTGAGGAAATTTTATCAATTTGCTTAAAAGATAAGGGAAGTTTGTGACAAAAATTATATTTTATTAATATTATTGATGTCTTGTATCATTTTAGATATTTACTGCATATTTTTATAATCTTAGTGACTGGTCCTCAAGCAAGTGGCTGTATATGTAATAACAATATTATTTGATATTTGATGCTCACTTTATAAAACGCTATAAATGTGATGGCTTGTTTATTTAAATATATTCTTATAAGCAACTTTCTGTGTATAAACCAATTTTGTGAATTTGTTATGTTGACTACACTGCTCTGTTATGACAGTAAAACCTCTCTAAACAAAATGCAATCATTCCTGCATTTTTTTCCCCATTTATACAGGTTTCCGTCTTACAGAGGATTGTGTTCGAATACAAAGAAATTACAAAATAGTTGAACAGGTTCATAGTGAAGGAATAATATAGAATGAAGTGTAAATAATAATAATAGTCTGATATGTATTTAAACTTACATACAATAATTGTAGTTTATCGTCTAGTTTCTCTGTTTTCAATCTTCAACTGTCTGTATATCAATATCATTTGCTTCACTACACACAACATTCAAAACAATGTTATGGTGTTGTTTGAAACTCTTGAAGTACTGAAATTGTCTTTGTCTAATTTCTTTGTTCTCTCTAAAGCTTGAGTCTGAAGTAATGGTCCAGAAATTGGAATTCCTATAGCGCACGCTCTAACAAACCACTCGAACACAACACAATTTAGCTCGTCATACTCTGTAGATTTTGTGATGAGTTTAACATGGCCTGCTGTTCCCTTTAACCACTCGTCTTTGTTATTTTTTCATAATCCCATTAATCTGAATTTTCCCAACTTTAAACAAAACAGTTAATTCTTTAGCTGGACCTTTATTCTTTTTGTACTGTTCAGTAAACTTAATGTGTTTCTTCCAGTGATAATGTCTTATGTTTAGAACTCATTTTTCAGAATTTGTGTACATACAAAATGATTTTATAAATCACCAAAGTTAAGTTTTCTTCGCTCATACTTGATCACTTGTAACAACTAAACTAAGAATGAACACACTACAGAACAGTTGTACCCTTACCACGTGTTGGAAGAGAGTTGAGAGAGCTAATTTATTTTCCCTTTTCTTTGAAGGATTACAGTTTATCACTTCATGCTTCATGGAACTTCAGTTCAAGGACATCACCCTCAAATTATTGCATTTTTTAAAATATATACAGTGGAAGCCATTACACATATAGTAATTCATTTGAATCAGGTTATTTAAGCAAATGGTTCCCAAAAAATTTATCTGTTTCCATATTAGGCAGTTTTCTGGTTTGGTATATAATTTTACATGGGAAATGCCTCCGTTCTGAAATTCATTTTCCATTTCTCCAGGTTTGTGGCATATAAGGGTTCTATTTTAGGCAGGTTTTACTGTATATATACAATTATTTCAAAATAGTTCACACAATATCACTTGTATACACATTCAAGAATTAAGATATGTTTAAGTCACTTTGAACTGATAGTTATTGTGTTGTGTGTGCAGAATGGGATGTTCATTGGTCCAACGTTAACTGTGCCTTTTATGCTGCTGGCAGTTTATGGTATGGGAACAGGTACCAACACAGTTCCAATCTACATGAAGATCTTCATGTACATGAGTTATCTACGATATGGACTAGAGGGTATCATCGCTGCAACGTACTCCAGTGGAAGAGCCCCACTGATATGTCCGCAAGGAGAGGATCTGTGTATCTTCCAGCATCCTAAAGATATCCTGTACTTCACAGGAATGGAGGACGCTAACATCTGGGTAGCAATAACAGGACTTGTTGTGTGTACATTCTTCTTTAGAGCCCTGTGTTACTTGTTGCTGCGACTGCGCCTGTCCCCACATCGCCCGCTGCGTGCTCTCAGTTTTATTGGACAGTTTCTCAAGACCCGTTACATAGCTCAGCAGTCTAAGTGAACAATTCTGTGATCTTCTTGTTGCTTTTATTTATTGTTGTTGGTTTGTACTTTGTTATATGTGTGATTGAATATAGTATTACTGAAAAAATGTCCAAATCTGTATGTTTATAACATATTAATTGAAAAGTGCCTTGTAACTTTTGATGTTCATCACCATCTGTTCAAAAAATAAATTTTGAACACTTTTGTAAGTACATTGTTTTAGTTTCTCTGTCACTTTCCTATAGAAAGTAGTTGAAAGATCTGTATTCCCCAAACAAATTCCCTCAATTAATATGTAAAAAACAGAAATGAACAATAGTCAAGTAACAAATGCTACACAAAATACAACCATTTGTCACAAACTTCCTTCGTCTTTTAAGAAATCTAATAAAATTTCCACGGAACTCAAGAGCCTAGCTCAGTACCTTAGTGTTTTCCCATTGTCACTGCCTCTGCGGCTACGTGTCATACCAAATACTGAAAATGAAACAAACTTAAAGAATTGATTGGCAGTATTTAAAAATTCATTAATATTTCTATTTTTCAAAATAAATATTTTATCCCAAATCATCACATCTATCAGACAATTTAATTGCTTTAATAATTTAATAATTCAAAAATGATCGTTCACAGCTGATTTATCAGTCTGTTTATACCTGATATTTGTAAAATGTTCCTTCATTCTGTTTTCCAAATTACACTCTGTATTTGCAATATAAACATTAAATTGATACATGCCAGCCTTGTCAAAATGTAGCAAAATTTTATATCATATTTATTTTGAGTAATCAAACTTATTTCAAATTTTTAAAACAGAATTATTGAAACTGTTTATTACCTCAAGGCTGATAAGTAAATTTTTAAAAATTATAATCATCTTTTATTTTTAAGTAAGTAAGTAAGTAAGTAAGTAAGTAAGTAAGTAAGTAAGTTTTATTCACCGTAAGAACATACAATATTCATGGCTTCATCAAATTTGTGCCCGTAGGAATAATACAATTCTTTTGAGCAATAACATTATGAATACAATAGTAATTAATAATGCACTAGTAATTAAACAATACAATAGTAGTTAAATAATACAATAGTAATTGACAGAATAATAATACAATAGTAATTAAGAATAATGCAACTTAGGTCACACAATTTTTAATGTATTACACTTCCAAAAACTAGACTGTAATAGACATAACTTTTACCAAAAAAAAAAAAAAAAAAACAATATTTACTTTAATATTCAATTCTACTTCTCAAAAACTCATCTATTGTCTGTGGCATTATTTTTATTAGGATATTTTTTACAGCTTTTCTGAAATTTTTATTATTTAGATTTTTTATCTTAGCTGGGAGTTTATTATATAGAATGATTCCTTTGTGAGAGATGAAATCTAGACTCAGACTGAGACGATGATGATTTAGATGTATATTTTTACTGTTCCTTGTATTGTATGTGTGACAATCTGAATTACTTGTAAATAGTGATCTATTCCTATGTATAAAATAAACTACTTCATAAATATAAATACATTGAACAGGTAAGATGTTAAATTCTTGAAATATTGGCTTGCTTTCTGTTCTTAAGGGAACCTTTTTAATTATTTTTAATATTCTTTTTTGCATCTTATATATACACGAGGACTTGGATGTGGACCCCCACAGAATAATTCCATATGTAATTATAGGTTGTATATATCCAAAATATATTGTTTTTAATACCTCAATGTTTAGTACCTTTGTTAGAATTCGGAACGCGTAGCACAGTCGACTTAGCTTTTCACCTAATTGCTTTATATGATGCTCCCAATTTAGACTGGAATCAATCCATATTCCTAAAAATTTTGTAATCTGAGTTTCTGTTACAAAGGAGCTGTTTATGGGAAACTGGATGGGGTCATACCGAGTTTTTTGACTAAAGTTAATGGAGACAGTTTTATCTGTATTTGCTACTAATTTATTATTTATAAGCCACTGTTGAATTTCTATCATTGTCTCGTTTACCATTGCTTGCAGATCAACAGAACTTTTATTACCAATTACCATATTGATGTCATCTGCGAATAATACTGTGTTTGCATGTCTTAAATTCAAGGGAAGATCATTTATATAAACTAAAAACAACACTGGGCCCAGAATAGAGCCTTGAGGAACTCCTCTGTTTATCTTTTTCCGTGTGGATTTTATATTTCCTATTTCCACCAGTTGCTCCCTTTCCTTCAAGTAGGATTCAAACCAGTTTTCTGCTTGCCCTCTTATCCCATAGTGATGTAATTTTCTTAGTAGAATGTCGTGGTCCACCATATCAAATGCCTTACTAAGATCCAAAAATAAGCCATATGTCTGATTTCGTTCATCTTTTAGTTTCATTATTGCTTCTACAAGTGAGTACAGTGCATCATTTATACATTTTTTCTTTTGAAACCCAAACTGAGCATTATATAGTATTTTGTTAGATTCTAGGAATTGTGTTATTCTATTAAACATTACCCTTTCAATAATTTTTGAAAAAGCCGATAGCAGAGAAACTGGCCTATAATTTCCAATGTTTTCCTTTTCACCTTTCTTATATATTGGATGGATTTTTGCTAATTTAAATATTTTAGGAAATTTCCCCTCCGCTAATGAAAAGTTACATATATCTGTGATAGGGGTTACAATCAAAGATGAGCACCGTTTTACGATCAAATCTGGGATTCCATCTGGACCACACGATAATTTGCTTTTCATGCCTTTAATTATACCATCAACCTCTTTCTCCGTTACTGGAGAGTGTAGATACATTGTTTACCTTTTTACTAGTCTCCTGAAATCTGTGCAAAATTCATCAGTTTTCAATAAAACTGAAGTTTGTGACAAAGTTTCTGACTTTCCAAGTGAGGGAAGTTCCAAATAATAATTGTCATTAAAATAAGAGAGAATAATGACTCAAAGAACTAAGGCTACTCTTTAGTACTCTTTCTATTGTACAGTCACACGTAGATCCAGAAGCAAGACGTGACTCTCAAAGCGAGGCAAGCTCCAAAAAATAATTGTCATTAAAATAAGGGAGAATAATGACTCAAAGAACTAAGGCTACTCTTTAGTACTCTTTCTATTATACAGTCACACGTAGATCCAGAAGCAAGACGTGACTCTCAAAGCGAGGCAAGCTCCAAATAATAATTGTCATAATTAATAATTGTTAATGATGATGATGATGATGATGATGATGATGATGATGATGATGATGATGAATTGTTACCCAATCGGCAAACTGCGGTACCGATCAATAAATGCAGGGGATGGCCAGTGGAGGGGGGGGGGGGGTGCTTGTGGCATTGACTCAAAGAACTAAGGCTACTCTTTAGTACTCTTTCTATTGTACAGTCACACGTAGGTCCAGTAACTTGGCGTGACTTTCAAAGTGAGGGAAGCTACAAATAATAATTGTCATTAAAATAAGAGAGAATAATGACTCAAAGAACTAAGGCTACTCTTTAGTACTCTTTCTATTGTACAGTCACACATAGGTCCAGTAGCGAGGTGTGACTTTCAAAATGACGGAAGCTACAAATAATAAATGTCATTAAAATAAGGGAGAATAATGACTCAATGAACTAAGGCTACTCTTTAGTACTCTTTCTATTGTAAAGTCACATGCAGGTCTAGTAGCGAAACGTGACTTTCAAAGTGAGGGAAGCTCCAAATAATAATTGTCATTAAAATAAGGGAAAATAATGACTCAAAGAACTAAGGCTACTCTTTAGTACTCTTTCTGTACAGTCACATGTAGATCCAGTAGCGAGATGTGACTTTCAAAGCGAGGGAAGCTACAAATAATAATTGTCATTGAAATGAGAGAGAATAATGACTTAAAGAACTAGGACTACTCTTTAGTAGAGAAGTGTGCTGCTGTTTTTGGGATCCTGTAGTAATGGAAAAATCTCCTTATGTGATATGTACCAGCCAATCTGTTATTGGCAAGCATTATCGAATCCTAGGTGAGGGGCTGAAAGGCTTGCTTCACAATGATTGATTCAACTGTCATTGGTTTGACAAACATTAGGACCAGATAAGCAGTATGGTTTACTGTTTCCTTACAAACATGAACCTTGTACTAGAGTGCACATAGCAGGTAGAGGAAGTAATTGCTCCTATCCCCAATATTAATATCTACATCAAAACAGCAACTGATAATCTTACTTGATCGGTGAATTCAGAAGATAAATTTAAATGAGTATAAACAAAAGCAATTATTTGAGAGGGGAAGGCACATTACTTACTCCTCATTCCTGACACAGTAAAAGACTAGAAAATAATTTTGAGTTTCAAAATGTTGTAATTAAGTCAATAATAACCGTAACTTGAGTGTTTGTTGTCGTCACTTGGCTGGGAGACGTAGTAGCCCCAGGGAGCGAAGTACTTGTATCCTACTTTCTTTGTAGGACCCCGGTAAACCTGAAACAAACAAGCAATTTGTTATATTACAGTTTGTTCAATGAATATTGTTGCGTATAAGGTGTGAACAAGATTTAGGTAATATTTTAATTGAAATTAATTGTTCTTTCACACTAGCCGTGTGTAGGATGCACTATGAAAGGGAAGAGCCAGACTGAAAAATTCAATGCCATAGCCGGGATGTGAACCACGGATCTTCTGGTCTCCATCCAGCTGCTCTAAACCATTGCTGGCCATAGTAGCTTAATGGTTTAGAGCGGCTGAGCGGAGACCAGAAGATCCGTGGTTCAAATCCCGGCTATGTCATTGAATTTTTCATTCTGACTCTTCCCTTTCATAATATTTGAATTATTGGAAGTTCACATTTCATTTCGTGGTAAGCTCCAGGCTTAAGCAGGAGTTAACAAGTTGAGACAGGTTGGATGACTCAGTGATCAGAGTAAGCAGGGGTATTGAATTGCAAGCTCATGTTTCCTGGTAATTCAACAGAAAAATTTAAGAAGCGTCATTCTTGGGTTGCAAATATTGCACCATAGGATATAAACCCTCTGTTATGAACCGCTGACTTATATGATAGCAGACATTTTGGAAGTCATTACAGCCAAGTTAGTTAGATCATTGTTAGTTGTTAGAGGGTCGGATGCTGCTGCTCTAGTCTTAGAACTTGTTGATACGTCTATAAAACTTAACACATCAGAGTGAACCAGCCACCTCTTGTTTAGAACTCTATGCTACTCTACATAAAAGGTAATATTTATTTATTATGTATTGATTTAATGTCTGTCTTGATTACTCCCTTTATCTCTTCCAGATAAAGGAGAGCTTTGTTTGATTTGACTTCTCCAATCTTTGGAATATATTTGTCAATTATTAATTTTTAGATGAGTCGTATTTATTACACATCTGATTCACTTTCGTACCTATTTTGAGGACATGTTTCGCAAATCATTGTTTGCATCTTCTGCTCTTATGCGACTAAAGCTTGATCCAGTGGTGTGGTGGGCGTGGGTAATTCTAGAGTTGCTGCTGCCATCTGTTGATTTAGTGATGAACTTAACAGTTAAATCTCGATATTTGTCAATGTTGTTGAGAGCCAGTCACTTTAATTTAGCCGTAATTATGTCACTACCCTTTGACCTGTTAGCTCTACCATATGCTCCCTTATTCTTTCAGTAGCTACACCCCCAGTTGTTGATTACGTTTGTAAGTCATTCACCCCCCCCCCCCCTTACAATCCTGATCTCAACAATATGATCAAGAGGACACCTCAATATGTGTCTGCCACCCTTTAGATTATATGCCAGTTAAATGATCCCTAACAATTCTAAATGTTGTTGTACTGGCAAGTCATGATATTACATATTTCTCTGGCAAGTAATGTCTAGTACATTATTGAAAACAAATCATAACAAGATGCATACAGCAACATGGAGTGGTATTTAACTGATTCTAAATAAGTTAGGTGATGTCCAAACAACTATCTTATAATATATATTTGTTGCTTGCTTTCTACACTCAAGCTTTTATAATCTTCGTAAAAGTTAAAGGCATATAGAGGTGAGCCGTACTGCAGGCTCCAGCAAATCCTAAGTTTGCCCCTCCTACCAGTGCTGCCGAATGTGGTACATGCATCTCATGCACCTGAACTGAGAACATTCTCTTCATTAATTACACTCAGATAAATATTTGAAAATGACAGATGCCAATCTCATAATAAGAAAGAATTTTATTTTCTGATTGATCATGATCATACAAATTCCTGTCTCTACAATACTTTAGAATGAGCGATGCACGTTTTACCTTTCACGTGGTTATGGTTACCTTAAATCCATCCATTAAATACAGATAAGCCTGAAAACCACACCATTCCTTTCTCACAACACTTATCTCAAGTATAAATAAACAGTGCACCTACTGCATGCAGCTTGAAACAGACCGAGTTAATGTTCAGTTTGCCATCGAGCTGATATACTATTGCCAATATTTGTGATCCAAGTGTGTGAACATGTCCCTCGAAGCTGGGCCAAGTAATTTTTCGATCAACAAACATGAAGTGATTCATTCTCAGGGCAGAAAAAATTATATTTAATGTGAAGAAGTTTTTATGAAATCTTTCCAATCTAGAATATGGGGTAACTGTAGATTTGTCAAAAACCCAGCAATTAACTCTGTAACCTTGTGGAATAGGTAGTGTACACACAGTATCACGAATTTGTAGTGAAGCAGCTTCATCCTTAGAAAAAGGGAGCGTAACTGTGTTTCAATCTCTGGGAAAAATCCATGAAGTCAAAAAGTAAATTACTGGATTGGAAACGTGCTTGCTGTTCCACTGCTGTGACGTGTGTCAAGATAAGATTTTAATGTCGTAGGAATATTTAATGTGTTAATATAATTTTGGGTCGAACTAATACTCAATGCTCCATTTATTGCTAGTATTTACCTAGAACGCATTTCGTTAGGATCTTCCTAACTTCATCAGCTGTTGTTGACTAATGGACATTGGTTTGGTGAACTCCTTGGAGGTAACAGGTGCGTCTCTGTTGGTATCTTGATGAACTTGAAGTTTGGGTTTTCTTCAAAGGTAGTGTCAAAATTAAACAATTTTCTTTCATATCGAGATTTAACTGTATTGGAACACCACAGTGAAGCGAAAAATTATTAAATTTTAGATGAGTCGTATTTCTTACACATCTGCTTCACTTTCGTACCTATTTTGAGGACATATTTCGCAAATCTTCATTTGCATCTACGGCTCTTGTGCGACTCCACAAGAGCCGTAGATGCAAACGAAGATTTGCGAAACATGTCCTCAAAATAGGTACGAAAGTGAAGCAGATGTGTAAGAAATACGACTCATCTAAAATTTAATAATTTTCTTTCATGTTTCTTTATGAAGATTTTTCCCACGTGGTTAATGCAGCTGGACCTTGGACACTTTTTAATAAGTGGATTTCTCGTTCTATATCATGATTCTCCTTCCAAATATGGTACGCTACTGCTGATTTATCTATTTCTTTGTTCCTGATGTTCCAAAAATGCTCTAAAAGCCTAATGTTCAAGTTCCTTTTTGGAAGGATGGCCGGCTGAGGATAGAGGCAAAGCCTCTAAAACATGTTCCGGAAAAATTTAAAAGTAAGTGTTGTTTAGTCTCATTAATCGACTCCCTTTAAATTTAATGAAAGAAAATTGTTTAATTTCGACACTACCTTTGAAGAAAACCCAAACTTCAAGTTCATCAAGATACCTACAGAGACGCACCTATTGCCTCCAATGAGTTCACCAAACCAACGTCCATTAGTCGAAAACAGCTGATGATGTTAGGAAGATCCTAAAAAAATGTGTTCTAGGTAAATACTAGCAATAAGTGGAGCATTGAGTATTAGTTTGACTCAAAATTATATTAATTTTGCCCTTACACATTGGAATTTAATGTGTTGTTTAATTAAGGGGACAAATAGGCAGAACCTTTGCTGGCGTGTAAAATGTGCTATGTACAGAACCTCTGCCGGTACATGCACTACGCTTGGCAACAGTGCTCTGCCTGAGCATTGGTCAGCGCTCATATACCTTTAAATTTTGCAAACAGTATAAAGAGTAATGTCTAATGCTGGAAGAAACTCTGTTGTAGTGACAATTCAGCTGAGATTTTTATTGTATTTTACTCTTATATTAGTGCAACAGTATCTTAAGTGTAACATTAACAATGTGTCAAAAGCTTAAGGTAGTGCACTCATAAAAATCCATAATTTCCAAATGAGCTACCTCAAATGTTCATCATAGCGTAATATTACAATGACATATAAAATTTAAAATGGATATTGTCTTTGTTTCAGAGATGTTAATGATCTTTATTCTGAATTCGATTTAATTGAGTCTAATTAAAGAAGCTCCATGTATCAGGAGGATGGATGGATGGATAATTGGGTTTAAGGGCACTCAACTACAAGGTCATCAGTGCCCTTGAAAGGCAATTGGGTTAAAATCAATCTAACAAGCTAAAAAAAACATTTATATAAAATCAAGATAAAAACCCATATAACGGTATCTCAAATACTAAAAGAAAGCTTAAAACCATAAAAAGATTAAAATTCCAAATTAATGGGTCCTATATTCTAAAATTTAAATTTAAAATGAACTCTAAAACCTTGGCCACTGCTTGCTCGTCGTCCGCCAGGGTCTCCGCCATGCTGGCTGGTAGCTGGAGAGACCTGTGGAGACGTGCTAAACTAGAACAATCCAAAAGTACATGGCAGACCATCAGAAAAGAACCGCACAGCAGACAAACTGGTTCTGGGGCTCTACTTAATAAAAAGCCATGACTAAAATAGCAGTGACCAATACGCAGCCGAACCAACATCACCTCCTCCTGCCGGGATAATCGACAGGAGGTCACCCAGTGAATTGGAAGATCCTTCATGGTCCTGAGCTTGTTGCCACGCAAAGCAGACCACTCATCGCGCCAGCATGAGAGCGCCGCTCTACGGACAACAAGCCTGAAGTCTTCCGCAGTGGCTAAAGTGAAGGTAACACCAGGTGCTGTGGAGGCCACCTTAGCTGCCGAATCCGCCATTTCAGGAACCCATGCACACCATGCACACACCATGCTAACACCAGAAACATGTAAGACGTGGAGGGCATCCTGGATACACTGTACAATGGGATGGTGGGGGTACAGCTCACGAAGACTCTGAAGGACGCTAAGGGAATCACTCAAAATGAGGGAATCACCCAACCTTCGGCAGCGAACATGTAAAATGGCTCGGTAGATTGCGTAGAGCTCTGTGGTGTAGATGGATGTGGTGCCAGAGACCGAATGTAAAGGATTCGGCTCCATGGACGTACGCACATTCAACACCTGTGAAGTTTTTGGACCTATTGGTGAAAATTAAGCTAAAATCTTTATAGTGCGCTAAAAATTCTAAAAACAAACTATGGATACTACAGGTGGGGATCGTAGATTTCCAGTACAATGTATCAGGAGGTTTCATACTTCCTACATAGGATGTTAGCTTTTACCATACCATTAAAGAGAACCCCATATTGACATTCTTAAAATTCAAATGAAGCTGTACTAAAAGATGGAGAACAAGTAATTTGCATTTTAGTGCTTTTTGATTTTATAAACATTAATAATATTGTTGCAGTGGTGCGCACAAAAGTTTCGTGCAGAGAGATAACGGACGTATAGAGTATCACAGAATAAAGAGCTGCCTAAGCAGATAAGCATAGCGTGGAGATAAAAGGCATGCCAAAGCAGATAAAGTTTGAACATTCTAGTGAAATCTTGATTGTGTTACAGAACATTCGATTTCTTGTTTGTTACAGAATATTCCAGAAATATCTAGTAATGTGAGTAGAGGTATTTAAGGAAGCAGCAACTTACAAAAAAAAAACAGTTGTAAACAGGAATTGTAACAAAAATGTTGTAAACAGTGGAAGTTGAGTAAGCTCTTTGTTATGTTCAACGACCTTGGTAGATTGTAATTGTGTATGTGATGTATTCTGCCACTGTAAGAATTAAACAGAGTGCATTTTTACGAAAATAAAGAACATTTGGAATTTCTTAAAATTGGACTTTTAATTCTACGAACCCACAGAGTCATAATATAATAATAATAACAACCCATCATAACAGCCTTAGTGGGCCACGGCCTGCCAACTCAAGTGCTGGCCTCACACCTACATATGCAAGGCAGAGGTAGGTGATCATCCAACTGATTCAAGGAGGAGATATGGTCAGCATCTTGACACTCCCAGACTGAAAGTTGGCTTTCACAACAAGAGTTTGTCACCTATCATAGCTCCTGCACTTCCCTCACAATGCTAAATGTGCACTGGTCTTATACCCGGAACTTGAAATCTGCACCCCTCAGGGGTAGGATCAATCCGGTCCGATTCCATGCCAGGGATCCAAAGCATGATGCCTTAGTACACTATGCCATGGTGTAGGACTTTATAAACATTAGGCTATGAAAATATTTAATAGATATTGTTGTTATAAAATATATTTTAATTATTCATGAAGTAGTAAGTGTAGGTGACTTGGTTAAGTGGTGGTTAACTGATAACACGGTTACAGGCCAATGGTTTAAAGCAACAACCCAGTGTAAGAGGAGTTTTGCTAGACAAAATTCTGACACAAACTGTGCTGGTATGATCCTGGTAATGACAGCTTCACTAATAAACAAAATATTTATTAATGAAGTTTTGTTTAAAATTAAAAGTACATCATTCAAGCATTTTGAGATTTGAGGCTTTTTAAGTAAAGAAAAATATTGATAAAATCATCATTTAAAACAGAAATGTGTATTAGAGAAGCTGTTCATGAGTATTATCATTTCCCATATTAGAAAATCAAAGAAGGTATGGACATAAATAGAGAAAAAATAACAAAAGTTCAATTTTAGTATTCTTTCAAGATTTTGATACAATTTAACATGTACATTCCTTAAAGAGACAAAGTTACATTGTTGATTAACAACACTCAAAAGACTAGCTGGCAGCAAATGGGGGTCCTCTGTCAATACACTCAACACCACCTATAAAAGTTACATCAAACCAGCACTCCTCTATGGAAGCGAGGTCATACTTACAGCAAGTCAAAGCAAACTAGCACAACTTGAAACATTACAGAACCAAGCACTCAGACTAATAATGGGAGCAGTCAAACCAACACCAATTACTGCAATGCAAATTGCTACAAATAACTTGCCAATTAGATATGAAATGGAAAAACAGAAACAGAATCTCCTCCTAAATGAAAAACTACAAAGGCTCCCCTTTAATACTCACTGGAAGAACTACAAAAGCAGAGAAAGGACCTTAAAACACAAGAAGGATTTATGCAGAAAGCCTATAACCTACAGAGAATATACAACCTTGAAGACACAAACAAAATTGAACATCTCCCACTTCCAATCTGCCCTCTATCACAACCTAAAATAAATAGCACAGTAAACCTTCTGCAAAATATAGAGTCAAAAAGGGATGTAAGTGCAGAAACACTTAAAATACTAGCTCTAGACACAATTGAAACTTATTATCCACAAGACTCATGGCTACACATATACACAGACGGCTCCCTATTTGACAAATAAAGTAATGCTGGAGCAGGAATACATAGTAAAATATTCAATTTTTACATCTGTTTGGGCACACTAGCAACCCACTATGATGGAGAATTAGAAGCAATCAACACCTCGCTGAAACAACTCTTCAACCATGTGAACTCTTTCTCTAAAGCAGTGATTCTAAGCGATTCTAAGTTAGCACTTCAAGCCCTATCCTCACTGTACCCTAACAACAATAGAATAGTTGATGTGTGTTTGGAGGAATTTAGTAACAGTGACGTCAAAATTAATATAAAAATTATTTGTGGTTGGTTTATTGACACTCGTCACTTACTTTTTCATATTTATGAAAAAGTAAGTGACGAGTGTCAATAAACCAACCACAAATAATTTTTATATTAACAATAGAATACTTGAAATTTACAGTTCATTACGAATATTACAAGGACTAAAAAAAAGAAATACACTTCCAGTGGATTCCATCCCACTGTGGAATTACAGGCAATGAAATAGCAGATTCCTTGGCAAAAAAAAGGAACACAAATAAAACAAAGCTGGCAACAAAAAACCTCATTCCACACATCAAAACTACATATAAACAATAGAATCAACTTATTCTGGAAAGAAGAATGCAAAGAAAAAAGTACCAACAAGCAATGGAAAATTCTACAAGGAAGTAAAAATCCCATCCCAGACTACCCAAGAAGCAGTACTGTTGCCATCTTCCGACTTGATTACTGGCCACGACTGTTTGGCCGCTCATCTACACAGGATTAATATTTTTGAATCCCCGACCTGCACACTGTGTGGGGACCCGAACTCATTGATGGACGGAGATCATCTGCTCCAGTGTAGTGCCCTGACAAAAACAGTTGGAGAACTGACAGCACAACTAGTCACACGTTATTGGGAGGCCAGAAGGAAAATGGAAATTCTCCAACTCCATGAGCATTAGCAACCAACCAACCAACCAACCAACCAACAAACCAACCAACCAACCAACATTTTTAATTTGTTCAAATATTGAGACATTCTCCTGTCTGACCCCAAGTTCTCCTGAAAATATATAATCTCAAAGAAATTTGAAGGAAATATAGTTAGTTAGTTACTAACACTCCCCACATGGCAACCTTGGCCTTCGGGGTAACCTCACCCCACCAAGTGATGACCGGACCCATTTCTCAGGTGGAGGCACCCAGAGGGCGGTGTCCATTACCTCCGATGATAGGGTGATAGTGAAGATGGCGGTGAGGTGAGAGGACCTACAGTTTTTACCGTGGACTCTGAACCACGTTGGGCATAGGGGATACTTCACGTGTGCTAGACAGAGGTGAAGGCGTGGATAGGGCCGACTTAAAATCGCCAACCCCAGAGCCGGGAATCGAACTCGGGACCCTTAGAACGGGAGCCGCAAACGAAACCACCGCGCTACCCCGGCGCCCCTTTGAAGGAAATATTAAACTGCTAATCATTAGAAAGGTTGTACACACCTGAATTCTCACTCTTCCTGTAGAAGTCGCTCCCCCTCTTGCAGGATAACCAGCATGGGCTGCATATGATGGTTCATGGGCGGACTCGCTCACCTCTAGATGTGGAATGTCATCTTTTACCAAGGCTCCGGTCCTTTTGCCATGTGTACCAGTGTCGTCAATAACCTCCCGATGTTCCTTCTTTGTTGAAGTGCTGTTTTTGTTGCCATCTTTTCCTGACACAACATCCTTTCTGTTATGTGTTCTACTATCACCAACATTTTCTGGTTTACTGCTGCCTTTCACAGCCTTCTGAACTTTCTTTTCTGCAATGACACTTGCGTTATTATTCTTCTCTGAAGCTCTGTTACCTGCTACACTGACAATGCCCTTGGTTCTGTTTGAAGTATCCCTTACTGAAGGCAAGGTTGGCACCAGTGAAGGCCTGTTAACCGCAGGTAGAGGTGTCGGAGGCAAGGCATGTTCCAGACGATGGTAGCCAAGGTACGACATGTCTCTGAACCTTCCTGGTGGAGGGGGTCTCAGCCATCCTAATGCTGACTGCTGCAAACTGAGACTTAGCTGGTCGAGATGAGATGTGCTTTGGAAGTTTTTCTTTTCACCCTCTGAGATGTAGCCATTCCCTGCTACAGTGCTTACCACAAGCACCAGGTGACACACCTGCCAACAAAGCATAAGCTACTTGAGACCAGACAAAGGCCAGCCAACACAACATGCCCATGGATAAAGCAGAATACTTCAAAGAACAAAAATCAGAAGAAAATGGATACAACAAAAGTCTTGTCTTTAAGAAAATTAGAAAATCTAAACTAAAGAAAATCATTAAGGAAGTAACAGTATATTCAGTGGCTTCACATATCACCCAAAAACTTTTAATAAATTTAAAAAGATCTTTAAGAAACCAAATATATCATCTTGGCAGCTATTAATAGATACTCAGTTTTAATACCTTTCTTGGAAGTGTTGAAAATAGTGTTGTTATGATAAATTAACTTCAAAGAGAGTCGAATAATGACACTAAACAACACTTACTTTTAAATTTTTCCGGAACATGTTTCAGAGACTTTGCCTCTATCCTCAGCCAGCCATCGACTGGTTCTCATTGGTGTAGTTCACAATATTTTGTCACAGGTCTCCTCTGGTGGCGGTTCAAGGAACTTGCTAAACAAATCTTTCTGGGGGATGTCGAAATTGAATACTTTGTTCCTATTTTTTTGAAATGAAGATTTGTTCCGATGTGGATAGTTCTTGTTTTCCTGATGTATGTTTTAGTAGTTTTGGTTCTGGATTTATGTTGTGGTTTTTTTCCCAAAAATGTGTGGCAACTGCTGATTTTTCTAATTGTTTGTATTTTATGTTTCTAAAGTGTTCCTTTGCTCTTGTTTCTAAATTTCTTTTGGTTTTTCCAAAATAAATTTGACTACAGTCATCGCATTCAATTTGATATATGCCAGATTTTTTGTTAGATGGAATGGCATCTTTGATGTTTGAGCAAATTAGGTTTTTTAAGGAGAAATGGTTGACTGGTGGTAGTTGAATGTTTTGTTTTTTTAAGACTTTTTTGAATTTATCATAGGCCCATGGATGGTAAGTGAATTTTTTGAAAATCATATTAGAACAGAATACAATAAAATAATTGAAATAGCACAAAAAAGTAACTTTCCCAAATTATTAGTGGACAAAAAAGTGAACTTAGCAAAAAAGAAGAAGCTACTAAAGGAAACCACAACCCTCTCAGCTACAGAAACTATTATGATTTTCAAAAAATTCACTTACCATCCATGGGCCTATGATAAATTCAAAAAAGTCTTCAAAAAACAAAACATTCAACTAGCAATTAGAACAATTAGAAAAATCAGCAGTTGCAACAAATTTTTGGGAAACAAACCACAACATAAATCCAGAACCAAAACTACTAAAACATACATCAGGAAAACAACAACTATCCACATGGGAACAAATCTTCATTTCAAAAAATAGGAACAAAGTATTCAATTTCGACATCCCCCAGAAAGATTTGTTTAGCAAGTTCCTTGAACCGCCACCAGAGGAGACCTGTGACAAAATATCATCAACTACACCAATGAGAACCAGTCGATGGCCGGCTGAGGATAGAGGCAAAGCCTCTGAAATATGTTCCGGAAAAATTTAAAAGTGTTGTTTAGTGTCATTAATCGACTCTCTTTAAAGTTAACTCAGTTTTAAAATTGTTAAATTCAAAACAAAAATGAAATCCCAACAATTAACAGATTCTTAATATAACAAATAAGTTGTAAGAATTGTGAAAAATGTGACATAAGTCGAAGTAACAGAAACCTAAAAACTAGAGTCAAAGAGCACTTTAGAAATATCAGATTCAAACAAGAAGATAAGTCAGCAGTAGCATTTCTGGAATGAAAACGATGACATTGATCCAAATACAAAATTACTAAAAGAAGTGATAAACCAAAATAAACTGACAACATGGGAGAACATATTCATATGGAAAAATAAGGACTGAGTAATGAACTTTGAAATCCCACCAGTAGATAATTTGACAAAGAAATTCATAGTTCCACCACCAGAAAGAGGAGAGTAGACGTTAAGAGACAATAGTTGGAGAGAGGTTGAAAATGGACACTATAGCTTCTACAACTAGTCCCCCAATAATATATACATGTAAGTGACAAAGTGTCGAAAAACAGACTACAAATATTTATTAATTTTTAGATGAGTCGTATTTATTACACATCTGCTTCACTTTCGTACCTATTTTGAGGACATGTTTCGCAAATCATCGTTTGCATCTTCGGCTCTTATGCGACTAAAGCTTGATCCAGTGGTGTGGGTAATTCTGGAGTTGTTGCTGCCATCTGTGGATTTAGTGATGAACTTAAATGTGGGATTCTCTTCTGGCGGGATTTCAAAGTTCATTAGTTGGTTTTTATGTTTTTCTATGTATATTCTCTCCCATATGACGAGTTCACTATGATTTTGTACATATTTTAGTAATTCTGCGCTATCTTCAATTTCATGATTTTCAGACCAGAAATGAGCTGCTATTGCGGACTTATCAATAGTTTTGTATCTTAAGTGCCTGAAGTGTTCTTTCTTTCTAGTGCCTATGTTTCTTTTTGTCCTCCCTATGTAAATTTTTTCACAGTCTTTACACTTAATCTTGTAAATGCCTGACTTTTCCTCTTGTTTTATCTTATCAGTATTATTACTGTGAAGTAGGTTTTTAATGTTGTAATTGTTTTTTGGTGCCAATGTTATATTGTATTTCTTGAACATTGGCACCAAAAGAGAATCCCACATTTAAGTTCATCACTAAATCGACAGATGGCAGCAGCAACCCCAAAATTACCCACACCGCTGGATCAAGCTTTAGTCGCATAAGAGCCGTAGATGCAAACGATGATTTGCGAAACATGTCCTCAAAATAGGTACGAAAGTGAAGCAGATGTGTAATAAATACGACTCATCTAAAATTTAATAATTTAATAATTTTTCGCTTCACTGTGGTGTTCCAATACAGTTAAATCTCGAGACTACAAATAGTTTTTTTCAATAAAATTATTTCACATTTGAGGAGGAATTTATGCAATTTATACTTCCTTACAAAATCTATTTGTCTGGACAAATAAGCTGCGACAGAATTTTCTTATCAGATTACAAAGCAGCTATGCTATTGTTGCGTATAAGGACTGAACAAGATTTGGGAAATATTTTAATTATTGGAGGTCCACATTTCATTTCGTGGTAAGCTCCAGGCTTCAACAGGAGTTAACAAGTTGAGACAGGTTGGATGACTCAGTGATCAGAGTAAGCAGTGGTATTGAACTGCCAGCTCATGCTTCCTGTTAATTCAACAGAAAAGTTTAAGAAGCGTCATTCTTGGGTTGCACAATATTACACTATAGATGTAAACCCTGTGTTATGAACCGCTGACTCATATGATAGCAGGCATTTTGGAAGTCAGTTCTATTTAAATGATTACAGTCAGTAAGGAGGGGTTAGTTAGATCATTGTTAGTTAGTTAGAGGGTTGGATGATGCTGCTCTAGTCTTAGAACTTGTTGATACTTCTACAACACTTAACCGATCAGAGTGAACCAGAACTCTATGCTACTTTACATAAAAGGTAATATTTATTATGCATTAATTGATTTAATATCTGTCTTGATTGCACCCTTTATCTCTTCCAGATAAAGGAGAGTTTTGTTTGATTTAAGTTCTCCAATCTTTGGAATATATTTGTCAATGTTGTTGAGAGCCAATCACTTTAATTTAACCGTAATTATGTCACTACCCTTTGACCTGTTAGCTCTACCATCTGCTCCCTTATCCTTTCAGTAGTTACACCCCCAGTTGTTGATTAGGTTTGTAAGTCATTCACCCCCCCCCCTTACAATCCTGATTGCAACAATATTCAAGCTATTATTTTAACTGACTACTCTAAAATGGAAACATAAATAAAATTCATAATGTGATGAAACATCTCCAAAAGTTAAATAAGCTTTGCAATGGATTTCATCTCACTGTGGAGATTCTGAGAATGGGCAAGCAGTTATGTTGTCCAAAAAGGGTTTCAAAATTATGAAACAGACAAAAAATGAATTAAAAGCATTTTAATTACGACAAATAATTTTTGCTCTGAAAAAGTTAATTGGAAGGATCTCCAGAAGAAGATCTATGTAGATAGGCCATGAGTAAGTGGACATTTATTGACTTCCCTACAGTGTTTTTTATGCAGTAAAGATAATTCTGGGTGAAGTTGTCAAAATTCAAAAAGATTTAGTCTGTAAATCTGCAGAGCAAGAAGAAGAATGATTTTATTATCAATTGTTAGCATTAGATTTGGGTGTCACAGCTGATCTACTAACTCCAAGGTTACAGGTTCATACTGTGCTCAGACCGATTGTTGAAGTATACCTCACTGGGATCCTGCTCTCTGCTACGTCAGGACTACTCAACTAACCTTCTCTCGGTAGAGTTTTTCTGGAAATTGCAATTTTTAAATGCAGGGTTATTGGATTTAAGTAGAAAGAGATAGCATTCTACTTCTCTGGTGCGTGAACAAAACAAGTTGCAGCCTGGGATTTCATTAAGGACAGGATTCGGTACGTAGGCCAAAATGATGGTCCCATTGTTCCTATGTCCCTAAGCGGGGGCACCTCCGGGAGGAAGGATGAGGCGAAGGAGACAGAGGGCGGCTGATTCAAGGAGACATGACAGTACAGAGGGAATGGTTCCTACAATTTACTTGAATAGAGACTTCCTCCGATAGGCCAGGACAATGGACACGCTTCTCTACAGCGGGACGGCAACGAGCCCCAAAGGTCCCTGGCTGGCGGTCCCGAAATGGTTCCAAGAGAGGCACGGAGACCGGCAACCGACCTATCGGAGGAGGAAGTAGTTTTCCTCATCCTGCCATGCACCGCCGAGACACCCGCCGGCACTGCTACCCTGATATGATGTGAGATGATAATGGAGATGAATTGGAGGGACAGGAAATTCGGGGGATGTAATTAACCCACCCAGCATTCGCCTAGCGACCCGGGAAAACCCGAAAAAACCCATGGGTCAGGTAGGTCGGAATCGAACTCGGGACTCCAGAATATGCTCGGTGTTGCAGCCTGTTGGATGTAGTAATATCATTGGCTGGGGACACAAATTTGAGGCCATTGCTCGACTTCTGCTACTACGGTGTTACCTCGGAACCCGATATTGCCTAAACCGATGTTATAGACGTAACCAGGGCGTTTGGATGTAGTAAGTTGGTGCCTGATTTCATCCTCCTCGTATGGAAGGGACGAGGCTTTCTGAAGTAACTCCACGGGAAGGACCGGCCAACAGAATAGATGGACCGAAGTCCTTTGTTCCGAACACCTTGTAATCATAAGTCAGTCTTGCCTCACGTTCAAGAGGTCCCAAGTTCGTTTCTCTGTCAGGGTGACAACTTATCCTGAGTTAACTCTATGTACCTACCCTGTACTTATCTGAGCATCATTTCACTCATCGCCAGATATGAGTTAACGTTAGAAGACGTATAGCATTAATGAGGTTACGAGCGCTCGGAACAGTGTGTAATGTGTTTTGTCGGCCTCGAACTTGAAAGGTGACGTGATTTTTATTCGGATTAATGGACACACGACAACGCCAGCAGACGGACGATGTGCCTGTCCTTGCCTACTAAACCATTTCAAGATGCGGCTAGGTCATATACGTAGAAGGTCACACGTTAACTATTACTTACCAGAAATAGGCAGTTCTGGTTATCTCTGGATGTGCTCAGCTGAAAAGATAATCTTGGCTGGATCCATTGTATAATCACTCTGCTCGAATGGTTATTAAGAAACCTCTCAGATACGCACTGATTACTTCACCTAGACATAACATCTGTCATTTGTTATTCCTAAACATTACATTGACTGAAGTGATGCTTTTATAGCAGTTCTTCGAGAAGTCTGCATAGTGCTGCTCAAACGGCTATTATCCTGGTTATTAACGGGTAACTTTAAGCTCTATGTACCCTGTACTCATTTGAGCACGTTTTCATCATAACATGTTTATGATTATAAATTTCTGGGAATTCATGTGGATAGTAGACTAATGTGGGACAAACATATATGAGGTACGTCCAGAAAGTAAGGTCTGTTTGGTAAAAGAATTACATTGTGTACAGTTACAGAAAAAGTATTTATTGCACAAAATTCTACAACTCTTAAACTACTTTTCCACATAACTGCCGAAATTTTGCAGGCATTTGTGATAGCGAGGCACAAGTTTTTGTATACCTTCTTCATAGAAGTTTGCCGCCTGTGTCTTCAACCAGTTGGAAACATTTTCTTTCAGCTCTTCGTCAGTGTTGAAGTGTTGACCGCCAAGGAAAGATCTGAGATGCAAAAACAGATGAAAGTCGCTGTACGGGGGGTGGTCAAACAGGTCCCAGTCAAATCCCTGTAGGATGTTTCTCGTCGCATTTGCAGTGTGTGGTCGTGCGTTGTCATGAAGAAACACAACACCTTTTGACAGCCGATAAAATTCATTCATTCAGAAAACGAATCAGAGATCTGACTTCACAAGCGGCGGGATTTTCAGTCAACACCGACATTGTAAACAAGCACAACAAAGCGTACGTGGCTGACAGCGATCTCACAGTGGCGCACGTTTCTTCTCCTTGATACAGAGCGTCTAACGTGCACGTGCGGAACTGCGATCGCAGCGCTGCAGTGGAGATAAATTGAAACAGAACTTACTTTCTGGACGCCCCTTGTATTATACACTTTGTGTAGTAGGGTTGGTCAATCAGTTTATCTATTAAAATATGTTAAAGCATTATTAGGAGAAAAGTACCTAAAGCTAATATATTGCGGAGTCATACATTCACATATGGTGTGGGGTGGCGCTGCTGAAGTACATTATTTGTTTTACAAAGAAGCTATGTAAGAAGAATGTATAACCTCACATCAAGAGAATCGGGTATTCAAAATAAGTTGTTAATATTACACTCTCTGTATGCATATCGTGAGATTTTGCTCACTAATTTTGAATAGTTAACCAAAAATATCGATGTGCACTGTTATAATACCAGAAATAAAACTTATTATCATAAATCTACAAATGTTCAAAAAGATGCCAGTATGATGGCAGATAAAAGTATTAACTGGCACAAAATTTAACGCTAACTGAGAACATGCCTTAGATTGAAATATCTGTTTAACCAACGAATTATTTTATAGGTTTAGAGCATTGAATATAGATATATGTATTTAATCTGTACTGACCAAGTCAAAATTTGCTAAGAATCTACGACTAATAAAATAAAATTCAAATTTCAATTCGTCTGATATGACAACGTTGGAGGAGAAAACCTGTAAAGAGTAGTGTGCAGAGGGGGATTTTCTTGCATTCTTGAGATATAGAAACTTTGATATTTATCAGACATTTATAGTAATCAAATACATTGTAAATGTGTTTTTTGGCGGAAAGAGACATATTCGCTTGTGTACAAACATAATCCGGACGATATCGGATTTCGCTTAATACGGACAAGCATCCTTAAAGGAATCTGCGAATTGCTAACTTAAATTATGGTACTGCACTAAGACAAATTTAAGGAAATTGTCCATTTTATTATTGCACAAACTGTTACAATGGTACACTAGGATGTGCTCTTTCCCACATCCTAGCTGTACCTGCGACAGGGCTTACAACTGTTGTCAAAAGAGTTAGTTTAACATTTGCCTTTCTCAGATAGATTAGATTAGATTGATTTGCGTTCAGTAGGTTCATTGTAGCCAGAAAAGGCTGTGAACATTGAACATGTCCAGAGGTATAAAGTTTAATAGCATATATATGTACAAAAGTTAACATAAGACACATATTATAGTATACAGGCAATATGAACAACAATATGGAAAACAAAGCAGGAATAATTATATATGATACAAAATGAAACACTTTTTAAACCAGCTTTCACTTGGCTTATGCCAGTACGTCTCAACCTTTTTGCAATGGATACCATTCTTGTTATTTATTAAATACATATACATTAAAAATAAACTTTCAACTTGCATCAAATATTATTAGTAATGATTTGTCATTGGAATAGTTAGATCCTACTTATAGAGCTACAGAAGCAGATATTAAGCTAAAGAAACAAATCGAGTGTACAACTACAATGTCATCAGGGAAACGCGAGCATAAATCGCTCGTGAAACCGAAAATTATCAAAAGGCTCGAAAATGCTGCCACTCTTGCATGTGTGTGTCTGATTCAAGGCCGAGTCGGCCTTGGTCTGATATAAGATCCATGATTTTCAATTTTGCAAGTGTGGTAAACAGCATTTCGAACTCTACACGATGCGTAGAAGACATTTTTGTATGAAGACTGTTGAATGTAATTCGGTTACTCTGGTTGGGGTTGGCAAGTAAGCTGTTAAAGTAGACTGGCTTGACGGAGATTATCTAGGCAATCACATCATGACTGACGAAGAAATTGTGGGAAGTTTAAGCAATGGAAGGGTCTCTTGTAGCAAATCTCTGGATTTCGGAAAGTCGAAAGTGAAATTAAGTGAGGTTAAACAGCAACTTGAGTGCTGTAATAGATTTTATCGAGAAAACAGATTTCTACATACTACCATAATTTCGTGATCTCCTTGTGCTGTGATAAACCGCAAAAGAAAATTGATGGTTTCTTCAAACCAAACAAATGAAGAACGTGTAATTAAAATCAGGTAGGCCTATTGTATCTTTATAATAAAGTTATACGTAAGTACATACTCTAATTTCATTCACAAGTTTTTCCTGTGGTGTTCATTTCACTAATCCGGACAACATTAAGCCCCAGTTGGTTCTATGTATTTGTAAACATTGGCTTAAAGATTCTCGTGAAGTTAGAACAACTTATGTTGTCACTTAGTCACAATAGCTACGTTTGTTAACGTGGTAAGTTTAAACCTATCGAAGGGAGAGGAGTTTAAAGATCCTTAGCATGGCTTACTTCGGAAGGGAAGTAAAGTGTCGTAAATTTACGACACGTAAAAGAAGTATGATTAAGAGGCCTGATGTAACCAAATCAGTTCTACTCAGCTCACTAGTTTTGTTCTTCAGAGTTCATATACTTCGTGTTTTTCTCAAGATAGAATGGTCGCTTGCTAAGTCCCGCTCTCACAATAAAAAAATAATTCTTTTTCTTTATTTCTCAACATAATCTCCAGAAAGGCTCATACATTTGTCATATCAGTGTTCTAATTTAATTAAACCATCTCTGTAGTCTGATTTATCATTATCCTCAAAATGCCCGCCCCGGTAGCGTGCCTGCTTCACGTTCAGGAGGTCCCGAGTTCGAATCTCGGTCAGGATGAATCACCTGGATAAGGTTTTTCCGGGGTTTTCCCTTATCCTTAGAGACGAATGTCGGGTAACTCTAAGCTCCATGGACCCCGGACGCATTGAGCATCATTTCACCCATTGCATTCATCGTCCGATATGACTAAATGTTGGAGGACGTAAATTACAAAAAAAAAAAAAAAAAAAAAAAAAAAAAAAAAAAAAAAAAAAAAACACACACCTCAAAAATAGCTGTCTACCTCATCAATGACCTCGTGGTTGTTGTGAAATCTTCGTCCTACAAGAAACGTTTTGAGGTTCGGGAACAGGTGACAGTCACTAGGTACTAAATCTGGCAAATAGGGTGAATGTTCCAGCAATTCGAACTTTAATTCACACATTTCTACCACTGCAATTACTGAACGATGGACCGGAGCATTGTCGTGAATATAAAAGATTTTCTCTTTACCAAATGAAGCCTTTATCTTTTCTCCTCATCACTCAAACGTTGTAGTAAGCGTGAGTAGTAGTCACCAGTTACCCTTTTCCAAGTAATCAATAAAAATAATTCCCTGTACATCCCAGAAAACACTCGCCATAACCTTGTTAGTTGACAAAATTGACTTTGGCTTTTTTGGAGTTGGTTCACCTGACGCAGTCCGCTGTTTCACTGTGATTTCTTTTTCTTTTGTAATTTACGCCCTCCAATGTCAAGTCATATCGGACGGTGAGTGAAATGGTTGAAATGATGCTCAAATGAGCCCAGGGTCCATAGAGCATAGAGACTGTGATTTACTTTCTGGAGTGTAGTGATGTATCTAAGTTTCATCCATGGTAATAAGCCGTCTCAAAAATTCACTGTGATTCTTTACGGTAGAGCTCCAAATTCTTAACAGAAACAGTTTTTCTTTACAACTTTTGATCAGTTGCCAACAAACGCGGCACAGATCTTGTGAAGGCCCAAAACATTACTTAATATATTACCTGCACATTCTTATGATATTTTTACAGTATCTGCAGTCTCAAAGCAGTCTTCTTGTACTAAATGATGAATGTTTTCAATGATCTCTGGAGTTGTGACTTCCACAGAGCGAGGCTCATCACTAGTACTCGTACGTCCCATTTTAAACTCTACAACCAACATTTTAATTATTTTATATGAAGTGACAGAGTCTTTCAATGATCTCTGTAGTTGTGACTTCCACAGAGTGAGACTTATCAGTGGTACTCGTACGCCCCATTTTAAACTCTACAACCAACATTTTAATTATTTTATATGAAGTGACAGAGTCTTTCAATGATCTCTGTAGTTGTAACTTCCACACAGCGAGACTCATCACTAGTACTCGTACGTCCCATTTTAAACTCTACAACCAACCTTTTAATTATTTTATATGAAGTGACAGAGTCTTTCAATGACCTCTGTAGTTGTGACTTCCACACAGCGAGACTCATCACTAGTACTCGTACGTCCCATTTTAAACTCTACAACCAACATTTTAATTATTTTATATGAAGTGACAGAGTCTCTCAATGATCTCTGTAGTTGTGACTTCCACAGAGTGAGACTTATCACTGGTATTCGTACGTCCCATTTTAAACTCTACAACCAACCTTTTAATTATTGTATATGAAGTGACAGAATCTTTCAATGATCTCTGTAGTTGTGACTTCCACAAAGCGAGGCTCATCACTAGTACTCGTACGTCCCATTTTAAACTCTACAACCAACCTTTTAATTATTGTATATGAAGTGACAGAGTCTCTCAATGATCTCTGTAGTTGTGACTTCCACAGAGTGAGACTTATCACTGGTACTCGTACGTCCCATTTTAAACTCTACAACCAACCTTTTAATTATTGTATATGAAGTGACAGAGTCTTTCAATGATCTCTGTAGTTGTGACCTCCACAGAGCGAGGTCATCACTAGTACTCGTACGTCCCATTTTAAACTCTACAACCAACCTTTTAATTATTGTATATGAAGTGACAGAGTCTTTCAATGATCTCTGTAGTTGTGACTTCCACAAAGCGAGGCTCATCACTAGTACTCGTACGCCCCATTTTAAACTCTACAACCAACCTTTTAATTATTGTATATGAAGTGACAGAGTCTTTCAATGATCTCTGTAGCTGTGACTTCCACAAAGTGAGGCTCAACACTAATACTCATACGTCCCATTTTAAACTCTACAACCAACCTTTTAATTATTGTATATGAAGTGACAGAGTCTTTCAATGATCTCTGTAGTTGTGACTTCCACAAAGCGAGGCTCATCACTAGTACTCGTACGCCCCATTTTAAACTCTACAACCAACCTTTTATTTATTGTATATGAAGTGACAGAGTCTTTCAATGATCTCTGTAGTTGTGACTTCCACAGAGCGAGGCTCATCACTAGTACTCGTACGTCCCATTTTAAACTCTACAACCAAGCTTTTAATTATTGTATATGAAGTGACAGAGTCTTTCAATGATCTCTGTAGTTGTGACTTCCACAAAGCGAGGCTCATCACTAGTACTCGTACGTCCCATTTTAAACTCTACAACCAACATTTTAATTATTGTATATGAAGTGACAGAGTCTTTCAATGATCTCTGTAGTTGTGACTTCCACAGAGCGAGGCTCATCACTAGTACTCGTACGTCCCATTTTAAACTCTACAACCAACCTTTTAATTATTGTATATGAAGTGACAGAGTCTTTCAATGATCTCTGTAGTTGTGACTTCCACAAAGCGAGGCTCATCACTAGTACTCGTATGCCCCATTTTAAACCCTACAACCAACCTTTTATTTATTGTATATGAAGTGACAGAGTCTTTCAATGATCTCTGTAGTTGTGACTTCCACAGAGCGAGGCTCATCACTAGTGCTCATACGTCCCATTTTAAACTCTACAACTCACCTTTTAATTACACTGGTCGACAAGGTTTTTTTCACTAGAGATCTGAATAGTGAATCTAGTGGCATTTTCCATCCTGAATTCAGATATGTAGTCAGAATTTTCCCATCAGGCATAGTTTTTCTGTAAAAGCTACTTTTCAAAATATGATTTTAGCGTTTTCTTTGTCCTGTCATAGGAACCGTTACCGCATATGTAGCTATTTTACTCAAGCTGTATTATTGAAATTATTTGCAATGTCATGCTGAAGCGCAGTAAAACATGACTGAGCAGGTTCATTGTTGTTCATTGTTGTTTAGATATGTTCAGACCTGTTTGGCATTGTGATGTGTCAGTATTGAGCTGACTGTGAGATTGTTGAGTAGTGAAATATTTCCTTCCTTTCTGTTTAGAAGTGTATTGTGTATGTTGTGCATGTTGTATTTCTGTGCTTTATTTTTTCATCATGCCAAGAAACTGTGTAAATCCTGCAGATAATTTCTGCTATATTTGTGGTGAGCTGACCTTCAAGTTTCAGAGGCGAAATTTGACCCCACTTGTAAAGAAATGTTATAAACTTTACTTTGGCTGTCAAGTTGGTGATTTTGATAAGAGCTAGGCCCCAAATACATGCTGTGTTTCATGTGTCAGACTGCTGACTGGGTGGAAAAATGGTACACATCATATGCCATTTGCAATTCCCATGATTTGGAGGGAACCGAAGGATCATTTAACTGACTGTTATTTTTGTTTGACAAATATTAGAGGAATCACATCTAAAACAAAATATACAGTTAAGTATCTGAATTTGCAATCTGCAATGAGACCTGTCTTTGTTCATTAGAACCATACTTTCCCAATCACCAAGACCTTAGTGACCTGATTCGTGATTTAAATCTGCCTAAACAGCAAGCGGAAGTTTTAGCTTCTAGACTCAAAGGGTGGAATCTACTCCAAAAAGATGTAAGAATTAGTAGATATCGTAGCCGCCATAGTGTTTTCAAAGTATACTTCTCTGAAGAAAATGGTATTGTGTTTTGTAATAATATTTGTTCAGTTATGGAAACTCTTGGACTTCAACACCGGCCAGATGAGTGGCGATTGTTCATAGACTCCTCTAAAGTAAGTTTGAAGGTTGTGCTGCTACATATTGGCAATAAACTTCCATCAATACCGGTAGCGCATGCCGCTGGTATGAAAGAGACATATGAAAATATGAAACTAGTTTTAGAGAAAATACAGTATGGAAAATATGAATGGAATATCTGTGGTGATTTACAGGTCATTGCTTTATTGCTTGGTTTGCAACTTCGGTTCACCAAATTTTGCTGTTTTTTGTGTGAGTGGGACAGTAGAGATAAGAAGTCTCACTACGTTAGAAAGTCATGGCCAAAACGTGAATCTCTTATCCCTGGCCAGAAAAATGTGGCATGTGTTCCTTTAGTGAAGCCTGAAAAAATATTTTTACCTCCATTGCATATTAAGTTAGGAGTTATGAAAAATTTCGTCAAAGTTATGGATAAACTTTCTGATGGATTCTTGTACTTGAAATCGAAATTCCCCAAAGTCAGTGATGCTAAATTGAAAGAAGGAGTTTTTATAGGACCACAAATCCGATCATTAATGGCTGATGAACATTTCGAGGGACTGTTAAATCCACTGGAGAAAGCAGCCTGGCAGTCTTTCAAAAGTTTGTGTTGCAATTTTATTGGACACCATAAAGCAGAAAACTATCGTGACATAGTGGCTGATCTTCTGCATTCTTATAAAGCTATGGGATGCAACATGTCTTTAAAAATTCACTTCTTGGACTCTCACTTGGACTTCTTCCCCGAAAACCTTGGAGCTGTCACCGATGAACACGGTGAGCGTTTTCATCAGCAAATTTCTACAAAAAAGAAGAGGTACCAAGACAAGTAGAGTTCCACTATGCTGGCTGACTACTTTTGGACTAAAATGAGAGACGTTCCAGATGCAAAATATTCCTGAAAATCACTATCTACCACTTTCTAGGTAAGTCAGAATCAGTCGTTATAATTTTGAGTTAGATAGCTAGTTACGGATTTTTTGGAATATTATAAAAAATTCAAATGAATATCACACAAAACTCCTGCCCGATGGGGAAAAACTGTAATTATATTT
Source organism: Mantis religiosa (assembly GCA_030765055.1). NCBI lineage: Eukaryota > Metazoa > Arthropoda > Insecta > Mantodea > Mantidae > Mantis > Mantis religiosa. The sequence continues at coordinate 1,300,936 of CM060956.1, forward strand.
GAATTCAGCACGAAAAATACTTTTAGAATTTGTTATTTTAATTCTTGTAGAAGAAAAAAAGTTAAATTTTGTCGAAAGTGACAGTCTTTCAATGTATTGTCAATTTCCTCATTGATTTCTTTAGGCGTTAAGACTTTCAAATGGAAATATTTAATCACTGCTCGTTTTTCCAAACCCTCCATTTCCGTGAAACCTCTACACTTGCCTTGTTTAAAATGCTGTCATTCAAAAACCAAACAAGCTATTGACCTGTAACCATAAATACAAGCTAGTCTAGAGTTAAACTATATGATGCTATCCGTCAAACTGGCCCAGTGGCGCTATCTCCATAAGGAACGGGTCTTATCAGCTGACCCTTGTAGAATGACACAACGGCAGATACTGACGGTGCTGAAGATAACGTTTTATTTCTCATTTTTTGATCCATAATCAGATAATTCCGTCTTTTCAGTTTGGCTTTCGCCCGAAGCATGCTACCACTCACCAATTGCTCAGAATCACGCAGTCTATTATTCAAGGTTTCGAAAACAGGCAATACACCGTAGCAGCATTCCTAGATATCGCCCAGGCATTCGACAAGGTGTGGCACAGTGGACTACTACTTAAAGCATATCGCATTGGTCTCCCTTATTATCTGATACAAATCATAGCAAGTTTTCTCACCAATAGAACCTTTGTGGTGCGCATTGCTGGTTTCACATCCACCCGACGGCCTATTTTAGCAGGTGTACCTCAAGGTTCAGTACTTGCACCACTCCTCTTTAATATATTCACTTATGATCTTCCTGATATAGCTCCAGTTTGTACGGCGTTATACGCAGATGATACTGCTCTCTATTATTCTCACGCCAATATTCTTCATGCCATTCAGAAACTGCAAATTGCCCTAGATCAATTAGCTCATTGGTTCTCTCACTGGCGCATTTCCCTCAATACTAACAAGACAGAGGTTAAGATCTTCTCTTTACGACCTTATAGGGATCCTCCTTCACTACGGCTGCTGGGGGAACCGCTCTCATGGTTACCAAGCAATGTGCCAGTGAAATACCTTGGGGTGTTACTGGACACTCGACTTACTTGGAACGCCCACATCTGTCGGTCTGTTACGCTTGCATTTGCCCGGCTATCAAAACTGTACCCTCTACTCAACAGGCGCACTTCACTTGGTTATGAATCCTCCCTGCTTCTTTACACATCTCTAGTCCGTCCTATTTTTACCTATGCAGCTCCAGTCTGGGGTGGCACCAGTAAGACTAATCTCCGCCGACTGCATGTACTACAAAACAGGGTGCTTCGTACAGTTACAAACGCTCCATGGTTCATCCGAAACCAGCAGCTTCATCATGAGTTTGGTCTTCTACCCGTTCACCAATACATCCGACGCCTGGCACGTCCATTCTTTTACCATCTCCAGGAGGTCCCTGGAGCTGTTACCTACCGTCTCGGCTGTCGCACTCGCCAGCCAACTCGCCTGAAGCGCAGACTGCCCCAAGATCTTCTCCTGAGTGACGTCTCCAGCACAGACGACTCAGACACGTGATTACTACCATCAGACTTTAAGTTCTCAATTTGTGTTACAGTTATCCTCCATATTTAGTTAGAGGAGTCGTTCATGGCTACCTCCATTGTTATGTGTCCTGCTCCTATGTATCTTATAACAAACATCTGTAAAGCATAATTGCTGATCGATGGATAAAATAAAATAAAAAAAAGAAGATAACGTTTCAGAATGCAGGACTAACAAGCTCCACTTCTCACTGCGGTCTCCCTCCCCCCATGCACTGCCGGCCATTCACACCTCATTGTTCCGTAGCACACGAGACTGGTTCTCTCCTCTCCACTATGTATGTAGCTTATAAACAACTATTCGGTATAACAGAAGCAACCTAAAGTCATGACCGAAAGCTTCTGATCAGAAATTGAAAATGTATTTTAAATACTGTAGGAGCTACAGTAATGCTTAGAAATGAACAATGGAGAAACTGGTGTTTGATAGTCATAGTTCAAGGAACATATTTGGATATAATTATGAACAACAGAACTACGCAAACAAATACAAGATTAATGTTACAGTGATTTTTTTGTTGTAATTTTACGTCTTGCAACGTTGTCATATCGGACGATGAATGGAATAGGTAAAATGATGCTCAAATGAACCCAAGGTCCATAGAGCTTAGAGTTACCCGACATAGGTCTTTCAGGATAAGGTAAAACCCCGGAAAAACCTTATCCAGGTAACTCACCCTGACCGAGATTCGAACTCGGGACCTCTTGAACGTGAGGCAGACATGCTACCACCACGTTCCCTGATGCTCCCACACAAATTCCGCTAAGCGTTTAAATCTTGTTTCATTGTTTACTTGTATTGTTGAAGTGGATAGTTTATGTATTGACAGTGTATATGTTGTTGATATTGGAAGCTATGTTATTTCGCTTCAAATTGTCAAACTGATATGAAATTACGGCTGCAGTACCGACGTGACGTCAGTTATCCTTGTGCCAGGTCCGTATTATCCCGGTTATAGGGTTGGCAGTATCTATTTCAGATGAAACGTGTTAACTATTGATTTTTGTAGCACAGTACTACTATATGTTAAAAGGCTGAAGTAGCAATAAGGGGGCATAATGTTTGGCAGTATTTAGAAATGTATGCATTCATTCAAACATTATAATTATTTTGAGCACTTACATATTAGAATGTCTTGACACGGTAACCGGTATCCGTGGTCCAGACTTCCGGATACAACATGCCAGCTGTTCAGACCACCTTCTGACGTTTAAAGCCGTGTGCATGCGCATGCGCATGGATACTGAGGTTGCAGGTTGCATCTTGCCGCTGAAGGAACTGTACGGAATGTAACTTGTTTGAAAACAAAACCTTCAAAAAGAACCGTATTTTAATATACACACCTACGTGAAAGGAAAGTGGTACTGAGTCATCATTTCGGAAGTGTTTGCGTGGCAGGTGCAACGGCTGTTTGTTTTTGGTATCTGTGTGTCTGTTTAGCTTACAAGGTAAGGAACTCATTAGCTATTTATATAAATGCCAACAAAATATGAAAGCTGTCACGTAAGTCCTGGAAGTGAAAGTATAGTGGTCCTGTGTTGATATACTAATATAAACTGGAAGCTGTAATAACCTCGGAACTAAGAAGTAATTGTTTGTTTTTAGGTTAAAAAGGCTAAGTTAGGTGACACACATGTTTTATGTCAAATAGTGATGTACTCTAGCACAGAATTACCAAACGAGGAACCAGACAATTTTACACGTATAGAAATTTTATTACTGTGAGTAATACTCAAATTTAATCTTGAGTGTTTGAGTTCGTGTGTAATATAGAACGTTTTAATTCTATCTGTATCTGAGTTGGAGACATTATAATTCATCCAAAAACTCAGTATCCCTATTTATTCAACAGAAGTGCACGTCAGAAGAAGGAAAGAAAAAATGAACAAATATGAATATCTTGTGTATGACTTTAAGAGTTTGTGTCAAATCATAAACGAAGTGTGAACAAATATGTAGCAAATATCACACTTAGGAAGTTACCATACCTTATAAAGCCCCTAACCTAACTACTACAAACATTTTCATTATTTGCAGTTTCAATAAATGTTATGTAAATGACTTATGCAGCCTTCATTATTCTCATATGACTATATTATAGTTCTTTGCTTATTTATTTCATACCTACCATTTGTATACAAAGTGCTTATTCTTTTATCAGACTATACAAGTAATGAAACATTGTACTTCTTACACAGCATTTCATTCATACTTTTCTTATTTCTCAACATTTTTAGTATTTTACCAAGTATTAGGCAGATTCTTTCAAGTGTGATGGACAAATCCAACAGTAACTGTGTCATTTAAGAATCAATACAATACCTTTATTTATATTTTGAATATAATTTTAGTATGCTTTACAGTGGTTTTATTGCCAAAGTACCTTTTCAAGAAGCATTTGTTTCATATGAAAATTTCATAGCAATATCAACAAACATATCAACCCAAGTAAACAAACAAATTAAATCTACTATGATGGCTTTATTTTGTCTGAACTATGTCAACAAGAGGATGCATGTTCCTTTTATTGTGGATGCAATGTAAAAGCGTTGGAGTTAATGCTGATGCCTCCCCTTTAGTATGATGTTTTCTAATGCTGAGGCACTGGCAAGGAAGCCATTAGCCCTCTAGCTTTCCAGTATTTTTCTTGAATGGAACTGATGGCAGATAGTGTGTTGCAGGTCATGTCATGTCCTCCTTATTGTACAGTGGACAGACAGGAGTATCATGAAGTGGTGTTTGCCCAGGTAGTCATGTCCCGTAATTAGTTAATCTCGCTACAGCATTGTTGATAATGTGTTTCTATTTTTTTATCCTTTGCCTGATGTATAATTCTTGTCTGAAGATATCTCTGAATTTTTTTGTTACGACTTGCTTGATGGACGAGGAGAATTTTATGGTTTTCTTTTGTTTAATTGTGCAGCCTTTCTTTGCCTGCTTCTCTTTGCTTTCTATGTCACAGTGACCAGGTATCCATTGAAGACAGATGTTTTTGCAGTTGTCTAATGATTTGTCTGCACTGATTTGCATTGATTTAGAGGTATGGGAGATTAAGGCTTGAATTGCTGCTAAAGGTCAGAGAGGATCATGGCATTAGTGAAGTGTCTTATATGGTATAGAAGTTGTATGGAGGTACAAATAGCTGAAATTTGTTGAGTGTTTGCTAATTGACTGGAAGATGGAAAAAGGGGAAAGTTACCATTGATTGTTGAACCATTGGTATATACATGAAGCCATTTTTCTGGTGGATAATTTGAGTTTATTGCTTCTAAAGGCACTGACTTCAGCACTCATGTAGATGTTTGGGTTTTGCTGATTGGTACACATAATTCCAGATTAGAAGAGATATTTCTTTATACAGAATTCTTCTTTGAGGTCTGGTATATGATATGTTTACTTGAGATTTGTAGGCTCCCCTAGTGGATATGATATAAGTTACAAAGAGGAACACAGTCAAGAATACATTTCTCTTTTTTCTTTTGTTTTACTTTTTGATATATATCATCTTTGAATAAAAAGTTGAATATAGATGGCTAAATAAGAAAGTGATAAGAAAATGTGTTATATACCAAACTTTGATGAGTTTAAGTAACAAAATCATATGTGACATAATTGAAAGAAAACTGCTTTGTGTTTTCAGTTTAGGCTGATGTGGTTCTCTTTTGATGTTCTTTTAGTGCTCTTTTTCTTTGCAAGAGTTTATTTGAGCAGTTTTCTGTTAGGGCTTGCATTGCTGGTACTGGTGTTGTTTTAGTGGCTCTGGTTATGAGTTGTAAAGCTTGGTTTTGACATATTTCTAGTTTGTTGATGGTGTAGCTAAGGCTTCTGTGCTGGTTGTAGAAAGTTCTGTAGGTTATGTTCAAAGTTTGTCTTTACTCCAACTTTGTGTAGTTCACTAACTTCATTTGCCTTATATCATTAAAACATAAGAGGATTAAAGAATAAAATGGAGAAGCTAGATAAACATATTGAAGATTTAAATTCTAACATCTCAGTAATGTGCTTGGCACATATGTTACAGTTTTTGTAGATGTAGACTGACTTATGAGGGAGTGAGTTTTATTTGTTAACAGTGCAGAGGAAACTTCCAAGGATGTATAAATAGGTTTATGCAAAAGTTCCCAATTATTTGTGGAGACTTAAATGTCAACAAAAACTAACCTCACTTTCCTATTACATACATTTAATTTGGAAAGTATTTCACTTTCAACTGTTCTATGACAACATTCCAAATTATACAGCAACTCCATTGTAAAGTGCACATCTGATGATGATGATGCTTAGGCACAAACACTGACAATAGAAAAAGCAAAATTACAAGAATTATCATTAATGAGCATGTCAATAAATTTATACTAGTATGAAACATGGGCTTATTTTTCAAATAAATGAGAAATTTGATGCATTTCTCAAAATTGTGCTATTTTCACCAAGAAAACAATTTATAACAGATAATGACAGTCAAACCTTGGGTTACTTCAGGTATGAGGTCCAGTGTAAATAAAAGAAATTTGTTCCTAATATATAGCACAAGTAGTGACCTGTACACTACAGAATATACAGTCAAATATTAAGTAATTAATGAAAGAAGACTGTTAATGAATTGAATGAGTATGCAAACTGAAACAGGGAGAAGTAATCCTAGCTGTACTATTTGTCCAACAGGCAATATTTTGTTAGTGCAGCAAGAAGCAAAACAAACCGATATGATCTAAACTCAAATCCTAAAAAATGCATATCCCAAAATTAACTGTAAATTTGAAATGGACTCCGCAACTCCCAAAAAGATAGATTATTTATCTCTCATAAGGCAAAACCTTTCTTAGTTGAGATGAGCTAAACACCAAATTGTTAAAATATTTCTGATTAAGCCAGTCAACCATTCTCTTTTTCAGGGCTATTTCAAGAAAAAAAAATGAAATACGCAATTTTTAAATGTTTATACAAAAATGCAGACAAAAGGCTGACTTCCGTCTTGTTCCAGACAGCAGTTTCTAAAGTAATGCAGAAAGTGATATACAAGGAGTTAAATAACATTCTGACATCATCCCAGTTCAGATTTAAATGTCAACAGACAATGTGGCACACTTACCAACTTCTGAATTAGTAACAGCTTGTATAAAAAGGAACTACTATTAAAAATATTCTGTGACTCGACAGTCTTGGTACAATGAGATCTTTATACATTGGTTCAGATTTTTATTTATGAAATAGAATGTAGAAAATCAGGACAAATGTTATGATCTGGAACCAGATGTCACACAAGACTCTAGAGTTATGAATGATCCCATGTAGGACTACGCAAAGTAGCTCTTCTATGAATACAAAGTTCTCTTGGCTGGCCCCATAACTCAGTCGATAGAGCACCTGTCTGCTGTGCTAGGGGTCCTGGGTTTGATTCCCGGTAGTGAAGGTGGGGATTTTTTTCTGACCAAGATAATTCCTCATCTTCCTTAGAGTCTGGAAGTATGAATGAGAGTGTGAATGTGTGTGTGATCTAATGATTAAAACCCAACAAATACGAGTTAACACCTTCAATATGTTACAAAGGAGAACGGCCACCAATATGATCATTGCAGTTAAAGGCGAGGTATAAATATGTACGTGATCTAATGATTAAAACCCAACAAATACGAGTTAACACCTTCAATATGTTACAAAGGAGAACGGCCGCCGATATGACCATTACAGTTAAAGGCAGGTATAAATGTGTACGTGATCTAATGATTAAAACCCAACAAATACGAGTTAACACCTTCGATATGTTCCAAAGGAGAACGGCCGCCGATATGACCATTACAGTTAAAGGCGGGTACAAATGTGTACGTGATCTAATGATTAAAACCCAACAAATACGAGTTAACACCTTCGATATGTTCCAAAGGAGAACGGCCGCCGATATGACCATTACAGTTAAAGGCGGGTATAAATATGTACGTGATCTAATGATTAAAACCCAACAAATACGAGTTAACACCTTCGATATGTTCCAAAGGAGAACGGCCACCGATATAACCATTACAGTTAAAGGCGGGTATAAATGTGTACGTGATCTAATGATTAAAACCCAATAAATACGAGTTAACACCTTCAATATGTTCCAAAGGAGAATGGCCGCCGATATGACAATTGCAGTTAAAGGAGGGGTATAAATGTGTGTGTGATCTAATGATTAAAACCCAACGAATACGAGTTAACACCGATATGTTACAAAGGAGAACGGCCGCCGATATGACCATTGCAGTTAAAGGAGGGGTATAAATGGAACAGATAAGAAAAAGTACTCTCATTCTTTAACTGGGCTTTTTTTTCTCTCATCTGTCCACATTTTTCCAGTCAACTTGCCACTTATGCACCTTCATCTGTCTAGGATATCATCTTGAGCGATTCCTGCCAATTTTAAATCATGCTTTACTTCACCAATCCATTTTATAGTGTCTACTTGTGCTTTACTTCCATTTTCATAAAATTCCATAGTTTGTTTGAAGTTAATCATTCAATATGTCCATAAAATGTTAACTTTCATTTCCTAATATGTCTATGAATGTCTGTATCTTTTTTTATTTCCTTTTTACTTGTAAGACTGTATTCTCTTTTGGACCTAAACATTTTTCTGATAATTTTACGTTCTTGTTTTTATATATTTTTGATATCTAGTTTTCTGTTCAAAATTAATGTTTCTGCTCCATAGAGGCATTCTGGTTTAGTTAGTGTTATAAACATCTTGCAACATAATGTTAACAAGGAGTTAGCAGATGATAATCTTGGAAAGTCATGTAGAGAGACTTTCAATAAAGCATTTGAATAACTCAACTTTTAGTTTGAAACAAGCTATCACTGAAATATGAAAAATAATAGAAAGCATAAGCAGTCAGATACAATAATTGCTCTTAAGTATTTGATAGAAAATTTGTTGGGCTCCAAATTGAAGAGATCAGTTGGAGTGTTGCCTCTGCATTAAGAAACTTAACCAAATTGCCTTAAGAAAAACATATTTTGCATTTTTCCACTCCCTGTTAAAGCAAGCAAGTGTTTTTATATTACAAGAAGGTGTATAGATGCTGGGCCCTGCCATTCCTGTGGGCCTAAAATTGTAAGTGGTACTCTCTAACGTCATAACAAGCCTTGCTGTACATGACTGCAGTACAAAGAATGCATATATCAGAAACGACGTTACTAACCTTCCATGCTACCTCAAACTATTATCCTGCAGGAAGTCACTCCCCAGTTGTGTAATATCCCATTTCAATACATAACGACAGTGATTTGATGCATTGGCTTACTGTAATGTATGATCTGAAATGATGTATGTGGATCCAACTAACAAACCGCTGCTTCTCTCATACGAGGGCTGATCAACAAAGACTGAGACTGATATTTTTTCACAGATGTTTATTACTGCAATTCAATGTTGACATGAACTTTTACAAAGCAGTCCTCTCCTACTTCAATGCACTTTTTATAGCGTCTCTGCCAGTCCTTTGTCAGGTCCTTGACAATTGCCCACTTTTCTTGAGCACTGCTTCGAATACCCCTAAGCTTTGCCTTTAGTGATGGAAATAAAAAAAGTCACAGGGTGCAAGATCGGGGCTATAAGGTGGATATGGTACACAGGTAATGTTGAATTGAGCCAGAAACTGCTTGACTTGATTTGCGACATGAGGGCATGCATTGTCATGATGAAGTCGCCACCCAGTCCGAGAAAGCTCTGGTCGTTTCTTTGCAATGTACTTCCTCAGCATAGCCAATACTGACATGTAGTATGCTGCTGTAACAGTAGTGTGAGAGGGAAGTGCATGTGACGTGAGGCTATGCATTGTCATGATGAAGTCGCCACACAGTCCGAGAAAGCTGGGACAGGAATTTGTGACCATTCGTCGTTAATTTGTCTCCATCTTCATCAGCCACACGTTCGGGCACAATTTGGGACAGGATTTCTATGTTGGACGCACAATTCTTTCTGTTCTCATGTGAGTTTTTGCGGCTGTCTATTTCCTCTGGTCACCAATTGTATCATCTTATTCTAAATAAGAGTCATGAGACATCTGTTTTTCAGGCGTGGTTCGGAATAAAGTTTCGGAGAAGTCAAATTCTGTAACTATTTAATTGTATTATTTAGATTACATTTTGCTTGAACTTCCTTTCCCAGTCACTTCCTACACGTCTATAAATTCTTACTTGGTTATATTTATACAGATTCAAACTGTTACTTAAATGTTCTTGATCTTGCACCACTATTCGTCACACTCCACCATTACAACAAAAATCTCTCTCTGCCAAGATTATTGATTTTTCGTAACTATCGTTACTCCTATCTTAATTTTGTGATTGGCCGATTTGATTCACGTCATAACATTACGTCATATTATGTCATACAATTATTACTTCGGCCAATCACACAATTACATATATTTTTATAACCCAAAACTACTGTTACAAAGCTCTGGTCGTTTCTTTGCAATGTACTTCCTCAGTGTAGCCTATACTGACGTGTAGTATGCTGCTGTAACAGTAGTGTGAGAGGGAACTGCATGTGACGTGAAGCCGTGCATTGTCATGATGAAGTCGCCACCCAGTCCGAGAAAGCTCTGGTCGTTTATTTGCAGTGTGCTTCCTCAGTGTAGCCAATACTGACGTGTAGTATGCTGCTGTAACAGTAGTGTGAGAGGGAACTGCATGTGACGTGAGGCCATGCATTGTCATGATGAGGTCGTCACCCAGTCCGAGAAAGCTCTGGTTGTTTCTTTGCAATGTACTTCCTCAGTGTAGCCAATACTGTGTAGTATGCTGCTGTAACAGTAGTGTGAGAGGGAACTGCATGTGACGTGAGGCCGTGCATTGTCATGATGAAGTCGTCACCCAGTCCGAGAAAGCTCTGGTCGTTTCTTTGCAATGTGCTTCCTCACTGTAGCCAATACTGACATGTAGTATGTTGCTGTAACAGTAGTGTGAGAGGGAACTGCATGTGATGTGAGGTCGTGCATTGTCATGATGAAGTCCGTCACCCAGTCTGAGAAAGCTCTGGTCGTTTCTTTGCAATGTGCTTCCTCAGTGTAGCCAATACTGACGTGTAGTATGCTACTGTAACAGTAGTGTGAGAGGGAACTGCATGTGACGTGAGGCTTTGCAATGTACTTCCTCAGTATAGCCAATACTGACGTGTAGTTGCTGCTGTAACAGTAATGTTAGGGGAAAGTGCTTGCTGGTTAATCATTCCATTACAGTCATCACTTTCCCTGCAGATGGAACAACTTTTGCCTTTTTTGTTGTTGGAGAACCTGGCAATTTTCACACTGTTTTTTTTTTGTAATTTATGTCCTCCAACGTTAAGTCATATCAGATGATGAATGGAATGGATGAAATGATGCTCAAATGAGTCCGGGGTCCATGGAGCTTAGAGTTACCCGACATTCATCTTACAGGATAAGAGAAATCCCCGGAAAAAACCTTATCCAGGTAACTCACCCTGACCAAGATTCGAACTCGGGACCTCTTGAATGTGAGGCAGACATTCTACCGCCATGTTACCAAGGCGAGCGTATTTCCACACTGTGCTGGCTTGTTTTCTTTCAGGACCATAAATGATGCAGCCATGACTCATCACCGGTGATAATGAAAACTTAATAGTATAAACTTGGAAGAAGCGTAGGAACAGTGAAGCACAAATTAGTACAAAAGTGAATCGAGAAGATATTGACACATTGCTTCACTCACACTGTTTATTCACAGGACATGTTTCAAGAGCTCTTGCTCCTATCATCAGCTGATACTCGACTAGTGCAAGTTGTAGTGGTTTTCTCTTTCTCCGTTTTGTCAATAGATGGCGTGATGTACTTGTCAAAGATGTCCGGTGGTGGAGTTTCAAAATTCATGACTCTATGACGATTTTTGTTGATTTTTTCCCATACAGAAAGGTCTATGGGGTGATTAACATATTTTATTAGAGATGTTTCCATTGATGTCATTTCTAGTATTCAAAAACTGAAAAGCCACTGCTGATTTTTCTGTTTCACCATTTTTAATGTTTCTTAGATGTTCTTTAGTTCTGATGTTAATATTTCTTTTTGTTTTTCCTATATAAATTTTAGGGCAAGTTTCACATTTGATCTCATAGATTCCTGGTTTTTCTTTGGTAGTGATTGAATATTTGGGAGGGCCTTTTAACAAATTTCTGATATTAAATCTATTTTGAGGTGTAAGAGTTATGTTGTGTTTTGAGAAGATTTTTTGGAATTTGTTATAGGCTGATGGGTGGAAGGTGAATTTTTTAAAAAGTTTTTTTCTCTTTTTCTCCTGTAGGTTCTAGGGTGGTGGTTTCTTTTATTTTCTTAGCTTTGTTGAGTCTGTTAACTGTTTTGTCTACTAAATTTGGGTTGAAACCGTTGGATATAGCTACTTTTTTTATGTGTAGGTATTCTTCTTGATAATCTTCTCTGTTTAGTGGAAAGTTGATCATCCGAAAGATTAAACTGTTGAAAATGGCATGTTGGTGTTGTTTTGGGTTGAAACTGTAGTTCTTGATGTAATTATCTGTGTGTGTCGGTTTCCGGTAAATACCAAAGGTGAGTTTGTTGTTCATTTTTTTTATCTTGATGTCCAAAAAGGGGAGCACACCATCCTCTTCTGTTTCTAATGTAAATTTTATAGCTGGATTTTGTATATTCAAAAGTTTAAGACTATCGTGTATGAGTTTTTTAGGTACTATTGCAAAAATCTCGTCAACATTGAAATAATTGAAATAATTTGAAATAATTTGGAAAAGTTTTTGTGATATGTGTTTCAAAAGCACTCACTCATAAATAAATCTGCCAAGAAGGGAGACAATGGGTTGCCCATAGCTAGGCCTGTTTTTTGTTTATAGATCTGTCCATTAAAGCTGAAAAAATTTTGATTGATACAAATTTCTGTAAGTTGTGAAAGTTCTTCTATTTCTTCAGATGTTATTTGTATTGATTCCAGCCATTTTTTGAGAAGTGGAATAAGCTCATTGGTAGGTATACTTGGATATAAAGAAATGACGTCAAAGGAAAGTAAAGCATCTGTAGAGTTGATCTTTGATTTTAAAAAATTCACCTTCCACCCATCAGCCTATAACAAATTCCAAAAAATCTTCTCAAAACACAACATAACTCTTGCACCTCAAAATAGTTTTAATATCAGAAATTTGTTAAAAGGCCCTCCCAAAAATTCAATCACTAGCAAAGAAAAAACAGGAATCTATGAGATCAAATGTGAAACTTGCCCTAAAATTTATATAGGAAAAACAAAAAGAAATATTAACATCAGAACTAAAGAACATCTAAGAAACATTAAAAATGGTGAAACAGAAAAATCAGCAGTGGCTTTTCATTTTTTGAATACTAGACATGACATCAACTTGGAAACATCTCTAATAAAATGTGTTAATCACCCCGTAGACCTTTCCGTATGGGAAAAAATCTTCATCAACAAAAATCGTCATAGAGTCATGAATTTTGAAACTCCACCACGGGACATCTTTGACAAGTACATCACGCCATCTATTGTCAAAACGGAAAAAGAGGAAACCACTACAACTTGCACTAGTCGAGTATCAGCTGATGATAGGAGCAAGAGCTCTTGAAACATGTCCTGTGAATAAACAGTGTGAGTGAAGCAATGTGTCAATATCTTCTCGATTCACTTTTGTACTAAACTTAATAGTATTCGATTTGATAACTCTGAAGCAGTGCTCAAGAAAGGTGAGGCAATTCTCAAGGACCTGACAAAGGACTGGTAGAGATGCTATAAAAAGTGCATTGAAGTAGGAGGGGACTACTTTGAAAAAGATTATGTAAACATTGAATTGCAGTAATAAACATCTGTGGAAAAAAAAATATATATATCAGTCTGAGTCTTTGTTGATCAGCCGTCGTATATTGCATTGATGTAAAATATAAGTTTAGGTTTTTGATTCAACTACTGGCAACAAAAATATTAAAGCTACTCCTTATTTTGCCGCTATGTGCATAAACATAGTTGATGATATAGTAAGTCACATATCTCATTGTATATCAGAACTTCTAGTGATTTATCAGGAAAATATGAGTCAGTTGGAGAATTTAATGTTATCTGGTATGTTGACCATAGTAGCTCAATAGTTAAGAGCAACTGGACAGAGACTGGGAGATCCATAGTTCAAATCTCGGCTGTGGATTGAACTTTTGTCTGATACTCATTTTATTCTGCAACAAGTTTCAATACATATACCATGAACTACACAAAAGTTAAAAAATTGTAAATAGGCTTTTTGTATGCAGAAAGGAAATTGTTCAAGTACTTGTTGCTTTGCTAATGTCTTAACTTCCCTGCAGTGTCAAAACAAACTTGATACCAAAGCACATTGGTTGACATGTGATATAAAAAGTGGGAAAGTTCAAACCTGTCGATTTTAATGAAATCAGTAACAATAAACTCATAAATGTAAATAGAGTTGGTGAGTATAGACCAATGTTTGTAACCGGTTTACCACAAGATAGCTAACATTCAGCACATTTGTTCATGACAACATTGTCATTACTCATTGACAGTTGAGCATCTTCCAAGGATGCAGACCACTTTTTACATAGAACAATTTTCATTATTTTTAGTCTCTTTAAAATGGTACTTAACTATTTTGATTAAAATATTATAAACTTAAGATGACTGAAATAGTAAGAGTTCAAATATCTTGGAGAATGGATTAGCTGGAATACTAAGGAAAATAAAGCAATGCAATCCAGAAAAAATAAACCTGAAGTAGCTTTCCAGTGAACAAAAGATACTTATAACAAGAAATCACAATCATGGGAATCCAAGAGTGATTAAACCAGAAGCACTGTATGCATCAGAAACATTCAACATGAATTTCAAGGGTCAGATAGAGAAGCTCGAATTAAAAGAATGGAAAATATTAACAAAGATCATAAGACCAAAATTTTAAGATAGTAAGAAGAATGAAACTCTCTACAAGAAAACTGAAAGACTCTCAGATACTGTGTGAAAAAGGAGGATAAATTTTTATAGCCATATTCTCAGAATGAACTCTAGCAGATTAACTAAACAAATCTTTGATTTCTTCCGTAACCGTAAAACAAAAGCTAACTGGTTTAAAGAAACTGAAAAAGACTTAGCAGAATTATAAATCACAGAAAATTCATTACTTGATGGGACAGCAAAAGTAATAACTAAAAATGAAAATATAAGGTTCAAAGATAAATCTACAATAAAATCCAAACCCATTATCTCGACAGAAGAAAGGAAAGAATAAATATGAGATAGAATGAAGAAATACTGGGAACTAAGAAAAGAACAACAGATAAGGAAATGATTGATTCAGCGTACCCCAAAGAAGGTGAAACGAAAAGAAGAAGAAACTTAAGACATTTGTATAAGAAATGAACTGTGTATCATAAAATATCTGTTAATGCTCTCTGAACTTGTCTGTATTGTTTGTGTAACAGATAAACTGTAAAGAAATAGACAAAATGTTGCTGCACAACAAGTGTAGATGTTGTTAAAACACACAATTTGTCTTAATGTTTGTTATGTTGTGGAATGAACCATTTCGAAGGTGTTCCTTGTCATTTGTTTGAATTTTCAAATATTTATCTTCTTTTAGTCAATTAATGGAAATTAATCATTTCTTCACACTAGCTGTATATAGGCTAAGGTTTTTGATAGATACAGTCAACATGAGGAGATCGTGGTTCAGATCCCGGCCATGGCATTGAATTTTTTCAGGTTGACTGTATTTATGTTCTTGTTATTCACCTCCTCTTTTGCCTTTGAGTGTGGGTCTTCTAACCATTTCTTTTCTGTGCCTGCCTCCAATTCCTTCTTTTTCATCCCTCTCTTTCTTGCTATTTCTACAAATGTTGTTCCCATTCTTTCTCAGTCTTCCCCATCACCTCCTTTCTTCTGATGTTACTTCATATACTTCTTTTGTCTTTCGCTGTTCGTCCATTCTAATTAGATAGTCCATACCATTTTAATTTCTTTTCTTTACCTTATCCAGTAATGGGTTTTTAAATACTTTTACACAAATACAACTATTTGCAACAAAAACTTCACTTATTTTAAGAAAATGAAGTAAATTTTTCTTATTAATTGATGAGATTGATTTCGTAAACCCTTGTTTACATCCTCAGCCATCAAACAACTTCGTCGTCAATGATACTATCAGAGGTTATTATGTTTTTTCAGTATTACCAAAATCTGAAAACAAAACAAATTTAAAAACAGAATCGACTGCCAGTATTTCAAAATTCATTACACGATGTTTATTTTTTAAAATTAATATCTTTTCCCAAACCATTAAATCTATCGGAAAATTTAATTGTTTTAATAATTTAACTTCAGGATTTATTTCATAGTTAAATGACCAAAAATGATCTGCTATGGCCGATTTATCAGTTTGTTTATACTTAATGTTATGAAAATTTTCTTTCGTTCTGGTTTCTAAATTACATTTTGTCTTTCCAATATAAACTTTATCACAAGTAAACTGATAAATACCAGATTTTTTATTATTAGGAATATTATCTTTTTTTATAGAAATGTAAATTTTAAACACTATATTTTGAGGAACCAAACTTATAGCAAACTCTTTAAAAAAAAATTTGAAAATATATATTAACCCAAGGATGCTAAGTACATTTTTTAAAATTATAATGGTCTTTTATTTTTTAAAGGTAGAAATATCAGTAACAGTTTTTTTATATTTAATTTTTTCAATTTTTTTATGTATAAAGTGTTTATTAAAACCATTAATTAAAGCAGTATTAATAATATGTTTATATTCTTTATTAAATTTTTTTTTATACAGGGGTATATTTATTAATCTATAAATCAAACTATTGAAAACAGCAAATTTATGTGAAAAAGTGTTAACACTTTTATTTTTATGTAATAATCAATTATGAGTAGACTTTCTATAAATACCAAAGTTTAATTTATTAATATTTCTTATCTTTAGATCTAAAAAAGGTAGAAATTAATTAATTTCAGTCTCTAATGTCAATTTTATAGCTTTATCTTGTAAATTTAGTAACTTTAAAGCATCGTTTATCAGGAACAATAGCAAACATATCTATACCAGGTTTTAAAAATTAAAGAACAAGCTTTAATGACTTCCATTTCGAAAAAAAAACCATAAAAAGATCAGCAAGAAAAGATGAAAGAGGAATACCCATTGCTAAGCCAGAAGTTTGTTGAAAAAATTCGCCATTAAACGATAAAAATTTGAATCTAAAAAAAAAATTAGTAAGTTTAACAAAATCAGCTATTAAGTCCTCATGTAATTTTTTACATGGTTGTAAATTTGTACGTAATTTATACTTTTGTTCAATAGAATGCTGGCAGTGAATGGCTACATGTTTACAGCTTACCAAGTATGTTGGTACTGGCGCTGCAATCCTTCACAGTTTACATCTTCTATACATTCGTAAAAATTGTATTATTATCTGACTGTAAAGCAGAATGTCGCAAAATAATAAAACAGTTCATTAATTGAAATAAAAGATTGGATATGAGCACATGGTAATGAAACAGTTGACTCTAGCCAAAAAGGCAGTAAAAATTACATCATACTCATTTGAGCAACTAAGTTATCACTATCAGAAGAAGCTCACTGACTATGTACAATACATACAGTGTGTGTGTTTTTAGGGGAAACTGTGGCGATAGAATGTGTAAACTCCATTAAACATATTTCGGTTATTTGCACATTTTTAGTAGTTTTTCAGTCATTCTCTGGATAACCCGGACTGGCCCTGGTCCTTAAACGAGGTTCTACTGTATTTACAAACTCCTTGTATTGCAGTAAAGTTGCTTATGAAGAAAGTGTTAGTTGGTGTGACCTATTGACCCCAAACCTCGCATGTCAATGAACTACTAGGATGAAATCCTACGGTATTTACTGCATTGTTGAGAAACAGTACTTGCCATTTAGTTAATAATGCTGTGGAGTGGAAAATAGTTATTGTTACTCCACAGAAAACGCGTTTTTTGTTGTAATTTACGTACTCCAACGTTAAATGATATCGGACGGTGAATGAAATGATGCTGAGATGAGTCCACGGTCCATGGAACTTAGAGTTACCCGACATTCGTCTTATAGGATAAGGCAAAACCCCGGAAAAACCTTATGTTTCGAACTCTGGACCTCTTTAAGTGAGGCACATATGTTACCGAGGCGGGCACGTTTTTTATGCTGTACTGACATGACACTTATACTTCACGTTATAATGATTTCCTTATGTGTACAATAAAAGTACAGTAGACTTTAAGTGATAGCTGTCTGACATTCCATTCCCTTTGTATGGGCGACAGATAAAAAATGATTAAGAGCTTCCCTTTTGAGAAAGGTTGAAACAAATAACAAGGAATATCTTGGAAATAGTTAATGCTACCATTAAAACATTTCTTTGCCATATCATCCTTTTTCGGGTTGTCATATAGGACGATGAATGAAACGATGTTTAAACGATTCCAGGGTCAATGGAGCTTGAAGTTACCAAGCATTCATGTTTCAAGATAAGGGAAAACCCTGAAATAATCTTATCCAGAATATGAGGCAGGCATAATCTGGTTAATTTGCTCGTTATAGACAGGTCCACATATCCTCGTCAGATTTCCCCAGAGCTGTTGTCTCTGCCCCATATGTATTATTAACATTCGATATACAGTATTAACCCAGTATGTGCCCCGAAAGTTTATAAATATCTTCAAAGAGCGGTTCTGCAGTACAAATCGCACCCTTAGCACTAACCTTGGTCACTTTATTGCTGTAACGGGACATGGAAACAATAGGTTTTCTGTAAGAGCTAAAACATCTGTTGCTGTAAGAATTCTAAGACCTAATAAAGTTTCAGTCTGAATCACGCCTCTTGAGAGTGAAGTAACGTGCTGTGTACCAATAGCGTAAAGTGCGACATGGATACATCTCAGGCATTACTGGTGAGTAATTGTAATGTTTCCTTACACCTCCGCGAGATCGACTTTTCTCACATCTAAGCTACGCGAGAGTAAAGCATATTTAGCATTATTCCCTGGCTGTGACAGACGTTTTAAGGCCTTCAGATGTTTCCTGTGCTCTGCCTCGGTAGCGTATGGTAGCATGTCTGACTCACCTTCAAGAGGTCCCGAGTTCGAATCTCGGTCACGGTGAGTAACCGGGGTTTCCCTTATCCTAAAAGACAAATGTCGGATAACTCTAAGCTCCATGGACCCTGGGCCCATTTGAGCATCATTTCATTCATGTCCGATATGACTTATAAAAGTTAAAGGACGTAAATAATAATAATAATAATAATAATAATAATAATAATAATAATAATAATAATAATAATAATAATAATAATAATAATAATAATAATAAAAGATGTATTTTTTAAAGTCCCTATGTAAACTTAGAGCCATTTCATGTTTTGATGTGGCTACTAGTACAACGTAATGCTATTGAACACATTGAGTAATGTGGATAACCAGTCACCTTGTTATATTATCCATTTTGACTTAAGTCCCCAACGTAATAGTGAAAGCTAAAACTCTTTTATGTCCAACATTTTGTTGTTCTTTTTCATTTTCTCAAAATCTGTTTTAAATGATTTTGATTAACATACCATATGGGGTATACCATACCATGTCCATGGGGCATACCATTTTTGGTGAAGTAAATCATGTTGAATTATTGTTTGTTATTGGTCCGTATTATTTCATATAAGAGTTCACAGCGTACTGTCTCATTTTGGATCAACACTATTTTAAGTGATATACCAACACCGTTAAAATACATTTATCCTTGAGATACTTGTAATAGACAGGGTTGCGGACTTCAAATCAAAGCGATAGTTATTAGGCCAACGAGTGGAATAATTGGCTCGTTGCTCCGGTAACGGCCGGGATAAAGGTAAATAAATACATGATTAATAACTACACATTTTCTGTAAGTAGATGAAAGTGAACTTGTACATTACCAGTATTTATGTTATTGCAAATAGCAACATACATAGCCTACACCACAGTTCAATGTCTTATTCCTTGTTTAATTTATTACTATCTTCTGTAAAATCATAACTGAATATTTGTCGCGTAGAATAATGTATTATACAAGTGGACAAACCTCCTCTTAGGATCACGTTTTAAATTGTTCTACTTATGGTTAAATTCTCTGTTTACCCACGTAGAGTATCTGTAGACGAGGAAGTAACGGTTCCTTTACTCGTGCGTCAGTTGTTTCCTCTGTACCTCGTAACCAAAACCGGTTCTTGGACTGATTGATAGTCAATCGTCTGTGGGTTGCGGACGTCCACTCCACGACAAATATTTTGTTTTAACAGTTTTTGTACGGAATGCAATACGTAATGAGAGAAAGTTTTGGTGTGTGACTTACCTGTTGCACATACATGTCTCTGGATACGTGATGCTGCAGTACAGAGCATTTATAACTTCCGTCTATGTATGTCACCTTATTTCTCGGACTGCTGCATTCAACACTTTACTTTCTCTGTCAAGCTGTACTTACTTTCATTACTTCAAATTAGCACAACTCAAATTTGATATGCCCAAAGCTATTAGATGGCTGAAACGACTTTAACTAAAATACCACATGATCATGTACATCCGCCAGAACACGAGAAATACAATAATGTTAAACGTAAGTTGGTAGTAGATGTGTGACTATCCTCGCAGCAAACGATGGATGTGGTTTACCAGGGTCAATGTCACCCACTTCATGTTAAACATTATGGCTCAAGCCCTCATTCGGGAGGTCCGGGTTCGATTATCGTGGCCGACCTACCTGATCCATGGGTTTTCCCGGGTCGCCAGGTTAATTACATCCCCCCGAATTTCCTTTACATCATCTCTTACCAGTGATCTCGTTCAGGGTAGAAGTCTCGGCGTCGCATGGCAGGATGATATGCTCCTGGTAGATACTACCTCCTCCGGGCCGGACAACAGCAGGGAGGGATGTCAGTTATTCTGGCCTGTCGACAAATTTAAAGTTTAGGGACCTTGTCTTCTGTACTGTCGTGACTCCTTGGACTGCTCCTTCTGTCTCTCACCTCATCCTTCCTCCCGGTTATGCCCCCACTTGGGACTTAGCACCACATCCCCTCTGTGAGATTCTAACACATCCTCTTGTAGATACCAGGCAATACAGTACACACTAAGTAATAGTTGAACATTTTAAACAGCTGGTTGCTATGTGATGTCTTTGAAAATACATACTGCATATATAGACAAGCAATAAAAACAGAACGAATGACTTCCCATTTGTAAATATTGGAAAACTTTAAAAATCAACGAATATCCCCCCGAAAACCCTTCAGTACAAAAAAATGCGTTTCCCATAAATTGTTTGTTTTAACAAGATATACATTTATTTTTAATTCTGAGCAGTCCCATACCCTGGGAAAGTTGAAAGATTTCAGGTATAAAGTATTTCTGAAGTCTGTCACATTCTTTGTGGGCCACAATACTCGTAGGTCCCTATTGTGTTTGTGAAAGGGAAGCCTAACTTTCTCTTCCGGGGAATCAGACGAATTACACAGGCCACAGTGCACGGTCGAAATTTAACTAATGCCCAGTAATACCGGCGTGTTCAATAGATATATACCACTGACGAGGCGTGGCTTTTAAAGTGAAGGAAGCTCTAAATAATAATTGTCATTAAAATAAGAGAGAATAATGACTCAAAGAAATAAGGCTACTCTTTAGTACTATTTCTATTGTACAGTCACACGTAGGTCCAGTAGCGAGGCGTGACTTTCAAAGTGAGGCAAGCTCCAAATAATAATTGTTAAAATAAGAGAGAATAATGACTCAAAGATCTAAGGCTACTCTTTAGTACACTTTCTATTGTACAGTCATACGTAGGTCGAGTAGCGAGACGTGACTCTCAAAGTGAGGGAAGCTCCAAATAATAATTGTAATTAAAATAAGAGAGAATAATGACTCAAAGAACTAAGGCTACTCTTTAGTATTCTTTCTATTGTACAGTCAGACGTAGGTCCAGTAGCGAGGCCTGACTTTCAAAGTGAGGGAAGCTCCAAATAATAATTGTCATTAAAATAAGAGAGAATAATGACTCAAAGAACTAAGGCTACTCTTTAGTATTGTTCCCCCCAGGGGCCTACTTCTGTAAGTGCGGGTTTGGTGCAACCGGGGTCCCGAGCCAACAGTCTCCCTCGTGTGGGCTCCTCTTCGTGGTTGAGGGAGACGGTCAACAGGCCCACCCACGTGTAGGCCGTGCGTGGAGACCCGTGGAGAGGGTTTTTGGATTCTTGTTTAGTTTAGAGTTTGGGATTTCGTGGGCGAAGTTTTTGGTGGGTTTTGTTACACTTGTATAGTTTTTGGAAGGTTTTGTATCTAGCTTTTGCCATGACTAGTTTTTTAAGGGGTGCTGATGACCGCCGTAGTTGAGCGCCCTTATATTATAATATTCTCTCTCCCTTTTAGCATTGTTTCTATTGTACAGTCACACGTAGATCCAGTAGCGAGGCGTGAGTTTCAAAGTGAGGGAAGCTCCAAATAATAATTGTCATTAAAATAAGAGAGAATAATGACTCAAAGAATTTAGGCTACACTTTAGTACTCTTTCTATTGTACAGTCACACGCAGGTCGAGTAGCGAGGCGTGACTTTCAAAGTGAGGGAGGCTCCAAATAATTGTGATTAAAATAAGACAGAATAATGACTCAAAGAACTATGGCTACTCTTTAGTACTCTTCTATTGTACAGTCACACGCAGGTCCAGTAGCGAAGCGTGATTTTCAAAGTGAGGCAAGCTCCAAATAATAATTGTCATTAAAATAAGAGAGAATAATGACTCAAATAACTAAGGCTACTCTTTAGTACTCTTTCTATTGTACAGTCACACGTAGGTCTAGTAGCGAGGCGTGACTTTTAAAGTGAGGGAAGCTTCAAATAATAATTATTAAAATAAGAGAGAATAATGACTCAAGGAACTAAGGCTACTCTTTAGTACTCGTGCTATTGTACAGTCACACGTAGGTCCAGTAGCGAGACGTGAATTTCAAAGTGAGGGAAGCTTCAAATAATAATTGTTATTAATATAAGAGAGAATAATGACTCAAAGAAACAAGGCTACTCTTTAGTACTCTTTCTATTGTACAGTCACACGTAGGTCCAGTAGCGAGACGTGACTTTCAAAGTGAGGGAAGCTTCAAATAATAATTGTTATTAAAATAAGAGAGAATAATGACTCAAAGAACTAAGGCTACTCTTTAGTACTCTTTCTATTGTACAGTGACACGTAGGACCAGTAGCGAGGCGTTACATTCAAAGTGAGGGAAGCTTCAAATAATAATTGTTATTAAAATAAGAGAGAATAATGACACAAAGAACTAAGGCTACTCTTTAGTACTCTTTCTATTGTACGGTCACACGCAGGTCCAGTAGCGAGGTGTGACTCTCAAAGTGAGGGAAGCTCCAAATAATAATTGTCAGTAAAATAAGAGAGAATAATGACACAAAGAACTAAGGCTACTCTTTAGTACTCTTTCTATTGTACAGTCACAGCCAGGTCCAGTAGCGAAGCGTGATTTTCAAAGTGAGGCAAGCTCCAAATAATAATTGTCCTTTAAATAAGAGGGAATAATGACTGAAAGAACTAAGGCTACTCTTTAGTACTCTATTTTACAGTCACAGCCAGGTCCAGTAGCGTAGCGTGATTTTCAAAGTGAGGCAAGCTCCAAATAATAATTTTCATTAAAATAAGAGAAAATAATGACTCAAAGAACTAAGGCTACTCTTTAGTACTGTATCTATTGTAGAATCACACGGAGGTCCCTTAGCGAGGTGTGACTTTCATAGTGAGGGAAGCTCCAAATAATAATTGTCAATAAAATAAGAGCGAATGACTCAAAGATCTAAGGCTACTCTTTAGTACTCTTTCTATTGTACAGTCACACGTAGGTCGATTAGCGAGATGTGACTTTCAAAGTGAGGGAATCTCCAAATAATAATTGTCAGTAAAATAAGAGAGAATAATGACACAAAGAACTAAGCCTACACTTTAGTACTCTTTCTATTGTACAGTCACACGCAGGTCCAGTAGCGAGGCGTGACTTTCAAAGTGAGGGAAGCTACAAATAATAATTGTCAGTAAAAATAAGAGGGAATAATCACACAAAGATTTAAGGCTACTCTTTAGTACTCTTTCTATTGTACAGTCACACGCAGGTCCAGTAGCGAGGTATGACTCTCAAAGTGATGCAAGCTCCAAATAATAATTGTCAGTAAAATAAGAGAGAATAATGACTCAAAGAACTAAGGCTACTCTTTAGTACTCTTTGTATTGTACAGTCACAGCCAGGTGCAGTAGCGATGCGTGACTTTCAAAGTGAGGGAAGCTCCAAATAATAATTGTCATTAAAATAAGAGAGAGTAATGACACAAAGTACAAAGACTGTTCTTTAGTACTCTTTCTATTGTACAGTCACACGTAGGGCCATTAGCGAGGTGTGACTTTCAGAGTGAGGGAAGCTCCAATTAATAATTGTCATTAGAGTAAGAGGGAATAATGACTTGAAGAACTATGGCTACTCTTTAGTACTCTTTCTATTGTACAGTCACACGTAGGTCTAGTAGCGAGGCGTGAGTTTCAAAGTGAGGGAAGCTCCAAATAATAATTGTCATTAAAATAAGAGAGAAAAATGACTCAAAGAACTAAGGCTACTCTTTATCACTCTTTCTATTGTACAGTCACACGTTGGTCCAGTAGCGAGGCGTGACATTCAAAGTGAGGGAAGCTTCAAATAATAATTGTCATTAAAATGAAAGAGAATAATGACTCAAAGAACTAAGGCTACTCTTTAGTACTCTTTCTATTGTACAGTCACACGTGGGTGCAGTAGCGAGGTGTGACTCTCAAAGTGAGGGAAGCTCCATAAATAATTGTCAGTAAAATAAGAGAGAATAATGACACAAAGAACTAAGGCTACTCTTTAGTACTCTTTCTATTGTACGGTCACACGCAGGTCCAGTAGCGAGATGTGACTCTCAAAGTGAGGGAAGCTCCAAATAATAATTGTCAGTAAAATAAGAGAGAATAATGACACAAAGAACTAAGGCTACTCTTTAGTACTCTTTCTATTGTACAGTCACAGCCAGGTCCAGTAGCGAAGCGTGATTTTCAAAGTGAGGCAAGCTCCAAATAATAATTGTCCTTTAAATAAGAGAGAATAATGACTGAAAGAACTAAGGCTACTCTTTAGTACTCTATCTATTGTACAGTCACACGTGGGTCCAGTAGCGAGGTGTGACTCTCAAAGTGAGGGAAGCTCCAAATAATAATTGTCAGTAAAATAAGAAATAAAAATGACTCAAAGAACTAAGGCTACTCTTTAGTACTCTTTCTATTGTACAGTCACAGCCAGGTCCAGTAGCGAAGCGTGATTTTCAAAGTGAGGCAAGCTCCAAATAATAATTGTCCTTTAAATAAGAGGGAATAATGACTGAAAGAACTAAGGCTACTCTTTAGTACTCTATTTTACAGTCACAGCCAGGTCCAGTAGCGTAGCGTGATTTTCAAAGTGAGGCAAGCTCCAAATAATAATTTTCATTAAAATAAGAGAAAATAATGACTCAAAGAACTAAGGCTACTCTTTAGTACTGTATCTATTGTAGAATCACACGGAGGTCCCTTAGCGAGGTGTGACTTTCATAGTGAGGGAAGCTCCAAATAATAATTGTCAATAAAATAAGAGCGAATGACTCAAAGATCTAAGGCTACTCTTTAGTACTCTTTCTATTGTACAGTCACACGTAGGTCGATTAGCGAGATGTGACTTTCAAAGTGAGGGAATCTCCAAATAATAATTGTCAGTAAAATAAGAGAGAATAATGACACAAAGAACTAAGCCTACACTTTAGTACTCTTTCTATTGTACAGTCACACGCAGGTCCAGTAGCGAGGCGTGACTTTCAAAGTGAGGGAAGCTACAAATAATAATTGTCAGTAAAAATAAGAGGGAATAATCACACAAAGATTTAAGGCTACTCTTTAGTACTCTTTCTATTGTACAGTCACACGCAGGTCCAGTAGCGAGGTATGACTCTCAAAGTGATGCAAGCTCCAAATAATAATTGTCAGTAAAATAAGAGAGAATAATGACTCAAAGAACTAAGGCTACTCTTTAGTACTCTTTGTATTGTACAGTCACAGCCAGGTGCAGTAGCGATGCGTGACTTTCAAAGTGAGGGAAGCTCCAAATAATAATTGTCATTAAAATAAGAGAGAGTAATGACACAAAGTACAAAGACTGTTCTTTAGTACTCTTTCTATTGTACAGTCACACGTAGGGCCATTAGCGAGGTGTGACTTTCAGAGTGAGGGAAGCTCCAATTAATAATTGTCATTAGAGTAAGAGGGAATAATGACTTGAAGAACTATGGCTACTCTTTAGTACTCTTTCTATTGTACAGTCACACGTAGGTCTAGTAGCGAGGCGTGAGTTTCAAAGTGAGGGAAGCTCCAAATAATAATTGTCATTAAAATAAGAGAGAAAAATGACTCAAAGAACTAAGGCTACTCTTTATCACTCTTTCTATTGTACAGTCACACGTTGGTCCAGTAGCGAGGCGTGACATTCAAAGTGAGGGAAGCTTCAAATAATAATTGTCATTAAAATGAAAGAGAATAATGACTCAAAGAACTAAGGCTACTCTTTAGTACTCTTTCTATTGTACAGTCACACGTGGGTGCAGTAGCGAGGTGTGACTCTCAAAGTGAGGGAAGCTCCATAAATAATTGTCAGTAAAATAAGAGAGAATAATGACACAAAGAACTAAGGCTACTCTTTAGTACTCTTTCTATTGTACGGTCACACGCAGGTCCAGTAGCGAGATGTGACTCTCAAAGTGAGGGAAGCTCCAAATAATAATTGTCAGTAAAATAAGAGAGAATAATGACACAAAGAACTAAGGCTACTCTTTAGTACTCTTTCTATTGTACAGTCACAGCCAGGTCCAGTAGCGAAGCGTGATTTTCAAAGTGAGGCAAGCTCCAAATAATAATTGTCCTTTAAATAAGAGAGAATAATGACTGAAAGAACTAAGGCTACTCTTTAGTACTCTATCTATTGTACAGTCACACGTGGGTCCAGTAGCGAGGTGTGACTCTCAAAGTGAGGGAAGCTCCAAATAATAATTGTCAGTAAAATAAGAAATAAAAATGACTCAAAGAACTAAGGCTACTCTTTAGTACTCTTTCTATTGTACAGTCACACGCAGGTCCAGTAGCGAGGTGTGACTCTCAAGGTGAGGGAAGCTCCAAATAATAGTCAGTAAAATAAGAAATAAAAATGACTCAAAGAACTAAGGCTACTCTTTAGTACTCTTTCTATTTTACAGTCACAGCCAGGTCCAGTAGCGAAGCGTGATTTTCAAAGTGAGGCAAGCTCCAAATAATAATTTTCATTAAAATAAGAGAGAATAATGACTCAAAGAACTAAGGCTACTCTTTAGTACTGTTTCTATTGTAGAATCACACGTAGGTCCCTTAGCGAGGTGTGACTTTCATAGTGAGGGAAGCTCCAAATGTCAATAAAATAAGAGCGAATGACTCAAAGATCTAAGGCTACTCTTTAGTACTCCTTCTATTGTACAGTCACACGTAGGTCGATTAGCGAGATGTGACTTTCAAAGTGAGGGAATCTCCAAATAATAATTGTCAGTAAAATAAGAGAGAATAATGACACAAAGAACTAAGGCTACACTTAGTACTCTTTCTATTGTACAGTCACACGCAGGTCCAGTAGCGAGGCGTGACTTTCAAAGTGAGGGAAGCTACAAATAATAATTGTCAGTAAAATAAGAGGGAATAATCACACAAAGATTTAAGGCTACTCTTTAGTACTCTTTCTATTGTACAGTCACACGCAGGTTCAGTAGCGAGGTATGACTCTCAAAGTGATGCAAGCTCCAAATAATAATTGTCAGTAAAATAAGAGCGAATAATGACTCAAAGAACTAAGGCTACTCTTTAGTACTCTTTATATTGTACAGTCACAGCCAGGTGCAGTAGCGATGCCTGACTTTCAAAGTGAGGGAAGCTCCAAATAATAATTGTCATTAAAATAAGAGAGAGTAATGACACAAAGTACAAAGACTGTTCTTTAGTACTCTTTCTATTGTACAGTCACACACAGGTCTAGTAGCGAAGCGTGATTTTCAAAGTGAGGCAAGCTCCAAATAATAATTTTCATTAAAATAAGAGAGAATAATGACTCAAAGGACTAAGGCTACTCTTTAGTACTGTTTCTATTGTAGAATCACACGTAGGTCCATTAGCGAGGTGTGACTTTCAGAGTGAGGGAAGCTCCAATTAATAATTGTCATTAGAGTAAGAGGGAATAATGACTTGAAGAACTATGGCTACTCTTTAGTACTCTTTCTATTGTACAGTCACACGTAGGTCTAGTAGCGAGGCGTGACTTTCAAAGTGAGGGAAGCTCCAAATAATAATTGTCATTAAAATAAGAGAGAAAAATGACTCAAAGAACTAAGGCTACTCTTTATCACTCTGTCTATTGTACAGTCACACGTTGGTCCAGTAGCGAGGCGTGACATTCAAAGTGAGGGAAGCTTCAAATAATAATTGTCATTAAAATAAGAGAGAATAATGACTCAAAGAACTAAAGCTACTCTTTAGTATTCTTTCTATTGTGCAGTCACACGTAGGTCCATTAGTGACCTGTGACTTTCAAAGTGAGGGAAGCTCCAAATAATAATTGTCAATAAAATAAGAGCGAATTTTGACTCAAAGATCTAAGGCTACTCTTTAGTACTCTTTCTATTGTACAGACACACGTAGGTCGATTAGCGAGATGTGACTTTCAAAGTGAGGGAAGCTCCAAATAATAATTGTCATTAAAATAAGAGAGAATAGTGACTCAAGGAACTAAGGCAACTCTTTAGTATTGTTCCCCCCAGGGGCCTACTTCTGTAGGTACGGGTTTGGCGCAACCGGGATACCGAGCCAACAGTCTCCCTCGTGTGTGCTCCTCTTCGTGGTTGAGGGAGACGGTCAACAGGCCCACCCACTTTTGGCCGTGCGTGGAGACCCGTGGAGAGGGTTTTTATATACTTGTTTAGTTTAGAGTTTGGGATTTGGTGGGTTTTGTTACACTTGTTAGTTTCTGGAAGGTTTTGTATCTAGCTTTTGCCATGGCTAGTTTTTAAGGGGTGCTGATGACCACCGTAGTTGAGCGCCCGTATATTATAATATTCTCTCTCCCTTTTAGCATTGTTTCTATTGTACAGTCACACGTAGATCCAGTAGCGAGGCGTGATTTTCAAAGTGAGGGAAGCTCCAAATAATAATTGTCATTAAAATAAGAGAGAATAATGACTCAAAGAACTAAGGCTACTCTTTAGTACTCTTTCTATTGTACAGTCACACGTAGGTCCAGTAGCGAGGCGTGATTTTCAAAGTGAGGGAAGCTCCAAATAATAATTTTCCTTAAGATGAGAGAATAATGACTCAAGGAACTAAGGCTACTCTTTAGTACTCTTTCTATTGTACAGTTACACGTAGGTGCAGTAGCGAGGTGTTGCTTTCAAAGTGAGGGAAGCTCCAAATAATAATTTTCCTTAAGATAAGAGAGAATAATGACTCAAGGAACTAAGGCTACTCTTTAGTACTCTTTCTCTTGTACAGTCACACGTAGGTCCAGTAGCGAGGCGTGACTTTCAAAGCGAGGGAAGCTCCAAATAATAATTGTCATTAAAATAAGAGAGAATAATCACTCAAAGAACTAAGGCTACTCTTTAGTACTCTTTCTCTTGTACAGTCACACGTAGGTCCAGTAGCGAGGCGTGACTTTCAAAGCGAGGGAAGCTCCAAATAATAATTGTCATTAAAATAAGAGAATAATCACTCAAAGAGCTAAGGCTACTCTTTAGTACTCTTTCTCTTGTACAGTCACACGTAGGTCCAGTAGCGAGGCGTGACTTTCAAAGTGAGGGAAGCTCCAAATAATAATTTTCATTAGAATAAGAGAGAATAATCACTCAAAGAACTAAGGCTACTCTTTAGTACTCTTTCTCTTGTACAGTCACACGTAGGTCCAGTAGCGAGGCGTGACTTTCAAAGTGAGAGAGGCTCCAAATAATAATTTTCATTAGAATAAGAGAGAATAATGACTCAAAGAACTAAGGCTACTCTTTAGTACTCTTTCTCTTGTACAGTCACACGTAGCTCCAGTAGCGAGGCGTGACTTTCAAAGTGAGAGAAGCTCCAAATAATAATTTTCATTAGAATAAGAGAGAATAATGACTCAAAGAACTAAGGCTACTCTTTAGTACTCTTTCTCTTGTACAGTCACACGTAGGTCCAGTAGCGAGGCGTGACTTTCAAAGTGAGGGAAGCTCCAAATAATAATTTTCATTAGAATAAGAGAGATCACTCAAAGAAATAAGGCTACTCTTTAGTACTCTTTCTCTTGTACAGTCACACGTAGGTCCAGTAGCGAGGCGTGACTTTCAAAGTGGGGAAGCACCAAATAATAATTTTCATTAGAATAAGAGAGAATAATGACTCAAAGAACTAAGGCTACTCTTTAGTACTCTTTCTCTTGTACAGTCACACGTAGGTCCAGTAGCGAGGCGTGACTTTCAAAGTGAGGGAAGCTCCAAATAATAATTTTCATTAGAATAAGAGAGAATAATGACTCAAAGAACTAAGGCTACTCTTTAGTACTCGATCTATTGTACAGTCACACGTAGGTCCAGTAGCGAGGCGTGACTGTCAAAGTGAGGGAAGCTCCAAATAATAATTTTCATTAGAATAAGAGAGAATAATCACTCAAAGAACTAAGGCTACCCTTAGTACTCTTTCTATTGTACAGTCACACGTAGGTGCAGTAGCGAGTTTTTTGAAACTAGTGTACAAGGTTGTAAATATAGTGTTGGGCTTCATAACCTACACCGGAAACAAGTCGTTAGTTAATCTTCTCGGTCAGTGAGGACACTCGGTTACTTATTGCGAATAAGTAGCACGTGTTTGTTTTACACAAGTTTTCATTTAGAAGTGTTATACGAGTGTCTGTTTATTGTTCGAGAGTTGTTATGTGCGAGTGTTCAGCAATGTTACCAGTGAGATCTAAGTTTATATACTGCACCATAAGGGGACAAATAAGGGAGATCGTTTTAAATGTTTACAAAATTATAAAGGAAGAAATAGAAGAGGCTAAGGGCAGATTGCCTGAAAAAATTGCTTAAGCTTCAGGAAAGAGTGGAGAAAGCAACGGGCATATCCCAAGAATGCTAAGGGAAGTTCATTCTACAGCTGTAAACACCGAAAAGGAACTAATCGCATCAGCGCTATCGTTTATTTTGATTAGTTTATTATTCTGTGTACTATTAATGAATTTTACATTTGGCACGAAACTACCGTGTCCAGATTAAAGCCAGTGCTGAGAGAGAGAAGGGAACAGCAACATTAGAAACCTGGGCGTTTGATAGAAGAGAACAACAAATAAGAGACGTTCTAGTAGCCTTTCTAACTTCGCTTAGGAAGTACCAGGAACAGGTTGTCTATTGTTTATCAAGTTGAGACAGCAGCCATAAACTCCTAAGGGATGAACACCTGAGACACCTGCCGACACTTTTACCCTGAAACAGACCACCAGATGACAGATGTTGTGAAATGATAACGGAGATGAAATGGAGGGATGGAATTAGCCTATCCAGCATTCACCTGGTGATCCGGGAAAACCTCCGAAAAAACCCTTG
This sequence comes from Mantis religiosa, assembly GCA_030765055.1. Taxonomy (NCBI): domain Eukaryota; kingdom Metazoa; phylum Arthropoda; class Insecta; order Mantodea; family Mantidae; genus Mantis; species Mantis religiosa. The sequence continues at coordinate 1,332,262 of CM060956.1, forward strand.
GATCAGGTAGGTCAGCCAGGAGAATCGAACTCGGACTTCGCGAATGCAGGCCATAGACGAAACCGCCTGAATCATTCCGCTCTATTTTTTAATTGGCTGTTAGGGGGGTGGTGCCCTAGTGGACTCGAACGCGCACACTTTCTTGAACTCCTGCGTGTTATCCAGTGCCCAACGGGGGCCATTCTGCCAATCTTAAAGTACTGAAATCGCAAAGCCCACGTACAAAACGTATGTCATAGCAGTGAAATGTGTAGTGTTTAACATCTGTTTTACTACATACGGCACTGCAGGCGGCAACACTGATGAAACATGAGATGAAAACACGCCCCCTTGATGAAAACACGCCCGGGCCGCGTTGGTCAGCCACGGCGCGGCCCCTCATAGCATGTCGGGCATAGAACCTTTAGAAGACTAGTGATAGCTACATAGCAGGGTCAGGGGATCAACTCACTTAGCCACGGCGCGGCCCCTCATAGCATGTCGGGCAAGGAACCTTTAGAAAACTAGTGATTGTGACATAGTAGTGTCCGGGGATCAACTCACTCAGGCACGGCGCGGCCCCTCATAACATGTCGGGCATAGAACCTTTAGAAGACTAGTGATTGTGACATAGTAGTGTCCGGGGATCAACTCACTTAGCCACGGCGCGGCCCCTCATAGCATGTCGGGCATAGAACCTTTAGAAAACTAGTGATTGTGACATAGTAGTGTCCGGGGATCAACTCATTCAGCCACGGCGCGGCCCCTCATAGCATGTCGGGCATAGAACCTTTAGAAGACTAGTGATTGTGACATAGTAGTGTCCGGGGATCAACTCACTCAGCCACGGCGCGGCCTCTCATAGCATGTCGGACATAGAACCTTTAGAAGACTAGTGATCGTGACATAGCATTGTCCGGGGATCAACTCTCAGCCACGGCGCGGCCCCTCATAGCATGTCGGGGATAGAACCTTTAGAAGACTAGTGGTTGTGACATAGTAGTGTCCGGGGATCAACTCACTTAGCCACGCCGCGGCCTCTCATAGCATGTCGGACATAGAACCTTTAGAAGACTAGTGATCGTGACATAGCATTGTCCGGGGATCAACTCTCAGCCACGGCGCGGCCCCTCATAGCATGTCGGGGATAGAACCTTTAGAAGACTAGTGGTTGTGACATAGTAGTGTCCGGGGATCAACTCACTTAGCCACGCCGCGGCCCCTCATAGCATGTCGGGCATAGAACCTTTAGAAGACTAGTGATGGTGACATAGTATTGTCCGGGGATCAACTCTCTCAGCCACGGCGCGGCCCCTCATAACATGTCGGGCATAGAACCTTTAGAAGACTAGTGGTTGTGACATAGTAGTGTCCGGGGATCAACTCACTTAGCCACGGCGCGGCCCCTCATAACATGTCGGGCATAGAACCTTTAGAAGACTAGTGGTTGTGACATCGCAGTTTGCGTGGATCAACTCACTGAGCCACGGCGCGGCCCCTCATAACATGTCGGGCATAGAACCTTTAGAAGACTAGTGGTTGTGACATAGTAGTGTCCGGGGATCAACTCACTCAGGCACGGCGCGGCCCCTCATAACATGTCGGGCATAGAACCTTTAGAAGACTAGTGGTTGTGACATAGTAGTGTCCGGGGATCAACTCACTTAGCCACGGCGCGGCCCCTCATAGCATGTCGGACAAAGAACCTTTAGAAGACTAGTGAGTGTGACATAGCAGTGTCCGGGGATCAACTCACTCAGCTACGGCGCGGCCCCTCATAACATGTCGGACATAGAACCTTTAGAAGACTAGTGAGTGTGACATAGCAGTGTCCGAGGATCAACTCACTTAGCCATGGCGCGGCCCCTCATAGCATGTCGGACAAAGAACCTTTAGAAGACTAGTGAGTGTGACATAGCAGTGTCCGGGGATCAACTCTCTCAGCCACGGCGCGGCCCCTCATAACATGTCGGACATAGAACCTTTAGAAGACTAGTGATAGCTACATAGCAGTGTCCGGGGATCAACTCACTCAGCCACGGCGCGGCCCCTCATAGCATGTCGGACATAGATCCTTTATAAGACTAGTGATTGTGACGTAGCAGTGTCCGAGGATCAACTCACTTAGCCACGGCGCGGCCCCTCATAGCATGTCGGGCATAGAACCTTTAGAAGACTAGTGATTGTGACATAGCAGTGTCAGGGGATCAACTCACTCAGCCACGGCGCGGCCCCTCATAGCATGTCGGACATAGAACCTTTAGAAGACTAGTGATTGTGACATAGCAGAGTCAGGGGATCAACTCACTGAGCCACGGCGCGGCCCCTCATAGCATGTCGGACATAGATCCTTTAGAAGACTACTGATTGTGACATAGCAGTGTCCGGGGATCAACTCTCTCAGCCACGGCGCGGCCCCTCATAGCATGTCGGGTATCGAACCTTTAGAAGACTACTGATTGTGACATAGCAGTTTGCGTGGATCAACTCACTGAGCCACGGCGCGGCCCCTCATAGCATGTCGGGCATAGAACCTTTAGAAGACTACTGATTGTGACATAGCAGTGTCCGGGGATCAACTCACTCAGCCACGGCGCGGCCCCTCATAGCATGTCGGACATAGATCCTTTAGAAGACTAGTGATAGCTACATAGCAGGGTCAGGGGATCAACTCACTTAGCCACGGCGCGGCCCCTCATAGCATGTCGGGCATAGATCCTTTAGAAAACTAGTGATTGTGACATAGTAGAGTCAGGGGATCAACTTACTCAGCCACGGCGCGGCCCGTCATAGCATGTTGGGTATCGAACCTTTATAGACTAGTGATTGTGACATAGTAGAGTCAGGGGATCAACTCTCTCAACCACGGCGCAGCCCCTCATAGCATGTCGGGTATCGAAGCTTTAGAAGACTAGTGATTGTGACATAGTGTCCGGGGATCAACTCACTCAGCCACGGCGCGACCCCTCATTTCATGTCGGGTATCGAACCTTTAGAAAACTAGTGATTGTGACATAGTAGTGTCCGGGGATCAACCCACTCAGCCACGGCGCGGCCCCTCATAGCATGTTGGGTATCGAACCTTTAGAAGACTAGTGATTGTGACATAGTAGAGTCAGGGGATCAACTCACTCAGCCACGGCGCGACCCCTCATAGCATGTCGGGTATCGAACCTTTAGAAGACTAGTGATTGTGACAGCAGAGTCAGGGGATCAACTCACTCAGCGACGGCGCGGCCCCTCATGGCATGTCGGGCATAGAACCTTTAGAAGACTAGTGATTGTGACATAGCAGTGGCAGGGGATCAACTCACTCAGCCACGGCGCGGCCCCTCATAGCATGTCGGGTATCGAACCTTTAGAAGACTAGTGATTGTGACAGCAGAGTCAGGGGATCAACTCCTTCAGCGACGGCGCGGCCCCTCATGGCATGTCGGGCATAGAACCTTTAGAAGACTAGTGATTGTGACATAGCAGTGCCAGGGGATCAACTCACTCAGCCACGGCGCGGCCCCCCATAGCATGTCGGACATAGAACCTTTAGAAGACTAGTGATTGTGACATAGTAGTGTCCGGGGATCGACTCTCTCAGCCACGGCGCTGCCCCTCATAACATGTCGGACATAGAACCTTTAGAAGACTAGTGAGTGTGACATAGCAGTGTCAGGGGATTAACTCTCTCAGCCACGGCGCGGCCCCTCATAGCATGTCGGACATAGAACCTTTAGAAAACTAGTGATTGTGACATAGCAGTGTCAGGGGATCAACTCTCTCAGCCACGGCGCGGCCCCTCATAACATGTCGGACATAGAACCTTTAGAAGACTAGTGAGTGTGACATAGCAGTGTCCGGGGATCAACTCTCTCAGCCACGGCGCTGCCCCTCATAGCATGTCGGACATAGAACCTTTAGAAGACTAGTGAGTGTGACATAGCAGTGTCAGGGGATCAACTCTCTCAGCCACGGCGCTGCCCCTCATAGCATGTCGGACATAGAACCTTTAGAAGACTAGTGATTGTGACATAGCAGTGTCAGGGGATCAACTCAGTCAGCCACGGCGTGGCCCCTCATAGCATGTCGGACATAGAACCTTTAAAAGACTAGTGATTGTTCTATAGCAGTGTCCGGGAATAACTCTCTCGGCCACGGCGCGGCCCCTCATAGCATGTCGGACATAGAACCTTTAGAAGACTACTGATTGTGACATAGCAGTGTCCCGGGATCAACTCAGTCAGCCACGGCGTGGCCCCTCATAGCATGTCGGGTATCGAACCTTTAGAAGACTAGTGATTGTGACAGCAGAGTCAGGGGATCAACTCACTCAGCGACGGCGCGGCCCCTCATGGCCTGTCGGGCATAGAACCTTTAGAAGACTAGTGATTGTGACATAGCAGTGTCAGGGAATCAACTCACTCAGCCACGGCGCGGCCCCTCATAGCATGTCGGGTATCGAACCTTTAGAAGACTAGTGATTGTGACAGCAGAGTCAGGGGATCAACTGCTTCAGCGACGGCGCGGCCCCTCATGGCATATCGGGCATAGAACCTTTAGAAGACTAGTGATTGTGACATAGCAGTGCCAGGGGATCAACTCACTCAGCCACGGCGCGGCCCCTCATAGCATGTCGGACATAGAACCTTTAGAAGACTAGTGATTGTGACATAGTAGTGTCCGGGGATCGACTCTCTCAGCCACGGCGCTGCCCCTCATAACATGTCGGACATAGAACCTTAGAAGACTAGTGAGTGTGACATAGCAGTGTCAGGGGATCAACTCTCTCAGCCACGGCGCGGCCCCTCATAGCATGTCGGACATAGAACCTTTAGAAGACTAGTGATTGTGACATAGTAGAGTCAGGGGATCAACTCACTCAGCCACGGCGCGATCCCTCATAGCATGTCGGGTATCGAACCTTTAGAAGACTAGTGATTGTGACAGCAGAGTCAGGGGATCAACTCACTCAGCGACGGCGCGGCCCCTCATGGCATGTCTGGCATAGAACCTTTAGAAGACTAGTGATTGTGACATAGCAGTGCCAGGGGATCAACTCACTCAGCCACGGCGCGGCCCCTCATAGCATGTCGGACATAGAACCTTTAGAAGACTAGGAGTGTGACATAGCAGTGTCAGGGGATCAACTCTCAGCCACGGCGCGGCCCCTCATAGCATGTCGGACATAGAACCTTTAGAAGACTAGTGATTGTGACATAGCAGTGTCAGGGGATCAACTCTCTCAGCCACGGTGCGCCCCTCATAACATGTCGGACATAGAACCTTTAGAAGACTAGTGATTGTGACATAGCAGTGTCAGGGGATCAACTCTCTCAGCCACGGCGCGGCCCCTCATAACATGTCGGACATAGAACCTTTAGAAGACTAGTGAGTGTGACATAGCAGTGTCAGGGGATCAACTCTCTCAGCCACGGCGCTGCCCCTCATAGCATGTCGGACATAGAACCTTTAGAAGACTAGTGATTGTGACATAGCAGTGTCAGGGGATCAACTCAGTCAGCCACAGCGTGGCCCCTCATAGCATGTCGGACATAGAACCTTTAAAAGACTAGTGATTGTTCTATAGCAGTGTCCGGGGATAACTCTCTCGGCCACGGCGCGGCCCCTCATAGCATGTCGGACATAGAACCTTTAGAAGACTACTGATTGTGACATAGCAGTGTCCCGGGATCAACTCAGTCAGCCACGGCGTGGCCCCTCATAGCATGTCGGGTATCGAACCTTTAGAAGACTAGTGATTGTGACAGCAGAGTCAGGGGATAAACTCACTCAGCGACGGCGCGGCCCCTCATGGCCTGTCGGGCTTAGAACCTTTAGAAGACTAGTGATTGTGACATAGCAGTGTCAGGGAATCAACTCAGTCAGCCACGGCGTGGCCCCTCATAGCATGTCGGACATAGAATCTTTAAAAGACTAGTGATTGTTCCATAGCAGTGTCCGGGGATCAACTCACTCATCCACGACACGGCCCCTCATAGCATGTCGGGCATAGATCCTTTCGAAGACTAGTGGTTGTGACAGATCAGAGTCAGGGGATCAACTCACTCAGCCACGGCGCGGCCCCTCATAGCATGTCGGGTATAGATCCTTTAGAAGACTAGTGATTGTGACATAGCACGGTCAGGGGATCAACTCACTCAGCCACGGCGCGGCCCCTCACAGCATGTCGGGTATAGATCCTTTCAAAGACTAGTGATTGTGACATAGTCAGGGGATCAACTCACTGAGCCACGGCGTGGCCTCTCATAGCATGTCGGGCATGGAACCTTTAGAAGACTAGTGATTTTGACATAGCAGAATCAGGGGATCAACTCACTCAGCCACGGCGTCGCCTCTCATAGCATGTCGGGCATGGAACCTTTAGAAGACTAGTGATTGTGACATAGCAGAGTGAGGGGATCCACTCACTCAGCCACGGCGCGGCCCCTCATAGTCTGTCGGGCATAGAACCTATAGAAGACTAGTGATTGTGACATAGTAGGGTGACGGGATCAACTCACTCATCCACGACGCGGCCCCTCATAGCATGTCGGGTATAGATCCTTTAGAAGACTAGTGATTGTGACAGAGCACGGTCAGGGGATCAACTCAAACAGCCACAGCGCGGCCCCTCTTAGTATTTCGGGCATTGAAGTTTTAGAAGACTAGTGATTGTGACATAGTAGAGTCAGGGGATCAACTCACTCAGCCACGGCGCGGCCCCTCATAGCATGTCGGGCTTATAACCTTTAGAAGACTAGTGATAACTACGTAGCAGGGTCAGGGGATCAACTCTCTCAGCCACGGCGCGGCCCCTCATAGCATATCAGGTATAGAGGCTTTAGAAGACTAGTGATTGTGACAAGCAGGGTAAGGGATCAACTCTCTCAGCCACGGCGCGGCTCCTCATAGCATATCAGGTATAGAGGCTTTAGAAGACTAGTGATTGTGACATAGCAGGGTAAGGGATCAACTCTCTCAGCCACGGCGCGGCTCCTCATAGCATATCAGGTATAGAGGCTTTAGAAGACTAGTGATTGTGACAAGCAGGGTCAGGGGATCAACTCTCCCAGCCACGGCGCGGACCCTCATGGCATGTCGGGTATAGATCCTTTAGAAGACTAGTGATAGCTACATAGGAGGGTCAGGGGATCAACTCTCTCAGCCACGGCGCGGCCCCTCATAGCATGTCGGGCATGGAACCTTTAGAAGACTAGTGATTGTGACATAGCAGTGTCCGGGGATCAACTCACTCAGCCACGGCGCGGACCCTCATAGCATGTCGGGCATAGAACCTTTAGAAGACTAGTGATTGTGACATAGCAGAGTGAGGGGATCCACTCACTCAGCCACGGCGTGGCCTCTCATAGCATGTCGGGCATGGAACTTTTAGAAGACTAGTGATTGTGACATAGCAGAGTCAGGGGATCAACTCACTCAGCCACGGCGCGGCTCCTCACATGTTGGGCATAGAACCTTTTTAAGACTAGTGATTGTGACATAGCAGAGTGAGGGGATCCACTCACTCAGCCACGGCGTGGCCTCTCATAGCATGTCGGGCATGGAACTTTTAGAAGACTAGTGATTGTGACATAGCAGAGTCAGGGGATCAACTCACTCAGCCACGGCGCGGCTCCTCACATGTTGGGCATAGAACCTTTTTAAGACTAGTGATTGTGACATAGTAGTGTCAGGGGATCAACTCACTGAGCCACGGCGCGGCTCCTCACATGTTGGGCATAGAACCTTTTTAAGACTAGTGATTGTGACATAGTAGTGTCAGGGGATCAACTCACTGAGCCACGGCGCGGCTCCACACATCATGTCGGGCATAGAACCTTTAGAAGACAAGTGATTGTGACATAGTAGAGTCAGGGGATCAACTCACTCAGCCACGGCGCGGCTCCTCATAGCATGTCGGGCATAGAACCTTTAGAAGACAAGTGATTGTGACATAGTAGAGTCAGGGGATCAACTCACTCAGCCGCGGCGCGGCTCCTCATAGCATGTCGGACATAGAACCTTTAGAAGACTAGTGATTGTGACAGCAGAGTCAGGGGATCAACTCACTGAGCCACGGCGCGGCCCCTCACATGTCGGGCACAGAACATTTAGAAGACTGGTGATTGTGACATAGCATATTCTTGGGAACAACTCACTCAGCCACGGCGCGTCTCGTCATAGCATGTCGGACATAGAACCTTTAGAAGACTAGTGATTGTTCCATAGCAGTGTCCGGGGATCAACTCACTCATCCACGACACGGCCCCTCATAGCATGTCGGGCATAGATCCTTTCGAAGACTAGTGGTTGTGACAGATCAGAGTCAGGGGATCAACTCACTCAGCCACGGCGCGGCCCCTCATAGCATGTCGGGTATAGATCCTTTAGAAGACTAGTGATTGTGACATAGCACGGTCAGGGGATCAAGTCACTCAGCCACGGCGCGGCCCCTCATAGCATGTCGGGTATAGATCCTTTCAAAGACTAGTGATTGTGACATAGTCAGGGGATCAACTCACTGAGCCACGGCGTGGCCTCTCATAGCATGTCGGGCATGGAACCTTTAGAAGACTAGTGATTTTGACATAGCAGAGTGAGGGGATCCACTCACTCAGCCACGGCGCGGCCCCTCATAGTCTGTCGGGCATAGAACCTATAGAAGACTAGTGATTGTGACATAGTAGGGTGACGGGATCAACTCACTCATCCACGACGCGGCCCCTCATAGCATGTCGGGTATAGATCCTTTAGAAGACTAGTGATTGTGACAGAGCACGGTCAGGGGATCAACTCAAACAGCCACAGCGCGGCCCCTCTTAGCATTTCGGGCATTGAAGTTTTAGAAGACTAGTGATTGTGACATAGTAGAGTCAGGGGATCAACTCACTCAGCCACGGCGTCGCCTCTCATAGCATGTCGGGCATGGAACCTTTAGAAGACTAGTGATTGTGACATAGCAGAGTGAGGGGATCCACTCACTCAGCCACGGCGCGGCCCCTCATAGTCTGTCGGGCATAGAACCTATAGAAGACTAGTGATTGTGACATAGTAGGGTGACGGGATCAACTCACTCATCCACGACGCGGCCCCTCATAGCATGTCGGGTATAGATCCTTTAGAAGACTAGTGATTGTGACAGCAGAGTCAGGGGATCAACTCCTTCAGCGACGGCGCGGCCCCTCATGGCATGTCGGGCATAGAACCTTTAGAAGACTAGTGATTGTGACATAGCAGTGCCAGGGGATCAACTCACTCAGCCACGGCGCGGCCCCCCATAGCATGTCGGACATAGAACCTTTAGAAGACTAGTGATTGTGACATAGTAGTGTCCGGGGATCGACTCTCTCAGCCACGGCGCGGCCCCTCATAGCATGTCGGGCTTAGAACCTTTAGAAGACTAGTGATAACTACGTAGCAGGGTCAGGGGATCAACTCTCTCACCTACGGCGCGGCCCCTCATAGCATGTCGGGCATAGAACCTTTAGAAGACTAGTGATAGCTACATAGCAGGGTAAGGGATCAACTCTCTCAGCCACGGCGCGGCCCCTCATAGCATGTCGGACATAGAACCTTTAGAAGACTAGTGATAGCTACATAGCAGGGTAAGGGATCAACTCTCTCAGCCACGGCGCGGCTCCTCATAGCATGTCGGGCATAGAACCTTTAGAAGACTAGTGATAGCTACATAGCAGGGTAAGGGATCAACTCTCTCAGCCACGGCGCGGCCCCTCATAGCATGTCGGACATAGAACCTTTAGAAGACTAGTGATAGCTACATAGCAGGGTAAGGGATCAACTCTCTCACCTACGGCGCGGCCCCTCATAGCATGTCGGGCATAGAACCTTTAGAAGACTAGTGATAGCTACATAGCAGGGTAAGGGATCAACTCTCTCAGCCACGGCGCGGCTCCTCATAGCATATCAGGTATAGATGCTTTAGAAGACTAGTGATTGTGACAAGCAGGGTCAGGGGATCAACTCTCCCAGCCACGGCGCGGACCCTCATAGCATGTCGGGTATAGATCCTTTAGAAGACTAGTGATAGCTACATAGGAGGGTCAGGGGATCAACTCTCTCAGCCACGGCGCGGCCCCTCATAGCATGTCGGGCATGGAACCTTTAGAAGACTAGTGATTGTGACATAGCAGTGTCCGGGGATCAACTCACTCAGCCACGGCGCGGACCCTCATAGCATGTCGGGCATAGAACCTTTAGAAGACTAGTGATTGTGACATAGCAGAGTGAGGGGATCCACTCACTCAGCCACGGCGTGGCCTCTCATAGCATGTCGGGCATGGAACTTTTAGAAGACTAGTGATTGTGACATAGCAGAGTCAGGGGATCAACTCACTCAGCCACGGCGCGGCCCCTCATAACATGTCGGACATAGATCCTTTAGAAGACTAGTGTTTGTGACATAGTAGAGTCAGGGGATCAACTCCCTCAGCCACGGCGCGTACCCTCATAGCATGTCGGACATAGAACCTTTAGAAGACTAGTGTTTGTGACATAGTAGAGTCAGGGGATCAAGTCCCTCAGCCACGGCGCGGACCCTCATAGCATGTCGGGCATAATTCCTTTCGAAGACTAGTGGTTGTGACAGAGCAGAGTCAGGGGATTCACTCACCCAGCCTCGGCGCGGCCCCGTACAACATGTCGGGTATAGAACCTATAGAAGACTAGTGATTGTGACATAGTAGGGTGAGGGGTTCAACTCACTCAGCCACGGCGCGGCCCCTCATAGCATGTCGGGCTTAGAAACTATAGAAGACTAGTGATTGTGACATAGTAGGGTGAGGGGATCAACTCACTCAACCTCGGCGCGGCCCCACATAACATGTCGGGTATACAACCTATAGAAGACTAGTGATTGTGACATAGTAGGGTGAGGGGATCAACTCACTCAGCCTCGGCGCGGCCCCACTTAGCATGTCGGGCTTAGAACCTTTAGAGGATTATTGATTGTAACACAGCAGAGTCAGGGGATCAACTCACTCAGCCACGGCGTGGCCCCTCATAGCATGTTGGACATAGAACCTATAGAAGACTAGTGATTGTGACATAGTAGGGTGACGGGATCGACTCACTCATCCACGACACGGTCCCTCATAGCATGTCGGGCATAGATCCTTTCGAAGACTAGTGGTTGTGACTGAGCAGAGTCAGGGGAGCAACTCACTCAGCCACGGCGCGGCCCCTCATAGCATGTCGGGTATAGATCCTTTCGAAGACTAGTGATTGTGACATAGTAGGGTGAGGGGATGAACTCACTCAGCTACGGCGCGGCCCCTCATAGCATGTCGGGTATAGAACCTATAGAAGACTAGTGATTGTGACATAGTAGGGTGAGGGGATCAACTCACTCAGTCACGGCGCGGCCCCTCATAGCATGTCGGGTATAGGTCCTTTCGAAGGCTAGTAATGTGACATAGTAGGTTGAGGGGATCAACTCCCTCAGCCACGGCGCGGCCCCTCATAGCATGTCGGACATAGAACCTATAGAAGACTAGTGATTGTGACATAGTAGGGTGACGGGATCGACTCAGTTATCCACGACACGGCGCCTCATAGCATGTCGGGCATAGATCCTTTCGAAGACTAGTGATTGTGACATAGCACGGTCAGGGGATCAACTCTCTCAGCCATGGCGCGGCCCCTCATAGCATATCGGGTATAGATCCTTTAGAAGACTAGTGATAGCTACCAAGCAGTGTCCGGGGATCAACTCACTCAGCCACGGCGCTGCCTCTCATAGCATGACGGGCATAGAACCTTTTGAAGACTAGTGATAGCTGCATAGCAGGGTCGGGGATCAACTCACTTAGCCATGGCGCGGCCCCTCATAGCATGTCGGGCATGGAACCCTTAAAAACTAGTGATTGTGACATCGCAGTGGCTGGGGATCAACTACAGAGGAACCAAGAGCCAGGGTGAGAGCTGGATTGGAAACATAATAAAAGAATGACTCGCCTCTTAGTTTGCTGTTTGATAAGTCCAGTAGTGAATTTGTGTGGCAATACCTATACTGTTTCTATGGTACAGTCACACGTAGGACCCTTCTCACAGTAAAGTCTGAGTTAACGCATGTGCAGTTTGGAGTCAAAGGAAGCCGAGTCTCCCGCCCACTAATGACCGTCATAAATCTATCTCCACACTTCAGAAGTGGAACACCGTTGTTGAGGACCAATAACAACCCTGATTTTCTCGAAGTGACAGCCGCATGTCTACTCCACGTGGAGTCTCAGTTGCCAGAGTTCCAACTTCCAGTTGATCTGTTTCATTACGTGCAGAAATTCGTTGTGTCACGATGTGGAGACCGTGGAAGGGAATTGCAGCGGTAAATGCAAAGGACGTAGTAGATAACTTTCAGTCAAATGAAAATAATCAAAGTGAAGACAATAGTGTGAATAGCTGGGCCGAGTTATTTTACTGGAAAAGCCTCAAAAAACAAAGTCATAACAGGAACTTTTTGTAAGCAAATTCATGCGCTTGGTTTGACCACATATAAATATCTGCTGACAATCTTGGTAAGGGGTCGTGCAATGAATCTCATGATAAATTCTGGGTATTCACAGAAATACAGTAAGAAATATTGTGACGATAGGAATACCAAAGACGCCGATCAAATGTGAAAACAAAAGGAAACGTTTCTCTAAAGTAGATAATTTCACATGCGATTTAATTCGTCGAGAAATTTATAGATTCCATGCAAAATGGAGAGCGCCCACCTTAGATTAATTGGTTGCACATTTGCTGAAATTTGTGATTTTCCTTATGGGCACTGCACTTTGCGCGGTCTCCTAAAGGAGCTGGGTTTTAAATACCGCACTTTGAATAAATAAGGGTTATTATGGAATCCAGTAGAATTGTAGCTTGGCGATATATATATTTGTCAAAACTATGGAAGTTTCGCAGTACGATATATATATATATATATATATATATATATATATATATATATATATATATATATATATATATATATATATATATTGTGACTGTATTTTCGTGAAATGAAAAGTCCAATTGCACCACTCAAAAATGTTCTTTATTTCCACCGACTTACAGTAAACACTTGCCAATTACACAGAATTACGTAATGCACATGATTACGATTCACCAGTTCGTCCGTTACAATTCCACTCTGCTCTCGCGATTACGTACAATCCTCCGATGCACATACACAGTCTTCTCGTCCGTACGCTAGCGCTGCACTCTTGCGCTGCTCGCCAAGAACTGACTAACTCACTCATTGAAGCCCTTTTTATAGGAACATCACTGTTTTCTAGAAGTCTCTGGTTTCCGTGAATCACCGCGAAAGTTCCAGAGGACAGGGGAAGGGTAAAGAGGCGGCCAGCGACAAGTGACATTTCCCTAATCATCGCTCAGTTAGTGACTGAGATTAATGGGAGGGTGTGGCTCGGCTGCCTCTGGTCCCTTCTCAGCTGTCGTTGGTTGTGCTTTCCGCTAATTGGGTGACACTGCTCCCTCCTCAAAGCTGGTCGTCGCGAACAGCACCATCGTAGCGGGCTAGACGATCCAGGTGTACCACCAACATCTTCCCTCGGGGAACCTTCTGGATGCGGTAGACCACGTCGTTAATCCTCTTCACCACCCGGTACGGTCCTTGCCATGGCTGCTGGAGCTTCGGGCAGCGCCCCTTGGTCCGGGTAGGACGGTACAACCAGACCAGGTCACATTGCTGGAACCCTTGGCTGTTGGCTTGCCTGTCATATCTGGTCTTCAGGCGGTCGCTCGCCTTCTGGATGTTCTGGCGAGCCATCTCGTCCATGTCGTGGAGATGGTCCACGAAGTTCTCCACATACTCGGTCGCTGGCCGTTTCGCTTCCGGAGGGCTTCCAAAAGCCAGGTCACAAGGGAGGCGTAACACTCGGCCGAACATTAAGCTGGCCCGCGTCATCCCAGTTGTGTCGTGTGTAGACGAGCGGTAGGCCAGCAAGAACAGTGGCACCTTGACGTCCCAATCTCGCTGATGGCTGGCCACGACCTTCCTCAGGTGTTCCTCTAGGGTCTTGATGTACCTTACGACCATGCCATCCGACTGGGGTTGTAGAGGCGTAGTGCGAGTCTTGTTCACACCAAGCCTTTGTAGTGCCTCCTTCATTAGGTTGGACTCAAAGTTGGTACTCTGGTCGCTGTGTAGCTCTAACGGCACCCCAAATCGATAGAACACTTGCTCCATGAGGCAGTCTGTGATTGTCTTTGCCTCTTGGTTTGGGATGTCATACACCTCAGGCCACCTGGTGAAGTAGTCCACGACCATCATTAGGTACTTGTTGCCTCGGTCGGAAACTGGGAACGGTCCAGCAATGTCAACGGCGATCCGTTCGAATGGCGCTCCGACGTTGTACTGCTGCATGCGGCCCCGGCTCCTAGTCTGGGGGACACGACTCGCCGCGCACACATGATACTGACGGCACCATCTCTCAGCATCTGCTCGGAGTCTCAGCCAGTAGTACCGCTGCTGTAGTTTGTCAATCGTTCGGTTCGCTCCCAGGTGTCCTCCCGAAGTACCGGCATGCACGTCCTTCAAGACTTCCGGGACCTTACTCCGGGGAAGTACCAACTGTTTTCTCTGCGTCTTCCCATCGGGTGACTCCCATACCCGGAACAGCACGCCCTCTCTGGTCTTCAACGAGTCCCATTGGGCCCAGTAAGACTTGTAGGTGGCGCTCCTCGGTGCGATCTCCTCCCAGGTTGGTCTCGTCCCTGCCTCCACTTCCCTCAAGAGTGGCTCCAAGTCTGCGTCCGCCAACTGCTCCCTCCTCAGGCCTGCGTTATCCCAGCCGTCCGCAGGCACTGCCACAACTACTCGGACTGCTGCGGTACGCTCCTTCTCTTCCACTCTTGTGCACTGGCCGCACTCTTCTGGGCAGGGTCTTCGGGACATGGCGTCTGCGTTACCGTAGCTCTTACCTCTACGATGTTCCGAGGTGAAGTCGTACTGCAGCCTCTGGACCCAACGTGCTGTCTGGCCTTCCAGGTTCTTAAAGCTCAATAGCCAGGTTAGGGCTGAATGGTCAGTCCTCAGGTGGAATGGCTGACCGTACAGGTACTTGTGGAAGTGTTCCAAGGTCTTTACTACCGCCAATAATTCTCGTCGGGTGACGCAGCAGTTCTTCTCTGTCTTGGATAGCGTCTTGCTGTAGTAGGCTATCACCCGGCTGCAGTAGGCTATCATGGCCGTCCTGGATCTGCGATAGGACACCTCCAATGCAATGGTCGCTAGCGTCGCTGTGCACAATGAAGGCGCCACCCGGTTGTGGGAAATCCAAAATTGGAGCACTGCACAGGGTCTCCTTTAGGTGCTGGAAAGCGTTTTTGGCGTCCTCCGTCCACACATAAGGCCGGTGTTCCTCTGTCAGGCGGGTGAAGGGTTTTGCGATGTTGGAGAACCCCTTTATGAAACGGCGGTAATAATTGCACAGCCCCAGGAAACTGCGCAACTCTTTCTTATCCTTTGGGCGAGGCCAATCTCTCACAGCCTGTGTCTTCTCCGGGTCTGTGGCCACTCCGGTTGCTGAGACTATGGCCTAAGTAGTTCACTTCCTTGCGGAAGAGCTGACACTTCTTCGCGTTCAGCTTCAAGTTGATCGCTTGCAGTCTCTGTAGCACCTTACTCAGATTCTCGAGGTGATCTTCAAAAGTCTCCCCGACGATGATGTCCAGGTATAGCAGGCAGGCATCGTAAGTCAGCCCTCTCATCACTGACTCCATGAGGCGTCCTTGGAAGGTAGCTGGTGCGTTGCAGAGGCCAAAGGGCATAACAGTGAACTGCCAGAGCCCTTGGCCCGTCGAGAATGCGGTCTTCTCCTTGTCTCTCGGGTCTAGAGCTACCTGCCAGTAGCCCGACTTCAGGTCCAGGGTCGAGAACCACTGTGCACCAGCTAGCGTGTCCAGGGTGTCGTCAATCCGGGGTAAGGGAAAACAGTCCTTCCGTTTGACAGCGTTCAGCTTTCTGTAGTCTACGCAGAAGCGCGGCTCGCCGTTCTTCGTCACCAAGACTACAGGGGAACACCAAGGGCTGTCAGACTCTTCAATCACTCCCCTGGATCTCATGTCCTCCAGCATGTCTCGTACCGCCCCTTGCTTCGCCAGCGGAACCCGTCTATGTGGTTGCCGAATAGGCCGGGCGTCCCCGGTGTCGATGCGGTGAAGTACTTTGTCCGTGCGGCCGTAGTCACTACTATCAACTTGGCTGAAGACGCGCTGATACCGTCTTAGCAGTATTGGAACCTTCTCCAGCTGTTCTGCGGTCAGGTGGTCGGCCGCCCTCTCCAGTAAGCCTTCTAGCCGGGGCCCCAGGTGTTGCTGCGGCGCCGGCTCCTGTGTCTCGTCGATTGCTGTTACGCTCACCACGGGCTCGCACGTTCCCAACTCCGTCCCGGCCTGGACGTCGTGATCGGCGTCCGTTGGATTTAGCAGTGACACTGGCACCTCCTCTCGGCACGGCAGCAATGCCCTGGCTACACACAGTCCGTGTACAGGCGTCCTCTGGTCCAGCATCATGTTCCTGGTTCTCTGGCCCTCCAGTCGCGCCATCACCACCACCTCGCTCCTCGCGGGGACAACCACGTCTTCGCTCAAGACGACCCTGCAAATTCCAAGGCACTCTTCTGGTTGACGGAGTATAACTTCTTCTCCGTTGAGCCGCAAGACCTTCTTGCCGACGTCGACCGTCGCCTGATGGCTCCTGAGGGCAACCAATACCAGTATCACCTCCTCAGCCACTTTCGCGACGAACACCCACAGACGCACGGTGCTCCTTCCTAAGGTCAGCTTCAGCAGGGCCTCCTTCTCCACAGGCAAGGTGTCGCCCGATGCCGTGACAAGCTGGTATGTTCGGCTCGGCTTCCTTGTCGGCAAACGCTTCGCCACGTCAGGTCTGATGATGGTCACGGCCGCCCCGGTGTCCACCAGCACGAGGCACGGCATTCCTCTTACCCAACTGTCCGCGATGAGGCTGTCATCCATACGCCGGCTGACGGCGCGCAGTGTCACTCGAGGGGATGGTGGTGATGGCGCCGACGTGCCCCTTTCCACGACGGCCCTTACTCGTTTTCCGCCTGCTCTTCCTGGTGTGGGCAGTCTCTTTGGAGGTGTCCGGGCTGCCCACACCTCCAACACAGGCCACTAGGTGTTCGCCGGTGTCCCTCGGCTGGTCTTCTGTTTCCGGTGTAGCGGACACTCCTCGTCCTCGACCTCGGGATAGATGTTACCTTGGCCGCCTCCACCATTAATGCTGCTGTCAGCGCCTCGTAGGCAGCTTCCCGGGATACGAACTCTGGTGGGAGGTCGACTAGGGCCTTGTTAGCAAGTTCAACTGCGAGGGCGAACTCCTGCAGCGTCTCCCCTGGCTGCTGTGACCTTGCCTTCAGCTGGCTGCGGTAAGCTGCGGCTAAGCGGTGGTTCCCAAAACGATTCTCCAGGGCCTCCCAGATGTCCTTGGGTGCCGTCGTTGACTGAACCGCGTTCAGGACTTCCGCGGCCCGTCCCTGGAGGCTGGCTATTACCTGTGTGGCCTCTTCTTCTGGTGACCATTTGTTGTGCTTGGCCACTGTGGCGATCTGGCGGCGGAAGAGTTCAAACGTTGACGCGCCGTCATACTTGGGAGGTTTGACGCGCGCCGGTGTTGTGTCGCGTTCCGGTGCGTCGGCCTTCAAATCCTTCAACTTCCTGCCGACGACGTTCTCCACCGTGGCGCTCAGGGACTTGACGCTATTGTCGGCCTTCCCTTCCAGTTCATTAACGCGGCTCGCCAGGTCTTCGACGCGCTCGCCTAACTCTGTGACGTCCTCTTTTACGCCGGCCAACTGTTCTTCAAACTTTGCGGCGAGAGCCTCGTTCGCCGTCTTCATTTCCGTGGCCAGACTGCCGTTCGCTGCTCTCATTTCTGTGGTTAACTCGGTCTTCATTTCTTCCATCTTCTCGGTGATGTTGTCGTTAGCCGTCTTCATCTTTTGCAACTCTGCGGCCAGGTTGTTATTTGCCGCCCCCGTCTTCGCTGTTAATTCGTTCATCCTCTCCAAAAGCTTTTCCAATGCTGCGTCCATGGTTGTAATGTTTTGTGACGTTGTGGTCCCGTTTCCTGATACCAGTGTGACTTTGTGGGTTCGTGAAATGAAAAGTCCAATTGCACCACTCAAAAATGTTCTTTATTTCCACCGACTTACAGTAAACACTTGCCAATTACACAGAATTGCGCAATGCACGCAATTACGATTCACCAGTTCGTCCGTTTCAGTTCCACTCTGCTCTCGCGATTACGTACAATCCTCCGATGCACGTACACAGTCTTTTCGTCCGCACGCTAGCACTGCACTCTTACGCTGCTCGCCAAGAACTGACTAACTCACTCATTGAAACCCTTTTTATAGGAATATCACTGTTTTCTAGAAGTCTCTGGTCTCCGTGAATCACCGCGAAAGTTCCAGAGGACAGGGGAAGGGGAAAGAGGCGGTCAGTGAGAAGTGACATTTCCCTAATCACCCCTCAGTTAGTGACTGATTAATGGGAGGGTGTGGCTCGGCTGCCTCTGGTCGCTTCTCAGCTGTCGTTGGTTGTGCTTTCCGCTAATTGGGTGACAATATATATCGTCAAAACTAAGGAAGTTTTGCAGTAATGGACATAATTTATTTTGACGAAACCTCGTACGATACCCATGACGTATCGAGAAAGGTGGCAACCTTGCAGAACGGACTGCGAGAACGAGGGTCTGTCTTGTAAAACGATTATATGGGTTCGTGAAAGGCAGCAGCCGACGTGCACACGCGTTAACTAAACAGACTTTACAAGCTCCTCCTCTCCACTCAGATGTTCTCTAGCTCACACTGCCTCAACTGTTAACCTTATTGCCCACCTCGGTAGCGTAGATGGTAGCATGTCTGCCGTTCAAGAGGTCCCGAGTTCGAATCTCGGTCAGGGTGAGTTACCTGGACAAGGTTTTTCCGGGGTTTTCCCTTATCCTTCAAGACGAATGTCGGGTAACTCTAAGCTCCATGGACCCTGGATTCATTTGAACATCATTTCACCCAATTCATTCACCATCCGATATTACATAACGTTGGAGGACGTAAATTACAAAAAAAAAAAAAAAAAAAGTTATCCTAGAATGGAGAAACTATGCAATTTATACACTTTTCCTAATAACTTAAAACTCACAAGAATTTCATATTTAATACTAATCTACGTAAGATATTATTGCCTTTTTTCCTTTGCAATTTACGTCCTCCAACGTTGAGTCATATCGGACGGTGAATGAAAGTCCAAAGATCTTAGAGTTACGCGAGGGAAACCCCCAGAAAAACCTTATCCAGGTAATCCACCCTGACCGAGATCCGAACTCGGGACCTGTTGAACGTGAGACTAATGATATTGAAATATACTTACAGTTGTATTTAAAAGTGGCACATAAAAAAGAGAACTTTCACACGCTACAAAGACTTCGCGTGACAAAAACTATCAATGCGTCCTAAATATGGAAGAGTTGCGATTGCTGCCGGAAACCTACGAAGTATGCTATTGGAGGTTACGAATGCGTAAATACAGTTTTGAATGAGCTCGCGGAACTGGTCACTCGAATCTAAGCAGCTGTCAGATGGTCTGCAGCACCGCGGATATTCGATATATCCATAGCAAATAAAAATGTTGTTTGGCATAACTGTCCTTTTTCTTCTGTAATTGTTGGGGAAGTAGCACTTCCAGCGCTTCATCGCACGCTTCGCCACTGAGCTGGCAAAATGGAGACGTTGGTCAGTTCCAATGCTGAAATTATAAAAGTGAATGTACTTCACAATTTCCTCATTTTACATTTTTGCTCATGTATAAAAACGAGTGATTTATTGCGTCATTGAAACAAAGGTGCTGTGGAGTAGTCACTTGAGATTTAGCATACTCTATGGTAAAGACAGCCCCGCTACCAGGAGTAAAGGTCGCCCGGGTATTCCCCGGGTACCGTTCGATTCAGGTAAGGTGGACGAGTTTAACTTCCGTTGTTAGGTGCTAACGTATCCATGTTATATCAACATTGGCGTTCACGTCTGCCTCACGTACAAGAGATCGCGAGTTCGAATGTTGGTCAGGCTCAATTATTTGGATAACACATTTTCTGGGCTTTTCCCTTATCCTGGTTACCCTAAGCTCTATGTACCCTGTACTCATTTGAACATCATTTCATTCATCGTCCGATATGACAACGCTGGAGGACGTAAATTTATATAAATGAACCCGCAGGGCAATTGACAGTTCATACTCCCGATACTGAATATAGGAGGGCGAATTATTTTCCCCATATACGACACAGTATACCGTATTACCGAATTCATAAACCACACCAAATAAATAAAAAGAACACTAGCGGTGATAATGTGCAATGCCGCCTGAAATTCCTATACTAATACTATTGGCTCAATTATCCTTGCAAACAAGTTCTTTTGTTTTTGAGCTTTGCGTGAAGACGAATAAGTTTGAAATTTGGTGTTTTAAATGTGCTAAATGTTTGGTGGCTGTTTACAGTAAGTACTTGATATTTTCAGTAAGCGTAGCCTAAAGACTAGTCTAAAACCTAACTCTAAAAATTCGGTTCTAAAACGTTTTCGGGTGCCTGACTAAATGTGAGTGTTCCTGTAGTGAACAAGGAAAGTATCCGTGTACCGTGTACAGCAATGACAGACGACACCTTCATTAACATTTCTTTTTCTATAAAAATTAATTTACAAACAAAATGTCACTTTTAGGAGAATAAACCCAAGTTATACATTTGTGAGGCACAATAAGTAATTGTACTGTCCAAAAGTAGTGAGGACGGTCCAGTCTGGTATTAATATGGAGATTGTCCGCCCTGTTGTGGGAAACGGTACGCTATAACTCCGTAGCAATGTTTCGCGTAGCTTTTATCTCTAGCAGTGATGCTGTGTGATATCTAATCTTGAATACTCGTTCATTGCTTCTCAGCCGCGTCTTGGCTGAGTGGCTAGACCGGTACTCCATCTTCATATCATGTATCATCAATGTGACCGCTTGCAGTGCCGTATGTAGGAAAACACATTTCATTGCTTCTTTATCCCATTTTACTTCACTTCCGCTTGATATCGCTGTGAGATAAACGAATGCAGGATGCTCAGAACGTAATTGAGAGCTTCGTTTTTATAGAAGTGGTATCTTGTTTATAACTTATTTGTATTTTATTTTAATAAATACGGTCTAATTGAAGCTGGTACCTGCCCTCAATGAATACTTTCCGTTCTCACTATATCAAAAATCATATGCATTGTTTCATTATTTTGTTTGCTAAAGACGAACACCGATGGCTACTAAACCGGGCTGGCTACCTTTTAAACTAGTTGTAAAATGTATTAATGTTATATGTATTTAATAACTTTGCTAACTGAAGATAGCAGCAAGCAATCGTTATTTAGCATTCTATTGATGTATTTGAACATAACCTATGAGGGTGATGGCGAAATCATTGGCTGCGTATGAAAAATATAGTTCGCATATCATGCGAAAATGTGTGTCATGCAAAATATATAAACAGCTTTACATTATTACAAATAAACAGTCAAGCAGTAATTAATTAGTATTTTATTTGGTAAAAGTTAGCGGAATTTGTGTTATACAAGATGGCTGCTTTCGTGCAATATGTAAACATCACAGAGGGTAATCGTTAAAAAGGCTGAAAACAAATTATTTGAACGTATTTTGCAAGTTGTGTGAAAAATACCGGACTTTAGCAATTAACCGGTGTTTGCTGCTGGAAGCCGGCCGGCTTTCTACTCCAGGAAAACAGCGAAAATGTGTAAGGTGAATAGGTATTATGAGTTTGTTGAAAGTGTTATTGGAGCTTCTTTGAAAGAAACGAGCCACCGCAATTAGCTCAACTTCCACGTCATTCTTCGCGACATAGGTTTTGAATTTTTGAAGACATTGTTGTGACTAAGAAATTATCAAAGGAAAATCTGGAAGTGTAGGCGCAAATTGGATGAAACGTGAGTCATGTCAGATTTCAATTAGATATGTAGTTGTATGCCAGTACTACTTTCATGTCATTGCCAAAGTGGCTACACGCAATTATTTCGCAGAAAGATCCCGTACTTTAACTTTTAATTTATTAATGAGATGGGATTGTGTTCGTGCCCCCTAAATGCCAAACAACAACGCCGAACCTCTAACCGCCAACACCAGCCTCACCCTCCTACTTCACGCCACATCCCGCAGCAGACACAACGCCGCACATACGCACAAATCACCATTCAGCACCAGGGGACGCAGACCAGCGCCGAGCACCGAGAACTTCTGCACACCGTCACCGTCCATCGAGAACCTGACGGCGCGGATAGCTACATGGGAGGAAGCCCTGCGTCAGACATTGGATGATGTCAGAGAAGCCGACCAAGCCCCGCAAATCGCTACTCAGGAAGACGCCAGCGCCACCTCCGAGGCCTTAGACTGCAAGGCCAAGCTCGAGTAGATCGTCGGCTACATCAACGACACCCGAGCGCCAAGCAGGAAGCTTGAGGAAGCCCTCCGCACACACCAGGGCTACATCACGCAGAGCATTGATGACCTCCGGAGAACCCTCGCTCGAGACAACGGAGCACCGCCGCCACAGGACCTGCCTCGCCGCAGCCCTCCACGAATCCGAGCCCTTGAAGGCATCGGTTGCACCACCGAAACCTGCGGCCCTGGCGGTTGCACATTTTGCCAAAGTTAAAATTCGATAGTCACCACAGTTCACAGGTCGCAGTCAGGGTCCCCTGGATCATGGCTGCTACCTGATCACCACAAGCGGATTTTCCGCAAACCCTAGTATCCACCCACGAACAGCCGGGCTGCTTCGGCGGTACCGGCCATCAACTTCGCCTCAACAGTCCAATATAAAATAGCACCACAGGCCCCAATAAATAGAATCACCTCAGAACAACATCCCTCCCATGCCCCATCCTTCTTCCTGCCCAGATACCCATTATACCCTGTTGTTGGTTTTTCCTATACCTTTATTCCTGTTTTCCCTTCAAAAAAAAAAAAAAAAAAAACTGCTCGCAATAGTATACTGTGCAGAGTGACTGGCGGTTAACAGGAAGCCTTACAAGTGGACAGCCACGTGCAGTCACCGCCTAGAGACACCTGTACAGATAAAGCCATACTAAGTTGTGGCAGTAGATTTCCGGCCCAGGTGTAACCGTTTGCTGGAGATACAGTTCACCGGCCTACCTGAACCATAGGTTTTAACGGAGGTTTTCCCGGGATGCCAGGTTAATTACATCCCCGAATTCCCTCTCTCTCCATTTGACATCATCTCTCATCTGGTAGTCTCTTTCAGGGCAGAACTGTCGGCGGACGTCAGGGTGGGCCGTTTCCAGACCACGGTAGGGGCTTTGCCCTCTGTACTGTCTTGACTCCTCTGTCTCTTCTCGCCTCATCCTTCCTCCCTGGGATGTCCCACTTGGGTACATAGGTACAATAGACCAGTCCAGTCCAGGCAATCACAGGTATGTGCAACAGAGACATACAGGAATGTATTTGTTAAAAAAAAAGAAAAAAAAGAGATGATTGATTGTAAGTTAACAATTTTACTGAGAAAAGTCAAATTCAACCTTTTTTTTTTTGTCACAATAAGATAAAATAAGATAGCTATTGCCTGTTTGCAAAACACATTTTCTAATAGATAGATAATAACTTCACAATATCTCGTAATTTAGAAAGTAACATGTTAAGATGACTTGGTCTGCTCAAGCATATAGTTAACAATTTATAATGGATTTGTGAAACAATCTATGTCAAAAGTAAGAATCATGTTACATTATATTATGTGTCTGTAAATGTTGTGATTCTTTTTATTTACTTTTCTTCTTCTAAAGATACTCTGATGTAAGTCATATTGGACGAGAATGAAATGATGCTCAAGTAAGCCAAGGTTCAATAGAACTTAGAGTTACCCAATATTCATCCTTCAGGATAAGGGAAAACCTCGTAAAAAGTTCTATCCGGATAACTCATTAAACAAGATTTGAACTCGAGACTTCAGACATGCTACAGAGGTGGGATGATAGAGATGTTAGATGTGTTCTATATACGAAGGGGTGCCCGAAAATAACTGGAAATACTTTTTTATTGAAAATTCTATTGCAGACTGAAGTAATCTCCCTTGAACACAATACTGCGAGTACAATGTTCAATATACCCTGTGAAGTGTCTTTTTAATAGTTTGAGTACATCTGGAGTTCTATTGTTTAGCTCTTGACC
The DNA here is from genome assembly GCA_030765055.1 of Mantis religiosa. Taxonomy (NCBI): domain Eukaryota; kingdom Metazoa; phylum Arthropoda; class Insecta; order Mantodea; family Mantidae; genus Mantis; species Mantis religiosa. The sequence continues at coordinate 1,356,499 of CM060956.1, forward strand.
ATTCTGAAAATAAGATCCCTGAAGCTGTTTTTCACTGCAGGAATTATATGCTAGGTCTGGTGAATAAGGTGGATGTGGCTGATTCAGTGATGATTTCTTGAGCCTTGATGGTGCAACGAGCGAGATGTGGTCTTTTCTGTTGTAATTTTCCTCATTAATGGTGTTTTGAATATTTCACAATAGTAATTCCCAGTACCAGTATGTTTCTTATCCACCACATGATGGTACACAATGCATTGCTTATTGGCTTTTCCTGCATTTGGTTTAACTTTGGCCTTTTTGGATCTTGGGTATTGTGCTATATTGTCTCTGGGTCATAATGATAAAACCAAGATTTGTTCCATGTGATGACATTGTCCAAATAATCTAGTCTTCCATTGTTTATATGGCAAACCTTTTGTTTGTCATTTTGCAACTTTTCTTTACCCTATAACATTTCGTACAATGTCTTCAGCTGACTCATAGGGTTATATTCATAATCTGCACAATCTTTGTTAGTGATGAATGACATTCTAACCACAACATGACATCAGTTCTGTTGACATTGCTTTCAGTCTCCGAAGTTCAGGACCTTCCGGGATGTGGAGCATCTGCAAGGTCATTTTGACCCTTCCAAATCATTTATACTACTCAAAAACTTGTGTTTTCCTCAAGGCTTGCCCTTTGTAAGCTTGCTGCATCATGGAGTTTTGTCAAAAAGAACATAAAATCTAGTTGAGATCCAGGTTAGGTAGAGTAAACATGGCCATACACTTTCCCTGCTTCCTTCCAACTGCATACTCCAGGCGAATGATACATATAGTAATATGTCAGACCTCTCTGGTACTGCCAATACCAAAGCAAGTGCAAGTGAAGTTTGGACAATAATGCTGGAAACCCTATAAAAGAAACAGTTATAAGAATAGGACTACAAATTTGAACCCTTTTTCTCTCCTTACATTTATGAGCAATCCCTTATTTTTCCTTTCCATTTAGAAATATTCATGCAAAGCTTGACTACATAGTACAATTCCATTTCCTTACTTTCCTTTTCAGTTTGGATGTTCTCAATTGAATGACATAAGGTTGCAATATACACTTTGTCTACTTGTGTTGAACACAAAATAAAAATTGACACTTCAAAAAAAATGACTCAACACCACAGCATGCTACTTCACAAACCTCTTCTTGCTCAAATTCAGTTATTCTCCCTAAAATTACTGAAATAATCTTTCTGCAGTTAACCCCAATTGAGCACAGGCATGTCAGGCAGTAGCTCAGTTGGTCAAATACTCTGGAAACACACATGCAAAATGACAATGTGAGTGATGTATTGTGAGAGCAGACTGCATTTGTTGTCATGGCAACTACCTAACTGGATTAGTTGTTTTGTAAACAAAGCTAAGTGTAATAATTGCCAGCCATGGGACTACTTGACCTTGCGGAAGATCTGGTTCAGATTCCTAAAAGTTGCAAAACTAAATGCTGGAGCTCTTGTAACATTGTTTGCTTATTTCTCCATCAAGAATAATTGGTAGGTGTACTAATTTTGTCAGATTAACCATATGAGGCAATTCAGTTACTTGGTCCAAAGAAATACAATTTCAATTTATAACTAAAGCTTCCCAGGAAACTACACATAGAGGAATTCATTTTTGTATATACTAGGATAAACTCAAGGATAAAGTTACACAATTTAATTGATTTGATTGTTTTTCCAAATATTTCTCTTTAACATCAATTGACAGTAAGGACTGTTTCATTTGAAGACGAAAAATCATCTTATCAGAGGTGTTAGTTGTGCTGTATGTGTTGTATTGATGTTACATTAGTTTTCACTAACTGTTACACAAATTTGTGTATCAGTGTGGCCTGTTTTATATAAGCATGGCAGTTGGAGCAGGGTCTAGTTCGCATTTTTATGTAGTAACCCTTAACAAAATTGGGACAAGATAGTTTGTTAGTTCTAACACTCAGTGCAATGAACAGTAATGTATCTTTTCAATGTTTCTCCAGAATCATTGTTACTGAGAATGTAGATACATCATTGGTGTAACTGGTTTCCTTGAGAAATGTTCAAGATTTCTCTTGCATTTTCCTCAATGTGGTAAAAGCAGCTTGAGTGATGTCTGCTCTCATCCCTGGGGGTGGTCCTTTGCCTGGTCCTTTGCCCATAATGCCAATTTTACTCTTTTAGTAAGATAATGATTTGATTATAAAAATGTAATTTTGCAGATATTGTAAATCAGTTTGCTTAGAAAAATTCAGGAAAAAATATTGTTTGTAATGTAAGGTGCTATGTGTAGAGATTTAGGCACTAAACTTCTCCAAATATGATTGAAATGAAGTTGCTGTGTAAGTTGTAGTTTTTGCAGTAAAATATTTAATATTTTTAAAAAGCAACTTGTACACTTATTATCATATTGACAGTAGAAAGAAGGATCTCAAACAACAGTTGTTAAGTATCCTTCACAAAATTCACTGCTAAGAAAAAAATTAATCCCTGTTGGATTTTCTGTACTTTTTTGCCAAATGCCTTTGTAAGCTGATGTTGACAATGTTTAGAGCACAATGTACTACAGTCCTCTAGAATCCACAATGAATGAACAGTACTTCAAGAAACAACAAAAAAAGAAACTTTGTTGTTTAATCTGTTAAATCAGAATTATGATACAAGAAGTTGCCTATATAGGAAACAAGAATTGATTACAAAATGAATTTTGATTGACAAAAGAAGCACAAGAACCAGCTGACAGTGCTTATTTTTGTAATGTTTATGAATGGAGAAGTGTATGTCGTGCATTTCCCATCACCTTCTTTATCTTGCTGTGTTATCTGAAGTGCATCATTTAATACTGAATGTGAATAGATAGGAAAAAGGGAGAAGAAGCTTGTGTTTCTCCTTTTAGAAAAAAACAAAAGGAGATTTTGCAATCTGAAATTTGTGTGGAGGCTTGAGCACTAGTAGTAGCACACATGTGTAAAAAGCTGTAGCCCAGAAATGTTCCATTTGGGTAAATACACAATTTTGAAATGCTTATAATTAACAATCAGTGCTTTCAGGATGTTGTATACTCAAGGCTGAAAATTTAAGTCCGAAGTGGAATTCATTTGAGAAAATTATTTCCTCCTTATTCAGGAGCATGAAACCCGCACTTATTAGCGATTTTTGAGAGAGAACATCACAAACTCTTAAGAGCTAACAAATACCTTCTTTATAAATGTAATGACTTGACAGGACAGGATTTATGAGCTAATACCTAATATTACAACAAGTAACTGCATTTGTAGATATGTAATATTCCTGAGAAGCTTCAATGATACTATTTGACATCAAACATGAATCCTTTTCCTATTCTTATTAATATCCATATTAGTCATAAAGTAATCATATTTACATTTCAAAACATTTACCTTTACACTGAATTAAGCATTACAAACATACTGTAAGACAAAAAAAAAAAAAAAAAATTGAAATTTTAATCTTCTCCAACAGAAAGCTTTCTTCTAAGAGGTTGGAGGGTGATATGTGAATTTTTTGTTTGAAGGTTGAAAATGTATTCGTGGAATCCAGATGATGTGGAGAGAATTACTCCATTCATTCCTTCCTACTGCTACCAAAAACAAGAATCAACTTGGAGGGTTGACGATGTGGATAGAATATCACCTTTCACTCCTGTAAAGCAGTACACATGGAGCATAGATGATGTGGAGCACATAAAGAGCTTTGTGCCCAGTAACAGTTATACCTCCTCCTCAACGTCGTCGTCTTCTACACAATACAGTGCTGCCATGCCAAGGACACCTTTCATCCCCACTTCCCTTGCACCTTTCAAAAATGCTTCTGTGTTAACTGAAATGGAAGATTCCAGCTATACTCAGTCGAGACTGCTTGAAGTGCACTGTGCAGAAACCAGAGCCTCATCAAGTCAGTCTTTGGAGCACGATTTAGACACCTCAGCTGAGTACACTGAGTTAGATAGTACCAGTCCAAAACATGAAGATAGTACCTCGGAGTGTGAACCAGTTGGGAAAAAGGACTTCAGTCTTCATGATTTATTAGATCTAATCAACTCATCCAACTATAGCAGCATAGCAAGTCACAGCACTGAGGATGAGCCTGTTCCTGTGAGATCAAACAACAGTGACTTGAGTACTTCAGATGAATGCTCGTCAAGCCAGCGCAGTCCTCAGCATGACTTAAATAGTTCAGCTGAATATCTTCACCAAAGTTCATTTGATTCAAGTGGTAGATCATCATACTACAGTGCCACACAGTGTGACCTTCATACTTCGGTTGAAATTCAACGCCAAAATGAGACATCCAACAACAGTGTGGAGTGTGACTTAAATACTTCTGATGAACTTATTGATCCAAAATGCTCTTACAGCAAGAGAGATCTCACTCCAGCAGATAGTTATGAAGAAGATTCCAGATATTTATCAGATGATGACAATCCATTGTTTGAGAATGCAGAAGGTAGCTTAGAAATGTCCACCGAGTTTGTGGTACGGAAACCTGCAAAGGATGTTGATTTCTCAAACCACAACTCAGGAAATTATTGTGAAGACAGTAGAAGTTCCAAGGATGATGAGCCTCTGCTGGGAGAGGTAAGGGTCTGCATGATCAAACAGCATGTCAGCTTCATACTGCACACCTTTGTCACGCTATGACATTTGCATGTTCTAGCCTAACAGTGAATGCAAGTTTGGGACACATTTGCTTTGCTTACACTGTAAGTTAACAGCATACCATCTATCTGAAAGCACCAACAACATCTGATGATAGAAACATGTTCTGTACAGCAAAGCAAATCTGTTCCAAAATGAGCTCATGTTACAAATTGCATGTTCTAACACAATTGTAAATAGTTATTGTTAGAAACCTTATCCTGTAACCTTTGCATTTATGAGAAACCTCATCCTGTAACGTTTGTGTTTATTAGAAATTGCATGTTCTAACATTGGTGTGATTATTATTAGAATTGTGTGAAACCTGATCCTCTAAGCTTTGTTTTTGTATTTATTAAGATGTTCCAGCTTGATTGTCTTTTATTGTTAGAAAGTGGTATTATTCAGGTTAGGTATGGCATATTCTCATTCATTTGTCTGATTACTTTTTGTTGGAATTCTAAATGTTATGTTGTTGTTAAAGTTCTTATTATTACTAACATTTAGATACTTCTGTTTTCTAATTATCTAATGCTATCTAATTGCTTTTGGATATGTCAATTCTTACTGCTTTTTATGAAAGACAAAGTTAATTTTTGTCACCTTCTTTTATTTTTCTTAAGATGTTGAGGGAATAGAGATGCAGAATGTATGGAGGGTTAAATCAAATGAATACTTTGAACCAATCTTTTTATGCTCTGTAAGTTGGCAGTATAACTTTACGACAGATGTGTAAACATGGTTAGATTGGTAGTTTTATTGGGTTTGCCTATGATATCAACAGTGTATTGTATTGTTGTTTCAGCTGGAGTCACAGTCCATAACAAGTGTACATAATCCGTACAACTTTGACCAACCTTGTATTGCAGCCACTAACCTCATTGCAAGAGGAGTAGGGTGCAGCTCCTACAGCACACAAGACGAGTTGGAGGTAATGGCGTGGAATATTAATTACAACTATTTATTTGGGTCATTTCTTGTTATTTATTTCCTGCCTATGTAGTCATATTGAAGAAATCAGTGCAATCAAATTCTCCATGTTGCGTCACTCAAAGCAATGCAGCCAACACTTTTTCTGTTACTAAATTACACCACATCTATAAATGATGCTGCTTAACGACATAGGAGTGCTCTTCAGTGCTCTCACATTATACACCAGCCTGACTTCCTGTATTAAATATCTCACACATTAACATCTTACACAGGACTCACATAACTCATTAAACAGTTTTTGTCTTGTTCATAAGCGGCTGAGTCACTCTCCAACTTTGTGGGATGTTCCCATAGGTTGATATAGGTACACTGTGTGTATGTCTCCAGCACACAATCAATTCCTGGGTTTTTGGTGGAAAATCTCTAGATTGTAGAGTTTATATAAAGTATAGATAAAGTAAAACCTCTTTAAACCGGACCAGATTTATCTTGTTTAGCATAGTCAATGAAGACTTGTTTTGCAGACAAAAAAATTGCTATACTAAGGATGTACATTGGCACTTAACCCACCTGCTTGGGACCAGGTTGCTACAGAAACTTTGATAAAGTTGTGCCCTGGTATGTGTGTGGGTGTGTGTGTTTGTGTGGGTGGGTGGGTGTGCCTGTGTGGGTGCATGTGTGGCTGGGGGTGTGTGTGTGGGTGGGGGTGTGTGTATGCATGCGTGGTTGGGGGTGGGGGTGCATGTGTGGGTGTGTGTGTTTGTGTGTGTGGGTGGGTGTGTGTGAGTGTGGGGTGGGGGTGTGGGTGCGTGTGTGGTTGAGGGTGCGTGTGTGGCTGGGGGTGCGTGTGTGGCTGGGGATGTGGGTGGGGGTGTGGGTGCGTGTGTCGGTGTGGGGGGTGTGGTGCATGTATGGGTGGGGGTGTGGGTGCGTGTGTAGCTGGGGGTGTGTGTGGCTGGGCTTGTGTGTGCGGGTGCGGGAGTGGGTGGGGGTGTGGGTGCAAGTGTCGGTGTGGGGTGTGGGTGTGGGTGCATGTGCGGTTTGGGGTGAGAGTGCGTGCGTGGTTGGGGTGCGTGTGTGTGAGGGTGTGCATGTGTGGGTGGGTGTGCGTGTGTGAGTGGGTGTGCGTGTGTAGGTGGGTGTGCGTGCGTGTTAGGGTGGGGCCGTGTGGGTGCTTGTGTCGGTGGGTTGTGGGTGCATGGGTGTGGATGCGTGTATGTTTGAGGGTGCGTGAGGGAGTGGGTGGGGGTGTGGGTGTGGCGGGGGGTGCGTGTGTGGCGGGGGGTGTGTGTGGGTGCGTGTGTGGCGGGGGGTGTGTGTGGGTGCGTGTGTGGCGGGGGGTGCGTGTGTGGCGGGGGGTGTGTGGGTGCGTGTGTGGGTGCATGGGTGGGGGTGTGGGTGCTTGTGTGATTGGGGGTGTGGGTGCATGTGTCGGTGGGGGTGTGGGTGCGTATGTCGGTGGGGGTGGGGGTGGGTGGGGGCGTGTCTGTTTGTGTGGGTGGGTGTGGGGTGCGTGATTGTGTGTGCGTGGGTGGGTGGGGGTGGATGTGCGTGCGTGGTTGGGGGTGCATGTGTGGGTGCGTGTATGAGTGGGGGTGTGTGTGCAGGTGTGGGTGGGGGTGTGGATGCGTGTATGGGTGAGGGTGGGTGTGTGTGGGTGGGGGTGTTTGTGTTGTGTGGGGCGTGTGGGTGTGGGTGGGGTGCGTGTGTGTGGGTGTGCATATGTGTGCGCATGTGTGTGGGTGCCTGGGTGGGGTTGGGGGTGCGTGTGTCGGTGGGGGTGTGGGTGCGTATGTGGGTGGTGGCGTGTCTGTGTGGGTGGGTGTGGGGTGCGTGGGTGGGGGTGTGGGTGCGTGTGTCGGTGGGGGTGTGGGTGCGTATGTGGGTGGGGGCATGTGTGGGTGGGTGTGGGGTGCGTGTTTGTGTGTGCGTGGGTGGGTGGGGGTGGATGTGCGTGCGTGGTTGGGGGTCCGTGTGTGGGTGGGGGTGTGTGTGCAGGTGTGGATGGGGGTGTGGATGCGCATGTGGGTGGTGGTGTGGATGCGTGTATGGGTGAGGGTGCATGTGTGGGTGGGGGTGTTTGTGTTTGTGTGTGGGGCGTGTGGGTGTGGTGCGTGTGTGTGGGTGTGCATATGTGTGTGTCTGTGTGTGTGGATGTGGGGATGGGGGTGCGTGTGTGGGTGTTGGTGTGGGTGCGAGTGTGGGTGGGGGTGTGGCTGGGGCTGCGTGTGTGACTAGGGGTGGGTTTCCGCGCAATTTGGGCAAGTCTGTTGAACTCTGCAGTCAATAGCACGATGCCTATATTTACAGCACTTAAAACATCGGCTCACTTTGATGCAATCATCCCAACTACACATGCTCCACCCTAGTTTCAATTTCCTACCAAGGATCTCTCTCCTTGCAGCAGAAGTAACTTCAACGACAACATTTTTATTCTTCCATCTGTCCTCAAATCCAAATTTAATTTGAATGTCATTTTCAAATTTTTCCAGGCCCTTATTTTGTGTAGTAAATGCCTGAGCTGCATTCTCCAATGTTATTTCTTCTGGTGTGTTGAAGATTATTATTCGCGGGTTTCTTTTCTTTGAAACAGTCGCATCTAACTCTCCTCCACATCTATCATTAATGTTAGTGCATATTATTTCTGCTTCTTTTTTATTGGATTCAATCAGAAGGTGGCCGTTTCTTAGTGCTTTCAGAGAATTAACACCGACCTTCATTTCTACAGGATTTACATTCATCTTCAACAGGGTTTTCATGTATTCTGAGCTTTGTTTATTCTTACTTTTAACTATAACTTTGTAGGACTTTGGTTTAGTTAAACCATTAGCTCCGCCCACTACTGCCGCGTAACTCCTCCCACGAGTTGTAGGTGTCTCCTGTGAGTTTTCATTGCGATTCCCAAGCCGACTAACAGTTGGCTCACCAAATGCCATATATGAAGTTCTTCTATTATTTCCTCCAGGAATATTCTTAGCTTGTGCCCTTGTTACCTCATCTTGTAGATTTTTTATTTATCTTTGAGTTCTATTACATTAGAAAAACCTGCTCTCAGGATGCTTACAGCATTTATAATGTCCTTTTTCAGGTCTTATCGAAGTTTCTTGCTTCCTTCAGTCACGTGCAACAGCATACTGAACGCACTCTCGATTCGGTTCTCAACCTCAGTTGCCATTTTCTGCCGTTGTCTTAATTTCGTTTTGAAGATCCCGGCTCCTGATTGCTAATTTAAAAGGATCAATAACTTTTGTATATATTACTTTCGTTTCGAGTATCACGGCCTCCTGAATGTTAATTTATATGCTTCACTAACCTAAGACAATGTTTGCATGTATTAACTCCCTTAGAACAAAAATTCAGCAATGTCCTATTCAAATAACATGTTCACAACGAAATAACTTCACAACTACCACTATGAAATACCAAACTCAAACGAAAAATTCCAATTAATATATAAATTTGTATTTCTTAATTTAGTCTTGAGGTTCACGGCCTCCTGAATGCTAGTTTCTATGGTTCACAATCCTTGAACAATGCTTGTGTTTATTAATTCCCTTAAAACTGTATAAATCAGCAATGCCCATTTCAAATAGCATGCTCACAACGAAATAACTTCACAACACACACACCATGAAATAGCAAACACAAACGAATACTTGCAAGGTACGCCACAAACACCAAATAATTAAGAGCACATTCACTCGCATTCTTCCTCCACGAATATCACGGCCTCCTATCATATGTGTGTGTGTGGGTGTGGGTGTGGGGGTGTGGGTGGGGGTGTGGGTGTTTGTGTGAGAGAGAGAGACAGACAGACAGATTAAAGAAGAAGAAAAAAAAATAAGAGTGGAAGAAGATTTTATAGACAGGAGCTAGCAACAGTGAAGCAACAAATATTACATAAAATAGAATTATTTATCACAAACTTCATTTATCTTTTAAGAAAATTGATGAAAATTCCACTATATTGGAGAGCCATGCAGTCTCGTGTCCATTACCATTGGTGTGACGAGATGAAATTAAGTTTGAGATTGGACACTGAATGCAATGAATAACAAGAAAACAAAGCTCATATATGCTGTGAGGAAAGTATTTCTGATACATCCTGTAGTTACAAGGAAGACAATTGTGCTCATCTTTAAGACAATGCATATGTGAAAAATCCACAATTTATATTTGAGTGACCCGTTACTGTGTGGATGCAATACAAAATGTCAATCAGATATCTCCATTTATTTCACAGATATTAATGTTTATGTGCTGGATTTAATTTAATTGTGTTGATTAAAAATGCTCCAAATGAAAAAAGGATCACTATAAAAATTCCCACATTGAAGTTTGTATTAAAATTCAAATGAAAATGCTAGAGATGAATAGTAAACGCATTACATACTGGCAATTTTTTTATTTTGTATCAAGCTATGAAAATATTTGGTAAAAATAGGTACACTGTAGTTATAAAATTTAAAAAATGGTGATGTGTGTATAAATATTTTCAAAGTGACGATCTGGTAGCTCAATTGATTTGCTGATCCCAAGGTCCTGGGCTCAAACCCAGGACAGACCAGGTCCAAACTTGGTCCTTTTAAGTGTATTGTGACTTTGTGGGTTCGTAGAATTAAAAGGCAGAGTTGCAGAAATTAAATATCTCCTTTATTTCCGTAGCAATACACTGTTCAATTCTCACGGCCGCCCTCTCCAGTAAGCCTTCTAGCCGGGGCCCCAGGTGTTGCGTTGGCACCGGCTCCCTTGTCATGTCGATTGCTGTCACGATGACCATGGGCTCGCACGTCCCCATCTCCGTTCTGGCCTGGACGTCGTGATCGATGTCTGCTAGGTTAAGCAGCCTCATTGGCAACTCTCGGCACGGCAACAATGTTCTTCATTCACTGTCCTTCCAGTCGCGCCGTCACCACCACCACCTCCTTTCTCGCGGGGACCCTCGTCTTCCTCCAAGATGACCCTGCAGATTCCAAGGCGTTCTTCGGGTTGCCGGAGTGTGATCTCTTCTCCATTGAGCTGCAGGACCTTCCTGCCATCGTCGACCGTTGCCTCGTGGCTCCTGAGGGCATCCAGTTCCAGCATCTCCTCAGCCACCTCCATGACAAACACCCACTGACGCACGGCACTTCATTCCAAGGTTAACTGTAGCAGGGTCTCCCTCTCCACGGTCAAGGTTTCGCCCGATGCTGTCACTAGCTGGTATGGTCGGCTCGGGCTTCTCGACGGCGAACACCTGGCTACGTCGGGTCTGATGATGGTCATGGCTGCCCCGGTATCCACCAGCACGCGGCTCGGCTTCCCTCTCACCCAACCGTCCGCGATGAGGCTGTCATCCATACGCCGGCTGATGGCGCACAGTGTTACTCGAGGGGATGGTGGTGATGGCGCCTACGTGCCCCTCTCCACGACGGCCCTTACTCGTTTTCCGGCTGCTCTTCCTGGTGTGGGCAGTCTCTCTCCAGGTGTCCCGGCTGTCCACCTCCCCAACACAGGTCACTAGGTCTTCGCCGGCTTCCCTCAGCTTGTCTTCTGTCTCCGGTGTAGCGAAAACTCCTCGTTCTCGACGTCGGGATAGCTGTCACCTTGGCCGCCTCCATCCTTAATGCTACCGTTAGCGCCTTGTGTATGGTTTTATAATCGCCGAGCATTACGCGCTGACGAATCTCCCTATCTCGTACCCTGTCAACGAATGTATAGGCAGCTTCCCGGGATACGAACTCTGGTGGGAGGTCGACTAGGGCCTTGGTAGCCAGTTGCACAACTGCCAGGGCGAACTCCTGCAGCGTCTCCCCTGGCTGCTATGACCTTGCCTTTAGCTGGCTGCGGTACACTGCCAAAACGATTCTCCAGAGCCTCCCAGATGTCCTTGGGCGCCGCCGTGGTCTGTACCGCGTTCAGGACTTCCGCGGCCCGTCCCTAGAGGCTGGCTATTAGCTGTGTGGCCTCTTCCTCTGGTGACCATTTGTTGTGCTTGGCCACTGCGTCGAACTGGCGGCGGAAGACTTCGAAAGTGTTCGTGCCGTCGTATTTAGGAGGTTGGACGCGCGCAGATGTGTCGCGTCCTGGCGCGTCGAACTTTTTTTTAAATTTTTTTTTTTTATTTATTGTTATCTGAAAAGGTTCCCAGAGCCATAGCTCATGCTAGGGAACAGTACAAAAATATATAAAATGATGGCAAACAGCCCTTGACAATACTTATATTTCATTTTTAGAGTAGGAATGAATTACCGTACAAGAATAACATATATGAAACATACAAAGATACAGACATTCACTATAACTCAACCTCCTTCAACCTCCTGCCGACGACGTCCTCCACCATGGCGTTCAGGGACTTTGTGTTGCTGTTGGCCTTTCCCTCCAGGTTGTTTACGCGGTTCGCAAGGTCTTCGACGTCTTCCACCATGGCGTTCAGGGACTTGGCGTTATTGTCGGTCTTTTCCTCTAAATTGGTAAGGCGCTCGTCCACTTGACCCATCCGCTTGCCCATCTCCGCGACGTCATCCCTTACGCCGGTCAACTGCTCTTCAAACTTTGCGGCGAGGACCTCGTTTGCTGCTTTAATTTCCGTGGTCAATTCGGTCTTCATTGCAGTCAGATTATGATTTGTCGTCTCCAACTTTGCAGGCAGGCTGTTATTTGCCATCTTCATTTCCTTCAGTTCCACGGCCAGGTTGTTATTTGCCACTTCTGTTTTCGCAGCGAGGTTGTTATTTGCTGCTTCTGTTTTCGCAGCAAGGTTGTCATTTTTTGCTTTCATTTCTGAGGTCAGTTCGGCCTTCATTTCCATCATCTTTTCCAATGCCGTGTCCATGGCTGTAATGTTGGGTGATGTTGTCATCCCGCTTCCTGACACTAGTTGTGACTTTGTGGGTTCATAGAATTAAAAGGCTGAGTTGCAGAAATTAAAAATCTCCTTTATTTCCGTAGCAATACACTGTTCAATTCTCACGTAGCAACATTACATCACATATGCAACACCAAGTTCGATGACAGTAACAAACAGCTTACTCAACTTTGACTGTTGACAATACTCTCGTTACATGTCTTTAAAACAACAACTTTTGTTACACGACTAACTCATCATCAGCCATGGCTTCTTTTTATACATCCATTAATGAATTCCAGATTGTTCTCGACTTTACTCTAAATTGTCACCAGATAAAGCACGAATGTTCTAGAATGTAACTATATCGGTGCCAGCAAGTCTTTCACCTCTGTGATAAACTATCCGTCTCTTTATATCGAGATTCAACTGTATTGGAAGCCAAATCATTTGAACACATCAATTATAAAGTCAAAGAGAAAATTTATCGTCAAAATAAGAAACTAAAACGTAATCATAATCATTGGCAACCAAAACATAACAAAATTTCAGCAAAGAACACATCCCCAGATAGTGTAATTAACCTCTCTAAGCAAAATTTTAACAAGGAAGAAATAGATGTACTTAACCAAGGCCTAAAAACATGTATAACATACTCCAGCAACCCGGATGAATTCATTGCAGACATAGAATTAGCAGTAGAAGGCTTGGAAACCATGGACAAAAATATAATTAAGAAAAAATCAGCTCCTATATTGGAAAACTTAATAAATAAAAAGCCAATAAAACATTTGAAACAAATTCAGATAATTAAATCTTTAAGGAAAAAGGATGTAATCTTCTCAAGGGCTGATAAAGGAAACAAAATAGTAATCTTAGATACAGCTACATACAAAGAAAAAATGTTAGAGTTACTACAACAAAAAGAATTCCAGGAAATAGATTCTAATCCACTCAACCGATGCATAAAAGATGTACAAAAAACCATCATTAATAGTAAAATTTTAACAACTGCAGAACAAAAAACTATCAAACCAGACAACCCTACCCTTGCAAGAATATATGGTTTGCCTAAAATACACAAACCCAACATACCCATGAGACCCATTGTAAATAATATAAACACTCCTACTTACCTTCTGGCAAAATGGCTAACCAAAAAATTTCAGTCCTTTCCACAATTCCATACTCAGAGTATAAAAAACTCTTTAGACCTGGTAGAAAAAATTCAAAATCTTAAACTTAAACCTCATGACACTTTAGTATCCTTTGATGTCCGCTCCCTCTTCCCTAGCATTCCATTAGACAAACTTTTGATTCAACTGAAAAAATGGCTAAATTCTATAAACCTGGATGCCAATGCAATAGAAGAATATGTGGCAATGACTGAATTATGTATACATCAAAATTATTTTGTCTTCGATGGAAAATATTATAAACAAATTTCAGGACTAGCTATGGGAAGCCCATTATCACCATTTTTGGCCAATCTATACATGAGCTTTTTCGAAACACATGTTACTAAAGCCTTCCCTCATATGTTTAAAACATGGTACAGATACGTAGACGACATCTTTGCAATAGTGCCCTACAAACTAATAGATGATGCTTTGAAACTACTCAACCTGCAAGAACCCAGCATACAATTCACAGTAGAAACTGAAGAGGACTGTACTCTACCTTTTTTAGACCTTAAAATCAAAAAAGGCAATGAAAAACTAGAATTTGGCATTCATAAAAAAGCAACACACACAGATAATTACATCAAAGCAAATAGTTTCAACCCAATTCCACACAAACATGCAACCATCAACAGTCTAACACACAGATTAGTAAATCTACCTCTCAGCCAACAAGAATATCAAAACGAATACCATCAAATCTTAAAAACTGCAATCAAAAATGGATATGGAAAAAACCTTGTAGATAAAAAACTAAAATTATTCAAACTTCAAAAGAAATTAAAACAGATCACAGCTCTCACACCAATAAAACAAGAAACTAGATTTGCTAAATTTACTTACCACCCCTGGGCCACAAAAAAGTTCCAAAAAATATTCAAGAAATACAATATAACATTGGCACCAAAAAACAATTACAACATTAAAAACCTACTTCACAGTAATAATACTGATAAGATAAAACCAGAGGAAAAGTCAGGCATTTACAAAATTAAGTGTAAAGACTGTGAAAAAATTTACATAGGAAGGACAAAAAGGAACATAGGCACTAGAAAGAAAGAACACTTCAGGCACTTAAGATACAAAAATATTGATAAGTCCGCAATAGCAGCTCATTTCTGGTCTGAAAATCATGAAATTGAAGATAGCACAAAATTACTAAAATACGTACAAAAACATAGTGAACTCGTCATATGGGAGAGGATATACATAGAAAAACATAAAAACCAACTAATGAACTTTGAAATCCCGCTAGAAGAGAATCCCACATTTCAGTTCATCACTAAATCAACAGATGGCAGCAACAACCCCAGAATTACCCACACCGCTGGATCTAGCGTCAGTCGCACAAGAGCCGTAGATGCAAGCGAAGATTTGCGAAACATGTCCTCAAAATAGGTACGAAAGTGAAACAGATGTGTAAAAAACGCGACTCATCTAAAATTTAATAATATCCGTCTCTTGTTTATCGGTGATATCGTTAATTGCTTATGAAAGCTCATTATTACCACACTGTTCGTCTATCAGTCCCTTTGTATGCGCAAGCCGCCTTATCACGATCGGGTTCATGACAGTATTTAAAGTGACAGCCTCATGTCACAAGTGCAGCGCTGATATGATCATGACAAATGACAGCATTGAGCAAACAAAATATTTGTTTATTATTTCCAAAGTGTTGCTCAACATTACAACTTTTGACACATGAATCATCGTGTATTGATAAATACTGAGAAAAAACTGTAAAATTGATGTATATATTCAGTACTGTACTCAAGAGTGTTAAGTATTGTTGATATTAAGAAATCAAAGATTCCAAATTAAAATATGGGCTGCAAATACTGTAATGAGCAAAAAATTTAAAATGTATTCCAAATTTTCATCCAATTTTGCAGGTGACAGAGCAAGATAGCATGTCCGGGTTCAATCCGTGGTGGCTGCTCACTATGACACTGGGTTTTCCCTGGTCAACAGGACGAATGCTTCTACTACAGTTCCCTTCTTTGCCATTTGGTCTGCCTCTGTCATGTTACAGGATAACTCTGGGGTTGGCAGATGTTGCCTCCCAGTTCCTTGGTCAGTATGCATGTCTGACGTCTACATCTCCTGGGGATGTATGGACAAAAGATGGAGGTCTCTATACCCTCATCTACATTTTTCTCTATTGAAAAATTCACATATATTATTAGTGACTAATGCCACAAGAAAGTTGTGTGCTTTAACATAGGGTGATCATTTTCAGGAGAAACAGGGAAATCAAAAAATATATGTAATATACTGGGAGAATGCTGGAAAAAGTTTTTTTTAGTGGAATGAATGAAAGAGTGAAATGAATTGTATAAAATGATCTGATTATTGGGGATACTGTCATTTGCACTTCGTTAGTGACAATGCCAATCAGCTCAAGGATTTGCCATGGTACTTCCTCCCAATTTTGTGTATGCCATGGCCAGCACTACCTGTTTTGTCTCTGTTTAAGTATTGTAACAAAGACGAAAAGTTACTTTATTTGTCAACAAAATCATTGGCTCAGTGCTAATGTACAAATATACTTTTTCGACATGTATCTACAATGTCTCTTTGATGTACATGCAGGTCCATCTTTTACACAGAGCTACACAACTCTGATATTTCACAGCCCAGTGATTCCTTACCTGTGAACTGCTTCCATGGCCTGCCCCCTCCTCCCCCACGGAGCCACATTTTTCGACTCAACTTGAAACATATACAAGCTCTAAAACTCTCATTACTCTGTTCTCCAGGCTCACATCAGCTTTATATACCTACCAGGTGCAGCAACAAACTTGTGGATCTCTACAAATAAAAGCTAACGTTAATTTCAGAAACTATTTGTAGTTGGTTTGTTAATACTCGTCACTTACTTATTTATATTTATGAGAGACTAGTTTCAAAGACATTCGCCTCCATTTTCAATCTCTTTCCAACCTCCAAACACATATAAAAGCTAACGTTGTTTGATGAAACAGAATTTGCATTAACTTCAGTGTTAACATTTAGTTAAAAATTAACATTTAACCAGTCTTGGGAGAATTTTCATCTTTGAGAGCAGATTTGTTCTACATTGAACTTATTGACAATGTTTGACTTTGTTTCTTTGCAGATCAAACAAATTATCCTTCTGTTGAGTTCTCCAACCACAATTAAAACTTGCTTTTCACTGATTGTACTTTTTGACATGGTTTGTTTTTGGCAGCCTCCTGTACTTTGTTAAGAAATCACTTTAACATCTTTGCATACGGTTACGAAAGAAATGAAATTTCGGTACCCTAAAGAACATCAAGTTTTCATTTTAGAAAAAAATGTGAACAAAATTTTTGAGTTTGATTTATGAGTCACTATGTTTACACTCAAACTTCACTTACTTGTTGTATAATTGAAACGTTTTCAAGATCATTCGATCTCATCCTCAGCTGTTTGGTGACTAACTGAACCTTCTTCTTCTTCCACTACTACGGAGCTCCGATCACTCTGCCATCTGGTGTTAGGAGCACTAAGTTTTAATACTTCATTTAATGCCGGAATTTCAAAATTTATAACTTTATCATGGTTTTTGTTTATGAATATTTTTTCCCAAGTATCCAATTCTATGGGTGTACTTAAAGATTTTAACAGTTTAATGTTGTGGCCAATGTTGTGGTTTTCTGTCCAAAAATGGTGTGAAATTGCACATTTTTCTGTTTGTTTCAACTTAATATTCCTCTGGTGTTCTTTTTGCCTGGTTAACAGGTTTCTCTTAGTTTTTCCTATGTAGCTTTTTTCACAGGTTTCACAATTAATCTGATTAATTCCTGATTTCAAATTGTTCAATCCCCAACCATAACCATAATAACCATAACCATAATGCCCAACCATATTCATAACCAAAAACTGTGATAAAGTTATAAATTTTGAAATCCCGGCATTAAATGAAGTATTAAAACTTAGTGCCCCTAACACCAGATGGCAGAGTGATCGGAGCTCCGTAGTAGTGGAAGAAGAGGTAGGTTCAGTTAGTCACCAAACAGCTGAGGATGAGATCGAATGATCTTGAAAACGTTTCAATTATACAACAACAAGTAAGTGAAGTTTGAGTGTAAACATAGTGACTCATAAATCAAACTCTAAAATGAAGAATACTTCACTGTTAATAAAGCTTCTGCTTTTAATATTTATGTGAACAAAAGTTTATTAATTTATTAAGAGCTATCAGAATATCTCAAATATATAGCATGGTTTACTAAGGTGCCACCTCTTACTACCTCCCATGAGAGCCCTTGCCTGTGCATAATGTTCGATTATAATTTGTGCTAAGGGTTAGTTACGATATGTATTATACAACATTCAGATTATTGATGCATGGCATTGTTACAGGAGGATCATATCAGGAGAAGGTTGAAGATGGATCCAAACTATATTCCAAGCATGGGGAGAGGTTCAATATTGAAGATGTACACCAACAGGCATAAGACTGATAAGAGTTTGAATGAACAGCTGCGAATGGTAAGCACTAATTTAGATGATTGAGTAAAATTTTGAGACTACTAGCCGTGTACAGAGCAAGGTTTGGAAAGGTAGACCTAATAGTGGTCTGAAGTATAAAGTCCAGGACTTGAAGTTATAAGTCGCCATTAAGGTAGTTGTATATGAGAACTCCTAGTAGTTTACCAGGAAAAACGCGAGCAGTTGTGCTGGCACATTGCCATGATAGCTCAGTGGTTAGAGCAGCTGGATGGGGACTGGGAAATCTATGGTTCAAATCCTGGCTATGCCATTGAATTTTTCAGCTGACTCTACCTTTCCATACTACATCACTTCTCAGCTATTAGTTCATTGTGTTGGTAAGTATATCATTTGGCAGATGTCTAAATTGAAAATGTTTTCTGTTTCTTCCAAATGCAAATATTTTAACTGTAAGTCCAAAATGTTATTTTAGTATTATCATATATCTCAAAAACTACTTGTAGTTGGTTTACTGATACTCGTCACTTGTTTATGGTAATGAGAGATTAGTTTCATAGGCAATTGCCTCCATTTTCAATCTCTTTCCAACTGAAGAGTTTGGCCAGTTGGAAAGAGATTGAAAATGGAGGCAATTAAACTAATCTCTCATTACCATAAACAAGTGACGAGTATCAATAAACCAACTACAAGTAGTTTTTGAGATTAATTTTGACGTCACTGTTACTAAATTCCTCCAAACACATATCATATATCTGTTTATGAGCAACCAGATTAGCTGTTATGACTGCAAAAAAGTCTAAATGTGTAGAAAACAAGGAGAGGAGGGTAAAGTAAAACCAATCTGTAGTAGCTTTCAATAACACTGTAAACAGAAATCTGATAACTCTAAAACACATTTAAGGGGGGGAAGTTTTCAGTTTTGAAGTGGAACCAAGCACCACCAGGGACACCATGGAAAATGATGCAGGCAGTCGACTAGAAACTGAGCATATATCTTCTATTTTCCTTTTTAAATAAGTAATGTGTCAAATAAACTCCATAATTAACTATGTAAATTTTCAGTGCACAGCACTGTCATAAAGTCCAATATACGCTCTTGTCACAAAGCAAGCTGAATGCTGTTCTTAATCGAACAAGAAACGTGTGTTATTGGTTTGGAAAACCTAAAAGAGCTGGAGTTTTTAAAGTGTATAAAGCATCAGCTATTCCCAGTTATGTGTGGATGGCCACACAAACTCAAAATCTGACTGCCTCTGAAACAGTCCAGATTTGACACCAAGACATTTTGGTTTGATAGAAAACTTTGAATGTCATTGATGTAAAACATGACAAAGGCCATGACCATGTAGAGAAGTATTTGGAAACATTGTCAGTAGCTACTTTAAAAACATCACCTTGTATGTAGATGAGCAAGAGTAAATCTGCCGACATGAGGCTGTAAAAACTATCGGAACGTGCAACCTTGGGATCAGTAGTCCAGACTGACAATGTCATACGATGTGTTGTGGTAATTCTCTAGGTGATGGGAAAATAAACATTGTTAACTATTACTTTTGTATTGTTAGGTTGGCCATGTAACTGTTGAATTATTTCTATTCTGTTATTTTTGCTTATAGTTGAGACTTAAAACATATAAATATATCAAATAAGTAACTAGCATAAAGATAGTCTATGTGAGTTGATTTACTGACAGTGCATCATTTACGTTTTTGTAAAATGGAATGTTTAGAAAGCTCCATTATGAGCGTGATGCATGTAGTACTAATGTCTTGCTTAGTAGTAATTCAAAGTTGAAAACTCAACCTTTGTTTTTCAAAATGAAAATGTTGTCCTAGACTTTTAGTTGTTTTCAAGTTTGAAATGCTTTTTAAAATTCCTGAGATGCTTAGTTTGCTCTTGTTTTCAATTTCCTTTTTGTTTTCCAATATAAATTTTGTTGCAGTTAAATTGCTGAGTTTTCTAAGGGTATCATTTAGTTCATAATGTACTACTCAACAAAGCATTGAGGTATATTGACCTTCAACGACCAGCGCTGCAATCGTTTACTTATCTGGTGATAAGAAGAGTGAAATATTAGTATGTTGGCATACAGTAAGGGATGAAACACAAATAGAGTAATTGGGAGTTGCAGGTCTGATGTATAAGGTTAGCAGCATGGGTACATAATTATGAAATATAACCTTAATAATATAAATGCATGAAATATATATCCATGTAATTATTTATTGTAATATTTTTCAAATAATCAAAACAAGGCTGAACAGCCTTATCTTATGCAATTTTCATAATGGAGAAAAGAGAGAAAATCAACTGAGTTACTACACTTTTGTTAATAAATTACTATTACAACTGTAGGTAGAGCACGGTAATATAACTAATTTTCTAGTGTGACCAATCTGTACAACAGGAATAATTTCTAAAAAGCTGATGTACTCAACTGACAAATATATCATCAATAATGTTCTGTCACGGTCATTATCAACCTCAAGCTTCTTGTTTCAGTATTTCATTCCTTTTACCAATAATTATCAATTCTCCTAGTCTTATGATTATTAAAAAAATAAGACCCTATGTCATTAAGGAAAAAAGAAAGCTTTCCATATTAAATAATTTCTGTAATTATAGGTAGATTATGGTAATAAAACTAATTTTCTGAAGTCTGATCAATCTGTACAAATGGGCCATTTGCCATAATATAAACCACATGAATTAAATGTATCACAATGTTCAGCTATACAAAATTATGTGTATGTAATTTTAGATACTAATATTGTAGTTAATAATGAAATATAATCTCTTGTTAGTTTAATATTGATGAATCTGAATGAAAAATAAAAATGTCATATTCATAGTTTTTATTTAAGTTGCATTATATAAAATAAATCTCTTCCCCCTCTGACATAGTTACGAATACAAAACATGCCACAGAAATGAAAGATAAGTAACAGTTCTGCTGACTTTGATTCAACGTACCTGGAGAATTAAAGTGCTAGAAGTACAATCCCGACAATTCATCAGCAATATCTACTGAGAAATCACTAAGGGATTTTGATCTCATCTTTCTCCTTGTTATAATATTGTCACCCGAACGTCTGAACACCCTATAGAGCGGGCAGGCAGGAGACAGTCGGCGTTTGCCATGCCCCCCTCGTTTGTCTTATAGCGGTAACAAGGAGTGGCTGGGAAAAAAAAGCACTGCGCCGTCTCTTTCTGTTCCACCTGTGCTCTCGAACTTACAGGATATTTCATCTAATCTAGAACCTTCCAGACCGGCCAGCTGACCCTATATAAGCAACACGTCGGACAAGAGGAGTCAGTCAGTCAGTCAGTCAGTCAGTGCTTGACGTGCTAGTGTACGACGAGAAGACTGTGTGAGTGCATCGGAGGATTGTACGTAATTACGAGTGCAAGTGAAATTGTAAGGGACGACCTGGTGAATCGTAATTGTGTGCATTACGTAATTCTGTGTAATTGGCAAGAGTTTAACTGTAAGTCGGTGGAAATAAAGAACATTTTTGAGTGGTGCAATTGAACTTTTCATTTCACGAACCCACAAAGTCACATTGGGGTCAGGAAGCGGGATAACATCACCGAACATTACAACCATGGACGCGGCATTGGAAAAGATTTTGGAGAAGATGATGGAAATGAAGGCGGAACTGACATCGGAAATGAAGACGGCGAATGACATCACCGAGAAAATGGATAAGAAGTTGGAGACGGCAAATAACAACCTGGCCGCAGAGTTGAAACAAATGAAGACGGCCAACGACAACATCACCGAGAAGATGGAAGAAATGAAGGCCGAAATAACAGCGAAGACGGAAGAAATGAAGACCGAATTAACAGCGAAGACGGAAATGGCAAACAACAACTTGGCCACGACAATGACCGCAAAGATGGCCGAACTGACCGCGGAAATGAAGGTGGCGAACGAAGCTCTCGCCGCCAAATTTGAAGAACAGTTGCCCGGCGTGAGGGATGACGTGACGGAGCTGGGCAAGCGGATGGGCCAAGTGGACGAGCGCGTCGAGGACCTAGCGAACCGCTTCAATGACCTACAGGAAAAAGCCGACAGTAACGCCAAGTCCCTCAACGCCATGGCGGAAGACGTCGAAGACCTTGCTAACCGCTTTAACAACCTGGAAGGAAAGGCCGACAGCAGCGTCAAGTCCCTGAGCGCCATGGTGGAGGACGTCGTCGGCAGGAGGTTGAAGGATTTGAAGGCCGACGCACCGGGACGCGACACAACATCGGCGCGCGTCAAACCTCCGAAATATGACGGCGCGTCAACATTTGAGGTCTTCCGCCGCCAGTTCGACACAGTGGCCAAGCACAACAGATGGTCACCGGAGGAGGAGGCCACACAGTTAATAACCAGCCTCCAGGGACGGGCCGCGGAAGTCCTAAACGCGCTGCAGACAACGGCGGCGCCCATGGACATCTGGGAGGCCCTGGAGAATCGCTTCGGGAACCACCGCTTTGCCGCAGCATACCGCAACCAGCTAAAGGCAAGGTCACAGCAGCCGGGGGAGACGCTGCAGGAGTTCGCCATAGCGATTGAGCAGCTGGCTAGCAAGGCCTTGGTTGACCTGCCACTGGAGTTCGTATCCCGGGAAGCCGCCTACAACTTTGTCGACGGGGTACGGACACGGAGATTCGTCAGCGCCTAATGCTCGGCGATTATAAAACCATCCACGAGGCGCTGACAGCGGCATTAAGGATAGAGGCGGCCAAGGTAACATCTATCCCGTCGTCGAGAACGAGGAGTGTCCGCTACGCCGGAGACAGAAGACCAGCTGAGGGACGCCGGCGAACACCTAGTGGCCTGTGTTGGGGTTGTGGACAGCCCGGACACCTTCAGAGAGACTGCCCACACCAGGAAGAGCAGCCGGAAAACGAGTAAGGGCCGTCGTGGAGAGGGGCACGTCGGCGCCATCACCACCATCCCCTCGAGTGACACTGCGCGCCGTCAGCCGGCGTATGGATGACAGCCTCATCGCGGACGGTTGGGTAAGAGGAAAGCCGTGCCGCGTGCTGGTGGACACCGGGGCGACCGTGACCATCATCAGACCTGACGTGGCGAAGGGTTTGCCGACAAGGAAGCCGAGCCGACCATACCAGCTTGTGACGGCATCGGGCGACACCTTGCCTGTGGAGAAGGAGGCCCTGTTGGAGCTGACCTTGGGACGGAGTGCCGTGCGTCTGTGGGTGTTCGTCGCGAAGGTGGCTGAGGAGGTGATTCTGGGATTGGATGCCCTCAGGAGCGATGAGGCGACGGTCGACGTCGGCAAGAAGGTCCTGCGGCTCAACGGAGAAGAGGTTATACTCCGTCAACCAGAAGAGCGCCTTGGAATATGCAGGGTCGTCTTGAACGAAGACGTGGTTGTCCCCGCGAGGAGCGAGGTGGTGGTGACGGCGCGACTAGAAGGCCGGAGAACCAGGAACATGATGCTGGACCAAAAGACGCCTGTACACGGACTGTGTGTAGCCAGGGCATTGCTGCCGTGCCGAGAGGAGGTGCCAGTGAGACTGCTAAATCCAACGGACACCGATAACGACGTCCAGGCCGGGACGGAGTTGGGAACGTGCGAGCCCGTGGTGAGCGTAACAGCAATCGACAAGACACAGGAGCCGGCGCCGAAGCAACACCTGGGGCCCCGGCTAGAAGGCTTACTGGAGAGGGCGGCCGACCAACTGACCGCAGAACAGCTGGAGAAAGTACGACAACTACTGAGGCGATACGAGCGCGTCTTCAGCCAAGGCGATAGTGACTACGGCCGCACGGAAAAGTGCTTCACCGCACCGACACCGGGTACGCCCGGCCTATTCGGCAACAACAAAGACGTGTTCCGCTGGCGAAGCAAGGGGCGGTACGAGACATGCTGGAGGACATGAGGTCCAGGGGAGTGATTGAAGAGTCTGACAGCCCTTGGTGTTCCCCTGTAGTCTTGGTGACGAAGAAGAACGGCGAGCTGCGCTTCTGCGTCGACTACAGAAAGCAGAACGCTGTCACCCGGAAGGACTGTTTCCCCTTACCCCGGATTGACGACACTCTGGACACGCTAGCTGGTGCACAGTGGTTCTCGACCCTGGACCTGAAGTCGGGCTACTGGCAGGTAGCTCTAGACCCAAGAGACAAGGAGAAGACCGCATTCTCGATGGGCCAAGGGCTCTGGCAGTTCACGGTTATGCCCTTTGGCCTCTGCAATGCACCAGCTACCTTCCAACGCCTCATGGAGTCAGTGATGAGAGGGCTGACTTACGATGCCTGCCTGCTATACCTGGACGACATCATCATCGTCGGAAAGACTTTTGATGATCACCTCGAGAATCTGAGTAAGGTGTTACAGAGGCTGCAGGCGACCAACTTGAAGCTGAACGCGAAGAAGTGCCAGCTCTTCCGCAAGGAAGTTAACTACTTGGGCCACATAGTCTCAGCAACCGGAGTGGCCACAGACCCGGAGAAGACACAAGCTGTGAGAGATTGGCCTCGCCCAAGGGATAAGAAAGAGCTGCGCAGTTTCCTGGGGCTGTGCAGTTATTACCGCCGCTTCATAAAGGGGTTCTCCAACATCGCAAAACCCCTCACCCGCCTGACAGAGGAACACCGGCCTTATGTGTGGACAGAGGACGCCGAAAACGCTTTCCAGCACCCAAAGGAGACCCTGTGCAGTGCTCCAATTTTGGGTTTCCCACAACCGGGTGGCACCTTCATTGTGAACAGCGACGCTAGCGACCATTGCATTGGAGGTGTCCTATCGCAGATCCAGGACGGCCATGAGCGGGTGATAGCCTACTACAGCAAGACGCTATCCAAGGCAGAGAAGAACTACTGCGTCACCCGACGAGAGCTACTGGCGGTAGTAAAGACCTTGGAGCACTTCCACAAGTACCTGTACGGTCAGCCATTCCACCTGAGGACTGACCATTCCGCCCTAACCTGGCTATTGAGCTCTAAGAACCTGGAAGGCCAGACAGCACGTTGGGTCCAGAGGCTGCAGGAGTACGACTTCACCTCGGAACATCGTAGAGGGAAGAGCCACAGTAACACAGGCGCTATGTCCCGAAGACCCTGTCCAGAAGAGTGCGGCCAGTGCACAAGAGTGGAAGAGAAGGAGCGTGCCGCAGCAGTCCGAGTAGTTGTGGCGGTGCCTGCAGACGGCTGGGATAGCGCAGGCCTGAGGAGGGAGCAGTTGGCAGACGCAGACTTGGAGCCACTCTTGAGGGAAGTGGAGGCAGGGACGAGACCAACCTGGGAGGAGATCGCACCGAGGAGCGCCACCTACAAGTCTTACTGGGCCCAATGGGACTCGTTGAAGACCAGAGAGGGCGTGCTGTTCCGGGTATGGGAATCACCCGATGGGAAGATGCAGAGAGAACAGTTGGTACTTCCCCGGAGTAAGGTCCCAGAGGTGTTGGAGGAAGTGCACGCCGGTACTTCGGGAGGACACCTGGGAGCGAACCGAATGATTGATGAACTACGGCAGCGCTACTACTGGCTGAGACTCCGAGCAGATGCTGAGAGATGGTGCCGTCAGTGTCATGCGTGCGCGGCGGGTCGTGGCCCCCAGACTAGGAGCCGGGTTCGCATGCAGCAGTACAACGTCGGAGCGCCATTCGAACGGATCGCCGTTGACATTGCTGGACCGTTCCCAGTTTCTGATCGAGGCAACAAGTACCTAATGGTGGTCGTGGACTACTTCACCAAGTGGCCGGAGGTGCATGCCATCCCAAACCAAGAGGCAAAGACAATCACAGACTGCCTCGTGGAACAAGTGTTCTGTCGATTTGGGGTGCCGTTAGAGCTACACAGTGACCAGGGTACCAACTTTGTGTCCAACCTAATGAAGGAGGCACTACAAAGGCTTGGGGTGAACAAGACCCGCACGACGCCTCTACATCCCCAGTCGGATGGCATGTTCGAAAGATACATCAAGACCTTGGAGAAACACTTGAGGAAGGTCGTGGCCCGCCATCAGCAAGACTGGGACGTCAAGGTGCCACTGTTCTTGCTGGCCTACCGCTCGTCTACACACGACACAACTGGGATGACGCCAGCCAGCTTAATGTTCGGCTGAGAGTTATGCCTCCCTTGTGACCTGGCTTGTGGACGCCCCCCGGAAGCGAGACAGCCAGCGACCGAGTATGTGGAGAACTTCGTGGACCATCTCCACGACATGCACGAGATGGCTCGCCAGAACATCCAGAAGGCGAGCGACCGTATGAAGACCAGGTATGACAGGCAAGCCAACAGCCAAGGTTTCCAGCAAGGTGACCTGCTCTGGTTGTACCGTCCTACCCGGACTAAGGGACGCTGCCCAAAGCTCCAGCAGCCATGGCAAGGACCGTACCGGGTGGTGAAGAGGATTAACGACGTGGTCTACCGCATCCAGAAGGTTCCCCGAGGGAAGATGTTGGTGGTACACCTGGATCGCCTGGCATGCTACGATGGTGCTGTTCGGGACGACCAGCTTTGAGGAGGGAGCAGTGTCACCCGAACGTCTGAACACCCTATAGAGTGGGCAGGCAGGAGACGGTCGCATTTGTCATGCCCCCCTCGTTTGTCTTATAGCGGTAGCAAGGGGTGGCTGGGGAAAAAACATCACTGTGCCGTCTCTTTCTGTTCCACCTGTGTTCTCGAACTTACGGGATATTTCATCTAATCCAGAACCTTCCAGATCGGCCAGCTGACCCCATATAAGCAACATGTCGGACAAGAGGAGTCAGTCAGTCAGTCAGTCAGTGCTTGACGTGCTAGTGTACGACGAGAAGACTTTGTGAGTGCATCAGAGGATTGTACGTAATTACGAGTACAAGTGAAATTGTAACGGACGAACTGGTGAATCGTAATTGTGTGCATTACGTAATTCTGTGTAATTGGCAAGAGTTTAACTGTAAGTCGGTGGAAATAAAGAACATATTTGAGTGGGGCAATTGGACTTTTCATTTCACGAACCCACAAAGTCCCAATATTGTTGCGAGGTATTGTTTCGTTACTGTGTAGACTAGCACCGAGAGAGAGAGAGAGAGAGAGAGAGAGAGAGAGAGAGAGAGAGAGAGAGAGAGAGAGAGAGAGAGAGAGAGAGAGAGAGAGAGAGAGAGAGAGAGAGAGAGAGAAACAGAGGAAAAAAAAAAGACAAGACAGCTCCATGGGGTTCTCGCTGCATCACGAAAGATCGTGCTAGTTCGGTAGCTTTTTAGAAACTTTGCCAACGTTGGAGAAACAGCGGCTCGTGTATAAATGCAGTGAGAGCAGTCAGTCAGTGAATGGATTGGCAGCCGTGCAATGTGTGGACATGTAGTACCGTAGTTGCGAGTTGAGCTGTTGTGTGCATGCAGCTATTTGAAGTATGCCGCGGAGAACCAACTGGAGACTACTGTGTGTATTACGCGTCATTTTTAGGGTTGACCAAAGTGTGTTTCTACTGAAATAAAGAGCATTTTGAATTTCTGCAAAGTAGACTTTTAATTTTACAAACCCACAAAGTCACAGTATTCAGTCACGTTATACATGATTTGCCGTGTCTGCTGATGTATGACATGTTGCTGTGATTATACATACACTGAACTCGCCGTGTATGTGTGATAACTTCACATAAACATCTCTGTGTTTGGAATTGCTTTGCCGTCTAGTAAGAGGTTTCGGTTGGAGTATGGGTTTTTGTATATGTGCATTAATGGTTTGGTGGTTTCTTGTATCATCCGCAGATTTTGTACATTGTTTTCTGCTGTTTGTTTTTCCTTTGTTAAATTCTGCTTTGTTGACAGATGTATGAAAAGGCTTATGTGTCAAACTTGTAAATGCTGGTTACTGATGTGAGTTAGGTCTACCTGAGCTACCTTAGTAAGAAAAATGCTTGAAAAGACACCAGATGACAACAGTCTCATTGATGATGATGGGATATGTCTAACCATGTCCTGCTTTACAAAATTGTAAGTGATGTAGTTCAACTAATCAAGTCACATGTTATCTTTACATCATTTTATACAAAACTTCTGACATAGTCAAACAATAGTTTAGTAAATAATAAATATAGTAGGGATTTAAGTTACAAGCAAAGAGAACTTAATGAAACAAAGAACAGTGGCACACAAGCAAGTAAAATTAAAAGACATCTGAAATTTCCGGCAATGGATCAAACTGCCACAACAGACATATACGAATGAACAAAGTAGGAAAACAAAATTGACACAAGGAGCATGGAATATCAGGACAGTACAACTTATGATGTGAGCAACTATCCATTGTGGGGAAGAAAGGTGTGAAAGAATTAGTGTCAGGGAGCAATTATAAAGGAAAACAAGAGAAGAGATGAAACAGTATTATAAGAAACAGTTTATGAAAAGAGGGAAATGCACATTATGTATGCACAGGTGGATGAGTGGAAAGGCAGAGAGAAGCAGCAATATCCAAGCCTCATCAGGTGCAAATGGTAGTAGAGAGATAAGATTAGGCGCAGGGTTTTAGAAGAGTGAAAAGGAAGTAAGGAAGTGTTTTATGAAGCAGAAAGGAATGAACATGGTTTGTTGAACTTTTGTCCACGTCAGTTCCTTTAAGTCTTCAGATTATAGAAGCAATTAAAGGGTCACCTTTCTACTATAACAAAATTGATATGTGATTACTAGCAGCTGTACCATGTGAAGGTGAGGGATCGGACATTAAGTTTTGTCCAGATTGGTTCCTTTTAGTCTTCAGATTATAGAAGCAATTAAAGGGTCACCTTTCTACTATAACAAAATTGATATTTGATTACTAACAGCTGTACCATGTGAAGGTGAGGGATCGGACAGTAGACTTTTGTCCACGTCAGTTCCTTTTAGTCTTCAGATTATAGAAGCAATTAAAGGGTCACCTTTCTACTATAACAAAATTGATATGTGATTACTAACAGCTGTACCATGTGAAGGTGAGGGATCGGACATTAAGTTTTGTCCAGATTGGTTCCTTTTAGTCTTCAGATTATAGAAGCAATTAAAGGGTCACCTTTCTACTATAACAAAATTGATATTTGATTACTAACAGCTGTACCATGTGAAGGTGAGGGATCGGACAGTAGACTTTTGTCCACGTCAGTTCCTTTATGTCTTCAGATTATAGAAGCAATTAAAGGGCCACCTTTCTACTATAACAAAATTGATATGTGATTACTAACAGCTTCACCACGTGAAGGTGAGGGATCGGACAGTAGACTTTTGTCCAGATTGGTTCCTTTATGTCTTCAGATTATAGAAGCAATTAAAGGGTCACCTTTCTACTATAACAAAATTGATATGTGATTACTAACAGGTGTACCATGTGAAGGTGAGGGATCGGACAGTAGACTTTTGTCCACGTCAGTTCCTTTAAGTCTTCAGAATATAGAAGCAATTAAAGGATCACCTTTCTACTATAACAAAATTGATATGTGATTACTAACAGGTGTACCATGTGAAGGTGAGGGATCGGACAGTAGACTTTTGTCCACGTCAGTTCCTTTAAGTCTTCAGAATATAGAAGCAATTAAAGGGTCACCTTTCTACTATAACAAAATTGATATTTGATTACTAACAGCTGTACCATGTGAAGGTGAGGGATCGGACAGTAGACTTTTGTCCACGTCAGTTCCTTTATGTCTTCAGATTATAGAAGCAATTAAAGGGCCACCTTTCTACTATAACAAAATTGATATGTGATTACTAACAGCTTCACCACGTGAAGGTGAGGGATTGGACAGTAGACTTTTGTCCAGATTGGTTCCTTTAAGTCTTCAGATTATAGAAGCAATTAAAGGACCACCTTTCTACTATAACAAAATTGATATGTGATTACTAACAGGTGCACCACGTGAAGGTGAAGGATCGGACATTAGGCTTTTGTCCAGATTGGTTCCTTTAAGTCTTCAGATTATAGAAGCAATTAAAGGGTCACCTTTCTACTATAACAAAATTGATATTTGATTACTAACAGCTGTACCACGTGAAGGTGAGGGATCGGACATTAGACTTTTGTCCAGGTTGGTTCCTTTAAGTCTTCAGATTATAGAAGCAATTATAAGGTCACCTTTCTACTATAACAAAACTGATATATAAAGGATATAGATCAAATGGAAATAAAAGATTAAAACTATAATCGAATAACAGTTGTCAAGTTTAAGAGCAGTTAAAGTGATCGAATTGAATACTGTAAGGAATATTTGTGGCAAGCTTTGTTATATGGCCGATACATGTTGATTGTGTTATGTTTCAGACCCTCGGTGTGGGCTACTCAAACGAGGCAACAGAGAATTTCTGGAGAGGAGGTAAGATGAAACTCTTGTGGCTGAATGAAATATGTCAAACACAAAAAGCTTTCTGAATATTGCCGTAATACATTATCCAAATACGTTGAAGCGACATGCCTCTACTGTACAAGCTATCATAGACTATTGTGGTAACCTGGTTCTGTTGATGTGGTTTATTCTGTATTTTAGGTTTAATGTACTTCAATTGGTTGGGTGGCATGGCCATTGATGTTCATCTTTCAGGATAAGTGAGAAAAGTCTGGAAATCTTATGCAGATAACTTGAACTAACCTCCCCATACCGTATTTGGTCAACATATATAAACATTTTCTTTTATCTTGTTACCATAGTAACATCTAATATAAAACAGTACAATCACATATAATAAAATTGTAGTGATCAGTGATTTTCTGTACTAGCACTTAAACAAGTAACAAAGCATTAAACAAATGATGGCTTCCTAATTGAGAAAAAAGTATTTAAAAATTCATACTATTAAGATGGAATATCTCAAAAATGTTAGAAACTATTCAAGATAAACATTTTATTTGTCTTAAAAACATCTCCAACATATTGGAGGTGTTACATAGTTTATGTAAACAAATGCTAAGTAAGTATTGATGGATGTATTTTGTTTGACATCTATAGAAATGTGAATGATTATATGGGATATATAATAAAAATGTATTTCTGGGAATATCTCCAATGTTCCACTAATTGTCCAAACAAATTTAAACAAGCTTTAAATTCCTAATTGAAATGTTGGTTTTATAAGGTTTTAAATTAAACTTTCTCATCTTTGTTAGAGAGCTATTTTATAAATAAATAATAGGTAAAATTAGGTGGTAGAAAAGAAGTAAAGAAATGAAGATATAGTATGTGTAATACCAAAGTAAAGTTGTGAAAAACACAAAAATTGTAACAAAAAGGAATGTAAGATGGTAAATGTACAGACGTGTTGCAACAACCATCAGTAGCAAGCATGTAAATGTGAGCCATATCACTTTGTGTTGACAGAACAAGAAGAAAGTGAGCCTGTAGAAGAACCTTGTGAAAGATGCACGCCATCACCAACTGAAGAACCTGCTGCGGAACCCTGCTCCTCTATATCA
This sequence comes from Mantis religiosa, assembly GCA_030765055.1. NCBI lineage: Eukaryota > Metazoa > Arthropoda > Insecta > Mantodea > Mantidae > Mantis > Mantis religiosa. The sequence goes on from CM060956.1 coordinate 1,387,925, forward strand.
GACAGTACGAAGAGGGCTCCAGAGTATCCTATCATAGTTACTGTGCCAGTCGAGAAGTACTCATCCCCAAAGAAGACGACGGCCTCTCCTGCATCTGCTACAGCTTACAATACGAAGAAAACTCCAGAGTATCCTATCATAGTTACTGTGCCAGTCGAGAAGTACTCATCCCCAAAGAAGACGACGGCCTCTCCTGCATCTGCTACAGCTTACAATACGAAGAAGACTCCAGAGTATCCTATCATAGTTACTGTGCCAGTCGAGAAGTACTCATCCCCAAAGAAGACGACAGCCTCGCCTGCATCTGCTACAGCTTACAATACGAAGAAGACTCCAGAGTATCCTACCATAGTTACTGTGCCAGTCGAGAAGTACTCACCCCCAAAGAAGACGACAGCCTCTCCTGCATCTTCTACATCACATCAAGCCCCTTCTCCTAAGAAGAAGAAAACAGCGACATCTGTCAGGAAAAACAGAAATGCTTTATTGAACAGTTTGGCCATGCAGGAAGGAGCAGAGAAGCGAACTACGCCAGGAATGCCACCAGGTGCACTAACTTATGTACATTTAGATACCTCCAACAACTTGACAGAACAAACTGGGTTCCATTATGACAAGGAGGACTTCCCTCCTCTATGTTAATTTTATTGTTTTTAAATGACTCAAGACTTGAGATTTAATTTATTAAACTGACATATGACTGTATGTAGCTGTTGGGGTTGTATTGCATGCTTGTTGAGCAGTGCATGACCTGGAACATTGCAGTGCACTGGAGTATTGGACAGTTAGGATGTAGGTAAAAAGCAAATGAAGTGCCCAAGTTGTGTTTAAACTGTTTGGTAATGAGTACTCTCATGTACATGATAACTCTTCAATACTGAGTTATTTTAACAAAACAAAAACTGGTTTAAAGTCCATTAAAGGCAGTATAAAACTACAGTGTCCTTAAGGTAGAGAAATCGTTGAAATTTCACTATAGCAAAAGCCATTCTTTCAGTCAAACACGTCTAATTTGTAAGTCATTGTTTTGTGTGCATACAAATATGTATATATTAACTACATAAAGAAAATATTCTCTGGCTGAAGGTTTAGGGTTTGAGAGTCATTGCAGACATTGTGTCACAGTCTGGAAAGAAAGGAAACCTCTATGTCCCTCTTGGAGTTTATGTTAGCCTTATTGAAGGTGTAGTTTTCACTCAGTAATTTAGTTATTTTTACTTATTTGTCCTTTCTTGGGGTCCCTTTTTTTTTTTTAACTGCTGACTCAGTTTCTCTCATTGTTATAGAAACAAATGTATATGTGAGTAGGATGAAGGAAGACCTGAACTCTAAAGGCAATTTAGGACCTAAGTGGAGAATTCAGAAATGTAAACCTTCATTGGCCATGTACTTGTCTATAAATGGCATGCTAGCTGCTCCAGTATTTGGGAAATAACAGGTGTGGATCTAGCTGTCACTCTTTATGAAAACCAGATAAATGATATAAAGTATTTTTACACCAGCTGTATGTAACCATATCGCTTGCAGCAGTATAACATTCAGAGCCCTGCACTCCTTCCTTAAGGGGATACCACCCACAGCAAAAAAAGTTGCAGAAAAGGAGTTCACAAGGAAACCAGTATGATTTGCCAGGAGTGTGCAGATGTGCCATTTTGAGGAGTAACATTAAAAATGAAACCTTTAAGAGCAACTTTTTATCACTAATAAAACTTATCTAAGTTTATTGTAAAATAGAAAGATTAAAAGAATTGGCATAAAATAAACATTAGATGCATGTGTTTACACCTCCATTTTAACATTGATGTCATATGACATTATTTACTCTGCATGTAGATTTTAACCTCATGAGGCATGGACATATTAGTTTTTGCTCTTTGATGTAACACAAGAGTTTTAACATTTAGTTAAAGCTTTAATTAAAAGTTATTGAATAGTGAGTTAGAGTATTTTTATTATTGGTTGGTGAAACTAACTCTAAAAGTACAAATTGAGTAATGAAGTTTGAACAGTCACAATCAGAAGGTTACAAACTGTCTAGGTATTTAATGAAATGTGTAAATAAGTTTCCTACTTTTAGCTATTGTCACTTGCGTCGGTCAATGTTACAACACTGCCCATGGCCTCGCTACTTGGGACTTATTCAGGGATAGAATTTTTTTTTTTTTTTAAATGTATTACTTTCCGACATGCTCCATTACAAATGTAACACTACATGCGTTTTATATAGACTTGTATCATTTTTACATTGTTATTACATTACATATAATTGTTTACTTTTAACATTATTGCTATTTTTTTTTTTTTTTTTTTTAACTGGTATACATTACTTAAGTTCTTATGACAGTTTGTATTTAAATGGTATTTGCTCTTTGTGATTATCCTTGCCCTATCTATAACTTTAGCAATTTCTCAAAATCAATTGAGTTTATAAACCGGCAGAAAGCGTTACAATATTTCTTAATTATACTGTCGTTTGATACTGGCCAATTTTCTTGTTTCAGAACACTGTAAACTAGTTTTTGTCTTTCACTTGAAACACTTGAGCACTCATAGAGGATATGATCCACTGTCTGGTCTCCAGCATTGCAGGAACACAATTGAGAGTCAACTATCTTGAAGCGTTGGAGATATGATCTTATTTTGCCATGTCCAGTAACTACTGCAGTGATTACTTTCTTGGAAGTGTTGAAAACAGTGTTGTTATGATAAATTAACTTTAAAGAGAGTCGATTAAAGACACTAGACAACACTTACTTTTAAATTTTTCCGGAACTAGTTTCAGAGGCTTTGCCTCTATCATCGGCCGGCTCTCGACTGGTTCTCATTGGTGTAGCTGACGATACCTTGTCACAGGTCTCCTCTGGTGGCGGCTCAAGGAACTTGCTGAACAAATCCTTCTGGGGGGATGTCGAAATTGAATACTTTGTTCCTATTTTTTGAAATGAAGATTTGTTCCCATGTGGATAGTTCTTGTTTTCCTGATGTATGTTTCAGTAGTTTTGGTTCTGGATTTATGTTGTGGTTTTTTTCCCAAAAATGTGTGGCAACTGCTGATTTTTCTAATTGTTTATATTTTATGTTTCTAAAGTGTTCCTTTGCTCTTGTTTCTAAATTTCTTTTTGTTTTTCCAATATAAATTTGACTACAGTCATTGCATTCAATTTGATATATACCAGATTTTTTGTTTGATGGAATGGCATCTTTGATGTTTGAGCAAATTAGGTTTTTTAAGGAGAAATGGTTGACTGGTGCTAGTTGAATATTTTGTTTTTTGAAGACTTTTTTGAATTTATCATAGGCCCATGGATGGTAAGTGATTTTTTTGAAAATCATATTAGTTTCTGTAGATGAGAGAGTTGTGGTTTCCTTTAGTAGCTTCTTCTTTTTTGCTAAGCTCACTTTTTTGTCCACTAATGATTTGGGAAAGTTATTTTTTTGTGCTATTTCAATTATTTTGTTGTATTCTGTTTTGTATTCTTCTGCTGTGAGAGGGATGTTTACCAGTCTGTGTGCTAAACTATTGAAGATTGCCTGTTTGTGGGATCTTGGGTTGTAGCCATTAGCTTTTATGTAGTTGTCTGTCTGTGTTGGTTTTCTGTAAATGCCAAAGTTTAGTCTGTTTTTATTCCTCATTATTTTTAGATCCAAAAATGGTAAATGCTCGTCTTTTTCTATTTCTACAGTGAATTTGATGCTTTTTTCTTGGATATTTAAAAGTTTTAGTGCATCACTGATGTGGTTTTTTGGTACTATTGCAAAGATGTCATCTACATATCGTTGCCAGAGTTTGAACATCCAAGGGAAACCTTTGTTGATCCTTATTTCTAATGCACTCATGTACAGATCGGCCAGGAAGGGTGATAGTGGGTTGCCCATTGCTAACCCTGAAGTTTGGTGATAATATTTTGTTTGAAACTGGAAATATGAAAAAACAATAGCAAAATCAAGCATAATACCAAACAAATATGCAGTTAAACCGGATAACCCAACCTTACCTAGACTTTATGGCTTACCCAAAATACACAAACCATCCATAACAATGAGACCTATAGTTAGCAGTATAAATTCACCAACATACAAACTTGCAAAGTGGCTAACAAACAAATTCAATTCATTTCCAAAATTTGACAGCCTAAGCATCAAAAACACCTATGAACTTATAGAACACATTAAGGATACTGAACTAAAAGAAGAGGACACACTAGTCTCATTTGATGTTAAATCACTGTTTCCCAGCATACCAGTTGATCAACTCCCACCGTTGATAGAAAAATGGCTCAAATCACTTGGAATGGCATCATCTGAAATTTCAGACTACATTGAACTAACCAAATTATGCATAGAACAAAATTTCTTCCAGTTTCAAACAAAATATTATCACCAAACTTCAGGGTTAGCAATGGGCAACCCACTATCACCCTTCCTGGCCGATCTGTACATGAGTGCATTAGAAATAAGGATCAACAAAGGTTTCCCTTGGATGTTCAAACTCTGGCAACGATATGTAGATGACATCTTTGCAATAGTACCAAAAAAACACATCAGTGATGCACTAAAACTTTTAAATATCCAAGAAAAAAAGCATCAAATTCACTGTAGAAATAGAAAAAGACGAGCATTTACCATTTTTGGATCTAAAAATAATGAGGAATAAAAACAGACTAAACTTTGGCATTTACAGAAAACCAACACAGACAGACAACTACATAAAAGCTAATGGCTACAACCCAAGATCCCACAAACAGGCAATCTTCAATAGTTTAGCACACAGACTGGTAAACATCCCTCTCACAGCAGAAGAATACAAAACAGAATACAACAAAATAATTGAAATAGCACAAAAAAATAACTTTCCCAAATCATTAGTGGACAAAAAAGTGAGCTTAGCAAAAAAGAAGAAGCTACTAAAGGAAACCACAACTCTCTCATCTACAGAAACTAATATGATTTTCAAAAAATTCACTTACCATCCATGGGCCTATGATAAATTCAAAAAAGTCTTCAAAAAACAAAATATTCAACTAGCACCAGTCAACCATTTCTCCTTAAAAAACCTAATTTGCTCAAACACCAAAGATGCCATTCCATCAAACAAAAAATCTGGTATATATCAAATTGAATGCAATGACTGTAGTCAAATTTATATTGGAAAAACAAAAAGAAATTTAGAAACAAGAGCAAAGGAACACTTTAGAAACATAAAATATAAACAATTAGAAAAATCAGCAGTTGCCACACATTTTTGGGAAAAAAACCACAACATAAATCCAGAACCAAAACTACTGAAACATACATCAGGAAAACAAGAACTATCCACATGGGAACAAATCTTCATTTCAAAAAATAGGAACAAAGTATTCAATTTCGACATCCCCCAGAAGGATTTGTTCAGCAAGTTCCTTGAGCCGCCACCAGAGGAGACCTGTGACAAGGTATCGTCAGCTACACCAATGAGAACCAGTCGAGAGCCGGCCGATGATAGAGGCAAAGCCTCTGAAACTAGTTCCGGAAAAATTTAAAAGTAAGTGTTGTCTAGTGTCTTTAATCGACTCTCTTTAAAGTTAATTAATACTGCAGTGATGTTCGACGTGAGCCTAATGTTGGTCTTTAATCGCTCCTTTATGTCTGGGAAGAACTGTTTGGTCTCTGCTCCTTTTGTTGTTTGGTTCCATTGAAGTTGCCAATTTTCTATGCCTTGCAGTTTGATGTGGTGTACTATTTCAGTTTTCGGTATCTTCTGGTATATTGTTGGTAGGTCATTTTGTTTTGCTGCCTCCTTAGCAAGTTTGTCTGCCAGTTCAAACTGGTTCCCAATGGGGGCCTTCACCCATTGTACATGAATCGTCCATTTGTTGTCTTCAAGCTGTTTGTATTTGCATTTGATGTCTTCTATTATAGTATTTTGGTGGCGATTGTTTTTAATAGGTCTATGGTTATTTGGCTGTTTGTGTATATTATTGCTGTTTTTTCTGTTATTCTGTTTTCTGTGTTTACTTGGAGTGTGTGAAGAGCCTGCAGTATGGCTATTTGTTCTGCTTGGTTGTTTGAACATTTATCGTTTTGTTTGTATTTCTGCTGCAGCTCCTACTCCCATCAATTTTGCTGCCATCTGTATTGTTACCCAATCGTCAAACTTACGATCAGCTGGCAGAAAGAGCTGGCCAATAGAAGGGTCATATGGCATCGAGGCCATGCCTGCTCGTGTGACCGAATGGCTCTTGCTGTGGGAGTGAAGGCAGATAGTGTTAAAACCACGCCTACGCCAATGTGCAGCGCTAATGACGTGCCGAGGAGAGTCGGGGTGCGTAGAAGTAACCAGAAATTACTGGACCTTGGAAGTCTGTGATGCTTTGTTAATATCCGGGAAATTTCCAGATACTGTGATTTGCCTATATAAGTGATGCATTGGGCTAGAGGAGTTGGTCAGTTTTAGAGAGTGAGTTTTTAGAGTTTTGAGTCAGAGCTTACGGTGAGGTGCCGAGTGGACCTGCAACTGGTGAATTGTAATTGTGAGTGTTACTTAATTGTGAGTGTTATGTAATTGTGTGTGGTACGTAATTCTGTGTAATCGGCAAGTTTACCCCGGGTAATTCAGCGGAAATAAAGAACATTTTGAGTTTGGATTTTTAATTCTTCAAACCCACGAAGTCACAGTATATATGTGTATGGGGTACTACTTATTTTCTTCCGCCTCTTTAATGTGGACCCTTTCCGCTGGATGCGTCCAGCTTCCTGGTTCTGGGAGTGATTCAACTGCTGGGAATGTGTCACATTTATTATGTATGGCCTTGTGGATGGCTAGTTTCTCTTGGAATATAATGTCAATGATGCTTCAGAGGATATGGTTCAGTACACTTTTGAGATTCTGATGTTCATGAGTCTGTACTCTTTTGTAGTTGGCAATGTTTTAGTGTTTCCAGATACCTTCTTGCCACACTGGGGCTCCATATAAGAGAATTGGTAATACAGCTCCTTTGTAGATTGTGTAGAGGGCTCAGTGGCCAAGACCCCAGTTAAGCTTTGCAACTTTTGTGAGTGTATTAATGAGTGTAGTGCATCTGTTACTGACATACTGAATGTGTTTGTTGAAGAGTAGTTTGTTGTTGAATATTATTCCCAGATACTTAATTTCCTAAACTTGTTCCATTTTCTGGTTGTTTAAATATACAGTGATCGGGCTGTTTTGTTCTCTAATTTTTCTGGTTACCAGAGGAACTTCAGATTTCAGTTCATTAAACTGGATCTTTTTTGTTTGGACCAGTCTTCAATCTTCTCCACGTCTGAGTTTGCATGCATTTCAGCATCTTCCATGTTGTCACCTGTGGTGAGAACAACCAAGTCGTCAGCAAAATCTATAACTTTACTGTGATTGGAGTACTCCATATTGTCACGAACCCGATCGCGATAAGGTGGCTTGTGCACACAAAGAAACTGATAGGCGAACAGTGTGGTAATAAGGAGCGTGCATAAGCAATTAACGATAGCGCCGATAAACAAGAGACGGATAATTATTAAATTTTAGGACATGTTTCGCAAATCTTCGTTTGCATCTACGGCTCTTGTGCTCACAAGAGCCGTAGATGCAAACAAAGATTTGCGAAACATGTCCTCAAAATAGGTACAAAAGTGAAGCAGATGTGTAAGAAATACGACTCATCTAAAATTTAATAATTTTTCGCTTCACTGTGGTGTTCCAATACAGTTAAATCTCGATATAAAGAGACGGATAGTTTATCACAGAGGTGAAAGACTTGCCGGCACCGATATAGTTACATTCTAGAACGTTCGTGTTTTATCTGGTGACATTTTAGAGAAAATTCGATAACAGTCTGGAATTTATGAGTGGGTATATAAAAAGAAGCCGTGGCTAGTGATGAGTCAGTTGTGTAACAAGAGTTGTTGTTGTAAAGACATTTAATGAGAGTGTTGTCAACAGTGGAAGTTTAGGAAGCTGTTTGTTACTGTCATCGACCTTGATGTTGTATATGTGATGTAATGTTGTTACGTGAGAATTGAACAGTGTATTGCTACGGAAATAAAGAACATTTAGAATTTCGGCAAATTGGACTTTTAATTCTACGAACCCACAAAGTCACCGGGAGTTGTACAGTATATTCCACAGGCCTGGCCCACAGCAGGATCCCTGAGAACAGCCTTTACTTACTGGCTTTACTATTCTGCTTTGGTTTGATGATAGTGTCACTTTACGGTTGTTGAAGTAGCTTTTAACCAGGCAGTACAGATTCCTAGGGCACTGCAAAGTTCTTAGATTGTGGAGGATCCCTGGCTACCATGCAGCATTAAAAGCTCCTGTAACATCTAGACTTGTGACAGTGATAGTCTTTCTTTGTTGGAGATTTTGGTCAATGAAGTTTTTAACTACCATGGTATCATCCGTGATGTTCTTCTGTGGAGTGAAGCCAAATTGATTGGGGTTCAAGAGCTTGTTTGCGTACATGTGGTGATTTATTCTATCATAAGTTTTTCCAGTATCCTCCCTTCAACATTAATTAAACTTATAGGTCGGAACTTAGTGACTTCCTGGCTCCCTTCTTTTCCTGGTTTTACTACAGGTATTATTGTTGATTGTTTCCAAGGACTGGGAAAATATCCTTGTTTCAGACATAGGTTGTAGCTTGATGTGAATGTTTTAGGGAACTTCTGGAACGCTCTTAATGTGATGTCACTAGTTATGCCATCTTCTCCTGGTGCTTTTGTAGGATTAAACGTCTGGATAACTTAAAATTTCGTATTGAGTGAAGTTTTTATCGTGTGGTGTTGATAATGGAGTTATTGTTTGTCCTCTAATGTGTCAATGTTGTTCAGTGTCATTCTCCTGGTCGTCATCAGGAGTGAAGGAATCCAACATTTACTTAATTATATCAAAATTTAACTGTATTGGAACACCACAGTGAAGCAAAATAATTATTAAATTATAGATGAGTCATATTTATTACACATCAGCTTCACTTACGTACCTATGTTGAGGACATGTTTCGCGAACAGCTTTCCATTCCACCACAGTTCCATTGTGTAACGAATTGCACTAGATGATAATTGGAGACTGTGAGATCGACGTTACTACTATCTCTTCCTGTTTCGAGTGTTGGAGTTTTTGAATCTTCATTATGTAAACACAGGTTATTTGCCATTATAAACTCCTCTAAACGTTTCCCTCGTTGGTTAGATAGCCTGTCGTACGACATTGTGCTCCTAGCATTGGAATCGATTGCTATTAACAATTTATTTCCTGTGGAGTGCTTAATTATTCTTTCTAGTTTCATTAAGTCTATGTTAATGTCTTCTTCTATGTCGAAATATGCAGAAACAGCATACATTTTCGTAGTTTTGTTTCTTATTTCTAGTACAGTGCAGTCTTCGTCTGATAGCTGATTTATAAGTAGCACGTCCGCCTTAGTAGTATTTACAATTACTGCTGATCTCTTTCTTTCTTTTCCGGAGGAGTATACTTTAAAAATTTTTGAGATTGCTACAATCTTATTTTTTATAATATACAGTTCTCGTACAAAAGCAAAATCTATTTTATTTTCAACCATTATTTCTGTTAAATTATAGGTAGCTGTACTTGAATGATGTAAGTTTATCTGTGCACACTGTATGAAATCATGGGTTGTTGTGTTAATATCCATAACTAATAATCCGTGCTTTCGATGTACTTCTTTAACTTATATTTGTAGCTGCTACAGTCTGCATCCACGGCGGAGTGTTGTTCATTGACCTGTGCTTCAGGATTATGTCTATTATGTGCTACGCAGTTTATGCATTGCTTTTGTTCAGCTGAGCACTCGTTTGTTGAGTGCTTTCCGTGTAGTGTGGGCACGTTTGTTCGCCTCGGCATTCTACAGCTCGGTGATTGTACTTATTGCACTTGAAGCACCTATTAATATAATATAATCATTGTTGTTGCATAAGTTCCATCCAATCTTAAGTTTCCTGTTTATTACTTTTTTCCTTGTTCCTGAACTGATTTCAATCACCAAGTGTTTAATTTTCTTTTTGTTTTCGAACATGAATTTAGGCTCGATCATGGTTGAATATAAATTTAGCTCGTGGTTTTTGCCACAATTGTCCCTGTGGCAGTTTCCACTGTCACCTCTTTCAGGATGTTGTATATTATCATTCTGGGCTTCCGGAGTTTTTCGGCCGTTGCAGTTAACTCTTCACCACATTGTTCATTTATTTCTGCGCATATTTAATCGACTTCTACTTTGTTTTGAGATTCGTTTATTATCTGTCCAATTTTATGTCCCCTGAGAGAAATAATTCTGACTTTCAGCTCTACTGGTTTATCTTTGTTTTAACCAATGTCTTAATGTACTCCGCGCTCTGATTATTTTTGAAATTTACAAACAGTTTGAACTTTCTATTCTCTTGTGAACATGCAATGCCATGTAGAGCTTCAGCATAGCTCCTTTTGGTATTGGTACCGGCAGATGGCGTGTTCTCTCCTCAGCCTTCCCCAGTGCCACCTATTTCTGTGCAAGTGTGTTGGTTTGACTCTGGAGTAAGCAATTTGTCTCCTCCAGCTTCACAACTGGATTATGATAAACATTTCTCAGAGACTTTACTGCCAGCCTGATGTTCTGTTTTAGGTCCCTTCTGAGATTCTTACTGTCCTCTGTGACTGCAGTTAAAGTGGCAATGGACTTTGTAAACTCTTGCTCCGTTACGTCATCCATTAGGTATATTTTAGGTTTTGAGGTTGGCAAAACTTATGCTAAACCACTATCGTCTAAAATCTATGACAGCGATTCTATGTGCCACTTTATTTCAAAATTATCCTGGGACTTTATTATCCCCTGCGACACCTTTGATTTATCATCATGCATAAGACATATAAGTTCATTACTCGCAGTTGTTTGTTGTGTAAAGTGCCTACAGACCATATGCCACTCTAATGCTGCCACTGTTTATATTAACACTGTTCACAAGTCAAATCTAGTCAGGGATAGAATTTGTTGGGGACTTAAAATATACAGCATGAACTGAACAGTTGAGGACTTTTCTGTAACATCTGAGCATAATGTCAAATACAAATAGTGCAGATCAATTGGAGGAGAGATCTTAATGACCCATTACTAGCAATCTATTTAAGATAATTAGCTGTACTTTTTAAGGTATATTGTTGTGTTGTTGAGAATGTTAGTATTTAGTGGTTGGTCAGTGAGGTCATTTGTATGTAAGGTAGGGGTGGACTTTGAGGGAACAGAACATCTCTCCCTCCCTCCCTCCCTCCCTCATTGTTGTATATGAACCATGGAGGCCATGATGTCTCTTATTAATTGTGAGGAAACTCTTTAATTTTCTGCTGTTCATTCTTTCTGTATGGAATTAGCTGGTTCCTTACTTCTCAACTAAGCTCATCCACTATTCTAGATGTGTTCCCCACATACAAGTCTGTTCTGCTGTTGGTTGCCTCAGTTTGGCATCCAGGGCAATATTCACGAGGATTAATATAATTTTGAGTTGAACTAGTACTCAATGCTCAGTGTTTACCTAGAATGTACCTAACATCCTCAGCTAATGTCAACTATTAAATTTTGATTTAGTGAACTCCTTGGAGTGTCTGTTGCTATCTTGATGAACTTGAAGGAGGTGTCAAAATTGAACAGTTTTCCTACATATTTCATTATGAATATCTTTTCCCACAGGGTTAATGCATTTGGACCCTGAACACTTTTTAAAAAATGGATTTCCTGTTCTATATTGTGATTATCATTCCAAATGGTACACTACTGCCAACTTGTCTATTTCTTTGTTCTTGATGTTCCTAAAATGCTCTGTAAGCCTAATTTTCAAATTCCTTTTAGCTGCACCAATGTAAAAGCACAGCTGGTACACACCTGACTTTTTGTCTGTGAGTTTCTCTTTTCTATTATGTGATTTCAAAACATGTTGTACACTGAATTTGTTCTCCAGAGCTGAAGTAATGTGTTGATAGAGTTGACTTGAAAAAGTCAATGCCACGGTCGGGATTTGAACCACAGATCTACTGGTTTCCGTCCAGTCGCTCTTACCATACAAATTTCAATCCACATGCTGAGGATGAAACGAATGCGAATGAGAAGCGCCAAGAGCACATTTACTGTCCCATAAATATAGGCACAACACCAGTTTAACTCATTTGAGCATACCCTGAAGATGGGAACAATGTATGCTCCAGAAACGTTGGTACATCACCACATCTACACGTGGCTTGAAGCCCAAGAGAACCTGGAATACTCACACCACCAAGAAAGCTACAGCAGCTAATGGGAAGTAATACCAGATCTAAATATTAAAAGCAGAAGCATTATTAACAGTGAAGTATTCTTCATATTTGAGTTTGATTTATCAAATACCAGATCTACTTAGGAAATCAGCCATGATTGTATGGCTAAACATTTACATAGAACAGTCTGTTCACTATGCAGTCTAAATGAAGAAATGGACTATAATCATCTTCATAAATGTACATCAGTTCACAAGTAAGAAGACTAATGACTTCTGGCTAAACATTTACATAGAACTGTCTGTTCACTATGCAGTCTAAATGAAGAAATGGACTGTAATCATCTTCATAAATGTACATCAGTTCACAAGTAAGAAGGCTAATGACTTCATTGTCAACCATTGGGTATTAGAAAACATCAACATTTTAGAGTATTCATATGCCAATGAAATCTAAATGTGGAAGAAAAAGACCATAAAGTTGACCATTTCCACTCTTCTCAAAGAAGTGTCAGCAGGCCCCATAGCTCAGTCGGTAGAGCACCTGCCTGCTGCGCTAGGGGTCCCAGGTTCAATTCCCATTGATGGGGTTGCATCTTCCCCAGAGTCTGGAAGTATGAATGGGAGTGTGAATGTGTGCGTGATCTAATGATTAAAACCCAACGAATACGAGTTAACACCTTTGATATGTTCCAGAGGAGAACGGCCACTGATATGACCATTGCAGTTAAAGGCGAGGTATAAATGTGTACGTGATCTAATGATTAAAACCCAACGAATACGAGTTAACACCTTTGATATATTCCAGAGGAGAACGGCCACTGATATGACCATTGCAGTTAAAGGCAGGCTATAAATGGAACAAGTAAAAAGAAAAGTGTCATTGCATCAACAAATTCACATCTCATAATTTCTAACACACGTTTGACAGAACAAGTGTGGTGTTGGCCAAGTGCATTTGTCACATTGAACTGCTGACGTCGAATGTTTGCTTGTCTTGCCAGTGCACTGAAACAAAGTGCCAAGTTCAAAAACTTGGTAGCAATGTTCCCTAAAAGTGTTAGTTTTTGAAAATGTTTATGTAGTGCATTTTATGTAAGCTTTTGGGAGTTGAATGCATTTGTAGATTCTTGTAGAGTGCTACAACTAGTCATAATGGAAGTAGATTAATATAGCAATGCATATGTGAAATGGATCAGGCAGAGTTACAAAAGGAAAGTGAAAGCACAAATATGGAAACAAAATGAAATGCAAATTAACGTAATAGATATGTAGCAAATATATGTCTTTTGTCTGAGAACAATTAACATTTCCACCAAGTGTGAAGCCCAATTGGAAATGTTGAAGTGCCATATACCACATAGTACTGTAATGAGCTGAGAATTTTGCTGTGTCATTTTTCAAAGCTAAGGTTTATGAAAAATTGGCAATAAAGAAGGTTTTTTTATTTTAGTTTTTTATTTAGGTAATTTACGTCCTTTAACTTTTTTTAAGTCATCGGACAATGAATGGAATGGGTGAAATGCTGAAATGGGTCCATGGAGTTTAGAGTAATCCGACATTTGCCTTTAAGGATAAGGGAAAACCTTATCTAGGTAACTCACCCTGACCGAGATTCGAACTCGGGACCTCCATCTACGCTATCGAGGCAGGCAAGTTTTTGTTGACAGGTTCTTAATGAATGCAGCTAGATCGATGATTTTCATAAATGCATTGCTATTATCTTTGGTAATTTGCATGCTTGTAATTAATGATTTGTGAAATATAAAAGCTCAAAGAAAGTTAAAAATATGTGTCCAAATGATAAACTTAGTAACTTAGTAATTGTAAAAATTATTGGAATTTTGGTACATATATAGCTTGTGTTCATTTTCAAAATGGCAACAGTAGCTTGTACAAGTTTGGTATGAGCTACAAAGCCTTTTGAAAGTGAATACATCATGTCAGAATTATGTCTGACTAATGTAAAACTCTTCTCTGTTTCTTGCTTCTTTTTATGTGTCAATGAATTTGTGGTGAGAATTGTTTATAAATGTGATTGTGTTTTTCTTGCAGGATAAGAGACTTCATAATATAAAGTGCCTTAACCTGTGTTCAAGTTGAAGACGTTTTGTCTAGAAATATTTATCATGAATTTAAGATATTCATAAAACTTTATATAAGAATTATTTTTGTAACTGTTGAATGCAAGTAGATGTTTGAATGTGTGTGTGGAATATTTATAAGCATAAATGTTAATACTTTACCTAAAGACATCTCCTTCTAAAGAAGGAAGAATTTGGATTGTTTTGGGTTGTGACAAGTTTTGTTTTTTTGGTTTCTGGTTTATTCTTTTATTTTTTTTTTAGGCTTTACATGCATTTTGTATTTTATATGAGTACTTGAGCATGTGTTTTATCAGGGATATAAAAGGGAATGATGAAGCAAAATGGTAATACAGTACACTCTCGATTATTTGTAGCAAATAATTGAGAAACCCATTATGTACAGCATACATATTTATATTGGAAATTACTTTAAAAGACATCTATTGTTTGTTGAAAGGTTTACTTAAGTGCTGATTATTATGGGACATTCCAATCCCCTTCTCAGATCTTTTAGTTCTAATTGTTATTTTAATGTCAGCACATGTTTTCTTTTTCTTTCTCGTCATCTCTTTTACATATGTCTTTTAACTTGCTTTATAGACCTTACACATTGAATAACATGAGAAAAGCTGAACTTGTTTTCAGTTTTCAGTTTATGGAATACATAAAAATGGTGGATTGTCCATTAGATATGGGAGGATGGATGGATAATCTGCAAACCAAATAATTGGGAGTGTACTATAAATACAAGAAATACTGTATGACATGATGTACAGTATTGTTTGAAGTTGGCCAATGGTGTTTAAGCCTTATGCCATATGTACTATATAAGTAAATGTTAGTCATATTCATATGTTTGATTGCATTTTTGCATTGAAGGCATCAGCATTATGGATATCAAAGATTGTTTAATTTTGCGTTCGTTCCAAACAGAGCTAGCTATCTTAAGGATATCAGAATTGAAATCAAATCAAAAATAGAAATTTGGTGTTTCATATTAGTTCCAATACAGATTTCTGTGACACGGAGATTCAAAATTTGGTCCCATGATTTGATTTACTGTGAACACTTTCTGTATCTGGAATCTGTTTCTGTAAACATACTTGATGGATGTGCCTCGTATTGTCATTTAATGACTTTTGAACATGAGATATGTAAAGCTAAGTGATTTGTTTCTTGAATTATGTATGCAGTGGCATCAATTGCTCTTCTTATGAGTTATTTAATTGATTCATGTTAAAATGTTTTTATCACAAGGTTGATTTTAGTTTTGTCACCCCTAAAATATCCAAAGCAAAGTCTCCTTGGGCTTGCTGCCAGTTCCTGGTACACCTTGCTATTGTGTTAGAAGCAAAAAAACAACATTGCAGTCATAATATGATGACTCCTTTTATGGTTGTAAATTGTACAATTAATTTTCCTAAGTGTAATGGAAAATATATTTTAGAAAATTTGTCCAAAGTGATTAACAGCTATTTAGTTTTTTTTTCTATTAGTACTCAAGTATAGAAGGGCAGAACTGAAAACAGTGATTTGCTTTGTTGCAGATGGAAATGTGCCAAGAGATGTAAATGCTAATGATTCATAACAGTTTATTTTTGAGAGCTGTATTGTTATTGTAGCTCAGAGAGGATTTGAAGACTGCTGCACATTCCTTAGTTATGTTTCATTTGTGTTCATTTTGATTACAAAAACCACATTATAATGTGAGTTTTCTAAATGTAAGCAATAGTTTATATCCTTGGAGGATGAGTATGTTTTAAGTTGTTTCAAATAGCTTGTTGCATTTTAACCTTTTATATTGTGAAGTACCTACCATTTAATAATGGCTAGTTATCTGTGTTCATGGTTCATGTCATGTGAGGAAATTACTCTTTGTTCACAAGGAATTAGCCCAATGTATCTTAAACTCAATTACAGTAACTGAGTGAAACTAATTAAAACTTTCAGTCAGTTGACCTGACAGTTAGCACATGTTGACTTGGGCAAATAGACCAGAGTGTGCATCATTAGTGGAATGAGAGGCAGCCCTGAACATGCTTTCACCAATTTTGTTTGGTGGTACATCACATATTCCATAATATGAGCAAAGCCATTGAAATGTGGGTCTAGTCATCAGTGACAGACTTGCAGACATTGCACATAACTGTTGCAAGTTAAACTTAATATTCTTGTATGTCATTAGATAAAACATGGAGGAAGCTAGAAACAGGATGTGTTAGGATGAGTCAGTACTAGTTGTTTTAATCTCTGTTAATGTGTTCCCATCTTCAGAGCTCATCCGACTTACCTGTGTTGTGGTAATGCCAGTAGTGTACTTCCAGAGAACGCTTGGTGGCAATAAATCAAAATTCATTAACTGTCACTGTGTCATGTGTCCAGTTCTTCTGTATGACTGGACGGTTTGATTAATGTAATGTTCGGTTGGTCGTCCAGAAATGTATTTTAAGCATCTCATATGTTCCTTTAGTCTGGTTTCCAATTTTCTTTTTGTTTTTCCTATACATACTTTATCACAATCAGAGCAATTGATTTTGTAAATTGCAGCTTTTTTGTCTTGTGGTATAGAGTCTTTTAATCTATTACAAAGTAATTTCTCTATGCTAAATTTGTTCTTTGGGTCCTGGCTAACATCTTTCATAAAAATTTTCTTAAATTTGTAAAATGTTTTTGGGTGATATGTGAATCTCTTAAATTTCAATTGTTTTTCTTCTTGGATGAAATTTGTGGTGTCGTTGATATGCATCTATTGTTTCAATTTTGTAATTTTATTGTTGATTGTTACTCTTTGATACAGTTGTTTACTATATGTTCATATTGTAAATGATGTTGTTTGTTCAGGGAAGTGTACACCAGTCTGTGTCAAAATTTACAATGGAAGTGGAAGAAGAAGACGACATGCTACCTTTCTTAGATCTAAAAATAATGAGACAACAAGAAAATATGACCTTTGGTATATACAGGAAACCTTTGCATTCAGGTAATTACGTAAAGAACAACCATTTCAGTCCCTTAACATACAGACTTGGTATAGTAAAACATGTCAAAGAGTAACATTACAAAATTGAAACAACAGACAGATATGAAATGTTTAATGTTTAACATTGCTTTTACTACATATGTCACTGATGATACATGAAATGAAGATGGAGCAGGGGAAAACCTGTCCCAGCACTGTGTTGTCCACTACAAATCTCAGTTTGCTGTGGGCTTGGGATTGAACCCGAGCCACCTTGGTGAGAGCCAGGCGGTCTAACCACTGAGCCATGGCTCAACCAAAATATGTGAAAAATATCACAGATCTTATTAATTTTTAATTAATTTCTAATTAATTTTTAGATGAGTCGTATTTATTACACATCTGCTTCACTTTCGTACCTATAAGTACCTTTTGCATAAGAGCCGTAGATGCAAACAATGATTTGCGAAACATGTCCTCAAAATAGGTACGAAAGTGAAGCAGATGTGTAATAAATACGACTCATCTAAAAATTAATAATTTTTCGCTTCACTGTGGTGTTCCAATACAGTTAAATCTCGATATATCACAGATCTTATCCAAGAAGAAAAAGTGAAATTTAAGAAATTCACATATCACCCAAAAACATTTTACAAATTTAAGAAAGATTTTATGAAAGATGTTAGCCTAGACCCACAGAACAAATTTAGCATAGAGAAATTACTTTGTAATAGATTATATACCACAAGACAAAAAAGCTGGAATTTACAAAATCAATTGCTCTGATTGTGATAAAGTATGTATAGGAAAAACAAAAAGAAATTGGGAAACCAGACTAAAGGAACATATGAGATGGTTAAAATACAAACAAATGGATAAATCTGCAGTTTCACACCAGAACATTACCCAGTCATGCAGCAAAGGATCCAATGACAGTTTACCGCTATAAGTACCCTCTGGAAGTACATTGTGATGCCACAACAACAGAGTAGTAAAAGCAGGCATTAAACACTACACAAGCATTAAACCTCCAAAGGCTATCCATTGTTTTTTGGGTCTTGAGACATTTCATTTTCCTTTAGGTCTGTAATACTTGAGTTGTGCTACAAACCATGGATTATTTGAATGTATCAAAACAGTATAGTAAGGAAGTGTCGTGGTGTGCCCATCTCTAGTTTACATTTATTGAATGATGCTTTTATTTATAAGTTAACGATTATACTATGAACATAGATAACCATTATTAAATGACTGTTGTCATGTAGTCAGCATATGACAAAACAGAACATATGGCTCGTATGCCACTAGTCTTACAAATAACTACTTTAGCAAACCGTGAATTTGTCCATGGCGCAGTTTCTATTGGAACAAACAAGATGGTGGTGGGTGGTGAGGGAAAGGGACTTAGCATGGCTATGTTTGGAAGGTGGTTAGAGTTATGTTTGTTTGCATGTGCCTCAATGTACATAGTTGAGTTGTGATGCCACAAAATGTAGTCAAAAGTTGTATTATGTGGAACAAAAGAAATTTAATTCAGACAATATGTGAATTTGCTATAAAAGTGTTAAGATGTACAATTAAGTTGTGTCAAGGCCTTAGAAGGGTATCTGGTGTAAACAAAGCATAGCACTGTCTGAAAAGACATGTTTGTTACCTGACATTACTATTATTCATATACTTAAACTAAACTTCCTTCAGTAGAACATTAAAACTTTGTCGCTGTTAACAGCTGCTAGGCAATTGTAATCCAGGGTCCATACACACAGCTTTTGTTTATATCAGTTTCCCTTCTCAGCAAGCAGGATTTAAGTCAATTTAGTTGTTTATTGTCAAATGTGTTAAGCATTCTGTGAGGAAATAATTTATTGCACACATTTATCACAAAATGTGAAAATGTAGATTTGTCCATAAAGGTTTATAAGTTATGTAAAGTTGGTTTCTTGCACAAACAGATGTGTACCTAGCAACGATGTTAGGGTAGATAGAACAATATTTGTAACCAAAGGAACTGTAATTTGTAATTGGAACAAAGTGTTTTTATGTTAGTTGGTTAAAAGCTCCTGCTTATGATTCTTTTTATATTATTATTTTACCAGAAGTTGGGTTGAATGACACCCAAAGCAAGAAAAGGTTTTTCTTTGTGAGAGAAAATAGTGTAAAGAAGATGACATAGTGATAGGTCCCGGCTGGGAAGCCAATATTGTTGCATGTGAAATGTAAAGTGTAATACCATAGACAATATGGCCAACAAAATAACTTGGTAAAAAGAGTCAACCTGAAAAATTCAGTGCCATGGCCGGTTTGACTCTATTTATCAAAAACCTTAGACTATATACGGCTAGTGTGAAGAAATGATTAATTTCCATCAATTAACTTGGTTGTACACTATTAAAATGTTACACACATGTTTTGATATTTGTTTTCAGACTGTAATGCTAGAGTATCCCAAGGTGTTGAACATATACATGTTTGCAGTAAATGCTACACCCAAACATTGCCACATCACGTAATACTAAATTTATTATCATGAACAAAACATTTAGTTTGGCTACACATGTTATGTAGTGTTTAACCTCCACTTTTAGTATATTTGGCACTGATGATGCATGGGATGAAGAACCATTGGAATGAGATGGAGATCCCAGAGGAAACCTGCCCCTATGCCGTTTTGTCCACTATAAATCTTGCATACAGTCGTCCGGGATCAAACCCAGGCCACCTTGGTGAGAGAAGATGTGTAACCACTCATCCACAGTGCAGTCTAGTTATCATTAATTGCCCTTATAAATGTAAATTGATTTTGTTTGCTAACCTGTAAACAAGTAGTAATCTGATTTACCCACAGAGTTGTAATAAGTAAGACACCTGTTGGGATTCCAGAAAACTACTTGCAAAATGGTTTTTGCTGTTAGAAAATGATATGGCTAAGTTTTGCACTAGAGTGATTTTAATTAAAATATAAAATCAATGTATTAGAAACGATTAACGCTTGCCTTGCTCCTGTGGAATATGGGTCTGTGCATTGCAGTTAAAGAAACAATAAAAGAATTACCCCTTTGTGGCATAGGTGGTAGCGTGTCACCGAACTTTCAAAATGTTCCAGGTTTGAATCTTGGTCAGGGTGAGTTATCTGGATAAGGTTTTCTGGTTTTCCCTTATCCTGAAAAATGAATGTCAGGTAACTCTAGCTCTATGTACCGTGGGCTCATTTGTGCATCTCACCCATTTTTTTCAACATCCAATCTGAGTGATTCAAATTTTAAAAAAAAAGTTATGCTTCTCAAACTTAACATATGAGTATGGCATATGTTAATGACAATAGTGAATAATAGAAATACTTATGAAAAAGTAAAATTAATTGCTTCAGCTATTTTCATTTAAACCCTTCACAGGCTAGAAACGGATACCCAATAAACAGAACAAGACATTTAAATTGTTAAATGCTTCATAAATACACATTCATATCTTCCGTATTTATTAAGTTATTTAAACAAAACAAAAACTGGTTTAAAACCCATTAAAGGCAGTATATATTTACAGTAACAATAGAAACTATATTAAGTCATTGAAATTTCACTATTTTGTTTCACTGTATCAAAAGCCATTCTTTGTGTCAAACTCACTTAATATTTGAATAATTTTATTTTGTGTGCATATGAACGAATGTCTATACACATACAAGCTAGAACGAAACAAAGCTCTCTGTCAGCATCTGTATTTTATTACAGTATTTCACATTTATGTTAGCCTTATGCAGCTGTTTTCGCTCAGTGTTCAGAGTTATTTCTTATAGCTATCAAGAGCTAAATGAATGACACATTTGAAATTGTTTCATTTCAGTGTTAATCATGGCTTATCTTAGTAATGTAGCAAATAAATTAGCTTGTGTAGGATGTGTACAGGATTTCAATATCACTTTAGAAAATGTGGAAGATCTTTTGCTCTTTGACATTATTAAGCTGTTAGTGAAGAATCAGCATTGTGAAGTCAAAATAAATCCAACACACATAGACATATAAACATATTTTCTGGTGTACAGGTAACTTCTGACACCCAACCAACTGACTTTTTCACAAACACCTTTTTTTATTGCTGACTTAGTGTCTCATTGTTACAGAAACAAATGTATATGTGAGTAGGATGAAGGAAGCCCTCACCTCTAAAAGCACTTAGGGGGCTAAGAGGAGAATACAGAAGTGGACAGTGTTCATGTTATTTGTAAGCCTACATTAGACATGTACTGGTGTGCAGAAGGCATATTAGCTGCTCCATTGTTTGGGGAAATGACAGGTCAAATATGGGTAGTGTGAAGCAGTTATTACTAGCTATCCCTCTTTACGAAAAACAGTTAAATGGTAAAAAAAGTATTTTATACCAGCTGGATGTGACCATATACAATTGTTTAGTAATTTGTAGAGTTCTAAGTTCATGCAAGACAATGACCTGTCTGGACTTCTGCATATCACTAGCTTGTAACCTAATTGAGTACTATAATATTCAGAGGCCTGTATATACTGGGAGTAAGAAATCCAACACTACAGCACCCCTCATACTTGAGAGAAAACACTTTCCTAAAAGGATACCAACCACAACCGAAAAAGTTGTGACCATTTTGTAAATTAATAGTGTGTCGCGAAAGGTTTGCAATCAAACCAATATTATTTGGTGTGAATCTGAAGATGTGCCCGGTTTTGAGGTATACCATTCAAAAAGAAACCTTTAAGGGTAAGTTTTCATCCCTTATAGAACTAATTTAAATGTATTGCAAAATAGGAAGATTAAAGTAATTGGCATTAAATGCATGTATGCGCACAGGACGTCTATATACATCCATATCGGTTTGGGGCATTTTAACTTGGACTCATGAAAGGGTTAATTAGTATCAGCTGTTCGAAAGCAGGTATCTAGATTGAGCACAACTAGCAACTGAAGACAAGATGGTTGCTTGCAGCGAGACACATATTTAAATGATAAAATTGAGCTATCAAACATGATGATATTGCATTTTGATATAAATGGTGCTGAGTGTGTCCAAGAGCACTAGACTTACTGGCAAGATGAAATTAACAAACAAAATCATTACTTTTCTTTTTCCTTTGCAATGATAAATATACATAATGAATAAATACATTATAAGACCCAAAGTTTTCATGGTAAGCATTATTTAATTATGGTTTCACAGGTGATCATCTGTGTCTAATGTATCAACATTGAGCTTTTGCCTATGTAAACATAATAGCAGAACTGAATAAAGTGAATGAATGCCTGCTTTAATATAAACAAGTGATGTACATATTATCATGTGGTCATTGGCCAGGGCAGTGCAAGTATTAAGTATATTAGAGACAGGCATTGAAGCTTATCTATGGTCAGGCCCAGGTAAAGGCTGTTTACAGACTTTCTGGTGGTGTATTATATGAAAGTATAGTTATTGATGGAGGGTGACGAGGGCTAGATATATGCATGGTTACTAGGGTGACAGAATCAATATCCACAAGACCATTAATAGAGATTTTATATCTGAATGAGGAAGACATGTAGCTGTGGAAAGTTGTTACTATTTCACTAATTAATGAGAATCAAAAATCATTGATCCAAGACTACATCCATGCTGGGGAAAAGTTAATTATCAAACATAGGTGCTGAGGCTTTCACGGCCGGCGTTGTCAACTATATTAAGTAGATCTTCCGGGCTTGTGGGCCATGGTTGAGTTGGTTTAACTTCCTCCGACGTTTCGCCAAAAACTGCGTCTGGCATCTTCAGGGTGATCAGACTAGTGAACTCCCAAGTCCAAAGACTGGAGTGCGCGTGGAGGGTAGGGTGTGGCCTGTAGGGGGGAGCATGGCAGCTATTGGCTGCCTATGGGCAAGTGGGACGTCTCTGATTTTGGTATAAAAGAGAAGACTTCCCGTGTCTCCGGTTTTCTTCTCTCTCTTATTAGAGCCAGGAGCCATGTTTTACTTATCTGCTGTCTCTCTTCCTTGCGATTGAAGGCGTTTTTGTGTTTGAAAATCTCTATCGCTGCCCGAGTCAAGTGAGCCTAGTAGTGGCTTGTCCTCGAGAGTACCTTTGTGTCTTTGTAATTTATGTCGGTGCCAAACAATAGAGTGTGTTCTGCCACTGCTGACTTATCAAACTGTTGGTCATAACTCAATACAGAGCAAATGGCATCCTAAGATGGCAAATTGTAAAACTGAAAACTCGAATTATATTTGAGCATTCACTCCTTTCATCATTCTCCAGGCATCACAGAACAAGGCACTAAGGATAATCTAAGATCAAGCTTGACTGGTTCAATGTGATCACACACCAATTTTCAATAAACACTTGGATAAGCTATTAGTAGCTTAGGTTAAATTATCATAGTGGTTCGCCACTCAATGAGTGAACACCAGAGTGCATCCAAGTATCTGATTGGTTGGTGTGTGCAACTACTACCAAACCTATTATCATACTGTAGACCTGTCTCATCTCAAGGTTAAACTGCATCAACTGGCTTTTCAATTTACAATGGCAGAAAGCTTCATGTTTATAAATTTGACTCTTCTGATTATCGCCTGTGATGTCATAAGTACAATTGTATTAATGTCTGCAGTAAAAATGTAAAATGCCGGAATTTCAACTTCTGAAGCATGACCAGAAAGTGGATCAAAAATCACATCTGTCATGTCTCATGGCCGTGTTTTATTAAAAATGACGAGCTCGGATGTTTGCATGTTTTATTCCTTGATAGAGAAGCATATGCGCATAAGTAAGAAGTTTATTATGGAAGTTTTGTAGTGCATTCAAATCCATATTTAAGGGGTTAGTACTAAATTGTGCATATATTTTACTTTTTCAGCAATAATTTATGCAAATATTTCACCCTGATACTTTATCAACACAAGTATAGAAGAACATTTCTTTTACTGCTCTGTTTGTGTAGGACTTACATATCATGTTTCTAAATGCATAAAAGGTCGCCCATGTAGCGGTCAACAATGAGCACTAAGAATATGCCATTCAACAACTTAAACTAAATACTGTTCAACAATCATGCGGTAAAATCTTTCAAGTTTGGTGTGGCCGTTGCAGTATAAAACTTGATATGGTTTGTATTAATATTGTTACCCAATCGGCAAACTCTACGGTACCGATCAATAAATGCAGGGGAAGGTCGGTGGAGGGGGGCATGTGGCATCGGGACCGCTTGTAGAGGCGAGACAGAGTGGAGGGAGGGGAAACCACAGGGGTGGCTGAATCTTCGTTTCCCCCTCGTCCTGCCGCATGAAAGAGCGCGAAACATCTAGAATGTTTTCCCCCTCCATGAAAAAAGAATTCTCGAGAAACTTTTAGCCACCGATCAATACAGGAGAGGCGACCGTCAGTTGAGTTGAGTTAGTCGTGGCGAGCAGTCTGAGGAGCGCCCAGTGTACGTGGACAGACGAACTGGTGAAATTATAATTGTGTACATTACGAAATTCTATGTAATCGGCAAGTGTGACATTGTAATTCGGTGGAAATAGAGAACATTTTATAGTGGTGTAATTGGACTTTTTATTTCCCGAACCCACAAAGTCACAACTGGCGTCAGAAGTGGGACAACGGCCATGGAATCGGCACTGGAAAAGATTTTACACAAAATGGAAGAAATGAAGGCCGAAATAACAGCGAAGACGGAAGCGGCAAATAACAGCCTGACCGCGAAGATAACCGAATTGACCACGGAGATGAAAGCTGCATACGAGGCCCTCGCCGTGAAGTTCGAAGAGCAGCTGACTGGCGTGAGAGATGACGTCACAGAGCTCGGCAAGCGGATGGGTCAAGTGGACGAGCGCGTCGAAGATATGGCAAGCCGCGTTGACGAGCTGGGGGGAAAGACACAGCAACGTAAAGTCCCTGAACGCCATGGTGGAAGACGTAGTCAGCAGGAGGTTAAAGGATTTAAAGGTCGACGCACCGGAACGCGACACATCTGCACGCGTCAAAGCTCCTAAATATGACGACGCGTCAACGTTTGAGGTCTTTCGCCGCCAATTCGACGCAGTGGCCAAGCACAACAAATGGTCACCAGAGGATGAGGCCACACAGTCAATAGCCAGCCTCCAGGGTCGGGCCGCGGAAGTCCTGAACGCGGTACAGACAACGGTGGCGCCCAAGGACATCTGGGAGGCCCTGGACAATCGTTTTGGAAACCACCGTTTAGCCGCAGCGTACCGCAGCCAGCTAAAGGCAAGGTCACAGCAGCCAGGGGAGACGCTGCAGGAGTTCGCCCTGGCAGTTGAACAACTGGCTAGCAAGGCCGTAGTCGACCTCCCACCAGAGTTCGTATCCCGGGAAGCTGCATACACATTCGTTGACCGGGTACGGGACACGCAGATTCGTCAGCGCTAACGGCAGCATTAAGGATGGAGGCGGCCAAGGTAACAGCTATCCCGTCGTCGAGAACGAGGAGTGTGCGCTACGCCGGAGACAGAAGACCAGCCGAGGGACGCCGGCGAACACCTAGTGGCCTGTGTTGGGGTTGTGGACAGACCGGGCACCTGCAGAGAGACTGCCCACACCAGGAAGGGCAGCCGGAAAACGAGTAAGGGCCGTCGTGGAGAGGGTCACGTCGGCGCCATCACCACCAACCCCTTGAGTGACACTGCGCGCCGTTAGCCGGCGTATGGATGACAGCCTCATTGCGGACGGTTGGGTGAGAGAGAAGCCGTACCGCGTGCTGGTGGACACCGGGGCAGCCGTGACCGTCATCAGACCTGACGTGGCGAAGGGTTTGCCGACAAAGAAGCCGAGCCGAACATACCAGCTTGTCACAGCATCGGGCGACACCTTGCCTGTGGAGAAGGAGGCCCTGCTGGAGCTGACCTTGGGACGGAGTGACATGCGTCTGTGGGTGTTCGTCGCGAAGGTGGCTAAGGAGGTGATTCTGGAACTGGATGCCCTCAGGAGTCACGAGGTCCTGCTGCTCAACGGAGAAGAGGTTATACTCCGTCAACCCGAAGAGCGCCTTGGAACCTGCAGGGTCGTCTTGAACGAAGACGTGCTTGTCCCCGCGAGGAGCGAGGTGGTGGTGACGGCGCGACTGGAAGGCCAGAGAACCAGGAACATGATGCTGAACCAGAAGACGCCTGTACACGGACTGTGTGTAGCCAGGGCATTGCTGCCGTGCCGAGAGGAGGTGCCAGTGAGACTACTAAATCCAGCGGACACCGATCACGACGTCCAGCCCGGGACGGAGTTGGAAACGTGCGAGCCCATGGTGAGTGTAACAGCAATCGACAAGACACAGGAGCCGGTGCCGACGCAACACCTGGGGCCACGGCTAGAAGGCTTACTGGAGAGGGCGGCCGACCAACTGACCGCAGAACAACTGGAGAAAGTTCGACAACTGCTGAGGCGATACCAGCGCGTCTTCAGCCAAGGCGATAGTGACTACGGCCGCACGGACAAAGTGCTTCACCGCATCGACATCGGGGATGCCCGGCCTATTCGGCAACCACATAGACGCGTTCCGGTGGCGAAGCAAGGGGCGGTACGAGACATGCTGGAGGACATGAGATCCAAGGGGGTGATTGAAGGGTCTGACAGCCCTTGGTGTTCCCCTGTAGTCTTGGGGACGAACGGCGAGCTACGCTTCTGCGTGGACTACAGGAACCTGAACGCTGTCACCTGGAAGGACTGCTTCCCCTTACCCCGGATTGACGACACCCTGAACACACTAGCTGGTGCGCAGTGGTTCTCGACCCTGGACCTGAAGTCGGGCTACTGGCAGGTAGCTCTAGATCCGAGAGACAAGGACGACTATACCTGCTATACCTGGACGACATCATCATCGTCGGTAAAACTTTTGAAGACCATCTCGAGAATCTGAGTAAGGTGCTACAGAGATTGCAGGCAAACAACTTGAAGCTGAACGCGAAGAGGTGCCAGCTCTTCCGCAAGGAAGTGAACTACTTGGGCCACATAGTCTCAGCAACCGGAGTGGCCACAGACCCGGAGAAGACAGGCTGTGAAAGGTTGGCCTCGCCCAAAGGATAAGAAAGAGTTGCGCAGTTTCCTGGGGCTGTGCAGTTATTACCGACGCTTCATAAAGGGGTTCTCTAACATCGCCAAACCCCTCACCCGCCTGACAGAGGAACACCGGCCGTATGTGTGGATGGAGGACGCCGAAGACGCTTTCCAGCACCTGAAGAAGACCCTGTGCAGCGCTCCAATTTTGGGATTTCCACAACCAGGTGGCGCCTTCATTGTGGACACCGACGCTAGCGACCATTGCATTGGAGGCGTCCAATCGCAGATCCAGGACGGCCATGAGCGGGTGATAGCCTACTACAGCAAGTCGCTATCCAAGGCAGAGAACTACTGCGTCACCCGGCGAGAATTATTGGCGGTAGTAAAGACCTTGGAGCACTTCCACAAGTACCTGTACGGTCAGCCATTCCACCTGAGGACTGACCATTCCGCCCCGACCTGGCTATTGAGCTTTAAGAACCTGGAAGGCCAGACAGCACGGTGGGTTCAGAGGCTGCAGGAGTACGACTTCACCTCGAAACATCGCAGAGGGAAGAGCCACGGAAACGCAGACGCTATGTCCCGAAGACCCTGTCCAGAAGAGTGCGGCCAATGCACAAGGGCGGAGGAGAAGGAGCGTGCCGCAGCAGTTCGAGTAGTCACGGCAGTGCCTGCGGATGGCTGGGATAGCGCAGGCCTGAGGAGGGAGCAGTTGGCGGGCGCAGACTTGGGGCCACTCTTGAGGGAAGTGGAGGCAGGGACGAGACCAACCTGGGAGGACATCGCACCGAGGAGCGCCACCTACAAGTCTTACTGGGCCCAATGGGACTCGTTGAAGACCAGAGAGGGCGTGCTGTTCCGGGTATGGGAATCACCCGATGGGAAGACGCAGAGAGAACATTTGGTACTTCCCCGGAGTAAGGTCCCGGAAGTCTTGAAGGACGTGCACGCTGGTACTTCGGGAGGACACCTGGGAGCGAACCGAACGATTGACAAACTTCGGCAGCGTTACTACTGGCTGAGACTCCGAGCAGATGCTGAGAGATGGTGCCGTCAGTGTCACGTGTGCGCGGCGAGTCGCGGCCCCCAGACTAGGAGCCGGGGTCGCGTGCAGCAGTACAACGTTGGAGCGCCATTCGAACGGATCGCCGTTGACATTGCTGGACCGTTCCCAATATCCGACCGAGGCAACAAGTACCTGATGGTGGTCGTGGACTACTTCACTAAGTGGCCGGAGGTGTATGCCATCCCGAACCAAGAGGCAAGGACAATCACAGACTGCCTCGTGGAGCAAGTGTTCTGCCGATTTGGGATACCGTTAGAGCTGCACAGTGACCAAGGCACCAATTTTGAGTCCAACCTGATGATGGAGGCACTAGAGAGACTTGGGGTTAACAAGACCCGCACAACACCTCTACTCCCCAGTCGGATGGCATGGTCAAAAGGTACATCAAGACCTTAGAGGAACACTTGAGGAAGGTCGTGGCCAGCCATCAGCGAGACTGGGACGTCAAGGTGCCACTGTTCTTGCTGGCCTACCGCTCGTCAACACATGACACCACGGGGATGACGCCAGCCAGCTTAATGTTCGGCCGAGAGTTACGCCTCCCTTGTGACCTGGCTTTTGGAAGCCCTCCGGCGGTGAAACAGCCAGCGACCGAGTATGTGGAGAACCTGGTGGACCATCTCCACGACATGCACGAGATGGCTCGCCAGAACATCCAGAAGGCGAGCGACCGCATGAAAACCCGATACGACAGGCAAGCCAACAGCCAAGGGTTCCAGCAAGGTGACCTGGTCTGGTTTTACCGCCCTACCCGGACCAAGGGACGCTGCCCGAAGCTTCAGCAGCCATGGCAAGGACCGTACCGTGTGGTGAAGAGGATTAACAACGTGGTCTACCGCATCCAGAAGGTGCCCCGAGAAAAGATGTTGGTGGTACACCTGGATCGCCTGGCCCGCTACGATGGTGCTGTTCGGTACTACCAGGCTTGAGGAGGGAGCAGTTTTACCCAATCGGCAAACTCTACGGTACCGATCAATAAATGCAGGGGAAGGCCGGTGGAGGGGGCGTGTGGCATCGGGACCGCTTGTAGAGGCGAGACAGTGGAGGGAGGGGAAACCACAGGGGTGGCTGAATCTTCGTTTCCCCCTCGTCCTGCCGCCTGAACAATTGCGAAACATCGAGAATGATTTCCCCTTCCATGAAAAAAGAATTCTCGAGAAACTTTTAGCCACCGATCAATACAGGAGAGGCAACCGTCAGTTGAGTTGAGTCAGTCGTGGCAAGCAGTGCGAGGAGCTCCCAGTGTACGTGGCAGACGAACTGGTGAAATTATAATTGTGGACATTATGAAATTCTATGTAATCGGCAAGTGTGACATTGTAATAAGGTGGAAATAAAGAACATTTTTGAGTGGTGTAATTGGACCTTTTATTTCACGAACCCACAAAGTCACAATATTGCAAACGAAGCTGTCTGCCGCAATGGTAACATCTCCAAGAAAGTCATTTTCAGTTAACTTTTAAACTTGTACTAATGTGAGCAGTAGGAAAGGGAATATTACAATATCAAAGGAGAAGAGCAGTAAAGCTTATTTGCATTGATAGAGATTGAATGATGGAAACATAGTACTGTGCAAGCAAGTTCTATTTAACTTTTATTTTTGTATTTTCAGAAAATTTTAAAAATCATTGAGATTTTCAAATTATTGTTGGTTTAAACTAAAATAAGCCATTATTTTTATACCTTTGTTGTGGGTGCCCTGCAACAAAAAACTCTGCAATATCTAGAAATGGCTGCTCATAAAAATATAAAGATATTTTAAGTAACAGAAGAAAATCATTTCTTCCAGAAAGCATTGAAAAATATTTGTTCATTGTAATAAACACTAAAATAGACTGAAAGACAGACAATTAAATATGAATTAATTAGTGCCTGTGTTTAAGAATTTACTATTTAGTTACTTCAAACTTAATAAATGCATATCATAAAGACGAGCAGCATATTTAGTAAAGTTTTAGTGTGTAGATGTCGTTTTGCAGTTGGCGGACTGAGGGACAGCTCCTAGAAAGGAGTTAACCACGTAAGGGGTGTGCATGGTGAGGGGTGGGGGAAATGTGGTAGCATAAGCTCCTCAATGGCTCATTGTGCACCACTGATGGCAATTAATATTTAGAAAAAGAAAACATAATTTTGATTTTCCAGACTAGTTCTTGGGGGTTTAATTTTGAGGTTGGTAGTAGTGTAGTGTCATTGAGGGGAAACATGGTGGTTACCTTTCCCCACTCCTAGTTAACCTTCGCAGGTGACGTAGTAGAAATATTGTGTGAGGAAGATCATGCGTAAGATTCATTGGCGGGTTGTTAAACTATTTATTCATATTTTTGTGTGCATAATGTGCTCCTGTAGGCGAGGGTATCCATCCCCTTCAGCTGCTGTGGTGCGAGCGCTGCGGACCCTTAGCACTCGTGGTACCTATGATGTTACTAGAGAAACCTTGGGCTGAATTGCCGAGCCCCTCCTGTCTGGGAGTTGTTTGGATTGGGTTGGCCTCGAGGGTGCACTGTGTTCCCGACACCTGCGGTAGATCGGGTACCTCCGGCCAGGCTTCGGCCACCCAGAGGGGCAGAGGGTTGCTTCATTAGTCCCAGGTACTAGCCTGCAGAGCTAGTAGATGCGCTGGATCACCAGGCGGCCCCACCGAGGTTATTCGGTAGTCTTCCCTACGGGGTTGACACGTAAGTGGCATATCCACTACCATCCCATCTTGATGTTGATGGGGCGGGCGCTTTTTAGGAAACCAGGTATTGCCCCATGGAAAGAGCCCCAGAGTTTTCCATCACTCCAGGGGTAGAAGGAGGCCAGGGTCTTCGGACTTTTGGGTAGATCCTCTGTACTTAAATGTGCATAATGTGTATTGAATACCATTGTGAATTATAATTCTATAGCTACATTTTAATAATTATTAGTTCATAATTTAAGTGGTGTTCTTATTCTTCTTAGCTATTAATTTGTCAATGTTGGGCTCTGTAATGGGACATGTTGACTATCCGCTGCTTACTTGCGACACTAAGCAAAATACTGAAGAAGGGGTAAAGTAGGGGAGTTACCCTCAGCTACACTAGATGGCACCTCTGGAATAGATGCTTTGCATATATTCATACTCTATAGTGCATATAAATCGAAGCTCTAATCATAATTGAAGAATGCAACAATTTGTGCAGAAATTGAGATATTGACACCATTTGTTCCTTGTTAATGGTACTTTAAGTTAATCTCAAACTCCTTTGTCACCAAAATTGTTAGAATCACCTTCTCTTCTTTAACTTCCCTAGTTGTACCACTATTCTTGTTCCTCTATCCCTTTTAACGTTGGACCTGAGGAACCGAAGCTTTGGATCCAATAGAGAACGAGGATAGGTGATCAGCCCAATGCCTGGTGATATATATGAGGGCGAGATGAATGATAGGAAAGATGATGATGGAGCAATTAGTGGAATGTTGATGGGGGAAACCTGTCCCAGCCAGGTCGTATTACTAACAAAAACAGTGGGGGATGCACATCCAAAACATTTTCTGGATGCTGGAGAACCGATTAGAATTCTGCACTTGTAGATTTGCCTTCCAGCTTTGGTTGTCCTCAGCATGCGTACGATTTTTTATCCAATCTTTTATGTAATCCTCGGGTTCCACATACGTATTGGAGGTCTGTTAATAGTCATAAACATTTTTTGAATAATTTTGAATGTAGGTATATATTTTGTATTTTGGCGGTATTCTGAATGTCGAAGAAAGGTAATGAATTAAAAAGGTATATTATTAGTAAGGGGACTGCGTCACCCTCCGAAACATAGTGGGGGAGAGCATACATCCGCGTTCCCCCTCCACTACGGCCTTGGTCCACCATAAATCTCACTTTGTTGTCGCCTGGGATTGAACCCGGGCCCCCTTGGTGAGAGCTGTGCGGTCTAACCACTCAGCCATGGTGCGGCTACAAAGAACATTAGAAAGACATTATTTAGATAGTGAGCTGCAGTATTAACATCATTGTTAAATATGCCTATTTAATCTGTTCAGCTTTGATTCTTAATTCAGAAAACATCAAAGTAACAATGATCGCATCAACAAACATCTCTTTCCCACAAAAAGGTGTAGTTATTAAAGTAATCTGTTTTATCACTGGTAACGTATTACTAGTTTACAAATAAAATCTATTTTTAAAATCACATGTTATTGGGTGTCGAAAATACTTAATTGCCTTGCTAACAGTTTTTGTATTGCCTGATTTTGCAATGGGATTCTTAATCTCATATTTTTGTATGGTTTAAATAGGCAAAGACATCTTTTGTTACATGTCAGATATGTATAAGTGACAAAGTTCTTGGATCTGTGTAATTTAGTAACTTGAAGCTTCTGGAAGTGTGTGACTTAAATATGTAGGTCATATGCCTACTTTGAGATTATAGTTAGCTAGTTACTAACACTCCCCACATGGCAACCTTGGCCTTCGGGGTAACCTCACCCCACCAAGTGATGACCGGACCCATTTCTCAGGTGGAGGCACCCAGAGGGCGGTGTCCATTACCTCCAATGATAGGGTGATAGTGAAGATGGCGGTGAGGTGAGAGGACCTACAGTTTTTACCGTGGACTCCGAACCACGTTGGGCATAGGGGATACTTCACGTGTGCTAGACAGAGGTGAAGGCGTGGATAGGGCCGACTTAAAATCGCCAACCCCAGAGCCGGGAATCGAACTCGGGACCCTTAGAACGGGAGCCGCGAACGAAATCACCGCGCTACCCCGGCGCCCTACTTTGAGATTATATATTGTCGCAACTGGCGGCAACGCGCACAAAGAGACAGTGCGGCATGGAGAGATAAGGAACTGATAGCGCAGCACGGAGATAAAGAATATGCCGAAACAAATAAAGTTAGATAAATGGAAAATTCTAGTGACATCTAGATTGATAGAGAACATTCTAGAACAGTCTAGAATTATCAATGGAGGTATATATAAGAGATCGCGACATTCCAGCATTGTTGTTGTAAACAGAGTCGTAATGACAGAGTGTTGAGTGAACTCTTTTGTTTGTGGTCAATGAACTTGAGCATTGTATTTGTGTATGTGACGTAATTCTGCTACAGTAAGGGTTGACCAAAGTGTGTTTCTATGGAAATAAAGAATATTTTGAATTTCTGCAAATTGGACTTTTAATTCTCACAATATTGTGACTTCAAAGGTTCATAGAATCAAAAGTCTTGTTTGCAGAAATTTAAAAACACTATTGCAGTAAACAGAAGCTTTGTACAACCCTAGCAGCAGCAAAAAAAGTGACATTGACAAAGAACAGTCTTCAAAGTTGTCTCGTTGATCTGCCAAATGTAAACAAACAAAAGAACCACTGTAGTACAGTTCAAATGTCCACCATCATACAATTACAACACAACTACTGACTGCTGCTATTCATATCTCCCAATCATTGCTCCAGACTTCTCTCTCTGTCTCTTTCTACCTCTGTTTCTTTCTTTCTCTCGGCAAGCGTCCAGCTCTGCGCACTACTATCTGTCCCTTTCTTTCCTGCCCACAGGCAACAGCTCTGGCTTTGCAGTGTCTCCAACACAACAATGCGAGCACAAATGTTTTTAGTTAAGGTCCTATATTAACTGTTAGTGTTTAACCAGAGTAATGATTTAAAAGGTTCCTTTTACATGTAAATGGTAAAATGTTTCTAAAAGTTTTGGGTGCTCAAGCATTAATCTGAACACAGATCTCTAAGTAATTTATTATATTAGTGTTAGAACTAGCGTGATATACTTATGTAAAGTTGTATAGACAAATGAATGCTACAAAGTGTCTATATTTTGTACAGTATGTGTCTTGTTTACCTCCCATTATCACTTCCTTACACTATACCAATGTTCTCGACTCTATTGTCATTGCTCCACATATCTTTCTCTATCCCATTCCTTTTTTATCCAAAGATTTGTGCCCTACACTTCTTGTGTTTTTATATACTCCATTCTATTGTTCCTTTCTGCTTATCAAACACTCTTATCTCTTTTGCCATTATTGTAAATGATGTATAGTAGAATATATTGGACAAATCCAACCTTTATGTTGTAAATTTACAAATATTTTACCTGTAGTGCTGATCTGCCAAAAATAAATAATTAAAAAAAAGAAAGAAAGTATATATTAAAGACTATTTGAGATTAAGTTTAAATAAATGGAGAACTCAGCAATTTACTATTGATGAACTGATTGAATGTGGGATTATTTTAAGGGTCTTGCAATTGATGTAATATTGCATGTAAATATTAATTGTGAAATAAATTCTATTCAATTTTATTTTGTAGTTGGAATAGTTTTCTATTTTCTTAACTCATGCATCAGGCCTTGATTTGAATTTGAACTGCCATCCCTGTTACTCCCAAACATTATAAAGTGTTTTTTTAGACACAGGTTGTCAGAACAAGGATGGAACAATCACTGCCACAGCAGACTTCGGAAGGACTAAGTTGATAGTTGAAGAAATTAGCCAGGAGTGTTGTTTAGTGCTTCTAACTTGCAGCATTTATTAATACAAGACTGAACTTTTAGCCACTTAAACTCCATGCTTTGTAAGGATGAGGCAAGTGATATGCAGCATCAGATGCTGTACTTAATTCCTTCAGGCAGAATTGATTGCTAGTAGATAAATGTTCAAAGATTGATTAAAGCCCATAGTGCCTATTAGCAATGGACTTTCATCTACCAAAACCCATATACTTTTACCATTAACTCCTCCTTTAATACTTCTGTTAATTGAATCACTGTAACAAACATTTACATTTGGTCTTTCACTTACAATTTCCTATTTTGTGTATTAATGTATCAATTGCATTCCCTAGTTTAAAAGGATACTAGCAACAAAGATGCACTGAAAACTGCAACATAAGAGTTGCTTTTAGCTCATCTTTGTACAAACACTGGATTTGTGTTTTGCACTTTGTACGAGTGTGGTCTGAAAATTTCCGACATCAAAATAAAGATGGCAGCACTCGTAAATAAAAGCTAGTAAATTTTGTTGTTAATTTGTTGACAGTCACCAAAGTTTCAGCCATTTTGATGCTCAGTTGTTAGGTAACAGTCGTGTGAGTGAGTTGATGTGAGTGTTTTTATGAAAATGGACAAATTGAGTATCGAGCTGTCATTAAATATTTGTTTTTGAAAGGCAATTCGCCTACACAAATCAAAAATGAGTTGGATTCTGTGTATGGGGACTCTGCACCATCATTTACCATAGTGAAATTTTGAGCAGCTGAATTTAAACGTGGTCGTAAGAGCTTGGAAGACGAACATTCGAGACGTCCAAAAACTGAAACTACCAATGAAAACATCGCTAAATAGGGCTAGACGACTGCCGAATTAAAGTGAGAGATAGTAGAGGCTATGAACATGTCAAAAGAACGTGTTTGTCACATATTAAATCAACATTTAGACATAAGAAAGCTATCTGCGCATTGGACCATTAACTCCTCCTTTAATTCTCTTAATTGCGTCACTGTAAGAAACATTTACATATAGTGTTTCACTTAGCATTTCCTGTTTTGTGCATTAATTTAAGAATTGCAAAGATCCACTGAAAACTATGACACAAGAGTTGCCTTAAGCTCATCTTTGTACAATCACTAGATTTGTGTTTTGCTATTCCTTTCTTGGAAGTGTTGAAAACAGTGTTATAATAAATAAAATTTAAAGGAAGTCAATTAATGACACTAAACAACACTTACTTTTAAATTTTTCCGGAACATGTTTCAGAGACTTTGCCTCCATCCTCAACCGGCCATCAACTAGTTCTCATTGCTGGTTCCGGAAAAATGTAAAAGTGTTGTTTAGTGTCACTAATCGACTCCCTTTAAATTTAATTGTGTTTTGCAGTTTGTATGCATTATGAGTAGTTCACTGTTTCACTCAGGAGTGAGTACTTTGTGAAGTTCACTAACATTCTTGTAAGAAACCTTCTTCACTGAAGGAAAATCTAATGCAGTGCAATATGAAAGATTAGATATAACTTAAGCTAATGTGACCATTTTAATAGTAAGTTTGCTAAAGTGTTATGGAGCAGTGATGTTGGATGAACTCACAGAAAGAGATAAATAATCGTTACCTACCTGTTTACCTTCCTCAGCTTGGAGTTGTCACAACTTCATATCACTAGATGAAAATTCTTCATTATCTTTTAATGGTTGATCATGTGCCACACAGAAACTGCTTCTTTATTGAACGGTTTTTAATTTGGCTTCTTGTTTCATCCAAATTTCTTGTACCTCCCTATGTAAAAATTATAACATTGTACACAGAGTTGTGACAAACTGATAGTCTTTTGTCTACATGTAGGAAGCATTTTTCTACAAAGAACAGAGAAGTCATTCAACAAGAGCTTGCTCTTTCTTGGTTTATGTTTCATGAAAGACCACAAGATTCAGTAACATCAGAAAATCTATCCTTTGGGTAAAAACAAAGAGAGGATATTAACCATTTTGGATGGAACTAAAGGTTTCCCTCTGATGAAGTACATTTGTATATCAAAGCTGTAAGAATTGAGTCCATATTTTCTGTTGTTTTCCAAGTGTAGACAAAAGACTAACAGTTTCTGATAACTGATTCAATAGGATGTCTGCAATTTGTAAGCCTGGGGAGTGGTAGACCTGCCATTACAACTGAAGAAACAGATTGCTTAAGTGCCCTCTTGCGGAGTGTCAAGGGGGGACTTTCAAAATGAGGTAAGCTACAAGTATTAATTATCATTAAAATAAGTGAGAATAATGACTCAAAGAACTAAGGCTACTGTTTAATACTCTTTCTATTGTACAGTCACACGGTCCAGTAGCGAGGCATGACTTTCAAAGTGAGGGAAGCTCCAAATAATAATTGTCATTAAAATAAGAGAGAATAATGACTTAAAGAACTAAGGCTACTCTTTAGTACTCTTTCTATTGTACAGTAACACGTAGGTCTAGTAGCGAGGCGTGACTTTCAAAATGAGGGAAACTCCAAATAATAATTGGCATTAAAATAAGAGAGAATAATGACTCAAAGAACTAAGGCTACTCTTTAGTACTCGTGCTATTGTACAGTCACACGTAGGTCCAGTAGCGAGACGTGACTTTCAAAGTGAGGGAAGCTTCAAATAATAATTGTTACTAAAATAAGAGAGAA
The DNA here is from genome assembly GCA_030765055.1 of Mantis religiosa. Taxonomy (NCBI): domain Eukaryota; kingdom Metazoa; phylum Arthropoda; class Insecta; order Mantodea; family Mantidae; genus Mantis; species Mantis religiosa. The sequence goes on from CM060956.1 coordinate 1,425,402, forward strand.
TAATGACTCAAAGAACTAAGGCTACTCTTTAGTATTCGTTCTATTGTACAGTTACACGTAGGTCCAGTAGCGAGGTGTGACTTTCACAGTGAGGGAAGCTCCAAATAATAATTGTGATTAAAATAAGAGAATAATGACTCAAAGAACTAAGGCTACTCTTTAGTTCTCTTTCTATTGTACAGTCACACGTAGGTCCAGTAGCGAGGTGTGACTTTCAAAGTGAGGGATGCTCCAAATAATAATTGGCATTAAAATAAGAGAGAATAATGACTCAAAGAACTAAGGCTACTCTGTAGTACTCTTTCTATTGTACAGTCACACGTAGGTCCAGTAGCGAGGCGTGACTTTCAAAGTGAGGGAAGCTCCAAATATTAATTGTCATTAAAATAAGAGAGAATAATGACTCAAAGAACTAAGGCTACTCTTTAGTACTTTTTCTATTGTACAGTCACACTTAGGTCCAGTAGCGAGGCGTGACTATCAAAGTGAGGGATGCTCCAAATAATAATTGGCATTAAAATAAGAGAGAATAATGACTCAAAGAACTAAGGCTACTCTGTAGTACTCTTTCTATTGTACAGTCACACGTAGGTCCAGTAGCGAGACGTGACTTTCAAAGTGAGGGAAGCTCCAAATAATAATTGTCATTAAAATAAGAGAGAATAATGACTCAAAGAACTAAGACTACTCTTTAGTACTTTTTCTATTGTACAGTCACACTTAGGTCCAGTAGCGAGGCGTGACTATCAAAGTGAGGGAAGCTCCAAATAGTAATTGTCATTAAAATAAGAGAGTATAATGACTCAAAGAACTAAGGCTACTCTTTAGTTCTCTTTCTATTGTACAGTCACACGTAGGTCTAGTAGCAAGGTGTGACTTTCAAAGTGAGGGAAGCTCCAAATAATAATTGTCATTAAAATAAGAGAGAATAATGACTCAAAGAACTAAGGCTACTCTTTAGTTCTCTTTCTATTGTACAGTCACACGTAGGTCTAGTAGCAAGGTGTGACTTTCAAAGTGAGGGAAGCTCCAAATAAATATTGTCATTAAAATAAGAGAGAATAATGATGCAAAGAACTAAGACTACTCTTTAGTACTCTTTCTATTGTACAGTCACACGTTGGTCCAGTAGCGAGGTGTGACTTTCAAAGTGGGGGAAGCTCCAAATAATAATTGTCATTAAAATAAAAGAGAATAATGACTCAAAGAACTAAGGCTACTCTTTAGTACTCTTTCTATTGTACAGTAACACGTAGGTCTAGTAGCGAGGCGTGACTTTCAAAGTGAGGGAAGCTCCAAATAATAATTGTCATTAAAATAAGAGAGAATAATGACTCAAAGAACTAAGGCTACTCTTTAGTACTCTTTGTATTGTACAGTCACACGTAGGTCTAGTAGCGAGGCGTGACTTTCAAAGTGAGGGAAGCTCCAAATAATAATTGTCATTAAAATAAGAGAGAATAATGACTCAAGGAACTAAGGCTACTCTTTAGCAATCTTTCTGTTGCACAGTCACATTTATGTCCTGCTCACACTACAAGCTTCCCTTTTCCACTGTGACGTTTCCGGACCACACCACGTGAAGTGTTAGTCTAAAAGGGAGAAGGTATGGAATTCACATATTTTTGCTAGTAACTTAAAACTTCACAAGAATTTTGTATTTGTCATCATTAAATACTAATCTATGTAAAATACTATTGCTAATGCTATTGAAATATACTTACAGTTATATTTGAAAGTGTCACAAGAAACAGAATGGTATACTTTTCTTCACATGCTGCATGGCTTTTATGTGACAAATTCTGTCTGTACTTTCTAACTATCGAAGAGTCGCGTTTACCTCCGGAAACCTACAAGAATGGTATATAAGGTTATGAATATTTAAATACAGTATTGAAATAGCTTGTGGAACTGGTCGCTCGAATCTAAGCAGCTTTCATATTGTCGGCAGCCTTGGGAATATTTGTTAATAAATTTTGAAAATGTGTCAAGAGCAAATAACATATTATTTGGCATGAATTTTGTTGTTTTTGTCATGAAATTCCTGTTAAGAGGTGTTTCCAGAGTTTCATTGTATGCTTCGCCACTGCACTTGGACTAGCCTTCCTAGCTTCAGTATTCGTTGTCAGATGCTGACACAGCTGCTCACAGAGAATAGTTGAATATGTAAGTTTTATTATTTGTTTAGTGTAAACCAAGGTTTGTTATTTGGGATTTTGAACCACTGCTAGGAAGCCAAACCTTCTGTGATGTTCTACCTAGGATATATGGTTCCTAGACAGCCTGCCAGGCTTGTGAAAACATTCGCATTCAGCAAAGTGGAGGTGGAAGTAGGTGAAAGAATATAAAAACTGTCAGGACACTTATATAATAACATTGTGTATTTAAGAAATATTTGGATAATTTTATTTGTTATTAGGAAGAAATCTAGTGACATTATACAATAGAATTTTTATATAAGCCATAAGTTTTGTGTTCCTTCATCTCTAAAAGCTGAGAAAAAGTTGGCAGATTCAAAATATGTCTAAAATTTCTCTGGAATACACCAAATATATATATTTACATAAACTAACTACTGACTTGGTCGTTCTGTACATGCTCCTGATTGGTCTGTTTAAACCGTTAACAAAACATGTAAAATATGTACACCACAAATTATTATTGAACAAAAACTTTAATGAAATTAGCTTAAACTCAACCAGGAGCATTTTAATTCTAGTTACTTATATCTTAAGTTAATACAATTCTAGTTACAGACTAAACAAAGGTCTTCCATCAACACAGAACATATATTACACAAGAGAACTTCCCTCTTGTACATTTTGTTGCTCTTCTTTTAAAATTCCTATAGAAAGAGAATTAGATCTTTTAACCAGTGGACATAATCCTACAAAACTGTCAAATGACTAGAAATGGACATCTGGTCATTTATTGCATCACTTTTGTATATTAAACTATATGAATTAATTGGCAACTTCTTTAAAATAAATGCAAATGTTTATTCAGTGTTGACATTTGTATAACTGTGTCTTCAGCAGAGAATAATTTAATTATAATATAGAATCTAGAGTGTTTATATAGGATGACATGGCAACAATAGAGATGTTGACAAATATATAAAACAAGTGACAAGAGAGATGTCTGTCTTTATAAAACACACACTAACACTAATTAACAATTAAAGAATATATAAAACAAGTGATAGAGGTGATGTGTTTATAGTAGAATACATAAAAAGTGATAAGAGGTGATGTCTTTATAAAAAATAACCTCACATTAATTAACAAGTTTTACAATCAACAACTTTAGTTACAACATTTAACATTTTAAGGGATATTTATGTACACTGGTGTTAATATTTACTTCATTTATATTTCAAAATACTCTTCAGTATCATACAGTTTTAATATTCATTTATTTACAGATAGGTAGTAGTTTCAGATGTTTGGTAAGGCATTAACAATTTCCTGCCAAATTTAATGAAGTTGTGGTTATGTTTCTACAGTATTTGTTATAAGATGACATTTTAAATGTATCCAGACATCGGATCCTGTACACCTTAGCAATCAATGTATGTACACAGGTACTATACAAGGTCAGGCGAGACATAAACGTCCATGTCAACAAGTATACCAATGCTCTGTGTACAGCTACGTCTCTCACTGAAACAATATAAAAATATTGGGAGAAAGTTTGTTAGACGTCACATGACAATGGTACATATGAGTAGTAGATACAAATCATTTTCATATGTTTGTTCGAGACTTAGTTTATTTCTTATATTATGCAGCATTGAAAATCCAGTATTTTTATGTTAAATACTGGACAATTCATTTTTTATTAAATTATAGATGAGTTGTATTTATTACACATCGGCTTCACTTACATACCTATATTGAGGACATGTTTCGCGAATCATTGTTCGCATCATCAGCTCTAATGCAAGTTGCAAGTACGTAAGTGAAGCCGATGTATAATAAATACGACTCATCTATAATTTAATAATTATTTTGCTTCACTGTGGTGTTCCAATACAATTAAATTTCGATAAATTCATTTTTTGTTTGTTCGGTAGGTGGTGCATTCGGTATATTGTTAATTTTTGCAGACACCTCCTCGACTGCTTTTAGACAGCTCGAAAGTACATTCTTCAAGCAGTTTAATACCCAAAACTTTTGATTTATATAATGGAAATTGCCCAATAATTGTTGTGAAAGTAATGCTATTAACACAATATGTCACACACCTTCCACTTCCTGGAAGACAGATCTACCTGCGTGGAGAGCAGTAGTTGTAATGAAACAAAAGCTATGCATTGCGAACTGGACTATCCCTGCGTGTTGTCCCAGGGACTGACGTCAGCAGTTATATACTGTGAGACTCGTAAACTTCATATCCCTTTAAAGGTGTATGGGATCGGATGTCTGTCTATAACATAGAATTACCAGGGCAAGTCAATAAAGACTAACAGTTTTTTTTTTTTTTTATATACCATACACAGCAACGCCACTCTGTGAAAACAATATTGCATGGTGCCAATGGTTCAGCTTTGATTGGTAAACAAAACACACGCTTGCTTTTTTCTGTACATAGGGGACGAATGAAGTGGGTAAATTTGCCAGTCACCTACAGGCGAAATAGAGGCATTACGCAAAGAACAGTATACTGAATGGAAGTTTTGCTTTTGTTTGCAGAAATGCAGCATGGAAGCTTACAGAGTGTTGCAGGAGGCATATGGCATTGATGCCCACAGCACTTCAATGACTCAAGGAATTTAAGGAGGGCCATGTTTCAATAACAAAATAAGGTAGGTCAAGTGCTCCAGCAACAACAATAAACAACATAGCTAGCATCATTGTTCATGAAGACTAATGAATAACAATTGACAGTCTTGTAGACATGTCTGCATAATCACTTGAACATGAGACGTGTTTGTGTGAGGTGGGTAACAAGATTACTGACTCGAACAGAAGTTGATGCAGGTGGAAGTGTGTATGGAACTGGAACGTCTGGTTGAGAGGCCTGAGGAAAAATACCTGAGAAAGGAACTAAGGGAGAAGCGTTTTGCTACTTCAGAGGCTGTCATGAAGAAGGATGAGGTAGTTATAAAGAAGATGTCAAAAGATGACTTCCAGTACGTGTTCTAGTACTGGCAGAGGCAATGGGCAAAGTGTATTCAACTCAACAGACAATACTTTGAAAAAGACTAGCATATTTTATGGCAAAAAGAATATTCTCAGTCTTTATTGACTCACCCTTGTCTTTAAGTATTCAGCAATATAAAAGACTTACATAAGATTAAGTATAGATGTGAATAGCCATCCTCTCAACCTTGAAAAACATTACATACTTAATTTTCATATTTTTAAAGGCTAATAAACTCAATAGGTACAATACTTTATATCAGCCAATGCTTTGCTTCACAAAGTTACAACATAAGCTTACGTCTGACTTTTCAAAAATCTTAAGTTGGTATAACTTTAAATTACTATGTTTCCACATTAATAACTTTGATATTATGATATCTGTGATATTATACACTAGTTTGGGTTACAATCAAAGTTATAAATACATGGGTCATTCAAAAATTAGTGGCAACACTGCCTGCATTTTGCGCTATCAGCGGTAAATCATGTAAACTGATAACAATGAAAAATAAGAGCATCTAATCCAGAGAAAGACAGCTTCAAGAGTTGTAATGTATTTCAGTCGGGAGTAAGGCTTGCACTGCGTGTGACATCAGGCAAGAGCCGTGTAGTACCAAGTTATCTATATAAATGGGGCAGTGAGTACAGAATCTGAGGGTTCAGTCAGGTTTAACACATTTGATGACAACAATGCAGCTACCACGTACTCAATGGAGCTGTTAAATTTACAATGTGACGATTTATTGAAGGACAAATATGCACACAAGAAAGACTTGGCTGAGTTTTACAAGAATGTCCCCCAAACCAGATTTCCGAGGTTGTATTCACTTGCTGCACGGACACTGTATGATTGGCTCGACATATGTGTGCAAACAATTTTTTTTCTGTTATGCAGCCTTTGATTACAAATTTCCCAGATATTATGCCCTGATAGTGATTAACTAGTTAAAGAAAACCAAAACAGAAAGTGTCGGAAAATGTCCACGTAATTCTGTTCTGAATGGATCTCCTCTAATTTTGTAGAGAAAATTACTTAAATCAGCGCAGTGACGTCACAAGCTAACCTGCCTTTCATTCGGGAGCTTATTTGGCGGTTAGAGCTGACGGAGCTAACATCACACTGCCACTACCTGTCTTCCCCTGATCTAATGTTTGTTAGCTGTGAGTTTGAAGAAGACATTTGTAGTAAGTTTAACTGTAGACTAAATATGTTAAGTAATGCTTTGTTAAAATTCAGGTTACAAGAGATATCAATGCTTGATAATGTCATACAGAATTATTAGAAGCTTGTGGTAGACAGACTTTACCATCACACAAAAGTGAATCGAGTTCCAGCTGATAAGAGCAAAAAAAAAAAAAAATGAAAAAAAAAAAAAATGAAAAAACAGTGTGAGTGAAGCAGTGTGTCAATATCTTCTCAATTCACTTTTGTGCTAAGTTGTGCTTCACTGTCTCTACGCTTCTTTCAATTTTATACTTTGAGACTTTACCATATCGTACCGTGGCTACGTGGCCAAATGTATTTCGTAGAGGAAGTGAAGACCGCAATCAGCAAGTGATGAAGAACATTGTTGTTGGACTTGTACTGAACTAGTAGAGGAAAATGAAATTACCACTTAGAGAAGTTCACTTTAGAACCAGACAGCAGCAGTAGAGCAGTCTGTTCTAATATTAGGACAACAAGACACTGTCGGCTCCCTCATGTGTGGAGGAGATTACTTCTAAGAACTGCAGTAGTGTGACTGCTCCAAAAATGTTGTTAATTCAAACGTTACCACTAATTATTGAATGACCTAGGTATAATTTATGAATAGCAACACATTATGAACATTCAACTTTGGAGAACGTTCTCCAGGATGAAGAACATAGCTTCTTCAGCAAAACATGAACATCTGATGATAATAATGATGGTTATTTAAGTTATTTGGGGCCAAAACAAATTGGAAACTTTCTTCAGAGCCAGATATGCCACAGTTTACTCATATGTTTATGTAGAATCAAGAAGCTTTGTGTCAGTCCTCTAATGTGGTATATATTGTCCTATGCCATAATTTAGATTAAGCATTTCGCACAATAGTACTGAGTATTGACTGTATTTGTGTTAATAGTTAAGCTAGTTTGTTTAGCAATGTTCTAATGTTTGTGTTAAGGTGGATTTGGAATGCCAAATTTGAAGCTTTAAATTCCATGAAATGCTTCACTATGACACAGCAGTATGTGGACAGTAAATATGTTACGTGTTTGAGAGATAAGGATTTTAGTGTATCTCTGATCCCTCTCGTGGATTACTTTATATTTTAATGACTATATATAATAAATGTAAGTGTGATGAATTCATTTAATTTCTTCAAAATTATATCCTGTAAATGGTTTTCATTTCTCAATGTGTAATGCATCGTTAGCTGGAGCAACAAAATGGTTCCAGCATGATGGTGCTACAGCACACACTACTACACTTCTTGTGGCAAATCTATGGAAATCCTCGAATATTAGAGAAACAGTATGGTCCCAAAGATCCACAGATTTCTCTGTCTGTAACCATTTTCTCTTGGGATATTTCAAGAGTATAACAAAAATGATGTATATGTTATTAAAAACAATCTATTTTAGTGGTTTTTAGTATTTCCAAGATATTCCATGTTATATTTGAACTTTACTTGATGTTGTTATCGAAAGAGCATAATGACCTACTGTATTCTTGGTACAATGAAATAACAATCTCATTTACTGTAAACCATTATTATACTGCACCTTATGTTGTAAGTGATGCAATAAATGTTTAGACTAGCAAGTTATGGAGACGTGAGCATTAGAAATGTCTACTTGGAAAGATCCTGTAGTTGAGCATGTTTATCAAGCTTGCTACACTTTTGTACCACACGAGAAGTAAACAACTTTTTACAATGTATTGAAATATAATGATATCTTTGTGTAAATACATAGAGTAAGAGATGGGTATGTGGTCCCACTAGTTAGTGCGTCGACACTTCAGGCCGTTATGTAGTACTCATGCCTCTTCTTGCACTTCTCTCGCATTATGTAGCACAATGCGATGGTGATAAGAATGGCGATGGTGATACCCATGCCGATGCTGACCCAGATAATCTCTTCGTTGATGCCATTGTGGTTGCGACCTGATTGTACAAACAAAAGTAATGTATAGACAACATAACAGTTATGTACATTACTTATAGGCATGTGCAACCCCAGGCAAAACATGCTCTCAAGCTCACTCAACCTCAAAAATAACATCAGTATCTTCCAAAATTTCAGTAAAGAGTAAAATTTCTTACTATCTAAATTATTACACAATTTTTATACATGTTTGGCAGATTTTAGCAACAGTGACATTGGGGAGGGGGGGGGGAAATACTTTTTGAGGGACTAGTTTCAGAAGCTGTTACTGCCATTTTCAAACTCGAGTGTCTGACTAAGCCATGCCATGACTTAGACCACTTAAATCTTACCAAGGCGGCCTGGGTTTGATCCCAGGTGACCACAAAGTGAGATTTGTGGTGGACAATACAGCGCTGGGGTGAGTCTTCTCCGGGTCCTGCATTTCCCCCATCAGCACTCCACCAATTGTTCCAACATCATCTCCCCCTCATTCTGTCTCTCATCCTCATACCAAATTTCGGCCTCATAATTCATTTTGGATTCTCTCTCTCACCAATCCGGAGTTCTGTTCCTTAACCCACCACCTACAGCCATAAGGGTTAAGAGGAACAAGTATACCCTGATATCATGTAGTGGTATAAAAGGGCAGTTAAAGAAAACTATCATCTGTTGCTCTCTCTCTGGTGGTAGAACTATGGGAGAACCTCGTTTACCCGGTTCAAATGGGACCACGGCCGATCTGAGTTAACGAAGATCTTGGTTATCCAGAGAATGATAGAAAAACAATAAAAAAGCATGTACAACATTACTGAAATATTTTTTGGAGTTTAAAAATTACTGTTGGCACACTTTCACCTAAAAACACATACACTGTATGTACTGCAATGTAAATCTGTTTTCTTTTGTTTTTATTTTCCCCAAATTGCAAGAGTTTGTTATGAATAAACATTTGAATGATGTTTAAAATTATTTTGAAATAATTGTTAAGAAATATATTCTAAGTAACATTTCTGATGGAGTTTAAGCACCTACTAGAGCCTCATAGAAATAAATATCAGAAAGTGTAAAGTTGAGTGAATGCATCACAGAAAGCCCACATTCACTGTATTAAAAGAAAGATTATCTTTACTATTGGTGATAGTCAACTGTTGCCCTAGTATACTACCCATGTTGCCAACCTTTGTATTACTCAAGACACATTGTAAATAAATGGATTACTGTCATTTTAATATAGAACTACATTTTTGGTGTGTTAGGGCAGGAAAAATATTGTAATACATATTTATTTCTACCTGTGCTTTAGGAAGTGCTCTGTAGCATTTCAACCAAATTTGAAATCTAAAATATCCACATAGAAGGAAATAATCATTTCTTCCACACTAGCCATGTGGAGGCTAAGGTTTGAATGAGTACAGCCAGACTTCCATAGCCGGGATTTGAACCACGGATCTCCCGCTCTCCGTCCAGTTGCTCTAAACCAACTGAGCTACTATGGCCAACATGCCAACGTGACATTAAATTCTCCAACTGACTCGTATGTTTCCTGGTAGAGCACTAGGAGTTCTCATATGCTATGAGACACGCATCTTTTGTGTCAACTTACTATACTGTATGTACTTAAGTTCCAGGCTTTATAGTTAAATCACTGAGCTACTATAGCTAACATGCCGACATGACATTAAATTCTCCAACTGACTCGTATGTTTTGCGGTAGACCACTAGGAGTTCTCATATACTATGAGACAAAAAAAATAAAAAATAAAAAATAAATTCTACATTCTTATGTTCCGATTACTTGAATCTATATCGGAACCTAAATTAACATTCTAACATTTTGTCTTTATCTTTACATTTAATTTAACTTTGATTATAATTTTGTAGACAAATTATATCTAATTAACTGCTTAACTTTGCAGTTGCCTAACCTATCAGTCATCGTTGCTTCTTGATGACTGAACCTAACCTAAGTGTAGTTTGAACATTTTTATTTGTTTATGTTTTAATATATTTTATTGCTGTCAAGTCTCGAATTTATACTCTTCTATAAGGAGTTCCTTCTGTTTATGTTTCCAATCCTGTGATATTTTGTAGCCCGATGCTTTCCTCAAGTTCCTCATCTATGTCATCTAAATCTGCCAATGTTTGCTCTAATATAGGACTTAGGTCTCTTTGCTGCTCCTGTCTTTCGATTAGCCTTATCTTACTGGTATCAATGTGGCAGTTCTCTCAGGTTCCCTATGTCTGCGATCCCTAGATAGGGTGTACTCTTTCCATGCCTTTGATGATATATAGTTCGTTAGTTCATCAAGTTTCTTAAAATCCACCTCGTTTCTTACAATTGTTCAAGTGTTTTTGCCTTGAAGCTCCTGTCTTAATTCGCCAACTTGATTGTCATGTATTCCACACTCAAAAGTTTGATGTTCTGGTGTATCATCTATTTCACATATAGTGCATAGCCTTGTTTCTCTTCTTCCTATTCTATGTAAATAGGTGGCATATGGTCCATGACCGGTTATAAATTGTATAATTCCTTTGGACGGATTGAAATGCTTCATTTTCAATCTTTCATTTATATCTGGTAGTATTTCATGTACTCTACGGCCCTCTTCTATATTATCCCATTCATGCTGCCAGTCCTTTAAAAGTTTCCTTCTTATCTGCCATCTAGTTTCACACTCCTCTCCTATTATTTCAGCTACTTTCTCTCTGTCCTTCTTCTTATGCCAATAGTCCGCTCCTCTAAATCTTATTAATAGATCCATTGGCCATATTCCGAGTATTACAAGTAGCGCCATGGTGGGGGTAGTCTTTGTAGCTCCTGCATATCTTAATAATATTTGTTGTTGAGTTCTCCTAATTAATATTACATTCCTTTTATTTGTTAATCTCTGCGCCCATGTACTGCTGCCATATGACATTATTCCTACTGCTATACTGGTGTGGTATATTTTAATCACATCATGTGAGATATTAATGGTTCTTTGTACTATTGAAGTTAGCTTGCCCATAACACCTAGTGTTTTTTGTCTTATATACTCTATGTGTTTCTGAAAGGTTAAATTTTCGTCTATCATTATTCCCAGATATTTATAGTAGTTTTTTCTTGAGATCACTGCATCGTTTATTTTAATTGTTGGGTTTCTTTTTAGCTTGCCTTTTGTGATTACATAAGCACATTTTGAAGGTGCTATTTTTAGCTTAACTTCAAGACACCAGTTATGCAATGTGTCTGTTACTATCTTTGCCTTTTCCTCCAACTCTTTTCTATTGTTGCCATCTATAATGATCATTAAGTCATCTGCATAGGCTATTGTTTCTGATGTGGAATTAAGATTATTAAGTTGTTCTAACATTGGTTCGGTTAGTATGTCCCAAAATACAGGTCCCAATATGGAGCCCTGCGGGCATCCTTTCGTTATATCTCTGATAATTTTTCTATTTTGTCCTATAAGCGTAACTGTTCTGTCAGTACAGTAATCTTTTAATATGTTGTAAAGGCATCTAGGATAATCTTGGTTTCTCATTATTCTGAAGAGTTCCGGCCACCATAAATTGTCGAAGGTGCCGGAAATATCAAAAAATATGTTTATCACATATTTATTTAGATTTTTCTTTACGTTATCAATAGATTTATTGATCGTATCTTCAGTTGATTTGTATTTCCGGAACCCTTATTGCAGCTCCGTCATACCTTTCATGATTCTGTACTCGTTTATCCTTTTGTATAAAAGTTTTTCTTGTAATTTACCAAGTGTATTTAACAAACATACAGGTGTATATGACTTAGTATCTGTTGGATCTTTGTCTTTGGCTTTCTTTAATATTACAATGTTTGCATTTTTCCAACAATAGGGAATTTTGCCTTCATAAATACATTCATTAAATAAGTTTGTTAGATATGGAGCCAAGGGTTCTTCTAGTGCCATTATAACCTCTGCGGGTATACCATCTGGGCCAGGAGATTTCCCCTTTTTACAGTCTCTGATAGTAAGTCTAGTTTCTGATATATCGAATGGATAAATTAACCTTTGGCCACTATACATAGATTCATACGCTTCTCTTTTACTTCTATGTTCATCATTTTCACCTTCTATTGAGTCTGACGGCAGTAAGCTCCTCATCAGATAATTTACAGACTCTAGCCAGGTTCTTGTCATCTCTCCATTTCCCTTATTAAGTGTCGATATTACTTCGGGTACTCTTACTTTCTCCATCGCTATTTTGTATGGTATACCCCATTATTATCAGATAGTTTGTCTTTTACAAACTTATTCCATGAGTTTTCTCCAGATTCCTCCATTGTTAGTCTATATTTTTCTTTTATTCTTCTATAAATATCCAGATTTCTCTCTCTTTCTTGTGCAATTATTGTTCGTTGGTAAATTCTTCTAGCTTTCCGTAGTTTGCTCCTTAGCTTTTGTAGTCTACTATTCCACACATTGTAATCCTTACTTCCTGATCTTGTCTTCAACAATGTTTTCTTCATTACTTCTTGTATACTTTCTGTAATCTTTTTTGCTTTGATATCTATACTGTCACCCTCCATTAATACAGGTAGACTGTATTCAACCAAAATTTTATATTTATCCAAATTCTTAATAATGTATCTAGCCGGGCCAGTATTCCATGTTAAATCATTTACTTTATTAACCTCATAATCAAATAAGATCAAATTATGATCACTTGATGTCTGTTGTTGGGTTACCTTCCAATTGGTTAATTTCTGACTTATATAAGCTCTAGCCAGTGTTACATCAATATTTTCCTCAGCACCAGCCCTCCCTTGAAATGTATAAGGATTATTGCTCTGATTTAGTACATCTAGTCTATATTCTTGTATTAGATCCTCCATTTTTTCACCATTGTCATCTGGGTTCTTACTTCCCCAGAGAATAGATTTTGGATTTGCATCTGTCACAATGATGGGATCTGTGATATAGTGATCTATTATTTCTCTAGTCTTGTTTATATGAATGTCTATATTATCCTTGTATTGATAATATTGGTTTATCAAGATGTTAGATTTGCCTCTATATATCATCTCAATACAACAGAGACATTCATTGTTATATTGAGCAATTTTAACAATTTGTATTTCCTTATTGAGAACTATGATTGCTGCCTGAGGATTTAATCCAGTTATTATTACTCTACTTGTGACTGGCATATGTATGATTTTCCCTCGTAGAGTGTAAGGTTCTTGAACACAAAGTAAGTCAAGTTTATTTTCCTCTGCTAACTTCCTTAACTCTAACATTACTAATTTGCTTCGCATTACATTTATTAGTCCAAATCTTAAAGCTGACATTTCCATATTTATATTATTTCTTGTTTGGTATCTAGTGTTAGAGTTATTATCCATAGTTTGTTCTATGAGACACACACCTTTTGTGTCAACTTACTATGCTGTAAGTACTTAAGTCCCAGGCTTCATAGTTAAACCACTGAGCTACTATAGCTAACGTGCCGACATGACATTAAATTCTCCACCTGACTCATATGTTTCCCGGTAGACCACTAGGAGTTCTCATATGCTATGACACACGCACCTTTTGTGTCAACTTACTATACTGTAGGTACTTAAGTCCCAGACTTCATAGTTAAACCACTGAGCTACTATAGCTAACGTGCCGACATGACATTAAATTCTCCACCTGACTCGTATGTTTCCCGGTAGACCACTAGGGGTTCTCATATGCTATGAGACATGTACCTTTTGTGGCGACTTACTATACAGTAAGTACTTAAGTCCCAAACTTCATAGTTAAACCACTGAGTTACTATAGCTAACGTGCCAGCATGACATTAAATTCTCCAACTGACTCGTATATTTCCCGGTAAACCACTAGGAGTTCTCATATGCTTTGAGACACGCACCTTGTCGCCACAGACTTACTATGCAGTAAGTACTTAAGTCCCAGACTTCATAGTTATACCACTGAGCTACTACAGCTAACGTGCTGACATGACATTAAATTTTCCAACTGACTTGTATGTTTCACGGTAGACCACTAGGAGTTCTCATATGCTATGAGACACGCACCTTTTGTGTCGACTTACTACACTGTAAGTACTTAAGTCCCAGGCTTCATAGTTAAACCACTGAGCTACTATGGCCAACATGCCGACATGACATTAAATTCTCCAACTGACTTGTATGTTTCCCGCTAGACCACTAGGGGTTCTCATATGCTATGAGACACACACCTATTTACCTGAATAACATAGTGGTTTAACTATGAAGACTTACAGCATAGTAAGTCGCCACAAAAGGTGCGTTTCTCATAGCATATGAGAACTCCTAGTGGTCTACCGGGAAACATACGAGTCAGTTGGAGAATTTAATATCATGTTGGCACGTTAGCTATAGTAGCTCAGTGGTTTAACTATGAAGTGTGGGACTTAAGCACTTACAGTATAGTAAGTCGCCACAAAAGGTGCATGTCTCATAACATATAAGAACCCCTAGTGGTCTACCAGGAAACATACAAGTCAGTTGGAGAATTTAATGTCATGTCAGCATGTTGGCCATAGTAGCTCAGTTGGTTAGAGCAACCGCACGGAGAGCAGGAGATCCGTGGTTCAAATCCCGGCTATGGCAGTCTGGCTCTACTCATTCATTATCCACATAGAGCTGCGGGAATGCAGAAAATATCTGGGCTCAATATTTGAGAATTAAAACTGTAACATTATCTGAGAGTGGCATATCCTAAAGTCATGCAACATGAAACACAGAAATAACTCCATCTTCACTGATCCAAAGAGATTTATCAATAAATACGACCAGATAAGTTTTATAAACTTACTATATTATGCTCAAGGGTCTTTACTTTCTTGTATGTCAAAGTAAGAGTAGGTCTGTCCTTTTTTAACAAATCACAGTATGAATATACTTCACTTTGCACTAACACGTGATGGTCAGCTGTTAGAACATCCACTATTCATTCTGGTAAACATTTCATTGGTACAGAAAATCATTCATTTTTATGACATATTCTTATAATTACCCTTCTTTTGAAAGGTTGCACTGAACTTACAAATGTTTAAAGAAGCAGTTTGTTTTAGCGTAAAGATAATAAAACATTGCTGTCCCTGAGAGAAAGCTTGCACATGCCTATGAGTTACTTTGATTGAAGCCATGCTGTCTCATCATGCATTACAGACAAGCAAATGTATTTGTTAAATCCCCCTTTTATATTAAACTTAACACAAACAATAATATTATACCTAAATTAAGTATTTTATTGCTAACCTCTAACATACACAAAGAGAAGGGAAGGGGTAAACGAAGAAGAAGGGGAAAAAAGCTGACAAACCTTGGAGAACATCCAAGAAGCTGCAAATGTTGGAACTAAACACTGACAGAATGAACACCACAATCATAAAACAAGATTTACCTTCACTTCTGTCAAAAAATGCTGTCTAATATACAAAGTCCCTCCACAGTGAAATAAAGGAATACCACCTGCCTGAGCAATATTGCATTAGTCAAGGACAATTTGCATTAAACCTTCTTCCTCACCTGTAAACAAATGTTGAATAATTTAGCATTTGCTGTCCATTTACACAGTTGTTTAATTATTCTATGTTAGAAGATACCAATACTGCAAACAAAGCTCAATTGTTGTAATAGAGAAGAAACAAGACAAGAATTAACAGCTACAATATTCATACATTTACAATAAGGTAAAAGCTGTCATTGTAATCCATCTTTTATTATCATATTAAGTTAAGGCATTAATTACTTGAAAAATATCTCAAAGTTTTTTGAGGCACTGTATAAACAGATTTAGTCTTAGTTTCTTTGCTTTATACTAATTAATGCTGTTCTTTCCAAGAATATGTTTAATGTTTAGCATTACAACATTGAGCTACAGATTAAGAGATGCTAACTTAGAGATTAAAATGATATTTTAACATTGAGTGAAAAGTTTAAGGTGTGAGTCTCAACAAGGTGTAATTTTAGATATATAGTTAAGTACCACAAATGACATTTAGAGTTTCGAACATGTGAAACTAGTACCAAGGAAAGGAACTCTGTTAGCAACAATGCACACATTGCTGAAAGTGCAAAACATCGTTCAAAGATTCATCAGATGCTCTACTCACAAGAACGTAAATTTCAACATTGCTGCTTTTTTGCTTGTTTGTTAAAGTGCTCAGAAATTCGTCATATTGAATGATGTTCAAATGAGCCCAGGGTCCATGGAGCTTAGAGTCACCTGACATTCATCTTTCAGGATAAGAGAAAACCTCGGAAATACCTTATCCAGATAAAACACCTTGAGTGAGATTCAAACTTAGGACCTCTTGAATGTGATCCACATTACATTAGATGACTGGTGATGACCTTTGACTTTGGGTGAGGTTATGTTCTGTCCAAACCAAATCATCACATCATATGGTGCAATGTGCACCCACTCTGTAACAAAATCTTTGCACTTTCTCTTTCCATTGGTACTAATTTCATGTTTCTTACTTTCATTAAACTCCAGTTACACAAGTTTTAGCCTCATGTGTCATTTTATCAGCTACTAAAATATGAATCAGACTAGTTATTTTAATTAAATCTGTGTATTAGTACAAAAGTGAATCGAGAAGATATTGACACATTGCTTCACTCACACTGTACTAATTTGTGCTTCACTGTCCCTACGCTTCTTTCAAGTTTATACTTTGAAATCTGTGTATATTCATTATTGGATGGGAATATGATGGTTGAAGTCTACTGAAAAGGAAGGAACATTCTAAAGATGTCTAGAATATAGTAGATGGCCTATAAACTCTGGTTTTCTTTATGATTGGAGTTAATAAAGGTTGCATATCTTTTTCACTGTTGTAATATTATTCCGTTTTAAACATATGAATCTAAGGTGTCATTGTTAAGAACTTCTTTTTGTTTAGTTTTATAAGCTATTTAAGATTTTATATCAGTCAAAACAAAAGATAGTTTCAATTTGAATTTGTGCTTCTGACTGCTTTTTTTTTAATCCAGATTTATTGAACCTTATTTTACACAGTGGTATATTAGGGTTAGAGTTGATACATAAAAATATACAATTTTAACAAAAATATTTACTTTCTTT
The DNA here is from genome assembly GCA_030765055.1 of Mantis religiosa. Classification (NCBI taxonomy): domain Eukaryota; kingdom Metazoa; phylum Arthropoda; class Insecta; order Mantodea; family Mantidae; genus Mantis; species Mantis religiosa. The sequence goes on from CM060956.1 coordinate 1,442,752, forward strand.
GTTTGACTGCTTTGTTTTCAGGAAGAATCGCCAACATCTGAATGAAAAACAGAGTAACTGCATAGCATTATAGGAAATACGAAGTTGAAATTTCGATGTATGGGTATTGATTAAGGCTTAGAAAGAATATTCAAAACCCATATGTGCTACAAAGCGTAGCCTAACCCCCAAAGTGTAACTGTTGTCCTTATCGCGCATGCAAAGTTCTGGAGCTTCTAAAGTCGTTGTTTGGCTTAGCTTATGGCTAAATGTTGAATGAAGTTGAATGGCTTATACTAAGTGGTATCATTTCTTTGCTTACTCCAAGCAATCAGCACGTACAGTCTAAATCGGAAAGTGTTTCCATTTTGTTGTGTTTTCAGAGTAATAAATAGTAAATTGTGGATATCCTCGACTTCTTGAAGCACGAGGCAGAGACGAAGGAATGAAGATTCCCCCCCTCCTTTAACTTCTATGGTCATATCGGCGGCCGTTCTCCTTTGGAACATACTGAAGGTGTCAACTCGTTATCTTTTAGGTTTTTAATCATTAGATCACGCACACTTTCACACTCTCATTCATACTTCCAGACTCTGGGAAAGATGGGCCGGAGAAAAATCCCCACCCCCACCACCGGGAATCGAACCTGGAACCCCTAGCACGGCAGGCAGGTGCTCTACTGACTGAGCTACGGGGAATGAAGATTTATTCATGCATGCACCTGAATGGACATTTGTGCGCAGGCGCATCACGCGGTGATTGGCTTCGTAGCTCTCATTACGATTTTCACATGTCTGCATTTTTTGTGTGTTAATTATACCTTATAATCATTACTAATATCTACCAATATTATTAAAAATACACTCTTTCTTCCTATATTTGGAATATTTACAAGAATAATGCGTAACATTTAATTACTGCCAACACTTTCAAATTTAACATTTACGTTGGCCACTATGGTATCACCGTAATGAACACGTGAGAATCGCACAGTCTAATTTGCGAGTTTGCAAAGTAGCAGAAACGAGTGAAAGTTACTGAAATATATTTAAAGAAGGATTCTAGTGTGGTATATGTTAATTAAGTATTTTTACGAAGTGTATCGGCAAGTGCTTGTTATAAAGGTGAGACACAAACGTTATACAGTATAATGTGGTGTTAATAACCTAGTAACCCCAGAACCGACATGCACGTGTTGCCAAAGGATTATCACCTGGTTCAAAACGTTATTACATCTAGAAGGTGAGTAGACAACTACAAATCTATATGAATCTCAAAAGTAGGTTAAATTTTAGCCATATATTAAATTATTAGCATTGTTACTTGTATCAATAATAATGAGTGTGCTACTGCTTTTTAAGCAATGCTTTTACAGACACATTGTGTACAAAATCGTATTACAGAATTACGTAGGCATAGCCTATCATAATCACAACCCCATTTAAACCAGATTACATGGTATCGTATTGCTGTAATTCAGTAAGAGTCGGATGTTTTGTGGGCAGGCATTAATTAAACTGCACGTGGAGATACGATCTATGATGCGGCATCAAAGCGAGACCGGCTGACTGGATGCTAATTTCGTTGATGTAGGATAAACTTAGCTCAGCAAAATATTGACAAAGATAAGGGAAATAATTCTGTTAAATTTCTAACTTTGATGCGCATCCCTCCGAAGAGGATTTTCGATTACAGGCGTTCAGGTGGTTTGATAAATTGGTACAAAAGAGAGAATATACAATGTGTATGTGTCGGACTGATGCTGTTTAAATTAAACACATGACGAAAATTGGAATGCAAATTGGTAAACAAAACAACATCGGCCAATATTTCACGTTGCATCATGGGCAGCAGTAAAGCCCCGATTGGAAATATGTTTTTTGTTTGTGTTGTGCTTACTGCTACCTGATTGTGTTTTGTTTGGTTTAAGTCACTGATTATTTCCCCTTGTCGGAATGCTGGGAGTGCTCGAAAACAAAACTTTTTATGATATAATACAAGGCCGTGCCATGGCTGCTTGGTTAGACCGCTTGACTCTCACCAAGGTGGCCCGGGCTCGATCCCAGGCGACCGCAAAGTGGGATTCGTGGTGGACAACATGGCGCTGGGGTGGGTTTCCTCCGGATCCTCCTGTTTCCCTCGCTATCATTCCACCAATTACTCCATGATTCATCTCATCATCCCAAGCGTTGGTCCGACCCCTCAACCCTGGTTATCTCAGGTCAATGCTTCGGCTCCCTCGGGCCGCGCCGTGGCTCAGTGGTTAGAACCTTGGCTCTCACCAAGGCGTTAAACACTACACATTTCACATTTCGGCTCCCTCGCCCTGAGGCAACCCGAGTGACTCCTAGCACTAGCATTGGTGAGGAAGGGAGGACAAAAAATATATTCGCGTGTTAAAGTGTTACAGTGCACACTCAGAACTTTGGGCAAAAATAATGAATTTCATAAAGATTTTTCTTTACATTTATTTTTAATTATGTGGATATTCATATCATGTATTAGAGAATTATTTACTTTGAATCTTAACAGTATTTTCCCTTCTCATTTGTACAGGAATAATGCCCTATTCATGAATTAGCACATGCACTTCTAAGTAATGTTTTAAGAAAATCTTCAAGCAATTATCCGGTTAAGTTGTTCGAGCTTACATCCAAGTACAGAAAAGGAAATTTCATTCATTTCACATTGTTGCAATTGGATTATTATATTTAAACATTGAAGTATGTGTTGACAGTGTAGAATTATGCATATCGTTCGTTAACAGTGTTTTGTTTTCAAGGAGCTGGACTCAAAAAGTTTTGAGAATTAGGTTAGGTCTGACAGACCAAAATTTATATCGTAAGCATATCCTTGATTTAAAGAGAGTGTTAAATTTACATACACCATGTGAAACAGATATTCCAGAATGTGTAATTTTATACTATTGACAAGCATTATTCTATTATATGTACTCCAATATTAGGTTTCTAAGTGCCGCGCAAAGTTGTATCCATTCTATTGGTTTTAGTTTTGAGAGTGCGTAAACTTAGATACGTATTTACAGAACAGTGGCTATGTCCGAAATATTGTTTATGGTAGCAGTAACATGATGTGTAATTTCTGTGACAAGAATTGATTCAAGAAGACATTTTATTTTGGGCCTAATACTCATCGACTTGCAGTTGTTATTTGTCTAGCTTGTACTAGGTGTAGCTTCCCTCTTGAGCCGTTCTCTACGGAAATAAACTTTGCTACAGTACAGAACATGTAAACAAAAGCTGAATGGGCAAGAACCACCAGGCTGGGGAATTGTATCTCAATGTAATGCATTCTTCTGCTCCCGTAGCTGTACAGTCCTTGCTAAAACTGATTTTCTGTGTCCATTACCGCAGTTCTCTACTCAAGTCATACTACACATGGCAGGTTTCAGAGAATAGTTACTTCCTAAAAGTCAAATGTTTTAAACAGCTGGTCACTGTGTGATGTCTTTGAAATTCCTAGTTGCTTGTTTAGCAAAGAGATAAAAAAGAATAACGTATTGTTAAAACCAAACAAGAAGGTCCATCTAGCAAAGATTCACTCTATTTCACATAGCTAAACTGTGTCCTTTTACAAGATATAGATTGCTATGTAGCAATATTTTGTCTATCTCTTACAGTTTACCAGTTATAGAAAAGTCAGAAATGATGTTCAAATAAGTACAGAGTACACAGAGCTTAGAGTAACCAGACATTCATCTTTCAGGATAAGAGAAAACCTCCAACGTTAAGTCATATCGGACGATGAATGAAATGATGTTCAAATAAGTACAGGATACATAGAGCTTAGAGTTACTAGACATTCATCTTTCAGGATAAGAGAAAACCTCCAACGTTAAGTCATATCGGACGATGAATGAAATGATGTTCAAATAAGTACAGAGTACATAGAGCTTAGAGTTACCCGACATTCATCTTTCAGGATAAGAGAAAACCTCCAACGTTAAGTCATATCAAACGATGAATGAAATGATGTTCAACTAAGTACAGGTTACATCGAGCTTAGAGTTACCAGACATTCATCTTTCAGGATGAGGGAAAACCTCCAACGTTAAGTCATATCGGACGATGAATGAAATGATTTTCAAATAAGTACAGGGTACACAGAGCTTAGAGTTACCAGACATTCATCTTTCAGGATACGGGAAAACCTCCAACGTTAAGTCATATCGGACGATGAATGAAATGATGTTCAAATGAGTACAGGGTACATAGAGCTTAGAGTTACCAGACATTCATCTTTCAGGATAAGAGAAAACCTGCAACATTAATTCATATGGGATGATGAATAAATTGATTTTCAGATGAGTACAGGGTACATAGAGCTTAGAATTACCAGACATTCATTTTTCATGATAAGCGAAAACACCGGAATATTACAATTCATCGTTACCGAGTTTCGAACACCGTACTTGAATATGAGACAGACACGCGCCCACCAAATTACAGAGGTGCGCATTTCGTTTGCCATAAAGTATTTAAGATACGATATTTTAGTTACTGTTGTATGAAATATTTGGTGGAATGCAACAGTTAACGACTCAAACGGTGACTTGGTGACATAGCCTTGGTTAATGACGAACATCGGTTGGCGGTGACTTTGTCGAGGGACTGTACCTGGGTCATATCGAATTGCAAGCAGAATAACAATGTCGAGATGTAACGAGCTGTCACTCGATGCTTATTGGTGGAATAACGGATGTCTGCCAGAATGTAGATCAAGTCTGGCTCTGTCTGTCTGTGTTTGGCTACAAACTAACCATACAATAATTACATGTTCTCAGATTTCTTGGGGAATATACAAAGAAGGTAGTGGTCCATGTGAGGAAGGTAGGTAAAACAAATTATGTTGTTTTCTTAACATGCTTCGAACTACCAGACATTGGTCAGATGCGGGTTTGAATCCCCGTTCTCGGGATCAGTAAACCACAAAGTTTATGTCGACAGAATAAACAGTAGCGAGACATGACTTTCAAAGTGAGGTAAGCTCCAAATAATAATTGTCATTAAAATAAGAGAGAATAATGACTCAAAGAACTAAGGCTACTCTTTAGTATTCTTTCTATTGTACAGTCACACGTAGGTCCAGTAAGGAGGCGTGACTTTCAAAGAGAGAGAAGCTCCAAATAAGAGCGAATCATGACTTAAAGAACTAAGGCAACTCTTTAGTACTCGTGCTTATGTACAGTCACACGTAGGTCCAGTAACGAGGCGTGACTTTCAAAGTGAGGGAAGCACCAAATAATAAATGTCATTAAAATAAGAGAGAATCATGACTTAAAGAACTAAGGCTACTCTTTAGTACTCGTGCTTATGTACAGTCACACGTAGGTCCAGTAAGGAGGAGTGACTTTCGAAGAGAGAGAAGCTCCAAATAAGAGCGAATCATGACTTAAAGAACTAAGGCAACTCTTTAGTACTCGTGCTTATGTACAGTCACACGTAGGTCCAGTAACGAGGCGTGACTTTCAAAGAGAGAGAAGCTCCAAATAAGAGCGAATCATGACTTAAAGAACTAAGGCAACTCTTTAGTACTCGTGCTTATGTACAGTCACACGTAGGTCCAGTAAGGAGGAGTGACTTTCGAAGAGAGAGAAGCTCCAAATAATAAATGTCATTAAAATAAGAGAGAATCATGACTTAAAGAACTAAGGCTACTCTTTAGTACTCTTTCTATTGTACAGTCATACGTAGGTCCAGTAAGGTGGCGTGACTTTCAAAGTGAAGGAAGCTCCAAATAATAGTCATTAAAATAAGAGAGAATCATGACTTAAAGAACTAAGGCTACTCTTTAGTACTCTTTCTGTTGTACAGTCACGCGTAGGTCCTGTAGTGAGGCGTGACATTCACAGTGAGAGAAACTCCAAATAATAATTGTCATTAAAATAAGAGAGAATAATGTCTCAAAGAACTAAGGCTCCTCTTTGGTACTTTTTCTATTGTACAGTCACACGTAGTTCCAGTAGCGAAACGTGACTTTCAAAGTGAGGGAAGCTCCAAATAATAATTGTCATTAAAATAAGAGAGAACAATGACTCAAAGAACTAAGGCTACTCTTTAGTACTCTTTCTATTGTACAGTCACACGTAGGTCCAGTAGCGAGGCGTGACTTTCAAAGTAAGGGAAGCTTCAAATAATAATTGACATTAAAATAAGAGAGAATAAAGACTCAAAGAACTAAGGCTACTCTTTGGTACTTTTTCTATTGTACAGTCACACGTAGTTCCAGTAGCGAAACGTGACTTTCAAAGTGAGGGAAGCTCCAAATAATAATTGTCATTAAAATAAGAGAGAACAATGACTCAAAGAACTAAGGCTACTCTTTAGTACTCTTTCTATTGTACAGTCACACGTAGGTCCAGTAGCGAGGCGTGACTTTCAAAGTAAGGGAAGCTTCAAATAATAATTGACATTAAAATAAGAGAGAATAATGACTCAAAGAGCTAGGACTACTCTTTAGTATTCTTTCTGTTGTACAGTCACACGTAGGTATAGTAGCGAGTCGTGACTTTCAAAGTGAGGGAAGCTCCAAATAATTGCCATTAAAATAAGAGAGAATAATGACTCAGATCTAAGGCTACTCTTTAGTACTCTTTCTATTGTACAGTCACACGTAGGTCCAGTAACGAGGCGTGACTTTCAAAGTGAGGGAAGCTCCAAATAATAATTGTCATTAAAATAAGAGAGAATAATGACTCAAAGAACTAAGGCTACTCTTTAGTACTCGTTCTATTGTATAGTCACACGTAGGTCCAGTAGCGAGGCGTGACTTTCAAAGTGAGGGAAGCTCCAAATAATAATTGCCATTAAAATAAGAGAGAATAATGACTTAAAGAACTAAGGCTACTCTTCAGTACTCTTTCTATTGTACAGTCACACGTAGGTCCAGTAGCGAGGCGTGACTTTCAAAGTGAGGGAAGCTCCAAATAATAATTGCCATTAAAATAAGAGAGAATAATGACTCAAAGAACTAAGGCTACTCTTTAGTACTCGTTCTATTGTACAGTCACACGTAGGTCCAGTAACGAGGCATGACTTTCAAAGTGAGGGAAGCTCCAAATAATAATTGACATTAAAATAAGAGAGAATAATGATTCAAAGAACTAAGGCTACTCTTTAGTACTCGTTCTATTGTACAGTCACACGTAGATCCAGTAACGAGGCGTGACTTTCAAAGTGAGGGAAGCTCCAAATAATAATTGTCATTAAAATAGAGAATAATGATTTAAAAAACTAAGGCTACTCTTTAGTACTATTTCTATTGTATAGTCACACGTAGGTCCAGTAGCGAGGCGTGACTTTCAAAGTGAGGGAAGCTCCAAATAATAATTGCCATTAAAATAAGAGAGAATAATGACTCAAAGAACTAAGGCTACTCTTTAGTATTCTTTCAGTTGTAGTCACACGTAGGTCCAGTAGCGAGACGTGAGTTTCAAAGTGAGGGAAGCTCCAAATAATAATTGTCATTAAAATAAGAGAATAATGACTCAAAGAACTAAGGCTACTCTTTAGTCCTCTTTCTATTGTACAGTCACACGTAGGTCCAGTAACGAGGCGTGACTTTCAAAGTGAGGGAAGCTCCAAATAATAATTGACATTAAAATAAGAGAGAATAATGACTCAAAGAACTAAGGCTACTCTTTAGTACTCGATCTATTGTACAGTCACACGTAGATCCCGTAACGAGGCGTGACTTTCAAAGTGAGGGAAGCTCCAAATAATAATTGACATTAAAATAAGAGAGAATAATGACTCAAAGAACTAAGGCTACTCTTTAGTACTCGTTCTATTGTACAGTCACACGTAGATCCAGTAACGAGGCGTGACTTTCAAAGTGAGGGAAGCTCCAAAAAATAATTGTCATTAAAATAAGAGAGAATAATGATTCAAAGAGCTAAGGCTACTCTTTAGTACTATTTCTATTGTATAGTCACACGTAGGTCCAGTAGCGAGGCGTGACTCTCAAAGTGAGCGAAGCTCCAAATAATAATTGCCATTAAAATAAGAGAGAATAATGACTCAAAGAACTAAGGCTACTCTTTAGTATTCTTTCTATTGTACAGTCACACGTAGGTCCAGTAAGGAGGCGTGACTTTCAAAGAGAGAGAAGCTCCAAATAAGAGCGAATCATGACTTAAAGAACCAGGGCTACTCTTTAGTACTCGTGCTATTGTACAGTCACACGTAGGTCCAGTAGCGAGACGTGACTTTCAAAGTGAGCGAAGCTCCAAATAATAATTGCCATTAAAATAAGAGAGAATAATGACTCAGAACTAAGACTACTCTTTAGTATTCTTTCTGTTGTACAGTCACACGTAGGTATAGTAGCGAGTCGTGACTTTCAAAGTGAGGGAAGCTCCAAATAATAATTGTCATTAAAATAAGAGAATAATGACTCAAAGAACTAAGGCTACTCTTTAGTCCTCTTTCTATTGTACAGTCACACGTAGGTCCAGTAACGAGGCGTGACTTTCAAAGTGAGGGAAGCTCCAAATAATAATTGACATTAAAATAAGAGAGAATAATGACTCAAAGAACTAAGGCTACTCTTTAGTACTCGTTCTATTGTACAGTCACACGTAGATCCAGTAACGAGGCGTGACTTTCAAAGTGAGGGAAGCTCCAAATAATAATTGTCATTAAAATAAGAGAGAATAATGATTCAAAGAACTAAGGCTACTCTTTAGTACTCGTTCTATTGTACAGTCACACGTAGATCCAGTAACGAGGCGTGACTTTCAAAGTGAGGGAAGCTCCAAATAATAATTGTCATTAAAATAAGAGAGAATAATGATTCAAAGAGCTAAGGCTACTCTTTAGTACTATTTCTATTGTATAGTCACACGTAGGTCCAGTAGCGAGGCGTGACTCTCAAAGTGAGGGAAGCTCCAAATAATAATTGCCATTAAAATAAGAGCGAATCATGACTTAAAGAACCAGGGCTACTCTTCAGTACTCGTTCTATTGTACAGTCACACGTAGGTCCAGTAGCGAGACGTGACTTTCAAAGTGAGCGAAGCTCCAAATAATAATTGCCATTAAAATAAGAGAGAATAATGACTCAGAACTAAGGCGACTCTTTAGTATTCGTTCTGTTGTACAGTCACACGTAGGTATAGTAGCGAGTCGTGACTTTCAAAGTGAGGGAAGCTCCAAATAATAATTGTCATTAAAATATTAGAGAATAATGACACAAAGAACTAAGACTACTCTTTAGTACTCTTTCTATTGTACAATCACACTTAGGTCCTGTAACAAGGCGTCATTGCACACTTCGCACTGTAAAGCAAAAGGGATAATATCTATAAAATATATATTATTTTAATATATTATCGTAATATTTTGTGTCTAATTGAGGTGTACTTCTGAGGACATTCAGAAAAAATGAAAGATGTACATTTTATCTGTTATGAAAATGCTTTAAACATTTTAATAAAAAAATTTGGAGCCATTTTTTGAGAAAATGAAAGGGTTTTAAAATATTACATTTAGGGAGTACTCTGGGGGGATTTTGTTTTAGATCTTGGGGAATGTTGAATATTGACCAAGTATGGGGTTATTTTCGTTTTTTTGAACAAACACACGATATATTTATAGTAGAATGTAGACTGTTTACTCTGGACATACGTGGTAGAGTGAAGTGAAAGCAGTCCAGAGCACTGTAGATGTTAATCGTGATTAACTGAAATAGAGTGTTTCTCAGATAGAGAGGGTTGGCATTTGTCACCAGGCTGCAGCTTTTAGGACGAATAATAAACATTCACGGCAGAATGCTTGCTGTGACGTCAGCGTAATGTAACACGAGTTTTACGTAATCAATATCAATTCTCAAACAGCGGTTGTGTCCACGATATAGTGTGGAAATAGAGAAGTAGACAAATGAGGAAAGCATACGGAGAGGAAAAAAATTGGGAAGAGATTTAAATACAAAGCAAAGGATTTGAGGAGAGGAATAGAGGAAACATTGTTATAAGATTACGACCTAGCATTGAGGAATATCTGCTGACTAAGTTGTTATTAAAAGAAGTGATGTGTTAAAATTATATTACTTTATGTTTAAATTCAATATTCAGATTTGTCTGCTAAATACATATTTTGAAGTCTGCAATAAGAAAACACTTTTAGCAAACCTTGTACACAATACCATTTGTAGAATATGTGAAAGCTGAATTAAAGGACTTCATAATATAAAATTTGTGTCCAATAACTTTTATACATTTGACCGAAGCTTTACAAGGTTCGGACCTACACTACACTCGTACTTACAAGGCAAAGCGAGAAGATGTATCGAAAAAAAAATTCGGAATGTTTACCCGAGCTTATCGCAATACATGGTGAGTTCAGTGTACATATGTAGAGTCTGTTCAGATATAATCATGTCTTGTGGACAGCAATGTCTCATACAGCGTCAGGTGCGAGACACTAATCTTCCAGTCGCTCTATTTGTGTGTCATAACTTACTGTACATCGACTTTCTAATATTTCACTCTTCTAACCGACCAGATAAGACCCGATGACGAACGAAAGCAGCGCTGGTCACCTGCAGGTCAATTCGCCTCAACACTCGCTCAAGTATTGTAGTGCTGCTCGAACCATTAACGGATTTATCTTTGGTAATAGAAACCTTTCAGATAACGCGGTGATTATTCTTGTAAGAGTGAGACGGAAACTGCTGCCTCTTCCCGGCCCTGTGTTAAGCAACAATGACCGCAACACTTAAGCCAATGGAATTCGCAGGAATCACAAATGACAGATAGATGTTTACTCCACGTGGAGTAATTAGTGCGTTATCTGAGAGGTATCTATTACCAAAGATAAATCAATGGTAACCGTTCACTAGCACGACTATAATACAACCTCATTGCAGAACAAACATCGACTCTCAGCCCATTGAAACTCCTGTACAAACACTTATTGCTCTATCTACTTCAAGATAAACATTATCTTATTGTAGTTACAAGGGAACCCAGTAGACTTTAAGTGATAGTCAAATGTTTTGGTCGTTATGTGATGTACACATGACTTTCTCTACTCTTGTATAAACAGTTATTGCTCTATCTACTTCAAGATAAACATTATCTTATTGTAGCTACAAGGAAATACAGTAGACTTTAAGTGATAGTCAAATGTTTTGGTCGTTATGTGATGTATACATGACTTTCTCTAGTCTTGTATAAACAGTTATTGCTCTATCTACTTCAAGATAAACATTATCTTATTGTAGCTACAAGGGAATATAGTAGACTTTAAGTGATAGTCAAATGTTTTGGTCATTATATGATGTACACATGACTTTCTCTACTCTTGTATAAACAGTTATTGCTCTATCTACTTCAAGATAAACATTATCTTATTGTAGTTACAAGGGAATACAGTAGACTTTAAGTGATAGTCAAAAGTTTTGGTCGTTATGTGACGTATACATGACTTTCTCTACTCTTGTACAAACACTTATTGCTCTATCTACTTCAAGATAAACATTATCTTATTGTAGTTACAAGGGAATTCAGTAGACTCTAAGTGATAGTCAAATGTTTTGGTCGTTAAGTGATGCATACAAGAATTTCTTTACTCTTGTACAAACACTTATTGCTCTATCTACTTCAAGATAAACATTATCTTATTGTAGTTACAAGGGAATACAGTAGACTTTATATGGTGGTCAAATGTTTTTTACGTTAGTTGATGACGTTGAAATTTCTTTCTCTTTGTGTGGCCAAGACATGATGATGATGATGATGATGATGATGATGACTACAAAGGTTTGATAGGTTAGAAAGTGCTAGTGTAAGGAAATCTAGCAGCGAGACGACTAATAGTAATGCTTAACTGCACAAAGCCTTGTGAGATATAAATTGCGTATTCTGACTATAACGTCTTGGCATTTGGCATCGGTGTTAACTCGTGTACTTTAGGTCTCACTCTTGGCTAAAGAAAATGTGACCTCTTACACTTGGCGCCAGTATGCCTTCTTAGTACAGTCCCAGGACATTTAAGGTTGGTATCTTACACAGTGGCAGTTTTTGTAATTCCGGTGAAATCTGATTGTCAAATGTTTGGGTGTTACATACTGACATGGGCCCGTCACTTGGGTCATGGCTTGGCATCAACGCTCAGCCCGCCTCTTGCATCCTAGGACTCTCTATCTCACGTTGAAAAGGTTCCGAGTTCAAATGTCCGTCATATCTTGATAAAGCCTATCCCGGGGGTTTCCTTACCCTGAAAGATGAATGTCTGGTTACGCTAAGCTCTATGTACCCTGTACTTATTTGAACACCATTTCATTCCTCGTCCGATATGACTTAACGTTGGAGGTTTTCTCTTATCCTGAAAGATGAATGTCTGGTTACTCTAAGCTCTATGTACCCTGTACTTATTTCAACATCATTTCATTCCTCGTCCGATATGACTTAACGTTGGAGGTTTTCTCTTATCCTGAAAGATGAATGTCTGGTTACTCTAAGCTCTATGTACCCTGTACTTATTTCAACATCATTTCATTCCTCGTCCGATATGACTTAACGTTGGAGGTTTTCTCTTATCCTGAAAGATGAATGTTTCGTAACTCTAAGCTCGATGTACCCTGTACTTATTTGAACATCATTTCATTCATCGTCCGATATGACTTAACGTTGCAGGTTTTCCCTTATCCTGAAAGATGGATGTCTGGTAACTCTAAGCTCGATGTACCTTGTACTTATTTGAACATCATTTCATTCATCGTCCGATATGACTTAACGTTGGAGGTTTTCTCTTATCCTGAAAGATGAATGTCTGGTTACTCTAAGCTCGATGTAACCTGTACTTATTTGAACATCATTTCATTCATCGTTTGATATGACTTAACGTTGGAGGTTTTCTCTTATCCTGAAAGGTGAATGTCTGGTAACTCTAAGCTCTATGTACCCTGTACTTATTTGAACATCATTTCATTCATCGTCCGATATGACTTAACGTTGGAGGTTTTCTCTTATCCTGAAAGATGAATGTTTCGTAACTCTAAGCTCGATGTACCCTGTACTTATTTGAACATCATTTCATTCATCGTCCGATATGACTTAACGTTGCAGGTTTTCTCTTATCCTGAAAGATGGATGTCTGGTAACTCTAAGCTCGATGTACCTTGTACTTATTTGAACATCATTTCATTCATCGTCCGATATGACTTAACGTTGGAGGTTTTCTCTTATCCTGAAAGTTGAATGTCTGGTAACTCTAAGCTCTATGTACCCTGTACTTATTTGAACATCATTTCATTCATCGTTTGATATGACTTAACGTTGGAGGTTTTCTCTTATCCTGAAAGATGAATGTGTGGTAACTCTAAGCTCGATGTACCTTGTACTTATTTGAACATCATTTCATTCATCGTCCGATATGACTTAACGTTGGAGATTTTCTCTTATCCTGAAAGTTGAATGTCTGGTAACTCTAAGCTCGATGTAACCTGTACTTAGTTGAACATCATTTCATTCATCGTTTGATATGACTTAACGTTGGAGGTTTTCTCTTATCCTGAAAGATGAATGTTTCGTAACTCTAAGCTCGATGTACCCTGTACTTATTTGAACATCATTTCATTCATCGTCCGATATGACTTAACGTTGGAGGTTTTCTCTTATCCTGAAAGATGAATGTGTGGTAACTCTAAGCTCTATGTACCTTGTACTTATTTGAACATCATTTCATTCATCGTCCGATATGACTTAACGTTGGAGGTTTTCTCTTATCCTGAAAGTTGAATGTCTGGTAACTCTAAGCTCGATGTAACCTGTACTTAGTTGAACATCATTTCATTCATCGTTTGATATGACTTAACGTTGGAGGTTTTCTCTTATCCTGAAAGATGAATGTTTCGTAACTCTAAGCTCGATGTACCCTGTACTTATTTGAACATCATTTCATTCATCATCCGATATGACTTAACGTTGGAGGTTTTCTCTTATCCTGAAAGTTGAATGTCTGGTAATTCTAAGCTCTACGGACCCTGGATTCATTTGAATATCAATACATTCGTCTTCGCATGACAACGTTGGAGGAAGTAAATTGAAACAAATGACAAGGCACAGATCGACAATAAATAGAATTAACTTGAAGGCGAGGGAAATTCATACAGGATGGTGCTCCTGTCCACGCTAGTTAGGAGGTGATGCAGATATGTGTAACACATCATATTGTTGGCATAGCCGCAGTGCGGGTTGGCCATTCTCCAGGCGTAGAGCTGCCATATTTATTGTTGCTACTGACTCTTATCCAAATTACAGCGTTTGTTATCACGATTGCAGCACTATTGATAAATTGCATCTTAGTAGACAAGTCCAGAACTAGATACGAAATGTATATAGTTGATATATAATTTCGGAAATGGAGTTTATGAAGACTTTCATTATTGCTCATGTTGAGTTTCTGTGTCACATCCAGCCAACATTGAACTACATGCCCCTTCATAAATTAAAATATTACAGAAAGATGTGTGTGTGTGTGTGTGTGTGTGTGTGTGTGTGTGTGTGTGTGTGTGTGTGTGTGTGGAGGGGGCGTTGATGAACTGACCAACCAAAATATAATATAGTACCATATTGCTTAAGAACTTACACTAAGATTTTCTGAACAATGACCCATCCCAATTACGTAGCTTTCACATGAAAACTTTACATCATTTTTTTTAAAAGCTATTACCGATTTCGATTAGAATGCCACATTTTAAATATATTGACTGAGTAAATACAATGATCTGTGAATGCTCTCCATTCTGAATGGCTCTCATGTAATTGAAGTCTTCGTTTTGAATATAGACCTGTTTCCGAAAACTAAGGATGTGGAAAAAATCAGGGATTTACAGTCCTGCACTAATTGGAGAAATTTTGGACACTGTTTTGATACTCAGTTTGAGAATCTCCTCTTCAATTAGAACATAGGAATTATGGGACAAGCGTTTCAGATAATTACTCGTTTGTTTTTGGTTATTAGGGGCCTTATTTCCAATGAAACATTGTTTACAAATACCGGGATGCTTTGAAATGAGTTCTTCAACACATTATTTTACTAGCGTAAAATATGCAGATTCTCCCAATAGATATCCTCGAGACAAATGTGATGTTCGAAGGACTGCTAGTAATACCGTCAGAAGATTCAATGATAATAGCCTCGTCTTTAGTAGGGCAGGCCTGTGTTACGTCTGCATAACTTAACTTTGGATTTGATTTGTTAGGGATATTCGAAACTATATTAGAAGTTCTCATTTGGTTACCTGGTATTTCAGTACGAGAGAAAAGGGTAATTTTCTTATTCATTTGGTTCATTGGGTTTGTTAAAACTTGCTTACCTTTGTCAAGCGAAGTGACCATTACGGGTAAACATCCGTTATGCAGAGGTTAGCTGTGAATTCCTTCTTCCACGAATGAAAATAATCACACTGTACACTTAAAACTTACCGTCACTCTTTAAGGGTTTCTTTTATAGGGTTTCTTGATGTCTCGGTGTTAAAATTGAAGCTTAGAATTATATAAATATGATAATTATACTCAGCATTATCACACGCAAATATTACGAAGTCACGGCCTCCTTGAACCTTCTTATATAATTGATAGACAAAATATTACTACACAACAATGTACATGTTAAAACACACAGCTTAATTGAGGAGACAGTGGTAATGCGTGACTTTTAAAATCAGGGAAGTTCAAACTAGGTAATTATTGTACAGCCACACGTACGAGACGTATGGAAAACATAATTAGTTTATGGACAGATAGAGTCAGACTGAAAAATTCAATGCTCTAGCCGGGATTTGAACCACGGATCTACTGGTTGCCGTCCAGCCACTCTAAACCATTAAGCTACTATGGCCAACGCGCCGATATGACATTAAATTCTCCAACTGACTCGTGTTTCTCCCGGTAAACCACTAGGAGTTCTCATAAACACATGAGAAAACTACCTTAATGACGACTTGCTATGCTGTAAGTACTTTAAGACCCGGGTTTTATAGTTCGGACCACTATTAAGTTCAATTAATGGAAATTAATTGTCCTTTCACACTGGCCGTGTGTAGGCTTAAGTATGGAAAGGTAGAGTCAGACTGAAAAACACGAGTCGGTTGGAGAATTTAATGCCATGTCGGCGCGTTGGTCATAGTAGCTCAATGGTTTAGAACGGCTGGACGGCAACCAGTAGATCCGTGGTTCAAATCCCGGCTATCGCATTGAATTTTTCACTCTGACTCTATCTTTCCATACTTTAGCCTACACACGGCCAGTGTGAATGAACAATTAATTTCCAATAATTCGTTTAATTGATAGTCGAATGTTTTTGCCGCAATGTTCTTACGTTTTCCTTCTTTGTATGGAAAAGAGATTTAATGGCTGTCGACTTGTAATTTTATAAATGTATAAGTATTGGAAAACTGAGGCAAATAACCTCTCGAAAATAATTCAGTTCACAGAAATGTATTCAAGTTAGTTTTAATGAGATGTCTGTATTAGTATATAAAAGAGTGCAGGGGTAGGTGCACATATCACACAGGTATTTACTACTCTTTGGCCTGCTTCATAAACTAATGTCTCACAGGGAGTTTTGTGATCTTTTAGTAATTGCGATTTTGAAGGAGAAGGTTGGTGCCCCTTGAAAACAACGCTGCAAGAGTTGAGCTCGCGGGGTTTAATAAAATCCATATTTTGTGTGCCGACAAGAACAGAGGCATTCTTTCCTTTACTTCATTCCTGCACAATAACTGATAGAAATGCTTACTGTGTTGGTGTATTTGTAGAGAACTTGACATATACATGGTGTACAAATTAAGGAATAATTCTTGTTGGAAACTGTATCTCAGTACTTGTACAAATATGTAGAAAGTGAGTTGAGAACACAATATCACTTTGACATTTGTTGAAGCAAATATAACAACAGAGTACTGATTACCTTCCTACTCAACTCAAACTTCTGGACTGGACTATGCTTACGGAGTTCCAAGTGAGTCACCCCGGGAGGAAGGATGAAAAGAAAGCAGACAGAGGGGGCCGTCCCAAGGAGCCACGAACAACAGTGCAGAGTACATAAGTCTGTCTTAGTCAACGCGAATGCAGTTTGCCTCTCAAAGGAAACTCACCCTACCGCCCACTAATGACCGTCCTAAATCTATCTCCACACTTCAGAAATGGAACTCTGTCGTTGAGGACCAATAGCAACCCTGATTTTCTGGAAATGACAGTGGCATGTTTACTCCACGTGGAGTCTCAATTGCCAAAGTTCCAACTTCCAGTTGATCTGTTTCATTACGTGCAGAAATTCGTTGTGTGTCACGATGTGGAGACCGTGGGAGGGAAATGCTAATGAAGTAGTAGATAACTTTCAGTCAAGTGAAGACAAAAATGTGAATAACTGGGCCGAGTTATGTTACTGGAGAAGCCTCAAAAACAAAGTTATAACGTGAACTGTTTCTAAGCAAAGACAAGCGCTTGTTTTGAACACATGTGCTGAAAAATAATCTTGGTAAAGGGTCATGCAATGTACCTGATGAATTCTGGGTATTCACAGAAATACAGTAAGAAATATTGTGACGAAAGGAATACCAAAGACGCCGATCAAGTGTGAAAACAAAAGGAAACGTTTCTCTAAAGTAGATAATTTCACATGCGATTTAATACGTCGAGAAATCTATAGATTGTATGCGTCCACCTTAGATGAATTGCTTCCACATTTGCAAGAAATTTGTGATTTTCCTTACGGGCACTGCACTTTGCGCGGTCTCCTAAAGGAGCTGGGTTTCAAATACCGCACTTTGAAAAACATAAGGGTTATTGTGGAATCCAGTAGAATTGTAGCTTGGCGATGTATATATATATAAGTTTAAGTATAATATAAGTTTCGCAGTAATGGACATAAGATAATTTATTTAGACGAAATCTCGTACAATACCCATGACATATCGAAAAAGGTGGCAACCTTGCAGAAACGACTGAGAGAAGGAGGGCCGGGGTTGTAAAACGATTATAAGGGTTCATCAAAGGAGACGGCCGACGTGCACATGCGGTAACTAAACAGATTCTTCCAGTTGGAAACTCCCCGGCATCTCACCATACAGTCTGATTTTTAAAAGAAGATATACGACAGCTGTCATGCAGCGGACGTGGAGGGTAGGAGGGGAAGGTCATTGCTATGGAAATGTCAACAAATTGTGACACATTGGTTAATCACCTGTTCCTCAGTTACTGCTAGCACAGAGTTTGCATTAGTGTTCAGTTGCCTACTTTGTTAAAATACGTCGTTATAGTATCAAGACTTAGTGGCAACAAGAGTAGAGTTGGACCGAGGATTCATGGTCCAAGACGAAAATCACTTTACGCTCGAGGTGTTACATTGCAGACTCAAGCTAGATAATTTGACTGTTCTCTTAGCGAATTCATTGAACAGGAAGAGGACAGTTTGCTTCTTCACTTATTCCTTTCAAGCAAATGAGAAAATGGAGTACATGTGTCCTTAAAGTGAGTGAGCTGACTGCTTCTACGATGTCTAAAGAGAAGCAGCTACAGCAAGGACCATTATGAATTGTAACTCCTGGAAACAAAGACCAAGAACATCTCCACAGTTTTTAATTAGATGCCATAAGAAGGCTCATCTATGACTGTTACACACGAAAGGAGCATTCTTTCTTCTCAAAGAAGCAGAGCTATTTGAAGGAAACCTTGGCTCTTTGAACAAGGTTCCCCATGATCAGCAATTTGAGTTAAAAAAAAGTAAACTAATACTTGAAAGAATAAAGTTATGTTCTGACCTTATGGACTCTGAAAGGAATGCGTCCACTAGAGTATAGACAAGGTGACGTAATGGTATACGAGTCACGCACAGATAGAAACGCTGGGAAGATAACATGCAGCCTACTTATTACACAATTGTTTTTTCAAAGATTCTTCATCACATTTATCTATAACGCTACTTATAATTTCACGCCCTTACAAATGCATAACCTTAAATTTCTTAACATCTTCAGACATGGTGAGAAGATTAGTAAATCTTACTGCACTGAACTAGCAAGTAGGCTACGTGACTTTCTGCAGGTGATTACTGAATGTTTACTGTATTGCTCACTCGCTGCGTAACTGGACAACGGTTCTCCTCTCCCCCACACCTCAATCCGTGGAGGTCACGAGTCCGGAACACATCTATATGTAGTGCGAAGAGCTTTGTGTTTAAGAGAAATGCTCAATAAGAACATGCATGAAATAGTAAACCTGGGCATACATTTTCAAAGTGCTGGACCTATATGACAAGGTGGCCGGCCGCCTTTATTATTGGTCATGCCGGTGCGTCGGGTGATAATGTCCTACTGCTCTTCACATCGATGAAAACTGGAGACTCTCACGAAGACGTCGATCATCATCACGAACTGTTGCGGTAAACATTCCAGCCACCAGCGCATCTCAATTGATAAGGTCCTGAATAAATTATTTAAAAAGTACTTAGGTCTCTCAAGAAGCTAAAAGGCAATGAAGCTTATTTTTGTTGTTAAAGTAGCCTAATTCAGATTAAATGTGCATGTTTTCTTGAGGTAACATAACCTCGAACGTTTGCTTGTATGTTCAGAGTACTAAGAGGGTAAATACACATAACTTGCTTTCTCTGCAACAGTGCAGCTCTCCGCGTGGAGCCTTTCACGTATATACTTAAAAATAGACTGTACTGTACTGCACAGATCCGCCCGGAGACCGTCTTACGAAAGAAAGAAAGAATGCTTACCAGCAGCATATCATCCTGCCATGCAGCCCACAATTCTACCTCTATGGCGACCACCAGTTGAGAGATGATGTGAAATGTAATGTTATCTTAAATCTCTAGGTTAAAAAAAATAAAAACAACAAGAGTACAGAAAGTAGCGTTTACATCACATAACGACCAAAACATTTGACTATCACTTAAAGTCTACTGTATTCCCTTGTAACTACAATAAGATAATGTTTATCTTGAAGTTGATAGAGCAATAAGTGTTTGTACAAGAGTAGAGAAAGTCATGCATACCTCACATAACGACCAAGTCGACAAGTGAACGTCGAGCGCGCAGGTTGTGTCTGAACGCTCTGCTTAGAAATCACGTGTTTTTGTAGTTAGCTGTGTCAGCTGGCTTTTGTATATTGTTCATTGCTATTCATATATCTACATGGCTCTACAAACGGATGATACCGGCAGAATATTATATTCAGCGCTAAATATATTAAATAACGACACGAACTTCTGGGATAGCTCCAATTCTACGCTACAACTGACGTCATCTAATCAGCACTACCAATCTCAACTGTCTTCTGCTACCGGGGATAATACAGTAAGTAAACCAATACTACGACCATCTCAACTTCACTCAATTCAGCCCCTTAATAACTCCGTGCAGCACGACGATGATACAATGGCGGACTCTGCCCCATCTAACTGTTTAGAGCGCAGCCAACGCTCACAGCCCTCTCTCACCCAGGGTTCACAACAAAACAAACGCCGATGCACTGCCTCTGTTTCTGAACAACCTACTCTCTCACGCTATGCATACCCAATTCCTACATCTAATCGCTTCAATCCTTTAAGTGAAGCACCAGACCACGATTCTTCTGACACAGCCTCCATCTCTCAGAAAGAGAAAATTCCTCCTATATGTGTCCGCAATGTGCACAATTATCAATTGCTACTACAAGATGTAAAAAAAAAAAATGTGTCTTATCTGAATTTCACACTGAGCTATGGGGAGCCATTCTTACGGTCTACACTTCGACGTCCACAGACTACCGCAACCTTACCTCGTACTTGACATCAATTAAGCAAGAATACTACACATTTCACAACCCTTCAGACAAACTTTTTTCAGTCGTCATACGCAACCTACCGTGCTCCCTCAGTGACCAAGAGATTTATGATGAACTTTGTGCTCAGAACTTCCCTGTTCGTAAAGTTACACGTTTACTACGTAACAACAAGGAACCAATGCCTATCTGTGTGGTTGACCTGCTTAACAATGACCAAGGTAAACATATTCTTAATCTATCCCGACTACTGTACAGCGTAGTCAAAGTAGAACATCGCCGACACAATACGGAACTGCCTCAGTGTACTAACTGCCAAAACTATGGACACACCAAAAATTACTGCCACCTAGAGCCCCGCTGTGTTCGCTGCACAGCCAACCATCACTTTTCTCAGTGCACGAAGCCCTCTACTACACCAGCTCAGTGTGTTAATTGCCAACAAGATCATCCAGCAAACTATCGCGGTTGTTCTCGTTACTTACAGCTGAAGGAAAGACAGTCTCGGCGCTTTCAGCAGCAGGCAATACCATCCCGTCACAATTCACAGCAACCAACCTCAGCTTCTCAACTACAGCCACTGGTTCAGCAACAATAAGCACAGCGTCCACAACAGCAACAACAAACACGTCATAGTCCTTCCGCAACTGTTCCTTCTCCACCATCACGGACTTATTCACAGGTACTTACTGGGCGTTCACCTCCCTCTCAAGGACGTTCTTCAATTCCTTCACCAGAGGATTCTGCATCTGCACCCCTATCTTGGACTTCCTTGAAAGAAATGGTTGCACCACTAGGTACTTTTCTGTGCAATCTGTTTTCTCCAGTTCTCCCGCAACTGCTGCAGCTTCTTCGTTCCCTTCTTTCTCTAATCTTCCATAATGGCCACCCGTAATTTGTCATCTCTACGTCAGCTCACACTCCTGAATTGGAACTCTAACGGTCTTCGGGCTAAACGTTCCTCCTTCATAGCATTTCTTACGCATCACAATGTTGATATATAGGTAGCTTGTGTAACAGAGACACATTTTCTTCCCAATGAGAATTTCACTGTTCCTGGTTACGTCATTTACCGGCAGGACCGTGAGGCAGATAAAGCATCTGGTGGATTGGCTCTTCTCATCCGACTTTCTCTGAGTCACAGCGAGATATTTCTCCCACATGTGCCCAATTTGGAAGTGGTGGGTATTAAACTCTATTGTGCAGACGGTGGTGACCTTGTCATTCTTAGCGCATACAAACCACCAAATCGCAGACTGAATACTACATATCTCTCACTTCTCTTCCCTGCGGGGAACACCACTCTTCTTCTAGGTGATCTAACTGTAAGCATTCCTCCTGGGGATGCCGAACGACAAATCCAAATGGCCGACTTCTGTTTACAGCCCTTGCCTATCGATATTGGCACCCGAAGATCCTACTCATTTTCCTTCCAATCCCTTATTTGCCCCTGATATTCTAGATATCGGTATACACCGTAATCTGAACCTGCCCACTTTTGTTTCTTCCATACCAGAGCTTGATTCTGATCATTGCCCGGTGATTGTCACCTTTTCTATTCCACCTGCCTTCCAACAATTAGCTCCTAGGCTGCTCAACGGTTACATCCATTGGGAAACAGTTCAGTCTCATCTAGATGCAACACTCACCAGTTCATACCAACTTGCCACTAATCACGATGTGGATCTCGCGATACAGCACTTCACTGACACCATTTGCAGCTGCGCCCGACTTTCCACTTCTCCACATAGACATCATTCTTCCCCTTCTTACCTCTCTCATTTTTAAGTCTCATCCGAGAAAAACACCATGTTCGTCGAAAGTGGCAACGGGACCGACAACCCTGGCTCCGTCGAAAGCTCAACGGACTCATTCGACGGGTGAAACTGGAGTTGGAGCGACATCGTCTAGAGTCCTATGAGCGCTATCTTGCGTCACTCTCTCCTTCTGATCACACACTGTGGGAGGCCACCAAAATGTTCTTCGTGAGCCGACTGTTGTACCGGCGCTGTCTGCACGGGATAGACTGGTTACAGATATTCCCACCAAGTGTGAAATTTTGGCCGATCACTTCGAGCGTGTGTTTGCACTTCCCATATCAGCCGATGATGAGATTATTGCAGACGTGGAAAAGTAGCTACATACCTATCGCACTCGACCCACAGTCTCACAAAGGATTTCATTTACAAGCCCACGGGAACTATCTTCCCTGATTCGAGCCCTTCCCCTTTAAGAAATCTCCCGGGCACGACATGGTTCCTAATATTGTTATCAAGAAGCTCACCAAAAAAAGCAGTTGCATACTTGTCACCCATCGTCAATGCCTGTCTACGCCTCGGCTATTTTCCTCGCACCTGGAAGCTTGCCCATATAGCTGTCTTCCATAAGCCCAATAAACCCAAACACCTCCCGGAAAGCTATCGTCCTCTAAGTCTGTTGCCGACCCTCTCCAAGCTGTTTGAAAAAGTAATTCATCGCACGTCTTCTGTCTTACCTTATTCATAACCATGTTCTTCCGCCTTATCAATTTGGATTTCGTCACAAACATTCCACTACCCATCAGCTTTTACGATTAACTCAGTCAATAGTTCACGGCTTCGAGGCCCATCAGTATACCACGGCTGTCTTCCTTGATGTGGCACAGGCATTCGACATTTGGCATGATGGTTTGCTCCTTAAGCTCTACCGTATCGGTCTTCCTAATTACTTATCACATCTAATCCACAGTTTCCTCTACGATCGCAGCTTTTCAGTACGCATTGGTGGAAAGCTTTCATCCCCACGTAATATTACCGCAGGTGTCTCACAGGGTTCTATCCTCGCCCCGACTCTATTTAATATATACATTTCTGATGTTCCTGACTTAGACCCGACTTCTTTAGCTCTTTACGCTGATGACAGTACTATATCATTCTCATGTTAATATCCAGCACGCACAACAAGTAGTACAGCTCTCTTTAGATCGCCTAACTCATTGGTTCAGCGCTTGGCGGATCTCATTGAACCCTCAGAAAACCGAGGCTAAAATCTTCACTCTTCGCCGATATACTCCGCTTACTCCGTTCTGTCTCTACAGGAACAATGTCCCTTGGCTCCCCACTACAACTCCCGTTAAATATCTTGGAGTGCTTTTGGACACTCGACTGACCTGGCGTGCTCATATCGACCGTCTTATATCACTGGCCTCCGGGCGACTTTCGAAACTCTCACCTCTGTTGCATCGCCGTTCGAGCCTCGGCCTACAGTCTTCATTATTACTCTACAAATCACTCGTTCGTCCGCTTATTACATATGCCTGCCAAGTGTGGGTGCCGCACACAAATGTCATCTGCGTCGTCTTCAGGTCATACAGAATCGCTTCATGCGCATCGCTACCAACGCTCCATGGTTCATCCGTAATCAGCAGCTCCATCACGAACTAGGACTGTTACCTCTTCACGGCTACATTCGCAGGATCGCTCGTCGTTCCTTTTCCACGCTGCAAGAAGTTCCAGGAGCTGTGCATTATAACATCGGCGTCCGCACGCGCCAGCCCTCAAGCTTGAAGAGGAGACTACCACAGGACCAGCTTCTAAGTGATACATCAGATTCCAGTGATTCTAGTGCTTGATGACTGTCTTACATCTTCAATATTGACATAATTCCTCAGAGTATTATTGGAGTTCTAACTTAATGTAGTTAGGGGACGGCCTGTTAGCCTACCCCTGAGTGTTATTGTTCTTATTGTACTGTTACCTTCTTTTCACTATGATCTGTAAAGCATTGTACTGCTGATCGATCAATAAAAAATTATATAAAAAACATAACGACCAAAACATTTGACTATCACTTAAAGTCTACTGTATTCCCTTGTAACTGCAATAAGATAATGTTTATTTTGAAGTAGATAGAGCGATAAGTGTTTGTACAAGAGTAGAGAAAGTCATGTGTACATCACAAAACAACCAAAACATTTGACTATCACTTAAAGTCTACTGTATTCCCTTGTAACTGCAATAAGATAATGTTTATTTTGAAGTAGATAGAGCAATGAGTGTTTGTACATGAGTAGAGAAAGTCATGTATACATCACATAACGACCAAAACATTTGACTATCACTTAAAGTCTACTGTATTCCCTTGTAACTGCAATAAGATAACGTTTATCTTGAAGTAGATAGGGCAATAAGTGTTTGTACAAGAGTAGAGAAAGTCATGTATACATTACATAACGATCAAAACATTTGACTATCATTTAAAGTCTACTGTATTTCCTTGTGACTACAATAAGATAATGTTTATCTTGAAGTAGATAGAGCAACAAGTGCTTGTACAAGAGTAGAGAAAGTCATGTATACATCAAATAACGATCAAAACATTTGACTATCACTTAAAGTCTACTATATTCCCTTGTAACTAGAATAAGATAATGTTTATCTTGAAGTAGATAGAGCAATAAGTGTTTGTACAAGACTAGAGAAAGTCATGTATAAATCACATAACGACCAAAACATTTGACTATCATTTAAAGTCGACTGTATTCCCTGGTAACTAGAATAAGATAATGTTTATCTTGAAGTAGATAGAGCAATAAGTGTTTGTACAAGACTAGAGAAAGTCATGTATACATCACATAACGACCAAAACATTTGACTATCACTTAAAGTCGACTGTATTCCCTTGTAACTAGAATAAGATAATGTTTATCTTGAAGTAGATAGAGCAATAACTGTTTGTACAAGAGTAGAGAAAGTCATGTATTCATCCTATAACGACCAAAACATTTGACTATCACTTAAAGTCGACTGTATTCCCCTGTAACTAGAATAAGATAATGTTTATCTTGAAGTAGATAGAGCAATAAGTGTTTGTACAAGACTAGAGAAAGTCATGTATACATCACATAACGACCAAAACATTTGGCTATCACTTAAAGTCTACTATATTCCCTTGTAACTACAATAAGATAATGTTTATCTTGAAGTAGATAGAGCAATAAGTGTTTGTACAAGTGTAGAGAAAGTCATGTATACATTACATAACGACCAAAACATTTGACTATCACTTAAAGTCGACTGTATTCCCTTGTAACTAGAATAAGATAATGTTTATCTTGAAGTAGATAGAGCAATACGTGTTTGTACAAGACTAGAGAAAGTCATGTATACATTACATAACGACCAAAACATTTGACTATCACTTAAAGTCGACTGTATTCCGTTGTATCTACAATAAGATAATGTTTAGCTTGAAGTAGATAGAGCAATACGTGTTTGTACAAGACTAGAGAAAGTCATGTATACATTACATAACGACCAAAACATTTGACTATCACTTAAAGTCGACTGTATTCCCTTGTAACTAGAATAAGATAATGTTTATCTTGAAGTAGATAGAGCAATACGTGTTTGTACAAGACTAGAGAAAGTCATGTATACATCACATAACGACCAAAACATTTGACTATCATTTAAAGTCGACTGTATTCCCTGGTAACTAGAATAAGATAATGTTTATCTTGAAGTAGATAGAGCAATAAGTGTTTGTACAAGACTAGAGAAAGTCATGTATACATCACATAACGACCAAAACATTTGACTATCATTTAAAGTCGACTGTATTCCCTGGTAACTACAATAAGATAATGTTTATCTTGAAGTAGATAGAGCAATAAGTGTTTGTACAAGACTAGAGAAAGTCATGTATACATCACATAACGACAAAAACATTTGACTATCACTTAAAGTCGACTGTATTCCCTTGTAACTACAATAAGATAATGTTTATCTTGAAGTAGATAGAGCAATAAGTGTTTGTACAAGAGTAGAGAGAGTCACGTATACATCAGATAACGACCAAAACATTTGACTATCACTTAAAGTCTACTGTATTCCCTTGTAACTATAATAAGATAATGTTTATCTTGAAGTAGATAGAGCAATAAGTGTTTGTACAAGAGTAGAAAAAGTCATGTATACATCACATAACGACCAAAACATTTGACAATCAAAGTCTACTGTACTCCCTTGTAACTACATTAAGATAATGTTTATCTTGAAGTAGATGGGGCAATAAGTGTTTGTATAAGAGTAGAAACTTATTTTTAGAAGAAGCTGTGTGTTTATTGCAGTTACGCCACTGATACCGTGAAGCGTTTTTGTTTGCGAATACATCCGAGTCGCTCCCCAGGGTTAGTCCCGAGAATGGAATTGCTTTATTACCAGACCATGGGATTTCGGGCAGGTTCCTGAGAGAATGCGAAGCAACGGACGCCTTAGGTCGGGGGAAAAAATATCACCTCTCCAATTCTTGTCTATTTGTTGGGTACAAATTTTGCAATATTAACTTCCTTTAAGAAACTTCCCCATCCCAAACTATAGATCAATGTTAGAGTTTTAAAGTGCAATTAGAGGAAGGGGTTACCTAGGATTATTGTGGCATTTGTACAGAAAAGCAAAATTTAAAGAAAGAGTTCATGCCACAGACATTTTGTTGTTCTGGTTATAACCTTCAATTACATACTTCGTATGTATCCGAAAGGAATCGTGACTCTTCGATATTTAGGAAGCGCTTACAAATTTTGTCCTGTGAAGCCTCTGTATCGTGTGTGGGCGTTTAAATACAACTGTAAGTAGCAATAGTATAATGGTGTTTAGTAATGACCAAATGTTTAGCAAATTCTTGGTAAGTTTGAAGTTATTAGCAAAAGTGTGTAAATTGAATAGAAAGAGTACTAAAGAGTAGTCTTGGTTCTTTGAGTCATTATTCTCTCTTATTTTAATGACAATTATTATTTGGAGCTTCCCTCACTTTGAAAGTCACGCCTCGCTACTGGACCTACGTGTGACTGTACAATAGAACGAGTACTAAAGAGTAGCCTTAGTTCTTTGAGTCATTATTCTCTCTTATTTTAATGACAATTATTATTTGGAGCTTCCCTCACTTTGAAAGTTACACCTCGCTACTGGACCTACATGTGACTGTACAATAGAAAGAGTACTAAAGAGTAGCCTTAGTTCTTTGAGTCATTATTCTCTCTTATTTTAATGACAATTATTATTTGGAGCTTCCCTCACTTTGAAAGTTACACCTCGCTACTGGACCTACATGTGACTGTACAATAGAAAGAGTACTAAAGAGTAGCCTTAGTTCTTTGAGTCATTATTCTCTCTTATTTTAATGACAATTATTATTTGGAGCTTCCCTCACTTTGAAAGTCACGCCTCGCTACTGGACCTACGTGTGACTGTACAATAGAAAGAGTACTAAAGAGTAGTCTTGGTTCTTTGAGTCATTATTCTCTCTTATTTTAATGACAATTATTATTTGGAGCTTCCCTCACTTTGAAAGTCACGCCTCGCTACTGGACCTACGTGTGACTGTACAATAGAACGAGTACTAAAGAGTAGTCTTACTTCTTTGAGTCATTATTCTCTCTTATTTTAATGACAATTATTATTTGGAGCTTCACTCACTTTGAAAGTCACACCTCGCTACTGGACCTACATGTGACTGTACAATAGAAAGAGTACTAAAGAGTAGCCTTAGTTCTTTGAGTCATTATTCTCTCTTATTTTAATGACAATTATTATTTGGAGCTTCCCTCACTTTGAAAGTCACGCCTCGCTACTGGACCTACGTGTGACTGTACAATAGAAAGAGTACTAAAGAGTAGTCTTACTTCTTTGAGTCATTATTCTCTCTTATTTTAATGACAATTATTATTTGGAGCTTCCCTCACTTTGAAAGTCACGCCTCGCTACTGGACCTACGTGTGACTGTACAATAGAAAGAGTACTAAAGAGTAGTCTTACTTCTTTGAGTCATTATTCTCTCTTATTTTAATGACAATTATTATTTGGAGCTTCCCTCACTTTGAAAGTCACGTCTCGCTACTGGACCTACGTGTGACTGTACAATAGAAAGAGTACTAAAGAGTAGCCTTAGTTCTTTGAGTCATTATTCTCTCTTATTTTAATGACAATTATTATTTGGAGCTTCCCTCACTTTGAAAGTCACGCCTCGCTACTGGGCCTACGTGTGACTGTACAATAGAATGAGTACTAAAGAGTAGTCTTACTTCTTTGAGTCATTATTCTCTCTTATTTTAATGACAATTATTATTTGGAGCTTCCCTCACTTTGAAAGTCACACCTCGCTAATGGACCTACGTGTGACTGTACAATAGAAAGAGTACCAAAGAGTAGCCTTAGTTCTTTGAGTCTTTATTCTCTCTTATTTTAATGACAATTATTACTTGGAGCTTCCCTCACTTTGAAAGTCACACCTCGCTACTGGACCTACGTGTTACTGTACGATAGAAAGAGTACTAAAGAGTAGCCTTAGTTCTTTGAGTCAATATTCTCTCTTATTTTAATGACAATTATTATTTGGAGCTTCCCTCACTTTGAATGACGTCTCGGTACTGGACCTGCATGTGACTGTACAATAGAAAGAGTACTAAAGAGTAATCTTAGTTCTTTGAGTCATTGTTCTCTCTTATTTTAATGACAATTATTATTTGGAGCTTCCCTCACTTTGAAAGTCACGTTTCGCTACTGGAACTACGTGTGACTGTACAATAGAAAGAGTACCAAAGAGGAGCCTTAGTTCTTTGAGACATTATTCTCTCTTATTTTAATGACAAATATTATTTGGAGCTTCCCTCACTTTGAATGACGTCTCGGTACTGGACCTGCATGTGACTGTACAATAGAAAGAGTACTTAAGAGTAGTCTTAATTCTTTGAGTCATTATTCTCTCTTATTTTAATGACAATTATTATTTAGAGCTTCCCTCCTTTGAAAGTCACGTTTCGCTACTGGACCTACGTGTGACTGTACAATAGAAAGAGTACTAATGAGTGGTCTTACTTCTTTGAGTCATTATTCTCTCTTATTTTAAGGCAATTATTATTTGGAGCTTACCGCACTTTGAAAGTCACGCCTCGCTACTAGACCTACGTGTGACTGTACAATAGAAAGAGTACTAAAGAGTAGTCTTACTTCTTTGAGTCATTATTCTCTTATTTTAATTACAATTATTATTTAGAGCTTCCCTCCTTTGAAAGTCACGTTTCGCTACTGGACCTACGTGTGACTGTACAATAGAAAGGGTACTAAAGAATAGCCTTAGTTTTTGAGTCATTATTCTCTTTTATTTTAATGACAATTATTATTTGGAGCTTACCTCACTTTGAAAGTCACGTCTCGCTACTGGACCTATGTGTGACTGTACAATGGAAAGAGTACTAAAGAGTAGCCTTAGTTCTTTGAGTCATTATTCGCTCATATTTTAATGGCTATTATTTAGAGCTACCCTCACTTTGAAAGTCACGTTTCGCTACTAGACCTACGTGTGACTGTGCAATAGAAAGAGTACTAAAGTGTAGACTTAGTTCTTTGAGTCATTATTCTCTCTTATTTTAATGACAATTATTATTTAGAGCTTCCCTCCTTTGAAAGTCACGTTTCGCTACTGGACTTACGTGTGACTGTACAATAGAAAGAGTACTAAAGAGTAGCCTTAATTCTTTGAGTCATTATTCTCTTAATTTAATGACAATTATTATTTGGAGCTTTCCTCACTTTGAAAGTCACACCTCGCTATTGGACCTACGTGTGACTGTACAATAGAAAGAGTAATAAAGAGTAGCCTTAGTTCTTTGAGTCATTATTCGCTCATATTTTAATTGCAATTATTATTTGGAGCTTCCCTCGCTTTGAAAGTCACACCTCGCTACTGTTGGGTAGTAATATTTTTAGTATGTGTTACATTTTATCAGTTATGCAAAAGTCACTTAGAATAAAAATGGCTCTTGTGGAATTCCTAGGAAATTAAACATGTGTATTTCATTTGTCATAACAGTATCTTAAATTTGAGGTACTTTAATTAAAATAAGGTATTTGTTAAGCCTCTAGTATATAGAAACATTAACTTTAACGCAGGACTTGAACAATTGACATGAACATGCCATTATAACGTCAACATCCGAGCTTATTGAATATTTGAAAATATTGGCACTGCAATGTTTTTTAATTAAATTTGTACTACATTATTAATATTTTAGGAAACTACTGTTTTTCGATAATACTCTTTTACTCTTTTAGAATAATTTAGCAGGTACAAATATTTATATATAAAGTACTTTCCCAACTACAACGACAAAACAAAACATTTTATAACATACTTAACCTCACAAAGTCGACTCTAAATAATATAAACAATTGATGTGTACCTTCAAATTTCAGTTCATTCGTAATTTGTTTCCAAATATTTTTCTTCACCGACTTATCTTTTTAGGACTTATCCCTTTTGTCCTAAAGACAACGATAGTTTTGAAATAAGATTATAAATTTTTTTGACAAATTAGTCAGAATCTCTTTTATGTTTCTGTGCAGTGTGATAGTGTTATTTTCCCTCTCTTTTTATTAATTCTAAAACACAAACATGAAAGTTTGGAGTTTGTAAGGTTTGACGATAATGTTCTTGTTAATTGTGAATAATCTTACAATAAGAATAAGTGTTCGATAACTTATCTAAGTAAATGAGGCGTAGGTCTGTTCACAAACACAAAGCGTTGCCTTTTTTCACGCATTGAGTCTGTAATGGTGTATCGTTTGTACAAAAGGAGCTTAGTTTTCTGTTGTGAGTGACAAGAGAGCTTAGAGGTCGTTCAGCAGCATTGGGTCAGTGTGTATACAGTTTGTAAAACACATGTAAGTGTTAGATTTAACTTAGCAGTACCCAACTTAAATGAACTTTACAACAAAAGATTACATTTATGAAACATTAAATCTAATTTCTTATGTATGTTTCCCCAACTTTCCTGCATCTTTTCTCCCCGAAATAACCCCGAGTAAGAATTTGCTCTGTTGCAATTATTGTCTTCTTTTATGCGCTCATACAAATATTCAAATTGCTGTTAGACATTCACAAACTTTCTCGACACTCAGTATGCGGCTAACAGAAAGTATTTAAGACCGTTTTAAAAACGTTGCGGAATAATTATTTAAATTTAATTCTATATCAGTTGTGCAGGTTCTGTACTAAGAGGTAGAGGCGCCCTAAGGTTATTGATTGAAAGGAAGACTTCCATTAAACACAAGAGGAAGTGAGGTACCGTGTCTCTTTGATTAGTTCAAACTTTGAAGAGACGCCGAGCTGCTTTAATAATCTTTTACAAGTAGCGTTCTCAAACAGACAGCATTCTAAGTTAACTTGACTGCTGTGTGTACACTAGCGGCCTTTAGTATTGCGAGTACAAGACATGCTTAGTCAACTTGACTGCAGTGTGTACACTAGCGGCCTTTAGTATTGCGAGTACAAAATATGCTTAGTCAACTTGACTGCTGTGTGTACACTAGCGGCCTTTAGTATTGCGAGTACAAGATATGCTTAGTCAACTTGACGGATGTGTGTACACTAGCGGCCTTTAGTATTGCGAGTACAAGACATGCTTAGTCAACTTGACGGATGTGTGTACACTAGCGGCCTTTAGTATTGCGGGTACAAGACATGCTTAGTCAACTTGACGGATGTGTGTACACTAGCAGCCTTTAGTATTGCGAGTACAAGACATGCTTAGTCAACTTGACGGATGTGTGTACACTAGCAGCCTTTAGTATTGCGGGTACAAGACATGCTTAGTCAACTTGACGGATGTGTGTACACTAGCAGCCTTTAGTATTGCGGGTACAAGACATGCTTAGTCAACTTGACGGATGTGTGTACACTAGCAGCCTTTGGTATTGCGGGTACAAGACATACTTAGTCAACTTGACGGATGTGTGTACACTAGCAGCCTTTAGTATTGCGGGTACAAGACATGCTTAGTCAACTTGACTGCTGTGTGTACACTAGCGGCCTTTAGTATTGCGGGTACAAAATATGCTTAGTCGACTGCTGTGTGTACACTAGCGGCCTTTAGTATTGCGGGTACAAGACATGCTTAGTCAATGAGGCGGTCCTTGCCCGTTGAGCACCTCGTTGAGCCCTCCCGGCACTCAACACCTCATAAGATATGACATGTGATAGGTGAGGACTACGGATGGGAGGTTTCCAACAGGTCGGGGTTTTTCTCAGGGTAGGTCTGCATGAGTACTCGCTTTTGAGTTCCAAGGAGTGGGTGCGTCCTGTCAGGGTGTGGGTATTATCACATATAAGACACCACGACCTTTGAATACCAAGTTTATTGTTATAATTAGTCCTCTCCACTCGCCACTATTGACGATGTTATTCGCACATTAGGCGCGAGATTTGAGACTTTTACGTTGCTGCGCGCATGACACGACTTATATGTATCGGTGTACGCGTTGTTCCTAAACGTCGGTAGTGAATTACTTCGCATAACGTAGTATTTCCGGAGGATTATTAAACAAAAGAACAGAGTTTGGTAACATCTAAATGACGTAACGAGTGCAGTTTCTCTCATTCGCTACCACAGAGTGTTCGATAACCACTTAATGTGAGTTACTCCGTCTATCCACGAACGCGGACTCTGATGAAATTTCTGTACTTGTTGCCTCCCTCACACGCCGAAACAGAGTGATTTTCCTAGCAAACATCGAATGTCGCCATTACACGAATTTCCCCTTCCTTTCGCCGAATTTTGGACACTTTAGAGGTCATGTGACCGGTTGCTTGTCCCTTATAGGTTGTGTTTTATCCCTACTCTTGAATAAATAGCAATTTCTAGTGTATGAGGCATGTATTCCACGCGAATTTCTCTTTCCAGCAGTCTAGCTAATTAATGCATAAGCATGTTTGGAACTGTGTGCCTTAGATTCCAGAGTCTATTCTCTCGTCACGTATTATATTCAGGTCAATACTTAGGCTGGCGCCGAGGGTCTATCCTTGGACAATGCCCCCTTTGTCGGCTAGAAATACCCAAAGAACCTGTCTGTGCGGGACAATGTTCATTTTGCCCTCTCCCTTAACACGTTGGGTTCATGCTTTTAATAATATATATTGGGATTGCCTGTTTAGTATCTGCACTTGTATGCTTAATCATTATCCTATATTTATTATAACTTTAATTCATATTGTGGTATCTATCCGCCCTTAATTATGCATGTAATAAGACTTTCGGGGTTATTATGATGATATTGCCTAACAGGGACGGTATCATATGCCCTTCTGATAATTTAGAACAGGGCTTTTATATTAAAAGTCACTTTCGAAATTCTCAGAATATCCCATCATTGTGTGAGCTGGTTGGTGTATGCGTGTATGTATACTATGATATGCATCGTCGGTAGTGAACGAGTGGAGATTAATTACATATTAACTTATACAAAACATTACATGAAGTGCACAAACAATATTTCTTAAAACTATTACAATGAATCATTACACAGTGGTTCAGGCTTTGTCCCTGACATACCAGGTATTTGACCATTGTCTCTCTGTCCTGCCGCGGTTCTCTTTTCCGGCCATTATCTCTACATGTCCTTTATAGTTCACAAACAGGTTTTTCGAGCTTAACAACCGCTCAACAAAGATATTTGTGTCACTAACTACATTGGAATTCCATTCATTCTTTCATTACCCATACACAATATAACACTCATATGAAACAATTATTCCCTTGGTTAAATATACAGATCACATAGTTTTTTTTATTTAATTTTTATTCCTCCATTTGTTGCCTTATTACACATACCTTACTTTATATAAATTGTTTTCTTTTATACATATTATACGTGTACTTTCTGGCCTAGCTACCAATTTCTCATTCATTTGGGAGATTAAGGGGTCCTTTCCCAATTTTACGCTCTACGTGGGACTTGCTTAATGCTTTCTCGTCGCAACAACAAAGAAGGAGGGAACGAAAGAAAAGAAAGAAAGCATACTCGAAGGGACATACTTATTCATTTGATAAAAATGCGTTCTCTTCCCATTAGATTATCTGTTACAGCCTTATTCTCTCTTACTAATTTAATCTGAATACATCTATCTCAATGCCATTCCCTCGCGATAATGCCTGACGGTCTATGAGTCACGATTGTGTCGATTTACGCGCCTCCTTGAATGGGCGTATCGAGTCAAGATGGTATTTCCCTACTTCTCGTCCAGTTCTGTCACCTAGTCTAAATGTTCTGTCACCCACGCAGCTGATTATCTCCAGAGGTCCTTTCCATAACAAGTTCAACGTCTTATACTGTTTCTTCAGCAGTGAGGACTTGTCATAATTCCTAACCAAAACGTTGTCTCCTGCCAGCGGTTTCCAAGTATGTGCGTGTCTCGTGGCTTTGCTCTTTCGTTTGTTAATTCTGTCTGTTATTTTTTTAAAGGCTCGCTTAATTCTTTCTGCTTCCGTTTCTTCAATAATGGGTAAGGATTTTGGGACGCCCTTTATTATTGGGTCTGGTGACTGTCCGGTCATGAGCTGCACCGGTGGGCATCCATGGCTGGGGTGTACAGAATTATTCATAATCCATTGAACGTAGTGTAGATACTCAGGCCATCTAGCGTGCTTTACATGGCATAATACTCTCAGGTACGTATTCAAGTCGCGCATTGTGCGCTCGGAGGGATTACTTTGTGGGTGATAAGAGCTTATATAGTATAGTTTGACATTTGCTTTTTTGAGCGTGTTAACAAACTTATGTCCATGGTGTACAGTTGCATTGTCCAGCAAAATTGCATCCA
This sequence comes from Mantis religiosa, assembly GCA_030765055.1. Classification (NCBI taxonomy): domain Eukaryota; kingdom Metazoa; phylum Arthropoda; class Insecta; order Mantodea; family Mantidae; genus Mantis; species Mantis religiosa. Next base: position 1,478,159 of record CM060956.1, read on the forward strand.
TCTTGCCATACCTAGGGATGTATTCCTTAACTATCTTTTCTGCGCATTTGGCGCTGGTTAACCTCTTTAGTGGGTACAGGGTTACAAACTTCGTCATTACGTCAACCATGACGAATATGTACTTTAGGCCAGTTCTACCTGTGGCAGTGGGCCATGTTCATCCAGAGCGATCATTTTCAAAGGTGAATCTCTAGATATGGCCAACGGTGCTCTATCGAATTTAATATTAAGGGGCTTTGCCTTCTGGCAGATCTCACAAGTGGATATAATTTTTCGGGCCTTTCTTCCTAATTTTGGCAAGTAGAGGTGTTCCGATATGGTTAAGCACGTTCTGTCTACGCCTGCGTGAATTAATGCAACATGGTATGCCTCAATTACCAACTCCTCTAATTCGGCGGGTATATATACTTTCCAGGCAGGTACGTGTCTTCCATGTAATTTGTATATCACATTTTCAAATAACCCTAACTTTCCTTTGTTTTCTGGTCCAATTGGGGGCAGAGTTTCCCGAATTTTGGCCAATTTACTGTTGTTTCGCTGGTATTCCTCTAATCGTTTCAATTTTGTAGCCACTCTGTCATTCAATTTTAAGTCTAATTTCATTATTTTGACTTCTCGTTGCGCACTTGGTACAGTCTCGGGAAGGTTCTCACCCATGCTTATCCTCGAAAGAAGGTCACTAAAAATATTACAGCTTCCGGGGATGTGCCTTATATCTACACGGTATGACATTATCTCGTGGATATACCTTGATATTTTTCCACTGGTCATCTTACAATTCTTTATAAATGCTAGGCTCACGTGGTCGGTGTATATGATGACTGGTTTGTTATAAATATAATGTTTGAACTTTTGTATTCCGTAAAATATAGCACCAATCTCTTGCTCAGTAACACATGCTATTCTTTCAGCAGCGTTTAGCGACCTGGACGCTGTCGCAATGACGTGGAGCTCCCCTTCGGGGTATTCCTGGGTTAGAATGCACCCGTATGCAACCATTGAAGCATCGGTATACATAATGAAAGGCAAGTCCGCTCTGGGGCGTGTTAATAATATCGAGTTGGCAAACAACTGTTTCAATTTATTAAATGTATTCTCCTCTAGGTCCGACCAACTCCATTTAGTGTTCTTTAACAACAGTGCCCTCAAATGAGCCGTTTCCTTGGCATAATTTATTAAAAATCGGCTCTGGTATCCTAACACACCTAAAAACTTCTTCACTTGTTTCGTATTCCGTGGTCGCGGTATTTTCAAAATGGATGCTATGCGTTCCTTATCCGGTGATATAGTTTCACCTGAAATTACATATCCTAAAAATGTTACAGTCTGTGCGAAAAACTTGCACTTGTCCCAGTTTAAGGTTAGGCCACACTCTCCAACTCGGTCTAGTATCGTTTCCAGATGGTCCAGGTGTAAGTCGGTGTCTAGGTCATGCACTAATATGTCGTCCACATATTGGGAAATGTAATTTCCAGTATTTGTTCCAAATACAGCGTGCATGGCTCCCAAGAAACCACTCCCTGAGACGCACAAGCCGAACGGGCATCGTCGAAAGCAGTACACTCTTCCTTGATGGATGAATCCTAGGTATTTCCGCAATTTTGGCTCTACTTCAATTTGTAAGTATGAGTTAGTTAGATCGAGAGATGTAAACCATTTCTGTCTCCCGATTCCGGCTAATATTTCCTCTATGTTTTGCGTCCTCGCATTATCAGGCTTGATAAATTGATTCAAATGTCGCGCGTCGATAGTTATTCTGACTGTACCGTTCTTTTTCTTAACAATACACAGCGGTTGTACGTACGGTGTGTCCGAAACTTCTATTATTCCGTCCTGCAACATTTCGGTTATCTTTTCAGATACTGCCTCCCTTATTTCCTGGGGTATAATCCTACATTTGTAGTGGTTGATTGGTACTTCAGCAACTTCAAATGAATATGTAAACATATTGCATCTGCCAGTTCTAGCGGAAAAAATATTTCGGTTCTTTAACAAAATGTTTTGCAGTCTCTGTCGTTGTTCCATGGAAAGTTGGGTCAGCTGTCCGATTCGTGTTTCTACCTGCTCCGCGAAGGGCTCTATTGTCTCCGTCTGTTTACGTCTGCCCCTCTCTTCTGCGTGCATTATGCCATCAGCTGTCTTGCTCTCTAGGTCACTGCACTCCAGTCTATTTTGTAAACATTGCAGACTTCTATCGTTTACTCCACCGTCATTCCCAATATGAATGGCTTCTACGTAAAATTCTTCGTCCTGTAATCTGCTCTCCCCCCCGAAAAGGTGAACATGACTTTCCTGAGGCCCAGAGATAAATGGAATTTCTACCTTAGTCCCTGATATATTAAATGTGATTTGGGATTCTTTGTAATCAATGTTTGATTTCAACATGTGTTGTAGGTCGCTTCCTAAAATAATATCAGTTGCGAGTCCTCTCACGACAAAACATACAAACTGCATTTCGTTGTTTTGCACCCTGGTGTTAAGCAAGATTTGTTTACTTATACGTTGCTTTGTCCGTCCAATCGCACCACTGCATACTGCATTCTTTACCGGCAATGTTTGCATTTTTATTTTCAGACTAACCAACTGGTCGTAAAGGTTTTCGCTGCATACGGTTACAGATGACCCAGTATCAACTACCATATTAAAAGTCATTCCTGCTATCTCACCACTTACTCTCGGTGCCTCCATAACCTCTTGCGTTGCAGTGTTCCTTTCTAATGTCGTAATTTTGCTACCGCTTGTTCCAAAACTGTTATTTTCTTTAATTCGCGGCACTACTGGTTCCAACTGTTTTTGTATTCTTGTACTGCTTAATTCTACGTCCCCAAGGTTTTGTGCGACTCGGAGTGTCTTCTTATCGGATGCGTGCGGGGAATCCACCCATCCGGACCTTAGTTTTCCGTCGGGGTTGGAGTCCTGGGTTGACCCGTACTGGCTGCATTTGCATTGTAAAAGGTGTGCGTGCTCGTCAGCGGCGAAGGTGGGCGTGGCAATGTTGCCTGCGTCTGGCTCTCAACTATGGGACTATCGGGGTTATTATGATGATATTGCTTAACAGGGACGGGTATCATCAACTTGACTGCTGTGTGTACACTAGCGGCCTTTAGTATTACGGGTACAAAATATGCCTAGTCAACTTCTCGGGTATATGTAGTCATCTTTCGTATTGCGGGTACAAGACATGCTTAGTCAACTTGACGGATGTGTGTACACTAGCAGCCTTTAGTATTGCGGGTACAAAATATGCCTAGTCAACTTCTCGGGTATATGTAGTCATCTTTCGTATTGCGGGTACAAGACATGCATAGTCCACTTGACGTATGTGTGTACACTAGCAGCCTTTAGTATTGCGGGTACAAGACATGCTTAGTCAACTTGACGGATGTGTGTACACTAGCAGCTTTTAGTATTGCGGGTACAAGACATACTTAGTCATCTTGACGGATGTGTGTACACTAGCAGCCTTTAGTATTGCGGGTACAAGACATGCTTAGTCAACTTGACGGATGTGTGTACACTAGCAGCCTTTAGTATTGCGGGTACAAGACATGCTTAGTCAACTTGACTGCTGTGTGTACACTAGCGGCCTTTAGTATTGCGGGTACAAAATATGCTTAGTCAACTTGACTGCTGTGTGTACACTAGCGGCCTTTAGTATTGCGGGTACAAAATATGCTTAGTCAACTTGACTGCTGTGTGTACACTAGCGGCCTTTAGTATTGCGGGTACAAAATATGCTTAGTCAACTTGACGGATGTGTGCACACTAGCGGCCTTTAGTATTGCGGGTACAAAATATGCTTAGTCAACTTGACTGCTGTGTGTACACTAGCGGCCTTTAGTATTGCGAGTACAAGAAATTCTTGGTCAACTTGACGGATGTGTGTACACTAAGCTGCCTTTAGTATTGCGAGTACAAGACATGCTTAGTCAACTTGACGGAAGTGTGTACACTAGCTCTCTTTAGTATTGCGAGTACAAGACATGCTTGGTTAACTTGACATATGTGTGTACACTAGCTGCCTTTAGTATTGCGAGTACAAGACATGCTTAGTCAACTTGACTGCTGTGTGTACACTAGCGGCCTTTAGTATTGCGAGTACAAGACATGCTTAGTCAACTTCACGGATGTGTGTATACTAGCGGCCTTTGGTATTTCGAGTACAAGATATGCTAAGTCCACTTGACGGATGTGTGTACAGTAGCTGCCTTTAGTATTGCGAGTACAAGACATACTTAGTCAACTTGACTGCTGTGTGTGCACTAGCGGCATTTAGTATTGCGAGTACAAGACATGCTTGGTCCACTTGACGGATGTGTGTGCACTAGCGGCATTTAGTATTGCGAGTACAAGACATGCTTGTTCCACTTGACGGATGTGTGTACACTAGCGGCATTTAGTATTGCGAGTACAAGACATGCTTGGTCCACTTGACGGATGTGTGTACACTAGCGGCATTTAGTATTGCGAGTACAAGACATGCTTGGTCCACTTGACGGATGTGTGTACACTAGTGACATTTAGTATTGCGAGTACAAGAAATGTTTGGTCAACTTGACGGATGTGTGTACACTAGCGGCATTTAGTATTGCGAGTTCAAGACATGCTTAGTCAACTTGACGGATGTGTGTACACTAGCTGCCTTTAGTATTGCGAGTACAAGACTTGCTTAGTCAACTTGACGGATGTGTGTACACTAGCTGCCTTTAGTATTGCGAGTACAAGATATGCTTAGGCAACTTGACGGATGTGTGTATACTAGCGGCCTTTAGTATTGCGAGTACAAGATATGCTTAGTCAACTTGACGGATGTGTGGACACTAGCGGCATTTAGTATTGCGAGTACAAGAAATGCTTGGTCCACTTGACGGATGTGTGTGCACTAGCGGCATTTAGTATTGCGGGTACAAGACATGCTTGGTCCACTTGACGGATGTGTGTTCACTAGCGGCATTTAGTATTGCGAGTACAAGAAATGCTTGGTCCACTTGACGGATGTGTGTGCACTAGCGGCATTTAGTATTGCGGGTACAAGACATGCTTGGTCCACTTGACGGATGTGTGTTCACTAGCGGCATTTAGTATTGCGGGTACAAGACATGCTTGGTCCACTTGACGGATGTGTGTGCACTAGCGGCATTTAGTATTGCGAGTACAAGAAATGCTTGGTCCACTTGACGGATGTGTGTGCACTAGCGGCATTTAGTATTGCGGGTACAAGACATGCTTGGTCCACTTGACGGATGTGTGTTCACTAGCTGTCTTTAGTATTGCGAGTACAAGACATGCTTGGTCCACTTGACGGATGTGTGTTCACTAGCTGTCTTTAGTATTGCGAGTACAAGAAATGCTTGGTCCACTTGACGGATGTGTGTGCACTAGCGGCATTTAGTATTGCGAGTACAAGACATGCTTGGTCCACTTGACGGATGTGTGTTCACTAGCTGCCTTTAGTATTGCGAGTACAAGATATGCTTAGTCAACTTGACGGATGTGTGTATACTAGCGGCCTTTAGTATTGCGAGTACAAGATATGCTTAGTCAACTTGACGGATGTGTGGACACTAGCGGCATTTAGTATTGCGAGTACAAGAAATGCTTGGTCCACTTGACGGATGTGTGTGCACTAGCGGCATTTAGTATTGCGAGTACAAGACATGCTTGGTCCACTTGACGGATGTGTGTTCACTAGCTGTCTTTAGTATTGCGAGTACAAGATATGCTTAGGCAACTTGACGGATGTGTGTATACTAGCGGCCTTTAGTATTGCGAGTACAAGATATGCTTAGGCAACTTGACGGATGTGTGTTCACTAGCTGTCTTTAGTATTGCGAGTACAAGATATGCTTAGGCAACTTGACGGATGTGTGTATACTAGCGGCCTTTAGTATTGCGAGTACAAGATATGCTTAGGCAACTTGACGGATGTGTGTATACTAGCGGCCTTTAGTATTGCGAGTACAAGATATGCTTAGGCAACTTGACGGATGTGTGTTCACTAGCGGCCTTTAGTATTGCGAGTACAAGATATGCTTAGGCAACTTGACGGATGTGTGTATACTAGCGGCCTTTAGTATTGCGAGTGCAAGATATGCTTAGTCAACTTGACGGATGTGTGTATACTAGCGGCCTTTAGTATTGCGAGTACAAGATATGCTTAGTCAACTGACCGTTGTGTGTATACTAGCGGCCTTTAGTATTGCAAGTACAAGATATGCTTAGTCAACTTGATTGCTGTGTGTAAACTAGCGGCCTTTAGTATTGCGAGTACAAGATATGCTTAGTCAACTTGATTGCTGTGTGTAAACTAGCGGCCTTTAGTATTGCAAGTACAAGATATGCTTGGTCAACTTGACGGATGTGTGTAAACTAGCGGCCTTTAGTATTGCAAGTACAAGATATGCTTAGTCAACTTGACGGATGTGTGTAAACTAGCGGCCTTTAGTATTGCGAGTACAAGATATGCTTAGTCAACTTGATTGCTGTGTGTAAACTAGCGGCCTTTAGTATTGCAAGTACAAGATATGCTTGGTCAACTTGACGGATGTGTGTATACTAGCGGCCTTTAGTATTGCGAGTACAAGATACGCTTGGTCAACTTGATTGCTGTGTGTAAACTAGCGGCCTTTAGTATTGCGAGTACAAGATATGCTTGGTCAACTTGACGGTTGTGTGTAAACTAGCGGCCTTTAGTATTGCGAGTACAAGATATGCTTGCTCAACTTGACGTATGTGTGTAAACTAGCGGCCTTTAGTATTGCGAGTACAAGATATGCTTGGTCAACTTGATTGCTGTGTGTAAACTAGCGGCCTTTAGTATTGCAAGTACAAGATATGCTTGCTCAACTTGACGTATGTGTGTAAACTAGCGGCCTTTAGTATTGCGAGTACAAGATATGCTTAGTCAACTTGATTGCTGTGTGTAAACTGGCGGCCTTTAGTATTGCAAGTACAAGATATGCTTGGTCAACTTGACGTATGTGTGTAAACTAGCGGCCTTTAGTATTGCGAGTACAAGACATGCTTAGTCAACTGACCGTTGTGTGTATACTAGCGGCCTTTAGTATTGCGAGTACAAGATATGCTTAGTCAACTTGACGGATGTGTGTATACTAGCGGCATTTAGTATTGCGGGTACAAGACATGCTTGGTCCACTTGACGGATGTGTGTGCACTAGCGGCATTTAGTATTGCGAGTACAAGAAATGCTTGGTCCACTTGACGGATGTGTGTGCACTAGCGGCATTTAGTATTGCGGGTACAAGACATGCTTGGTCCACTTGACGGATGTGTGTTCACTAGCTGTCTTCAGTATTGCGAGTACAAGACATGCTTGGTCCACTTGACGGATGTGTGTTCACTAGCTGTCTTTAGTATTGCGAGTACAAGAAATGCTTGGTCCACTTGACGGATGTGTGTGCACTAGCGGCATTTAGTATTGCGAGTACAAGACATGCTTGGTCCACTTGACGGATGTGTGTTCACTAGCTGCCTTTAGTATTGCGAGTACAAGATATGCTTAGGCAACTTGACGGATGTGTGTATACTAGCGGCCTTTAGTATTGCGAGTACAAGATATGCTTAGTCAACTTGACGGATGTGTGGACACTAGCGGCATTTAGTATTGCGAGTACAAGAAATGCTTGGTCCACTTGACGGATGTGTGTGCACTAGCGGCATTTAGTATTGCGAGTACAAGACATGCTTGGTCCACTTGACGGATGTGTGTTCACTAGCTGCCTTTAGTATTGCGAGTACAAGATATGCTTAGGCAACTTGACGGATGTGTGTATACTAGCGGCCTTTAGTATTGCGAGTGCAAGATATGCTTAGTCAACTTGACGGATGTGTGTATACTAGCGGCCTTTAGTATTGCGAGTACAAGATATGCTTAGTCAACTGACCGTTGTGTGTATACTAGCGGCCTTTAGTATTGCAAGTACAAGATATGCTTAGTCAACTTGATTGCTGTGTGTAAACTAGCGGCCTTTAGTATTGCGAGTACAAGTTATGCTTAGTCAACTTGATTGCTGTGTGTAAACTAGCGGCCTTTAGTATTGCAAGTACAAGATATGCTTGGTCAACTTGACGGATGTGTGTAAACTAGCGGCCTTTAGTATTGCAAGTACAAGATATGCTTAGTCAACTTGACGGATGTGTGTAAACTAGCGGCCTTTAGTATTGCGAGTACAAGATATGCTTAGTCAACTTGACGGATGTGTGTATACTAGCGGCCTTTAGTATTGCAAGTACAAGAAATGCTTGGTCCACTTGACGGATGTGTGTATACTAGCGGCCTTTAGTATTGCGAGTACAAGATATGCTTAGTCAACTTGACGGATGTGTGTATACTAGCGGCCTTTAGTATTGCGAGTACAAGATATGCTTAGTCAACTTGACGGATGTGTGTATACTAGCGGCCTTTAGTATTGCAAGTACAAGAAATGCTTGGTCCACTTGACGGATGTGTGTGCACTAGCGGCATTTAGTATTGCGAGTACAAGATATGCTTGGTCCACTTGACGGATGTGTGTTCACTAGCTGCCTTTAGTATTGCGAGTACAAGATATGCTTAGGCAACTTGACGGATGTGTGTATACCAGCGGCCTTTAGTATTGCAAGTACAAGATATGCTTAGGCAACTTGACGGATGTGTGTATACTAGCGGCCTTTAGTATTGCGAGTACAAGATATGCTTAGTCAACTTGACGGATGTGTGTATACTAGCGGCCTTTAGTATTGCAAGTACAAGATATGCTTGGTCAACTTGACGGATGTGTGTATACTAGCGGCCTTTAGTATTGCGAGTACAAGATATGCTTGGTCAACTTGATTGCTGTGTGTAAACTAGCGGCCTTTAGTATTGCGAGTACAAGATATGCTTGGACAACTTGACGGTTGTGTGTAAACTAGCGGCCTTTAGTATTGCGAGTACAAGATATGCTTGGTCAACTTGATTGCTGTGTGTAAACTAGCGGCCTTTAGTATTGCGAGTACAAGACGTGCTTAGTCAACTTGACTGCTGTGTGTAAACTAGCGGCCTTTAGTATTGCAAGTACAAGACATGCTTAGTCAACTTGACTGCTGTGTGTAAACTAGCGGCCTTTAGTATTGCAAGTACAAGATATGCTTAGTCAACTTGATTGCTGTGTGTAAACTAGCTGCCTTTAGTATTGCGAGTACAAGACATGCTTAGTCAACTTGACGGATGTGTGTACACTAGCTGCCTTTAGTATTGCAAGTACAAGACATGCTTAGTCAACTTGATTGCTGGGTGTACACTAGCTGCCTTTAGTATTGCGGGTACAAGACGTGCTTAGTCAACTTGACGGATGTGTGTACACTAGCGGCCTTAAGTATTGCGAGTACAAGAAGTGCTCAGTCAACTTGACTGCTGTGTGTAAACTAGCGGCCTTTAGTATTGCAAGTACAAGACATGATTAGTCAACTTGACTGCTGTGTGTAAACTAGCGGCCTTTAGTATTGCAAGTACAAGATATGCTTAGTCAACTTGATTGCTGTGTTTAAACTAGCTGCCTTTAGTATTGCGAGTACAAGACATGCTTAGTCAACTTGACGGATGTGTGTACACTAGCTGCCTTTAGTATTGCGAGTACAAGACATGCTTAGTCAACTTGATTGCGGTGTGTACACTAGCTGCCTTTAGTATTGCGAGTACAAGACGTGCTTAGTCAACTTAACGGATGTGTGTACACTAGCGGCCTTTAGTATTGCGAGTACAAGACATGCTTAGGCAACTTGAAGGATGTGTGTACACTAGCTGCCTTTAGTAATGCGAGTACAAGACATGCTTAGTCAACTTGACGGATGTGTGTACACTAGCTGTCTTTAGTATTGCGAGTTCAAGACATACTTAGTCAACTTGACGGATGTGTGTACACTAGCGGCCTTTAGTATTGCGGGTACAAGACATGCTGAGTCAACTTGAGGGATGTGTGTACACTAGCTGCCTTTAGTATTGCGAGTACAAGACGTGCTGAGTCAACTTGACGGATGTGTGTACACTAGCGGCCTTTAGTATTTCGGGTACAAGGCATGCTTAGTCAACTTGGTTGCTGTGTGTACACTAGCGGTCTTCAGTATTTCGGGTACAAGACATGCTTAGTCAACTTGACGGATGTGTGTACACTAGCTGCCTTTAGTATTGCGGGTACAAGGCATGCTTAGTCAACTTGATTGCTGTGTGTCAACTAGCAGCCTTTAGTATTTCGAATACAAGACATGCTTAGTCCACTTGACGGATGTGTGTACACCAGCGGCCTTTACTATTGCGAGTACAAGACATGCTTAGTTAACTTGACGGATGTGTGTACAGTCGTTGTTTTTAGTATTGCGGGTATACCGACATGCGTAGTTACTTGGCGGGTGTGTGTGGTTGCTGCCTTTAGTATTGCGGGTATAAGACATGCTTAGTCAACTTGATTGGGGTATGTACAGTCGCTGCCTTTAGTATTGCAGGTATACAGACGTGCTTAGTTACATGGCAAGCGTGTGTACAGTCGTTGCCTTGAATATTGCTGGTATATAGACATGCTTAGTTAACCTGATGGGTGTATGTACAGTCGCTGCCTTTAGTATTGCAGGTATACAGACGTGCTTAGTTACATGACAAGCGTGTGTACAGTCGTTGCCTTGAATATTGCTGGTATATAGACATGCTTAGTTAACCTGATGGGTGTATGTACAGTCGCTGCCTTTAGTATTGCAGGTATACAGACGTGCTTAGTTACATGGCAAGCGTGTGTACAGTCGTTGCCTTGAATATTGCTGGTATATAGACATGCTTAGTTAACCTGATGGGTGTATGTACAGTCGCTGCCTTTAGTATTGCAGGTATACAGACGTGCTTAGTTACATGACAAGCGTGTGTACAGTCGTTGCCTTGAATATTGCTGGTATATAGACATGCTTAGTTAACCTGATGGGTGTGTGTACAGTCGTTGCCTTTAGTATTGCTTGTATATGGAAATGCATAGTCAGTGCTTTTAGTATTGCAGGTATAAACATGGTTGAGGAGAAACTAGTAAGCAGGGTGCAGTAGGGCTGTTAGAGTCTGCGAAGTTTAAGGGCTCGGAGAGGTGATTACAACAGTAGTCAATATAGGGGTGTAGATTTAAGTAGAATTCAATTGGTGCGGGTCCAGCCAGTTAATAAGTTTTACCGCATAAAGGGTGTCTTAGGGATTTCTCAAGTTGTTGATGGGGATTTAAGTTTGGTAGTAGGTTAAGAAGTAGCTATTGCACTGATGTGCACCAGCACCTTGGTATGAAGATGCAGTACCGGTAGAATGAGATGGCCGGGAAAACCGGAGCAACCGGAGGAAAGGCGCCACTATACCGCTTTGTCCATCGCAAATCTCACATGCAGTCGCCTGGGATCGAACTCCGGCCGCCTAGTTGAGGGTTGAGTGGTGTAACTACTCGCCCAGGGCATGGCCCTCTTCTTGGTTCTGTTCTACTGTTTCGAAGACAGGGTATAGTGTTTAAAGAATATAATAATTATTAAATCCAATACTTATAAGGTTTAAATTTTAAGCTCCTTAAACAGGTTACATCAAATCTGACGCTAAATGAAATGATTCTTAAACGAGTTGGGGGTTATACAGCATTCATGTTTGAGAGCAAGGGAAAATTTCTACGAAAATATCCATGGAAGTCATTGTAACCGAGATTAGAACTCGGGACCTGTAGATTATCAAACAGCACACAATTTTGTTGCGTCACATTCCAGATCTGACTTCAAGTAAGTACGTTAGTTAAACTGTTTCTCCATCACAGCTGGTCGAAAAGCTCCCCTGTTGAATATGCGGTCCATCATGTACATGAACACGAAGAAATGGATGGGTCAGCGAGTGTACTTTACTGCTTCTGACGGGCTTGTCCCCTGTCATACTCAGGCTCTAGTGCCGCTCAAGGGGATTTTAAAAATATAGAAACTCATTCAACGGCTTGTACAACGGGCAGTCTAATAAAAACGTCACTTACAAGAATGAGCAGAGCGTATTCAATTTACTACATGCCCAAACCAACTACAATGTGTCCCAAATCCGCTTACCTATCGCAGGTAGACCAGCTGTATTGCACTCTAAGATTGTATAGTGAGCCAGATTTGAGACACTCAACATATTCTAGGTAAAGTATAGTTTTAACTGAGGAGGACTTTTGATAAGTTCAGTATGTTACCAACTTATCGATCTTGAGTCTCATAGATCTTATGAACACGCACGAGCGAGGAGAAACACATACACACACATCGTGTATTTATAATAATACCCTGATATCGAATACTTATGCAGTATGCAGGGGTTCCTAAACCCGCTTTGTACAGGGTACAGAAACTAAAAACGAAAGGCTGCATGAATACCAAATTTTATAGCGTCTCTCGTAAACTTTATAGGAGTGCGGGCTTCACAACTTTATAGCAATCGATAGCATTCTTTGGGTTTTTGCGCAGATTCACAGCTTATCTATGTAGGTATCCTGCCTCATGATCATGGTCCAGCACATGACGTAGTTCGTCGCACATTTGACTGACTTGTACGACCTAATCAGTTGGTCTTCAGCACGTGGAGAGTTACAGCCTTGCTACACGTGTTGTAACGTCGGCAGTAAAACAGTTCGTTCTCTTGACCTGTTTCTCCAACTGGGTTATGTTATACTCTTGCTTCTCTTCCTTTGTTATCGGTACCATTTCTGCCTAATGAAGTTGCATGTGCTTAACTATAGTAAAACAACTTCCACATTCACAACAGACACATTTATTACTTTCTCTGCTTTCACTTATTGCTCTATCTACTTCAAGATAAACGTTATCTTATTGTAGTTACAAGGGAATACAGTAGACTTTAAGTGATAGTCAAATGTTTTGGTCGTTATGTGATGTACACATGACTTTCTCTACTCTTGTACAAACATTTATTGCTCTATCTACTTCAAGATAAACATTATCTTATTGTAGTTACAAGGGAATACAGTAGACTTTAAGTGTAGTCAAATGTTTTGGTCGTTATGTGATGTACACATGACTTTCTCTACTCTTGTACAAACATTTATTGCTCTATCTACTTCAAGATAAACATTATCTTATTGTAGTTACAAGGGAATACAGTAGACTTTAAGTGTAGTCAAATGTTTTGGTCCTTATGTGATGTACAAACTCTCTATTCATGTACAAACATTTATTGCTCTATCTACTTCAAGATAAACATTACCTTATTGTAGTTACAAGGGAATACAGTAGACTTTAAGTGTAGTCAAATGTTTTGGTCGTTATGTGATGTACACATGACTTTCTCTACTCTTGTACAAACATTTATTGCTCTATCTACTTCAAGATAAACATTACCTTATTGCAGTTACAAGGGAATACAGTAGACTTTAAGTGTAGTCAAATGTTTTGGTCGTTATGTGATGTACACATGACTTTCTCTACTCTTGTGCAAACATTTATTGCTCTATCTACTTCAGGATAAACTTTATCTTATTGTAGTTACAAGGGAATACAGTAGACTTTAAGTGTAGTCAAATGTTTTGGTTGTTATGTGATTTATACATGACTTTCTCTACTCTTGTACAAACATTTATTGCTCTATCTACTTGAAGATAAACATTATCTTACTGTAGTTACAAGGGAATATAGTAGACTTTAAGTGATAGTCAAATGTTTTGGTCGTTACGTGATGTATACATGACTTTCTCTACTCTTGTACAAACACTTATTGCTCTATCTACTTCAATATAAGCATTATCTTATTGTAGTTACAAGGGAATACAGTAGACTTTAAGTGATAGTCAAATGTTTTGGTCGGTATTAGGGATTACACTTCGATACTAGTGTGATATCGACATCGAGCGATTATGCGGAAAGTTCGTTCGATATTTCTTCGATACTTCGGTGATGATTCTACAATTTTTATTTTATTTTAAAAGGACAAAATATTACTGCCGCAAATAGAACATTTACAGTAATATGGTAACTGTACAGTAACAGTATACAAGAAAATAATCGTGTGTCAACTGTCAGTTAACAGTTCACTACATATCTCACCTCCTCTTTCTAGTACATTGTATTACTGGTAAACAAATTCAATATTTACAAAACTAAATATTTGTGTATTCTACCTACAACAGTTTTCTCCGAAAGACTATTTAGTACAGTTGGACTCACATGTGACAGAAACACTGTGACAGACTTGTCCTCGAAACAGTGAGAATGAACAAAAACATATAAAAGTGACTATTTTGATTTTAAATGTCTAATGTAGAGTTTACAAATAAGAACACTGATGGTATTAAGTTTTGTGTAATTAAATATGTACACCTAATTAGTTCTATTGGTATTATACAGTTTTGCCAACATTGTATTTTGTATTGAAACTTGAAGTAGAATTGAAGGTATCGGATATCGAAGTATTGAGTATCGATAAAAACTGGTATCGATCCATCCGTTGTAAAAATGTTAGAAACTTTTTCTTGTAAGTTGGGAGTGCTGTCAGAGGACGTTCAAGTTGAGTAACAAGTTTACACAGCCAGCGCTCTTCCGCCCACACGCACATACTCCTTTTTGTGTTTAAGATTCCTCAAAACATGTATTTTAAGTGAAATCTTTAGATGAAATGTTTGTTTTAGAAATTAAACAAAGGAATGATTTAGGTAAGGTGGTTCAAGAAGATAGACATGAAAGAATTCATTAAAGATATTTTAAGAGATAGCAAGCAGTCACTGTGGTAGACTTCTAAGAAGAAATATCTACTTATTATTTGTGAACCAATTGTTTTAGATACCTTATTTAGCATTTTAGTTAGTATAAGTATTAGCAGAAAATAAAACTGAGTTGATATGTTTAGAGCTGTGAGTTAAATTAGGCAGATTATTGCAGACATGAACCTTCAAACAACAGTTGAACTTGAGCAAGTCATTGACTGAGAAATCTCGGACAATAATGTCACCTCATTAAGATGACCTGTCAATGAAACATATATGATAACGGACCTTGGCAACCCCCAGGAGGAACGTATGCCTAACGTCAGTGAGTGGCTCAGTTCAAACCCTACCCACACTAACACTTTTTAAGAAAGTATTCCTTGCTCACTTTCGTCTCGGGCAACCAGCCAGGTGAAAAGATATTAGATATCAATGTTTCGGGAGTGTGCATCTCTCCCATCATCAGGATATTTATAAAATGTTATAACCACTAATGAAACACTGATATAAGAAAACACTATAACAATTCGCATTACTGAACAAAAGACTGCTTTCAGTAAATTTAATGCCAGGTCAGGAGATGGCGTGAGTATAGAAAATTGTGTCAAAGAAACGTAACTACTTAACTTGATTATCTCCGCTCCCAGTAACTGTTGCATTTTGCCAAGATGGTCGTCTGTGGTCGTTATCAAAACAAAGCTCTGCCAGCCCAGACGTCTAAGGTTGCATTAAACGAATGCTCCGTTCGTTTAAGGAGGCTTTGGCGATATTCTCTGAAAGGAGCACGCTTAATCATGATGCTGGATTTCAGTTCAGCTCCTCTGGAAAACCGGCCTTAAAATGGAAATCCGTCGATTTAAGAAGCAAAGATCAATACAGCTTGATAATCAAGATAAGTAGTTAGGCTTCTTTTACACAATTTTCTATACTCACGCCATCTCCTGACCTGGCACTAACAATACAGTCTTTTGTTCAGTGATGCGAATTTTGATAGTGTTTTGTCTTTGTTTATAGTTGTGACATATCAATGTTTCATTTGTGGTTATAGCATTTTATAAATATCCTGATGATGGGAGAGATGCACACTCCCAAAACGTTGATATCTATACATCTTTTCACCTGGCTTGCTGCCTGAGAAGAAGGTGAGCGTATTCGTCGCCAGGAAAGCTGGATAGTCCCTTGTCAGTAGATTTAGTGGCAGAACTCCTTCGGGACGAAATTGCCGTAGCGCTCATATAATCCTGGCAGCTGACACCATTGTTATGTATTTACATCTGCGGGTGAAAGCATGCCTCTGTCAGAACTTGACCCATCTGAGGCGCTTTACTCTCTCGTAATTAGGCCGTCCTGTGCGGAATCAGGTTGGAAAAAGTGGAGGGCCTTAAAAAGCCCTAGCACTGCAACCTTTGGCATATATACGAGGGCTGTTCAATAAAGAATGATCACAATTTTTTGTGACAACGTACCTTTACTCATCCTCATAATTTTGATGGTCCTTCTGAAAATAGTCTCCCATGAATGCGATGTACTTGTACCAGCGTTTCTGCCAGTCTTCAAAGACATGCTGGAAACAATTTTTTGAGAGATCCTTCAAAATCGCTTCCGCAGCCTTCACCACTGCTTCTGATGATGGATAATGTCTCCCACGAAGACGTTTCTTCAAGATAGGGAATAGAAAAAAAGTCACATGGTGCTAAATCTGGACTGTAGAGAGGGTGAGGGATGCACTTCACGTTGATTTTTGCAAGATATTCAGTCACACAACATTGACAATATGCGGCCGCGCATTATCGTGGTGCAACATCCAGCCGACTTCACGGAAATGTGGTCTTTTGCGCCTGATATGGACTTGCAATGTTTTCAGGACATCCCTGTAGTATTGTCCAGTTACTGATGTGTGTGCAGGTACAACATGCTGATAAACCATTCCATCAAAATCAAAGAATGTGATGACTATAACTTTCCCAGCAGAAGCAACCACTTTTGCTGTTTGTTCTCAGGATCAAAATGATGTAGCCAAGTTTCATCAGCAGTGATTACGTTTGAAACAAACTCCGGATCTTCCTCTAACATCAACTTTAACTGCATGTTACCTCCATTGCAGCGGTGAAGGATACTGAACATGTCTGAGGTTGCCTGGTTCTCACAGGCGGGAACCAGAAGTACCAACAATGAAATTACTGCGGAGTGTTTGCTTCACATTAAGCTATCAGAATATAATAAGATAAAATTTTAGTGTGAAAAATTATGACCGTAAAAAATTATGATCATTCTTTATTTAACAGCCCTCTTATTATGCATCAACCAAGTAATGCGCTATGCATAATGACCTTAGACTGCTTATTGATGCCTCTGATAGATCAACCATCCTTGGAAAGTGGCTGCCAGATAAGCAAGGACTAGACAGTCACTTAACATCTCCTTGCCTACATCTAATGCACAGTGCCATTCTGTACAGGTTGTACTGTTACCAAGGTAAGCTTCCTTCTATTCAGCCTTAACAAGTGTTTGGCCCTGCTTTTTGGGGTACCTGCAACCATCCAGTGTTTTGAACCTAGTTAGTAATTGCTTGCCTTAGTGCTCAGTACAGGCTCCGGTCCCATAACTGGCTACTTCATCAGCTGTTTTGTTGCCCACAATGCCCACACGTCCTGACATCTACCTCACTTGCACTGTGCTTTGTTCCGCCACTGCTGGGACCAGCCTTGATTGCATTATTGGTGTCTCAAGAACTCTGAGAGCTTCTTGGCTTCTTATTCTTGTATTCCGTAGAACTGGCTAAGATCGCAAAAACCTTCGGCTATTGTACCTAGACTGTAAGAAGTCTTGATACGATTGCCATTCCTAGTTTTAGAACAGCAGTGTACTAGAGTCTATCCCATTCTCTGCGTTGTAGATAGATGATTATAGTTTTCATCAAACCTCACTCTTGGTTCCCGAATGTCAGTCTACATATCTGTTTGATATTCCTGTCCCATGGAGAGCCCCGAAGACGGCGAAGGCTGCCATATGTTATCTTTGTGGGTAATTTGTGTCCTCCAACGTCAAGTCATATCGGGCGGTGAATGGAATGGGTGATATGATGCTCAAATGGGTCAGAGGTCCATAGAGCTTAGAGCTACCCAACATTCGTCTGTAAGGATAAGGAAAAACCTTATCCAGGTAACTCACCCTGGCCGAGATTCGAACTCGAGACCTCTTGAGCGTGAGGCAGACATGCTACCATCTACGCTACCGAGGCACAGCTTTTAAGCGCACCTGGAGTAGACAGCTGAAACGAACTTTGAAGTTTGTCTTCTACTACCCCAGCAATGCCAGCCTTATCATCTCTGTGGGTTGCCGATGAGTGTCAAATAAGATTCATGGGATTATTTTATTTGTATTTGTTCAGGATCATATAAGTGCTGCAGACACCAGAGTGTCAGTTTACTTAAAAATTGTTGGTGTGGACTAGGTTTAAACTCTCGACCTTGGGGTCAGTAGACAACTGAGCCCCCTCATCGATGCATGTTTTTTCATTTTATTTATTTTGATTCATTTCACCTGTATACTGGGCGAGTAAAACGTACAGTACAATGCCTGTAACTCTATGAAGTGATACTTTTTTACAAAAGCTGTAAGATATCAACATACCCTCAAATTACTAATAAAGAGTGTAATTCTTTTGTGTTAAATGGCAACTCCTCCAGTCCTCAAGTCTTAGAACGTACAAACAAATAATCTTTCATACAGCAATTTAAATTTATTAGGACCTTAGTGCATGTCTACTGAGCACGTCATTACTTCAAACTGAGTAGGTTTTGAATTAAACACTTCAATATGTGACTAGTACGGACAAAAGCTAAGCTAATAAGACATTGTAAAATCTTGCTAAAAGTAATTAGTCATGGCACAACTTACAGAAAGACAACGATCGGATATGGTAATAGGAGGAGGTTTGTGTCTTGTTTAATGAATGTATCCAGAAGGAAGAAAATTTCAATGAAACTGGTAATGTTAAAAACAAGGTAAAGTCTGTAAGACCATGGTGATAAGGCTCTTGATCTGTAGAAGAAAACCCACAATTATCTACTCGCCAGCACATTATGGAATGCAGGTTATAAGTTACCTGAAACATGAATTTCCAGGAAGATGGATTAGCAGAAGAGGAAGTATTGAATGACCGCCAAGAACTCCTGATCTGATATTTGAAGTACAGGGTTTATAAGAGATCTTGTAGGATTAAAGCAAGAAATACAGCTGATCAGGCAAACAGTGTTGCTGGGAACAATAACTAATTTCAAAGACAGACTTTGGCAGTAAATGGACGTCATTTTAAGCATCTTTTGAAGTGAATTCATCATGTGTTACAACATTTTGTTATCAATGTGTTTTCTTGGTTTAAATTGCATATGCTGTAATACGTTACAGTTCAAAAAAGCATCTACCTGTACGTTTCGGGACCTGTAGACAAAAGAATATTGCTATTAAAAAGGGCATGCCCCATTCACAATCATAGTAATTTGAAAACATGTTGACATCTTACAGCTTTTCTAAAAAATATCACTTCACAAAAGTATAACAAAAAAAAGTTACAAGCTTTTTACTCACCCCGTATGCATATGCACGTGATGGAGTTGTGTAAACATGACCCGAGAATCAGTCAAGGATAAACGGAAACATGCGAGGTGGAACACAAAAACAGCAGCATTGATTGTCGTAGAGAGGACTTTCCAGATTGTTACATCAAAGGGACGTGCAAGAACATGCTGTTCAACATTTGCTGGTGGGAGACAGAAAGGAGACAGCAAACATCCTGGTGGTGGTCCTTTGGGATTTAAAGAAGAAGTTTATTTTGTGGATTTATCTTCAGTGCGACATAATAATGACATGCTTAGATTGGCTTACCATTCTGGTTAGAAGACACGTAGCTAATCTTGCCCAGTCCTCGACCACCGACTGCCATCTTTGTGTTGGTGTCCTCGACAGATTTACACGTCTGGATCTGTGTCTGATCAAACCAAACAAAAGTAATTTGGGAACTCGCTTGGCGATCGCAGCAAAGCATGTAATGTTAATAACATTATTTTCTTGAGTGTGATATTTAAGTAAATGGTTTGGGATGTTTTGTTTCTAATAGCATTCTTTTTTGAGAAGTGTAATTCTAATATGATACTAATGTAATTGCTTAACAAAGTTCGTCCTGTTTTGAGAGAAAAATAAATGCGATACTAACGCAAGTGATTTAAGAGGCCTTGTTGCTAATATAATAATGTTAATATCCTTTTCTGAAAGTAACTGCTTTGATACGTTTGCAAACCTACGCTCAGTCTAATATAACTATTTTAGGATGTCCGGATGATAATAACATCATCTGTCCTTAAACTCACAAATCTGTAACGGGTGTGGAGCTGTCATAGAACTAACCTCAAAACAATGCTTGGGACGTTGTGACATTTTCTGGTGCTATCTAATTCTGTACATGAGGCGAGTAAATGTAACCTTTAGGACTACTTGAGATGTTGCTGTCTTGAAGCTTTCAGTATGTTGACGGATTTGGGATCAAGACTTCAACATGTGGGTTTGGTGAAAGTTTAGCTTTTGACAAACTAAATTCTAATGATCTTTTTCATGAATCTTTACCTCATGCTCCTCGAACTGGCAGTTGTGATGAAGATACAGTGGTCATGCATTCTCCGGAGAACGAAAATGTGCAAATATCGTTGGGTTCCTTCCTATATAATCTTAAAGAAGGCCACTTTGACCTCCAATCAACTGACCTGGTGTCAATGCGAGGGTTTATCCTTCCTTCAGATAGACTTGACATAAGTTAATAAAACAAGAGCAAGGCTAACCTGATGACAAAATTGCCCTCAGAATACATTTTAAAATTAGGTTGTTGTGTCACGTAGGATGGAAGTGAGAGTTGTCATTTTCTTCTGAATGTTCTTTAATTGCTCGAAGAAGGACATACACGAGGATACTGGGCTTCGACCTGGACTGTTTTGTGTAGGTGGGGGTATTACAAATGGTTGAAACGATTTCATAAACTCACTGTAGCTATATTATTTAACATATCGTCATAAAATGCAACAGTCATAAAGGAAAACTGAAAAAGGTTTGTTTTGTTGAAGCCGTTCTTCAGATTTCTGCCACGAGAGCGCAGCAGTGAGCAGTCTATAACGCTTTACTCTCTCAGGGTTAGAAGCAGTTGTTTTCGCTTCAGTCTTCCAAATGTACATAATGGAATTTTCAGCCTTGTTCGTTGACCTCTAGGGATAGAGCTATAGAATACGGTATTCCCACTTGACTGTTGCTAACAACCGATTTGAGAAACCTAACGTTTAATTTTGGAGCAAGCCGTTGCCGATCCTGATCTATCTGGTTTATAATAAAATGAGGTTATGTAGAAACTAAAGTACTTAGTGCCATATAGCAAGATGCTGTGAAGTTTGCTAACTTGATATCAGTATGATTTTTGGGGCACCTTGAGGAGATTAAAACTGAATTGATCCTAGCATTGCCGATTACCTACGGCCCTGGAGGATCAACAGCGTGATGTTGCCAGAACTTCTGCCCACAACGGGCATCATGACTGGCAGGTAGCGTCCTCCCGACAGGTTAATTCGGCATTCTCAGCTGATCTAGAGATTTGGAGCATCTAGCACTATCCATTCAAATTAGAATTCTATACTAACAGGAGTAGTGTCAAATACTTCATGCCAAAACCTAATCCGGTTTTGGTTTAAAGGTGATATTTACCACAAAAACATCCACATGCAAAGCCATTTCTAAATGTATGGTCATGAAAAAACACTACAAGACTACAGAAAAGCAGCTATTGTATCCTAACTTGAACAGTCATGCTGGGTTCTCTGAATTGCCTGCATTGTAATATAGCGAGAACATTTAATTCAAGTAAACGATAAAATAATAGAACAAGTGACCAATTTTACATCTCTTGGACATTTAATTTCGGAATATCAATTAGATATCCACGTTAAAATTAATATATATGATGGAATAAATGCAATAAATAAACGACACTTTGGCGAAAGGATATCAAGTACAAAATTAAGCAGTAATCAAATAATGAGCTTCGATTTGGGAGTAAAATTTGGATGGTGAACAATTGGAAGCAGATCAAAAGGTTTTTTAATGAATCCTTTACAATATCTGATAATGAAAAAATTCCTTACGTAGGGAAACATTGAATGTTGAGGGTATAATTGATGAAATGAAATGAAATGAAACGAAACGAAACATTTTCTGCAACCTAGTGAACGAGTGGACTACAAGTTCTCGGCCTCACCCAGAGATCGCAGTACTTCTTGCATGATAATTTTCCTTACGTTGGTACACATGTTAACCGGCCCTATGTAAAATTACAAGTCATTCCAAGCAACAATTGACTGTAGGCAGTTGTTTGAAGCAGTGGAAGTGCGCATTGCTTTGAAAATGGAGAAATTCGAGCATCGTGCTGTGATAAACTTCTTTGTAAAAGAAGCCTTAACAGTTACAGAACTATATTTGTGAATTTTAAATGTGTATGGTGACTCTTTACCTTCACTTTGCGTTATGAAAAAATAGGCGGCCGATTTTAAACAGCCAAGACAATCCACGCAAAGGACGTGCAAAAACTATAACCACACCGGAAATAATTGAAGTTCATGACATGATTTTGGAATATCGGCGTACAAAGTGCGTGAAGCTGCTAATGCTCTTGGAATTTCAAAGGAACGTATTGGCTACATCAGGAATTAAACGTGAAAAAGCTTTGTGCAAGAATGGTGCCGCGCATCCTCATTGTGCATGACACTTTCTGAAAGGTGACTTTTAGCGCCGATACGTCACAGTGGATGAAACATGACTACACACCCGAATCCAAGCAGCAGTGGACAGAAGCTGGTTGTTCAGCTACAAAGAAGACGAGGACGGTGCAATTGGCGGGAAAGATCGTGGGCTCATTGTTTAGAGATGCCAAAGGAATTTTGTTGATTGACTATATCGAAAAAGGTAAAACTATTACTGGAGAATACTAATTTCAACTTCTAACCAAACTGAATGCAGCATTGTGAAAACAGAGCCCAGTTAAAAAAGAAAATTGTTTTCCATCAGGACAATGTACCTCCCACAAAAATGTTTTGTCAATGGGAAACCCTATTCCCCAGAGTTCCATC
This sequence comes from Mantis religiosa, assembly GCA_030765055.1. Classification (NCBI taxonomy): domain Eukaryota; kingdom Metazoa; phylum Arthropoda; class Insecta; order Mantodea; family Mantidae; genus Mantis; species Mantis religiosa. Next base: position 1,501,041 of record CM060956.1, read on the forward strand.
TGTTTCCAAAAATGAAGAAATTCCTCGCTGGTAGGCGCTTTACGTCCAATGAAGAAATAATTGTGCAACAATTCCCGAGCAAACACCGCTGAACAAAATGTATTTAAATTGGAGGAGATCATGTTGAAAAAACATGAATTGTCATTTTTCAGTATCAGGCCGAGAACTTTTTAGACCACTCTGGTACATGAAGATGATGGCGCTAGTTTATGAGAAGTTCTAAATCTGAAACTGTTGTTGGTGAGCTATCTTATCCCATAACTTGTAGACATTTTAACGAAGGCTTTGGCATGAAAGATTTGATACTTGGGTATACACGTTGTAATATATTACACATTGAAATGATTTGCGAATTAGCATGGAGCTTCTAGTGTCCTGACTAAGTTATGCGCTCAGTATGTTAAGCACGTTTTTAGAATTGCTCATATATTTGAACATCACAGTTTAATAATGTAAAATGTGTGATGTTTTGAGCTTAACGTTGTCGCCCAGACAGTAGTTATATGTACTGTTTGTCCTCATGCAGGTTAGCCTTGCTCTAGGTGACAACACTGACATAAGCCACCCTACAGGACACAGGACGTGGGGTAGCCGTGCTTGTTATACTCACAGTCGTGTCAGAACCTCCGAGGTAGGCGCTTGTCATCAGCCTGGCTGTGGTGTCAAATTGTCTGGGATAATGATCTGTATAACTCCCACTGTTCACTTACAAAAGATACAAGTGTTGTATTTAAGTCATAAACTACGAGGAACGTCCAGAAAGTAAGTTCTGTTTGGTAATACAATTAAATTGAGTACAGAAACAGAAAATTTATTTATTGCACAAAATACTACAACTCTTAAACTACTTTTCCACATAACTGCCGAAATTTTGCAGGCATTTGTGATAGCGAGGCACAAGTTTTTGTATACCTTCTTCGTAGAAGTTTGCCGTCTGTGTCTTCAACCAGTTGGAAACATTTTCTTTCAGCTCTTTGTCATTGTTGAAGTGTTGACCGCCAAGGTAAGATTTGAGATGCAAAAACAGATGAAAGTCGCTCGGAGCGAGGGTACGAAGCTGTACGGGGGGTGGTCATACACGTCCCAGCGAAATCCTTAGGATGTTTTCGTCGCATTTACAGTGTGTGGTCGTGCGTTGTCATGAAGAAACACAACACCTTTTGACAGCCGAAAAATTTCAATTGGTTTCACTTTCCTAGCATTCAGAAAACGAATGACAGACCTGATTTCACAAGCGGCGGGACTTTCAATCAGCAGTGACATTGAAAACAAGCACAACAAAGCGTACGTGGCTGACAGCGATCCCATAATGGCGCACGTTTCTTCTCCTTAATACAGAGCGTCTACCGCGCATGTGCGGAACTGCGATTGCACCGCTGCAGCGGAGATAAATTGAAACAGAGCTTACTTTCTGGGCGCCCCTTGTATTTATAAATACGAGGAAAGATATCGGCCGTTAAATGTTTGATGCCTCCTATCAGATGAGATGGGCCAGTTATTTACGTCCAGTAGAGAGAGAGAAAAATACCAGTTACAAATCTAAAATCCCCAAGGTTTACACAATACTCAAGTAGCTGTGATATTTGCTTCCATGATTTTCCTTTATTGTTTCTTTTAAAGTAATAACAGTTTTGCAAATTAATAGTTCTTTCCCGCTAACTGTGGTTTATTGACAAATTCTGAATTACTTGGACAATTTAATATTTTGTCGACATGTGGCATAGCAACCGTACGGAGACCCAACATTCATATTGGAATTCCAACTATTACATTTGACTTTTCAGGCATGTCTTGAAACAAAGTAAGAAACACCTAGATTTATGTATTTGTGTAGCATTCCTCTTTTGGTAACCTTTAAAGTCTGACAAAATTATCTCCTTAATCTCAACCTAACCCCAACTTCGGCTATACAAAATTTAAGCTTCATAAATCTGTGTTAATGATGTACTCTAGGGGTAATAAAAAATAACAAAAACTCTTTCGGTGTCTGGAAATTTAGTGCACATAACCAATTAAAGTTGTAACGCAAGAGCCAACAACACTGGGAAACAGAAAAATAATTTTTTAATGTTTCGAACACTTCATGAGGCAATTGCTACTAATTTTGGGTTGAGAAAAACAAATATGACAATGATAAATGTATTAGCTCTAGTTTCTATGATATACACAAGGTGGAAGTATTATATATTAACAGATTGAGAGAAAAGGATACATTTTAATTACATACATACTAACAATAATGAAAGTGCATTTGATTTCTTTAACTGGTAATTACATGCTAAGAGTTCTAAATTGCTGGAAAAATACTTCACTGATAGTCGTGTCTGAAGAGAATCATGACTTCGTCGTCTTTTAGCTTGTCTCTTGTGATGGAGTTCCGCAGAATCCCTATACAAAGACCAAGCATTACTTCATTCCAACGACCCTGATGTCTTTGTTCCATAACAGAAATGTCCTGATGGAATCATCACTAACAGCTCCACAACTAGGAGGGAGTGGTAAGGGACATGTTACATCCAAGGTTACGTCACTGTCACCAAATGCTTGTAGTTGTCATCTCTTTTGTTGCCTAAAAATCCATGAACAACACCCTTGAAGGTTTCCCAAGCTTCCTTTTCTTTCCCTTCCAAAATTTGGTCAAATGCAGAATCCTTTACAAGTTCTCTTATTTGTGGTCCGACAAAAATGCCTTCCTTAACTTTTGTATCACTTAATTTCCAAAATTTCTCTCTGATTGTGTTTTGTTATTTGACAGGTGTGCCAACTCCCAAAAAAATTCCCCCAAATTTAAAATCTTCACTCTAAAATATGAAATGTCACTTTATCTACAAAACAAGAACCAATCTATCATTTTTGTGGTGATTTTTTAATTCAGCAGATGGAAATACATGCAAATTCACTATTTTTAAGCGCGAAACATTTTCATTGTTGCCCATTGTAATTAAGGGAATGCAAAGCTACTTGTCATTTGCGGTAAATTGTCTTACGACATTTTGGAGCAGATTGAAATCTTGCAAATCTTCACCCTCAACATGAATAACTACATTTCCCATTGTGTAATGTTGTAACTTAGATTGCAGTGTTGTGATAGACCAGAGCGTATCTATTCCAATACAGTACTACCATGTGTTCAAAGTTTAAAATGAATTCGTATTTAATTTACATGTAATTTTTGCAGATTCTCTGTGCTGAACGTTTTATGTATACACACGTTCATATAATCGCAGAATTATTACACTTTGCTGGAAGAGGGCAGGTTTTATGGATTTTAATTTTAACAAGTTGGCAAGTATGTTTTCACAACTCACTTTCTCTGTTTGTTTTCGGTCCTCATTATTCTCTTTGGACAGAGATGAAATTTAACTTTCATCTCCGTTGTTTATCTGTGGAATCGAAAATGTGAAGTGTCTAAAAATTGGCTGTTTTAATGCTCTTTTAAAATAAAGTAAGAGCTTTGTCTCAATAGATAGCGCCATCACAGTCAGGTTGACATTTTCGTGGTTTTCCCAAGTCGATAAGAGATTGCTGGTTTGTGTATCGTGTCCAGTCGATACTGAAAATGTGTAGAATGTGTTCATTAAGGATGAAGTTGAGTAGAGAAATTGTCATTAACACGTAAATCGACTTGGAAATTCAAGGGACATTCGTTACTTCTTAGTGATGAATTTTGTGAAGGATGTCGCTGTTCGAGTAGTGATTGTCGGACATCTTAGCATTGTTTTGAGTCAGATCTAGAACATTTTACATCTTCGTCAGATGTGAGAAAAGTGTAATTTCGCTGGATTCCATATATGATTAAAAAACGTATTGATTGGTGTAAAAAGAAGATTTCCAAGTCGTGACGTTAAATTAAGTTTGTAATATCGTTAATAGTGATAAATGTTAGATTTATTGTGATGATCCTTGTGGTATACTGTGTGTAGTACAATTACTTTAAAGTGGTAGCTGAGTAAAGAAGCACAGTAAATTAATTAAGTCTATTACCACATCTGTAAGGATATACATGTGGAGCCATTGATGGTGCATGCATCAACTGCTCCGCATGTGGAAATGATTCTCACTCTCCTTCCAGGTGTGGTAATAGATTTAATTAATTTACTGTGCATCTTTACTCAGCTTCCACGTCAAGATAATCCGACTGTATAACAGTGTTATATCAATTTAGTGTTCAAAACATTTAACTTTTATCTTTTATCTGATATTTTCTATCCCTCTTTAACCAGAGGGTTCCGATATCCTTATCACACACATCCTTTCCAGATAACGACTGCAGTTTTCTAAGAAGCTGACTGGGTTTGTAATCTCCTAACTCGACACCAGTTAACAATCTTCTGATTTTCATATCTTCACTCTCTTTAAAAACATCGAGGAGTCGTGATTTGGCAGCCGTATATTTAGCACTTCCTGATACTGTTATTATGTCCCAAACATTCTTGATATACTTTGGTTCGAGTTGGGCAATTATGTAATTAAATTTTGTCTCTTCGGATGTGATTATACGAGGGCTGTTCAATAAAGAATGATCATAATTTTTTTGACAACATACTTTTACTCGTCCTCATAATTTTGATGGTCCTTCTCAAAATAGTCTCCCCTGAATGCGATGCACTTGTCCCAGCGTTTCTGCCAGTCTTCAAAGACATGCTGGAAACCATTTTTGAGAGATCCTTCAAAATCACCTCCGTAGCCTTCACCACTGCTTCTGATGATGGATAATGCCTCACACGAAGACGTTTCTTCAAGTTAGCGAATAGAAAAAAGTCACATGGAGCTAAATCCGGACTATAGGGAGGGTGAGTGATGCACTTCATGTTGATTTTTGCAAGATATTCAGCAACATCATTGGCAACATGCGGCCGCGCATTATGTTTCTGTCACCAACGTGTGGGTGGCACCCAATGAAATGTTCAGTATTTCAGAAAATGATCTTAAGGTAATTCGTCGATCCTCTCTCACAGTGGCAGTAGCAGTGTTGATGTTTTCTTCCGTAAGAGCAGTAACTGGAGCACCAGGTCCACCTTCCTTTGAAATTGATTGTCTCCCCTGTTTAAACATTTTAAACCACCTTCGAGCTGTGCTGTAGGGAAGAACAGACTCTCCATAGGTCTCCTGTAACATTGTATAGGCCTCGACTGAAGATTTGTTGAGAAGAAAGCAGAATTTCAAAGCCACATATTGTTCCTCGCGTGTTACCTCCATTACAGCGGTAGACGATACTGAACATGCCTCAACTTTCCTGGTTCTCAAAGGCGGGAACCAGAAGTACCAACAATGAAACTACTATGGTGTGTTTGTTTCATATTAAGCTAACAGAATATAATAAGATTGAATTTTAGTGTGAAAAATGATGATCATTCTTTATTGAACAGCCCTCGTGGAACTGGGCTTCCACTTGCAAAAACCAAACACAAACCTTGTTAGCTGGAACATGGTTGTTTTCAACATTAATTGCTATTAATTTACAACACAATCTACAGTCTATGTTGGATATTCGTCACAGGATGAAATGAACGACAGAAGGTAACAGTGTGCTCTTGTTTAATTGGCAACTTCTTTATGTTTTATTGTCACGTTGGGTTCACCAATGTTATCGTTTTAACTCCTTGACGGTAGTCAACATTTAATATAATTCATCAACATTTAAATTATTTATTTACCTGTGATATGTACATAAGATTACCTTTTACAGTTTTCGGTATCAGTTCTTGTCCTCCATTTTATATCGTCTCTCGTCTTTTTTTTTTTTTTTTCAATGTCTACTTGATACTGCTCCTACCTACAAGATACTGCTACAATTACTTATTTATTCATTCACCGATGATGGGAGCTCCGGAAACGTCGATTTCTAATCGTCCTTTCACCTGGCTTGTTTCCCAACAATATCTTGAATAATAAAATAATTTGTTATTTAAATGTGTATGTGATTTTTCATTAAGTAGATATTTTATTGAATAACGTTTGTGTAGAGTCAACTGTCTTGTAGTTGCAGTTTTAGGAAACTTCGTTTGGAGTACAGATAACTTTGGTCTGTAATTCCACCTCTCTCTCTCACTCAGTTTGATTGATGCCAACTGACATATGACATCTTGATTGAGAGGTACGAATGTATTATAGAGATCGACGGCTTGCAGTGTTTTGTTCAGCCATTATTTAGTTACCAATCCTACAGGAATTGTTTCTTATACCGTCGCTATTCAATTTATATGCCGATGTAAACAAAGCGAGAAAATGTATTACTCCGCCGGCGACTGTGATTGGAGGGAATATTTGCGCTATTTTATTCTCACGTGACAAACATGTGTGCAAAGTTTTGCTTTGCCGTTTTCATGTTTTAGCTAGTGTGGTAGTACAATGCAAAGGTGTGTATACTATGTCATAATTTGTTCTCTTATACGTTAAAAAGTGACTGAATGCTTACAATAATTACTTCACATAATTCCATTTCATTTATAAATTAAAAATTAACGCATGGAGTAACAGTACTAAATAACTGCGTGTAGACTTGATAGTTCTACTGGCATGTTACCCCAAAACCCACGTTACCCACACCTTTCTGCACATTATGGTTCTTACTTAGTGTAGTGAATTTATGTGTATTTTAATTATACGACAATATCTGTTATTTTAACTTGTTGTGGAGCTATTTATGAAATTTGGAATAAATTTAGAACTATTTCGCCTAGGGAACCGCGAAGTAGTATTTGTTTAGCGAATTTGTTGCCGCATATGTCCCTATGATTGTTGTAGTGCATTTTAGGAGCCACTTTACTAAAACTGTGTATTTCTAAGTGTATCACACAACTTGCAAAACACGTTCAATATGTTTTACAACTTTTTAATGGTTTCCCTCTGTGATGTTTACATATTGTATAACTGATCTCGCACTTTTGTGTTTTTCAGGTAAGCCATGACTGTGTGGAGTAACCTAAGAGAATAACCAGTAACGCAGTGATAACGCTCTCTGATTGGTGAGTTTCTTAGACGTAAACATGGAAGTTTGTAGTTTGCGAATTTCTTCAATGTTTAAGTGGTCCGTTGTGAATCTGAACTGCAAGACAACTTTACACTGTTGCATTTGTCTCTTAGATGTCGCTTTCTTAAATCATTTATGTAACACTTTCATTAAGTGTTTGCATACGTTAGATTGGTCAAAATGGAGGAACATTTTGATTTTATTTTAGTTAAAACATATCTCTGGTTTTATTTAGATCATTTTGTCTCATCTCTTTTGCTCTTCATTTTCAAATTTCATGTTCTGTATATTCAGTAGGGTATTGTTCTTAATGTATCAACTGTTTCTTTATTAAATATTTTTATAACCCATATTCTTAAATTGAAGAACTCAATAACACACAAAAAGAGGTTTCATTTGTTTGTGGTTCTGGTAGTCTATTCCTAGATGAAGAATTCAATTTCTAGACGAGTTTACCCAAAATACTTATTTTCAGGTTCCCAGAGGTCAAGCATACTCATTGCCAACATGTGTGGTCAGTTGCTTTTGTATATTCTATTCACTTTACTGCACATTTGTTAGGGCCAATCTAACCTCATTTTCATAAATGTTGTGTGTATACTCCATAAATTAATTCCATCTTAAATTTTAGTTGTAACTGAAAGATTTTTCTGTTTCTCTAGTATTATACCTCTTGTTTTTACAAGTATTAGATTAATAGTGTTTGGAGACACCATGTCTGTAATGAGAGAAGTAATTTGTCAATAAAAGTAGCGAGTGTTCAGTGTTCTTGCTGTAGGGAGCTGCGATGTACCGAATGACGGAGTTTAAAACAACAGAATTAGAAACTGGAACGTGGTTTTATTCGGTTACCAAGGTGGCAGCCCTGTCGATTCTTTCTTTTGGCGTTATGAAATGGAATCCATATGAGTGCAAACTTATTTACGTCTACTGTTTGGTTATATTGCACTTGTAGAAGTAGTTCGAAACTTGAGGCAATCAGAGTAGAAGATATCAAAGTGGGAAAGAAGGGAAGACAAAATTGGAAATATATCTTTTTTCCTTTTCATGAAGCTCGCGAGTTTTTTAAGGCACACATTCAACATTACTGTCTACTTTTAAACATTGCAAGTTTCTTAAAGTAACATGTGTCGTGTAAACCTTCAATTTATACCGTAATATTTTATTATTATTTTGTTTTGATGCTGGTAAAAATACCAACCACCGATTTACGGTTTTAAAGCTGTTTCTTCCGCTTTAATGATTGGTAATTTTACTGTTCTTCTGTGAGACTGTTTTAAACCACGTTGTGTGGCCTTAAGAACCTACTACGGCATGTTTTGTTGCATTGAAAGGTTACATACGAGGGACACTGCTTTATCGTTTTTCAAAATATTCTCCTTTATGATCAATGCACTTTTGCATCCGTTTAAACCATTTGTTAAAGCATTTATTCCAGTCTTCTTGAGACGCGCCCAAAACATTGTTTTTGAAGGCATCAACGACTTCTTCTGCAGAATTTTATATATGCTGGTGGAGCTAATGCCTAGGGTTTCTCAATCTGACAATATGTCGCATAACGATCTTGCATTATTAGTTTTTGCACAGCATCAATGTTTTCTGATACAACAACTGATTTTGGACGACCTTCGTCGCCAAATGTAATGAGGTTGGCTGACCGATGTACTCTTGTATTCATAATCCTCGTCGAAAGTCATAATAAATCATTGCACCAACATTTTCACGAGTTAATTCCCGTTAATATAAACAAAACAAATGACGCTGTATTGACAAAATGTCTGAAGTAGAGTATGGTCAACGTCAAAGTTTCCATTGTAAACGTGAGATGGCCAAAGTGCTCCTTGTTTTAACTCGTGTTGCACTTGATAATGCCTAACACTTACTCCGCAAGATATAAGAGCCTCCGTTGCAATGTGACATTAAATTCTCCTTGTTTGTTTTGCTTCTTTTGATGATAACCAACCTTGAAATTGTTAACTAACTTGTCAAGAGTATGTTCAAAGTTTATACCAACTCGGTATTAAGGAAACATGACGAAGACTTCTTGTTGCAAACCTCAGAACTGTCTTTCTTGGTGTACTTCCTGAGGCTTTCACCGCCGGCATCATCAACAGTAAAGTTATCTTCCGGACCACGACGTACAAGCCGTCTTTGTTGGTTATATTTGAGATACATAAAACACTAGATAGAGAGTAAAAGTTTACACAAATTTAAAGTGTTTTTAAATCACGATTGGACTGCTGAAAGGCATATATCTAGAGATAATATATCGTAGTGGTAACTTTCCTACAGACCTGTATCTTTTGGAAACATATCACGTCTGTCCAAACTTCAAATCATGTTACTTCTTAAAAATGTGAGATACTCTGACTTCAGAGATCATAAAATCTGTGACAAAAGTTGGTATCATGGATTATTACTTCACAGTAATTATTTTGACCAGTTAAACATCATGGGGCCAAACAATTTTTTTTTTTTTTTTTTTTTTTTTTTTGCGGGGAGGATGGTACTGGCCCTCTCTTGCCACACCCTTTATTAGGGTCTACGCGGAAACCATCATACTTCATGATGACATAAATTAAAAATGCTATCTTTAGTAAAGTGAAGAAGAATGGGGAGTTGGTTTATTTCTGTTAGAAGAAACTGTCGTAAACGTTTGAGTTTTAATGAACGCCAAGATAGAACTGTCGTTAAGTATGTCATAACCTGCGAACAGACCATTATCCCAAACGTTTTATATGACACCACGGCCTGTCTTTAAAACTTTTATAACTTAACATTTGGCATGGGACTGCAACATGATCACATTATGACGACACAATGGGTTCTTGCGTATCGGGATTAACAAATAATAGAAACATAACGGCGAATTAACGGCGTTGCTAGTCTAGCTTTGCAATAATGTACCAAAACTCGGACATTAGTAATTTATTAATATGTCAGATATAAAGAGAATCATCGTCCAGGCATGTAGCAAGAAAGAATATAATGTTAGCTGCACTAGTTTGGTATTTAGATGCAGTTATGTTTTACATATATTTGGTGAGAGGTGATTACGCTTTCTCTTAGTGCACTCGGACAAAACAGGAAGTTAAGTGCAGTTCTAAGAAGTTGTACAAGTTTGATATCCCGCTCCGTTTATCCAGGAAAGCGTCGTACTTTCCAATGTCTTACGTTTGCTTTGGTCGCGGAAATGAACTCGCTCACTACTTAGGTCGTACGAATTCTTTCGAACGCTCCCCAAACATATTCCGCGTGCTTTGCTTGTCACTTGTTTTTGGAATTTTGACTTATTTTATATTCACTTCATTATTATATTATGTCATTTTATTTACGAATATCTGTACTAGCTTTTGGAATGCATGGCCTACTTTGGTATCTTTTCTCATAAGAGGGGACTACGTCCAAGCTTAAAATTTGCTTATATGCACATTTTGTTTGAGTCAGTACAAGAATCCTATTGTGTACAAATTGTAATGCAGATTAATGCGATCATGTTGACAAAACACTAATTATATGTCAAATGTTTTCTGTCTGGATCTAAAGCTATAAAAGTTTATATTGTTGGAGGTAATACAGCCTAATGACAAACACCTGCGTGGCACGTGTTGCTCATTCAAAACAGTGCTGTTCTTAAGGGTTTCGATTTTTGCTTTATCAAGCTTTAAGAATGTTAACTAAAGCACTGAAAGAGTTTGGCAATTGGGGAGCATTTTAAAATGCTACATACATAACAAACCAATGTTTCCAGAGTGCTTCTGTACTCTGTTGATTAGAATGGTAACCTTCAGACGTAAAGACCCTAGTGGTCTACCGGGAAACATACGAGTCAGTTGGAGAATTTAATGTCATATCGGCATGTTGGCCATAGTAGCTCAGTTGGTTAGAGCAACCGCACGGAGAGCGGGAGATCCGTGGTTCAAATCCCGGCTATGGCAGTCTGACTACTCTTTCAAACCTTAGCCTACACACGGCTAGTGTGAAAGAAATGATTATTTCCATCAATTGAGATGTAAAGTTTCTGGGTACAATTTCCGGTTGTAGGGTGTGAATTTTGTTTAGCCAGGATTGTTTCTCATCTTACCTAGAGTATGTAGCTCGCTTCTGTGGTATCTGCCGCACGTCTCAGAAGTCCTGAGTTGGAATCTCGGCCAGGGGGAGTTATCTGGATTTTTTTCTGGGGCTTTCCCTTATTGTGTAAGATGCATATCGAGTAACTCTTAAGTTATATGGAACCTTCGGCTTATTTGAACATCGTTTCATTCATCGTCCGATATGACTTAACGTTACAAGAGATAAATAAAAAAGTAAAGGAACAAAAATAATTTGTGGAAGTATGAATTTAACGTAAAGATTAAAACCATTGTGTATGAGCGAACATTATTGCTGATATAAATCGCACAATGGTTCTAGAACACTGACCTTCACCCATAGAAGAGTCAGCGAGCCCTGGTCTAACCTCCTTTCTCATCTGTCTCTTTCCAACTATCGCTCTTGTTACTCGACGATATATGCATCCCTGGAAGAGAGTGCGCAACCACGAAAGGTCGTACCTCGCGGTGCCATGTATTAGATAGGTTTGTTTTTGAGTCAAAGCGTGGCTTTGATAACCAGAATCATAAATCCAGACAAGCTTTACTAAGGGTTTTCTCAGTGTGAGAGAGCAGTTATTGATTGCACTTTGTAACGGTTTTTAAAAAATCTGAATACAACGTAAGTTTGAGATTAATGCAAGAACAGTTCTGTTTTGTACTGAACACGTGCCTTTGTGCTTGTATATCAGTAAATCTACGCATTAAGTACTAATATGTCACATTTGAAAAGTCAATAACTTGTATTTCGTAACGCAATTTGATGGGTTGTAATATTGTCTTCTACCTGAAGGAGTTTTCTGGCATTTTGGAACATTTACATTATACCAACTGTAGCACTCTCGTGTAGAGGATGAAATATGGATCCCAAAATACTGTATCTACCTCTTTCAAAATAACATGTTTACTGTTCATTTCTCATTACGCAAAATCATAATTCATTACCTCATTGCAGTCTCATACAAACACAAATGTGACATAAGAGTGAGTTAGGTTCTAGTACGCCATTTTCCAACAAAATAATTGTCTTCTTGTTCCCTAATTACCCTAATACGTAGGCGTTTCTCAGTTCCGTTACACGGTGGAACGATATGTTTTATGTATCGTTGCACTGAATTAGTGAAGGGCAGGGTTATCCTCTACACGAGATAGACGATTTACTGAATACATATTCGGCTGAAGTGACACGACGTGAGGCTGGATGCAGCAAGCAAGTGACATGCTAAAAAAGATAAGCTTACCGTTACCCAAGCCAGATATAATTCCTATCTTCCCGGCCACTCTTCCACCGACCGGCATCCTCACAGTGCTCGCCCTCCACTAGTTGACCATCCAAGTGCTGCAACACACCAACATATCATTATTAAACGTCCATAGGAATAGAGTTAAGTGACAGTGATGTGTTTTACGGCCAAGATACAAACAAATGAATAACGAGTTCCTACTTGAGTATTGGAACATTTAAACAGCGTTCACACCATCATTTTATCTTTTTCGATCCAGTTTCTACGTGGAAGAAATATTGAGAACATTGAAGCAGTACATCAAAAACCAGAGACTGGTAAACCTCGCTGAATGATGGCTCAAGACCATAGAATCTACACTTTGAAAATTAATTAATTGATGGTCAGAACACACGTCAATTTTTTTTTCCTAAAAAATGACAATACTTATGAGACAGCATGTATAGTTGTGTATGGATATTTTATAATAGTTTAAAAATGCTGGAAATAATAAGTCTGCATTGACAGAGAAGGAATATAGCGACCCAGTTTACTCTTGGAAAAAAGTTTAATAACGTTTACGCGGAATAACGTGAAGTAGGAAGAAAGGCGGACAGAGAGATACCTGACATTTCACATAACTCGGAAGTAACAATGTAACGTCGGAGCCTTTGTTCGACTTGGCTATATGCTTCCTCTCTTCCTTTCCTTTGATTTGTATGTCGCTACCAACTGGACGTCTTAGAGTAGCAAGTAAATGCTACGTAGAAACGTTCACCATCAAACAGAACTGGCATATGTGTAAGACAAAATTTTCTGTTAATGTTCTCTGAAGTTCTCTTCACTCTAAATGACTTTTGTATAACTATTAAGGTTAGCATGGGCAAATCACATCAACATGTTGAAAATCTCTCACAAAAGCTCTATCTGTCAAGTAAATATGAAATCTTTAACCTTATATTGAAACCTGCAAATTCTACATTGTTAAATGAAGAATTTTCTATATACTTCCGTTTTCACTTTTGTTCCGAGCTAATCGTCCGTAATAGGATTGGCATAGTGGATCAATAGATGCAAGGTGACTTTTTGATCGTCGGCCTCGTCAGTGATAATTTGAAAATATTGATGTCCGCGGCTGTTTTTGGAGTTATCCTAAAGCTCAAGAATATAGGATCTGTGGCAAGGATCTCTTGATTCAGCGTGGATCAATTACGGTACTTGGAAAGAAACACAGTTTTATTCTCTTATGACGATCGGTTGTATTTCAATTACTTTCGAAATACATATTAATTAGACGAATTCTTGGCGTTGACATGGTTGTTTCTCGCGTATCCTCACACGAATTTTTAGCTAGGCACTCTTTGAACCCAGCAGCCAACTCCCTTTAATGAAAGCGATTTCTGTCCGTGTGCTATCACACTACCTTTTAGCTTGGCCCACAGTGGCCAACTACTTTAATGTACGTGATTTCTTTGGTTTACACGTCTCTATAGTTTGGCCCACAGTGGCCAACTGACTTTGGATATAGTAGCCTCGTCCATCGCATCCCAGGCGACGTCAAAAGCTTTCTCTTCTCACCACGCCTCCTCACATGTAAGCAATTATAAGGGTTTTCCACCCTTAAGGGTATGTATGACTGAAATTTCATGAAAATCGTGAAAATAAAGACTTTTTTTACTTTAATTCTATAAAATAATTTAGACATTCCAGAATGTGAAAAATGCATAATTTGCCTCCGAACGCCATTTTTAAATGCTTATTTAAATGTCGGTGGCCTTTAAACTCTGTCAGAGTCACGCCCTCTTTTGCCTACATCCACATTCTTTGTCTGTTTTTCGTTCTTAAATTTTCAATTCAAGAAAAGAAAAATAAGCCTTTCAGACAAAATAGTTCCTAAAATGTTGCCAATATATCAGAGGCTGGCTTCTACAACATTACTAGAGAGGTGCAAAACAGGAAAAACACAGAATGCCAATGAATCTTTGCATCATGTCATATGGAATAAGTGCCCAAAGGAAGTTTTCATATAAAAAACAAAAATTGGATCTTGCTGTTATTAAAAGTATCAGTGAGTTTAACATGGGTAGTCTTAAGTCATTGGAGCTGCAGCAAAATATCAGAGGTGAAAGTGTAGTAGACTCAGCAAGGAAAACTTCAGTGCAGCGAGATCAGACTCGTATCCTGCAAAGCAAGAAGCGAAGTTTTACAGAAAAAAAGCAACATCTAAAGAAGAAAAAGGTGGAAAAAGCAGCAACAGAGGAGAGGAAAAAGAAATCTGAGGGTCCAACCTATCAGCCTGGTGGATTTTAATGTCAGTTATGCAATCAAATCTTGAATCGCTGTTTTCTCAATGTTCATATTTTCAGCATTTTTCTTCCTGTAAAATGCTCCTTGCGATGCAGTTTTTGTACTACATTCATGAAATTTCCTACACAGATTCAGAATATCATGAGGAATGGAAATTGCCCTAGGTTTTATTGTGAAAGGTATATAAGCATATATTTTTAATTTTCAAACACAAAACTTACAGTTTTTTAGACAAAAAAAAGAATATTTGTAAATTAAAAAGTTTTTGTGACCTAAACTAAAGGAGACACAGAAAAACCCAGAGCAATTTCAAAAAGTATGTGTATTATGAACATAGGGTTAAAATATTAGACCAAAATTCAAAATATTTTGTCGCAAGGGACTTTTTTTAGTGACGTAACAAAAAACACACAAAATTGATCATAATTTCTAAACTGCTGGAGAAAAATGGTTTAAATTTAGGTTGTAACATGCTTACATTATACTACACCTATGGTGTAAATTTGAAAAAGCTAGCATTATTAGTTCAGGATTTGAAAATTTCAGTCATACATACCCTTAAACATATGTGTGGTCCTTTTTAATACGTTCACCAAGTTAGAGCGCTGTTGCAATATTTTTCTTGTGTCCTCAGAATTTAGCTTAGACTGTGCAAACATGCTTCCTGTGTGTGTTAATTAAGCTTCTTATATTTATAGAAGTTACATAGTTTAATAAATTTATTAATGTTTAATACTTATTGGCGTTTAGCACTTGCGTAATTTAATTAAGATGTGGAGACCGTGGGCATCGAACCTAACATGGATATGCTAACATGGATTTCCATTCATACTTGTAATATATATATATATATATATATATATATATATATATATATATATATATATTACACGCCTACACATTTATATGTGTCCCTAACTGAGGGGATGATTAGAAGAGCGGCACGAGCCCTGTACCTTCTCTTTCCCTCCCACCAGACGTGTGGAAGTATCGGGATAATTGTGCGAGCCGCGAACCTTCCAGAAACCGCGATCTTGCTTTATAAGGCTGCAGAAGTTCAGTTCTTGGCGTGCAGCCGTGAGGATGGCCGAGTTGAGTGAACGAATCGGAAGACTGTACGTGCATCGGAGTTGTACGTAATTGCGAGTGCGGAGTGGACTTGTGACAGACGAACTGGTGAATCGTAATTGTGTGCGCTACGTAATTCTGTGTAATCGGCAAGTGTTCCAACTGTAATTCGGTGGAAATAAAGAACATTTTGAGTTTGTGCAATTGGACTTTTAATTTCAGGAACCCACAAAGTCACAGTATTTCTAAACTTCCCCGAGTTCTAAAGCGTTTACGACATTTAATTATTGTGCGGAATGTACGTGATTATTTATTTAAATTGTGTTTAGCAGAACATCCCCCCCCCTCAAAATATATACTGCTTAACTTTATTCAAACTTGTAAAATTAGCAGACATCCTTGTAAAAAGCTTCGAAAATTTAAAAAGAGTAATAGAGGTTCCTTACTAGTTTTTTTTTTTAATCCTTTGGTTCGTTTGGTTTTTCTTTTTGTTTTACTTTCGAAGTATTTATTGCTTTGTTAAATCAACTAAAATTCACCATCTGTAGCTGCCATAAAATAAAGGAAAATGTTTTAGGAT
Organism: Mantis religiosa; assembly: GCA_030765055.1. Lineage (NCBI taxonomy): Eukaryota > Metazoa > Arthropoda > Insecta > Mantodea > Mantidae > Mantis > Mantis religiosa. The sequence continues at coordinate 1,517,283 of CM060956.1, forward strand.
AAATGGGCTCACGATTGCAATAAACAAAGCTCTTACGTGTAATCTTTGCTTATAAATTAGTATTAACTACCAGAATATCCAAGGTGTTTCTTTAATTTGCAAGTAAATATCCCTCGCAAATTCATGCACACTGGTGCAATTTAACCCTTTTAAAATTGTAATGATATTTTACTAAACTTTCCTAATAATACGCATTTAGTTCTTGTACGTAATAGCATAACAACATAGCTAACATATCTCTTTTCAGTTATGTTATAAAGAGTTGTAACATTATGTATTATTATAGGAAACATTAATCATTTAAAATTTATTTGAAAAGATCAATGACGATTTCTTACAGTGAATGCTGCTTTATTTATTTATATTTTGCCTCTAAACGTTATTTTAAACAACGGCAACCCTGGGTATTCTGAGCTGTTTTACACGTATATATTCCTTTAACAATTAATTAATCAACTCGAGGAAGAGAGTGCCGTGTCAGTAGGAATGGAACATTTAATTTCAGTACATAATGTAACCATGAGAACAAATAACACATTTCTACACTTGTATATTCATATCTTTATGTATCTCACAGAGATTTCGTGCTGCCATTCTTCATTTTGCTGGGCTCATTTGACCATCATTGTCCGATATGATTTAACATTGGAGTACGTACATAAACTTTACCTTAAATTGTAAGAGATAGATAAAATATTGCTACACAACAAATGTACATATTGTTGGAACATACAATTTTAGTTTAGTGCAGTAAATCATTGCCTTGATATTCCTCGTTCTGAATTTAATTTTCAAATAGGCTTATCACAAATAGGAAGGCTTTATTCCTTTTTTTAAATCTTGTGGCTTTACAAAGACAATGGAACATCAAAGATAACAAATAATAACCAAAACATTTGACTATCACTTAAAGTCTACTGTATTTCCTTGTTACAAACTTAAGAGATTGAAAAGTAAAATATTATTATTACAGTTGGTTCCTCGATACTCTCGATACTTACATGGTATCGATATCGAACGATACTTCAGAAAATTCGCTCGATACTTTTTCGATACTTCTGTGCTGATTGAGCAATTTATATTTCAAAATCCCAAAATATTACTGCCACGAGTAGAACATTGTCAGTAATGTGGTAGCTGTACAGTAACATTATACAAGAAAATAATCGTGTGTCATCTGTCAGTTAACAGTTGACTACATATCTCACCTCCTCTTTCTAGTACACTGCATTACTGGAAAACAAATTCAACATTTACAAAACTAAATATTTGTGTATTCTACCTACAACAGTTTTCTCTGAAAGACTATTTAGTGCAGCAGGACTCATATGTGACAGAAAAAGAAGTAGACTTGACCTCGAAACAGTGAAAATGAACAAATACTTATAAAACTGGACTGTAATGTAGAGTTTAAAAATAAGAACACTGAAGGTTTCAAGTTCTGTCTCATTAAACATGTGCACCTAGTTAATTTTGTTGGTTTTACACAGTTCTCCCAACACTGTATTTTGTATTGAAACTAGAAATAGAAATGAGGTATCGGATATATCTAGAAAGACTGGTATTTTCCTATCCCTAATTGTACTGTTACAAAATGAAATGTTAGAAGTTTAAACTCTCGTAAGTTACAGACTTATCTGCAGCTACTGGATCATTGCCTAAAAGTAAAACTTGTAGCTACTAGTGAGTAGAAAGAATGTAGAAGGTAATATTTATATTAGCGAGTAAACTACCTTGTTAAGGTAAATGTGTAAAGCGTCTCGTGCCTTCCTTAAGAGACGAGCAAGTTAATGAAAGCTTGGAGCAAAAACTGAGGATAGAGGAAAAGTTAATTAAGATCTAAGAGAGAGGAGTTTGTTTTGTGGTCAGTTCAGCGGGCAGGTAAACTCTAGCACTTGCATATTCTCTCAAGCATTCCCCTCGTTGAATATTAATGCTCCAGGGATTGATTGAGTTGAGAAACTATTCTGGCTATTCCAGCCTTCTGACATGAGCTGAAGCACAGCTTCCTCTCCTATACGTACAAGTTTACTAATTCGAAACATTCCCTTATATCTAATTCCGTGCCTGTATTGATATATGTTCAACTTTTATCTATTCATTCATTCGCTTTCGTCTGTGGTCCGAGTTCGGTTCCCATGGCCGGTCTACCTGACGAATGGGGTTTTCTGAGTTTTTTACCGGGTCTCCAGGGGAATGCTCGGTAGGTTAATTACATCCTGACCCATTTCACATTATCTCTCATCTGGTGCTCTCTTTCAGGGTAGAAGTGCTGGGTGCATGGTAGGATAAGTTCTGAGTGAACCAATTATTCCTCAGGTAAGACGCTTGCCGACGCCGTACCCAAGTCTCGTAGTGGGACAGTAGGCTGGGATATCCGCTGTAACGGTCAGTGACTCACTGGGACAGTCATCTTATCCTTCCTCCCGGAAATGAAATGTGTAGTGTTTAACGCTCGCTTTTACGGCACCGCAGGCGATGACACCGGAGATCCCGGAGAAAACCCTCCCCAGCGCCGTGTTGTCCACCACAAATCTCACTTTGCGGTCGCCTGGGATCGAACCCGGGCCGCCTTGGTGAAAGCCAAGCGGTCTAACCACTGAGCCACGGCGCCGCCGCCTCCCTCTCGGAGATGCACTACTTGGAGGTATAGGTGTGGACCTCCGTGCAGTGTCGCTACACTCACAGTTCATTCATTCTCGCTTTCTTTCTTTAATTCTTTCTTTCATTCTTTCTTTCTTTGTTTCTATTTCTTTGTTTCTTTCTTTTCTTTCTTTTTCTTTCTTTATTTGTTTCTTTCTTCCTTTCTTTTTCTTTCTTTGTTTCTTTCTTCCTTCTTTTCTTTTCTCTCTGTTTGTTTCTTTTTTCTTTCTTTGTTTCTTAGTTTCTTTCTCTCTCTCTCTTTTTTCTTTCTTTGTTTCTTAGTTTCTCTCTTGGTTTCTTCCTTCCTTTCTTTTCTCTCTCTCTCTTTCTTTCTTTCTTTCTCTGCTATTTTTTTCTTTTCTTTCTTTCTTTCTTTTTTCTTTCTTTGTTTCTTTCTTCCTTTCTTTTCTCTTTCTTTCTTTCTTTCTTTCTTTCTGGGTTTGTTTCTTTCTTTTCTCTCTCTTTCTTTCTTTCTTTTTTCTTTCTTTTTCTCTCTTTCTTACTTTCTTTCTTTTCTTCTCCAGTTCTGCAGACACCTATCACCGTAAGAAAAAGAAACGTAACTGCGGCCGATTTTATCATCTCTACATGCAATATTAGTTGTAAGCTTACCATCCCCAAGAGCAACGCTTGAGCAGAATATTTTTCTTTTTTGTTCATTAGCAGAATACAGATTAAAACTTAATGGAGAAACGCGGTTCAAACTGTCACAGTAATTTCACACTATATTGTTCTTCTAGAGATATCTTGAAAATATTACTCATAATCCTGGAAAGTTTTCTTAAAAATGTTTTATTTTCACTAAATTAACGCTAGTGTGTAAATCTACAACTGCGACAGGAGACGAAAACTTGCAGTTATCTCACGGTAGAGTTTATGTATCCACATCTCACTCCTTTTATTATACTACCTAGATAAGGTTTACTTCATCACCAACAGACTGTATGGCGAGAACTCTAAGTAAGCACCAACTCACCTCTTCTGTCTTAAACTATGCTTTACATAGACAAATTTTTCTAAATGTTTTACGTTTTTAAAAATGGTTTTAGAAAAATGTATGCCCGTTGTACATGAGATAAATTAATAATTTGATCTGTAAAGTAATTAAGTTTTTTATGTGTCTTGGAATACCTAATTCAACAATTCAAATGTGTTACCCAAGCGTTTGTATGTCAGCTCCGACTTCAGATTGCACCTACGCATGACCAAAACAAATGACATTCTTAACAGAATTCACCATCAAGTCTACTGTATTTCCTTCCAACTACAATAAGATGATGTTAGTAGTTTGTAGAAGTCCCTTGTATATGATATATTCTTTTTCCTCGAGGACATACAAATAGATTGGAATCTCAAATTCGTTACTTAGTCCACGTATAAACAGTAGACACAAGCTCAGCCCCAAAATCGATGTATTTGTCTTCTCAGTGGAAACGTCCAGCTGTCCTTAAATGGAGACGTCTTCAGCTGTCGTCACGCAATTTCTCTGTCCTGTCTTCAATTAGGTTTCCTCTCAACGTTCACCGTTAACCATGAATGTACCTTTAATGCAAGCAATCTTTTCTTTTTCTTGTAATTCTAACTCCTCAACTAGGTCACGAAGTGGGTTCCATAGAGCTTTCATTTGTGTACCTCTGAGTATAGGTGAAATCCATGGAGAAAATTTATATAACCGAGACTCGAATGCGGGACTTATTGCATGTGACGTAGACACGCTACACTCGCACCGTAGAGGATGGCATCCGTGAAAACAAATGAAAATCTACAACAAAAATAATAATCCAAAAAGTGGAATTTCTTTTTTCTCCATCATCTATATTTACTTTATTGCAGATATACTTTTGTTTTGCACCTTTGATGTCGTAATATTAAAGCCGTTTAAAGTGTCGTTAGTACAATGGCACGCTATGCAGCAAGGATGCTCGAGCTGAAAGTGTTGTTGAGATGGCAATGATAAAAATGACTCGACAGGTGTCGGTTCTAGGACCATCTTAACCCTGCAACAAAAGGCAGAGATTGATTTTCGATCGTCGAGCGGTGCGGTATGGCAGGTGAGAACAAAAGCAACGCTGGAGATCGATACAGCTGCCACTGGACCAGCTCATTACACTGTAAACGAATACCTCAGCAAATTATTACGAGGTTTCTTCCTCAGATAAGCAATATAGCAACCGCCATATGTTAATAATTATCTACATATTAGTATTACATTCTTAGATATTTCAACTGACAGCTAAATAAATTTACAGTAAAACCTCTTTAATCCGATCTTCTGGATAACCCGGACACGTTTTGAAAGAAAAAAAATCAAACTGCTTAATGTAGTAAATGACAACTTCTTTTACAGACAGTACATTTCTAATCTCAGCGGGCGAATTCGCTACACTCACCCGACCTGCTTCAGACCAGGTTGGAACAAAAACTTTGATTAGGTTATGGTCTGCTGTGTGTGTGTGTGTGTGTGTGTGTGTGTGTGTGTGTGTGTGTGTGTGTGTGTGTGTGTGTGTTGGTGTGTGTGTGTGTGTGTGGTCAAGAAAGAAGAAGAAAAAATAAGAATGGAACAAGATCTTAGAGACCTTTTTAAAAATATTGATGGCTGTTCCGATGTTGATGAAGACATTGACAATGACGGAGGTTATAAACCGATTGCAGAAGAAGGCATTGTTGCATCGTGCAGTGCTAAATGAAGGGTATTCAGATTTAGAAAGTGTTGATGAACAAGCTGTGCGTATGACCCACGTACAAGCAGTAACAAATAAAGAGAAATTTGTTTTATTTGGAGAGTCAGGCTTGTAATGTTAAAGCGGATGTGAGATAAGTGATACACTAAACTGAGACAGCACAAGCTCACTGACTTTTTTACTACTGACTAGTTTGTAGCCATATTGTCTACAAGCTGTAGCAAACATAGTTCCTTCAGAGAGAAAGGTTCTCTACTCGGAAGTGGGTCGAGATCTCCCCAATTTTATGAGAGAGAGAGAGAGAGAGAGAGAGAGAGAGAGAGAGAGAGAGAGAGAGAGAGAGAGAGAGAGAGAGAGAGAAGGCTTCTCTATCCTCGAATACTCTTTAATTCCGCCAGAGAAAAGTTTTACCTTAAAAACATTAGCTGTGTCGTGTTCTTCCCAGGTCCTTCAGAGGTCCTGAGTTCGAATCTCGGTCAGGATCCGTTACCTGGATACGGTTTTCCGGGGTTTTCCTTATCCTGAAAGACGAATGTCGGGTAACTCTAAGCTCCGTGGACCCCGGACGCATTGAACATCATTTCATCCATTTCGTCCGATATGACTAAATGTTGGAGGACGTAAATGACAAAAAAGAAAAAAAAGAAGGCCCTTAAGAGAGGAGCCTTCTATACTCAGAAGTGGGTCGAGGTCTGCCTAATTTCATCAAAGAAAAGAGTACACTATGTAGTCTTAGGTGGGTCAAGTTCTCCCCAGCTCCAAGAGAGGGAAGCCTTCTCTATCCTCGAATACTCTCCAATTCCTCACAGCACGGTTTTCTCTTAGAAACCTTAGGTGTATAGAATTCTTTCCAGGTCCTTCAGAGAGAAGTCTTCTCTACTCAGAAGTGGGTCGAGGTCTTCCCAATTTTTGAGAGAGAGAAGAGTACACTATGTAGTCTTAGGTGGGTCAAGTTCTCCCCAGCTCCAAGAGAGGGAAGCCTTCTCTATCCTCGAATACTCTCCAATTCCTCACAGCACGGTTTTCTCTTAGAAACCTTAGGTGTATAGAATTCTTTCCAGGTCCTTCAGAGAGAAGTCTTCTCTACTCAGAAGTGGGTCGAGGTCTTCCCAATTTTTGAGAGAGAGAAGTGTACACTATGTAGTCTTAGGTGGGTCAAGTTCTCCCCAGCTCCAAGAGAGGGAAGCCTTCTCTATCCTCGAATACTCTCCAATTCCTCACAGCATGGTTTTCTCTTAGAAACCTTAGGTGTATAGAATTCTTTCCAGGTCCTTCAGAGAGAAGCCTTCTCTACTCAGAAGTGGGTCGAGGTCTTCCCAATTTTTGAGAGAAGTGTACACTATGTAGTCTTAGGTGGGTCAAGTTCTCCCCAGCTCCAAGAGAGGGAAGCCTTCTCTATCCTCGAATACTCTCCAATTCCTCACAGCATGGTTTTCTCTTAGAAACCTTAGGTGTACAGAATTCTTTCTAGGTCCTTCAGAGAGAAGCCTTCTCTACTCAGAAGTGGGTCGAGGTCTTCCCAATTTTTGAGAGAGAGAAGTGTACACTATGTAGTGTTAGGTGGGTAAAGTTCTCCTCGGCTTCAAGAGAGGTGAAGTCTTCTCTATCCTCGAATACTCTCCAATTCCTCACAGCATGGTTTTCCCTTAGAAACCTTAGGTGTATAGAATTCTTTCTAGGTCCTTCAGAGAGAAACCTTCTCTACTCAGAAGTGGGTCGAGGTCTTCCCAATTTTTGAGAGAGAGAAGTGTACACTATGTAGTCTTAGGTGGGTAAAGTTCTCCCCAGCTCCAAGAGAGGGAAGTCTTCTCTATCCTCGAATACTCTCCAATTCCTCACAGCATGGTTTTCCCTTAGAAACCTTAGGCGTATCGAATTCTTTCCAGGTCCTTCAGAGAGAAGTCTTCTCTACTCGGAAGTGGGTCGAGGTCTTCCCAATTTTTGAGAGAGAGAGAGAAGTGTACACTATGTAGTGTTAGGTGGGTCAAGTTCTCCCCAGCTCCGAGAGAGGTGAAGTCTTCTCTATCCTCGAATACTCTCCAATTCCTCACAGCACGGTTTTCCCTTAGAAACCTTAGGTGTATAGAATTCTTTCCAGGTCCTTCAGAGAGAAGCCTTCTCTACTCAGAAGTGGGTCGAGGTCTTCCCAATTTTTGAGAGAGAGAAGTGTACACTATGTAGTCTTAGGAGGGTCAAGTTCTCCCCAGCTCCAAGAGAGGTGAAGTCTTCTCTATCCTCGAATACTCTCCAATTCCTCACAGCACGGTTTTCCCTTAGAAACCTTAGGTGTATAGAATTCTTTCCAGGTCCTTCAGAGAGAAGCCTTCTCTACTCAGAAGTGGGTCGAGGTCTTCCCAATTTTTGAGAGAGAGAAGTGTACACTATGTAGTCTTAGGAGGGTCAAGTTCTCCCCAGCTCCAAGAGAGGTGAAGTCTTCTCTGTCCTCGAATAATCTCCAATTCCTCACAGCATGGTTTTCCCTTAGAAACCTTAGATGTATCGAATTCTTTCCAGGTCCTTCAGAGAGAATCCTTCTCTACTCAGAAGTGGGTCGAGGTCTTCCCAATTTTTGAGAGAGAGAAGTGTACACTATGTAGTGTTAGGTGGGTCAAGTTCTCCCCAGCTCCAAGAGAGGTGAAGTCTTCTCTATCCTCGAATAATCTCCAATTCCTCACAGCACGGTTTTCTCTTATAAACCTTAGGTGTATAGAATTCTTTCCAGGTCCTTCAGAGAGAAGCCTTCTCTACTCAGAAGTGGGTCGAGGTCTTCCCAATTTTTGAGAGAGAGAAGTGTACACTATGTAGTCTTAGGTGGGTCAAGTTCTCCCCAGCTCCAAGAGAGGTGAAGTCTTCTCTATCCTCGAATACTCTCCAATTCCTCACAGCACGGTTTTCCCTTAGAAACCTTAGGTGTATAGAATTCTTTCCAGGTCCTTCAGAGAGAAACCTTCTCTACTCAGAAGTGGGTCGAGGTCTTCCCAATTTTTGAGAGAGAGAAGTGTACACTATGTAGTCTTAGGTGGGTCAAGTTCTCCCCAGCTCCAAGAGAGGTGAAGTCTTCTCTATCCTCGAATACTCTCCAATTCCTCACAGCAAGGTTTTCCCTTAGAAACCTTAGGTGTATAGAATTCTTTCCAGGTCCTTCAGAGAGAAGCCTTCTCTACTCAGAAGTGGGTCGAGGTCTTCCCAATTTTTGAGAGAGAGAAGTGTACACTATGTAGTCTTAGGTGGGTCAAGTTCTCCCCAGCTCCAAGAGAGGTGAAGTCTTCTCTATCCTCGAATACTCTCCAATTCCTCACAGCACGGTTTTCCCTTAGAAACCTTAGGTGTATAGAATTCTCTCCAGGTCCTTCAGAGAGAAGCCTTCTCTACTCAGAAGTGGGTCGAGGTCTTCCCAGTTTTTGAGAGAGAGAAGTGTACACTATGTAGTCTTAGGTGGGTCAAGTTCTCCCCAGCTCCAAGAGAGGTGAAGTCTTCTCTATCCTCGAATACTCTCCAATTCCTCACAGCACGGTTTTCCCTTAGAAACCTTAGGTGTATAGAATTCTCTCCAGGTCCTTCAGAGAGGAGCATTCTCTACTCAGCAGTGGGTCGAGATCTGCTCAATTTTGTCAGAGAAGTGTGCACTGTGTGGTCCTAGGTGGGTCAGCTTCTCCTCAGTTCCAGGAAAGGAGACTTCTCTATCGTTGAATACTCTTTAATTCCTTTAGAGAAAAGTTTTCCCGTAGGAAGCTTAGTTGTGTCGATTTCTACTCAGGTCCTTCAGAGAGAAGCCTTCTCTACTCAGTCAGATGTGGGTCGAGATCTGCCCAATTTCATCAGAGAGAAGAGTACACTATGTAGTCTAAGATGGGTCGAGTTGCCGCCAGTCATAAGAGAGATAGAGAGATTTCTCTACCTTCGAATACTCCTCAATTGCGTCAGAGAAAAGTTCTCCCTTAAGAAAACTTAGGTTTGCCAAATTATTCCCATGTCCTTCAGAAGTGGGTCGAGATCTGACCAATTTCATCAGAGAGAAGAGTAGACTATGTAGTCTTAGATGGGTCAAGTTCTCCCCAGTTCGAAGAGACAGAAGACTTGTCTATCCTCGAATACTCCCTAATTCCGTCAGAGCAAGGTTTTCCCTTAGGAACCTTAGGTGTGTCGAATTCTTCCCAGGTCCTTCCGACAGAAGCGTTATCTACTGAGTCAGAAGTGGGTCGAGGTCTCCCCAGTTTCACCATAGAAAAGAGTACACTATGTATTCTTAGGTGGGTCAAGTTCTCCCCAGTTCGGAGAGACAGAAGATTTCTCTATCCTCGAATACTCCCTAATTCCGTCAGGGACACAGTGGAATTTTAGGTAACGAGAGAGCTGATTGCTTGGCTAAGAAGGCAGCAGAATCCAATCTTCCTGTGACATACTCTTTATGTCCTATTTCTAATGTAAGGAGAAAAATACATCAACATATTCTTGAAGAATGGAACCAACAACGGCTAACAACTCCAAATGGAGGTTTAACAAAAACATTGTTTTTCCCTAGTGTATATGTACCAAATTTTGTTTTGACACAATTTTTAATTGGACATGGTAAATTTGGTGAATACTTATCACGCTTTCACTTAACATCCAACCCCGAGTGCATGTGTGGTGAAGAATTTCAAACTGTGGTTCATCTCCTTTTCTGTTGTCTCATTTTGTGGAGAGAAAGACAAGAATTAATATTCAAGCTAGACTCTCTAAGAAGTGAATTTTTTGCTCCACTCACATCTTTGCTAATAAAGCCACAACAGTATAAGTACTTCATGATGTTTATAAACTCAGTGTTTAAACTTCTGAAATAGTTTAAATTAATATGCATCAGATTAAAACATAATTTCTTTCTTCTAGTATTTAAAATATTTTTGTTAAAATTGTATAGTTTTATGTATCAACTCTAACCCTAATATACTGTGTAAAATAGGGTTCAATAAATCTGGATAAAAAAAAATCCGTCAGAGTAAGGTTTTCCCTTAGAAATCTTAGGTGTGTCGAATTCTTCCCAGGTCCTTCCGACAGAAGCCTTATCTACTCGGTCAGAAGTGGGTCGAGGTCTCCCGAGTTTCACCAAAGAGAAGAGTACACTGTGTAGTTTGTTGGTTCGAGTTCTGCGGAGTTCCACGAGACAGAAGACTTCTCTATGTTCTTCCAGAGGGATATGGCATCTATGTAAATGGTGAAATCGTTAGGGATCTGCAGTCCTCTGTTTTGGTTCATTTTGCTCATCCATTCCTCGTTTAGTTGTGCGTAATGGTCATTCAGTGTCTGATAGTCCATTTTGGTGTTGCAATTGAGGAACGCCTGTTCAAGAGAGACGACAGGAACTGGTGCTCTAATTACGGAAGGGATAGGTGGAGCTCTCGTGGAGAAGTGCCTTTACGTTTACCCTCTCTATCACGTACGTGTTGTGTATTACAGCCAGTCACTTAGTCCCAAGATTTTATAGCTTTTTGAGATAGTTTTTATATAACTTTTGGTGTGTCCGTAAAGTATATGTCAGTAAAATACTTGAGTATGTTCCTAGGATGTAACATGAACGTTTACGTATTCACAAACGATCCTTAACAATATTCATTGCTACATCTATTTCATATTACGTTAAATTAGGTAAAAAGGAATATGTGACATACAAATATTTGAAAGTCCTGGTGTCTATGAAGTTTTCTCTCAGTGAATGAGCAGAATAAAAATCAAACAAAACAGTTAAAAAGAGAAAAGAAAAAGAAAGGTATGTGTTCGAAAACGAGTAACAAATGACTGGACTGTACTACACTAGGGAGGTTCAGTTATACAGAAGTCTTTCAGAATTAAGAGAACTCTCGAGTCCATTCAGAAAAAATTCAAGATATACATTTTATTTGTAATGAAAGTGATATAGATATGTTGTATATTAAATGAAAGTTGTTATACTCACGTTTATATGTCATATAAAGAGTTAATTTGCAATGTTCTAAGTCTTCTTGTCTGTTTTTATAGTTAACTGAGTTTTTATGTTGGGAGATAGACACAGGTTTTTGGGTAAAGAATTGTTCCCCTGTCTTGAGTTAATGTGCAATGGTTTTGGCCTGGAGCTCTGTTATTGAATATAGCAGGAGCAGTAATGAGACAGTTTGTTTCTGTTTTAAGTGTACGTGACTGACATAAAACTCTCGTCGCTTGTTACTCGGCTCACGCTTCTGCTGGAGCTGTGGTGGCAGCCCTATAATCAACAATGTCACTTTTGACAGTCTTGTCGAGATATTAACGTATATTTTAAAACAAAACAATTTATAACATATCGGTTGACCACTATTTGAATAAATGAGTTTTGTGGATTTTATCTTTACTTAATAAAATGTTAAAAAAAGCTTTACTTTTAGTTTTCATTTTTTAAGAGAACTAGAAACCATGAGCTGTGAAAATACACATGTGGAGCTTCTAGCATTGTCTTTTAGCACATGAATGTCGTTTTTCATCAATTATGTTAAGAAAAGTTTGCTGTACTCAGTATCAAATAAATACGAGGGCTGTTCAAAAAAGATCAACTTTTTTTGACAACGTACCTTTACTCATCCTCATAATTTTGACACACTAAGTTCTAAAAGCTTACGGGTACCTTTTTGCGGATTTTCTCACAAAACTTGACGTGTATCCTCAATATTCCATACTATGTCTTCCAGAACGTGGTAAATCTTTTGTGGTTTGTCTCCATTGTTAAAACGTTGTAACCATCGTCGTACCACACACTCACTAACGACATCTTCTCCTTCCACTTCACATATTCTTCGAGCTGCGACAGCGACTTTATAATCTTATTTCTAGTAGTGTTTTAGGAGTCCAAACTTTGTTATCTCCATTTTGTGACTGAATACTGATACATGCTCGCAATGTGGCGTCCTGTAAATAGCATTGCCAAACCAAAGAAACACAATACCTTTTTTCAAAACACTCAAATAAAAAAAAATATATATTCCTTATAGAACAACCTAAACTTTCTTTGTGGAGTGAACCATTAGCTAAATATTTCTTCTTATTTGTCGGAATGTACAAATAGCAAGTTGTTGACGTCACAGTTTAAACTGTACTGTAGCTATAAGGACGTACAAACACTTACCTTGATGAACACGAAGTACGTCCCGTGTTTATTGTTATTTTGAGAGAATGGTGTTTTAAAATTCGGCGGGCGCCCGTTTAACAGCGATGTTTGTATTACCAGGAGCACACATGAATATAGATAAGGCGCTCCGGGAAATTTGATTTTCAGATTCCCCTTTGACCCGGTTAATGTCGCTCGCTCAAGTGGGCCTCCTCCTCGCACTGTTTATTCATGGAACGCTCTGTCCTTTGATTCCTTAAATAACACATTCGTAATTGGAACGCATGAATAACTTACGTGAGCAAAAATCTTTACTCGGGGCAGCTTCTGTTATCAGTAAAAACTTACACTTTCTCTATCCTTACGAGGATCGGGCCCCACGATAGTACAACAAAAATTCTTTATTTCTCAATATAATCTCCAGAAAGGCTAATACATATGTCATATCGATGTTCTAATTTAATTAAACCATCTCTGTAGTCTGATTTATCACGATCCTCAAAATAACTGTTTACCACATCAATGACCTCCTCGTTGTTGTGAAATCTTCGTTCTCCAAAAAATGTTTTGAGGTTCGGGAACAGGAGGTACTCACTGAGTAGTAGATCTGGCGAGTAGGGTGAATATTCAAGCAATTTGAAACAATTTAAGTAATATAACAGATGTCTCACTTTAAATACTTTGACAATCTTTATAAAATAATTATTATTTAAATGTTAAAATTAGGTTAAGAAAAATCTATTTAAAAAGAATGACGATATATAGAAAAGTTCAAAGATATTTAGTTGTCGTTATGGCAACGGCAGAATTACGATAAAAGCTAAGGCACTTGAAGCCATTTTGTTCTTCTGCAAATGGACCTGATAGTGTGAAGGTGTGTTTTGCGTGTGTCTGTGCTTGCATTGGAAAGTGGAAGATTTCGAAGGATTACGCAGGCTAGTGTGCTCTCAACGTATGTAAAGCATTGAGGGGTATAATTGATGGTTGGAAAAGTTTCCTTTTAATTGAAATACAGGTTTTGTAGAGCAAAGGAGGAAGTGCCATTTTATTTTAATTTGTAGCTCAACAATCACTTCCCATCTGAGACCGCCCCTGAAGGTAGGATCTTGTGCGAATACTAGAGCAGCCGTGGAACTTCTAGAATCCAACAACTAGATTTTCAACGAGGTTCACCTTAATCTTTTCCTCCACAACTCACTTTCAGCAACACCAAGTCGTTACAAATTCGAACTTAAATTCACACATTTTTCTCATTACAGTGACCGAACAATGGGTCGGAGCACTGTCGTGAAGAAAAAAGATTGTTTTCTTTGCCAAATGAGGCCTTTTTATTTTTACCTCATCACTCAAACGTTGTAGTAAGCTTACGTAGTAATCACCAGTGATACTTTTAACCTTTTATAAGTAATCAATAAAAATAATTCCCCGCACATTCCATAAAACACTCGCCATAACCTTGTTAGCTGACAAATATGACTTTGGCTATCTTTCGGAGTTGGTTCACCTGGTGCAGTCTACTGTTTTGACTGTGATTTACTTTCTGGAGTGTAGTTGTATCCAACTTACTACCATGATAATAAGTCCTCTCAAAAGTTCACTGGGATTTTTACGGTAAAGCTCCAAATTCTTAACACAAACCGTTTTTCAATGTAACTTTTGATCAGATGTCAACAAACTCGGCACCCATCTTGCACAGATCTTGTGAAAGCCCAAAACATTACTTAAAATATTACCTCTACTTTTTTTTTGATATGTTTACAGCCTCTGCTATCTCAAACAACTTTAATCTACGGTCTTCCAGTACTAAACGATGAATGTTTTCAATGATCTCTGTAGTTGTGACTTCCACAGAGCGAGGCTCATCACTAGTACTCGTACGTCCCATTTTAAACTCTACAACCAACCTTTTAATTATTGTATATGAAGTGACGGAGTCTTTCAATGATCTCTGTAGTTGTGACTTCCACAGAGCGAGGCTCATCACTAGTACTCATACGTCCCATTTTAAACTCTACAACCAACCTTTTAATTATTGTATATGAAGTGACAGAGTCTTTCAATGATCTCTGTAGTTGTGACTTCCACAGAGCGAGGCTCATCACTAGTACTCGTCCGTCCCATTTTAAACTTTACAACTCACTTTTTAATTATTGTATATGAAGTGACAGAGTCTTTCAATGATCTCGGTAGTTGTGACTTCCACAGAGCGAGGCTGATCACTAGTACTCGTACGTCCCATTTTAAACTCTACAACCAACCTTTTAATTATTGTATATGAAGTGACAGTGTCTTTCAATGATCTCTGTATTTGTGACTTCCACAGAGCGAGACTCATCACTAGTACTCGTACGTCCCATTTTAAACTCTACAACCAACCTTTTAATTATTGTATATGAAGTGACAGTGTCTTTCAATGATCTCGGTAGTTGTGACTTCCACAGAGCGAGGTTCATCACTAGTACTCGTACGTCCCATTTTAAACTCTACAACCAACCTTTTAATTATTGTATATGAAGTGACAGAGTCTTTCAATGATCTCTGTAGTTGTGACTTCCACAGAGCGAGGCTCATCACTAGTACTCGTACGTCCCATTTTAAACTCTACAACCAACCTTTTAATTATTGTATATGAAGTGACAGTGTCTTTCAATGTACTGTCCATTTCCTGCTTGATTCCTTTAGGCGTTAAAACTTTCAAATGGAAGTATTTAATCACTGCTCGGTTTTAACTGGTGATTTATGATATCCTTGTATTTAAATGCTTTATTTTAAAGTGTAGAATTTGATACTAACGACGTAACCACCTGCAGATGGTCTTCTTGTTCAGTTACGACCGTGTACAAAACATCAAAGCGAGTCATGTGTTTGTGGAAAACTGTTAAATGAAACCAAGAACAACTAATACACTATTAAGGTACGAAATATCAAAATATCTGTAATCATATCCTATATAATGTCTCAGTTTTTAAACATTAGACTAACGCCTTCAGTTTCTTGTATGTACAATGAAATATGTAATTAAATTCTCTCGTAAATGCTTTTATTTAACAGGTACAAAATGTATAACAGTGCACAGAGAAGCATAAGAGAGTACAACTCTTCTAGTAGAGTACCTATACCTCGTGGGCATGTACTAAAATCCGCCATTTCGTAAATATGTCAGACAATAGTGAAAGGTGAGCTTCATTCTTTACGCGTTTTACATGGAAATAGTGGCAGGTTACGTTAAAGATTAGAGGCTCAACTTGAGTTTAGGAGCAAGGTATTACGTTAGATCATGTTAGGGATTAGAGTTACCTCAGGATTTAGTTTAGGTTACCTTATATCAGCGGTCTCAAGTTAGGCTAGTTGGAGTTACGTGATGGGTTAGTGAGGTTAGGTTAGAGTTTAGTTGAGATTAGAGGGTGCGTGGAAAGAGTTTATTGTCTCAGTTGTACTGAATTTAGGTTTTAAAATTAGAATAGAGTTTAATGTTAGTTCAAGGTAAGTTAACTGTGAAGTTTATTAGAGTTTTGTTTATGTATTAAGTAATTCAGGTTTGATTAAATTAAGTGTCAGAGGTTAGGTTTCATTAGGCAGATTTGGTTTGGGATTAGGTTAGACTAGCGCATTTCAAATTGGATTAGGTTAAAGTTTAATTTAGGGCTCAGATTAATTGCGGTAGGGTTACATTAAACGTTGCTGATTAGTTTGAACATGAGATTATGATAGAGTTTAAGGATTATTTTACCTTAGGATAAGTGAAGCTACGGTATCAAGCCACGTCATTAAATAAGGAACGGCGCTTGTTGGTGTGAAGTGCTGTGTCTCAGCAAAAGCCTAGGGCATATAAATTATGTAAAATTTGATGGATGCAGGAGTGTAATGCCAAAGAGCACAGAGAACGGAAGTCACAGAGTGTATAAATCACACGCTCAGTGATAAATTAAAGGCAAGGCAACAGACGCCAAGACGGAAGCTGATCAATCTTCAGATCTTGATATGTTCTACTGCACAGCAAACCTTCCTTTTCTGCTCCAATCAACAAAATTGCAGAGATAAGAATAAAGGAAATGGAACAACCGTCATGAAGCACAATGTTAAAAACAACTGAAGAGAGCTGACTACCCCTCCACTTTCGCTATTCTACTTTTCGGAGTATTGTTAGTAGAGATGGTCGATAGTACTTTTTGTCGATACTCGATACCGTCACTTCTAGTTTCAAGACAAAATACAATGTTGGCAGAGCTGTGTAATGGGAATAAAATTAATTAGATGTACGTATTTAAAAAAACAAAAGTTAAAAACATCAGTTTACTTATTTTTAAACTCTACATTAGATTTTCCGAATTTTCCGAAGCATCGCTCGAAGTCTTTTGTAATTTACGTCCTCCAACGTTAAGTCATATCGGACGGCGAATGAATTGAATGAAATGATGCTCAATAAGTCCAGGCTCCATGGAGCTTAGAGTTACCCGACATTCGTCTTGAAAGATAAGGGAAACCTCCGGAAAAAACCTTATCCAGGTAACTCACCCTGACCGAGATTGGAACTCGGGACCTCTTGAACGTGAGGCAGACATGCTACCATCTACGCTACGGATGCGGGCACACGCTCGATATCAATACCATGTAAGTATCGAGGACCCATCCCAATTTGTGCCCTTCCATAAATTCAACTCGAGCTTTATTACAAGACGTGTTTGTGTGCTTGTTGACATGAAATAGTCTTCAAGTAAATGTGGACAATAAGATCAGTCTTTTAGAGATGTGGTGTAGCTGCAATGCCTCCTTTGTAAAATTATATATAGGCCTTTTATTACTTCTACTATTACGTAAATAAAATAAAAATAAACATCAATAAAGGTCGGTTAGATACCAAACCTGTCTTCCAACAATGCGACACGAAAATCCCTTTACTCCGGACTGCAATGATTTTCAGACATTTTTATTTTCTCGAAAATAACTAAATATTTATTGATCTCCCATAGATTTAAGATATTTTATGACAAACGAAATGTATATACCCATTTCATTTTATTGCATTTTGTATAATTACATAACAAATCGTATCATTAAAGGTCGCCTTAGAGGCAAGGTGCCTTGGAGGACCTGATCCAGATGCAGCCCTTGAGGTCCCTTACCCGTTGCAAACTTTGTTTAAAATATCCTTGTCCCGCTGACAGATATCGCCATTGCCTTCCGCTTTCTCCTAATTGGCTACTAATTTCGTCATCGTAGACCTTGCTTTCACATTACGTGGACAGCTGCAGTAAACGTCATAATAATTGCCAGAAAATAAGTAAAATCAGGCAAATAAAGATGTGAAGGAATGCAAAAATACACGTTTTTAAGGAACCTACTGATACGTTGAATGCTAATATTCAAATATGGCAATTTCAGAAATAAAAGTGATATAAACAACAATGTGATCACTACTGATAAATACACGTGCCATTGAGAGGCATTGTAGGTGAATTAACTGTGTTACGTAATATATTTAATTCATAGGGTTTTGTAACTATGAACTTGACAATGTTAACGCACGTGAGCGTTAAGAAGTATGGGGCAAGCTTACTTGAAACAAGGTTTAGAGCGCTATGTCCCACTCCCCAATACTACAGCCGTTTAGCGCTACGAAGTGTGCACAAGAACCTCTGGAAAATACTGTTGAAAATATAATAACCTCCCTTAGTGAAGTTTGGATCGCTGCATAACGAGAGGAGTATTGAAACACAGTGAATCCAAATAAACAGATTTGATATGTTATAACACTCTCTACTTCAAGATAAACATCTTTTTAAGTGACAGCCAATTGTCTTTGTATGAGAATGTGTTAGGTTTTGGATATGTGTAAGTCGCACGCCACTGTATGTGGCGAGACCGAATGACGCCCGTATCCATGGCAACACGCCGTAAAGCTCCTTATGGCAAGAGCTCTGTCCCAGTGCCGGCCGTTCTTATTTTAATCAAGTCAGTGTTATTCACGAAACACACGCTCCGGATAATTAAACGAGATAAAATCTCCTTACCAAGTGTTAATTATTTGACCTCTTTATGCCTATTAGTGATAATGAGTGTAGCGCATCCTATCGGCGGGCGGCCACAAAGCTTAACTACCTGTACAGCCTGCGACAAAAATACGACGGCGGGGATGTGTTAGGAAAGAAGACGCCGGTTTAATTCTCAGCATAGTCCCCTTCTCCCAACGCTCCGGCCATTGGGGAAATGTGTCGTGTGGAAAGTCGTGTAATGTCATATGCTAACAATTATGGATGCATATGTTTAAAATATGCATGTTTATGGCGTTGTCCATTTACGAGAACTTTGGCGGCAGCTAATACCTACCATAAAGGTCTTAAGTGTAAGTTATCTGATTCCACCGTTTTCTTTACCTTCGATACGTCTGAGATGTGGAAGTATGATACTGATATTTGAGACTTTTGAGTTGGGTAAATGCAGCAGATTCGACTGTCACTGTTTTATTCGAGAGATTTGAGTGTATGGTTGGTATTCAGGAGACAGTTTGTTACTGACCCATCTTTTACCGCGAATTTGTTTTCCCTATCAATTCCTCTCACCTGTTTTATAGTAAGAGAATCTCAGCGAGTTACGATGGACTGGTGTTCCCTTACTCACATTTACTGCCAAAGAAAATGAGTTGATTATCATTAGTGACAGCCAAACTATACATGCGTCAGGAGGGTGTGACAGATCACTACTAAGAGTAAATCTCATACTGCACCAGTACCAAACATCCATCTCATGTGTTTGTAAGGTCCCCTTAGCTATTAAGATGTATTTCCATTAAATTCACACACAAAATTTACTGTTTTCCCAACCTCGAACAGGCTATCATTACACGACATTCAGAGGAGGTTCTTTATAGACCATGCCTCACAAAGAAACAAATGTTGACTATCCACAAACAAAGCAATGTACTCTGTTTATAATATTAGTAACAACAGAGCGTGGGAAACAACCGCCGGGTGTTTGATTATGTTCTTATTGTGAGCGAGGTCCTGCAAACACAATTAATACTGTAGCGTGTGTAAAAACAACATATTCCAAGAGCAAAGGGACAACATTTACATAACTCACCATTTAATATCAAAATAATTTTCGGGTTCATTCTAACCAAGCAGTGACGAGACGTGACTTTCAAAGTGAGGGAAGCTCCAAATAATAATTGTCATTAAAATAAGAGAGAATAATGACTCAAAGAACTAAGGCTACTCTTTAGTACTCTTTCTATTGTACAGTCACACGTACGTCTAGTAGCGAGGCGTGACTTTGAAAGTGAGGGAAGCTCCAAATAATAATTGTCATTAAAATAAGAGAGAATAATGACTCAAAGAACTAAGGCTACTCTTTAGTTCTCTTTCTATTGTATAGTCACACGTAGGTCCAGTAGCGAGGCGTGACTTTCAAAGTGAGGGAAGCTCCAAATAATAATTGTCATTAAAACAAGAGAGAATAATGACTAAAAGAACTAAGGCTACTCTTTAGTACTCTTTCTATTGTACAGTCACACGTAGGTCCAGTAGCGAGGCGTGACTTTCAAAGTGAGGGAAGCTCCAAATAATAATTGTCATTAAAACAAGAGAGAATAATGACTCAAAGAACTAAGGCTACTCTTTATTACTCTTTCTATTGTATAGTCACACGTAGGTCCAGTAGCGAGGCGTGACTTTCAAAGTGAGGGAAGCTCCAAATAATAATTGTCATTAAAATAAGAGAGAATAATAACTAAAAGAACTAAGGCTACTCTTTAGTACTCCTGCTATTGTACAGTCACACGCAGGTCCAGTAGCGAGGTGTGACTTTCAAACTGAGGGAAGCTCCAAATAATAATTGTTATTAAAATAAGAGAGAATAATAACTAAAAGAACTAAGGCTACTCTTTAGTACTCCTGCTATTGTACAGTCACACGCAGGTCCAGTAGCGAGGTGTGACTTTCAAACTGAGGGAAGCTCCAAATAATAATTGTCATTAAAATAAGAGAGAATAATGACTTAAAGAACTAAGGCTACTCTTTAGTACTCCTGCTATTGTAAAGTCACACGAAGGTCCAGTAGCGAGGTGTGACTTTCAAACTGAGGGAAGCTCCAAATAATAATTGTTATTAAAATAAGAGAGAATAATAACTAAAAGAACTAAGGCTACTCTTTAGTACTCCTGCTATTGTACAGTCACACGTAGGTCCAGTAGCGAGGTGTGACTTTCAAAGTGAGGGAAGCTCCAAATAATAATTGTCATTAAAATAAGAGAGAATAATGACTTAAAGAACTAAGGCTACTCTTTAGTACACGTGCTATTGTACATTTACACGTAGGTCCAGTAGCGAGGTGTGACTTTCAAACTGAGGGAAGCTCCAAATAATAATTGTTATTAAAATAAGAGAGAATAATGACTCAAAAGAACTAAGGCTACTCTTTAGTACTCTTTCTATTGTACAGTCACACGTAGGTCCAGTAGTGAGACGTGACTTTCAAAGTTAGGGAAGCTCCAAATAATAATTGTCATTAAAATAAGAGAGAATAATGACTCAAAAGTACTAAGGCTACTCTTTAGTACTCTTTCTATTGTACAGTCACACGTAGGTCCAGTAGTGAGACGTGACTTTCAAAGTGAGGGAAGCTCCAAGTAATAATTGTCATTAAAATAAGAGAGAATAATGACTCAAAAGAACTAAGGCTACTCTTTAGTACTCTTTCTATTGTACAGTCACACGTAGGTACAGTAGTGAGGTGTGACTTTCAAAGTGAGGGAAGCTCCAAATAATAATTGTCATTAAAATAAGAGAGAATAATGACTCAAAAGAAATAAGGCTACTCTTTAGTACTCTTTCTATCGGCCCGGGTTCGATCCCAGACGACCGCAAAGTGAGATTTGTGATGGACAACACGGCGCTGGGGCGGGTTTTCTCTGGGACCTCCAGTTTCCCCCGCCATGTCATTCCACCGGTGCTCCATCTTCATCCCATGTATCACCAGTGTCACCGGCTGCGGTGCCATATGTAGTAAAAGCGGGCGTTAAACACTACACATTTCACTCTTTCTATTGTACAGTCACACGTAGGTCCAGTAGCGAGGCGTGACTTTCAAAGTGAGGGAAGCTCCAAATAATAATTGTCATTAAAACAAGAGAGAATAATGACTAAAAGAACTAAGGCTACTCTTTAGTACTCCTGCTATTGTACAGTCACACGCAGGTCCAGTAGCGAGGTGTGACTTTCAAACTGAGGGAAGCTCCAAATAATAATTGTTATAAAATAAGAGAGAATAATGACTAAAAGAACAAAGGCTACTCTTTAGTACTCGTTCTATTGTACAGTCACACGTAGGTCCAGTAGCGAGGTGTGACTTTCAAACTGAGGGAAGCTCCAAATAATAATTGTTATTAAAATAAGAGAGAATAATGACTAAAAGAACTAAGGCTACTCTTTAGTACTCCTGCTATTGTACAGTCACACGCAGGTCCAGTAGCGAGGTGTGACTTTCAAACTGAGGGAAGCTCCAAATAATAATTGTTATTAAAATAAGAGAGAATAATGACTTAAAGAACTAAGGCTACTCTTTAGTACACGTGCTATTGTACATTTACACGTAGGTCCAGTAGCGAGGTGTGACTTTCAAACTGAGGGAAGCTCCAAATAATAATTGTTATTAAAATAAGAGAGAATAATGACTCAAAAGAACTAAGGCTACTCTTTAGTACTCTTTCTATTGTACAGTCACACGCAGGTCCAGTAGCGAGGTGTGACTTTCAAACTGAGGGAAGCTCCAAATAATAATTGTTATTAAAATAAGAGAGAATAATGACTAAAAGAACTAAGGCTACTCTTTAGTACTCCTGCTATTGTACAGTCACACGCAGGTCCAGTAGCGAGGTGTGACTTTCAAACTGAGGGAAGCTCCAAATAATAATTGTTATTAAAATAAGAGAGAATAATGACTTAAAGAACTAAGGCTACTCTTTAGTACACGTGCTGTTGTACATTTACACGTAGGTGCAGTAGCGAGGTGTGACTTTCAAACTGAGGGAAGCTCCAAATAATAATTGTTATTAAAATAAGAGAGAATAATGACTCAAAAGAACTAAGGCTACTCTTTAGTACTCTTTCTATTGTACAGTCACACGTAGGTCCAGTAGTGAGACGTGACTTTCAAAGTGAGGGAAGCTCCAAATAATAATTGTCATTAAAATAAGAGAGAATAATGACTCAAAAGTACTAAGGCTACTCTTTAGTACTCTTTCTATTGTACGGTCACACCTAGGTCCAGTAGTGAGGTGTGACTTTCAAAGTTAGGGAAGCTCCAAGTAATAATTGTCATTAAAATAAGAGAGAATAATGACTCAAAAGAACTAAGGCTACTCTTTAGTACTCTTTCTATTGTACAGTCACACGTAGGTACAGTAGTGAGGTGTGACTTTCAAAGTGAGGGAAGCTCCAAATAATAATTGTCATTAAAATAAGAGAGAATAATGACTCAAAAGAAATAAGGCTACTCTTTAGTATTCTTTCTATCGGCCCGGGTTCGATCCCAGACGACCGCAAAGTGAGATTTGTGGTGGACAGCACTGTGCAGGGGCGGGTTTTCTCTGGGACCTCCAGTTTCCCCCGCCATGTCATTCCACCGGTGCTCCATCTTCATCCCATGTATCACCAGTGTCACCGCCTGCGGTGCCATATGTAGTAAAAGCGGGCGTTAAACACTACACATTTCACTCTTTCTATTGTACAGTCACACGTAGGTCCAGTAGCGAGGCGTGACTTTCAAAGTGAGAGAAGCTCCAAATAATTGCCATTAAAATAAGAAAGAATAATGACCCAAAGAACTAAGGCTACTATTTAGTACTCTTTCTATTGTACAGTCACATGTAGGTCCAGTAACGAGACGTGACTTTCAAAGTGAGGGGAGCTCCAAATAATTATTGTCATTAAAATAAGATAGAATAATGACTCCAAGAACTAAAACTACTCTTTAGTACTCGTGCTATTGTACAGTCACACGTTGGTCCAGTAGCGAGACGTGACTTTCAAAGTGAGAGACGCTCCAAATAATTGTCATTAAAATAAGAGAAAATAATGACTCAAAGAACTAAGGCTACTCTTTAGTACTCTTTCTATTGTACAGTCACACGTAGGTCCGGTAGCGAGACGTGACTTTCAAAGTGAGGGAAGCTCCAAATAATAACTGTCATTAAAATAAGAGAGAATAATGACACAAAGAACTAAGGCTACTCTTTAGTACTCTTTCTATTGTACAGTCACACGTAGGTCCGGTAGCGAGACGTGACTTTCAAAGTGAGGGAAGCTTCAAATAATAATTGTCATTAAAATAAGAGAGAATAATGACTCAAAGAACTAAGGGTACTCTTTAGTGCTCCTTCTATGATACAGCCACACGTAAATGCTGCTCACAGTACAAGTTTCCCCTCTCCACTCGGACGTTCCCGACCCCACACCGCATGAACTTTTAGCTTAAAATGCAGAGAGTATGCAATTCACACTCTTTTGCTGATAACTTAAAAGTTTACAAGAATTTCCTATTTTCCACCAAAAACTACCAATCTATATAAAACACTATTGCTAATGCTATAATACTATTGCTAACATTTGACTATCACTTAAATCTACTGTATTCCTACAGTACGATAATGTTTATCTTGAAGTAGATAGAGTGGGTAGGGAACCTGGACATAGTATAGGAGAAAGTGTGAAGTAATTAATTAGGAGAGAAGGAGACAGTTGATCGTGATGGATCGGTCTGTCTGGTTTACACAAGCATGCTCTTGGGGTAGTTGCTTCACATTAACCACTTGTGTTATTTGAATATGGATGGCTATTTGTCCAAGAGTGGGGTGAGTTAACCTTCTGATTACACTGGGCAACAATGAACATGTTTCGGGCTTAAAAATGGTGAATTTACATGTATTTCCATCTGCTGAATTAAAAAATCACCATAGAAATGATAGATTAGCTCTTGTTTTGAAGATAAAGTGACATTTGATTTTTAGAGTGAACATTTTAAATTTGGGGGATTTTTTGGGAGTGGGGAGTTGGCACACCTGTCAAATAACAAAACACATTCAGAGAGAAATTTTGGAAATTAAGTGATGCAAAAGTTAAGGAAGGCATTTTTGTCGGACCACAAATAAGAGAACTTGTAAAGGATTCTGCATTTGACCAAATTTTGGAGGGGAGAGAAAAGGAAGCTTGGGAAGCCTTCAAGGATGTTGTTCATTGATTTTTAGGCAACAAAAGAGATGACAACTACAGTTCTCCTGCAAAAATACCGTAACCTTGGATGTAACACGTCCCTTACCACTTCCTCCTAGTTGTGGAGTTGTTAGTGATTATTCCATCCGGACATTTCTGTTATGGAACAAAGATATCAGGGTCGTTGGAGTGAAGTAATGCTTCGTCTTTGTATAGGGATTCTGCGGAACTCCATCACAAGAAACAAGCCAAAAGACGACGTAGTCATGATTCTCTTCAGACACGACCATCTGCCAAGTATTTTACAGCAATTTAGAACTCTTGGCATGTAATTACCAGTTAAAGTAATCAAATGTACTTTCATTGTTGTTAGCATGTATGTAATTAAAATGTATCCTTTTCTCTCAATCCGCGAATATGTAATACTTCCACCTTGTGTATATCATAGAAACTAGAGTTGATAAAAAATGTCCATTGTCATTTGTTTTTCTCAACCTAAAATTAGCCTCACGAAGTGCTCGAAACATTCAACAACGTTTTGAATTTCTGCAAGTTGGACTTTTAATGCTACGAACCCACAAAGTCACAATATGGTGAGCTGCCCATGATGACAATGGATTAGGATGCCACGTGGTCAGATCGTGCACGAGGGAATAATTCAGACGGAACTTATGCTTTTAGGAGAGGTCGGGATTTTACTAATGCATTTTCTATGAAGGTTAGGTATGACTAGAATATGGGAACTACAGTTTTAGCAATAAAAAGTTTTAATGAAATAAGATGGTCATTGGTCATTACCTGGAAAGTACAGCTCATAATGAAGACCTAGTCAGGAGAGCCTCCCGTACCAAAGATGGTCACAGGAGTGGGGAATTACGTCACAGTATTGTTGAAACAGAAACGTATTGTTTAAATGGAGTAAGGCGTGTTTCCTTCAAAAATTCACGTCAAAGTCTAATTGATGTTTCATTTTTGAGTTTTGATATTCAAGATAACGCTTTTCACACATGCGTGCACGTTTTTCTAAATACTTTTTCTTTAAGCATTGAGAACAGCTCAAAACCTGTATTTTCAGCGAAATGCAGTGCTCAGTTGCGTTAACTTCTGAACCTTACTATATAGGGTGTCTATGAAATCTTTTCAACATTACAACTTGTTATAGAATGGAAACTATTACAGCTAGATTTGTCTGGTTTGTGGCAGATAACAGACAAGCTCTTCAAGTTTTATTTTGTTTGTTTGTAGTGTAAGTTAAGATGCCCTCAAATCAGAAGAAAGCGCTATGTGTTCTATGTTGCCATGAGACACTCCTCGGTGGAGGTTTAGGAGGAATATGGACGGACCCTCCAGATCACAAGTCTATGTTGCTTGGTACAAAGTTTAAGAAGACTGGAAGTGTAACCTCCGGTTCACGGTCAGGACTTCCAACCGTATAGTAGCTGCGTTCATTCCATCCCAGACGACGTCAGAGCTTTCACTTGTGACCACGGATCCTCACATACAAGAGGGTCTTCCACCCTCATACATATGGGGTGGTCCTTCTCACTAAATTCACCAAGTTAAAGCGCTGTTGCGATGTTTTTCTAGTGTCCTCAGAAATTAGCTTAGACTGTGCAAATGAGTGTTAATTAAGCTTATATTTATAGAAGTTACATAGTGTTTTATTTAGTCTAATTAGTGTAGTTTTATAAATGTATTAGTGTTTAATAGTTATTAGCGTTTAGATGTGGAGATCGTGGTAATCGAACCTGACATGGATTTCCATTCATACTTGTAGCAGTATTTCTAAACTTTCTCGAGTTCTAAAGCGTTTATGACATATTCAATTAATGTTCGGAATGTACTTGATTACTTATTGAAATTGTGTTTAACAGAAGATCCCCCCCCCCTAAAAAATACCCCGCTTAACTTTATTCAAACTTGTAAAATTAGCAGACATCCTTCTAAAAAACTTCCAGCATTTAAAAAGAGTAATAGATTTTCCGTACTAGTTTTTCTTTAATTCCTTAGTTAGATTTTTTACTTTTGAGGTATTTACTGCTTTGTTAAGTCAACTGAAATTTGATTCACTACCTGTAGCTGCCATAGAATAAAGGAAAATGTTTTAGGATAAATCGGCTCACGATTGCAGTAAACAAAGCTCTAACGTGTAATCTTTTTTTATAAATTATTATTAACTAGCAGAATATCGAAAGTGCTTCTTTAATTTGCAGTAAATATCCCTTGAAAATTCATGCACAATGATGTAATTTATCCATTTTAAAATTGTAATGATGGTTCTACAACAAGGTATCGAAATGTTTTACTAAGCTTTCATAGGATATTATGCTAATACAAGGGGCGTCCAGAAAGTAAGTTCTGTTTCAATTTACCTCCGCTGCAGCGCTGCGATCGCATTTGCGCACATGCGCGGTAGACGCTTTGTATCAAATAAATGTGTAGTGTTTAACGCCCGCTTTTACTACATACGGTACCGCAGGCGGTGACACTGATGATGCACGAGATGAAGATGGAGCACCGGTGGAATGAGATGGCGGGGGAAACTGGAGGTCCCGGAGAAAACCCGCCCCAACGCCGTGTTGTCCACTACAAATCTCACTTTGCGGTCGCCTGGGATCGAACCCGGGCCGCCTTGGTGAGAGCCAAGCGGTCTAACCACTGAGCAACGGCGTGGCCTGCTCTGTATCAAGGAGAAGAAACGTGCGCCAGTGTGAGATTGCTGTCAGCTTTGTTGTGCTTGTTTACAATTTCGGTGTTGATTGAAAATCCTGCCGCTTGTGAATGCTAGGAAAGTGAAACCAATTGAAATTTATCGTCAAATTTGCGATGTCAAAAGGTGTTGTGTTTCTTCACGACAACGCACGACCACATACTGCAAATGCGACGAAAAACATCATACAGGGATTTGTCTGAGACGTGTTTGACCACACCCCGTACAGCCCTGATCTCTCTTCTAGCGACTTTCATCTATTTTTGCATCTCAGATCTTTCCTTGGTGGTCAACACTTCAACAATGACAAAGAGCTGAAAGAAAATGTTTCCAACTGGTTGAAATGTGTGTAGTGTTTAACGCCCGCTTTTACTACATACGGCACCGCAGGCGGTGACACTGATGATACATGAGATGAAGATGGAGCACCGGTGGAATGAGATGGCGAGGGAAACCGGAGATCCCGGAGAAAAGCCATCCCAGCGCCGTGTTGTCCACGACAAATCTCACTTTGCAGTCGTCTGGGATCGAACACGGGCCGCCTTGGTGAGAGCCAAGCAGTCTAACCACTGAGCCACAGCGCGGCCCCCCAACTGGTTGAAGACACAGGCAGCAAACTTCTATGAAGAAGGTATACAAAAACTTGTTCCTCGCTATGACAAATGTCTGCAAAATTTCGGCAGTTATGTGGAAAAGTAGTTTAAGAGTTGTAGAATTTTGTACAATAAATAATTTTTCTGTATCTGTTCATAATTTGATTTTATTACCAAACAGAACTTACTTTCTGGACGTACCTCGTAATAGGCAATATAATTACTATACCATAACAGCATATGTAATATATCTCTTTTCAGTTGTTATAAAGAGTTGTAACGTTATGTATTATTATAGGAAACATTAATTACTTACAATTTATATGAAAAGATCAATAACTATTTCGTAAAGTGAATTTAACTTTGTTTTTTTTTTTCTCTCTCTTCTAAACGTTATTTTAAACAACGGCAATCCTAGCTCTAAACACGTAGCTAACATTCTTTACCCCGCCAACTAGGTAAGTGTATCATAAGATGTTTGACATTGTGCTTAGGGGTTAGAACAGTTTTTCCGTAGAAAGTCAGCCGCCTGGGGTTGCTTTCTACGTAGTCACTATAACAGAAGCGAGGGTTGAGGTTTTGCAGCATTTCAATGAAGTCCTTCCAAGTCTACTCGACCTGCATCTCGTGAATCCGGAGTTCCACGGTCCAACGTTTATAACGCAAATTCATCTTTTTGGTTATGAAGTTCAGATAAGAAGCTGTGTAGCTAGATGACAACCCTCGCCATACTGCTTTTGCATTGGATACTTTACAGAGAATTGACGAGTACGTGCAGCATGTCTACTTCTCAGGCGAGTCTACCTTCCATACAACTCACAAAATGCTCATGTTGTCATGGAGTAGCCCAAAAGTAAATGTCTGCTATAGCTTAATGCATAACAGGGTTATTCGTCCCTTCTTTTTTTTTTTTTTTTATTGAGAACTCAGTAACAGCTAATAGTTGGACATGTAAGAACTTCAGATTGTACAACTTGATGTGCAAAACACACCGCCATATTGGGGATTAAACTTTAAGAGTTGCCGAAATGCATATTTCCTAACAGATGGTTTGGGCGCGATGGTCGAACACTCTGGCCACCAAGATCCTCAGATATAAACCTCCTGAACTGTTTTCTTTAGGGTTATGTAAAGGACAGGGTATATACAACATGTGTACCTTTATGTGAACACTTTGAGAAGAAGGATAACTGATCACCAACGAAATGCTGTAGAATGTGTGGCGAGAAATTGAATATCTTATGTAATTTACGTCCTCCAATGTTAAGTCATATCGGACGATCAATGGAATGGGTGAAGTGATGCTCAAAGGAGCCCAGGGTCCATAGAGCTTAAAATTACCCCACATTTGTCTTTTAGGATAAGGGAAACCCCCGGAAAAAACTTATCCAGATAACACCCTGACCGAGATCGAACTCTGGACCTCTTGAATGTGAGGTAGACACGCTACAATCTATGCTACCGGGGCGGACAAAATATCCCGTAGTTGTTTTGAAGACGGGCATGTGGAAGTGTACTGACAGTGTGCTACAAACTTTGAATGTTTGTGTTTCATCTGTCACAAATCACACAAATCCCTGTGAATGTGGGATACAGTATATAGGACAAACCGGAAGGACCATCGCTACTAGAATAAACGAACATGAACGGAGCATTCGTTTAATGCAACCTGAGAAGTCTGGGCTGGCAGAGCATTGTTTTGATAACGACCTAGACGACCATCTTGGCAAAATGCAACAGTTACTGGGGGCAGAGATTAAGGAGGCTCTGGCCATTTCCTCTGAAAGGAGCACAGTTAATCGTGATGCTGGATTTGGAAACCGGCCTTAAAATGGAAATCCGTCGATTGAAGAAGCAAAGATCAATACAGCTTGATAATGAAGTCAAATAGTTGCGTTTCTTTGACACAATTTTCTATACTCACGCCATCTTCTGAGCTGGCATTTAATGTACTGAAAACAGTCTTTTGTTCAACAATGCGAATTTTGATAGTGTTTTGTCTTTGTTTATAGCTGTGTTATATCCAGTGTTTCATTAGTGGTTATAACATTTAATAAATATCGTGATGATGGGAGAGATGCACACTCCCGAAACATTGATATCTAATCATCTTTTCACCTGGCTTGTTGCCCGAGACGAAAGTGAGGTGCAACTTTAATAGTTCTCAGTTAATAGGAAGTTGTAATGTTGGAAAGGCTATTACCGGAACAATAAGGAAATACAGAGTACCTACGTAATGTATAGCGACATTCTCTGCACATGCAAGTAGAAGAGGGGATACGTTATTCCAATGTTGCAGTGTTAACATTTATTGGTGTTCGATAGGAAGCCGTGAATCAATACGCCTTCCGCTCTGGCGGAAACTTTGTAAATGAGATGTGTTAGTTGGCAATTTGTCCCTTTATTGCTCAACTGTTTTATCTGACACAATAGAAATGTTCTAAATTATTGGGAAATGGTCGATGGCTTTAATTTTGGGAAGCAGCTCAACTGTGAATTTTGTATAGACTCTAAGGCAGTATTAGGAAATACATGTTACCGTCAGACTGTTTTATGTTTATTTAACGTCTTTTTCGGACGATGAATGACGGGTGAAATGTAGTTGAAACGAGCCCAGGGTCCATAGAGCTTAGTTACCCGACATACATCTTTCACGGTATTACATGTTATATAAATAATTCACCCTGATCGAGATTAGAACTGAGGCCCTGACGCTGTAAAAGAGTCGTAAGTGTAACAGTGTAATATTTATACAACGTTGTGAGATTTGCACTGCACTAATATGGTTGTTAATTGTCTGAACGAAATTTAACGGCATTGCTTTACACATTTGAGTGAATGATATCCTAAATGTAATTAGGCATTGATTACTGAATGAAACAGTGTTACAAAGATTAAACTTTGACCGAACTTTTGCTAAGTTATCTTGTTTTCTATAAGAAATCTAATGTAAGCCTGACCCTTGATCGAGGTAAACAGTTACAGAACAATATAGAAAATGTCTAAAAGTGGTTTACTACGGCTTAAGGGAATGCAGCTGAACTATTTAAGCGAACCACAATTTGCTAATGTCATATTTAGACGTAGGAAGTTTGTTTCCCTCTACTGTCTCAAGATGAGGGCTGTGTCATGGCTGATTGTTGACAAGAATCCCCTTGCATCACGATAGTAGTACAACTATGGAAGTTAAAGATGAAGAAAAACTCTGATATGAGGCGGAACCTAATTATGGGTCACTATAGGCCAGAAAATGGAGGACTTTATTTGTCCTTTCCTACCTTTTTAGCTTATTTTTATTTAAATGTTACTTTTTGGAATTTTTATTTTATTTTTTTTACTTTTTAGCTATATTTTTACTTTTTTACGCCGATATCTCACAATGATGAAACATGGATTCACCACTATACACTCGAATCCAAGCAGCGGTCGAGATAGTGAACAGAAGCTGCTTCTTCAGCTTCAAAGAAGACGAGGACGGTGTCATCGTAGGAAAGTTCATGGCGTCAGTGTTTTGGGATGCCAAAGGAATTTTGTTGATTGACTATCTTGAGAACGGTAAAATCATTATTGGAGGATACTACTCTCAACTTGTAACCAAACTGGATGCAGGCATTCGTGAAATCAGACACGGGTTAAACAACAGAAAAATCGTTATCCATCAGGCCACAAAAGTGTTTTGGCGGTGGAGATGTGAACTATGAAGGGTTGCAACATCCACCCTCTTCCGTCGGACTTACATCTTCCTCGCGAGTAGGAGCTGAAGAGGCAATTGCGGATTGTCGCGAAGCCGTTATCTACGATAGCGCGGCTAGTGTACACAAAGAGTCGGCAAATAAAGATAGCTCAGATAAAGGATTAAGTTACACTTCTGGAAGGTTCGGATTTCGTCATTCGATTTTTATTTCAGAAACATGTAGTGATTGTATAAAACAGTCTCGAATTTTGAATGAGGTATTTAAGGAAGTGACGAATCGCGAGTCGTGAGCAGTAGTAAACAGCTGTGAAATGTGTAACAAGAGTGTTGTTTGTTACTGCCATCGACCTTGGTAAATTGTGCTGTATGTGACGTAATGTTGTTACGTGAGAATTGAACAGTGTATTTCTACGGAAATAAAGAACATTTAGAATATCTGCAGCTCGGACTTTTAATTCTACAAACCCTTTCCAGAGAAATACACTAGACATTGGAACACCGCTGGACAAAATGTATTGATATTAGAGGAGTTTTTGTTGAATAAAACTACTTTGAAAGCATGACTTGTCATTTTTCACTATCAGGCCGAGAACTTTTAAGACCGCCCTCGTAACGTTCAAGTAAATACTTAGCACCAAAAAGCTTCAAAATCATTATTTTAGTAAATTCAGGTTAAAATATTAACAAATGCGAGACCACGACCCAGGGATGAGCTAGAGGAAGGCCGGGAGACGGAAATTGAATCCTTTATACATCTATTACATCTTCAAAATTGTCAAATCTCATCATCCCCTAATAAAAACAAGAGCAAAATTCCAGAACTAAATTAAAAATACAAAATTATTTATCATAGTGAAACTTCAACACGTAACGCACACTCGTTCCATTACAAAGTCAAAGAGAATGTACACATTGTGACAAAATTCAATATATAAATTTCATTTGTCTTAAACACATAGGGCCGTATTCATACTTATCACCTTGTTCTAGACTATCTTCCGACTAACTTGGTCTAACTTTTTGGTATTCATAGACGATAAAAAGCCTAGGATCAAGTATAGCCGTGTACCAGCACGGAGCAAAGGTAGAAAGGTTCATGTGCGCATGCGCGAGTCTTATAGAGTGCTAAACAAATCACAGAATACATACAAGTTTATAAATGTCTGTGGTAGTTTCTCAGCTGTTTCTTACTCATTGTTTCGGTTACTGCTGTTGTTTGAGGTTAGGTAACAAAGTTTGGTGTGCTGGGAATATGGATAATATGAAGAAGCGTGGTATCAATTGGTCAGAGGAAGACAAATGACTTCTCTAGTCCAAAAAAGAATGAACATCGTAGAAAATAAATCCATGTCAACGAACACAAATATGAGAAAGGAGGAGGCATGGAGTTTGCTGATAATGTGACTTACTGATGAAGGTCAGTAGTGTTGTCTTACATAATACCGAAGTGTCAGGCCTCGGTTATCGTCCCTGACGTACAGGTTAGGACGTTCACTTTACTAAACCTGTATCTGCAGTAATTTCTATTCTTGGTAGATAAATTTTCCTCCGTTGTCTTATTTCACGAATTCTACGCACTACAGCTACATTCATCACTTCATTGTCGTCCATGTCGTAAAGATAGTCCACCTTTAATCTACCCCTCGGAGGCAGACCAAAATTTGAGCTGGATCAACGTGTTTAGTCCTTGGACTATCGCTAATCCCGGTTTATGAATAACAAAATCGATGATCCACCGTTAGTCCAAGTTGGTCCGGACCAAGTCTGACTATGAATCCGGCTCATATATTTTAATGTAAATTAATGGGGAATTTTTTTATAGAAATGTCTGTAAAGACTAATTTGAGTTTTGGGTATATTAATTTTGCATCCTTAAATATCCTTATGTTGTTCACAGATTAGGCACATATAGACCTTTTAATAAATATTCACCAACTCTGAAAACGTGTATTGATCTTTTGAGTGAAATGCAGTAGTTATACAGTAACACTGTGTTACGAGTGTTTGTTGCCAACACAGTCATTTGTCAGGATTATACGAGCGCCGCTGTACCCCACGACTTCTTTTATGTCGGTAAATCTGCTGATATGTAACTGTCGGTTTTGAGGTCGTGACTTTGGAATCTGTGTTTTAAAATTAAATACCTTTTCCATATCATCATTAAATCAATATTAAAGAGAACGTACTATCTGCAGAACGGTACAGTTTTATTTGCTCATTTTAAGTGTGAAGTAAGTTCCCCAAGAAGAAGAAGAAGAAGACAGCCCAGTAAATGTGTGTGACAGGCTGGATATTAGGTTAGCGGATATGGTGCCTGAGTGGTTGGGTAACCTGGTTATGATTTTCCCATTACTAGGCACCACGGGGTGTCTCCTTCCTTTATCATATAACGTGCACACTTCTTTGTCTCTGCTTATGTACTTCACGCAGCGATGAGGCGTGACTTTCAAACATCCAAATAATAATTGTCATCATTAAAATAATAGAGAATAATGACTTATAGAAGTAAGGCTACTCTTAGAGTTAACCGACATTCATAAATGAGGTTAATGGAAAACCCAAGAAAAAGTATTATCCATGAAACTCCTCCGGATCGGGATTCGAACTCGGGACTTGTTGAACGTGAGGCAGAGACTCTACCAACTACAGTATGACGCAGGCATTTTATTTGTCATGTAGAGTTATGTTTTATTCCTTAGTAGTCAAATATATTCGGGTAAGTAATAAATTTGTTCCACACTGTAAGCAGTATATTACAAAAGATCTACGGAGCATAAAATGCACATTTAAGGAGTTAGTGCATAATTAACTAATTTGTGCACATATT
This sequence comes from Mantis religiosa, assembly GCA_030765055.1. NCBI lineage: Eukaryota > Metazoa > Arthropoda > Insecta > Mantodea > Mantidae > Mantis > Mantis religiosa. Next base: position 1,551,730 of record CM060956.1, read on the forward strand.
TTAGTTTTTCAGCAATGATTCGTACAGATATTTAACCCTAATATTTTAAGAAGAGAAAGATAGCAGAAGATGTCTCTTTTATTGCACATTATGTGGGATTTTAGCTACTGTAAATCGCCGAAAAATGAGAACAACTAGCACAACAATGAGCACTTCCTGATATATGCCACTCAAATTAAACTGAATAACGATCAAGAATTATACGGTTTATCATTAAGTTCAGCAAGTATGCTTTACAGATGTTTGTTATAGAGGAACATAACAACTGAGGTAGCCCTGGACGGCTCCTGTAACTAAATATGACAGGATAACTCTAACACAAATTGAGTATAAGTGTGATACTGGTAATCACTCGTCTGGGCGTTTGTACTGGAGAGATCTTGTTGCAGTCTGCGCTTGAGGCGAGTTGCATAAACAATGCGCATAAAGTATTGTTATTTGTGTTCAAGGGTTTATTAACCTGGTTTAGTGATAATTTGGAATGTTTAGCAGCCTTCTTTGTATGAGTTTGATGGTCAGTTGCTTTTCGGACCTTCGTTTGTTTTGTTGTTTTACAGTTTGTATTACCATATTTATGTCTAAGTCACATACATTTGTAGTAGATTTAACATATACAGCACTACTTACGGTTTGTATGAGAAGATCATCTTCGTTCATTGCGGGGGAGTTAACATGTACCAGCACACGCAGTGTGCCCAAATTCTTTACGCCACTCACACAATTTCAATTTTATTTACGCTTTTACCGCAACTTAATAGCAATATGTAGTTGTTAATGCACTTGGAAATACATAAATCACTTCTTACAAAGCAATTTACCACAAATAATAAGCAGCTCGAGCTAAAGTCACGGCCACCTAGAACTATCATAAAGCTCGGTAATATTGCAGGCGTTCTTGGTCCCCTCCTCTTTCTCACATACATCAACACCCTACCTGTACCTATTTGCTGATGTTACATCCAAGAGACATGCCATTGCAGTCCAGAGAGCATAGCACTATGCAGACATATTAACTGTCTGGTTTATCACCTGGTGCCTGAAGATTAATGCCACCAAATCTCAGGCTGTCACATTCACCCGTCGTACACTCCGCCTGGCAGGAGCAGAAGTACATTGGAAACACCACGTCAACAAGATAGCCAACAGAGTGTCCAGAAAAATGGCAATGCTCTACCCTCTTTATAACAAAAAATCACCAATGACCCTCAGCAGCGAACTACTCACCCTGACATATACATGCTCAGTCTGGGGAGCTGCAGCAAAGAGACACATCCACAAGCTACAAGTCCTGCAGAACCGATACCTTCGGACAGCAACATACCCAACGACAACATACATTACGACTTATCCTTCCCCAAAATCACTTACTACATCCTTCAAATCTCCCACAATTTCTACAGCAAACTCCCAAACAGCTAGAGGCCTCGGGGAGTACGACCTTGACCCAGGCTAACATACAGAACAAACATGACTAATAGAACTGCTGAATTACTATACACCAGCATCTACCCACCGTCAACCACAATGCCAGCAGAATGGCAAGAAGTCGAAGGTCCCTCCTCTTAGGAGAACGGTTAACCTTCAACGACACCTGCTACTGTGTGTGCTGTTAATGTTACAGACGATGACATCTCCAAGAATTAAAAAGTGTTAATTTCATTAACTTTGAAGCTTGTAATAATGTACTGCTGAAGTATGAGCAGTAGGAAAGGGAATATTAAAATGCCGAAGGGGAAGAGCAGAAAGGGTTATTTGTGTCAACAGTAAATGCTAAATATAGCAAGGTTTTAGTTTTGTATTTACAGTATATTTTAAAAATCAATGTTATATAAATCTGAGATGTAGTTATGAGACTACCTTAATATAATAAGAGCCATTTAAAACATTCGAGAGATGTTCCTGTTATGGGCGGTCTGTCGCATCGTAGGAAGATACGCCAGCGAAATGTCTATATTCAGTTGTTGAGTAGAATGTCTAGCTGCATTATGTAGCATTGTCGCCGAGAGTGAGATTGTTTATCCGTTATTTGGAATAATCATAAGTGTAACAAATTATAAAGCAGATAAAGTAGCGTTTGCTAAGCGAGCTGGTGTGTGTGTGTGTGAAGAAGGGCGACGAGGAACATTACAAATACTGCAATAAAAACTTTCCCACAAAGACAATAAAACAAAGTAAGAACAAAAAGGCGGTTACTGCATTGAAACTGTAAAAGGACAGATATATGTATGTCTACTCTCTGCAGTGAAGCACGTGTGTAGGGTCTAATAGGACAGGCTCTTCTTATAGGTCTTTTGAAACCTTAGTGTTACAAAACAGTGAGCACATCATTTTCCGTAAAATATGCTGGCACGTTGGTATTTTCCGGTTTTAATGGGACTATTCAATGTGGCAGGAAAGTTAATCCTACAAGGAAAGGTTGTTATGTTTGGAAAATATGTTAAACTTTCTCATTAACGCTCGTAATTAACAACTGATTAATATAAAGTTCGGAAACATTGAAAATCTAAACCATTTTGCAACTTAATGTTCATAATAGTGTGACTTTGTAGGTTCGTGAAATTAAAAGTCCAGGTTACAAACACTAAAAATTGCTCTTTATTTCGGTAGACACACACTTTGATCAACCCTTACAGTAGCATAATTACGTCATATACACAATACAACTTGCAAGGTTATCGACCACAAAGTTCACACAGCTGTTCACGCACACGAGTACAATTAACAACAGTTCCCAGTGACAAGCTGCGGCTTCCTTTTTATAGCTTACCTACTATTCCGGAAATTTGTGGAATGTTCTCGAACAATCAAGACGGCGCTAGAAGAAAGATGAACTCTCCAGAAATCCATCTCCTTCCCCCACCGTTTCAGCGAGCCTTTAACTGCGCACTGCACTGCCCCTCTCTTTGAACTCGTCGGTCGCGCCACCTCACGACAATGCTCGCAACAATAGCATTGTACCGGTCTTGGTATTGTACTTGGTCCGTATTTCAGTGTGACTTGATAACCTATTTCAGTAAAACCACTTGGTCACATTGTCACATGAACCAGTTCCATTATTCACTGGAACTTCACTTTGACCTAGTTTCAATGAACTTGTCACTTCACTAATAGAACTGCTTCTAATGTTCACTATTACTTCACTACTTGAACTAGTTCAATTGTTCACTGGATGCATTGGGAAGTCATACATTGCAGTGATTCCTCAATGCTTCAAAGAATACTGTACGAGATTTATAGCTGGTAAAAGCTCAACTCGCACAGTTTGGCGTTTTGTCAAAAACTTTCCCCTGTCTAAAAACTGTTGACTGTAACTTCAGTTTGATCTAGTGGTAATGAACTTCTCAGTTCACTAAAACAAGCTGGTTCTACTGTCCACTGTCGCCTCATTAATATGAATAATTCCAATGTTCACAATCACTTCACTATTTGAACTATCTCCATTGTTCACTGTTACTTCACTAATCTGAATTAGTTCCACTGTTGACTTAAGCTTCACTAATGTGAACTAGTTCCTTTGTTAACTTAAGCTTCACTAATGTGAAATAGGTCCACTGTTGACTTAAGGTTCACTAAGGTGAACTAGTTCCACTGTTGACTTAGGCTTCACAAATGTGAATCAGTTCCATTGCTGATTTAAGCTTCACTAATGTGAACTAGTTCCACTGTTGACTTAAGCTTCAATAATGTGAACTAGTTCCACTGTTGACTTGCGCTTCACTAATGTGAACTAGTTACACTGTTGACATAAGCTTCACTAATGTGAACTAGTTCGACTGTTATCTTAAGCTTCACTAAGGTGAACTAGTTCCACTGTTGACTTGCGCTTCACTAATGTGAACTAGTTACACTGTTGACATAAGCTTCACTAATGTGAACTAGTTACACTGTTGACATAAGCTTCACTAATGTGAACTTGTTCGACTGTTATCTTAAGCTTTACTAATGTGAACTAGTTCCACTGTAGACCTAAGCTTCACTAAGGTGAACTAGTTCCACGTTCATTCAGGCTTCACTAATGTGAACTAGTTCCAATATTCACCTTTACTTTATTCGTGGTATAACGAAATACCCCCAATTTGGGCTGTTTTGCTATTTTTCTGGACGGTTCACTCTCTTTGTAGTAGAATATAGGAAGTCTCTTGCAGTGTACCGTGCCATAAACTCGCTCAGAGAACAGCGCTCGATAGCTGGTGACATTTCTGCGACGTGTTTACACTCTGTACCAGGCATTCGCATTTACAATATGTTTTCATGTTTTGTACTTAAGATAAAACCTATAGATTATGTTTCTAAACTTGTTCACTGATAAGAATCATACAAAACCCAGATAGATTGTTTGTCACGGTATTTGAACCTCCAAAGACCATACCACTCAGTACTTATACAATATTATTAGAGGCAGTTTTGATAAAATAAAGGAATACCGTACATGGAATACCTACAGGGGAATGTGTTGAAAACTTTCAGGTTGTGAGCTTCCTTCCTTCCTTCTGACATACGCTGTTCACACACACCGAGAGATGATGTGTCTATTGTACCCTTGATATTGAATTTATAGCCAGGAGACGTGCTTCCATCACGTGACATGCTCACAAAATCGAACGTATTCTCTACTGGCTACTCAATATACAAGATAAACATTTCATTCTCTGATATTTTCAATCAAATTGCTTAGGGCACGTTTTGAGAACATATGAAGTAATTCTTTTTGCCTGTTATGTTTCAATTGGAGGATATTTCTTGAAACTGTTGAGTTTTATGCTTGGAAGATTTGAATACACAGACTTTCTTTACATCTAAATTTATAGTTGTATCCTGAAGGCCTAAAAAGCATTTGTTCGTACAACGTTGCAACTTCTTCGCGGTCCCTTAGTTGTTTAAATGTCCTGTTTTACCGAGTGTACACCGGCAGCATGTATAAGCCTGTTGAGTCCAGAGGTTCTACTCCCATTAGTCCTGGACACGTAGGACCAAGACCAGGGCCTGTTTCAACCAGGGAGTATCCGAGATGTCTCAAAGGGCACCCGGCGTCCTCTGTGGGGCTTTCCATAGGGCGAGACCTGGGTCACTAACAAGGCCCCCCCCCCCATCTGGTCCAAGGACACAAGACGGGATGGAAGTGGATACGCCACTTACGTGCGCCAACTCCAAAATGGGAGGGCTACCGATTAACCTTGGTAGGGCCGCCTGGTGATCTAGCACACCTTCTACTAGCTATGCTGGCTAGTATCCGGGAATATTGATGGCTTCCCTCAACCCCACGGGTATCGAGAACCACTGCCCCTCGAGTCCAACCCAATCCGAACAACTCCCAATCAGGCAGGGGCTCGGCAGTTTGGCTCGAGGTTCCTCTAGTAACGTGAGAGGTACCACGAATGCTAGGGGTCCGCAGCGCTCGCACCACGGCAGCTGAAGGGGACGGATCCCCTCCCCTACGGGGTTGTTAATCTGACAACAATATTTACAAAGTTGTCAAAAATAAAAGTAAATTGTATATTGTTACTTACTTTACCGTATGATGTATGCAGGAACCGCCGCGCCAACTTCTGTAAACAAAACAAATGACAAATGAATGTATATACTGACCATAGCCATACAACATTTTTAAAGTTGCTACGAATGTATCCATCCTATTGTGGAAAATATTTCTAACAGAGGAAGGTTGTATTTCACCTGAAAGTTCTCTGATGAACATCTGAAAATAGCTGTTTTGAGTAATATATAAAAAGGAACTTTAGAAAAGGTTTTCCTATGTAGTGAAAATAAATGAACATAAAAGAGTTTGATATTTTTGGTCGGTATCTTTCAGAGATGCGGCATGAACAATCAGTCTTATCTCTCAACTTCATGAAACACTTTTTCAAATGTTTGATTTTATGAAAAAAAAAAAAAAAAAATCTAACGGTTTCCATTAAAATATCATATGTTAAAGATATGATCACTAAAAGAAGTATATATTGAATTTTCTGCAAATGTGGTCAATTTTTAGTAACATAAGCTATATATCCGTTACTAATTATTGAAATTCTTCAATATTTTGTCGATATTAAGTTTGAAAAGATAGAATCCGATTCAAAATCTTAATGCCGTAGTCGGGATTTGAACTGGTTGCTCTGGTCACGTGCTAACACCCTTCTACAAACACATCACAAATTCGTATCTATAACTTTCCTTAATGTTGTAGGTACATGTTTATCACAATTACTTGGGAAAAGCATTAATGTCAATTGTTATGGGCGGATAGAAATATCAACCTTAACAAACTATCCTTACAAATGTGTATTTCAGGTTAATCATTATGTTATTGTAGTTACTGTACCCTTTAAGTGATAGTCGTTATGCTATGTCTTTGCATGGCCAAGAGATAGAAAAAAGTGAATAACGACAACCTATTTTAGAAAAGCTTTAGTATTGGAAAATTGTGACAAATGACAAGCTATATCTCGAAAAATCATTCGTTTATAAAACAAAGTGACATAACTTTGGTATTAATACAAGATCTGCAATTTTTATGTAGTAACATTTTGTCTATCTCTTACAGTTTATCAGGTTATTTAACTTGTCGACGAACGTTCCATTTAAAATGTAGTTTGTCTTCTTGACAAAGTTCAGAAGCACACACACAGTGGACCGTGCTGTAAAGGTATTTTATTAGGTTCAGGGGTTGTTAAAACGTGTATTTGCGGTGAAATGTTGTATCTGTCCCATATTCAAGAGGTGAGCTATCTAGCTAAGGTTTCTTTGCCAGGTTATCCCTTATCCAGGAAGTTGAATGTCAGTTTGATTTGAGGAGTATTTGGCTCGTTTTATGTTTAAAGCACCTACTTACTGTAAGTACGAAGTAAACAGAGCAAAGCGGTTTTTACCTTAGATGTAAATATTTTTGGATGACTTTGTAAAGGAATGAATGAAGGAAGGAAGGCATGTTGCAATAACAGAAGTACATTAAAGAAAGTTTGTTGAACAATCTGCAACCGCACACAGCCGCCAGCTGCAGATCGATATAGCACAAGGGAGGTATAACTTTGCATGCAATATTCACTTCATTGAACCAGAATCGCTTCTCCGTGAACCAAGCCAATACCTTCTTCTTTTTTTGGGACATCATCCCTGGGGTAGTTTGAAAACATTCATCTCGGTCCAGTTGCTTGGTGTACATGTCAGTGTCCACCCCCTCCCCCGGAACTGGGCCGGATGAAATACCTCGCAATTGATACGTCAGGCTATATCTGCAGATCTGGTCCATGTTTGACTGGTTGGAGTAGAGTTCGGGAGGTTCTGGTCGATGTGTTCAGAAGTGCTGTACATTCTGAATGTTAACCGACAACATTACACTGGCTCATTTGTACAGTACTAAACATTCACTTTTACATCTGGTTAAGTTGATTAGAGGTGATGTATTTCACATTGATTGTCATTGTGCTACAGTACACTTGTTGTGCACCTCATTTCAGGCTTTCTGTCCCAGGTTGGTATATGGATAGGTAGAGGTGGACTAATTCCGTGGCTTCCACGTTAGCCTGACTTAGACTCACTAATTTGTTATTTATAATCTTTCGTTTATACAACTCCAGGTCAAGATGTGGAGATTCTTCGTGCTCGTGTTTTCCAAAGACGCGAAATTCTCCAGACCTGAGTACATTGGGAAGTCCATGTGACGGCAGATTGACGGACACACTAGGGCTAATGGAGGGCAGTTTGAACAGTTCTGTGAGTTCCTCTTTTCCCACGGTTCTTTCATTGAGTGTTGTAGTGGGGTCAGCTGTAGAAAAAGTGTTCTAAAAAGAAAATACACAATTTTTGGACCTATGTTCATATGACATATTTTACCCGGTACACGAAAGAAATGTTTTGTAAACTTGTTTACGTGCTGTTTTGTTAGAACCTGTAAATAGAACTTATCAGAATATAATTTATGCACAATAGTATTTATATTTGTGCAGTAGATGGTTTCTGCGATGTTTCTCCTTACTTGTTTGTATTTTCTGATAGATACACTCTTATGAAATCGGAAATCTTTATCCTTTTCTTTTAAGCTCTTGAACTGAAAGAAGACAGAATGCCAAACGAACCAGCTCTTAGAATATTTGACTATCTCTTAGCCTTTACTCTATTCTCCCCTGTCAATTGTATCAAGAAGAAAATATCTAATAGAACCATTTTGTGTAAAACTCTGTTCCCAGTAACATGAATTATATTGAAGAACGTTTTTATGAACATTTTTCAAGAATAATTAAAAACAGTCATGTCATATTTTATTGCAAATCGTATTGTGACTTTGTGGTTTCGTAGAATTAAAAGTCTGGTTTGCAGAAATTCAAACTGCTTTATATTTCTGTAGAAGGACACTTTTTGTACAGTCCTGCCAATAGTAGAATTACGTAACATACACAAATACAACCTTCAAGGTCGTCTATCACACAAAGAGTTCACCTTCTAATCACAGTTGCACGCACACGATTATCAAGTTCAGTTACGACTGTCCATTGACAAACTAGCCGCGACTTATTGTTCTAGAAATCAGTGGAACGTTCCGTAACAGTCATGACGGCATCGGAAAAAGAGAAACTTCCAGACATCTACCTGTCTCTTTCTTTCTCTGTTTCGGCAAGCTTTTATCTCCGCGCTACACTATCTTGTATTTTTCGCGCACCGGCCGCGCCCGTCGCAACAATGCCTCTTGACAATATTTTCGTCTTACACTGGTTTGTAATTGTAGGTTATTTGTATGTTTGCAGTTAAATAAATATAGTTTATTTAGGTCAATACTGTGTTTTCATCAACTTGGGTAGTAGAAAACAATAAGGCATCAAATTAATGAACAAAGTGATGAATTAATTTCACACCTGAGGCTGCCCGTTGTCGTAGAGTCGCCCTAACTCGACACCTCATAACTTTTGTTACGTGGATAGATGCTTTGGGATGTCGGGGTTTTCCTTCAGACCCCTCTCTATGGGACGTCCTGGATTGGATGTAGGGTTCTACTAAGGACTATTTTAGCACACTTTAATGTTTTTGTAAACTATTAAAGTCCGTTTACTCAACGCATGTGCAGTTCCGAGTCAAAGGAACCTGAGCCGCCCGCCCACTAATGACCGTCATAAATCTATCTCCACACTTCAGAAATGGAACACTGTCGTTGAGGACCAATAGCAAACCTGATTTTCTCGAAGTGACAGACGCATGTCTAGTCCACGTGGAGTCTCAGTTGCCAAAGTTCCAACTTCTAGTTGATCTGTTTCATTACGTGCAGAAATTCGTTGTGTGTCACAATGTGGAGACCGTAGGAGGAAAATGCAGTGGTAAATGCAAATGAAGTAGAGATAAATAATCAAAGTGAAGACAGTGTGAATAACTGGGCCGAATTATATTACTGGAAAAACCTAAAAAATAAAGTTATAACGGGAACTGTTTCTAAGCAAATTCAGGCGCTTGTTTTGAACACATATAATTATTTGCTGACAAATAATCTTGGTAAGGCGCCATGCAATGAACCTGATAAGTTCTGGATATCCACAGAAGTACAGTGAGAAATATTGTGACGAAAGGAATACCAAAGACGCCGATCAAGTGTGAAAACAAAAGGAAACGTTTCTCTAAAGTAGAAAATTTCATGTGCTATTTAATTCGTCGAGAAATTTATAGATTCTATGCAAAAGGGAGAGCGCCCACCTTAGACGAATTGGTTGCACATTTGCAAGAAATTTGTGATTTTCCTTATGGGCGCTTCACTTTGTGCGGTCTCCTAAAGGAGCTGAGTTTCAAATACTGCACTTTGAATAAGATAAGGGTTATTATGGAATCCAGTAGACCTAAGGAAGTTTTGCAGTAATGGACATAAGATTATTTATTTAGACGAAAACTCGTACGATACCCATGACGTACCGAGAAAGGTGGCAACCTTGCAGAACGGTCTGGGAGAAGGAGGGTCGGGGGTTGTAAAACGATTATAAGGGTTCGTCAAAGGCAGAAGCCGACGTGCACATGTTTTAACTAAACAGACTTTAACATTCATTCACCCGCTGCTAGATAAGCTATGTATTTTGTTTGTTGAGACCGCAAGTGTATGTGTGACTGTTACCCATCCGCCGTCACTTTCAAAAGTTGCTTCTTCGCTGTGTTCCTTCCGATGGCTATGGCTATTATAAAGGTTTGCAGAAGTATTTGCTCCATTGTCTGATACATTCCTCTGTTCCCAGAAAAACCCTTTGATTGTCTACACAAGCAGTAGTCCCGTTTGAAGAGGGTCAACGTTTACTATTATACCTGGCGTTCCTAAATTACAAGCTCCACAAATCTTAACTTGCTCATATGTATGTAACTTTATGTGTATATATTTATTTAAACTCATTTTAATGTTATTTTATTAGGCACTGCAAGGACAGTTTCACATCACAAAGTGACAATTCTCCTAACAAATCTATTATACATGGGATTACAGATAAGCTGACGACACTCTACGCTCAGTCTGTTGAGGACAGATCTACAGCTTCTTTATGATTTTCTAAATATAGCGATGTATGGTATCTTTTTATGTACCAAGTTCTTCTGAAAGTCTACGGGTACTTTTTTGCGGACTTTCTCACAAAACTTGGCATATATCCTCAGTATTCTATACTTTCTTTCAGAACGTGGTGAATCTTTAGTGTTTTGTCTTCATTGTTAAAACGTTTGAACCATTGTTGTGCCACACACGCACTAACGACATCTTCTCCTTTCACTTCATATATTCTTCGAGCTGTGACAGTGACTTTATAATCTTGTTTCTAGTAGTGTTTTAGAAGTCCAAACTTTGTTATCTCCTGTTGTGATTGTTCATTAACAACTGAAGGCTGATACATCCTCGCAATGTGGCGTCCTGTAAATAGCATTGCCAGACAAAAGAAACTCAATAAATGTTTCCAAGGACCAAAATCAAACAACAGACATTAGTTCATTTTGGGTAGTAAAACAAGTTTAGTAAACCCACACTGAGCTTGGTCACTTACAGTAGGTATGTGTAATAAAGACATAGCATGAAGTATTGAAAATGTATTGGCAATGGAGCATTCTGTATTATTTCAATGAAGAGAAAAAGGGTCCTCAAACGCTTCGCTGAAACCTTGATATTGTCACAAGGCAATTGGCGTAAGCAAACGCCGTAAGAGAGAGATGCGGGGACTGAAAGAGACAGATAGTGCCAAGCCACGCCTACGCCCATTCGAGCACTTAGACACTTGTCGAGAAGAGACGGGGTGCAGGAGAGAAAGAGTCAGAGAAATGTCGGGACAGTTCTGTCGCCATCGTGAAAGGCCGTGATGCTTCGGGAGGTGTCGGCAAACTTCCAGAACCGGCTAACCGTGTATAAATGGTGAGCTAGAGCTGCTAGCAGCAGCAGCAGGCGAGGCATTTGGGAGACTGACAGAGGCCGCTCGGGGTGGAGGTCCGACCTCTCGCCGCGGACACATTAGGACACCTCACTCTAGGGAAACCGACGCATCATCATGGGGAAGAAGACGAAGAAGAGTTCTGCTGCAGCGAAGAACCAAGCAGTAGTGCCTCGCCCACCGCAGCCCTCTCCGGCCGGCTCTCGGGCGTCCACTCCAGCCTCGTTGCCAGTATCGGCGGACGAGAGCGAGCCGCCCACCAACCACACCGACCGATTCTGGGCCAGTTCCTCCCCAAGGAGGCCTCCCACACCTCCAGACGCAGCCGCTCATCGCCAACTGACACCGCCGCACCGATCCAGCAGCTCGCGCGCCACCCAAACGTCCATCCCAGAGGTCCCCTCAGCAGCAACCTACGCAACAGTTGCAGCCCCAGCCACGAGAACCGCAACACCGCCTCCCGCCGAGCCCGCTCGGCCGCCTGGGGCTGCGACCGTAGTCGTCACAGACGTGCCTCGTGACCTGCCGTGCAGGTTCATTCTCGCAGCCGCCCAGCAGCAGTGGCCCTCGGACCTGAGGGCCAGTCGCATCAGCATACGAGGCCGCGCCACATCCTTGGTCCGCCTGCAGCTAGAAGACGAAGCCGACATGAGCGCGGCCTTAAGGATGGGCCTGCCCTTGTTAGAGCAGTGTCTCAAAATTGAGACAAGCCGTTCTGAGCGTCTAGCACCTTGTCATCGATGCTGCAGGTATGGACATGTAGCCGCCACTTGCACTGCAACCCCACGGTGCCACTACTGTGGTGCCGCGAAACTCACAGGGGAATGCCAGCAGCACGATATTCGCCGCCACCGGTACTGCGCCACCTGCAATGGCTACGGCCACTTTACAGGACAGGCGCAGTGCCCCGCCCGTCCACGCCAGCACTCCGGCCTTGCTACACCTCCCACGGCTCACCCTAGCGGTCCTGCCGATTGGAGCCAAGCGCTGGACTGCCTCAAGGATGTAGTCCAGCAGGCCAACCGCCGGCTACATTCCATCGAGGAGCAACTGGCAAGCGGACCCGTCTCAGCCACCCAAGGGACTCCTAGAACCGACGTACAAGACCTCCACTCTGAGATCTTGAACATTAGTCTTCGCCTGGGGAACTTGGATGACTCACTCGCCACCATCAACGCTCGACTTGACGCCACCGCCGCCATGCTGACCGAAGTCAAAGACCAACTTTTGACCACCAAGGCTCATGACTGACAGCCTGGCAACTCACCAAGAGCGCATCTTCTCGTCCCTCAAGGCACTACACCAGACCACAGGGACCACCTCGTCACAAGTCGCACAACTGCAGGAATCCTTTGGAGCCACCAGCCTACAGGACAGTATAACCCAGAGCTTCAGTGACCTGCAGCACATCATCAAACGAACACATACGCAGACCTTAGACCAGCTGAACCTCACCCTGATGGAAGCTCAGTCTGCGGCCGCTCCTCCGCTTCCTGACACGTCACATGCGTACTTCGCCGAGATACTCTCGCGAATAGGTGAAGTACACTCACGCCTCGAACATCTCCGGACCACAGTGCGCCATCTTACCGACGACTCAACCACCACATCGCGCCAACGACGCCGAATTACTTAATTTTAATTTTCTGCTGTATGCGCCGAGCGACCGGCGCGCCATAGCCGGCGCTAAATTAAGCACCATTGGTGCACAGTGACCCGAAATGAATAAACGATACTAAACATTTAATCCCTCCTTCTATACCCCGACGATCCATCCAGGGCCTCTCCGGCAATGGATGGACCCCCGGACACTACCCTTTCCTGCAACGTGCCCCTCTGGCACCTGCGCCCTTACCACCGTTACTAACGGGGATGCTTCCGTGGGACCCCGTCACTTCTCTCTCTTTACTCCCTGCTAAATCCTCGCTTATAAAAAAAACTAGCAGCAGTAGGTCTGGCCTATGAACCCCAAGCCAAAGCCGTTGCTTTCGCTGACTACCTTCAACGTACTTTGCGTCCAACGGACGACGCCCAGGACAACTTTTCTGAACGCGTCCGCTGCGAGGGGTGTCATTCTTTACGCCGCCCTCCTGAGGACGCGGAAAGACTCCCAACCATCCGACCTAGTGAATTCCAAGGCGTACCCCAGCGTCTCAAACCTAAAAAGGCGGCGGGGCTGGACGGGCTGACAACCCTCATGCTCCGCCATCTTCCCTTCAACGCGGTTCTCTTCCTAACTGGGATTTTCAATGTGTGTCTTACCCTTGGGTATTTTCCATGACAGTGGAGGGAGGCCCGGGTGCTTTGCATACTCAAACCTGGGAAGAACCCGGTACATCCTTCCAGCTACCGATCCATTAACCTCCTTTCCAACCTCTCGAAAGTTCTCGAGAGGTTTATTCTCACCCGCTTGTCCCCAATATTGGGAGACATTTAAACCATTCCCGACCATCAGTTTGGTTTTCGTCCTGGGCACTCGACAGTCCAGCAGTTACTGCGTGTGGTGGAGACCCGCTGTCCTGGGCTTCTAGAAAGGCGCCTTCACGGCTGCGGTTTCGATGGATATCGAGAAGGCCTTCTCTACAACATGCCATGCCGGGCTCCTTTACATACGGATCCGCACAGATGATCAACATCTTACACAGCTTTTTACGACACCGCACCTTCAAGGTCACAGTCGTGGGGAAAACATCAACACTAAGACTAGTGAGAGGCGGAGTCCTCGAAGGCTCTGTAGTATTCCCCACCTTATTCAACGTCTTCATGGGAGATTTCCCCACAGAGCCATGAGTCGAAATGGCCCAATACGCTGACGACGTGCTTCTGTTCTGCAAAGACAAACACATCATCAGAGCCTTGAACCCCTTACAAAGACACCTCTGCCTCACACAACAGTGGTGTCGGCGTTGGCGGGTGTCCTTTAACCCGGACAAAAGCCACTCCATACTTTTCACAAAGCGCCAAACTCCCGCAGACTCCCCCAACTTCAACTTCCGAGGTCGAAAGATAGAGTGCCTTGGAGTAAAATTGGACAGAGGTCTAACTTTTCGCCAACACATCAGGGACCTCTCGGAGCTATTGCTTCCCTGTACCCGATGCTGGGGTCGACGTCGATGCCGGTTGGACTGAAGTTGTACCTCTTCCGAGCGCTGGTAATTCCCGTAATGCTATATGCCTGCGATATCTGGAGCATGACTTCAACGTACATAGAATAGAGGACTACGGTCTATATATCCTGTGGGTTTGTTACTTTCGTACCAGGTCGCCTCACGAAGCCTCGGGTCTTCCATACTTGGAGGATGAAATTAGGCGTCGGGCATCAAAATTCTACGCTACTTTACCCATACATAGAAGCGCCCTTGTGAGATCATGACTCCACTAGACGCCGTTCAAGGCTGTTCCGGGTACCCGAGATGATCCAGGAGCTAATCCTAACAGCAGCTAAAGCTGAGCTCCACGTAATTCTTCTAAGCTGTTTGGCATCAATATTTTTCAACGTAAACAAATTTTAAAAATAGAACACCAAGGTGCAAGTTGTTTCATCCATTCCCACCACCTGAAGGTACATACAATGTGTAACTTCAAAAATAAATTTCCACCTCAAAACCCAAAGCGAATTATTTTGTTTATTTACGTGTGCAGAAGCCACGTGTGTGTTACGTCATTCTGCTGAGATTAGAATTGTATTAGAGCCTTTCTGAGGAAATAAATTGCATTTTGAATTTGTGCAAATTGGACTTTTAATTTCAGAACCGACAAAGTCACAATATAGAAAGTGTGTAAGAATATTGTAAACACATTGTAAACAGACAAGAGTTAGAATCTCTGAAGATGCCCGACTGTGTTACGGGCGAAACATCAGAAATGTTTTCATCGTCTAGACCACGGCCTTCCACACCGGAAACAACATTCTTTTGGATTAACGCCGGCCGTAAAAGTCTAAACATGTACATAATAGAGAACAAAAATTTTGATTTTATATTTTAGAGTGCCTCAAAACATGTATTCCCTGAGAAATCTCGTTACCGAATTTTTAATAGAACGCAATAGTTGCCCTACTGTAACATTCTTTACCACCTTAAAACACTTAACCTCATATCGACTGTATAAGTGGAATAGCTACTGTAACCTAAGTGGTACGGAGAAGTTAAAAACTGTAATTAAAATGTGAGTATTTTTTGTAACCATCATTCAGCATTCTTTGTCAGGGAAGTAATTTCTTTAGATGTCTCTTTGAAGTTGACACGAGATAATTAAATGGTATCAGAACGAGGCTGTTGAATATGCCGTTATAATTAATACGTTACTTGCCGTCAGATGTCGCGTCGTACGCGTCGACTCGAGAAGATTAAAGGCAGTGACTGATTAGCGAAGCAGGCTGTTGTATGTGGAGCAGTAATTGCTTCCTTTCAGACGAGCAACAGAACAGATAAAGACTGCTTGCTTCCCGCAAAGGTGGAGCGTATTGGGATTTATGGGTTATCAGTTTCTCGACGGATAGTTGCAGAAGTCCTTAACGATTCCAAGTTTGATGACTTGGTCAGAGCTTTGGCAGAACCTGACAGATCTCGATCCACCGGAAAATGTGCCACATCAGACGGCTAAGAGAAGATTGTTATCATCGCCATCTATAACCTCTAAGTGTACTGAAAACGGAAAGGAAATTGTGGCTACAATAACTTAACTTTGCCAATCAGGGAAGTGGTGATGGTCCTAGGTCCCGCCCCAGGAATCGAAGTCTGAGCTTCCCACGTTACGGCAGTTTCACAGTTAATTCAATTGCCATGCGGTAACCGGAAGGTCTCCTCGTTATCTCTCGTTTTGGTTGTGTTGTAGTACATCTGTACACTTAACATTGGGTTAATAAGAACAACCGGAGTTAGAGCTAACGAAGGGAGCTGTCCAAGCTCGTCTCGACATTACAGCATCAAGATGTACTCGCCCACGTGCTTCTATCTCCCTCGTATGTTAAATTTTATCACATTTATTGTTGCCGACGTCCACGCTTTCTGGTACGATGTTGATCATTCACAATACACATGGCAAATTTGTGTTCCATAGCGAGAATAACTGGCCATGTCCATTTTTACAAGTTACAAACAGAACTGAACACGATATGGTAGGGATTGGAAATATCGTCCTTAACAAAACATATCCGTTTTAATGGCCAAGGAACACACCGTTAGAAGGAAGAAGGTTTGCTCTTTCCATTGTCATAAAGGACATCTCTATAGGATGTTTCACAAATACGTTTACAGCTTCGCAACGTTGTGTCAAGCAGAAACTATCTTAAGCTGCCCGTCAGCAAGAGGGTTAAATACAGTCCAAAAAAAACAACAAAACAAAAGAAGAATTACAACAGCAATAAGTTGTACTAATTTTAGTTAATTGATGGAAATTAATCATTTCTCCACAATAGCCGTATACAGGCTAAGGTTTTTGAGGATAGTCAAACTAAAAATTCAATGCCATGGCCGGGATTTGAACCACGGATCTCCTGGTTTCCGTCCAGTCGCTCTAACCAATTAAGCTACCATGGCCAACGTGCCGTCCTGGCATTAAATTCTCCATTTCACTCGTACCGGGGAAATATACCGGGGAAATATAGGAGTCAAATGGAGAATTTAATGTCAGGACGGCATGTTGGCCATGGTAGCTCAATGGGTTAGAGCGACTGGACGGAAAACAGGAGATCCGTGGTTCAAATCCCGGCCATGGCATTGAATTTTTCATGTTGACTCTATCCATCAAAAACCTAAGCGTATATACGGCTAGTGTGGAGAAATGATTAATTTCCATCAATTAACTAAAATAATAAGAAGTCTGCAGGTATTTCCGTCTTCTTCCTTCGGTGCTCTGTGACGGCCGCTTCGTACGCTGGTGTGACTTCTACGCCACGGACGCCATGACTACAGACGACTGGAAGGAAGCGGGCTACGACCTGAGGCACACAGTGACCCGGTTCACGGTTCACGGTTTTCACTTTAGGTTCTGTTCCACGAAGAGTGTTCACGAACCCAAGCCAGACTGCGTGTGCTCCTTGTGCGGGAAAGTTTGCGAAAAATATTATGCGCTGAAATGTAAAAATCGTGTAGTGTCACTGACAAGCTTTTGTAATAGTGAAAACTGATCACTATACCAACATGCACATTATGCGCTCTTCCTTCTTATTATAAAATAATAAGAGTTAAATGATGAAGCCTGGGACTCAAGTACTTACAATAGTAAGTCGCCACAAACAGTGTATCTCTAATGCGAGAGCCCCTAGTGGTTTACCGGGGAAATATACGAGCCAAATGGAGAATTTAGTCTCAGGACGGCACGTTGGCCATGGTAGCTCAATGGGTTAGAACGACTGGACGGAAACCAGGAAATCCGTGGTTCAAATCCCGGCCATGGTATTGAATTTTTCATGTTGACTCTATCCAGCAAACAGTTGTACTAAATTTATTTTGTCACCAAACTGTTAGCACAGCGGCGTCTCAGGTAGTCATTTAACGCTCTTGTTTCTGATAGCTTCTCGAACCTCATAGAACGTTTGATTGGGCCCGTCGCTGGTGGACTAACCTGCGCTCCCTTATATACTGTCCAGCAACACAAAGAAGCTCCATGAAAGGAATGTGTCACCTTACTCAGTGCGACAACGGCAGCGAATGTGTTTGACAGAGAACCCCCGTAGAGGAGGGGATCCATCCCCTTCAGCTGCCGTGGTGTGGGCGCTGCGGACCCCTAGCACTCGTGGTACCTCTGACGTTACTAGAGGAACCTCGGGCCGAACATTCGAGCCCTTACCTTATTGGGAGTTGTTCGGATTGGGTTGGACTCGAGGGGGCAGTGGTTCCCGATACCCGTGGGAGATCGGGTACGTCTCCGGACGGGGTTGAGGGAAGCCATATATTCCCGCATATTAGCCAGCATAGCTAGTAGAAGGTGTGCTAGATCAACAGGCGGCCCCACCGAGGTTAATCGGTAGCCTTCCCCTTTGGGGTTGGCGCGCGTAAGTGGCGTATCCACTACCATCCATAGGACCAGATGGGGGGCTTGTTAGTCTCTAGGACTTGCCCTATGGAAAGCCCCACGGAGGCGCCGGGCGCTCTTTTGGGACAACTCTGTAACTCCTTGGTTGAAGGAGGTTCGGGTCCAGGACTAATGGGAGCAGAACCTCTGGCAATAGCTGTGTGACAGAGAAAGCATGCTACACAAGGAGCAGAACCGTTAAAAGAACTTGCAACCTGTTCAATCTGTACACTGAAACCGGTCAGAATGTTTTTGAATGGTCTGTAACTGAACTGACATGGGGTGTCATAAATCTGTCGGGGGAGGCTGTAGGAACCATTTCCAAACCCCCGGCGTCTCACCCTGGAGACTTTCTCTCCTGTGGGGAAGTGTACCCCGATCTCAAGATATAATTACTCTGAAAGCGGAAGGCTGGCGACAGAATACGAAGGTTAAACATTTTCCGGCTTGTGACGTCACGCAGCGATTGTCTTTGAACGACCCTTTATTGCAGTTCGTGGCTGACAAGTAATAAAGGTGGCAGGATAGAGTGACTCAGTTCCAATCCCTCCATAACTACTACCACATGTTTAAGCTATTTCAATGACACAATGTAAGTATATTTTGAATTTTTTGGGAATGTCAGCAGAAATCCTCTTCATCCTGAAGGGCTTTTGAATAACTGTAAGAGAAAGACAGAAGTAAAATGTTACTGCACAAGTGAACAGTTTTTGTAATTTACGTCCTCCAACATTTAGTCATATCGGACGATGAATGCAATGGGTGAAATGATGCTCAATGCGTCCGGGGTCCATGGAGCTTAGAGTTACCCGACATTCGTCTTTCAGGATAAGGGAAACCCCGTAAAAGCCTTATCCAGGTAATTCACCCTGACCGAGATTCGAACTCAGGACCTCTTGAACGTGAGGCAGACATGCTACCATCTACGCTACTGAGGCGGGCACAAACACAGGCTAATCCGTTTCAGATGTCAGAATATATCTGTAATGTAAGCGCAGAGTTTGGGAGTTAACAAATGAGTGATCTTTTCAGTGACATGACAACGCTATCGTGCTAAGAAAACAAAACAAAACAAATGATGGTATTGCCACAACAGCGAGCTGAGTGTGTTGTATGGTTTGCGAAATTTCTTAGTATAATACGGACCCACCGAGTTTTCAAATTGTGTATATCCCATCACATTCAGACATTGTTAAATGGTAAAAAAATGTTCTTAGAAACTCTCTCACACACGTCGAAGACTGCGCGATAACAACCTGTCACAGGATTCGTAGACGTTACCTAAGATGTTTCCCTACCATATCAAGGCAACGCAAGGACTGACGAAGCTCAACTCTCGTGCTATCACGATGTGTGAGTGGCAGAAAGCTAAATCAGTGGAATATTACTGACGAACCACAGTTCTTGCGAGTGGCTGAGTCAACCACATAACCGTAGGGTAAAGTAGCCTAATATGGGATGGTGCGCAATTTCAGGTGCTGAACCTTTCTGGAGAGTTTTGGCGACTAAGCATCCTGCGGTTACGTCATGGCATTCCTGCTTGAGATCGCGTCACGGTGAGTTGGCAAAGGAAGTTTGCTCCTTGATATTTGCTGCTGTTGACATCTGTGTATATAAATATAATAAGATATTTATTGTTTTAAACACACCTTGCTGAAGTTGTGGTATTAAGATCAAGCTATCTTTCTATGCCCAGTCCTTTGCCTTATTTCAATTACAAAAGGAGCTGGAAGAACTAATAAATTAAAAATGGCAAGTTCCCTATTATGGGCTACCCCATATTACGACCTACTATTGTACTTTTAATATTCATGCTAGAAACTAAAGTGCCAGGAAATCGAAACATGGCTGAAAAATTCATATTGGTCGAATGGTTCCAGATTATCAGATAGGGAATCTTTGGAAAAGCCTATCTACCTGCAGCCACTGCGGAAACAGCTAATAGTGGGTTCCGCTAAACGGGAATATATCCATTCAACCCTAAAATTTTCGGGCCACAAGATTTTACAATCCATGAAAATGAAACGTGGAATCAACATAGTGAAGCTTCTGAATCTAAAAATGTGGCGCAAGTGACAGATCCACCTACTTCCCAGAGGAGATTGAACCTGGCGGCAGACATCAGCCCAATCCCAACACTGAAGCAGAATAAACCAATCTATCTCGAGCTGGGCCATACAAAGCTCAGCTAACTGGAAAGACGTCAAAGAAGGAGGACAAGAGTCCGCCAAAAGCCAGATGGACCTTTGCATTGCAAACCAAAGCGATAAAGAAAACCAGAAAAGGAAGAAAGTGCACTGCTGAATCTTCGTCCTCCGAAGACGAAGCGATTTTGTGCCTCTGGAATAGGAAGAGGAGTGGAGAAACGAGAGTGACAACGACTACGATGATGATAACGACGACGCGGAGTGCTTCTATTGTGCAGGGCTTTTTTGGAGGACCGAGGGGAGAAACATGGATAAGGTGTTACAAATGTTTCCTTTGGGCACACACGGCTTGTGCAGGTGATAGTTCCAATAGGTTCTGTTGTGAAAAGTATGTGAGAAAAAGAAGTAAATAAAAAAAGACCTGTCTAATCTCTGTTTCATATAACCTTGCTCCGCTGACACGTATCACTCCGCGTGCAACTACCTTCCCCTCATCCTAATTGGCTAATGCTTTCGCGCTATAGGCCATAGGCGCTGCCTTCCCGTCACATTTAAACCTGCAGTAAACGTTATAATAATTGGCAGGAAGATAGATAAAATCATACAAATAAGAATATCAAGGCACGCAAAAGTAATGAAGTTTATAATGAAACTGAGCAAGTTGAAACTGAATGAATGAACAATGAAACTGGAACAAGTTTATAATGAAAGGCCTTCGGCCTTTACCACTGGAATTTTTTAAGCCATCACACATACCTTGAAAAAATGCTTGTCTTTCAGTATTAAAAGTCGTGTCACGCCATACTTGTGTGTTCTTCATTCATCCAAGTCTCGTCAAGGCAGTATATTTTGCGACTTGTATCCCGGTACAGTCTGATTGTCCTTAAATAACGTCTTCCCCACACAGCAATATCGCCCCTGGAGTGGTAAGTTTTCCTGTTGTCTCTATGCTCCTACGCATCTAACACTCACACCTGTAAGTTCAGAGCACAGCTGTTCGACTTCTCTCACTGACAAAGACGGATATTTCTCTGTGAGTGCATTAAACACATGCACCACAATTGTTTTTTCGCTTCTTTGTAAAGGTTTTTCCTTGCGATGCTTCAGCGATAAACTGGCGCTAGACCCTGCCATTATACATATAATAAGTACACGCGCAATAAACGATCAATAAAATAATCTAGGTCTCGCACTCGGCACAACACACCTTCGAATGGCGATATATGACAAATCCAGTTCAAAACAAGGTCAGTGATAAAAGTTATATAAACACATATGTCACCAAAATCACGTGCTTGAGAGCAAAGGAACTTCCTCTTTACTTCGTTTAAGAATTAACATGCATTTGAGATAAATCAACTCTGCTGCGTAATATATTTAATTCAAACAGTTACGAAAATATAAATTTGACAATTCTCTTCCAACATATAAAGACATATCACCATGTTAAATAACGAACTAATTTTTACCACACAACAGTCTATACTGCAATAGCAGCCAATGATATGTGATATGGTCACGTGACCGTTAAGAGACACGGGGCAAGCTTACGTGAAACAAGGATTAGTAATTAGGCACCAAAATAGGGATATGAACATTGGACTCTCATTTCGCGTATCAAAAAATCATATTTAATGCAGACATTAAGTAGTGTGAAGTTTTGTACTTTTAATTTTCTAACTTAACATCAGAAAATGTATCCCGTATTAGGAACCTCTGCCACCCCATACTAGGAATCACATTTTTGTATTTTGGAGAATTGCATTTTATTTAAGCTCGGGTGTTACATAAGAGAGATAAAGAGTTGGAGTATACAAATATGTTAGTTATAGACACTAAGCTGTGTTATTGTTGGTCATACAACAAAAAGAACAAATTTACCCTATATTAGGCAACTTTTCTCTATCGTTTGGAACGAGCCGCCCTAAAGTGGATGTATGGTGTGGAATGATGCATGAGAAAGTCTACGACGGAGTAGACCGTTTGTGCAGTCAATTGCAAGAAGATAGGATACTGGACACCATTATCTATCAACAGGATGGCGCTACACCGCATTGGGCTCTCATGGTGCGGAATAGATTAAGTCGGTTGTTCAACGATCGCTGGTGTAGCCGTGATAGATCCATCCCATGGCTTCCTAATAACCCAGACTTAACGCCGCCAGTTTGTGTACGGCTACATCAAGTCAACAGATATGCAAAAGATTCTAGCCGATCTGCGGAGGGAGATCACGGCTCGTGCCGCAACATGAAAGCGACATGTCAACTGTACCACATTTCTAATGGCAGTGCTGGCATTTCTACACAGATGTATACCATTATTAAACAACAAAGTTTAAAAGTTGCCCCTACAGTTTCTTATTGGAATTTTGCAATACTTTCTCGTTATTTGTTATTTATCTTTTGTTATTCCCATAAACAATGGCATATCAAAGGTACAAATAATGACCCCCTGTATAAAACATTTGACTATCACTTAGAGTGTACTGTACCTACAATAACACAACATGAATTAGTTGAGCAGTAAGAGTGTGTAGGGTTGAGGTATGTGTTTCTTGAGATGGAGGGCAACAGCTGTGCCATGAGAACGATTACAAGAAGCACATAATGACTTGGATACAGCAGGGAAATCTTTGTTCATTTAAAATGCGGGGCAGGGCAGCCACCTGGTGGTATAATATTGATTGTGTGCCACTACCAACTGTGAGCACCAAACAAAACGTGCCACTTCTTACTGAGCGGCGCGAAACGATTAACACCATACACTCCACAACTATTAACTTTCATTACACATTTCTTGTGGGTATAAGCAGACCAAAACAACACTCAGCTTTCCAAATATACATCACGTGAAATTTATTGAGCACGAGAAAAACATCTGTTACACTCACGTGACTTTCTCAACTTTTATTACTGTATCTACTTCAAGATAAACATTATCTTATTGTAGTTACAAGGGAATACAGTAGACTTTAAGTGATAGTCAAATGTTTTGGTCGTTATGTGATGTATACATGACTTTCTCTACTCTTGTACAAACACTTATTGCTCTATCTACTTCAAGATAAACAATATCTTATTGGGAATACAGTAGACTTTAAGTGAAAGTCAAATGTTTTGGCCGTTATGTGATGTATACATGACTTTCTCTACTCTTGTACAAACACTTATTGCTCTATCTACTTCAAGATAAACATTATCTTATTGTAGTTACAAGGGAATACAGTAGCCTTTAATTGATAGTCAAATGTTTTGGTCATTATATGATGTACACATGACTTTCTCTACTCTTGTACAAACACTTATTGCTCTATCTACTTCAAGATAAACATTATCTTATTGTAGTTACAAGGGAATACAGTAGACTTTAAGTGATAGTCAAATGTTTTGGCCGTTATGTGATGTATACATGACTTTCTCTACTCTTGTACAAACACTTATTGCTCTATCTACTTCAAGATAAACATTATCTTATTGTAGTTACAAGGGAAGACAGTAGCCTTTAATTGATAGTCAAATGTTTTGGTCGTTATGTGATGTATACATGACTTTCTCTACTCTTGTTCAAACACTTATTGCTCTATCTACTTCAAGATAAACATTATCTTATTGTAGTTACAAGGGAATACGGTCGATTTTAAGTGATAGTCAAATGTTTTGGTCGTTATATAATGTATACATGACTTTCTCTACTCTTGTACAAACACTTATTGCTCTATCTACTTCAAGATAAACAATATCTTATTGGGAATACAGTAGACTTTAAGTGAAAGTCAAATGTTTTGGTCGTTATGTGATGTATACATGACTTTCTCTACTCTTGTACAAACACTTATTGCTCTATCTACTTCAAGATAAACATTATCTTATTGTAGTTACAAGGGAGTACAGTAGACGTTTCCCGACTTCGAAAGTCACAGCTTGGTACTGAACCTACGTGTGTCTGTACAATACACATAGACAGACCTTTGACCCTTTTCATAAATGTATGAGTCTGAAAACATATACTTCTACTGAAATGTGAGTATTACTTCCGTGATTACTGTAACAGAAGACGTATAATAATATTAAAAGTAAATGTTTATTATTCCCATGGTGGTTTGCTGATGCATTCTTGTAAGACACTTAAAATATGATGACTTTTTGTTTTTGACTGCCACACACAGAAAACACGTAATAGAGAGTATTCTGAGGACGTTGAAATGTTGGATTAGAATACTTCGTCTGCTTTAAGGACGCACTATACATGGACTATAATCACATACCTCTGATGAGATCCCTTTATTTATTTGTTTGCTGAAATGCAATACACGGACAGAGTAATGATGTGAAAATAAGAGATAAAGAGAAACCGCCCACGTCTAAACACAAACAAACCGTGCCAAACGTGAGGTAATGGCAAATATATTTATTTTTGAATGTCTGCGGGGATTTAGAGAAGGACTCCAGCAGATAATTTCAACACGTTGAACGTGGTTATTGATTTTCAAGGCAAATTAAACCGATTTGAAGCAGATAAAAGGTTCCACATTCAACCAACTCGATGAATAAAAATAGAGGACAACGGAAAAGAGAACCCGATCGTCTGATGTTTACAAGGAACGCTGTAGTCACGTAGGTGCGTTCGCATGCATTTTTATTACCAAAAGTGAGTCTACGGCATCGCTTTTAAGTTCCACAAAAGTTACAACACAAAAATAAAGTCACGGTTCTTCTAACAGAATTCTAACCCCCTCAAGGAAAGTGTTTGCTTTTTTTTTCTCACTAACACAATGCGATATCAGTAATGTTCAGTGTCAGTTAATGACGCACGAGGGTGGGTCAGAAAGTAATGCCTCCTATTTTTCCCCTTAAGTAAGTAAGTTATGTGAAAAGTTTGAATTTGGCGCAATTGCTCAAACCTTCTTCTCCAATCCCCTGCACTAGTAACTTCTTAAGTCAACACGTGGCAGCACTGCATCTTCTTGCAAAATGGCTAACATCGACATTTGTATTAGACAGCGTTCTGTGATTGAATTTTTGACTGCGGAAGGTGAAACGCCAATTCGCATTCACGAAATGCTAAAAAATGTAAATGGTGATGCAACGGTGGATGTCAGCACTGTTAGAGAGAGAGAGAGAGAGAGAGAGAGAGAGAGAGAGAGAGAGAGAGAGAGAGAGAGAGAGAGAGAGAGAGAGAGAGAGAGAGAGAAGCGGAGAGTGAAAAAGACATAGCGCCCAAGCCAAACCCACGGAGCCGACTAGCGCTGAACACTTGCCGAGAGGGAAAAAGACGGAATTTCTCGCTGCATCGTGAAAGACCGTATGCTTCGGCAATTTTCGAGAAACAATGGATCGATTATAAATAAGGGCCAAGGAGGTTTTACCTGAATGGAGTCGCTAGTAAGCTGTCTATTGTGTGTACCATTTGAACTGTACCGAATGGCAAGTTGATTGTGTAGTGACTTGAAAATGAATTCTTTTGTTTGTTTGCGTGTGGTGAAGCAACGAGAGACTATGTTACGTCATCCTGCTACTGTCAGAGCTGTAGAAAACGTCTTTCTACGGAAATAAACAGCATTTTGAGTTTCTGCAAACCAGACTTTTAATTTTAGGAATCCACAAAGTCACAATATTTTATTTCTCAAATCTTTAATAACATTTCTAAGCTCTACTTGTGCTGTTATTTTTTTTTTTTAAAAAAACTATGAGTATACTTAACAGGAATAAGTGAATATTTAAATCATCTCACAAGAGAAAAATAGGCGTGTTTGTTTACACTCAGCTTTGCCCGCCTCGGTAGGATGTCTGCCTCACGTTCAAGAGGTCCCGAGTTCAAATCTCGGTAGGGTGAATTACCTGGATAAGGTTTTTTTCCGGGGGTTTCCCTTATCCTTCAAGACGAATGTAGGGTAAATGTAAGATCCATGGACCCTGGACTCATTTGAGCATCATTTCACCCAATTCATTCACCGTCCGATATAACTTAACGTTGGAAGGCGTAAATTAAAACATTCACCTGAAATTGCTTGGTGAGGGCCACCGAAGATGGAACTGTTTTAACTGTACCTGTTGCTTTTAAAAGATACCAGGTAAGACGAACTATTAATATACTAGGTGGCCTACGTAAGCCTCGTCGCTGCTGTTCAAAGGAAAAGTGCACGTACAAGCAAAGCTTCACTGAAAGTGCATTTTATCTTGCTTTCGGCTTTACAAGGTTAAACGAAAGTCATGTATACATCACATAACGATAATGTTTATCTTGTTTATCTTGAAGTAGATAGAGCAATAAGTATTTGTATAAGAGTAGAGAAAGTCATGTATGCCTCACGTAACAACCAAAACAATTGACTCTCTTAAATTGTACTGTATTCCCTTGTTACAAGTAGAGAAATATGTCTAGATCCGCGGGGTCCCACGATCTGTGTGTATGTATATGACGTGTTGAAGGTTGTGAGATATGCAATCTGTTTTCTTCATATTTCATCCGGGCAGTGCAATTTTGTTTCTGTCCGCTGCTGTTGATCTGCTGACCTTTTTCACATCTTATCTTGCAATGCTGTCATGATAGAAGTGTTTGGAATTTGTCGCATTTTCCTCAGAGGCTACTACAATACAAAGGATGTAACGATATGGGTTACGGTTTTTAATGAGTCATGTAGTTGAAATTTGTGTACTATTGACATCAACCAATTACATTATTAGAAGGTATTAAGCTATCATTATGTAGAAAATGAAGCAAGCGATATTATACAAATATAAGAATTTGCAACAAAAGCCTCACTTAACTTAAGAAAGTGGTGTTAATTTTTCTTTCTAATTGATATAGATTTCACGGGCTCTTGTCCGCATCTTCAGTCAAGGAAAACCACAAGAGAAAACAAATTCGTTGTTAAGGAAGTTACTCAAGTTATTATTAACTTATTAATACTAATTAATAATTAATGATTATTAAGTTTTTATTGATTTGTGTACACACAAACTATGTTTTTAAAAATCAGCAAAGTTGGCAGTTTTCCACTCGTACTTGATCACTTGTAATAACAAAACAGAATGTACACACTACAAAACAGTTGTACTGTTACCATGTGTGCTAAAAGAGAGTTGTGAGAGCTAATGGTTGTTTTTTCTTTTCCTGGAGGGATTACAGTTCATGACTTTTATGATTAAAGGTTACTTCAGTTTTTAAAATACGTACGTTGTAACCCATTACACAAAAAGTAATCCGTTGTAATCAGATTATTTACGCAAACGGTTCCAGAAAATATGTCTGTTTTCCCGTTAGACAGTTTTGTGGCTTAGAGTATAGTTTTACCTGGGTAATACCTCCGTACCGAAATTTATTTTCCCTTTTTCCATGTTTGCGGCATACAAGCGGTCGGTTTTAGGCAGATTTTACTGTATTATAAGTTTGTCATAGCTTAAACATTTGACTATCAGTAAAGTGTACTGTACCTGCAATGAAGTAGATAATGTTGTAGAGGGCTATCCTCAGATGAGGCTGTATAATTTAGTTATCAGAAGGGTTTGATCCAATCACAGAGAATTACGTCATTACGTGATGTGACTTCCGATACCCAGTCGAGCGGCTAATGGGAGAGAGGAGCACACTGATGACGTGTTGCATCTACTTGTGTGCATCGAACGTACAGAGCATCTGAATATCGACACCTTGCGTGTAACAAATGACGGTACATGATTAGCAATACCTTATAGAGGTGTGTCCGTAAAATAAGGTCTGCAAGGTGCTGGAGCCGTGAGGAACGCTATCACCCTCATCGTCAGTTATGCGAAGTCTATGGGCCACAGTGTATGGACGTCAAAAACGTGCGAAACTGGGTCAGAGAGCTCAAAACAACCGCAAAAGTGGAGCAAGAAATGCTTAAAGATCGGCGTGTGACAGTTCGCGAGCTGTACGAACTTATCCCTGAAGTCAGTAAGATTTCGATAGTCGCAAGGTATGTGTGAGGTGGGTCTCCATAATGCTCACCGAGGACCATAAACGGCAACGTGTTGAATCGGCCCACCGATATCTGGAGCACTATGCAGAACAGGGCGAGGGATTGTTGGATTCAATTGTCACTGGCGATGAAACCTGGGTGCACTACACAACACCAGAAACTAAAGAACGTTCTCGTCAGCGGCGGCATTCGAATTCGACGAAGCCGCGAAAGTTCAAACAGACATTTTCTGCGCCCGCCTCGGTAGCGTGGTGATAGCATGTCTGCCTCACGTTCAAGAGGTTCCGAGTTCGAATCTCGGTCAGGGTGAGTTACTTGGATACGGTTTTTTCCGGGGTTTTCCCTTATCCTGAAAGACAAATGTCGGGTAACTCTAAGCTCTAAGGACCTTGGATTTATTCGAGCATCATTTCACCAATTTCATTCATCGTCCGATATGACTTAACGTTGGAGGACGTAAATGACCAAAAAAAAAAAAAAAAAAAAAAAAATCTGCCGGCAAAGTGATGGCCAGTGTGTTCTGGGACAGAAAAGGTGTATTGTTGTGCGAGTTTATGTCTACCGGCATAACAATAAACTCCGCTAGCTACTGTGAGACTTAAAAAAATTGCGACGTGCCATGCAAAATCGAAGGAGGGCAATGCTGACGAAGGGAAGGAATGATTTTTTCATCACGACAACGCTCGTCCCCATACTGCACATGCAACGGGTGATCTGCTGCCCAGCTCGGATGGGACATTCTCACTCATCCCCCCTACAGTGCAGGCTTAGGACCTAGTGATCATCATCTGTTTCCTGAGTTGAAGTCACACCTGGGTGGAACACGATGATTTGAAAAACGAGGTTAAGTGCTACCTGCGCAACTTGGTGGGAGAGTGCTATGACAAGGTAATACAAAAACTGCCACAGCGCATACAAAAGTGCATCGATCGCAATAGTGATTACGTTGTAAAATATCTGTAGGTTCCGCCTTTCCATCAATGTAACATTCATGGACACTAAACATGTTTTCTATATTAAATAAAGTTGGAGACCTTATTTTACGGATACGCCTCGTATTTTGTAACATGGGTACTTACGAACTGTGCTCGTAAATGAGGGGGTGGTGTATGTCCCTGACGGGGAGAGTCTCATAAAACTGCCCCCGATCTGGAGGACAAGGATGTACATCCTCAACCTACCAGCATGAGGTACAGAGAACCTACAGTTGTAACCATAACAGTGTCATTAAAATGAAATAACTTGGGACTGGATATACTTGACTTGGTGACAACCTGTAGCCCACAATCGATACTTCCTCTACCTTAGCCAAAGCAGCACTTTGGCGTTCAGGGAAGTGTATTAACAATGTAACCACGAGCGCGAAAAACGTCCAGACAGACAGACAGACAGACGGACGGACGGGCAAACCGCAACAGTTAAATGCTTTCAAGTGACGGTCCAAATTGGTGTTAAACAGCGGGCCCTTAATGGAAATGGCTCAAAAAAGGAACTTTAACTTTGTTTGATGAAATAACAGACGAGAGTCTCTCTATTAAGTACAGGAAATATCTGACTGGGGTGTTGCCTCACGTGACTTTACTTTAAATTACTTTAGCAGCACTTAGAAGTTGTGATAAGAGTTTGTACAAATAATTACTACTTTAAGTGATAGTCAAATGTTTTAAACACCAAGTGCCTATATAATGTCTACGTACGATGTTCGGCTGATAAAGTCTTTTTTCTTTATTTCTTGACATAATTTTCAGACATTTGTCATATCGGTGTTCTGATTTAATTGAAACATCTCTGTAGTACTATTTATGATGGTCCTCAAAATATAGCCCGCCTCGGTAGCGTGGTGGTGGCATGTCTGTCTCGTTCAAGAGGTCCCGAGTTCGAATCTCGGTCAGGGTGAGTTACCTGGATAAGCTTTTTTTCCAGGGTTTTCCCTTATCCTGAAAGACGAATGTCTGGTAACTCTCACCTCAATAGACCCCGGGCTCATTTGAGCATCGTTTCACCCATTCCATTCATCGTCCGATATGACTGAAGGTTGGGGGACGTAAACTACAAAATAATAATAATAATAATAATAATAATAATAATAATAATAATAATAATAATAATAATAATAATAATAACAACAACAACAACAACAACAACAACAACAACAACAACAACAACAACAACAACAACAACAACAATAATAATAATAATAATAATAATAATAATAATAATAATAATAATAATAATAATAATCAAAATAGCTGTTTACCAAATCAATGACCTCCTGGTTGTTGTGACATCTTCGTCCTCCAAGAAATTCGGGAACAGGTGGTAGTCACTGGGTGCTACATCTGGCGAACATGGTGAATGTTCAAGCAAATTGAAATTTAATTCGCACGTTTCTCCCATTGCAATGACTGAACAATGGGCTGGAGTATTGTCGTAAAGGAACAAAATTGTTTTCTTTGCCAAATGAGGTATTTTTTGTTTTCACCTCATCACTCAAACGTTGTAAGCTTGAGTAATAGTCACCAGTGATACTTTTACATTTTTCCATGTAATCAATAAAAATAATTCCCTGTACATCCCAGAAAACACTTGCCATAACCTTATTAGGTGACAAACTTGACTTTGCCTTTTTTTGAGTTGGTTCACCTGGCACATTCTACTGTTTTGACTGTGATTTACTTATAATAAGATTGAGTTCTAGTGCGAGAAGTTATGACCGTAAAGAAATTATGGTCATTCGTTATTGAACAGCCCTCGTATGTGAAGTGACAGTCTTTCAATGTATTGTCCATTTCCTCTTTGATTTCTTTATACGTTAAGTCTTTCAAATGGAAATATTTAATCACTGCTCATTTTTCGTGAAACCTCTACACTTGTCTTGTTTAAAATGTTGTCATTCAAGAACCAAACAAGCTATTGACCTGTAACTATGGATACAAGCTAGTCTGTCCGTCAAACTGGCACCATCTGTATGTGAGCTACGGTACTTATCAGCCAAGCCTTCTATTTTGAAGTAATTTGCGAATGGACTGACATATGAAAGTAGGCTTCAAGGTTACAGATCTTCATTTTTTTTTTTTAAATAACATAACCTAAGAAAAGAATGCGAATGTTTTTTCAGTAACTTCATTGTAAATAAATTAAGAGTTTTAATAATAACTTTAGTATTTCATAAGCATGGCGCAGCCTTATATGTGTTCTCAAAGAGAAGGTTTCAAGTCTGTTAACGTTTGTAGTTGGGCAGTAGTGTAAAAGTGATCGAGGCTATGAAGGACCTGTTCATTTGCATCCGGCGGTGTTTGTACAACCTAATTTTGGCAGAGAGGATAAACCACTTGAGTAGTCAGCCAGCAAATGTTTGTTCTTCGCAGCCGCACCTCCAGGAACAAGATCGATCATAGAGGAAAGTTGAAGACACAGCAAAACCTGTTTGGCAAGGTTCCGTTCTATCATCAGACCTTCCTACAGTGCGGACCTGTCCATTACTAAACCAATTAATTCCATAGTTGTACTATGTGGTGAAAGTTTTATGCAAATACACATTGTAGTTTTACAGAAAACGTCAGTTATGCTGAGAGTAACTCTCTTTTGAAGTAAAAACATTTACAAAATTCATTTGAGAATAGAAAACATCCACTAAAATCCTACTAAACAGAGGAAAAATGTCAAAATATTTGTTTGATTCACATTTATTGGTTTCACTGAACGTTTACTTACTTTTTTCTTGGAAGCTCTTGGAGGATTAGCGATACTTGAGCCTGCAGAATTATTTATAACCGCCATTAGTTCCCATTAACTTCACTTTACACTATTGTTGCATTTGTTTTTCAGCATTCGCTATCCTTGTATTTTCTTTTCTTAAGAATGTCGTTAGATTTAGTCACGGTAAAAAGCACCCACACGTAGAAATACATAGAAAACACACACACACAAAAAAAAAAAAAAAAAAAACTAAGCCATGTTTCGTAATTCAAACTGTGTCACCGCTATATTGGATAGGTATCCAGTTTAGCCAACATATGAACTATTAACTTTGCTGCAAAACAAGCTGAACCACAGCCTTCTAAGTTAAATACTTCCCGAGATTTTTTTAAATGTTGAGAAATTATTACTGTAACACCTAATTGCAGTAAATACTTGAATATTTTAATGAACGAAACACCAAATTAAGCAGAATTAACCATAGATAGAGTCAGTTATTAATTAATGCCAGAGGTTCTACTCCCATTAGTCCTGGACCCTTAGGACCAAGGACCCGGCCCTCCTTCGACCAGGGAGTTACCGAGCTGTCCGTGGGGCTTACCATAGGGTAAGATCTAGCACCCCCCCCCCAACTGCTCCTGTGGACTGAAGACGGGATGGAAGTAGATACGCCACCTACGCTCGCTGACACCAAAGGGCAAGGCTACCGATTTGACCTCGATGGGGCCGCCTGGTGCTTTAGCACACCTTCTACTACCTATGCTGGCTAGTACGCGAAAATATTAATGGCTTCCCTCAACCCCGTCTGGAGACGTACCCGATCACCCACGGGTATCGGGAACCACTGCCCCCTCGAGTTCAACCCAATCCGAACAACACCCTATAAGGGAAGGGCTCGAATGTTCGGCCGGAGGTTCCTCTAGTAACGTCAGAGGTACCACTAGTGCTAACGGTACCCAGCACCCGCACCACGGCAGCTGAAGGTGACGGATCCCCTCCCCTACGAGGAGATAGTCAGTATGAAAAATTCAATGCCATGGCCGGAATATGAACCACGGATTTCCTGGTTTCCGTCGAGTCTAACCCACTGAGCTACCATGGCCAACGAGCCGTCCTAACATTAAATTCTCCATTTGGCTCGTATGTTTCCCCGGTAAACCACTAGGGGCTCCCATGTTCGAGATAAAGCATTTGTGCTGACTTACTATTGTAAGTACTTGAGTCCCTGGCTTCATCATTAAACTCTTATTATTTAAATTAACTGATGGAAATTAATCATTTCTTCACACTAGCCTTATATAGGCTAAGGTTTCTGATAGAATTAACATGAAAAATCCAATGCCGAAACGGAATGCCTGGACAGAAACCAGGAGATCCGTGGTTCGAATCCCGGTCATAACATTGAATTTTTCATGTTGTTGCTATCAAAAACCTTAGCCTATAAACGACTAGTGTGAAGAAATGATTAATTTCCATCAATTAACTAACAGAATTAACCATGTTCAGTATAAAATTCCGGGCTAAAAGGCCGTGGTCCAATAGACTTCCTCAACTCTGCCAGACGTTTCGCTCGCAGCTGTGGAAGGCATCGGTAGCTACAAAAAGTACAAGGAGAACTTTTCTACGCCACCGAAGATGCCTGCCGCAGCTGCGAGCGAAACGTCTGGCAGAGAGTTGAGGATGTCCAGTGGACCACAGCCTTTCAGCCCGGAATCTTCTACTGAACAAGACGCTGTAAGTGAAAGCGTCCCTTTAAGCACTAGCAGAATGAGCAGTTCCCATATTATTATACAAAGTATTTGAAGGGTGCAAGAAAAGAGCAATTTAACTCCACTTTTACAAGAATGTACTTTGAAGTTTATAAACCACACAAATTAACTATATAGGCAATGCAGTCTAGAATAATTCCTAAGGCTAGTTTTCTGACAGGCCCTTTATTCCTGTCCTGCTTGGTTATGTCATTTAATATCTTGCGAGTACACATGAATGAATAGACTAAATGTCCCATGAAGAGCTAAGGCCTCCTTAAATGCATGCGGTGAGCTAGTCACATGAAAGTGACTTTGGTTTTTAAGTTATAACTGTTCACTTGCACTCGTCACATTTGCTGGAGCTGTAGTTGCTAGCTATTCTGGACCAGCGTGGACCTGCAATTTTCCTGGTTCTGGGTTTTCCTCATGGCAGATCTGAAGCTTTGGAGTCTCGTCACGTGGCCTCCCAATTTCCATTTTCTTCTTGTTGTGCCGTATCGCCTCTGCTTTAATCCCATATTTGAAATCCTGTCTCTGAGGGAAGGTCCTACTATTTTCCTCTCCATTTTACACTAGCAAGTCTGGATCTCGGTCAATTTCCAGGTCTGGCAGACTACAATGGGGCTCAGAATGCTTCTACGAGGGCTGTTCAATAAAGAATGATCATAATTTTTTCACGGTCATAATTTTTACACTAAAATTCAATCTTGTTATACTCTGTTAGCTTAATAAGAAACAAACACGCCGTAGTAGTTTCATTGTTGGTACTCCTGATTCCCACCTGTGACAACCAGGCAAGTTCAGACATGTTCAGTATCGCCTACCGCTACAATGGAGGTAACATGCAGTTAAAGTTGATGTTAGAGGAAGATCCGGAGTTTCTTTCAAACGTAATCACTGCTGATGAAGCTTGGCTTCATCATTTTGATCCTGAGGGCAAACAGCAAAGCTCAGTGTGGAAATCTCCTTCATCACCAACCCCCAAAAAGCAAAAGTGGTTGCTTCTGCTGGGAAAGTTATGATCATCTCATTATTTGATATTCATGGAATGGTTTATCAGCATGTTGTACCTGCACACACATCAGTAACTGGACAATACTACAGGGATGTCCTGAAAACATTGCAAGTCCATATCAGGCGCAAAAGACCACATTTCCGTGAAGTAGGCTGCATGTGCGGCCGCTTATTGCCAATGTTGTTGCGTGAAGTGCATCCCTCACCCTCCCTATAGTCCGGATTTAGCCCCATGTGACATTTTTGTATTCCCTAACTTGAAGAAACGCCTTCGTGGGAGACATTATCCATCATCAGAAACAGTGGTGAAGGCTGTGGAGGCGATTTTGAAGAATCTCAAAAATAGTTTCCAGCATGTCTTTGAGGACTGACAGAAACGCTGGGACAAGTGCATCGCATTCAGGGGAGACTATTTTGAGAAGGGCCATCAAAGTATCAGGATGATTTAGTTGTGTGCTGTTTGCTCTCAGAATCAAAATGAGGTAGCCAAGTTTCATCAGCAGTGATTACGTTTGAAAGAAACGCCGGATCTTCCTCTAACATCAACTTTAACTGCATGTTACCTCCATTGCAGTGATAGGCGATACTGAACATGTCTGAACTTGTCTAGTTCTCGCAGGCGGCAACCAGGAGTACCAACAATGAAACTACTACGGCGTGTTTGTTTCACATTAAGCTAACAGAATATAATAAGATTGAATTTTAGTGCGAAAAATTATGACCGTGATAAAATTATGATAATTCTTTATTGAACAGGTCTCGTATATATAAATGAATATCGGGGTTTTAACTCCTTATAATATTATTACATTAAAGCGGCTGGACGGGGACCAGAAGATCCGTGGTTCAAATCCCGGCTATGGCATTGAATTTTTTAGTCTGGCTCTACCCTTTTAATAGTGTAAAGAGTTAAACCGCGACATTCATTTATATACATCCTGTACATTGTCTATTACGTATGTGGTACTGTTAATTAACTCTCTCTACTCATGTACAAAGACGATCTACTTCAAGATAAACATTATCTTAGTGATAGTGAAATATTTTAAAGATCTGGTTGGTGTGCAATGACTTTGAAATTCCATTCTTTCTGTATGGTCTGGAGTTTAAACGACGAATGACGATCTGCTATTTTATAAAAGTAAATATATTGTAATATTTTGTCAAATAAGGTTTCAAAGGATGATAATTGATGGATTATATCACGGCCTACTGGAGCAACACCGAGTCTGATAGCTTGAGCAAGATTTAGGTACATAAACTGTGGATTTACCAGCCTCTCCATGAAGGGGACTTGATATGCAATCTTATATACATGCATTTCATTTCTTTTAGTCAAAATCATTAGAAATTTCTGTGTAAATCAAAGATACTGACAACTTAGGTGTAAAGTGTAGTATGTGATGTGGAAACGGGCGAGGAAGGCGAACTCGTGGTCCCGCTTTTTCGCTAGGTTAAAGCCAAACATAGTTTTACGTTGACTATATAAATATTAATGTCCGCTTACGTTTGAATATTAATACAGATAAAAATGTATTACACATGAGATTCAACAGGTCAGTTGTGACGTAATCTCCCGTACTTTATAAAGTCGAGTGTTCTCGGTCTAAACAGTTGAATGATGTCTAAGCTTTACATACAAAATGCTTTACATACAGAATGCGTTTGTTTCCTTTATATTCATTAGAATCTTATTTTAAATAAGTATCAGTTAAGTAAATATGTAGTGATGGTTTGTCGTAGAGAAGAAAGTAATAAAGGACGTGATAATGTCGTTAAGAGGTGGACGGATATATTGGGTATTGACCGGCGGGCACTCGAGATATGTCTCACGTTACACAGCAATCTGGGTCACTCGCTTCTTTCGTATCAAGTCGTGATTGCTCGCATAACAACCAGTAACTGTCGAACACAGGTCCCGTCACTGATCAAGACCACGGCTCCACCAACAGAGACGAGGCATCGTTGTCGACTAAGGGGACACGCAGAGGAAATGTTAAAATATTGTAGTTATTGACTTGAAACTTGGCAGAGTTATTAACTACCGTAGGCTTTAAGAGCCGTGCGTTTTATGAACTCCTTCTTTTACCAAATTCAAATAATGAACTAACATACCCTAACAGTTCACAACATATAGAACTTTTCTCAATGAGTATTTAAGATATGGGGTTGAATCTTTGTGTATAGTACAGTAATTACAGGCGTGTGCAAATTATTAGACCCATTCATGTCTTTTTTTTTTTTTTTTTTTTTTTTTTTTTTTTTTTTTTACTTTGCTTCAGTTTAACATTCAAAATAATAGTTATTTACCGCCGTAACCTATTTAAATTTGTCGTAATTCTTTTCCTTGCTATAATATGAAGCATATTCAGTGAAATTTCTCTCTTAATAATAGCTGGGGGATTTTTTCTTTTACTTATAGTAATATGGTGGTAGCTCTGAATTAAGAGCACCTATTTTCTTCATGTCTGTTTATCCAACTGTTTGGTGATATTGCTTTCATTTGGTGAATGTAGTAACTGAAGATTGTTAATATTTGCCTTTATTGTGTTTTATGGCTAATATATCCTCAGTACTTATTATTAATTGATCTCAAGCCAGATAACATCGTGTATCTTATCCTTAGCATTCACGTTGATTCAAAAGTGAGGTTATGAGTAAAACTGCTGACTTATCCCCAAGGAAAGTAGCTGTAACTGAGAGTCTTTTGAAGGAAACTCTTTATTCACAACGTGGAATAGCTAAGAAATTGTGTATTTCACAAAAATCTGATAGTCGCATTAATCAAGCTTTAACATTCGGTGAGACGGAAAATGCGGGAGGGAAAGAAAGGTATCACCAAGGATGCAAAGAAAACTTGTGCAGGTGGCAAAACAAAATAGAAGAGCAACCAGCATTGACCTCAGTAATCAGCTAAAGCAGTACGGTACAGAAATATCAGCCTCGAAAGCTATCACCAAGGATGCAAAGAAAACTTGTGCAGGTGGCAAAACAAAATAGAAGAGCAACCAGCATTGACCTCAGTAATCAGCTAAAGCAGTACGGTACAGAAATATCAGCCTCGAAAGCTATCACCAAGGATGCAAAGAAAACTTGTGCAGGTGGCAAAACAAAATAGAAGAGCAACCAGCATTGACCTCAGTAATCAGCTAAAGCAGTACGGTACAGAAATATCAGCCTCGAAAGCTATCACCAAGGATGCAAAGAAAACTTGGGCAGGTGGCAAAACAAAATAGAAGAGCAACCAGCATTGACCTCAGTAATCAGCTAAAGCAGTACGGTACAGAAATATCAGCCTCGAAAGCTATCACCAAGGATGCAAAGAAAACTTGGGCAGGTGGCAAAACAAAATAGAAGAGCAACCAGCATTGACCTTAGTAATCAACTAAAGCAGTACGGTACAGAAATATCAGCCTCGAAAGCTATCACCAAGGATGCAAAGAAAACTTGGGCAGGTGGCAAAACAAAATAGAAGAGCAACCAGCATTGACCTCAGTAATCAGCTAAAGCAGTACGGTACAGAAATATCAGCCTCAGTAGTTCGCAGAAGATTGTGTGAAGTAGATATACCAGCACGCAGGCCTCGTAAAAAGGCTAAACTGACACCTGCAATGGCAAAAAAAAAAAAAAAAAAAAAAAAAAAAAAGAAGTTTAAAATGGGCCAAAGAAATGCAGAAACATCCAGTGGAATTTTGGAGAAAGGTAAATGGTATGAAAATTCTATATAGCATACAATTAAAATATGTACATGTAAATTTTATGGAAATGAAATAAACGGCCTAAACTTTGTTTCTCTCATTGCTGGTTTTGTTATACTATCTTTGAGCAATTTTAAAACTGTTTAATATTAATAGAGGTTTCTATTGTTTCAGGTAATTTTCTCAGATGAATCCATGTTTGAAGTATGTGAAGAGAGCAGCCAATATGTGAGAAGGACAGACAAAGAAGCATTTTCCCCTCAGTGTGTCGATCAAAGAGTAAAGCACCCAACATCAAACATGGTCTGGAGCTGTATGTCTGTCCATGGACCTGGAAGCTTATACATAGTTGTGGGATCTATGGAGCAGAAATAGTATAAAAGTGTATTAGAAACAAGACTATTTCCGCAAAGTAAAGAATGGTTTCCAAATGGTGATTTTGTGTTCATGCATGACAGTGCCCCCTGCCATAGAGCAAAATCTGTAACCCAGTTCCTCAAAGAAAACAATGTAAAAGTACTTCCATGGCCGCGGAATAGCCCTGATTTAAATCTAATAGAGAATCTGTGGGGTATTGTTAAACAGAGACTGAAAAAAATTGAAAATAACCAGGGGCGGCTTGTGGCTCTGAAAATCGGTGGTTCACAAATTTATCCATGCAATTTAATTCTTTTAAAGTAACAAACGGTTGTTTTAGCCTGACACCATAGACTGCTGTATACACATGTTAACGGTAATTCACAGCGTATAACACAACATGCGTATTTCAGAGACACTCTAGAGCATAGCACTCTTCTATTTATGCAGCTAAAAATGGACTTGATATCTCTTCATGACAGACTTCAAGTGTACATTGCAAGATTTCGTTCTGGATTGTCTTGGAGGTTCCCTTAAACACTGTAGCATTCACCAAATAGGTTTTTCAGAACACAGTCTAGCTCTGCACTGAAGTTTATCAGTCCTCGAATAATACCAGGATTGCTTGACGTAGCTGACTCATCGCGTCCTCGTAGAGCTAACTCAAAGGCTCCACAAAACCTAATGCAGTTAACAATAATGTTTAAAACATACCTATTTTGAGCCACTTTCTGGCTGTGTTCTTCAATTGTTCTCTGATATGCACTGTCCATCTGTTTTGCCCTATTTACATTGTCAAGCATAGCAAAACTGTGTTTTTCATGTGCAGTTTTTAAGTTACGTGTTTTTAGCGCGATCATGAAGATGCTGCAAAGCATGTTTTGTTCACGGATCTTCACCGCCAAAGAGAACGCAAGGAAAGCAAAACAGGCTATTTTTAATATTACAACCACACATCAAATTATATTTCTCATATACATTGTTGTTAAAATTCCTGTTCAAATATCTTGTTTTTGTTTTGACTACCTATGTGATGTTTATATTTGGCGTGGGACTTCCAAGTCGTTTATTTTCGGTTTTTCTTATAAGCTCATTTTTAAAAAGGATGTGCTAATAGACACTTTATGGAATTCATTGTTTCTCCTTATATAAAACAATATACTTGTATTTAAATAAATCACTCTTATTCACTACTCAAAGCACGGCACAGCTAACAAAACACGGCACAAAACATGTGGCTATGCTCTGGTTGGTAATAGTAATGTGTTAATAGCTGACCGATGCGAACATTTAATGTGGGAATAATAGGTGGCGCTGGAAACAGAAGGAGAAGGCTTGGCATTCACTATTCTCTGGCTGCTAGGTTAACCAACCTTATGCAGCCATAAGCCCTGCCCTTCCCCCCTACTTGCCTCGGTACTCCATAGGTTCATCCTGCCCTATACTTCCCCATTGTATACCAGTGGTTTGCAACTGAGAGTGAACTAATTGGCACCTGCAAACAATACAGCGCGTAGAGGGCCACTGCACTAGACAAGGTCGAACTTAACTCCAAATGGAACATGCCCTTGCATTAAAGGGAGACCCAGCATTTTGGTTGTAGCGCAAACATGCTACCCCATTGAGAAGCCGCCCCTGAAAATAACAAAATTCAGCTTATTGAGGGCCTGATAAGCATTTGGCACAGAGATGAAGTGCTGCACCCTTGTAGAGAGCATGCCTAAACGCATCAAAATGGCAATAAAGGTTAAAGGAATGCATACAAAATACTAATAGTTGAAAAAAATATTTTGTGATATTATTTCTGTTAAATAGAAAATAAACGATATATGTTAAAAATTTCACCATTGCGTCTAATAATTTGCACACGTCTGTATTTTGTTTTAAATATTAATTTTAGGTGCTCATAAAAGTGAACAAAGTTGTGCATCCAGACAAAATTCTTAAATGAGTAATTACAAAAACAAATTCTGTAGGGAACTGTTCATTCATTATAGAGAAGGAAGTACACCAACTTTCACTGGCTTATCTCTAGAACATGTTCCTTATATAAAGAAAATGATAAACGTAAAAACTAAACGTGACCCATTGCTTAACGCCCCAAGTGGGCCTGAGCCTACCAACCCGACTGCCGACCTCACGCGCACTTACGCACGGCAGAGGTGAGCTATCATTCAACCGATACGGGGACGAGATGTGGTCAGCAGTCGGAGCGTTGGTTTTTGTGACCAGGGCCGCTTCCCTCACGATGCAGAGTGGGCACCTGTCGTATACCCGGACCCTAAATTCCGCACCCCATGGGTGGGATCGAACCCGGGCCGCTTTCCGTGGCCAGGGACCAAGACATGCTGCCTTAGTCCGCTACGCCACGGCGCAGGACACAGAAAATCATACACTTAGTTTTACAGTTTGTGAAACAGCCTACAGTACGTTTAAAAGCATAACTACAAGCATTATTTCCAATAAAATGTATTTTCCGGTCCTCCAAAGGATAACAATTGTCCTGATGTCTCCTGACGCATCTTCAGAGGATGATTCTCGTCGGAGATATGAACGAAACGTCAGGAGAACTTCCATCCTTTGGAAGACCGGGAAATTCATTTTATTGGATTTACGCCGGACGTGAAAGCCTAAGCATGTACACAACCATTATTTACTATACCGGAGAGAATAGATTATCAATTAATCTAAGTCCTATATTATTTACCTCACATTCGCATTCTGACACATTAAATTAATGGAAATTAATTGTTCTTTCACACTAGCCGTGTGTAGGATGCACTATGAAAGGTTAGAGCCAGACTGAAAAATTCAATGTCATAGCCGGGATTTGAACCACGGATCGTCTGGTTCAAATCCCGGCTAAGGCATTGAATTTTTCAGTCTGGCTTTACCCGTACATCAAATTAAATCAAATAAAAAAAATCCACGTTTATATTGTCGTGAGGCATTGTTAAGCGGCGGGTCGCGGCTATCGCGTGCGAAAGAGACAGGCGATTGTTGGACGCTTGCCGAAAGAGAATAAGAATGAGACAGATAGATGTCTGAAAGTTTCTTCTTTTGTGATGCCGT
This sequence comes from Mantis religiosa, assembly GCA_030765055.1. NCBI lineage: Eukaryota > Metazoa > Arthropoda > Insecta > Mantodea > Mantidae > Mantis > Mantis religiosa. The sequence goes on from CM060956.1 coordinate 1,593,790, forward strand.
CTTGATTGTTACCGAGCGTTCCACCAATTTCTAGAACAATGAGTGGAGGTATAAAAGCGCAGCGGCTAGTCGGAAGGCAGCCTTTGTGTAGTGTGTGAGTTGTCAATGGACATTTGAGCTGTATCGAGTTACAAGTTAAGAAATGATAATCATCTAGTGATTTGAAAGCAATTTCTTTTGTTTGTTTACGTTTGGTGAAGCAACGACAAAGTGTGTTTCTACTGGAAATAAAGACATTTTGAATTTTTGCAAAGTAGACTTTTAATGTTACGAACACCCAAAGTCACAATATGGAAAACGTAATCAAGAAGTCACCTTGTTAAAATGTCACTAGCAACCTTAGTGCCAGTACCATATGACGACAGATAAAATGCTTGTCTTGAATTTTTTTGAGAAATCCATTTCATTCTGGATGACTTTTGTATAACTCACAAACATATACAACATATTAGTATACAACAATGTAGGTTATTCCCATACAAAGGGAATAGTATTTCAAAGACACCACATAACGACTAGCTGTTAAAACATCTGAGTATCATTTAGCCAAGTATACTCTTGTATTGTCGATTAAAGAGATGTGAGCTACACAGTTTGGTTGTTCGATTGTTTGCTGGCGGAATATAGAGGAAGGAAAACAATGGCTTGGGCAAGATGTAGGCAATCTGCTTAAAAGCGTTTAGCTCTCGTGGTAAACCAGACATAAAATTAATTTTTGCTGTAAAATATGGAGCAAGTTTAATCCGCGTTGTGCAGGACGGCTCAAGGACCAGCTAGGTGCAGCTAATTGCCCTTCCTGTACTAGCTTGTTAATTATGTTGGTGCTCCTGTACGAGGACGGGGGTGGCGTTGCTAGGTTACGGGACGAGTGACCGGAAAATGTTTTACCCCGCACTTGCTAGTAAATAAATTGTACTTTCTTACTTTTGTTACTCGGCCCAAGAGACTTGCTATTTAAGATCAACGTCCTTAACTCATCAGAAACTGTTCTTTACATCGGAAAATTGCTGAATATTTTAACTTCCTTAAAAGTAGCACTGGCAATTTTGATTACAGCACATTCTTCTATTTCAAATTTAGAGTCGCAGTCTCGTTCTGTACTCTAAACTCTTGTTCCCCTGTTTCCATTGTTTTGACAGCTTCAAGTTTCCTACATGACTTTATGTGATCCAACTTTATTGATTCTTTGTTATATTCCCACTGTCATATGTTACAAGTGCAATAATTCTACATAAAATGCTGCCCTAGCTTATCTCTTACTTCTGAGTACATCCCCACAAAAAATCAACACATACATTGAATTTGTCACACAAATATTGTATTTTAGTTAAAATGTTAGCAACAATTTTAACAAAATGAACACTTTCCAAAGGTTTTGCATCTAATATTTTTTCTGTTATGCCGAGATTTTGTTAAAGATGTTCGCGTTCCATTCTTCAAAGATGCTAACTTAAATATCGACTTTTGGTTTCAGTTACGGAGTTTACACACACACACACACACACACACACACACACACACACACACACACACACACACACACACACACACACACACACACACGCACGCAGGCAGGCAATATACAGGGTGTCCCAATTGAATCGCACCACTTCGGTATTTCTGCCAAACTATTTGAGATATCGAAATGAAGTAAACTTTACTAATACGTATGACTCATCAAGACAGTCCTATCACTTCCACATGTGCCCCACCAGTCAGACGATGGTCGAGCTGCCCCCATTTCAGTAGTGACGGTTGCAACAGCATCCCGAATGTGCTCACGCAGTTGGCGAATAGTCGCTACTCTTGTCCATACACCCTGTCCTTGACATACATACATCTGAGCGAAAATGTTGGAAGTGTCCTCCACCAGCATCTATACATGTTTGTGCTCGTCTCACCATATTCTCTGAGTATCCTCGCCAATGTTACTTATTTCGGTTCGAATGCATTCCTTGAAAACATCAGTTGTCCGTGGCTTATTCTTGTACACTCCATATTTTAGATACTCCGACAAGAAAAACTCCGGTGAGGTTAGGTAAGGGGATCTAGGGGACCACAGACTCTTTGAGATTATTTGATTATCAAAGAAAGTGGTTACAAGTTCCATGGTATCGTTAGATGTATGGCACATTGCTGGAAATAACCTTCTCTCAATTCGATATCATCCAGCTGCTCCACAAATGTCTTGAAGATAACCATATAAACTTCAGTGTCTACAATCGTATCAAAGAAAATGGGACCAACGATTCTGGAAGCTGACACCGCGCACCATACTCCAATCTTTTCATCATGCAGTGGATCACTTGGGGGTTTACAGCAGCCCAATATCTGGTGTTTTGTATGTTTATGTAGCCTGACAGATGAAACCATGCCTCATCTGTAAAGCACGTTATGGACGTGGAATAAGAGTATCCTTAAACTATCGACAGTAACTGATTCGTTTATCATAATCTGCTTCTTTCAGTAGTTGCACCATATGCACTCTGTAAGGTCGCAGCTCTTTGACATGTTCCATATGAATACCCTGATTCCTGGCTTAATCGACACAACGATTTGTTTGGAGAATTCAATAGCCTTCTGCGAACATCTGTAACAGCCTCTGTCTTCATTGGCCGTCTATGTTTTCCACTCTCACTTGATACCGAAATTATGGTTTGCCAGAAGCAAAGAATCATGATAGATGTCAAAGGAATGTTGGTTCTTTGTTACGATCAGGGCAAGGCCAGTTGAGTTGGGGGAAAGTGTATAACAAAGCAGTATAAGAAGCAGTGTCCTTAGAAGATTTCTAAAGGAATTGTCACTTGACGTGTATGAATAGGGAATTCTTTGGATCATTTACAATGGCGACAAAACAGCCACAAAGGGATTTTGGTTGTAAAGGAGCTTCCTGAGAGTGAAAGTTAGAGATACGCACGCACGCAGCTGTGGTCAGAGAACACTCTTCGGCGTGAAGCCGATGTGGCTAGTTCGCTTCTAGGAAGCCATTATAAACAGTCTTCGGCGTGAAGCCGATCAGGAGGAGTCTTCGGTGTCAGGCCGATGAGAGGAGTCTGAGGCGTGAAGCCTATTAAAGCGGTCAACTTGTTCTGTCTTGAATATTTGTCGGGTCATCAAAATTTATCGAGTAATAAACATTTTCATTCAGTAACTCTAAACCGAGATTGGTAACCCTCGGTCGGCAACTTCCATTTCGATGTTTGAAAAGAAGAAGCAGTGAATAAATAATTTGGAGACGGGCGTTCCAGTGTTGTGAAAATCTCCTTCTCACACTCATCCACGCATACCCTGAGAGAAACCTCATTGCCCGCCGACTTATTTGCTACCCCTAAACATTTTAGTTACAAAATGGCGCCGCAACGTAGAACTCTTTGTTTGCCACATATATTTGCTTCACACTAATGAGTATACCAGTTGTCTCCAGCTTTCTTACGAGCGATAAAATTGTTACCTTTGTCGGAACATTGCGTACATTAAATTCTCTTTGAAATTCCCGCTGTGTTGTTACCAAGGAATTAGTCTTCCAATATGTTTTCAAAATGTAAACACGCTCTCCTAGTGTGAACTGCATGTTGCTGTTATAACTGCACATTTAAGACTGTCAGTTGTCAACAATTCTCCAAGAGTCACTGAGATCATTAAATAAATTTCTACATTCTACGAGCTTTCAAAGGGAAATTATGGCCTATTGAAATGATTCAGGTTTGTTTTGATCGTACTGTATAATGATAACAAGAGAATAGCGACAAAAGCTAGTCAAGTATTTAGCAATTGAAACATGTACTTGGAAAATTGCTGATGCATTTAAATGAACTGTGTGTCTTTTTAAAGATATATTTATTTTTGCAGTTCGTGTTTTAACATGTATCGGTTAAACAAAATTATATGAAGATGGTCCTGGCTTTAGAGGAACAGTTCAAAATGTGACTGTTTACCAGAGCAGTAAGATTTAACAATGTCTACGCACGCTGTGTGCAGTTTAGTGATATCGATTTACTGTTGTTAGGGTGCAGATATAGCGTGGAGTAATTCTTGACGTCAGATATTGAACATAATAATAATCCATTAGCAGGGCGCTCGAGGCGACATCTGTGCCTCTTGATTAATGACTCTGTGCCGCCTTTTAATTCCTCTCTGACGATTTATGATGTGAGCAGGTGTTTGAGATTAGGCTAATTCTGTAAACAAAAAAGGGCGTTCCTTGGAACAGCTCCAACCTTATCGATTTCATATCTTATTGATTGTTGCAGACCACCGGTTGCTTGTTCCTCTTGATGGCCTGTTAACGAGTTAATTCTGTCAGAGCCGTAAACCTCACGGGCTACAACATGTTAATTGGCAGAATGGTTAAGACATGGCCAGAGGTAACGGTTGGGGAAGACTGGGTAGGCACTTGTTTTTACTGCCATCTACCGACACAGGCGTGTTCATGTCAGACGTGTGTTAAAGAAAAACAGAGATTGTGTTCTAATTGTCTAATTCATAGAACCTACAAACATAGAAGACTGAGTCGGTAATTGTGGCAGTAGTCTTAGTGTTTTACTTTTAAATGCTTTTTGGTAGTTCTTTGTTGTCTGTGGTTCGAAAAGGATCCAAGGTATTGTAAAATATGAAATGGGTACAGGACCGGTTGGGACAGAATAGGTTACATTTATATATTTTGTCGATTCAAAGAAGATAATTGAGAATTGTAATAATTCAGTTTAATGTTATGTTTAGTGTACTTTCACAGCTTACAAATAGCAAGGTCACATCTGGCAAGAAAACTGTCTACTAAATATCTACTTTTCTACATATAGCCATCGTGTACCATTGTTGTGCTGCTGCGACAGGCCGGAGCTGGACGCTTGCCAAGAGAGAGACTCCACAACGTTCTGCCCATTGTTGTGGCCGATAAAGTTCTCGGAAGGTCTGCGACTGTCTAGAAACAATCCCCGTAGGAGAGCGGATCCGTCTCCTTCAGCTGCCGTGGTGCGGGTGCTGCGGACCCCTAGCGCTCGTGGTACCTCTGACGTTACTAGAGGAACCTCGGGCCGAATATTCGAGCCCTTCCCTGATTGGAAGTTGTTCGGATTGGGTTGGACTCGAGGGGGCAGTGGTTCCCGATACCCGGGGGTGATCGGGTACGGGTTTGAGGGAAGCCGTATATTCCCGCGTACTAGCCAGCATAGCTAGTAGAAGATGTGCTAGATCACCAGGCGGCCCTACCGAGGTCATATTGGTAGCCTTGCCATTTTGGAGTTGGCGCGCGTAACTGCCGTATCCACTTCCATCCCGTCTTGAGTCCACAGGACCAGATGGGGGGGGGCCTTGTTAGTCTCTAGGTCTTGCCCCACGGAGGCGCCGGGCGCCCTTTTGGGACAGCTCGGTAACTCCCTGCTCGAAGGAGGCCCGGGTCCTTGGTCCTACCGGTCCAGGACTAATAGGAGTAGCCTCTGACATTAACGTGTCTAGAAACAATGGCTAGGGAGGTATAGTTCCCCACCAGGTAATAGGAGCGAACAAGGCCACACCGCATCACATCAGCTCGCGACCCGTCACCGTTGGTGACAATGGAGCTAGCCAGCACCGCCGTCCTGAAAGCTGCCCTGGTTATCGGCCTGCCGTTATTAGGGCAGGTACCGAGTACCGAGGCCAGCCGACAGACGATGCCACCGCTGCTGTGCGTACGGGCATACTGCAGAGCCCTGCGCAGCGGAACCGAGGTGCCACTACTATGGTGTCTCCTGCCTCACCTCGGTCTGCATACAGCACGACCTCCGCCGCCGCCGCTACTGGAGGGCACAATCACTACACAGGACAGGCGCTCTGTCCCCTCCATCCCTGTAGGAAGGCATCATCTGTCCCATCAGCGCCGTCATCTCCTCAGCGACAGCCGCCACACCAGCAACCTCATCAGCCAGCAGCACCAGTGCACACTATCAGCCAGGAGCCGCTCGGAGGAAATTCGGGACCTAGGGGAGGCCGTTCAGGATCTCCATTCGGTGTTCCTGGTCATAACGGCCAAACTGACCACCTTGGAGGAACTGCTAAGTGAGCCCATGGCTTCATCTGCGCAGCAAGCTCCAGCACTCGAGGATCGCCAATATATACCTTCCTTGAATTCGAATTCGCAGGTGCTTACAGCGGTACTGATACAGCATCACTCCTGAATACTCACCGGTGGAGGCATTTTAGTGGATAGGGCTGGCGGTTCAATCCCCCAACGTTTTTAGTTTATGTCCTCCAACGTTAAGTCATATCAGACGATGAATGAAATGGGTAAAATGATGCTCAAAGGAATCCGGGGTCCATGGAGCTTAGAGTTACCCCACTTTCACCTATCAGGGTAAGGGAAACTCCCGGAAAAAGCTTAAGCAGGTAACTCACCCTGACCGAGATTCGAACTCGGGAACTCTTGAACGTAAGGCAGATACGCTACCATCTACGCTACCGAGGTGGGCAAATCTCCCAGGGGAGTGCCACACTCCAATCCCAGAGTTAGTGCGTAACATGCATTTTTCCTCTACTCGAAAAAAAAAAAAGGAGCGGCAGTTGTCGATTGAAGTGCACCGCAGTGATTTCTTTCATTTGTTTTCGTGTAGCAAAACACCGAGTCAGCCTTGAAGACAGATGATTGTCACTTTCGGGTCTTTCTATTGCAGCAAAAGTTGTTCTAAATTTCTGCAAACCAGATTTCCGAATCTACGTCTCGCAGTCACAATATATATAACCAACCGAGTCAGTGTTGTAAATGAAATCCTTTGTGAGACTGTGGTTTGAGTGCGATAGGTATGTAGCTCCTTTTCCACGTCTGCAATAGTCTCATCATCGGCTGATATGGGAAGTGCAAACACACGCTCAAAGTGATCGGCCAAAATTTCACACTTGATGGGAATATCTGTAACCAGTGTATCACCTGCAGACAGTGCCGGTACAACAGTCGGCTCACGAAGAACACGTTTGGTGGCCTGCCACAGCGTGTGGTCAGAAAGATGTCACATTTCTCGTGGAGTGTTAAAGCGCCATAACGAAGCGACTTTAAACACTCGACTGAATTACTCATTGTTAGAATCACACAGTTGATACCAGTATAAAAAAATACATTTAATTATACTTTACTGTCAGGAACAAAAATAAATTTGAATCACTGTGAAAATGTTCAAAAACCGTCCATTTCACGAAAATCCGCACGAAATTGCACTTACACCGCTCTTGGGACTGCAAACAATGCAGTACATTGAGTTCAGTGAGCTATGGGGCGCGCGGTAGATCAAAACGTGAAGCGGGGGGTAGCGCAGGGGGGAAATGGAAGCAATATACACGTTAGTGAGTTGTCCTGGCAGTCCAAGAGGGAGAAGCGGCTTCACATATGAACTTGCCGCAGTCTATCAAATGGTTGTAATGACTTACAATATATATACGATGTAATCTATTTAATTTAAGTAATTAAGTCAAGAACAATAAAATTAAAATTTGCTCTAGGTGGATGCGCCGTGGCTCAGTGGTTAGACCGCTTGGCTCTCACCAAGGCGGCCCGGGTTCGATCCCAGGCGACCGCAAAGTGAGATTTGTGGTGGACAACACGGCGCTGGGGCGGGTTTTCTCCGGGATCTCCGGTTTCCCCCGCCATCTCATTCTACCGGTGCTCCATCTTCATCTCATGTATCATCAGTGTCATCGCCTGCGGTGCCGTATGTAGTAAAAGCGGGCGTTAAACACTACACATTTCATTTCTAGATGGCTGCAGTCCCGCAGCCCTCCTTCATCAGCCGCCACTGGTTATACAGCCTTTGGTGCAAGCATACAGCGAACCTCCAACAGGTTTATCTGCCGACAATATCGTGTTACGCTGAGAAAGTTCAGGGCCTCAACCTCTATTAACATTATCTTTATTTGTTTCTTGCTACAGTTGGCCCTGTTTGTCCTTATTACCCGGGACATTTAGGAAGATACCTCGAGTAGAAGCGCTGTTATCTGTTTACGGCTGGCTATCAGAGGGACGGAGAGGTGAACAGCATGTTACAAAAATATCTACATTATTGAAGGTAGAAACAGTTCTAAGGAGCAGAAAAAAAAAATTACTTATTTAATTCTTATGTGAACATTTCGATTCCTGCATATCCTTTGTACGTATTTGAGCATCCATCTGTAACGAGGTCGTCAAAAGCAAGGCTATCTGCTGTTATGTTTGTAGAACTGCCGTTATTACTTCCAGAATCCATAAACTCGACTACGTTATTTGCTTCATCTTTATCATTCTGTCTAAGCCCACATTGATTAGCATTCTTTGTACTTCGTCTTCCATCTCGATGCTAGTATTTTTATTCTATGGACATAATACTGATGCTCGCATTTTTCTTTTCTCTTAGCGTTATACTTCAAACATTGGTTAGTCTTTTAAGAAGGTCATATAATACACGTTATTCTGCTCTTTTTGGCTTAGTGATATTCCATATCGGTTAATTGTGTTTTACATTGCAGTGATAAGGCGGTAATGTATAGCCTGGCGTTCTACTAAAATGTACAGCATATGCTTACATTTTTGAAACTAAATCCAATTTACTTTACTATTCATATTCTGTTGTTTTTCCTTTACTACATAGAATAACCCGTTCACTACTGGAATTTCTTCATATTATTCCATAATACTCTAAACATTTCTGCAAACGACGACTTATCCAAATCGTCGTTTGAAACTTCTTTTTCCTATTACGTTGTTTTCCTTGAGTAGTAACTCGTGTACCTGAAACATTACCTTGTTCGAATTCCTTTTATTATGATTTCACTTTTTCCTACTGTCTTAGCCGTTCTAGCCTCTACCTTTGCAAAGGAAGAACTACAATAGACCGCTTTGCTTTTCTTTCCTGCACAACTGGAAAACATTATAAATAATCCTTTTGCTTTGGGAGTGTACAACCCTCCAAAGTGACATTTTTTTTCTAAGTTTCCATTATTAGAGGTAGCTACTTTGTGATACGACACCACGCTGTACTGCGGTACTCATACGTCACATATAAACAAAGCTCAACCTTTTTGTCGCAGGTAATAGTTAACTTTTCTTTAATTGATATTAAAACAGAAATTTTGAGTTTACTTTCAATCTGCCACAGATATCATGCTTTTGTCTAGTGCAGCAAACATTGGATACAGAAACTTAAACAAAAATTAATGTCTTGTCTGTTCTTGAATGAAAAAGAAACCATTTTTAGGTCTTGAGTATCTTCCAAGGATGCGATAAAGTTATTGTGACTTTGTAGGCTCGTAGAATTAAAACTTTAGTTTGCAGAAATTCAAAATGCTCGTTATTTCAGTGAAAAGACACTTTGTACACCCCTTACAGACTCTAAAAATGGCGTAACATACACAAACGAAAGAAATCACTTACGTTATGGTCCACTCAAAGGTCCACTGCACAGCTGCACACACACACACACACACACACACACACACACACACACACACACACACACACACACACACACACATACACACACACAAATAACAGTTCTCAACTTTCAACTGAACTGGCTTTGACAGCCGCGGCCTCGTTATATCTCCAGTCACTGTTTCTAGAAATTAGTAGAATGCTCAGCAACAATCGAGACGGCATCAGAAAAGACGAAACTTCCGGACATCTATCTTTCTCTTTCTTCGTTTCTTTCTTCCTCTCTCTTTCTCTCTTTCTTTCACTCTTTCTTTCTCTCCTTTCTTTCTTTCTCTCTTTCTTTCTCTCCTTCTTTCTTTCTTTCCTTTTTTCCTTCCTTCTTTTTCTCTTTCTCTTTACTCTTCCTTTCTTTTTCTTTCTTTCTTACTTTCTTTCTTATTTCTTTCTCTCTCTCTTTGTTTCTTAATTCCTTCCTTTCTCTTTATTTCTCTTTCTTTTCTTTCTCTCTTTCTCTTTCTTCTTTTTCTTTCTTTCTTTCTTTCTTTCTCTTTCTTTCTTCCTTCCTTTCTCTCTTTCTTTCCCTTTCTTTCTTTCTCTGTTTCTTTCTCTTTCTTTCCTTCTTTCTTTACTTCTTTCTCTTGTTTCTTTCTTTTTCTTTCTTATTTCTTTCTCTCTCTCTTTGTTTCTTTCTTTCTTCCTTCCTTCGTTTCTCTTTCTTTCTCTCTTCCTTTCGTTCTCTCTTTCTTTTTTCTTTCTTTCCTTTTTTCTTTCATTCTTTCTTTCTTTTTTCTTTCCTTCTTTCTCTATTTCTCTTTTTTCATTCTTTCTTTTTCTTTTTTCTTTCTTTCTTTCCTTCTTTCCTTCCCTCTTTCTTTCTTTTTTTCTTCCTTCCTTGCTTCTTTCTTTCTTTCCTTCTTTCTTTCTCTTTCTTTCTTCCTTCCTTTCTCTCTTTCTCTCTCTCTTTCTTTCTTTCTTTCTTTCCTTCTCTGTTTCTTTCTCTTTCTTTCCTTCTTTCTTTCTTTCCTTTTTTCGTTAGTTCTTTCTCTTTCACTTGTTTCTTTCTCTTTCTTTCTTTCTTTCTTATTTCTTTCTCTCTTTGTTTCTTTCTTTCTTCCTTCCTCTTTCTTTCTCTCTTTCCACAAGCGTTTAGTCCCGCGCCGCATTATCTATCTCTATCGCACGCTCCGGCCGCGGCCCGCCGTAAAACAATGCCTCGCGACATTATTTACTGTAAATCCACACACACGAAACTGTAGGATAAGATACAAGTAAGACTTTTGACACTGTGACCAGACTTGATGTATTGTACCTATGCTCCCAACAGGGACATCCTCAGGAGGAAGAATGAGACAGGGCGGCCGAGCCAAAGAGTCACGAAATACTCTTTTGTGTGTAATGAACCACTTTCAACATATTCATTTGTTTTAATTTTCAAATGCTGTACCTCTCTCAAATTACAAGCTGTTATTTGTTTTATTTTATCCTTTGAAACGGTTTAAGTAGTTATTTTAAGTTTAGTTTTTAATTAAATTTAGTAAACGAATTACTATTTGAATGTTGAAATTACGTTAAGAAAAATTTAAAAAAAAATGACGATGTAATGTAGAAAAGTTGAAAGATGTTTAGTTGTCGTTATGCCAACGGCAGGACGATAAAGCTCAGGCACTTTAAGCCATTTTGATCTTCTGCAAATGTACGTGAAAGTGTAAAGACGTATTTTGCGTGTGTCTGCATATCTGCAGTATCTTGTATTGGAAAGTCGAAAGTTATAAAAGATTATGCAAGCTAATATACTATCAACGTATATAAAGCATTAGAAACTGTAACTAATTGTTGGAAAAGTTTTATTTTAATTAAAATACCAATCTTTATAGACGAAAGGAGGAATTACAATTTTAATTTATTTATAAGCAAATTATCACTTCCCATCTGAGACCGTCCCTTAAAATAAGAGCTTATGCGAATACCAGAGCAGCCGTGGAACTACTAGATCTTCATCATCGCCTTTTCCTCAACAACCTACAACTCCAAGCCGTTACACCTTTGGTTAATACAAAGTTATCATACATCGATCTGGTCTGTTAAGTCTGCTGTATTCCCATATTCTCTAGTACTTGTAAGGAATTCTATTGACGATTAGCGTGAAAGAGGTAGAAAATCTCTTTGTCCAGACTGGCTAAAGTGGAGGTAAGCCAGTTGCAGCCAAAGAGGTCAATATCGACCAGGCTGAGTGATTTATATCTCATGTTAAGTGCGCTTTAATGTTCACCCTTAACACCGTCAACGCTCTTATATTGTCCTCATGTCCCTTCATGCCTTATAGACGTATTGTCTTTTGTTTCCGCCAACACCAAAAGAAACAAGTGAATAAGTAGCCATTTAAGATCGGACAAGGCTCTAACCATACATGAGGAGTATCCCAATAGTCTTTAAGGTTATATTAGATTGTCGGTTGTTTGTTTTTGGTGTTTTGCAAAACTTCTTTGGTTTGGTAGTGCTATGTACATGATGCCATGGGATACATTGCAATCATGTATCAGCCTTCAGTTGTTAATAAACAATCACAAAATGGAGATAACAAAGTTTGGACTTCTAAATCACTACTAGAAACAAGATTATAAAGTCGCTGTCACAACTCGAAGAATATGTGAAGTGAAAGGAGAAGGTATCGTTAGTGAGTGTGCTACAAGGATGGTTACAACGTTTTAACAATGGACACGAAAACACTAAAGATTTACCATGTTTTGGAAGACCTAAAGTATGGAATATTGAGGACACACGACAAGTTTTGTGAGAAAATCCGCAAAAAAGTGCCCGTAGACTTTCAGAAGAACTTGGTACATCAAAAGATACCTACATCACCACATTAAGATATTTAGAAAATACAGAAGCTGTAGATCTGTGCCTCAACAGTCTGAACGTAGAGTGTCGTCAGCTTATCTGTAATCAAATGGATGATAGATTTGTCGGGAGGGGGGGGGGGATTGTCACTTGTAATAAAAATGGATATACTTTGCGATCCATATAAACCTGAACCATCTCAATAGGCCATAATTTCCCTTTGAAAGGTCTTAGAATGTACAGATTTGTTTTAATATTCTTACTGGCTCTGGGAGAACTTACAACACTGACAACTGTCCCATTCTTTTGATACTACTGTAGACACTGAAGTTTATATGGATATCTTCAATGTATTTGTGGAGCAGCTGGATGATATCGAATGGAGCAACGTGTCATACATCTAATAACATCATGAAAGTTGTAATCAATTTCCTTGATAACACTGCGCAACAACAAAATAATTGTTGAATGTTTCGAGCACTTCATGAGGCAATTCCTACTAATTTTGGGTTGAGAAAAACAAATATGACAATGAAAACTTGTTATTAACTCTAGTTTCTATGATATACACAAGGTGGAAGTATTACATATTAGCGGATTGAGAGAAAAGGATACATTTTAATTACATACATGCTAACAACAATGAAAGTGCATTTGATTTTTTTAAACTAATAATTACATGCTAAGAGAATACTAAATTGCTGGAAAAATACTTCGCAGATAGTCGTGTCTGAAGAGAATCATGAGTTCGTCGTCTTTTAGCTTGTCTCTTGTAATGGAGTTCCGCAGAATCCCTATACAAAGACCAAGCATTACTTCATTCCAACGACCCTGATATCTTTGTTCCATAACAGAAATGTTCTGATGGAATCATCACTAACAGCTCCACAACTAGGAGGGAGTGGTAAGGGACATGTTACATCCAAGGTTACGGCACTGTCACCAAATGCTTGTAGTTGTCATCTCTTTTGTTGCCTAAAAATCCATGAACAACACCCTTGAAGGCTTCCCAAGCTTCCTTTTCTTTCTCCTCCAAAATTTGGTCAAATGCAGAATCCTTTACAAGTTCTCTTATTTGTGGTCCGACAAAAATGCCTTCCTTAACTTTTGCATCACTTAATTTCCGAAAATTCTCTATGATTGTGTTTTGTTATTTGACAGGTGTGCCAACTCCCAAAAAATTCCCCCAAATATAAAATCTTCACTCTAAATTATGAAATGTCACTTTATCTTCAAAACAAGAGCTAATCTTTCATTTTTATGGTGATTTTTGAATTCAGCAGATGGAAATACATGTAAATTCATTATTTTAAGCCCGAAACATTTTTATTGTTGCCCAGTGATAATCGAATAATCTCAAAAGGTCTGTGGCTCCCAGATGCTCTGACCTAACCTCACCAGATTTTTTCCTGTGGGGATACATAAAAAAAGAGTGTACAAGAATAAGTCACGGACAATTAATGTTCTGAAGGAATCCATTCAACCCGAAATAAGTAACATTGGCAAGGATACTCTCCGTAAAACTTGAGAGAATATGGTGAGACGAGTACAAACATGTATAGATGCTTGTGGAGGACACTTTCAACATTTTCTCTGAGATGTAAATAGTGTAATGTAATCCCCCAATTGTGTATTACGAGGAGTGTCCGTAAAATAAGGTCTCCAGGTCGATGGAACCGTGAGGAACGCTATTACGCGAGATCCGGCAACACTGGCGTGTAGCTTGGTTTCACCCCTTCAAAACCCCACCACAACGAACCCGTTGCAACTATTAGTCTTGGCTGGGCAGCCGTTTGCGATGGAGCTTCCTATCACTTCCTATCACCCAATGGGCTGCCTGGACATCCAGGTTCCTAAAGCTCAATAGCCAGTTTAGGGCGTAGTGTTCATTCCTCAAGGGGAATGGCTGAGCGTACAGGTACTTGTGGAAGTGCTCCAAGGTCTTTACTACGGCCAATAGTAAGTTCTCTTCGGGTGACGCATGCAGCAGTACAACGTCGGAGCGCCATTCGAACGCATCGCTGTCGACATAGCTGGACCTTTCCCAGTGTCCGACCGAGGCAACAAGTAGCTGTTGGTAGCCGTGGACTGCCTCACCAAGTGGCCAGAGGTGTATGCCATTCCGAACCAGGAGGCGACAATCACGGAGTGCCTCGTGGAGCAACTGTTCTGTCGTTTAGGGGTGCCGTTAGAGCGCAACAGCGATCAGAGCACCAATTTTAAGTCAAAACCGATGAAGGAGGCACTAGAAAGACTTGGGGTGAACAAGACCCGCACCACACCCCTACATCCCCAATCGGACGGCATGGTCCAAAGGTACATCAAGACCCTAGAAGAATACCTGTGGAAGGTCGTGGCCAGCGATCAGCGAGATTGGGACGTCAAGGTGCCACTGTTCTTGCTGGCCTACCGCTCATAAACACACGACACCACTGGGATGACCCCAGCCAGCTTAATGTTCGGCCGAGAGTTACGCCTCCCCTGTGATCTGGCTTTTGGGAGCCCCCCGGACGCAAAACAGCCAGCAACTGAGTATGTGGAGAACCTGGTGGATCGTCTCCACGACATGCTTTAGAAGGCTGGTCAGAATATCCAGAAGGCGAGCGACTACATGAAGACCCGATACGACAGGCAAGCCAACAGCAAAGGGTTCCAGCAAGGTGACCTGGTCTGGTTGTACCGCTCTACCCGGACCAAGGGACGATGCCCGTAGCTTCAACAACCGTGGCAAGGACCGTACCGGGTGTTGAAGAGGATTAACGACGTGGTCTACCGCATCCAGAAGGTGCCCCGAGGAAAGTCTGTGGTTGTACAGTTAAGCTAGTTAAGCCCAGAGGTTCCACCCCATTAGTCCTGAACCCATAGGAACAAGACCCGGGCCTCTTGCTACCAGGGAGTTATCCGAGCTGTCCCAAAGGGCGCTTGGCGTCCTCCGTGGGTCTTTCCATAGGGCAAGACCTTGATACCTAACAAGCCCCCCCATCTGGTCCTCACCTGGATCTCCTGGACCGCAACGATGGTGCTGTTCAGGACGACCAGCCTTGAGGAGGGAGCAGTGTCAACCGATTATTGGAAGGCGCGATACCACCTGGCAGGTAGGTTGGCAGACGGGAAGCGTTCAGCCCACGCCTACCTTTCTGACTGGTTGTCGGTCGCTGAGGGGGGTAGGAGTAAAGTAGCACATGTCACTGGACCGTCCCTTTCCCCTCACCCTGACGTCTGGAAAAACCATGATGTTTCATGAAGCCCGGAAGCTTCTGGATTCGGCAATTGGTATCTATATAAGTGATGCGTTGGGCTGGAGCAGTTAGTTCTGGCAGGAAGCCGTAAGTGCTAGTGAGCAGTGTGCCGACTGGAAGATTGCGTACGTGTGATGAGAGGTGCACGAAGCGTATTTCTACGGGAGAAAGAACGATTTGAATCTCTGCGAGTTGGACCTTTAATTCCACGAACCCACAAAGTCACAATAAGTTAGACATGCCGACAAAATGGTTAGAGAGACAATGGTAGAGGCAGTAGAGTTTTGGGGAGGCTGAGATATAAGTAACAAGGCTGACAATATGTAGAAGTTATTCTGTAAAGAGACTCTCGGATTGACAAGGACGGCTCCGGGTGAAGTGGCATTTCTTGAAATGAGGAGGACCAGGAGAAAAGGTATAATCTTGGAGACAATAGTGAAATTTTGGTTTAGCTGTTAGAGTAAGGAGGAGCATTAGTAAATAAGAATAGTTGGTGGAATGTGGTAGAGAGAAATATGGACCAATAGGAATGGGGATATATGGAGGGCAGGTGCAGGAAATGAGAGAGGATTTTGGAAAAAGGTAAGGAGAAGAATGGAAGACGTAGAAAGGCAAGAGATATGGGGAAGCATGGAAAACAAAAGTTCATTGAGGTTTTACAGAATTTTGAAAAGGGACTGGGGAAGAGGAGGTTATATAGACAACTGTAGTAGGACTGAAAGGGAGGGATTAGCATGGATGAGAACAGGTACAATATTTATGAAAGGATTAAGGTGGAGTGAGGTAGGAATATATGAATTAAATGGGGGGGAAGAAAGTGTAGAGCATTACGTAGTAAGATGTGAAGGAGTTGAGAAGTGGAGGAAGGAGGCATTGGAGAAAAAATGGAAGTTGAGGGTAAAATTGTAACAATAAGAATACTGACAGGGAAGCAACGGAATAGGAATAAAAATATAGGAAGATTTCTTGCTAAAATGACAGATCAATGGTTGAGGATAGGTAGAAGCAAAGGTTATGAAAGGGGGAAGGATTTTGTAGGGAAACGTAAGGGACACAGGTAACCCCTCAGTGAAGCATAAGGCTGTTATGCCAAGCTGGCTGAGGGGTGAAAGAAGCTAGTCACTCAAATCTTGTACATAGGTTAAGGAAGGATTTCGTAGGGAAAAGTAAAGGACACAGGTAATCCCTCAGTGAAGCATAAGGCTGTTATGCCAAGCTGGCTGAGGGGTGAAAGAAGCTAGTCACTCAATTCTTGTACATAGGTTAAGGAAGGATTTTGTAGGGAAACGTAAGGGACACAGATAACCCCTCAGTGAAGCATAAGGCTGTTATGCCAAGCTGGCTGAGGGGTGAAAGAAGCTAGTCACTCAATTCTTGTACATAGGTTAAGGAAGGATTTTGTAGGGAAAAGTAAGGGACACAGGTAACCCCTCAGTGAAGCATAAGGCTGTTATGCCAAGCTGGCTGAGGGGTGAAAGAAGCTAGTCACTCAATTCTTGTACATAGGTTAAGGAAGGATTTTGTAGGGAATGGTAAGAGACACAGGTAACCCCTCAGTGAAGCATAAGGCTGTTATGCCAAGCTGGCTGAGCGGTGAAAGAACCTAGTCACTCAATTCTATTACATAGGTTAAGGAAGGATTTTGTAGGGAAAAGTAAGAGACACAGGTAACCCCTCAGTGAAGCATAAGGCTGTTATGCCAAGCTGGCTGAGGGGTGAATGACGGCAGTCTCTCAATTCTTGTACATAGGTTAAGGAAGGATTTTGTAGGGAAAAGTAAGGGACACAGATAACCTCTCAGTGAAGCATAAGGCTGTTATGCCAAGCTGGCTGAGGGGTGAAAGAAGCTAGTCACTCAATTCTTGTACATAGGTTAAGGAAGGATTTTGTAGGGAAAAGTAAGGGACACAGATAACCCCTCAGTGAAGCATAAGGCTGTTATGCCAAGCTGGCTGAGGGGTGAAAGAAGCTAGTCACTCAATTCTTGTACATGGGTTAAGGAAGGATTTTGTAGAGAAAAGTAAGGGACACAGATAACCCCTCAGTGAAGCATAAGGCTGTTATGCCAAGCTGGCTGAGGGGTGAAAGAAGCTAGTCACTCAATTCTTGTACATGGGTTAAGGAAGGATTTTGTAGGGAAAAGCAAGGGACAAAGATAACCCCTCAGTGAAGCATAAGGCTGTTATGCCAAGCTGGCTGAGGGGTGAAAGAAGCTAGTCACTCAATTCTTGTACATAGGTTAAGGAAGGATTTTGTAGGGAAAAGTAAGGGACACAGGTAACCCCTCAGTGAAGCATAAGGCTGTTATGCCAAGCTGGCTGAGGGGTGAAAGAAGCTAGTCACTCAATTCTATTACATAGGTTAAGGAAGGATTTTGTAGGGAAACGTAAGGGACACAGGTAAACCCTCAGTGAAGCATAAGGCTGTTATGCCAAGCTGGCTGAGATGTGAAAGAAGCTAGTCACTCAATTCTTGTACATAGGTTAAGGAAGGATTTTGTATGGAAAAGTAAGGGACACAGGTAACCCCTCAGTGAAGCATAAGGCTGTTATGCCAAGCTGGCTGAGGTGTGAAAGAAGCTAGTCACTCAATTCTTGTACATAGGTTAAGGAAGGATTTTGTATGGAAAAGTAAGGGACACAGGTAACCCCTCAGTGAAGCATAAGGCTGTTATGCCAAGCTGGCTGAGGTGTGAAAGAAGCTAGTCACTCAATTCTTGTACATAGGTTAAGGAAGGATTTTGTAGGGAAAAGTAAGGGACACAGGTAACCCCTCAGTGAAGCAAAAGGCTGTTATGCCAAGCTGGCTGAGCGGTGAAAGAAGCTAGTCACTCAATTCTTGTACATAGGTTAAGGAAGGATTTTGTAGAGAAAAGTAAGGGACACAGGTAACCCCTCAGTGAAGCATTATGGCTGTTATGCCAAGCTGGCTGAGGTGTGAAAGAAGGTAGTCACTCAATTCTTGTACATGGGTTAAGCAAGGATTTTGTAGGGAAAAGTAAGGGACACAGGTAACCCCTCAGTGAAGCATAAGGCTGTTATGCCAAGCTGGCTGATGCGTGAAAGAAGCTAGTCACTCAATATTTGTACATAGGTTTAGGAGGGATTTTGTAGGGAAAAGTAAGGGACACAGGTAACCCCTCAGTGAAGCATAAGGCTGTTATGCCAAGCTGGCTGATGGGTGAAAGAAGCTAGTCACTCAATATTTGTACATAGGTTTAGGAGGGATTTTGTAGGGAAAAGTAAGGGACACAGGTAACCCCTCAGTGAAGCATAAGGCTGTTATGCCAAGCTGGCTGAGGGGTGAAAGAAGGTAGTCACTCAATTCTTGTACATGGGTTAAGGAAGGATTTTGTAGGGAAAAGTAAGGGACACAGGTAACCCCTCAGTGAAGTATAAGGCTGTTATGCCAAGCTGGCTGAGGGGTGAATGAAGCTAGTCACTCAATTCTTGTACATAGGTTAAGGAAGGATTTTGTAGGGAAAAGTAAGGGACACAGATAACCCCTCAGTGAAGTAGTCACATAATTCTTGTACATAGGTTAAGGAAGGATTTTGTAGGGAAAAGTAAGGGACACAGGTAACCCCTCAGTGAAGCATAAGGCTGTTATGCCAAGCTGGCTGAGGGGTGAAAGAAGGTAGTCACTCAGTTCTTGTACAAGGGTTAAGGAAGGATTTTGTATGGAAAAGTAAGGGACACAGGTAACCCCTCAGTGAAGCATAAGGCTGTTATGCCAAGCTGGCTGAGCGGTGAATGAAACTAGTCACTCAATTCTTGTACATGGGTTAAGGAAGGATTTTGTAGAGAAAAGTAAGGGACACAGGTAACCCCTCAGTGAAGCATAAGGCTGTTATGCCAAGCTGGCTGAGCGGTGAAAGAAACTAGTCACTCAATTCTTGTACATAGGTTAAGGAAGGATTTTGTATGGAAAAGTAATGGACACAGGTAACCCCTCAGTGAAGCATAAGGCTGTTATGCCAAGCTGGCTGAGCGGTGAAAGAAACTAGTCACTCAATTCTTGTACATAGGTTAAGGAAGGGTTTTGTATGGAAAAGTAAGGGACACAGGTAACCCCTCAGTGAAGCATAAGGCTGTTATGCCAAGCTGGCTGAGCGGTGAAAGAAACTAGTCACTCAATTCTTGTACATAGGTTAAGGAAGGATTTTGTAGGGAAAAGTAAGGGACACAGGTAACCCCTCAGTGAAGCATAAGGCTGTTATGCCAAGCTGGCTGAGCGGTGAAAGAAACTAGTCACTCAATTCTTGTACATAGGTTAAGGAAGGATTTTGTATGGAAAAGTAAGGGACACAGGTAACCCCTCAGTGAAGCATAAGGCTGTTATGCCAAGCTGGCTGAGCGGTGAAAGAAACTAGTCACTCAATTCTTGTACATGGGTTAAGGAAGAATTTTGTAGGGAAAAGTAAGGGACACAGGTAACCCCTCAGTGAAGCATAAGGCTGTTATGCCAAGCTGGCTGAGCGGTGAAAGAAACTAGTCACTCAATTCTTGTACATAGGTTAAGGAAGGATTTTGTAGGGAAAAGTAAGGGACACAGGTAACCCCTCAGTGAAGCATAAGGCTGTTATGCCAAGCTGGCTGAGCGGTGAAAGAAACTAGTCACTCAATTCTTGTACATAGGTTAAGGAAGGATTTTGTAGGGAAAAGTAAGGGACACAGGTAACCCCTCAGTGAAGCATAAGGCTGTTATGCCAAGCTGGCTGAGCGGTGAAAGAAACTAGTCACTCAATTCTTGTACATGGGTTAAGGAAGAATTTTGTAGGGAAAAGTAAGGGACACAGGTAACCCCTCAGTGAAGCATAAGGCTGTTATGCCAAGCTGGCTGAGCGGTGAAAGAAACTAGTCACTCAATTCTTGTACATGGGTTAAGGAAGGATTTTGTAGGGAAAAGTAAGGGACACAGGTAACCCCTCAGTGAAGCATAAGGCTGTTATGCCAAGCTGGCTGAGCGGTGAAAGAAACTAGTCACTCAATTCTTGTACATAGGTTAAGGAAGGATTTTGTAGGGAAAAGTAAGGGACACAGGTAACCCCTCAGTGAAGCATAAGGCTGTTATGCCAAGCTGGCTGAGCGGTGAAAGAAACTAGTCACTCAATTCTTGTACATAGGTTAAGGAAGGATTTTGTAGGGAAAAGTAAGGGACACAGGTAACCCCTCAGTGAAGCATAAGGCTGTTATGCCAAGCTGGCTGAGCGGTGAAAGAAACTAGTCACTCAATTCTTGTACATAGGTTAAGGAAGGATTTTGTAGGGAAAAGTAAGGGACACAGGTAACCCCTCAGTGAAGCATAAGGCTGTTATGCCAAGCTGGCTGAGCGGTGAAAGAAACTAGTCACTCAATTCTTGTACATGGGTTAAGGAAGGATTTTGTAGGGAAAAGTAAGGGACACAGGTAACCCCTCAGTGAAGCATAAGGCTGTTATGCCAAGCTGGCTGATGGGTGAAAGAAACTAGTCACTCAATTCTTGTACATAGGTTTAGGAAGGATAGTATGTAAACAAAAAGATTTTCTGTGATACACTTGTACATTACTTTATGTACAAATAAATATCAAATATCAAAGATATATGTAGCAGCGATCCAAGAACACTTCCCTGAGGGACACAGTATTTAATTACGTGTGATTCTTACTCTGTATGTTCACATTTCATAGAATAAGTGCGATTTGATTATTTTGTAGTAAGTGCCTGAAGTGTTATTTTTAAGTTTATATAGTAGACCATCATGCTAGACTTTATCAAAAGTCTTCTCTGTGTCCAAGACAAGCCCTAAGAAGGCCGATTGTCGTACATAGATTTCAGAGCATCGTCAAACATCCCGAAACAGATAATGGGTAAAATACTCGCCTAGCTTCCAGAGATATCAAGAATTTAGCTTTTGTCGAGCAATAACACCATCACTTGTTTGTCAAGTCAAAGCCACCCTACATGACCTTACAAATTCTAGGAAGCTACCCAAAACAAAACAAAAGAAGATGCACATTTGTAACGTCCAAATAAAACGAGGCGTTCATGAGGAACTTGATTAAAAACATTGGTAATTGATGACTTTGATGTTCTTATTCTGTTGTTTCGTCGACGAGATGAGAGCCCTATTTTAGCACATTGCTTGTAACATCGTTTAGGAATATTACACAGTCAAAAATGGAACTTGTGGCAAACACGCATACCATAGTTAAGTTGATTGTGTTCTTGTTTGATTTGGGTTCTATTGGAGTTATGAGTTCTCTTATCCTCAGGTGTATGGTTGTAGGAAATGGATTTTGGTGGTTGTTGGCTACTCAGTTGTATTAATAACACTTTGGGTCGTTGCAAAATTATTTAGTTTAATTCTTACTAAGTTTGTTTGATCCTGATTGACTTGTATTGGTGACCACCTGTTAGTAAAATTTGTAACATAAATTGAATTTGCTGGAAACCCTGGATTACTTGTTTAAAGTTACTTCCACGCGGCTTCTATTACTTTATACGGTGACTACTTTGCTATAATAAACTTCTAATGCTCTTCCACTTACGCTGGTTGCGCTATTCTTAACTTCTCTACATTTCGGACTTAGGAATCTTCGCTTCTCTTTCTTAACGCGCATTAACACGTCCTTCCTCTCGTGGTATCACCTTTTAAGTAAGTTATTTTCTACTTCGCTATTCAGTTCGAACCTTATTCTGATTCCCTCTCTAACTTCGTCACATGACCAAAATAGCTCAACCTTCTGAAATCTTACATTATTATTGCTTTCTCATTTATTTCGAATTTTGCATTGGTTTGCAAAACGCATTTAACTCTGACGTTAA
The DNA here is from genome assembly GCA_030765055.1 of Mantis religiosa. Lineage (NCBI taxonomy): Eukaryota > Metazoa > Arthropoda > Insecta > Mantodea > Mantidae > Mantis > Mantis religiosa. The sequence continues at coordinate 1,616,044 of CM060956.1, forward strand.
GCCCACCCTGAGTTGGGGAACGCCTACGCTGGGCTATCTGTAACGGTATACATCGTTATCAAATCAGCGAAGTAAATCCCTTTAGCGTTCATGCTCAACTGCATTTTGAAAACCTTTTTGTCCCAACAAATTCCTGGCTGGGAGTATTCTATAGTTCTCAGACATTGAACCTTTACTAGCACAAAGAGAGTAACGGTCCTCCCTTCCTGTCTCTCCGAAGTATGCAGATTTTTACAAGGATATTTTTTCTTTCTTGCCTGGATGCTATACTGGTCGCCAAACTAGAATGTGTTTGACAGTTAGTAACCACATGGAAGAACGCTGTAAATAAATGGGAGGGGATGAGTAAGTCCTAACGGTTATCATGGTTACGATTGGTGGGACCAGTTAGAGTCGAGACGTTTCCATGACAATGTTAGACGCTAAACCTTGGTTGCCGATATTCTAACGCATGACTTGGGGGTGAGCGAGTTACGCAAACGCTGCAGTAAACACAATACCTAGGTTTTTATTTCTCTTCTGATAACGCTGCATAAACAGAATGTCCTCACAGCTAGAGATCCCGTACTGGCAAGTTACTTTGCATTTTATTTGTGGCAATTTCCCTTGGTTTACGTGTATCTGTGCGCGTGTTGTGATCATTTGAAATTGTGTTTCATGAATGTTTAATTATATCAAAATATAGTGACAAGCAAAAACCTGAAGGTGCTCGGGAACCTAATAAAACTGTATTTGGTAAAGGTATTCCAATTAAAGGACATACACGGGAAATAATATGCTCTGTGAGAGAATACTTCGATGAGGAGAAATTTAAAGGCGAGTCTAGTATTCCATTCTCTAAGTGCTTGATAGGACTTCACGTGTTGTAGGTATCAGTAAAGGCATTAAGGTTAAGGTTCGGAAAGAAAAGTATTTTAAAGAAGAAAGACATTGGGGTATAAAATACAAACTCCTGGAAAAGAATTATGTAAGCGGCATTTCCCACTTCAATAAGCATCAAAATGTCACAGGGATGCCTCATTTGTTACGATTATTTTTACATCGCACGCGTAATCCTATCGTGCTCTCCACGTGGCAGCATTAGGCGGCAACGTCGCTGCCTCTCTCTCCATACGAAATGTCAATCACTTTCTAGATTGGCGACAGTATAGTATGTATGATATATTAAATTATATTCTTCCCTTCTTATTATTTAAGCCAATCGCTATTTTAATCATTACTCTATCCATTCTAATTTCATATTAATATAACAAAATTTTTATATTAGTTTAGAAAAGCATTTTCATTAATTTATCTTCTTTTTATTATCGTGATTTCAATTAATCCACCGCCTCCTAATCTCTGCCTGATACTGCGGTTACAAAGTTCTGCACTCACATGACTTTCTCCACTTGAAACTTGATTTCTAGTTTACCTTCCATATCGAAATTTCATAATGAATAATGACAAGTAAACTACACTTAAGTTGTAGAGGAATTATTTCTGTTGTCAGAGTATCTGTTTTCCTTTCTTTCCTTAGACCACTAATTAATGTTTGCTTAATCAATTTAATTAGGATTCTAAAATGTATCTATACTCATTGCTTTGTAAAACGTTTCGTTGCTTATGAATGCGATCCTCGGTTACACAAGTAACGTAATTAAAAAGTTGCGTCGCGCCTTCGCTTGTTTCTAACTCAATTTCCTGAAGACAAAGTGCAGCGTTTACACCAACCTTACCAGCATTTATCTTTGTCGTTTCTTCATCAATGTGGTGAACTAGTTTGTGGCTTGCTGTGATGATAGAGAGATGTATCGATGATCAAAGAGTGTGATAGCACTCAATTCTACACGCAACAGTAAGCAATAATTTATAGAGTGCCAAGTCTGTGAATAAAATATTGGAGCAGAAATAATTAGATTATTAACAGAGCACCGGAGTTGTTAAAATCACAGCAGATAAATTAAATTTGCACAGTGTCACAGCTCAACTAGCGTACTTATTAATACTTTAAACCTTCCCTCGTCCATTAAAGTGTAATTACATGACCCATGTTTGATAAAACATGATAACATCCCAAAATACTATGAAATATACGTGAAAGTTCACATCGTTATTTAAAAATAGACTGTGAATTCGTTGTTCATCTGTTGACCAAAGCTTCAGCCATTTTGAACGCTCACTTGTTATGTAACAGTCGTTTGAGTGAGTTGACGTGAATGTTTTTATGAAAACGGACAAAATCGAGTATCGAGAATAGAAGAGAATGGAATTTATTTATACAACTTAACTATTTAAAACACAACTAGGTCTAGGATTTTGATTCCCTATATATACGAGGTACGTCCAGAAAGTAAGTTCTGTTTGGTAATAAAATTAAATTGTGTACAGATACAGAAAAATTATTTATTGCCCAAAACTCTACAACTCTTAAACCACTTTTCCACATAACTGCCGAAATTTTGCAGGCATTTGTCATAGCGAGACACAAGTTTTTGTATACTTTCTTCATAGAAGTTAGCCGCCTGTTTCTTCAACCAGTTGGAAACATTTTCTTTCAGCTCTTCGTCATTGTTGGAATGTTGACCGCCAAGGAAAGATTTGAGATTCAAAAACAGATGAAAGTCGCTCGGAGCGAGGTCAGGGCTGTACACGGGGTGGTCAAACAGGTCCCAGTCAAATCCCTGTAGGATATTTTTCGTCGCATTTGCAGTGTGTGGTCGTGTGTTGTCGTGAAGAAACACAACACCTTTTGACATCGCAAATTTGCCGATAAATTTCAATTGGTTTCACTTTCCTAGCATTCAGAAAACGAATCACAGATCTGACTTCACAAGCGGTGGGATTTTCAGTCAACACCGACATTGTAAACAAGCACAACAAAGCGTACGTGGCTGACAGCGATCTCACAATGGCGCAGGTTTCTTCTCCCTGATACAGAGCGTCTACCGCGCATGTGTGGAACTGCCATCGCAACGCTGCAGCGGAGATAAATTGAAACAGAACTTACTTTCTGGACGTCCCTTGTATTTGTTTTTGAAAGTCAGTACGCCTACGCAAATCAAAGTTGAGTTGGATTCTGTGTATGGGGACTCTGAACCATCATTTACCACAGTGAAATTTTGGGCAGCTGAATTTAAACGTGGCCGTAAGAGTTTGGGATAGATGAACGTTTGGGACGTCCAAAAACTGCAACTACCGACGAAAATATCGCCAAAGTTCACCAACTGGTGCTAGACAATCGCCGAATTAAAATGAGAGAGATAGCAGAACATGTCAAAAGAACGTGTTTGTCACATATAAAATCAACATTTAGACATGAGAAAGGTGTTCGCGCGTTGGGTGCCGCGTTAGCTCACGTTAGACCAAACACGTTTTTGGATGAATATTTCCAACGCTCTGTTGGCGCCGTTTAGGCGCAATTAATGCGATTTTTGACGCCGATTAATTAATGTAGATGAAACTTGGATACACCATTATACGACCGAAACAAAAATACAGTCCGAACAGTGGACTGCAAAGCGGAATCGGCTTCTAAAAGGTAAAAACTGTTTTGGGGGGGGGGCTGAGAAAGTGATGGCGTCTATTTCTTGGGAGAGTCATGGAGTTATTTTAATGGATTATCTTCATAAAGGAAAAACCATTACAGGAGCATACTACGCATAATTACTTGAAAAGCTGAAGGCAGAGCTTGCAAAAAAGGGCCACATTTGCAGAAAAAGAAAATCCTGTTTCACCAAGACAACGCACCATCTCACACCTCAGTGATTGTAATGGCGAAAATCCACGAATTACGGTTTGAACTGCTTGACTCGGAAAATACTACGGCGTGATTGTTTCACATTAAGCTAACAAAATATAATAACATTGAATTTTGTTGCGAAAATTTATGACCGTAAAAAAATTATGATTATTCTTTATTGAACAGCCGTCGTATTTAGACGGGTTACAGAGATGAGAGCGTCTGCGGGAGACGTGTGTATTGTTCAAGTAGACTATGTTGAAGAAAATTCTAAAAAATGTTTTGTATCTTTATTAGGTCGGAAACTTTTCAGAACACCCTCGTATAGTAGTCTAAATAAAATCTTTGGAACCTTTATTTTTCCAAATGAAATGCTCCCAAATATTTCCTAAAAATGGTAATTTTGGTTGGCAGTGTTGCGGTTTTGGAAGATGAACACATAGCTCGCTATTTAATTGACTTTCTCCATTTTCATTAATGCTGTTAACACATACATGTCTAAAAATGGTTTTTATGAATTGAGAGGACCTCGAAACATGTATTTCAGGTGACACGTAGGTATCGAATTTTGCTCTTGGATAAAGCAAAGCTGCCTTTAAGGTGTAAGGACGTAAGTAATGAATCTGTCGACACATTGTGCAAGAGTTGAAGCGGTGCATGAATAATTTACAGGGGGCTTTGCTTCTTAGTTACCTAGCAATAAAACAGAGCACGCTATTTAGTGAATATGACGGCTGGCGGCAAGAAGTACCCGGATCGATTCTCCCAGGACCCAGACAAATCTGGTCAGCTGTCCTTACTTTAGCGATCGTCAAACTGTCTATGCTCTTTTGTTAGTATCGTGACAAACAGCTGAAAGAGCTTCGTGTTACCTACAACTTCCAAACAAGGATGTTAAGAACATTCGCACAAAATTTAAACTGTCGCTTAATAATCCGTTGTGTCGGTTTAGTACAGAGTACAAGTACCTTCTGAAAACATTAAACTGAATGTGGCATGTATTTGTTAGAGGAAATGAACTAGAATTTTTTGGATTATTTTCCTTAAACGTTTGCTAAATGCGAGAGCAATCATTTCTATGTTTTGAACTGTACTTCTGCATTTCCGTGGGATAACAACACAATGCTGACAAAACAAATACAAAATGTTGTTGAATATATAAAGCAACCCTCTCCCCAACGAGGGGTGGTTTTTGTTACCACATGTCAGTTCCAGTACCAACGCTTCTTTAATTTAGTTTATAGCAATTTAAAGTACTGCGTTTTCTGCTATAAAACGTCAGCCGCAGTGCAAAGTGTTGAAATGAACTACTATTTGCCGAAATAAAATACTCGAATCACTTTTGTACTGGATTATTATCAAAATCTGGATCCTTATTTTAAGACTTCCACCCTCTAAAAATGTATTGATATTAAAGAAGGATATTTAAAAAAAATTAAAAATTGCCAAATAATTGTCATTAAAATAAGAGAGAATAATGACTCAAAGATCTAAGGCTACTCTTTAGTACTCTTTCTATTGTACAGTCACACGTAGGTCCAGCAACGAGGCGTGACTTTCAAAGTAAGGGAAGCTAAAAATAATAATTATCATTAAAATAACAGAGAATAATGACTCAAAGATCTAAGGTTACTCTTTAGTGCTCTTTCTATTGTACAGTCACACGTAGTTCTAGGAGCGAGGCGTGACTTTCAAAGTGAGGGAGGCTCCAAATAATAATTGTCATTAAAATAAGAGAGAATAATGACTCAAAGAACTAAGGCTACTCTTTAGTACTCTTTCTATTGTGCAGTCACACGTAAGTCCAGTAGAGAGGCGTAACTTTCAAAGTGAGGGAAGCTCCAAATAATAATTGTCATTAAAATAAGAGAGAATAATGACTCAAAGAACTAACGCTACTCTTTACTACTCTTTCTATTGTACAGTAACACGTAGGTCCAGTAGCGAGGCGTGACTTTCAAAGTGAGGGAGGCTCCAAATAATAATTGTCATTAAAATAAGAGACAATAATGACTCAAAGAACTAAGGTTACTCTTTACTACTCTTTCTATTGTACAGTCACACGTAGTTCTAGTAGCGAGGCGTGACTTTCAATGTGAGGGAGGCTCCAAATAATTGTCATTAAAATAAGAGACAATAATGACTCAAAGGACTAAGGCTACTATTGAGTACTCTTTCTATTGTACAGTCACACGTAGTTCTAGTAGCGAGGCGTGACTTTCAATGTGAGGGAGGCTCCAAATAATAATTGTCATTAAAATATGAGACAATAATGACTCATAGGACTAAGGTTACTCTTTACTACTCTTTCTATTGTACAGTAACACGTAGGTCCAGTAGCGAGGCGTGACTTTCAATGTGAGGGAGGCTCCAAATAATAATTGTCATTAAAATAAGAGAAAATAATGACTCAAAGGACTAAGGCTACTACTGAGTACTCTTTCTATTGTACAGTCACACGTAGTTCTAGTAGCGAGGCGTGACTTTCAATGTGAGGGAGGCTCCAAATAATAATTGTCATTAAAATAAGAGACAATAATGACTCATAGGACTAAGGTTACTCTTTAGTACTCTTTCTATTGTACAGTCACACGTAGTTCTAGTAGCGAGGCGTGACTTTCAATGTGAGGGAGGCTCCAAATAATAATTGTCATTAAAATAAGAGACAATAATGACTCAAAGATCTAAGGTTACTCTTTAGTACTCTTTCTATTGTACAGTCACACGTAGTTCTAGTAGCGAGGCGTGACTTTCAATGTGAGGGAGGCTCCAAATAATAATTGTCATTAAAATAAGAGACAATAATGACTCAAAGGACTAAGGCTACTCTTGAGTACTCTTTCTATTGTACAGTCACACGTAGTTCTAGTAGCGAGGCGTGACTTTCAATGTGAGGGAGGCTCCAAATAATAATTGTCATTAAAATAAGCGACAATAATGACTCAAAGGACTAAGGTTACGCTTTAGTACTCTTTCTATTGTACAGTCACATGTAGTTCTAGTAGCGAGGCGTGACTTTCAAAGTGAGGGAAGCTCCAAATAATAATTGTCATTAAAATAACAGGGAATAATGATACAAAGAACTAAGACTACTCTTTATTACTCTTTCTATTGTACAGTCACACGTAGGTCCAGTAGCGAGGCGTGACTTTCATAGTGAGAGAAGTTACAAATAATTGTCATTAAAATAAGAGAGAATAATGACTCAAAGAACTAAGGCTACTCTTTAGTATTCTTTCTATTGTACAGTCACGCGTAGGTCCAGTAGCGAGGTGTGACTTTCAAAGTGAGAGAAGCTGCAAATAATAATTTTCATTAAAATAAGAGAGAATAATGACTCAAAGAACTAAGGCTACTCTTTAGTATTCTTTCTATTGTACAGTCACACGTAGGCCCAGTAGCGAGGCGTGACTTTCAAAGTGAGAGAAGCTCCAAGTAATAATTGTCATTAAAATAGAAATAGGAGATATATGGAGATTAGAAGAAAGGAATACAAGCGATGTGGGTAAATTAGTAAAATGCAGAATAGAAGATATAGAAAGGAAGGAAATATGGGGAAGTCCAGAAAATATGAAATCATTACATTTTACAAACAAATAGAAAGAAAGTGGAGACGAGAAGCATATGTAGATTACTGCAATAGGCAAGAGAGAGAAGGGCTACCTTGGACGAGAACAGGAACGGTATTTCTAAGACGGATAAGAAGAATTTGTGAATTGTGTGGGGGAAAAGAACGCATACCACACTATGTAACAGAATGCGAGGAGGTTGCAATGTGAAAATAAAAGTTTGGTTGGTAAAATGGAAGAAAGTTTGGTAGCTATAAAAATGTTAACAGGATAGAAGGAAAAGAAGGTAATAAGTATTGGTGAGTTCTTACATAAAGTAAAACAAAAATGTGTAAGAAATGAACAGAATATAAGAAAGAAAGATGAGGGGGAAGAATGACACTATTTAAGTACCAAGGAGACATGGAGGTTAAGAGCAGAAGACCAGGATGTCATGTAAGCCAAGGTAGCAACAAGGGAAAGACAAACAAATGTAGCTTAAAGTTGTAAATTGTAAAATTTTGCAATATGCGTAATAAATAAATTCATCATTCATTCATTTACCCAGTGGCGGAGTATTATCCATAAGGTATAATAATTTTAATTTACTAATTTGTCGATATATTTAAATGTGTGTGTGTGTGTGTGTGTGTGTGTGTGTGTGTGTGTGTGTGTGTGTGTGTGTGTGTGTGTGTGTGTGTGTGTGTGTGAGTGTGAGTGTGAGAGAGTTAATCGGAAAAGTTATACAAACGTTATGTTATGTCATTTACCACTTTGATTCCCGAAGGACAAAGCCGGCACCTAATTTTAATTCAATAACAGCCCAGTCACTGCGCCGAACTTGTTTGCATAAAAGCTCCATCTTGTATATTCTAAAAACAAATTACGTTGGAGTTTGAAGGTAGACTTGCTGTGCAGGAAAGATGGGACCCTCGAGGGAAATTAACTCGCAGAGTGGAGAAGTATAAAACTGTAATGTTACATTCCTTTAGGATTGCGTTCCACATGTGACGTGGTACAGGTCGATAACACTGTCTCCCATATGGACATGTACAGTAGCACACGATAATCCTTGCTGTAGCATATTTGTTGAGAAAATGAAGCGTGCAGGGGATTAGAGCTGGCTATCGACAGAAACAAACGATCTGCACAACTAAAGAAATATAACATATACAGGGATTGTGATCAAACTAACCCGACTCTACTGACGTCACACTCGTTAGGTTATGTACGTGTGTGTATGTAATGTCGCTATTAATATTACTAACTTGTAGCAAACTCACTAGTCACTACTGACATCATACTCGTTGTTAGGTTATGTACGTCTATATATGTAATGTCGCTATTAATATTGCTAACTTGTAACCAAACTCACGAGCCGCTACTGACGTCATGCTGGTTGCTATGTTACGTACGTGTATGTATTGTCACACGAGCGCTGGAACACCCTGTGGAAGCAGCTGGGAGCGGAAGACAGGGGAGGTTCGTGTTAGCCACACCTCCCCCTCGTCTGTCTTATAGTGGTGACAGGCGGTGGTCGGGAGAAAAACATGACTGTGCCGTCTGTTTCTCTTACACCTGGTTCTCGATCTTTCTTTACTGGAACATTCCTGTGGAAACTGGAAGACGGCGATATTCCTATATAAAGGGGGGTTGCAGAACGACGGAGTCGGTCAGTTAGTGTGTCAGTGTGTTAGTGAGTGAGGAGACAGTCGCAGTTCTTGGTGTAAGAGTTAGTCAGTGACGTGCGTGGAAAGGAGCGCCGTGTTAACGAACGAGAAGATTGTGCAACGGAAGACTGTACGTAGCTGTGTACGTGCATCGGAGTTTACGTAGTCGCGAGTACAAGTGAAATTGGAACGGACGAACTGGTGCATTGTAATTGTGTGCAGCACGTAATACTGTGTAATTGGCAAGTGTTAAACTGTAAGTCGGTGGAAATAAAGAACATTTTTGAGTGGTGAAATTGGACTTTTCATTTCACGAACCCACAAAGTCACAGTATGTAATGTAGCTATTAATATTGCTAACGTGTAACCAAACTCATGAGCCGCTACTGACGTCAGGCTCGTTGCTATGTTACGTACGTGTGTGTGTATGTAATGTCACTATAAATATTGCTAACTTGTATCCAAACTCATGAGCCGTTACTGACGATATGCTGGTTGCTATGTTACGTACGTGTGTGTGTATGTAATGTCACTATAAATATTGCTAACTTGTAACCAAACTCATGAGCCGCTACTGACGATATGCTGGTTGCTATGTTACGTACGTGTGTGTGTAATGTCACTATTAATATTGCTAACTTGTAACCAAACTCATGAGCCGTTACTGACGATATGCTGGTTGCTATGTTACGTACGTGTATGTATGTAATGTCGCTATTAATATTGCTAACTTGTGCCATACTTACGAGCCGCTACTGACGTCAGGCTCGTTGCTATGTTACGTTAGTTGTTTGTATGTAATGTCGCTATTAATATTGCTAACTTGTAACCAAACTCACGAGCCGTTACTGACGTCATGCTGGTTACTATGTTACGTACGTGTATGTATGTATGTAATGTAGCTATTTATATTACTAACATGTAACCAAACTCATGAGCCGCTACTGACGTCAGGCTCGTTGCTATGTTACGTACGTATGTGTGTGTATGTAATGTCACTATAAATATTGCTAACTTGTAACCAAACTCACGAGCCGCTACTGACGATATGCTGGTTGCTATGTTACGTACGTGTGTGTGTATGTAATGTCACTATAAATATTGCTAACTTGTAACCAAACTCACGAGCCGCTACTGACGATATGCTGGTTGCTATGTTACGTACGTGTATGTAATGTCGCTATTAATATTGCTAACTTGTAACCAAACTCATGAGCCGCTACTGACGATATGCTGGTTGCTATGTTACGTACGTGTGTATGTAATGTCGCTATTAATATTGCTAACTTGTGCCATACTTACGAGCCGCTACTGACGATATGCTGGTTGCTATGTTACGTACGTGTATGTATGTAATGTAGCTATTTATATTACTAACTTGTAACCAAACTCATGAGCCGTTACTGACGATATGCTGGTTGCTATGTTACGTACGTGTGTATGTAATGTCGCTATTAATATTGCTAACTTGTGCCATACTTACGAGCCGCTACTGACGATATGCTGGTTGCTATGTTACGTACGTGTGTGTGTATGTAATGTCACTATAAATATTGCTAACTTGTAACCAAACTCACGAGCCGCTACTGACGATATGCTGGTTGCTATGTTACGTACGTGTATGTAATGTCGCTATTAATATTGCTAACTTGTAACCAAACTCATGAGCCGCTACTGACGATATGCTGCTTGCTATGTTACGTACGTGTGTGTATGTAATGTCGCTATTAATATTGCTAACTTGTAACCAAACTCATGAGCCGCTACTGACGATATGCTGGTTGCTATGTTACGTACGTGTGTGTAATGTCGCTATTAATATTGCTAACTTGTAACAAAACTCACGAGCCGCTACTGACGATATGCTGGTTGCTATGTTACGTACGTGTGTGTAATGTCGCTATTAATATTGCTAACTTGTAACCAAACTCATGAGCCGTTACTGACGATATGCTGGTTGCTATGTTACGTACGTGTATGTAATGTCGCTATTAATATTGCTAACTTGTAACCAAACTCATGAGCCGCTACTGACGATATGCTGGTTGCTATGTTACGTACGTGTGTGTGTATGTAATGTCACTATAAATATTGCTAACTTGTAACCAAACTCACGAGCCGCTACTGACGATATGCTGGTTGCTATGTTACGTACGTGTATGTAATGTCGCTATTAATATTGCTAGCTTGTAACCAAACTCATGAGCCGCTACTGACGATATGCTGGTTGCTATGTTACGTACGTGTGTGTGTATGTAATGTCACTATAAATATTGCTAACTTGTAACCAAACTCACGAGCCGCTACTGACGATATGCTGGTTGCTATGTTACGTACGTGTATGTAATGTCGCTATTAATATTGCTAACTTGTAACCAAACTCACAAGCCGCTACTGACGTCAGGCTCGTTGCCAGGTTACGTTAGTTGTGTGTATGTAATGTCACTCTTAATATTGCTAACTTGTACCAAACTCAAAAGCCGCTACTGACGTCAGGCTGGTTGATAGGTTACGTTAGTTGTGTGTATGTAATGTCGCTATTAATATTGCTAACTTGTACCAAACTCACAAGCCGCTACTGACGTCAGGCTCGTTGCTAGGTTACGTTAGTTGTGTGTATGTAATGTCGCTATTAATATTGCTAACTTGTACCAAACTCAAAAGCCGCTACTGACGTCAGGCTCGTTGCTAGGTTACGTTAGTTGTGTGTATGTAATGTCACTATTAATATTGCTAACTTGTACCAAACTCGCAGGCCGCTACTGACGTCAGGCTGGTTGCTAGGTTACGTTAGTTGTGTGTATGTATTGTCACTATTAATATTGCTAACTTGTACCAAACTCGCAGGGCGCTACTGACGTCAGGCTCGTTGCTAGGTTACGTTAGTTGTGTGTGTGTATGTAATGTCGCTATTAATATTGCTAACTTGTACCAAACTCACAAGCCGCTACTGACGTCAGGCTCGTTGCTAGGTTACGTTAGTTGTGTGTATGTAATGTCGCTATTAATATTGCTAACTTGTACCAAACTCACAAGCCGCTACTGACGATATGCTCGTTGCTAGGTTACGTTAGTTGTGTGTATGTAATGTCGCTATTAATATTGCTAACTTGTACCAAACTCGCAGGCCGCTACTGACGTCAGGCTGGTTGCTAGGTTACGTTAGTTGTGTGTATGTATTGTCACTATTAATATTGCTAACTTGTACCAAACTCGCAGGGCGCTACTGACGTCAGGCTCGTTGCTAGGTTACGTTAGTTGTGTGTATGTAATGTCGCTATTAATATTGCTAACTTGTACCAAACTCACAAGCCGCTACTGACGATATGCTCGTTGCTAGGTTACGTTAGTTGTGTGTATGTAATGTCGCTATTGATATTGCTAACTTGTACCAAACTCGCAGGCCGCTACTGACGTCAGGCTGGTTGCTAGGTTACGTTAGTTGTGTGTATGTATTGTCACTATTAATATTGCTAACTTGTACCAAACTCACAAGCCGCTACTGACGTCAGGCTCGTTGCTAGGTTACGTTAGTTGTGTGTATGTAATGTCGCTATTAATATTGCTAACTTGTACCAAACTCAAAAGCCGCTACTGACGTCAGGCTCGTTGCTAGGTTACGTTAGTTGTGTGTATGTAATGTCGCTATTAATATTGCTAACTTGTACCAAACTCGCAGGCCGCTACTGACGTCAGGCTCGTTGCTAGGTTACGTTAGTTGTGTGTATGTAATGTCGCTATTAATATTGCTAACTTGTAACCAAACTCACAAGCCGCTACTGACGTCAGGCTCGTTGCTAGGTTACGTTAGTTGTGTGTATGTAATGTCACTATTAATATTGCTAACTTGTACCAAACTCACAGACCGCTATTGACGTCAGGCTGGTTGCTAGGTTACGTTAGTTGTGTGTATGTAATGTCGCTATTAATATTGCTAACTTGTACCAAACTCACAAGCCGCTACTGACGTCAGGCTCGTTGCTAGGTTACGTTAGTTGTGTGTATGTAATGTCGCTATTAATATTGCTAACTTGTACCAAACTCACGAGTCTGGTTGCTACTGACGTCAGGCTCGTTGCTAGGTTACGTTAGTTGTGTGTATGTAATGTCGCTATTAATATTGCTAACTTGTACCAAACTCACAGGCCGCTACTGACGTCAGGCTCGTTGCTAGGTTACGTTAGTTGTGTGTATGTAATGTCGCTATTAATATTGCTAACTTGTACCAAACTCACAGGCCGCTACTGACGTCAGGCTGGTTGCTAGGTTACGTTAGTTGTGTGTATGTAATGTCGCTATTAATATTGCTAACTTGTACCAAACTCACAAGCCGCTACTGACGTCAGGCTCGTTGCTAGGTTACGTTAGTTGTGTGTATATAATGTCGCTATTAATATTGCTAACTTGTACCAAACTCACAAGCCGCTACTGACGTCAGGCTCGTTGCTAGGTTACGTTAGTTGTGTGTATGTAATGTCGCTATTAAAATTGCTAACTTGTACCAAACTCGCAGGCCGCTACTGACGTCAGGCTGGTAGCTAGGTTACGTTAGTTGTGTGTATGTATGTCGCTATTAATATTGCTAACTTGTACCAAACTCAAAAGCCGCTACTGACGTCAGGCTCGTTGCTAGGTTACGTTAGTTGTGTGTCTGTAATGTCGCTATTAATATTGCTAACTTGTACCAAACTCACAAGCCGCTACTGACGTCAGGCTCGTTGCTAGGTTACGTTAGTTGTGTGTATGTAATGTCGCTATTAATATTGCTAACTTGTACCAAACTCGCAGGCCGCTACTGACGTCAGGCTGGTTGCTAGGTTACGTTAGTTGTGTGTATGTAATGTCACTATTAATATTGCTAACTTGTACCAAACTCGCAGGCCGCTACTGACGTCAGGCTCGTTGCTAGGTTACGTTAGTTGTGTGTATGTAATGTCACTATTAATATTGCTAACTTGTACCAAACTCACAAGCCGCTACTGACGTCAGGCTCGTTGCTAGGTTACGCTAGTTGTGTGTATGTAATGTCACTATTAATATTGCTAACTTGTACCAAACTCACAGGCCGCTACTGACGTCAGGCTCGTTGCTAGGTTACGTTAGTTGTGTGTATGTAATGTCACTATTAATATTGCTAACTTGTACCAAACTCACAAGCCGCTACTGACGTCAGGCTCGTTGCTAGGTTACGCTAGTTGTGTGTATGTAATGTCACTCTTAATATTGCTAACTTGTACCAAACTCAAAAGCCGCTACTGACGTCAGGCTCGTTGCTAGGTTACGTTAGTTGTGTGTCTGTAATGTCGCTATTAATATTGCTAACTTGTACCAAACTCACAAGCCGCTACTGACGTCAGGCTCGTTGCTAGGTTACGTTAGTTGTGTGTATGTAATGTCACTATTAATATTGCTAACTTGTACCAAACTCGCAGGCCGCTACTGACGTCAGGCTGGTTGCTAGGTTACGTTAGTTGTGTGTATGTAATGTCACTATTAATATTGCTAACTTGTACCAAACTCGCAGGCCGCTACTGACGTCAGGCTGGTTGCTAGGTTACGTTAGTTGTGTGTATGTAATGTCACTATTAATATTGCTAACTTGTACCAAACTCGCAGGCCGCTACTGACGTCAGGCTCGTTGCTAGGTTACGTTCGTTGTGTGTATGTAATGTCACTATTAATATTGCTAACTTGTACCAAACTCGCAGGCCGCTACTGACGTCAGGCTGGTTGATAGGTTACGTTAGTTGTGTGTATGTAATGTCGCTATTAATGTTGCTAACTTGTACCAAACTCGCAGGCCGCTACTGACGTCAGGCTCGTTGCTAGGTTACGTTAGTTGTGTGTATGTAATGTCACTATTAATATTGCTAACTTGTACCAAACTCGCAGGCCGCTACTGACGTCAGGCTGGTTGCTAGGTTACGTTAGTTGTGTGTATGTAATGTCACTATTAATATTGCTAACTTGTACCAAACTCGCAGGCCGCTACTGACGTCAGGCTCGTTGCTAGGTTACGTTCGTTGTGTGTATGTAATGTCACTATTAATATTGCTAACTTGTACCAAACTCGCAGGCCGCTACTGACGTCAGGCTGGTTGATAGGTTACGTTAGTTGTGTGTATGTAATGTCGCTATTAATATTGCTAACTTGTACCAAACTCACAAGCCGCTACTGACGTCAGGCTCGTTGCTAGGTTACGTTAGTTGTGTGTATGTAATGTCGCTATTAATATTGCTAACTTGTACCAAACTCACGAGCCGGTACTGACGTCAGGCTCGTTGCTAGGTTACGTTAGTTGTGTGTATGTAATGTCGCTATTAATATTGCTAACTTGTACCAAACTCGCAGGCCGCTACTGACGTCAGGCTGATTGCTAGGTTACGTTAGTTGTGTGTATGTAATGTCGCTATTAATATTGCTAACTTGTACCAAACTCACGAGTCTGGTTGCTACTGTCGTCAGGCTCGTTGCTAGGTTACGTTAGTTGTGTGTATGTAATGTCGCTATTAATATTGCTAACTTGTACCAAACTCACGAGCCGCAACTGTCGTCAGGCTCGTTGCTAGGTTACGTTAGTTGTGTGTATGTAATGTCGCTATTAATATTGCTAACTTGTACCAAACTCGCAGGCCGCTACTGACGTCAGGCTGGTTGCTAGGTTACGTTAGTTGTGTGTATGTAATGTCGCTATTAATATTGCTAACTTGTACCAAACTCGCAGGCCGCTACTGTCGTCAGGCTCGTTGATAGGTTACGTTAGTTGTGTGTATGTAATGTCGCTATTAATATTGCTAACTTGTACCAAACGCGCAGGCCGCTACTGACGTCAGGCTCGTTGCTAGGTTACGTTAGTTGTGTGTATGTAATGTCACTATTAATATTGCTAACTTGTACCAAACTCGCAGGCCGCTACTGACGTCAGGCTCGTTGCTAGGTTACGCTAGTTGTGTGTCTGTAATGTCGCTATTAATATTGCTAACTTGTACCAAACTCGCAGGCCGCTACTGACGTCAGGCTGGTTGCTAGGTTACGTTAGTTGTGTGTATGTAATGTCGCTATTAATATTGCTAACTTGTACCAAACTCACAAGCCGCTACTGACGCCAGGCTCGTTGCTAGCTTACGTTAGTTGTGTGTATGTAATGTCACTATTAATATTGCTAACTTGTACCAAACTCACGAGTCTGGTTGCTACTGACGTCAGGCTCGTTGCTAGGTTACGTTAGTTGTGTGTATGTAATGTCGCTATTAATATTGCTAACTTGTACCAAACTCAAGAGCCGCTACTGACGTCAGGCTCGTTGCTAGGTTACGTTAGTTGTGTGTATGTAATGTCACTATTAATATTGCTAACTTGTACCAAACTCGCAGGCCGCTACTGACGTCAGGCTCGTTGCTAGGTTACGTTAGTTGTGTGTATGTAATGTCGCTATTAATATTGCTAACTTGTACCAAACTCGCAGGCCGCTACTGACGTCAGGCTCGTTGCTAGGTTACGTTAGTTGTGTGTATGTAATGTCACTATTAATATTGCTAACTTGTACCAAACTCGCAGGCCGCTACTGACGTCAGGCTCGTTGATAGGTTACGTTAGTTGTGTGTATGTAATGTCACTATTAATATTGCTAACTTGTACCAAACTCGCAGGCCGCTACTGACGTCAGGCTCGTTGCTAGGTTACGCTAGTTGTGTGTCTGTAATGTCGCTATTAATATTGCTAACTTGTACCAAACTCGCAGGCCGCTACTGACGTCAGGCTGGTTGCTAGGTTACGTTAGTTGTGTGTATGTAATGTCGCTATTAATATTGCTAACTTGTACCAAACTCACAAGCCGCTACTGACGCCAGGCTCGTTGCTAGCTTACGTTAGTTGTGTGTATGTAATGTCACTATTAATATTGCTAACTTGTACCAAACTCACGAGTCTGGTTGCTACTGACGTCAGGCTCGTTGCTAGGTTACGTTAGTTGTGTGTATGTAATGTCGCTATTAATATTGCTAACTTGTACCAAACTCAAGAGCCGCTACTGACGTCAGGCTCGTTGCTAGGTTACGTTAGTTGTGTGTATGTAATGTCACTATTAATATTGCTAACTTGTACCAAACTCGCAGGCCGCTACTGACGTCAGGCTCGTTGCTAGGTTACGTTAGTTGTGTGTATGTAATGTCGCTATTAATATTGCTAACTTGTACCAAACTCGCAGGCCGCTACTGACGTCAGGCTCGTTGCTAGGTTACGTTAGTTGTGTGTATGTAATGTCACTATTAATATTGCTAACTTGTACCAAACTCGCAGGCCGCTACTGACGTCAGGCTCGTTGATAGGTTACGTTAGTTGTGTGTATGTAATGTCACTATTAATATTGCTAACTTGTACCCAACTCACAGGCCGCTACTGACGTCAGGCTGGTTGCTAGGTTACGTTAGTTGTGTGTATGTAATGTCACTATTAATATTGCTAACTTGTACCAAACTCACAGGCCGCTACTGTCGTCATGCTGGTTGCTAGGTTACGTTAGTTGTGTGTATGTAATGTCGCTATTAATATTGCTAACTTGTACCAAACTCGCAGGCCGCTACTGACGTCAGGCTCGTTGATAGGTTACGTTAGTTGTGTGTATGTAATGTCACTATTAATATTGCTAACTTGTACCAAACTCACAGGCCGCTACTGACGTCATGCTCGTTGCTAGGTTACGTTAGTTGTGTGTATGTAATGTCACTATTAATATTGCTAACTTGTACCAAACTCGCAAGCCGCTACTGACGTCAGGCTCGTTGATAGGTTACGTTAGTTGTGTGTATGTAATGTCGCTATTAATATTGCTAACTTGTACCAAACTCACAAGCCGCTACTGACGTCAGGCTGGTTGCTAGGTTACGTTAGTTGTGTGTATGTAATGTCGCTATTAATATTGCTAACTTGTACCAAACTCGCAGGCCGCTACTGACGTCAGGCTCGTTGCTAGGTTACGTTAGTTGTGTGTATGTAATGTCACTATTAATATTGCTAACTTGTACCAAACTCGCAGGCCGCTACTTACGTCAGGCTCGTTGATAGGTTACGTTAGTTGTGTGTATGTAATGTCGCTATTAATATTGCTAACTTGTACCAAACTCACAAGCCGCTACTGACGTCAGGCTCGTTGCTAGGTTACGTTAGTTGTGTGTATGTAATGTCGCTATTAATATTGCTAACTTGTACCAAACTCGCAGGCCGCTACTGACGTCAGGCTCGTTGCTAGGTTACGTTAGTTGTGTGTATGTAATGTCACTATTAATATTGCTAACTTGTACCAAACTCGCAGGCCGCTACTTACGCCAGGCTCGTTGATAGGTTACGTTAGTTGTGTGTATGTAATGTCGCTATTAATATTGCTAACTTGTACCAAACTCACAAGCCGCTACTGACGTCAGGCTCGTTGCTAGGTTACGTTAGTTGTGTGTATGTAATGTCGCTATTAATATTGCTAACTTGTACCAAACTCACAAGCCGCTACTGACGTCAGGCTCGTTGCTAGGTTACGTTAGTTGTGTGTATGTAATGTCGCTATTAATATTGCTAACTTGTACCAAACTCACAAGCCGCTACTGACGTCAGGCTCGTTGCTAGGTTACGTTAGTTGTGTGTATGTAATGTCGCTATTAATATTGCTAACTTGTACCAAACTCGCAAGCCGCTACTGACGTCAGGCTCGTTGATAGGTTACGTTAGTTGTGTGTCTGTAATGTCGCTATTAATATTGCTAACTTGTACCAAACTCGCAGGCCGCTACTTACGTCAGGCTCGTTGATAGGTTACGTTAGTTGTGTGTATGTAATGTCGCTATTAATATTGCTAACTTGTACCAAACTCGCAGGCCGCTACTGACGTCAGGCTCGTTGATAGGTTACGTTAGTTGTGTGTCTGTAATGTCACTATTAATATTGCTAACTTGTACCAAACTCACGAGCCGCTACTGACGACAGGCTCGTTGCTAGGTTACGTTAGTTGTGTGTATGTAATGTCGCTATTAATATTGCTAACTTGTACCAAACTCACGAGTCTGGTTGCTACTGACGTCAGGCTCGTTGCTAGGTTACGTTAGTTGTGTGTATGTAATGTTGCTATTAATATTGCTAACTTGTACCAAACTCACAAGCCGCTACTGACGTCAGGCTCGTTGCTAGGTTACGTTAGTTGTGTGTATGTAATGTCGCTATTAATATTGCTAACTTGTACCAAACTCAAAAGCCGCTACTGACGTCAGGCTCGTTGCTAGGTTACGTTAGTTGTGTGTATGTAATGTCGCTATTAATATTGCTAACTTGTACCAAACTCGCAGGCCGCTACTGACGTCAGGCTCGTTGCTAGGTTACGTTCGTTGTGTGTATGTAATGTCGCTTTTAATATTGCTAACTTGTACCAAACTCACAAGCCGCTACTGACGTCAGGCTCGTTGCTAGGTTACGTTAGTTGTGTGTATGTAATGTCGCTATTAATATTGCTAACTTGTACCAAACTCACGAGTCTGGATGCTACTGACGTCAGGCTCGTTGCTAGGTTACGTTAGTTGTGTGTATGTAATGTCGCTATTAATATTGCTAACTTGTACCAAACTCACAGGCCGCTACTGTCGTCATGCTGGTTGCTAGGTTACGTTAGTTGTGTGTATGTAATGTCACTCTTAATATTGCTAACTTGTACCAAACTCAAAAGCCGCTACTGACGTCAGGCTGGTTGATAGGTTACGTTAGTTGTGTGTATGTAATGTCGCTATTAATATTGCTAACTTGTACCAAACTCACAAGCCGCTACTGACGTCAGGCTCGTTGCTAGGTTACGTTAGTTGTGTGTATGTAATGTCACTCTTAATATTGCTAACTTGTACCAAACTCAAAAGCCGCTACTGACGTCAGGCTGGTTGATAGGTTACGTTAGTTGTGTGTATGTAATGTCGCTATTAATATTGCTAACTTGTACCAAACTCACAAGCCGCTACTGACGTCAGGCTCGTTGCTAGGTTACGTTAGTTGTGTGTATGTAATGTCGCTATTAATATTGCTAACTTGTACCAAACTCACGAGCCGGTACTGACGTCAGGCTCGTTGCTAGGTTACGTTAGTTGTGTGTATGTAATGTCGCTATTAATATTGCTAACTTGTACCAAACTCACAAGCCGCTACTGACGTCAGGCTCGTTGCTAGGTTACGTTAGTTGTGTGTATGTAATGTCGCTATTAATATTGCTAACTTGTACCAAACTCACAAGCCGCTACTGACGTCAGGCTCGTTGCTAGGTTACGTTAGTTGTGTGTATGTAATGTCGCTATTAATATTGCTAACTTGTACCAAACTCAAAAGCCGCTACTGACGTCAGGCTCGTTGCTAGGTTACGTTAGTTGTGTGTATGTAATGTCGCTATTAATATTGCTAACTTGTACCAAACTCACAAGCCGCTACTGACGCCAGGCTCGTTGCTAGCTTACGTTAGTTGTGTGTATGTAATGTCACTATTAATATTGCTAACTTGTACCAAACTCACGAGTCTGGTTGCTACTGACGTCAGGCTCGTTGCTAGGTTACGTTAGTTGTGTGTATGTAATGTCGCTATTAATATTGCTAACTTGTACCAAACTCAAGAGCCGCTACTGACGTCAGGCTCGTTGCTAGGTTACGTTAGTTGTGTGTATGTAATGTCGCTATTAATATCCTCTGGCTATGTCGGAGCAGCTGATTGAGAAAATGACACGCCACTATAATCCAGATATTACTCGCTCATCGAGTGCGCCAGCAGATTGTTATGTGAGGCTTTCAATTTGTCTGACGGCGCGTCACCCATCTTTGTTTATTATTGTTATAACTATGTCCCGCATTTTGATGAAAAGTTACATTTTTTCTGGGTAGTCATAGACGAAGCTTTTTCGAGATTTAGTTTATTCTGAAGTAATTTGTTAGATGTGTATGGTTTTTATGTTATTAAATTGCATTTGATCCACTTTTTATAATAAGGTCATTTTTCAAACTTAGATGCATTTTCTAGTGAGTTTCTTTCTTTTTCAGGAATTTACTGGGCATTTTTATCTGCACCTCACATTCGGGAGACCCCGGTTCGAATCCTGTAACTGACGTGATACTGATCCATGGGCTTTATTTTTTTTAGACAATCTGTGATTAAAAGTGCATTTATATCATAATTTTTTATGAAATAGTAACTTTGTAAGTGTGGTAAACATGTAATTAACACAGATCTGCGTCCTAATAGGTTAATTTATGACGCATCAATTCGAGGATTCGCCGATTAGGTCATGTAAGGAGAGTAGTTTGTGAGGTTTGTAAAGTTGTGTTGTGCAATTGAAGTGCCGCAACAAAACTAGTCTACTACATCCTGTTTGAAACATTTAGTATCAGAGTTTGGCGGAAACATATGCCATGTGGTGCTGACTGGCTGTATTAAGCCAGAAGGTTTTTGCTGCGTGTCCACCCGATAAGGGTTTTACCTCAGGTAAGGTAGATTTCGGGATACTGTAGGGTGAAATGTAGGTTTTTTAGAATGGTGTTATTTATGAGGTTACAAGTATGTACCTGGGGGTTGAAGGACAGGATGCAACACCTTGCACCCTGGTGTTTTTATTTGTGTAACTCTGGGGAAATAATTTTGATGCCAAGCAGTTTGGAAGGATTATGTGGATCCTTTCAAACTTGCAAATAACAAACGGCGGATATTGTTTCACGGTAATAAAGAGCTAGCATAAGCTATTAACGATCGCGCGGCTAGTGTACACAAAGAGCCGACAATTTACGATAAACAAGAGACGGATAGTTTATCGGCGCCGGCAAGTCTTTCACCTCTGTGATATAGTTACATTCTAGAACATTTGTGTTTTTGCTAGTGACATGTTAGAGAAAATTCGATAACAATCTGGAATTCATGAATGGATGTATAAAAAGAAGCCATGGCTGGTGATGAGTCAGGAGTGTAACAAGTAATCAGAATGTTTGTGGTGACGTAATGTTGTTACGTGAGAATTGAACGGTGTATTCCTACGCAAATAAAGAACTATTTTTATTTTCTGCAAATTGGACTTTTAATTCTGAAAGTCATGTTTTATTTTATAAAATTGAAAATGACCTCATGAATTTTGAATTTATTGTTTAGTAGCAATAATTGTATTATTTACTAAGAAAGTTAATTTTAAAATGTGGTTATTCGAACCATATATTCATTTCTTGTCTGTGACAGTTATTACTTGATTATTATGAAAGAAATTTTTAATTTTTGTCACCTCATTTTTTACATGTTATGGACATTTTTTATATTTTAAAGGCATTTTATGCGAGGGCTATTTAATACAGAATGATCATATTTTTTATGGTCAAAAATTTTCGCACTAAAATTCAGTCTTATTATATTCTGTTAGCTTAATGTGAAACAAACACGCAGTAGTAGTTTCATTATTGGTACTCCTGGTTCCCGCCTGTGAGAACCAGGCAAGTTCAGAGATGTTCAGTATCGCCTACCGCTGTAATGGAGGTAACACGCGAGGAACAATATGCGGCTTTGAAATTCTGATTTCGTGTCAAAAAATCTTCAGTTGAGGACTATACAATGTTACAGGAGGCCTATGGAGAGTCTGTTCTTCCCTACAGCACAGCTCGAAAGTGGTTTAAAATGTTTAAAGAGGGGAGACAATCAATTTCAAAGGAAGATGGACCCGGTGTTCCAGTTACTGCTCTTACGGAAGAAAACATCAACACTGCTTCTGCCATTGTGAGAGAGGATCGACGAATTACCTTAAGATCACTTTCTGAAATACTGAACATTTCATTGGGTGTCACCCACACGTGGGTGACAGAAACATTACACATGAGACGTGTTTGTGCGCGACGTGTTCCAAGACTGTTGATTCCCGAACAAAAGGACATTCGCATGTAGGTCTGCATGCAGTTAAAGTTGATGTTAGAGGAAGATCCGGAGCTTCTTTCAAACGTAATCACTGCTGATGAAACTTGGCTACATCATTTTGATCCTGAGAGCAAACAGCAAAGCTCAGTGTGGAAATCTGCTTCATCACCAACCCCTAAAAAAGCAAAAGTGGTTGTTTCTGCTGGGAAAGTTATGGTCATCTCATTCTTTGATATTCATGGAATGGTTTATCAGCATGTTGTACCTGCACACACATCAGTAACTGGACAATACTACAGGGATGTCCTGAAAACATCGCAAGTCCATATCAGGCGCAAAAGACCACATTTCCGTGAAGTAGGCTGGATGCTGCACAACGATAGTGCGCGGCCTCATATTGCCAATGTTGCGTGAAGTACATCCCTCACCCTCCCTATAGTCCGGATTTAGCCCCATGTGACTTTTTTCTATTCCCTAACTTGAAGAAACGCCTTCGTGGGAGACATTGTCCATCATCAGAAGCAGTGGTGAAGGCTGCAGAGGCGATTTTGCAGGATCTCTCAAAGAATGGTTTCCAGCATGTCTTTGAAGACTGGCAGAAACGCTGGGACAAGTGCATCGCATTCAGGGAAAACTATTTTGAGAAGGAACATCAAAATTATGAGGATGAGTAAAGGTACGTTGTCAAAAAAAAATGTGATCATTGTTTATTGAAGAACCCTCGTAGCTCATTTTTAGAGAATTTTTAGGTCAACTACTTCCGGGCCCTAGTTATAACACAGTATTCTACAGGATGTCGATATGTTACTGTTACATGTGAATCTTTCTTAATTGTATTACAAAAAATTCGGATTTTATACTATCATTTAACATTATCTACTTGCTGACTTTAAAAATAATTCTTGTATTTTTCTGTTTGGTTGACGACGTTATTTGAAATAAATTTAGGGTTTTATTACATATTTCCTTATAATTATAATCTGATGGCACTTATTTCAAGAGTTGTTTATCATATTTGATAAAAGTTTAGTAAATACAGAATGTACTATATAATTCGTGGCAGTAGTCACTGAAGTGCTACACCATTTCCTTAACGTGTTGTTAATGACATATAGACAAGTTCTTAGTTTTTAGCTTAATCTTAAAGATTAAGACCTTTATATACTTACAGGAATAGATTTTGAATTTTAAAACTTACCCGATTTTTAAACATACAACTGTATTAAAAAGGAAATGGGCAATGAAGCACTTTCCTAAACATTTATTTTAAATTCCCAGCAGTTGACAAATAAGACTTTGTAGACCGGCCAGTTGAGACAATGTTGTAACTGTGAACACATTAAATAAAGGAGGCAATGTTTTAGTTATACTAGTCGTCCGCTAGGAGACAAGTTTCGTTTGCTCTCCAGAGAGGGCTCTGTCTGTAATATCTTATACTTTTGTAAAATATTCCTAATTATTTATACATTTTTTGAGACACATTGTGATAATATTGTGTTTATGTCACATATATTTAAATGTCATTTATTACGTGGAAACGAATGATAGCTGGAATGCATATGGGAGCAATATCCAACAAATAATTAACTGTGTATGAGAAAGGAAGCCTTTTAAACTAGATTTATATCTAAGTATTTCCTTTAAAAAGAAAACTGGAATTTTGTTTTTTTCTTATTTGCCCTATTATTAAACTCTTCAACGATTGGAGCATGGGCTTCATATATAATATTTTTAATCACCGGTTCCTAAAGTAATGTGTTTGTAAAAGTATTGGAAAAACAAAGAAATAAATGGGAAATTCTTCGTTCCGTTGTTTTAATCAGATTCGCATTTTGTGTGCTGTAAGATTTTTGCTATTCTCTTATCAGTCACAGTTAAGCGAACGTCTACCGACATCCCTAGCCCGCCTCGGTAGCGTAGATGGTAGCATGTCTGCCTCACGTTCAAGAGGTCCCGAGTTCGAATCTCGGTCAGGGTGAGTTACCTGGATAAGGCTTTTCCGGGGCTTTCCCCTATCCTGTAAGACGAATTTCGGGTAGCTCTAAGCTTTATGGACCCTGGGCCCATTTGAGCATCATTTCACCCATTCCATTCATCGTCCGGTATAACTTAACGTTGAAGGACGTAAATTACAAAAAAAAAAAAAAAAAAAAAAAAAAAAAAAAAAAAAAAAAAAAAAAAAAAAAACGACATCCTTAGAAACTTCAAGTCGCACATTCAATTCGTTCTGAAAATATCTTAAAGATATATATTATGACTTTGTGATTTCGTGAGTTTCCTCCGAGTTAGTCTTGGTACACTTGCAAATTCACAGCAGAATTACGTAACAGACACAATTACTATCCACCAGTTCGGCACCTCGCCGTAGAACTCTCTCTAGAACTGACTGACTGACTCGTCCAATGCATTGTTTATATAGACAAATCGCTGTATCTGGAAGTTTCCGCATATTAACGAAACATCGCAGTCCTCCAAGGCAGCAGGAGAAGGGGCTCCAGTAGTTTCTGGTTATTTCTCTCCACACACCGTCTCTAGTCGGCAGTTCATTGGCGCTACGCATTAGGGTAGCCGTGGCCTTGATGTCATAGGTTCCCCTCTATTGGCCATCTCTTTCTGGAGCTGCTCGTATGCTCGACGATTGGGTAACAATATATTTAGACTGAGTGAGATATTTTCCTGAAAATCCATCTCTCATATGCTTTTAGAACGCTGAACGTAAACGACCTGGACCACTTCCGGTGGCGAGACGTGACTTTCAAAGTGAGACAAGCTCCAAATAATAATTGTCATTACAGAGAATAATGACTCAAAGAACTAAGGCTACTCTTTAGTACTCTATTGTACAGTCACACGTAGGTCCAGTAGCGAGACGTGACTTTCAAAGTGAGGGAAGCTCCAAATAATATTTGTCATTAAAATAAGAGAGAATAATGACTCAAAGAACTAAGGCTACTCTTTAGTACTCTTTCTATTGTACAGTCACGCGTAGGTCCAGTAGCGAGGCGTGACTTTCAAAGTGAGGGAAGCTCCAAATGATAATTGTCATTAAAATAAGAGAGAATAATGACAAAGAATTAAGACTACTCTTTAGTACTCTTTCTATTGTACAGTCCCCCGTAGGTCCAGTAGCGAGGCGTGACTTTCAAAGTGAGGAAAGCTCCAAATAATAATTGTCATTAAAATAAGAGAGAATAATGACTCAAAGAACTAAGGCAACTCTTTAGTACTCTTTCTATTGTACAGTCACACGTAGGTCTAGTAGCCAGGCGTGACCTTCAAAGTGAGGGAAGCTCCAAATAATAATTGTCATTAAAATAAGAGAGAATAAAGACTCAAAGAACTAAGGCTACTCTTTAGTACTCTTTCTATTGTACAGTCACGCGTAGGTCCAGTAGCGAGGTGTGACTTTCAAAGTGAGGGAAGCTCCAAATAATAATTGTCATTAAAATAAGAGAGAATAATGACTCAAAGAACTAAGGCTACACCTTGGTACTCTTTCTATTGTACAGTCACACGTTGGTCCAGTAGCGAGGCGTGACTTTCAAAGTGAGGGAAGCTCCAAATAATAATTGTCATTAAAATAAGAGAGAATAATGACTCAAAGAACTAAGGCTATTCTTTAGTACTCTTTCTATTGTACAGTCACATGCAGGTCCAGTAGCGAGGCGTGACTTTCAAAGTGAGGGAAGCTCCAAATAATAATTGTCATTAAAATAAGAGAGAATAATGACTCAAAGAACTAAGGCTACTCTTTAGTACTCTTTCTATTGTACAGTCACACGTAGGTCCAGTAGCGAGGCGTGACTTTCAAAGTGAGGGAAGCTCCAAATAATAATTGCCATTAAAATAAGAGAGAATAATGACTCAAAGAACTAAGGCTACTCTTTAGTACTCTTTCTATTGTACAGTCACACGTAGGTCCAGTGGCGATGTAGTAGTAGGTCCATGCAGATATTTGCATGGTATCTATAATGCATATTTTTTCGATACTAGCGTGGTCATTATGCAATGCTTATTTTATTTCATTTCATTTTAAAATCAAAAATCTTATGGCCGCGAGTAGAACATTGTTAGATGATGATGATATGTGTATAAGGTCGCTGAACTGCAGCGGTCATCAGTGCCCCTACAAAAAACTAGTTCATGGCAATAGCCATATATAAATTATTCAAAATTTTAAAATCAGACCAAAACAAAATGACAATAAAATAAATAAACCCAAATGGGTAAAAAGCAATTAAAAATTGTAAGTACCAAATAAATACCAAAATGCATAAAAATTATCACTTTCAATATCAACTTGCCATTACAAAAGCTACCTGCCCAGTGGTGGTCGAACCAATTTGTTCCTTTTCTTTGGGGCAGGGCTAGCACCTTCAGCAGGTTTTTCCTGTCGTTTGGGCAGTGAGGATAGGATCACCCGCTTTACATCGTCAATAGAAGAGGACGGCTTACGCACTTGTAACTTTGAATCCGGTCTCTCGACAGGATCGGAAGTTGCGACCGGCGAAGATGAAAGTCGCCGATCGGCGTCCTCTCCAGATGATTCCTCAGATGTTGACGGAAATGTTTGCGGACTTTTGTACTGGCTAGCTTTTCTATCACTTGTCTTACTATTTACCTTGAGGAAGTCCGTTCTGTCATAAGAGGTCTTAAATTTCCTTGACGATACATATATCGTACTACTGCTTCACTTGTTCTTGAAGTAGATGCTTTCGGCGTTGAATTGGCTGAAACCTTCTTCTTAGGACTGGACTTGGTTGGCTTGCTCACTGCTGTTCGTGTTGGTGTTTGTTGCTTTGGCTGTGATCTTGGTGTAATTGATCTTTCGAAGAACATTATCGTCAGGAATGTGGTAGCTTATACGAGAAAATAATGGTGTGTCAACTGTCAGTTAACAGTTCCCAAGAAGAAATCACGACAGTTACAATATGCGCACGATAAGAAGACCGATCGGCTTACAAGTCCTCATTCGGTAAGTTTCGCTTAACTCTGTAAACATAGACGACAACTTTGAAATTTGAAATGCTGTATACACTGACATCTAGTGGCTAATACGCTAAGCTTTATCATGTCCGCCATATTTGGTTTTGATCAATTTCGAGGTTAATTAGCTAACCAGTTTGCAACAATCGTATGTTAGAATTAGAATTTTAGTTCGTCCTTGACAACATAAACATATGAGACACGTCAAAATGTATAAATACAATATACACAGTAAGCAGCTTTTCTATGGTTTCATGTGGTATTTGCATAGACTAATTTACTACAAGAAATGTCATTATATAAATATTACAGGTTTGTGAATGTACTATGCTCCCAGTACTCATTTACATGGCTATAGTTCTAAAAATTCATTAATCGTATAAAAACAGTGTACATGCACAAACTTTCTTAACCTTATTCTTAAAGTGTTTTAATGATGCAGCTTGTTTAAATGAATTTGGAAGTTTATTATATAACATTGTCACTTTGTAGTTAAAGCTTCCTTCATAAGGCTCGTTTGGTGCGCTGTCCTTGTTACGAGTGTGGTACATCAGCAGTTACGTGAAAATGATTTATATTTGTATGGACATTTGTGGATGTTATAGCTCTCGTCTACCTCCGTATAACTGTGATCTGAATGCAAATGAGCTGGCGTGGGCAAAACTAAGGAATGTTTTCAGAAGATGCAACGCTACTTGTGATATCTTCGCTTATCTTACACGCTATTTTGCCGAACTGTGTTTTTCAAGGTTGACCACACCGCAGAAACAAAAGAGCGGTAGCTCTCGTTTCTTCCCCTCTGCCCGCACCACGCCGTAAATCCAGCGCTGAACTTATCTAGCGCGTACTGTATCTCACCCCCTGTTTCTAGTACACTGTATTACTAGAAAACAAATACCAAATTACCAGATCTAAATATTTGTATATTCCACCTACAACAGTTTTCTCTGAAAGACTATTTAGTACAGCAGGACTCATATGTGATACACAAAGAAATAGACTTGGCCCTGAAAGAGTGAAAATGTTTGGATTTTTGAACAAAAACGTATAAAAGTCGACTGTTTTGATTTTAAATGTGCCATGTATTGTTTAAAAATAAAAACACTATTGGTTTTAAGTTTTGTCTTATTAAATATGTACATCTAAAATGTTTTATTGGCATTAAAAAGTTCTGCCAACATTCTATTTTGGATTGAATCTAAAAGTATGAAAACGATATCGAGTGTCGAAGTTTCGGTATCGATATCCAGAATCGAGAAACACTGCTATCGACCATCCCTAGACTATCGACCTAAAATAAAACTATTTATGATCACTTTTCCAAATGTTCCGTTTATCTGAAGACGCGGGATGTGGTAATGTATTGATAAATTGTTCAACGCCATCAGGAAGCCGAGCTGAGAAAACAAAGACGTATCAACTAATGGGTAATCGATTTATATATTGGCGCTGTCTGAGGTTGCTTCACTCAGTTATTAATCAAATTATTAAACCTCTAATAGTTTTTATCGTTACTACTTTCTGTATTATCTACAAGTAATATTAAATTCTATGCAAAAATTAAAACATACGAGATAGATTTCAAGGGAAGCAACATTTTTGGTGTCCTAAAATAAAGCCACACATTTTGAAAATTTTCTTTTTGTATTTGTCGAAACCTAATTTTGTATCTATAAAAAGTAAATTTATAGATAGTCCCCGAGAGGATCCCGGTATCTAAGGGATCCGCATTAAGAGATCATTTTCGGAAGCCTGAAACTTCTTCATATCCACAAGCTCTATGATACGTAAAATATGAAGAATATTTACAGTGAAGCAAACAAATATATACAAATATAACAATTTCTAACTTAAAACATCACTTATCTTATAAGAAATGATGATAATTCTTATAAATTCTCCAAGATCGCGATTTCACTTAAACCTATACATATCCTCAGCCGAAAACAACAAAGCTGTTGCCATCGTTACGAACGCTAGATGTTGATATCTTCTTGTCAGTGTTACCAAAATCTGAAAATAAAACAAATTTAAAAACAGAATCGACTGAATCGATTTAGAAGGATCTCTCAGAAAATGGTTTCCAGCATGTCTTTGAAGACTGCCAGAAACGCTGGGACAAGTACATTACATTCAGGGGAGACTATTTTGAGAAGGACCATCAAAATTATGAGGATGAGTAAAAGTACGTTGTCAAAAAATTGTGATCATTCTTTATTGAAGAATACTCGTACAAAGAGCACTGTTTGCTCATCCCATTTAGCAATTTCCTTACGCTAGTATGACATATCTGATTGTACAATAAAGAATGATCATTATTTTTTACGGTCATAATTTTTCGCACTAAAATTCAATCTTATTATATTCTGTTAGCTTAATGTGAAACAAACACGCCGTAGTAGTTTCATTGTTGGTACTCATGGTTCCCGCCTGTGAGAACCAGGCAAGTTCAGACATGTTCAGTATCGCCTACCGCTACAATGGAGGTAACATACGTTAAAGTTGATGTTAGAGGAAGATCAGGAGTTACTTTCAAACGTAATCACTGCTGATGAAACTTGGCTACATCATTTTGATCCTGAGAGCAAACAGCAAAGCTCAGTTTGGAAATCTCCTTCGTCACCAACCCCCAAAAAAGCAAAAGTGGTTGCTTCTGCTGGGAAAGTTATGGTCATCTCATTCTTTGATATTCATGGAATGGTTTATCAGCATGTTGTACCTGCACACACATCAGTAACTGGACAATACTACAGGGATGTCCTGAAAACATTGCAAGTCCATATCAGGTGCAAAAGACCGCATTTCCGTAAAGCAGGTTGGATGCTGCACCACGATAATGCGCGGCCGCATATTGCCAATGTTGTTGCATGAAGTACATCCCTCACCCTCCCTATAGTCTGGATTTAGCCCCCATGTGACTTTTTTCTATTCGCTAACTTGAAGAAACGCCTTCGTGGGAAGCATTATCCATCATCAGAAGCATTGGTGAAGG
Source organism: Mantis religiosa (assembly GCA_030765055.1). Classification (NCBI taxonomy): domain Eukaryota; kingdom Metazoa; phylum Arthropoda; class Insecta; order Mantodea; family Mantidae; genus Mantis; species Mantis religiosa. Next base: position 1,646,849 of record CM060956.1, read on the forward strand.
CCGCGGAGGCGATTTTGAAGGATCTCTCAAAAATGGTTCCCAGCATGTCTTTGAAGACTGACAGAAACGCTGGAACAAGTACATTACATTCAGGGGGACTGTTTTGAGAAGAACCATCAAAATTATGAGGATGAGGAAAGGTACGTTGTCAAAAAATTGTGATCATTTTTATTGAACAAACCTCGTACAAAGAGCACGACTCTGTGCATGATTTATTATCTCACAGAGAAGATTCTTTCCGATGCAGAACTGTCTTTACCCGATGTACTACCCAGCTCCGTCGATGATTGCCGTAAATCTCTTCGTGTTCGCAAGCGTGCTCTAAGACTTTCCAGGTATCCTACACTGAATAACTGGATTGAGGTGCCAAATCTAGGAAAGTAGTTAAGGATAACAAAAATACTTAATGGAACAATTTTTAGTATCGTTTAACTGACATACCCCTTCCTCTGTCTTATGGGAGAAGCACATGCCAATTGATGGTCTGTAAACTGGAGTTATTGTTGATTCGTTTGAGTGTGCCTGTGTTCCTCTCAATTAAGACTCAGGTAGAATCTCAAGGTCTCTCTTTTTGTTTCAGAAACCTTCAAGAATGTTCGTCGTGACAGAGTTAGAACACTCGTCCATCTTCACGTCAATCAGCACCAGGACCGAACGGAATCCACGTTCGAATGCTACAGCGTGAAGGTAAGACATTTCTTGAGTTCTATAAGTTCCCTGAAAAGTGGAGAGAAGCCACCATTATAACAATTTTGACAGCTAAAAGGGACCGGCATCTCTCCAGTGGCTACCGTCCTATTTCCCTCAACAGTTGCGTGTGCAAGATATGGAACGTAATACCGTCCCTGTTAGGCGTAACATTAGAATAATAACCGCGAAAGTCATATTAAATGCTTAATTAAGGGTAGATAGATAACACACTATAAATTAGGCTAAATTATAGTCAGTCTAGGGGATAATGATCTAATATACGGGTGAAGAAACCAAACAGGTAATCACAATACATATATTTTATTGCAAGTACGTGAACCCAACGTGTAAACAGAGCCAGGAAAATGAACACTTACCCTCACAGGAATTTTCCTTGTGTTGAGCCGACAAAGGGGGCATTGTTCAAGGCTAGACCCTAGCCGATGCATTGGTCTGCACATGATACGTGATGAGAGAATACACACCGGGGATTTAAGCTACTCATTTTGAAACGTGCTTCTGCATTAATTACCTAGACCGTGGGGAAGTGAAGGTTGCGTGGAATACATGCCTCAGACACTAGAAATTGCTATGAAATTTAAGAGTAGGAATGAAACACAACCTATAAGGAACGAGTAACAGGTCACATGACCTCCAAAAGTGTCCAAAATTCGGCGAAAGGAAGGGGAGATTTGTGCAATGGCGACGTTTGATGTTTGCTGGGAAAACCACTCTGTAGTGGCGAGTGAAGGGGGCAACCAGTACGGAAAGTTCATCAAAGTCCGTGTTCGCGAATGGACGGAGCAATACATATTAGGTGGTTATCGAACAGTGTTAGCGGGTGAGAAACTGCACACATTACATCAAGATTTTACCAAACTCTGTTGAACAATCCTCCGGAAATACTCTATTGCACGAAGTAATGCTCTCGACGTCCTGGAACGACAACGCGTACACAGCTACATACACCACTCGGCGCGTCCTACAGTCTGTGAAGTTTAAGTTGGCATATTCTCTACCATCCTTGTCTAACACAGAATGCTGTCCTTGTCTAGCACACGTGGGCGGATCAGCAACCACTGCTTTGTCGTGATTCGTGGAAAGTAGACTCTCGCAACCCCCCCTCCGTTGTGTGTTGATTAAAGGTTTTCAGTGGCGTATGAGCGATAGAACTGTGAATTTATTGTTTTGTGCATTTACACGACACATAAAATGTTTTCATTGTTGCAACATGTGGATATAATGTTGAATTATTTTCGTGTAGTTTTAGTTGTGTTTGTGTTGTTTCAAGTTGAATCCCGAGGGAAAGTTCTAAAATCAGATTATAGGGAAATTGTAGTCAAAGTTCACAGTTTCTTCAGTGATGAATGTGAAGCTTTGAAATGTGGAAAGCCGACTATTTCAGTGACGAGTATCGTTGAGAGAACTGCTGCTGCTACAGGTATTTCTTCTCGTTCTTTCCAACGAATTTAAAAGAACACAAAAAATGCAGAAGCTAGCGGCGGTAGACTGCAAACACCAGGCAAGAAGCGTCGTAATAGAAGACTGCGAAAAACAGAAATTGATTCATTCACAGCTGCTGCTATTAAGCGAGCAATCTATTCGCTGTATCGTACGTACTTTCTGCCTAGCTTTTTCTGGACATGCATGAGGCTTCTAAAGCTAAAGGCTTACTTAAAGGAAGCGTGTGGTCCGTAAGAAAAATTCTTAAAAAGCTTAATTTCAGTTACAGTAAAAATTCACAAGGAAGACACTTTTAATGGAACGAAAGGATATTGTTTCTAAAAGATTTAAATTTTTAAGACAAATGAAAGAACTGAGATCTACAGGTAGGCCTATAGTGTAATTTGACGAAACGTGGGTAAATATAAACATATGAGAAATACGGTGTGGAAGTGTATCGCTGATGAAAATGAAAGTGATTTCCCTCTTAAAACACCAATCGGCAAAGATCAGCGATTTATAGTTGAACATGCTGGAGGTTCAATAAGATTTATTCCTAATGCCTTGTTAACTTTTAAGTCAAATTCAACCAAAGACTACCATGAAGAAATGGATAATAACATTTTCTAGGATTGGTTTGTTAATAAATTACTACCCAACATCCCGTCTAATAGTGTCATTGTGGACAATGCCCCTTATCATTCCATAGAAATTAATAAAGCAGCCACTTCATCTTCACTCAAATCCCATATGCAGGAATGACTTCGTTATAGCAATATTGAGTTTGATCCACGAGCAACAAATCCAGTGCTATAGGAATTAATTAAGGTGAAAAAATATAATTTCAAAGTGTACGAAATAGACACGCTCGCAGAGGTGCACGATCATACCGTAGTAAGATTGCCACCTTATCACTGCAACTTTAATGCTATAGAACTTATATGGGCACAAGTGAAGAATGATGTTGCCAAACATAATATTTCATTTAAAAGTGTCGCTGTAAGAGCCTTGTTTCATAATGCGATTAGAAAAATGACCTCAGAAAACTGGAAAAGGGCCTGTGAGCATGTACAAAACACTGAACAGTTTTACCGGGAAAAAGACGGTCTCGTAGATGAAATTACAGACAGATTAGTTATAAATTTAGAAGACTTGGAATCGGAAGAAGAAAACGAAGATTCGTTTGAAATTTCTGACTGTGAATCGGGGGATGAGCAACAATCGGACGGAGCGGAGAAGGGGCGCTCCGCCACTGATGCATGCTTGGCTGGCGTGTGTGCTACGTCATAGAGTGAGACGGTGAGTCTTCCTTTCTCTTTCTAAAATGCACACAACTAGTTAAACCTCAGAGACTGTAGTAATTTACAAGTTCACTCGCGACTGTTATCATGTCACGCGCACAGCAACGGGCAAATCCTAAATATCGCGCCTAATGTGCGAGTTACATCAAGACAACAGTGACGACTGGAGAGGGAAACTTGTATAAATAAAGTTGCATTCAACGGTCGTGGTGTCTTCTGTGATAATACCCATACACTGTCAGGACGCACCCACTCCCTGAAAGTCAAAAGAGAGAATCTATGCAGACCTACCCCGAGAAAACCCCGACCTGTTGTAAACCTCCCATCCGTAGCCATCAGCAGGGCTCAACGAGGTACTTAACGGGCAAGTACCACCTCAAACTCACGATTAATGGAGTGTTCGTGGCTGAATAGAAACACACAAACTTATGAGGTTTCCGACGACGCCGCTCAACAATGTACCATGTTGTGTCCATGTTGCGTCAGAGTATGAAGAACTGTGAAACTGTTGGCATATGATATGTGTTGCCGGGTAGGGTTACTAACAGTGGCGGTTCGTGGAATAAAAAGGTGATTGTTCACAAGACGTACACTTAAAATGCAGGCTAGCACTATCCGCTACTGCTACCACCACTACTACTAATGAGTGCTAGCTCCAACGCCCCACAAAATGTTATACAATCTCCTAGCCTAGAAAGAATGTATCTATTCCTATCACCTTGCTTATTGTGTCGCTTTACTGACAGTCACAAGGGTTAAAATTGTCTCAAGGGTATTAAATATCTATACAGAGTTGCTAATTTGGAAGAAAACAATATTATCAAGGAATGTTTTCTTTTGCCGATGAGAAGCAAATGGGGAGAGTTTGGCGCAAAAAGTAAGGGAACTGATGGAACAGATAGGTATGGGACATATTTGGAGAAATCAAGAGTATTATAGGGGCTTTTGGAAAGAGGTAGAATTAAGGCTGGAAGATTTAGATAGCCAAGCTATATTTACCAGTGTAAGGGAGAAAAGATCATTGAGGATATATAGGGAGGAGTACATAGATGTGTGTAATAAGTTAGGGCGAGAAGGATTTGCCTGGGCAATGACAGGATTTATAAATTTGAAAGGGGTTAGATATGAAAAGGATACAGTGAAATGCCCAATGTATGGAGAAGAGGATACAGATTGGCATAGTGTACTTTATTGCAAACAAACAAAGATATGGAGAGAACAAATTTGGCAAAAAAAGTGGGACAGTTTTAGGGATGGGGGGGAGGTATTAATAAATAAAAAAGTTATTGGTAAAAGCAGAAAAGAATGTAAGAAATATAGGTGAGTATCTGGGGAAAATTAGAGAGAAGTGGTTAAGGGTATGTATGACTGAAATTTTCAAATTCTGAACTAATAATGCTAGCTTTTTCAAATTTACACCATAGGTGTAGTATATTGTAAACATGTTGCAACCTAAATTTAAACCATTTTTCTCCAGCAGTTTAGAAATTATGATAAATTTTGTATGTTTTTTGTTACGTCACTAAAAAGTCCCTTGCGACAAAATATTTTGAATTTCTGTCTAATGTTTTAACCCTATATTGATAATACACATACTTTTTGAAATTTCTTGGTTTTTCTGTGTCTCGTTTAGTTTAGGTCACAAAATTTTTTTAATTTACAAATATTCTTTTTTGTCTAAAAAACTGTAAGTTTTGTGTTTGAAAATTAAAAATATATGCTTATATACCTTTCACAATAAAACCTAGGGCAATTTCCATTCCTCATGATATTCTGAACCTGTGTAGGAAATTTCATGAATGTAGTACAAAAACTGCATCGCAAGGAGCATTTTACAGGAAGAAAAATGCTGAAAATATGAACATTGAGAAAACAGCGATTAAAGATTTGATTGCATAACTCACATTAAATTCCACCAGGCTGATAGGTTGGACCCTCAGATTTCTTTTTCCTCTCCTCTGTTGCTGCTTTTTCCACCTTTTTCTTATTTAGATGTTGCTTTTTTTCTGTAAAACTTCGCTTCTTGCTTTGCAGGATACGAGTCTGATCTCGCTGCACTGAAGTTTTCCTTGCTGAGTCTACTACACTTTCACCTCTGATATTTTGCTGCAGCTCCAATGACTTAAGACTACCCATGTTAAACTCACTGATACTTTTAATAACAGCAAGATCCAATTTTTGTTTTTTATATGAAAACTTCCTTTGGGCACTTATTCCATATGACATGATGCAAAGATTCATTGGCATTCTGTGTTTTTCCTGTTTTGCACCTCTCTAGTAATGTTGTAGAAGCCAGCCTCTGATATATTGGCAACATTTTAGGAACTATTTTGTCTGAAAGGCTTATTTTTCTTTTCTTGAATTGAAAATTTAAGAACGGAAAACAGACAAAGAATGTGGATGTAGGCAAAAGAGGGCGTGACTCTGACAGAGTTTAAAGGCCACCGACATTTAAATAAGCATTTAAAAATGGCGTCCAGAGGCAAATTATGCATTTTTCACATTCGGGAATGTCTAAATTACTTTATAGAATTAAAATAAAAAAGTCGTTATTTTCACGATTTTCATGAAATTTCAGTCATACATACCCTTAAGATTGATGAAGAATAACTAACAGAACTAGAACGAGGGATACAAGGGAGGGGAGGGGAGGGTCATCAATACACGGAAAACCAGGGGTTATGTGTATTGAGACCGAGACTTGGGGCAAGCAGGTAGAAAGGTTATGTTAAATGTGAATAAGTCATTTTGTTATTGTGTGAAAGAAATGTTATAAATGTCAATGTATTGTTGCATACCAGGGTCGTAAGGGGGGGTTGAAAGACTTACAAACCTAATCTACAACTGGGGGTGTAACTATTGGGATGGTAGGGTAAATAAAACATCAAAATCAAGCTAAACTGACTAACTCTATTTTAAGAAGCCTATTAATTATACAGAGTATCCCCTGAGTCTAGAAGAGACCAGGGGTGCTTTGGTAATACTTAATGACATAATAATTTGATATAATCTTACTGTTGGTGATGTGTTAGGTGTATGGCTGGGCTTGTCGAAGGTTGTTTAATCTGTTGAGTCCGGCGGAGCTATAGTATTCGTAGAAACGTTGTTAGATAAACTTTTGTTGTTACCTCCCAGAGGGACCGACATAAAGTCTCCTCTGACATCCCTGCGACGTTTCCCACCGAGGGCTAACTCTACCAGGCTTAAATAGCGGCTCTACAAAAAGTCAATTCAGCGATTCCCACTAACTATTAATTTTGCATCATACCGTTTTCATCATTGCGAGAATGTTTAAGCCTGTACTGACCTAATATTTCTTCTGATCAGCAGAATCAGTCTGGGTCACATGTGGATAATTTCCTTATGCCAACAGTCTGCCAGTCAGCAGAATTTACTTACAGAATACCGAAATTTCCAAATCTAGCTCAGCCTATACACGCAACAGTATCAATGAAATTGTATGTGGAAGAAGGATGAGAAATAAATTCAAATAAATACAAATACTAACAGTCATCAAGCTGAGCATTAATATTCACACGACCAAACATGACGAATTGAGTACATGCAGCTTTACGTCAGCGTGAATTCCCGTGCGTCTTTGACTTTCCACTAAGATGTACCATGCTACTTTTGTCCTATTACTCACTTCAGAGCTAACCAGAAGGCACGGAAAGCAAAAAAGCGTATTTCTAATACTGCAACCGCATTGACATTTACAGGTTGTGTATACATTGTTAAATTTGCGCCTGTAGTCCCGCTTCTGATTTTTGTAAGACGCTCAAGTGTCAAATTGGGCTGCGGACGTCCTAGTCGCTTTGTTACAACTTTTTCTTCGTAAGTCAGTATTTCTTAAAAAGAAATCCTCCGAGTTCGTAGCTATCTCTTGAGAGAAGTTCAACAGTCACAAAGCTTCCAAAAACCACGTGATCGGTCGCTGCACACAACAAGGAGTAATTGTTTTCACTAAAGCACTAATTCTTGTTTCACATAAGCTTGCCTCATATCTCTTAACGGTCACGTGACCTTAACACCTCACATTGGCTGCTATTGCAGTATAGACTGTTGTGCGGTAAAAATTGGTTCGTTATTTAACATGGTGATATGTTGGAAGAGAATTGTCAAATTTATATTTTCGTAACTGCTTGAATTAAATATATTACGCAGCAGAGTTGATTTATCTGAAATGCATGTTAATCTTAAACAAAGTAAAGAGGAGGTTCCTTTGCTCTCAAGAACATGACACGATAGCACGTGACTTAGCGGTAGTGATGACATATGACTTTTATCACTGACCTTGTTTTGAACTGGATTTGTTATATATCGCCATTCGAAGGTGTGTTGTGCCGAGTGCCAGAGCTAAATTATTTTAATGATCGTTTATTGCGCGTGTACTTATTATATGTATAATGGCAGAGTCTAGCGCCAGTTTTTCGCTGAAGCATCGCTAGGGAAAACCTTTACAAAGCGGCGAAAAAACAATTGTGGTGCATGTGTTTAATGCACTCACAGAGAAGAATCCCTCTTTGTCAGTGAGATAAGTCGAACAGCTGTGCCCTGAACTTACAGGTGTGAGTGTTAGATGTGTAGGAACATAGACACAACAGGAAAACTTGCCACTCCAGGGGCGATATTGCTGTGTGGCGAAGACGTTATTTAAGGACAATCAGACTGTACCGGGATACAAGTCGCACAATATACTACCTTGACGAGATTTGGGTGAATGAAAGACACATGACAAGTATGGCGTTAGACGACTTTTAAGACTGAAAGACAAGCATTTTTGCAAAGTATGTGTGATGGTTTAAAAAAATCCCAGTGGAAAAGGCCGAACGCCTTTCACTATAAACTTCTTTCAGTTTCATTTTTCATTTGTTCAGTTTCATTATAAACTTCATTACTTTTGCATGCCTTGATATTCTTATTTGTATGATTTTATTTATCTTCCTGGCAATTATTATAACGTTTACTGCAGGTTTAAATGTGACGGGAAGGCAGCGCCTATGGCCTATGGCGCGAAAGCATTAGCCAATTAGGATGAGGGGGCAAGGTAGTTGCACGCGGAGTGATACATGTCATGAAACAGATTAGTTCTACTTGATGTGCTAGGAAGCTTACAACTGTCTCATCTGCTTATTATCTACAAATTCCAAGTTTATCACAGTGTTTAAAACAAAGCTCTGTTTAGAAACTGGACTGTAAAAACACACCGTATTCAAAGCAACAAGGTAAAGGCTGATAGCGCTAGGAGTTGTAAACATAACTCTATAGATAGTAGCACCTCCTACAGATGACCAAGATCTCTGGCGTTGCCAATGTGAATTAACGTGAACATCGAGGGTTGTTCAATAAATAATAATAATAATTTTTACGGTCATAATTTTTCGCACTACAATTAAATCTTATTATATTCTGTTAGTTTAATGTGAAACAAAGACGCCGCAGTAGTTTCATTGTTGGTACTCCTGGTTCCCGTCTGTGAGAACCAGGCAAGTTCAGACATGTCCAGTATCGCCTACCGCTGCAATGTAGGTAACACGCGAGGAACAATATGCGGCTTTGAAATTCTGCTTTCGTCTCAACAAATCTTCAGTCGAGGCCTATACAATGTTACAGGAGGCCTATGGAGAGTCTGTTCTTCCCTACAGCACAGCTCGAAGGTGGACCCGGTGCTCCAGTTACTGCTCTTACGGAAGAAAACATCAACACTGCTGCTGCCATTGTGAGAGAGGATCGACGAATTACCTTAAGATCACTTTCTGAAATACTGAACATTTCATTGGGTGCCACCCACACGTTGGTGACAGAAACATTACACATGAGACGTGTTTGTGAGTGATGTGTTCCAAGACTGTTGATACCCGAACAAAACGACATTCGCATGAAGGTCTGCATGCAGTTAAAGTTGATGTTAGAGGAAGATCCGGAACTTCTTTCAAACGTAATCACGATGAAACTTGGCTACATCATTTTGATCCTGAGAGCAAACAGCAAAGCTCAGTGTGGAAATCTCCTTCCTCACCAAACCCCAAAAAAAGCAAAAGTGGTTGCTTCTGCTGGGAAAGTTATTGTCATCTCATTCTTTGATATTCATGGAATAGTTTATCAGCATGTTGTACCTGCACGCACGCCAGTAACTGGACAATGCTACAGGGATGTCCTGAAATCATTGCAAGTCCATATCAGGCGCAAAAGACCACATTTCCGTGAAGCAGGCTTGATGCTGCACCACGAGAATGCGCGGCCACATATTGCCAATGTCGTTGCGTGAAGTACATCCCTCACCCTCCCTATAGCCCGGATTTAGCCCCATGTGACCTTTTTCTATTCCCTAAATTGAAGAAACGCCTTCGTGGGAGACATTATCCATCATCAGAAGCAGTGGTGAAGGCTGCAGGGGCGATTGTGAAGGATCTCTCAAAAATTGGTTTTCAGAATGTCTTTGAAGACTGGCAGAAAAGCTGAGACTAGTGTATCGCATTCAGGAGAGACTATTTTGAGAAGGACCATCAAAATTATGATGAGTAAGGTTACGTTCTATATATACAGGGTGTTACAAAAAGGTACGGCCAAACTTTCAGGAAACATTCCTCACACACAAAGAAAGAAAATATGTTATGTGGACATGTGTCCGGAAACGCTTAATTTCCATGTTACAGCTCATTTTATTACTTCTCTTCAAATCACATTAATCATGGAATGGAAACACACGACAACAGAACGTACCAGCGTGACTTCAAACACTTTATTACAGGAAATGTTCAAAATGTCCTCCGTTAGCGAGGTTACATGCATCCATCCTCCGTCGCATGGAATCCCTGATGCGCTGATGCAGCCCTGGAGAATGGGGTATTGTATCACAGCCGTCCACAATACGAGCACGAAGAGTCTCTACACGTGGTACCGGGGTTGCGTAGACAAGAGCTTTCAAATGCCCCCATAAATGAAAATCAAGAGGGTTGAGGTCAGGAGAGCGTGGTGGCCATGGAATTGGTCCGCCTCTACCAATCTGTTGGTCACCGAATCTGTTGTTGAGAAGCGTACGAACACTTCGACTGAAATGTGCAGGAGCTCCATCGTGCATGAACCACAATGGGGTATTTTGACAATTGTCTGCACGAATGATTTCAATTTACATTTTAAGAGAAATACTAAAATGAGCTCTAACTTGGAAATTTAGCGTTTCCGATCACATGTCCACATAACATATTTTCTTTCTTTGTGTGTGAGGAATGTTTCCTGAAAGTTTGGCCGTACCTTTTTGTAACATCCTGTATATATAAAGTGATCATTGTTTATTGAACAGCCTCGTATCTATTAGTTGAATTAGCTAAGTCTTCTATTATGCTTATGTTCTTATCCATTTCTAAACGCGATATTTCTAACTGTTTAATACCTTTGAGCAACATTGCAGAATTGTTTGATAGGAATTTAAGATTTTGAGATAAATCGTGCGATATCAGAGGCTTAAGTTACAATAGCAGATTAATCTGCATCACATAGAATGCTAATAACATTTACAATTTGTAATACACCGTATAATACGTGACCGCATCTATCCAAGTTACTTTGCTCACAGAGGAATCACTGGTGCTCTTTCACGAGATATTCAAACTTTTACAAGAGCTTTGACACTAGGAAGGCAACGCTTCACTTGTTCAAACATTTCTACGTTACGTTGTATTCGACGTTTACTTCTACATTGGCCGTGCTTCCAAACAAACTGTGTCTAATGCGTGCCCACAACCTTCCAGGCTTGAGTAATGCCATCAAAAGAAATGGCATTGAAGTGTATAACTTTTTGAAGCTTGGAAAGCTGCAGAGCCCAGAGCACAGTGACTTTATAGAGATTCGCTCAAAATAACTGCAGAAGAATGTCAAGTGTCGGGAGAAGTTCGTAAAATGAAATTGAAAATGTAGAGACCCCAGGGAGCTTTTCGTCTTCTAAAAAGAAAGAAGGGAAAAGACATAACATCTCCCACGTTAAGGTCACATGACCTTCGCCACTCCTCTACAAATTAATCTTAAAAACACTTACTGCTCTTTCTACTTCAAGATAAACATTATCTTATTGTAGTTACAAGGGAACACAGTAGACTTTAAGTGATAGTCAAATGTTTTGGTCGTTATGTGATGTATACATGACTTTCTCTACTCTTGTACAAACACTTATTGCTCTATCTACTTCAAGATAAACATTATCTTATTGTAGTTACAAGGGAACACAGTAGACTTTAAGTGATAGTCAAATGTTTTGGTCGTTATGTGATGTATACATGACTTTCTCTACTCTTGTACAAACACTTATTGCTCTATCTACTTCAAGATAAACATTATCTTATTGTAGTTACAAGGGAATACAGTAGACTTTAAGTGATAGTCAAATGTTTTGGTCGTTATGTGATGTATACATGACTTTCTCTACTCTTATACAAACACTTATTGCTCTATCTACTTCAAGATAAACATTATCTTATTGTAGTTACAAGGAAATACAGTAGACTTTAAGTGATAGTCAACTGTTTTGGTCGTTATGTGATGTATACATGACTTTCTCTACTCTTGTATAAACCTATTGCTGTATCTACTTCAAGATAAACATTATCTTATTGTAGTTACAAGGGAATACGGTAGACTTTAAGTGATAGTCAAATGTTTTGGTCGTTATGTGATATATACATGACTTTCTCTACTCTTGTACAAACACTTATTGCTTTATCTACTTCAAGATAAACATTATCTTATTGTAGTTACAAGGGAATACAGTAGACTTTAAGTGATAGTCAAATGTTTTGGTCGTTATGTGATGTATACATGACTTTCTCTACTCTTGTACAAACACTTATTGCTCTATCTACTTCAAGATAAACATTATCTTATTGTAGTTACAAGGGAATACAGTAGACTTTAAGTGATAGTCAAATGTTTTGGTCGTTACGTGATGTATACATGACTTTCTCTACTCTTGTACAAACACTCATTGCTCTATCGACTTCAAGATAAACATTATCTTATTGTAGTTACAAGGGAATACAGTAGACTTTAAGTGATAGTCAAATGTTTTGGTCGTTATGTGATGTATACATGACTTTCTCTACTCTTGTACAAACACTCATTGCTCTATCTACTTCAAGATAAACATTATCTTATTGTAGTTACAAGGGAATACAGTCGACTTTAAGTGATAGTCAAATGTTTTGGTCGTTACGTGATGTATACATGACTTTCTCTACTCTTGTACAAACACGTATTGTTCTATCTACTTCAAGATAAACATTATCTTATTGTAGTTACAAGGGAATACAGTAGACTCTAAGTGATTGTCGAATCTTTTGGTCGTTACGTGATGTATACATGACTTTCTCTACTCTTGTACAAACACTTATTGCTCTATCTACTTCAAGATAAACATTATCTTATTGTAGTTACAAGGGAATGCAGTAGACTCTAAGTGATAGTCAAATGTTTTGGTCGTTATGTGATGTATACATGACTTTCTCTACTCTTATACAAACACTTATTGCTCTATCTACTTCAGGATAAACATTATCTTATTGTAGTTACAAGGGAATACAGTAGACTCTAAGTGATAGTCAAATGTTTTGGTCGTTATGTGATGTATACATGACTTTCTCTACTCTTATACAAACACTTATTGTTCTATCTACTTCAAGATAAACATTATCTTATTGTAGTTACAAGGGAATACAGTAGACTCTAAGTGATAGTCAAATGTTTTGGTCGTTATGTGATGTATACATGACTTTCTCTACTCTTATACAAACACTTATTGCTCTATCTACTTCAAGATAAACATTATCTTATTGTAGTTACAAGGGAATACAGTAGACTTTAAGTGATAGTCAAATGTTTTGGTCGTTACGTGATGTATACATGACTTTCTCTACTCTTGTACAAACACGTATTGTTCTATCTACTTCAAGATAAACATTATCTTATTGTAGTTACAAGGGAATACAGTAGACTTTAAGTGATAGTCAAATGTTTTGGTCGTTACGTGATGTATACATGACTTTCTCTACTCTTGTACAAACACTTATTGTTCTATCTACTTCAAGATAAACATTATCTTATTGTAGTTACAAGGGAATACAGTAGACTTTAAGTGATAGTCAAATGTTTTGGTCGTTATGTGATGTATACATGACTTTCTCTACTCTTATACAAACACTTATTGTTCTATCTACTTCAAGATAAACATTATCTTATTGTAGTTACAAGGGAATACAGTAGACTCTAAGTGATAGTCAAATGTTTTGGTCGTTATGTGATGTATACATGACTTTCTCTACTCTTATACAAACACTTATTGCTCTATCTACTTCAAGATAAACATTATCTTATTGTAGTTACAAGGGAATACAGTAGACTTTAAGTGATAGTCAAATGTTTTGGTCGTTACGTGATGTATACATGACTTTCTCTACTCTTGTACAAACACGTATTGTTCTATCTACTTCAAGATAAACATTATCTTATTGTAGTTACAAGGGAATACAGTAGACTTTAAGTGATAGTCAAATGTTTTGGTCGTTACGTGATGTATACATGACTTTCTCTACTCTTGTACAAACACGTATTGCTCTATGTACTTCAAGATAAACATTATTTTGTGGTAGTTACAAGAGAGTACAGTAGACTTCAACCTGGATTGCGTAGTGTTCGCATGTCTGCGTCACGTTCAAGAGGTCACGAGTTCGGTTAGGTGAGTTATCTGGGTAAGGTTTTTTTCCGTGTTTTTCTCTTATCCTAAGAGATTAATGTCAGGAAAGTCTAAGTTCTGTGTACCCTAGGCTGATTTGAACCTCAGTGAACCCATTGCATTTAACATGATCTAGCTTTGGAGGACCTACATTAGAGCAGAAGTACTCCCGGACTAATATTTTAGGAAATACGCCGAAACTCCGAAGGATACGAACGGAACTCTTTGGACGTATCTCTAGAGGGAAAACAAATCTTAATTATTATTTATAAGAGATCGATTGATTGATGTTTTAATGCTAGTTGTTGTCTCTCTTTGGACAATTATTCAGCAACACATTTGATTTTAACATAAATATAAAGCAGATTCGTTGTCATTTATGTTTCCAAGTGCACGTAATTAACAAATAAAATATTTATGTTGGTGTTCTTTAACACCAAGGTCATTTACTGCGTTTTCAGCCGATGTTAATGACTTCCAAAAGATCAGAACTGTAAATGCAAACGGCTCAAAATTTTTGGTAATAAAGATATCAAAGATCTAGATATTATACAAAATATATACGAATCGTTGCTTAACGACGCTCCATTTAAAGCATTGAATTGAATTGTTTTCTAAATCTCTTCGATATATATTTATCACGAGACACTGTTTGCTCCACAGTACAACATTATTTGTTTTTCTTATAAATAGTACAGAACATGATAACTAAATTTATAGAGACAGTGACATGCGAATCTGAAATCTCTTAGAAACAATGGGCTCGTTAATTTGTATAAGAAATGCAGAGTTGGTATTACTGTAAAACACGAAGTAAAGGACGCAAATGGACGCTCAGTGCCATCTATTGGTCAGCAACGTTACTACTTATTATTGCAGGCCTAGCAACGTGTACGGCAACTGACTATAACTCGGTTTTACAAACTTGTCCTACCAATAAATCGCTTTACCTCATTCCCTCTTACATTGTAGATCTCTCTTTTAGGTTCAAGCATGCCCTTTTATACAAAAAATATCTCCATATTGGAGTGCAGTGGCTTTGAAAATGATGTTAAATGTTTTGCTAATTTACGAATTGAAATGGAAATGCTTCTTTTTAATTGAGAAGACCTCAAAATGAAGTCTCGTTATCTAATTTCAGATTGAGCTAACTGCCAAGTGTAACTGCCCCAGAGAGCAGTTTAAACATTGTGCAATTTGTCATATTTGTTTGGAACTGTTATTATCGAACCGACCCGATAATTTACTAGACGTATCTTGTTTAATTATGTACCTCCAGGGTTGTTATACTGTCATTTGTTTTGTTCCCTGCTTAATTACTTCCCTGTACAGTAAATATGGTGATGCATCGTATCACAAAGATTTTATAACATATTTTGTTTTGACATTACACTTAATGAATGTCCTACAGCTATAATAGAAGATATCTCGGAAAGCTCCGAGTAATTATAATACTGCTGTAAGCAACTTTGCGCTTTTTATTATGCTTTTTTTTTTTGCGTTTCTTAGCTCTTCTATGAATCCAAGTCTTCTCATTCTTTGTGTGTGGGCTTTCTTTCTCCCATCTGTCCACTTGTTACAGTCAATTTACTACTTGTGTACCTTCTTTTCCAAAGATGCCCCTGACTAGAACATTGTCTTGAGTGGCCCCTGCCAATTTTAAATAATTTTTTTATACACACAGCAGCAGGTGTTGTTGAAGCTTAACCCTTTTCATAGGAGGAGGGGCCTTCGACTTCTTGCCATTCTGCTGGCATTGTGGTTGACGGTGGGTAGATGGTGGTGTATGGTGGTTAGGATTGTCTGATTAATTTAGCAGTCTACCGAAACAAACTGAGGATTAAGGATTAAGTTACGCTTTTGGAATGTGATAGAATATTTGGTTTCTTTATTCTTCCGGAAATTTCTGGACTGATAGAGATTGCTCAGGTTCTGGTTTATTGTAGAACAATCTAGAATTAGGAGTTAGGTATTTAAGGACGTGACGGCTCACAAAGTGAGTAGTTGTAAGCAGAGTCCGTTGTGTAACAAGAGTGTTGTTAATTAATGACTTGAAGCTTTCCCGGCGTTGATTATTGATGATAGTTTCTCGGGCTAACAGCCAGGTCAGATTAGGGTAACTACCCAAGCTTTCAGCGACTAACTGCCGCCATCCTCAGGGGAACTGAATCTAGGCCCCACAGCACAGTGGTGTCGTTGAAGGTGAACCTCCTCCTCAGAGGAGGGGCCTTCGACGTTTTGCCATTTCGGGACATCGTCCCTTACTGGCATGGTGGTGGTTGTTTAAGATATGACGGTGGGTGGATGGTGGTGGATATGTTTTAAGGGTTGTTTGGTTTGTTGGTAGGAGTTGAAATGTAATGAACATCTGGGGGGATTGTATGGGCCTATGGTGGTGCAAGCACTAGTCTGGGTCGCTTGTAGGTTTCACCGGGGTCTAGGTCATATTCACCCAGACCGCGGATTAGACTGTTGAAGCTTGAAGAGAGCTTGTTATAAAAAAATTTGAGATAGGTTAAGGATGTATTCTGTGATTTTTGGGAAGGAGAGATCTGCATGGATATTGTCGTTTGGAATGTACCAGTCGGAAGCAGTTGCTATCCGAAGGTAGCGGTTCTGTAGGACTTGTAGCTTGTAGAGATGCGATTTTGCTGCAACTCCCCAGACTGTGCAAGCAGAAGTTAGTGCAGGGCGGAGTATTTGCTTATAAATGAGCAATTTGTTGTGCAGGCTCATTGTAGATTTCCTATTTATCATGGGATATAGCATGGCCATCCTTCTGGACACTTTGTTAGCCACAGTGGTGATGTGCTGTTTCCACGTCAGACGCCAATCCAGGGTTACTCCAAGGTATGTAGCCTCCGAGGACCATTGTACTTCCTCTCCAGCCAGGCGGAGATTGGGTACATCTTGTAGAGTACGGCGGGTGAATGTGACTGCTTGAGATTTAGTTACATTAATCTTCAAGCGCCAAGTGATGAACCAGGCAGATAGAATATCAGCGTAACGCTGCGCCTTGGTTACGGCATTAACGTGTCGTTTAGATGAAACCGTTAATGCGCTGTCATCAGCGAATAGATAGAGGTTACAGCCTATTAGGGTAGGGAGGGTGTTTATATAGGTGAGGAACAGGAGGGGACCAAGGACACTGCCTTGTGGTACCCCTGCTTGAATACCATAGGGTTGAGAATGGATGTCGTCCCTGGCAACGACAAAGGAACGGTTTTTAAGGTAGGTGTTGATGAGTTTTATAAGGTATCCTGGGATATTGTAGTGGATGAGCCGATGGATGAGGCCGTCATGCCACACCGAGTCGAATGCTCGAGAGATGTCTAGGAATAGTGCTGTAACGTAATGCCGATTATTAAACCCGCGTATTACATCGTCCACGAGGCGGAGTAACTGGTGAGAGGTGGAGTGTTGACGTCGGAAACCAAACTGCTCGGGTCGTAGCACATTGTGTTGGTCCAGCAGATGTTGAAGGCGGGCCTGTAACACCTTCTCGAAGATTTTACTGATGGCCGGCAGCAGACTGATGGGTCGGTGACTACTAATGTTTTGGGATCCTTTCCTGGCTTAGGAATGGTGATAATCCTAGCGTGTTTCCACGCAGCAGGGAAATGAGCTAGTTGTAATAGGCTGTTCAACAGGTGGACCAACAGTATTATCCATACTGCTGGTAGTGCTTTAAAAGCAGCATACGGCAAGTTGTCATACCCTGTTGCTTTATAGGGCTACTGATGTTGCGATATTTATACCTGACGCGCGGCCGATAACAACCGCCTACTTTCTTCCCATTGGCCGAGCTCTGGCCGATGGAGAAACGTGCGGAACCAATCAGGTGATTGCCGATGCTTCTTTGCACTGTGGAGGAGAGATATGCTGAATGACTGATGTCCATGCTTTGCTGATTTGAAGGCCTTCTTCCCTGTTGAAGTTGTTTTTATTCGCTTTAATGTATAGGGCTTCTTTAACCACTCTATCGTAGTACCTAGAGGACTTTTCAAGTATTTTTGTAGAGTCGAATTTGATTTTATGATTTGTATTATATGTGTGCTCAGCCACTGCAGATTTTTCTGGGTATCCTAGTCTAATACAACGTTGATGTTCTTTGATGCGATCTTCTACTGTTCTACCTGTTTGTCCTATGTAAACTTTGCCGCAACTGCATGGGATTCCATAAATGCCTGGTGCACGAAGACCTAAATTATCTTTAGCAGAACCTAACAACAGGGAAGAAGGCCTTCAAATCAGCAAAGCATGGACATCAGTCATTCAGCATATCTCTCCTCCACAGTGCAAAGAAGCATCGGCAATCACCTGATTGGTTCCGCACGTTTCTCCATCGGCCGGAGCTCGGCCAATGGGAAGAAAGTAGGCGGTTCTTATCGGCCGTGCGTCAGGTATAAATATCGCAACATCAATAGCCTAGATTCAGGCTTACTGCGACTTCTCCTCGAGACGCCGAGGAGTCAACATCGCCTCTTCAGAGAGACCAGCTTGGGACTACGCAGCGGCAGAGCAAGCGGATTGCCAACATCGGGAGGGACCTTAGGGAAGCTCCCGGCAATCGCGCTACTCTACCGACCTCGCAGAAAACGCCGCCTTCTTCTGAGGGAATACACTCGCTGCCTTCTTCACCTTCTTCTGAGGGACAACACTCAGCTGCCTTCTTCTCCATCTTCAAGAAGGGAAATCTACAAAGGTAGCGGGGCGACTCACGACCTGAGCCATCCAGTCCTTGTGACTGGGTAAGGCGCATTCTGTTAAACAGGTGTCCGGTCCTCTGAGTTGCACGCTGTTCAGCACCCGCTGCCTAGAGGTAAGAACACCCGTAGGGCGGTTGATCGCACTGCACCTTCGGGTGTAGGGCTGTTAGTGTACCTGCTCAGTACCTCCTCCACAAGTTTTTCTTTCTTTTTGTCTCTTCTTCTTGTCACTTCCAATTTTCCGCTATGGCAGAAGCTACTGTCATTCCTTCCACCTCGACCCGTACAGGGTCTGGTGAACCGGCTGCTATGGCCAAACCAAGCACCTCCACTGGAGGATTAAGGAAGAGGAAGCCTCGCCAACAACGCTACGGCGGAAAGGGCAAGGTAGTCCTTCTTGAACATCCTACTGACCAGGGCGTCTCACGGGAAGCTGTTTCTCGTGCAGGCAAAATTTCGGAGTCTGACTCCGACGACGAGCGCAATAGTGTGCGCAGTTTTCAATCAAGGAGTGGGAGAACATCCGTGCTCTCCTGCAACTCTGCTTACTCCTCGGCATCCGAGGGAGGCCGGGAGCCCAGCTCATCGGACCTCTCGTCGGATGGCGAGGGTGACGAGTTCCGTGAGGTAAGATCACGGAGAACCAAGCGAGCAGCAAGACTGGCTGCAGAGGGCGTGCCCTCTGGCCAGTCTTCTCGACCCACCTCCGGTCAGAACTAGGCTGGAAGGCAAAGGCGGCACATACCGCCTATTATCGTGGACAATTTCTTGGGGGCGGTAGGCTTCCTTAAGGAGGTCATGCCGACCCTCGAGAATGAGTGCTCGGTAAGGAGGAATAAAAGCCGATTTGTCTTCCACGCAAAGAACGAGGGGGACTATACCAAGATACTGCTACAGCTCAAGCAGAGGAAAATTCCTCATTTTACCTTTGGCCGGAATAAGGCCCGTGATGTACGCCGAGTCATCCGAGGGTTACCCGCGGACACTTCCGTGGATGACATAAGGGCAGACCTCACCCGCCAGGGCATCACCCCTAGATTTCTGAAGCAGCTCACTCGACCTGCTCCAGATCGCCAGGGAACTAAAGCTCCCCTTCCCCTGTTCCTAGTAGTGGTGGAGCGGGTAAACGACCCCGAGGTCAAGTTGGATGATGTTCGCACCATCTGCTACCTCTGGGTCACTCTGGAACCAGCCAAAGGCTCTGGCGGGCCCCCACAGTGCTACAGATGTCTGGGATTTAATCATTCCAGCCTCTTCTGCCACCGTAATCCTCGCTGCTTGAGGTGCGGTGGCACCCACCTCAGAGAGGACTGCCCCCGTGCCATCACGGAAGATCCAACCTGCGCCAACTGCAAAGGAGGGCACATAGAGAGCTATGGAGGTTGCCCTACCAGGAAGGCGGTTATTGCCTCTAGGAGACCAGCTCCAGGGCCAATAGCCCAGAACATCCGTTCTGAGCCACAAGCGGAGAGGGCAACCTCTTCCATAGCACCACGGCAACAATTGCCTAACTCCAACAGTGCCCCATCCTTTGCTGAGGTGGTGCGCAAACCAGCCGGTGACTCGACGACTTTGCGGGGCAAGACACAACCCCCCAAGGATGCACACACACGCACAGCAAAGCCTAAAAAACAGCACACAGCTCCAGCCCCACCTAGAGCCACTCCCAGAAGGGAGGAGGGTCGTGAGGCGACCAAAAGGGCGGACTCGGATTCCGAGGCTGGGAGCGGGTCTGGTGAACCCAAGCCTGCTCGACAGATTAGGGACGAGAAAGCCAAAGGTAGGCCAGCCCCAAGACACTCCTCACCTTCGAAGTCCCAAACTTCACACACTACTCACTCCACCTCACCACGGTCGGAGTTGCTGACGTGGCTGTATCAGCTGTTACAGTCCCACGGTGAGCGACTCTGTGAACTGCTGGTGCGGTATACCTCCACGACAGACCCCGCAACCCGCATGGTGACAGCCATGGAGGGGCTTGCCCTTCTGACCTCCTTTACCGCCCCGGCCCAGAATGGCAGCACGAACTAGGTCAAGCACCTCGTCCAGGTTCGCGTTCTGGAACGCGGCTGGAGTGGCGGTTCAACGGGACGAGCTCCTACATTTTGCAAGATCCAATGTCTTGGACCTCATCTTGGTGTCGGAAACCCATCTCCGCCCCCAGATCCCCTTCCATCTCTCGGGGTATCACTGTCTCCGAACGGATCGCTCTGGTCGCCGAGGAGGTGGCACAGCGATCCTGGTGAGGAGAAGTGTGGTCCATCGAGCTGTCCAGCTTCCACAACTCCAGACACTAGAAGCCACGGCAGCCTGCGTGAACCTTGGCGGTTCTGAAGTCCTGGTAGTATCAGCCTACCATCCTCCCCGCTCACAGTTCATAGCCAATGACTACCAATCCATTCTTTCTTTACATCCCAATGTCATTATGGCCGGGGACTTCAATGCCAAACATCAGCGTTGGCATCATGGCCCCCGAGCGGATAGGAGAGGCAGTGACATTATCCGCATGGTAGATGCGGACCCTCACCTTCGAGTTGAGGGCCCATGGCAACCCACTCATTACCCGCGTGGTCGGGGTCGCCCATCTCATATCGACTTCGCTACCATCAAACGCTTTCCATTTCATCTCTCACTCACTTCGCTTAACGCATTACATTCAGATCACAACCCAGTACTTGCTGAGGTTAATACACGGATTGCCAATCATGACGTCTCGGTTCAAAACCGGGATGTGGACTGGGATTGCGTCAAAGTCTGCCTGAATGACTCCATTCCTCCCAACCCCAACATAACCGACATTCCCTCCCTTGAGGCTGCGGTCTCGTCCTTCACCTCAGTCGTGAAGCGAACGGTCCGCAACCTTACAGTTATCACCCCAGCCCCACTTCATCCGGATGTTCTTCCCCTAGACATCCTACTTCTCATTCGCCGTTCTTGGGCAGCAAGGCGGCTCTACCAAAGACACCGCACGCCTCATAATCGAGGGCTTCATCGGCGACTGTGCCGAGAGGTTCGTGCCCGCCTCCGTGAGCACAGAGTGCGCGCGTGGGAGGACACGATGTCTCGTATGAACCTCGAGGATGGAGACGTGTGGAGGGTCATTAAAAGACTTCGGAACCGCCAAGGGACACCAAACTCCGCACTCCAGGGCATCCAAGGCCTGTCCTACGGACCACAGGCCAAGGCTACGGTGTTCGCCGACTACCTTGAGAGGACCATGAGGCCTAGAGAAGACCCCCAGGACCCTGCCTTCTCTGACCGCGTTAGGCAGGAGGTACGTCGATACTTTCGGCGACCCCCGGCTGAGGCGGACAGACTCCCAGTTATAAGGCCCAGTGAGCTTCAGGGCGTACTCCGGCGCCTCAAACCAAAAAAGGCAGCGGGACCTGATGGCATAACGCCACTCATGCTCCGCCACCTTCCCTTCAGGGCCGTGTTATTTCTAACCAAAGTCTTCAATATGTGTCTCTCCCTGAGTCACTTTCCACATAGTTGGAGAGAGGCTCGGGTGATATGCATATTGAAGCCAGGGAAAGACCCGGTTAATCCTGCCAACTACCGTTCCATCAGTCTCCTTTCTGTTCTCTCGAAGGTTTTCGAGAGACTTTTCTTAGCCCGCATGTCCCCCCTTCTGGGTGACATACAAGCTATCCCTCCTCACCAGTTTGGCTTTCGTCCTGGGCATTCTACGTCACAGCAGTTCCTGCGCGTGGTGGAGGCTGCAGCCCTGGGTTTCCAGGACAAGGCATTCACCTCGGCGGTATCTCTGGACGTGGAAAAGGCCTTCTCTACGACCTGGCACGCGGGTCTTCTGTACAAATTCATCCAACTGGAGCTACCCACTCAAGTCATACACCTTCTTCACTCTTTCCTAAAGCATAGATTCTTCACTGTCACAGTGGCGGGAAAAACATCTACACGAAGGTCTATCCGCGGCGGAGTCCCCGAAGGTTCTGTGTTATCCCCGACGCTGTACAGCGTCTATGTGGCTGACCTTCCCACTGAACAGCACGTCAACATAGCACAGTATGCTGACGACGTGTTGTTATTCTCAACAAACAGACACCCACGCAGAACCTTCAACCCCATCCAAAGATACCTAATCCTCCTCCAGGAATGGTGCACGCTTTGGCGATTGTCCATTAATACGGAGAAAAGCCAAGCGATATTGTTCACCAAGCGCCGCTTTCCCGCCAACTTCCCCCAATTTACCTACTTCCGGCAAGGGATCAGATGGGAGAATTCAATCAAGTACTTGGGAGTCAAGCTGGACAAGGGCCTAACTTTTCGGGAGCACATCCAGGAGCAAGCTCATCGGTCGTGTGGTGCCGTGGCATCACTATACCCTGTGCTTCGGTCTGCGATGTCTGTTCCCCTAAAGTTGCGCCTCTTTATGGCTCTGGTCCTCCCTATCATGCTCTATGCGTGCGAAGTCTGGGGTATGGCCGCAGGCTCACATCTAGTTCTGCTCCAACGTGCACAGAATAAATGTCTTCGGATTATTTATTCTGTTTGTACAAGGTTCCCCGTGAGATTACCTCATGAGGCTTCATCCCTCCGATATGTGGAGGATGAAATTAGACGCCGGGCGACAAAATTCTTCGAGGGTTTGCCCCAACATCAGAGCGCCCTAGTCAGATCCCTTGGGGATTATGTTCCTCGTGAGCGTCGCTATAAGCGATACCGGTTACCCCGCATGTCTTGCGGTCACTACCGGTAACCACATGATCTCCATTCCAGCCTAAATTAAATTTCAGCTACTCCTAAATTGTTATTATGGAATATTCAAAATTATACATACCTTCTTCCTAGTTTATTAACGAACCCACCAGCGGTGCTCGCTGTCCGTAGCACCCGGTTCATCATTCCCTGAGGAGCAAAAAGCTACCTCCCTACACTAACCCCACTTAAATTACACCCGTCATTCTGCAACATCCACATCCCGCCACTACGTGGTTAAGCTCTTCCCAGAGCAGGTACACGATTTGACCACCCTTCGGGCTGTTCCAAACAGCCTGCCAGATTTCTGCTGCTGCTGCTGCTGCCTAGATTCAGTTCCCCTGAGGATGGCGGCAGAGTTAGTCGCTGAAAGCTTGGGTAGTTACCCTAATCTGACCTGGCTGTTAGCCCGAGAAACTATCATCAAGAGTGTTGTTGTAAAGAGAGCTGAACTGAACGCTGTTATTGTCATCGACCTTGGAAGATTGTGTTGTTAAGTGATGTAATGTTACGTGAGAATTGAACAGTGTATCGCTACGAAAGTAAAGGAGATTTTTAATTTCTGCAACTTGGACTTTTAATTCTACGAACCCACAAAGTGACAAAAACAAAAGAACGTACAGGTAATATTTTAAGTAATCTTTTGAGCTTTTACAAGGTCTGTGCCGCGTTTGTTGACAGTCTGATCAAAAGTTACAAAGAAAAACTGTTTCTATTAAGAATTTGGAGGTATACCGTAATAATCTCAGTGAATTTTTGTGACGGCTTATTATCATGGATAAAACTTGGATACATCACTACACTCCAGAAAGTAAATCACAGTCAAAACAGCGGACTGCGCAAACGATAGCCAAAGTCAATTTTGTCAACTAACAAGGTTATGGCAAGTGTTTTCTGGGATGTACAGAGAATTATTTTTATGATTACTTGGAAAAATGTAAAAGTATCACTGGTGGCTACTACGTAAGCTTCGACAGCGCTCCGAGCGGACGCTGAGAGATGGTGCCGTCAGTGTCACATATGCGCGTTGAGTCGCGGCCCTCAGACTAGGAGCCGGGGTCGCATGCAGCAGTACAACGTCGGGGCGCCATTCGAAAGGATCGCCGTCGACATAGCTGGACCATTCCCAGTGTCCGACCGTGGCAACAAGTACCTGATGGTGGTCGTGGACTGCTTCACCAAATGCCATCTCGAACCAGGAGGCAAAGACTATCACAGACTGCCTCGAGCAGCGATGCACTTGTCCCAGCGTTTCTGCCAGTCTTCCAAGCAATGCTGGAAACCATTTTTAGAGAGATCCTACAAAATCGCCCCCGCAGGCTTCACCACTGCTTCTGATGATGGATAATGCTTCCCACGAAGACGTTTCTTCAAGTTAGCGAATAGAAAGAAGTCACATGGGGCTAAATCCGGACTATAGAGAGGGTGAGGGATGTACCTCACGCAACAACATTGGCAATATGCGGCCACGCATTATCGTGGTGCAGCATCCAGCCTTCTTCACGGAAATGTGGTCTTTTGCGCCTGATAAGGACTTGCAATGTTTTCAGGACATCCCTGTAGTATTGTCCAGTTACTGATGTGTGTGCAGGTACAACATGCTGATAAACCATTCCATGAACATCAAAGAATGAGATGACCATAACTTTCCCAGCAGAAGTAACCACTTTTGCTTTTTGGGGGTTGGTGATGAAGGAGATTTCCACACTGAGCTTTGCTGTTTGCTCTCAGGATCAAAATGATGTAGCCAAGTTTCATCAGCAATGATTACTTTTGAAAGAAACTCCAGATCTTCCTCTAACATCAACTTTAACTGCATGCAGACCTACATGCGAATGTCCTTTTGTTCGGGAATCAACAGTCTTGGAACTCATCGCGCACAAACACGTCTCATGTGTAATGTTTCTGTCACCAACGTGTGGGTGGCACCCAATGAAATGTTCAGTATTTCAGAAAGTGATGTTAAGGTAATTCGTCGATCCTCTCTCACAATGGCAGAAGTATTGTTGATGTTTTCTTCCGTAAGAGCAGTAACTGGAGCACCAGGTCCACCTTCCTTTGAAATTGATTGTCTCCCCTCTTTAAACATTTTAAATCACTTTCGAGCTGTGCTGTAGGGAAGAACAGGCTCTCCATAGGCCTCCTGTAACATTGTACAGGCCTCAACTGAAGATTTGTTGAGACGAAATCAGAATTTCAAAGCCGCATATTGTTCCTCACGTGTTACCTCCATTACAGCGGTAGGCGATACTGAAGATGTCTGAACTTGCCTGGTTCTCACAGACGGGAACCAGGAGTACCAACAATGAAACTACTACAGCGTGTTTGTTTCGTATTAAGCGAACAGAATATAATAAGATTGAAATCTAGTGGAAAAAAATATGGCCGTAAAAATTATGATCATTCTTTATTGAACAGTTAATATGAGTAGACGAGAGCAACAAAATGGTGACCCCGAGGTGATTCGCCTGTGATCCTGGGTATTTTGACGCTTGTTTATTGCACGAAAGATATTCATTTTTTTCCGAAAGTTATTTCATGACCAACGTTAACTGCAGTTACTTTTAATAATTCAATCTGTTTTTGAGTTGTTATAGTGTGAATTATGCTCCGTTGAGTTAGTCTCAGACGCTGTACTGACTATGAAAGTTTTGGTAGAATGCAGTAAGTACTCTCTGATATATTACGTACTATAGAAGTTCGGGTCTAGTTTGCTTCAGTGTCGAACTTTTTGATGGCGTTGTCCTTTCCGTAATAGTCAGGTATTACGAACAATAAATGGAGGTTTTATATCAAAGGAATCTGAGAACGTGTACTTTCAAATGCAGTACTTCTCGTAGGTATATAAAGTAAAGCTGGTAGTATTTATTAGCATCTAGTTAAAGATTCCGGATGCAAATATAGGGGCTAATTCTAACTGCATAAGTTATTAGATGTAAATGTATTCCTCCAGAGAGATTTACATAATGTGTTGTATGTTGCCCGAATGTTGATTTGCTGGTATTAGGGTTTTACGAGAGGCGATAAATCTCTCCTCCACACAAAATATCACGTTTTCTGTTTGTCCACGAATTTCTAACATCTACCTTAAAATAACTATATGTGTAGATATTTTATGACAAACTAAATCGTATTCTATAATACAAATAAAATATTTAGTGATTCTTTTCCACTTATCTTAAGAAGCTAATGACAATACTTCTATCTTTTCTAATTGAAATTAATTTCGTAGACATTTGCCCACATCTTCAGTCAACACACTTCGTTGTCAAGGATACCATGCATTTACGTATTACCAACATCTGAAGGCGAAACAAACCTAAAAACAGAATCAATTGCCGGTATGTCAAAATTCATTACACGATTTTTATTTTTTAAAATGAATATTTTTTCCCAAACTATTAAATCTATGGGAACATTTAATTGTTTTAATAATTTAATTTCGGGATTTATTTCATGGTTAAATGACCAAAAATGATCTGCCACGGCCGATTTATCAATTTGTTTATATCTAATGTTACGAAAATGTTCTTTCTTTTCTTTCTGGTTTCCAAACTACGTTTCGTCTTTAAACCTGATCACAATCTAAACAAATATAGACAAATAAAACAAAACAAAAAAAGTAAACAAATTGATAAATCGGCCGTGGCAGATCATTTTTGGTCATTTAACCATGAAATAAATCCCGAAATTAAATTATTAAAACAATTAAATGTTCCCATAGATTTAATAGTTTGGGAAAAAATATTCATTCTAAAAAATAAAAATCGCGTAATGAATTTTGACATACCGGCAATTGATTCTGTTTTTAGGTTTGTTTCGTCTTCAGATGTTGGTAATACGTAAATGCATGGTATCATTGACAACGAAGTGTGTTGACTGAAGATGTGGGCAAATGACTACGAAATTAATTTCAATTAGAAAAGATAGAAGAATTGCCATTAGCTTCTTAAGATAAGTGGAAAAGAATCACTAAATATTTTATTTGTATTATATTTATTATTTCACTGTAACTAGTTTCATTTTCTGTGTAAATCATATTCTGTTAAACGCAGACTGAAAAATGAAACGCCATAACTGCTCCAGTTACTCTAACCACTGAACTACGATAGCAACAGCACAGCACGACATTAAATTCTCCAACTAATTTGTATTGTTCCGATGACTACTAAGAATTCTGATAAAGATACTAGACAACAGTGGCGTACGCTGAGATTGTGACTTGGGCTATCACTAGGCCTACAAGATCTGGACAATAAGGGATTGTTTATTAAATGTAAGCTTCACAAACAGTGCATTTAAATCAACTGTTTTTGAAACAAGCTGTTAAAACAATTAAAAAGGTAAAACTAGCATTTTAACCATACCTCTTTATATATACATGAATTCCAGCCATCGGGTAAACTGAGCATCATAATTAGCCAGAAATTGTAGCAATTCTGTATAATTGCCTTTAATGACTCTACACTTTCATCGTGGCCTCTAAACGAAGTTGTTGATGTTTTATGTTTATTCAAAGCTGTGATTAAATAAGCTAAATTTGCGAAATCTGTAGTATTCCAGGGTGTTTTCTCAGTTACAAACAACAAGCGTGACCAGCAATAACCAGACAGCCACTCATACTTATCATAATTACCTATATTAAAATACCTTTTATAAGGGTTCTATTGTTTTCCTTCTTTCACACTGCAAGTACGGAAGAGCTGGAGTAGGCCTTGCCTGTTTTATTATCACTAACTTATCCTCGTATTTAAACCGCGAGAATGGCTTTTGAACTAATTGTTTAATTACATATTCTTCACCCATTTCGAAGAATTGACGCTAGCAACTGTCTTGGTACACTGTACAGTATCAAATAAACAATACTAATACGGCTGTTGAGGACCGTAACAATCACACAGTAATTGAAAACACGCCCTTTCTTGCCTTTAACTGCACGTGCTATGCGTGTCGTGTCCGTACGGTACATTTCGGAGTCAGCGATGTAAGGTTCCGAAGCCTTGGCGTGTTGAATCCTGCATCCCCCCCCCCTCGTCCCTCACTGCCCCTTACCATAGAGAAGGCTGCAACAATAGCTTTCGAAGCTTTGCTTGTCCCTCTGTTCAGTGATAGGGAAAGAGAGATATTCCACTCTACGTACTAATTCTTTATGGGGAAAACTGGCTGATAATTCAATTATTATTAATATTGCTTATTAATTACTAGTTTACTTTAGATATGGACTTCGGTGATAATATACGTCACTGCTAGACAACTACCTAATTGCCGACCACCATTAGATGAATCCATGACCACAAACATTTGTATATAGATATATAGAATTAGAATGAAGCTTATTCGGAAGTTTTGACCTGCAGAAGCTATGGTGTTCACAACTGTAGAATAAGAATAAAAGTTAATCATGTTCTGATATCCAGAAACCTCAGAGTCAGTCTCGTGTGGCTTTTGACAACAAGCTTCGAGTAACTTTAGTTAATGAAAGCTAACAGATCCTCTCGAGGCCGGCGGAAAAAGGAAAATCTTTCCCTGAACTTAATGACCTCCAGTAGTCCTTAGATTTGCTTTTGTTTACGGATGTGGTCCAACATTTATAATCGTTAAACATATCTTTACAAGGAAGACAAAAGGATATTTGTGATTTAGCTTACATAGAAGTTAAAGCTTCAGACTAAAATATTTGCTCAGTTCAAATGTTTGAAGCCTCCTGACGTTCAGATTACTTGAGTAACATGTCGGGCCTTGCTGAACAACTCAATGACAGATTTAATGATTTAAGATCAGTTAAACTTTCATTTTCATTCCTGGAAAATACTTTTGCTGTTGATGTGGATGTTTTATCAGCAATAACAAAGGATACAGCAGCTGTACAGCTACTAGAACTGCAACAGGACGAAGGACTCAAACGAAGTACCATTTCTACCATAGAATTTTAGAAGAATAATACCAACTAAGAAAAGAGTGTGCTAAGAGACTTAACTCAATCTTCGGTACTTCTTATTCACTGTACTCAACGCTTAATTTCATCAAAGTTAAATATCCATCTCAACTTGTGGAACTGCACTTACAATTATCAGTCACAGTTATAAATATAAATACTCGAAAAAGTAGAACATCATTCCTTCATGTACACCTGAACAATAATATTCTAGGTATCGCCAAAAAATAAATGCTACTTCATTTGTTATGAAATGAAAAACGTGTCTCAATTTTATAAACATCTCTGTGACTCGGTTGTAATTAGCTTCGTAAATTAAGGTTAGTGGCCACCTCTGTTCTGTTGTATGACATTCTGGACTAAGTCACTGACCTTCTGCTTAAGCAAAATCTTGTATTGTTCCACTGAGTTCGTATTCAAGTACAAAGAATTCTTTTTGAACTTAGGTGATTTATGACATGAAATTAGCCCATGTCCGACAGAACATGTTTAAAGGTGATTAAATGTCATTGTATACGAAGTAATTTTCTCTTTGTGGTTGCTAATCTATCCCGATAACATTTACATGGTTTTATAAAGTGTAGGCATAACCTGGAAAGACGTTTCTTATTTTTCTCTGACTTGATTGATTGTTTATTTTACGTAATTGATCTGGTAGAAGTCTGATGTGCGGTAAAATGACGCGGTAGATGTCTCCAACTACATTGTTTAATGTACTAGATGGCATCCATGGACAGTCAATTGAGAAAGGTTTACTTAACAGTAATAAATTGTCGTCAGTTACTTTTGTGGGTATTGCAGAGTGCTATGTAGACGTATATGGGATGAAGGAAAGTTTGTCATTTCTAGTTAAACCGGGAGAAGTAAAAGGTGGTTGGACATCGCAATATCCAGTTTGCTATTAATCAATCACACGTTCAACTGTCAAACACACTCCTTCAAAATGAATATGTCCATTCTAAGGTACTGTTTGTAATTGACATGGATATCACAAGGTTAAAACACACAAACATTGTGTATGACTTTCTTTACTCGTATATTATCTGTGATAACATATTCTGTTACTTTTCGCACATGATTTGAAAATGTATAGTCCAATAAAATCTATTTTCGATTGCTTTTAACTTCAAAATGATCTGAACACCAAGATAACAACATTCCTTTGAATTAGGGTTAGGTCGATATCAGTGTTTCTTGATACTCGATTCCGTCATTTGTTCTTCTAGTTTGAATACAATGTAGAATGTTGGCAGAACTGTGTAATGGCAATAAAATTAATTAGGTGTACTTATTTAATAGTACAAAACTGAAAGGCATCAGTGTTCTTATTTTTAAACTCTACATTACAGTCCACTTTTATAAGTTTTTGTTCATTTTCACTGTTTCGTGGTCAAGTCTACTTCTTTTTCTGTCACATATAAGTCCTGCTGTACTAAATAGTCTTTCAGACAAATATTTAGTTTTGTAAATGTTGAATTTGTTTTCCAGTAATGCAGTGTACTAGAAAGAGGAGGTGAGATATGTAGTGAACTGTTAACTGACAGTTGACACACGATTATTTTCTTGTATAATGTTACTGCACAGCTACCACATTCCTGACAAAGTTCTACTATTTTGTGATTTTAAAATAAAACAAACATTTCAGAATCACTACCGAAGTATAGAAGAAATATCGAGCGAATTTTTTCAAGTGTGTTTCGATGTCGAGGATTCATCTCTAATTGTAATATATCAAAATGTCAAGTAATTACCTTATCTAGACTCAGACATAATGTTACTTTTTGCTACAATTTAGATGAAATTTACAAACTAAAGAAACAAAAACTCATTTAGGAGTATTTTAATAAGTACTTATCATTTACTAAACACATCAAAACAGTACTCAGTGTAGCACACCAAAGTATGAGATTTATTATTGGCAGTCCAAAGATATAAGACTTTTATTTACATTATATTGTCGCTTGTGAAAAGCAGACTTGAATATGCTTCAGTTATAGTGCCAAGTATATTAATGTTGAAGTTATTCAATGTAAATTCCTTATATTTGTGTTTCTCAAAGCTTTTAAGTTTATATCGTATGTTTGACTGCTTCACTTATTTGAGACTGTCATTTGTTACCTTTGCTTTACGAATTACTGCATATGATTTATAGTGTGGCAATTGTTCTTAGGTTGGTCAAATTGGAGATAAAAAGTTGATATAACGATTTTCATGTTATGACTTGTATTAAAATGTGGAATAAATACACTCCTGGAAATTGAAATAAGAACACCGTGAATTCATTGCCCCAGGAAGGGGAAACTTTATTGATACATTCCTGGGGTCAGATACATCACATGATCACACTGACAGAACCATAGGCACATAGACACAGACAACAGAGCATGCACAATGTCGGCACTAGTACCGTGTATATCCACCTTTCGCAGCAATGCAGGCTGCTATTCTCCCATGGAGACGATCGTAGAGATGCTGGATGTAGTCCTGTGGAACGGCTTGCCATGCCATTTCCAGCTGGCGCCTCAGTTGGACCAACGTTAGTGCTGGATGTGCAGACCGCGTAAAACGACGTTTCTTCCAGTCCCAAACTGGCTCAATGGGGGACAGATTCGGAGATATTGCTGGCCAGGTTAGTTGACTTACACCTTCTAGAGCACGTTTGGTGGCACGGCATACATGCGGACGTGCATTGTCCTGTTGGAACAGCAAGTTCCCTTTCCGGTCTAGGAATGGTAGAACGATGGGTTCGATGACGGTTTGGATGTACCATGCACTATTCAGTGTCTCCTCGACGATCACCAGAGGTGTACGGCCAGTGTAGGAGATCGCTCCCCACACCATGATGCCGGGTTTTGGCCCTGTGTGCCTCGGTCGTATGCAATCCTGATTGTGGCGCTCACCTGCACGGCACCAAACACACATAAGACCATCATTGGCACCAAGGCAGAAGCGACTCTCATCGCTGAAGACGACACGTCTCCGTTCGTCCCTCCATTCACGCCTGTCGCGACACTACTGGAGCCGGGCTGCACGATGTTGGGGCGTGAGCGGAAGACGGCCTAACGCTGCACGGGACCGTAGCCCAGCTTCATGGAGATGGTTGCGAATGGTCCTCGCCGATACCCCAGGAGCAACAGTGTCCCTAATTTGCTGGGAAGTGGCGGTGCTTTCCCCTACGGCACTGCGTAGGATCCGACGGTCTTGGCGTGCATCCATACGTCGCTGCGGTCCGGTCCCAGGTCGACGGGCACGTGCACCTTCCGCCGACCACTGGCGACAACATCGATGTACTGTGGAGACCTCACGCCCCACGTGTTGAGCAATTCGGCGGTACGTCCACCCGGCCTCCCGCATGCCCACTATACACCATCGCTCAAAGTCCGTCAACTGCTCATATGGTTCACGTCCACGCTGTCGCGGCATGCTAACAGTGTTAAAGACTGCGATGGAGCTCTGTATGCCACGGCAAACTGGCTGAAACTGACGGTGGTGGTGCCCAAACGCTGCGCAGCTAGCGCCATTCGACGGCCAACACCGCGGTTCCTGGTGTGTCCCCTGTGCCGTGCGTGTGATCATTGCTTGTACAGCAATCTCGCAGTGTCCGGAGCAAGTATGGCGGGTCTGACACACCGGCGTCAATGTGTTCTTATTTCCATTTCCAGGAGTGTAGTTGATTAACAAGGCGATGCATTTTGTGGTTTTGATATTAAAATAACGCTAGACCTCCACAATGGTAGTGGTATTAGTCAAGTAATATGTTTTATATTCCAAATATTGTACCAAATAGATTTTTAATATATTTTTTCTTCAGAAGATTATAATATAAAGGACATTGCAAGTACAGTTCTTTTTGCTGATGACACTAGTGTCCTGGTGACCAGTACAAATTTAAACGAGTGTATAATTAAAATGAATTATGTTTTGAACTGTATGTCATGCTGGTTTAAAGCAAACAAATTATCTGCGAATCTAGACAAAACAAAAGTGGTCAAATTTATAACCTGTCGTACATCACATACTAAAATATAAATCGGTATTAATGATATGTTATTAGAAGAAATTGACAGCATAAAATTTCTGGGCCTTCAAGTGGACAGATGTTTAGATTGGAAAGTTCACATAAATTATATCTTACCTAAACTCAGCTCTGCCTGTTATGCTATCCGAGAGCTGGTTAATGTGAGTTCTATTGACACACTTAAATTGGTATATTATGCATACTTTAACTCTATTATGGAATATTATTTTGGGGCAACTCAGTAGAAAGTAAAAAAAAAAATATTTCTTATGCAAAAGAGGGTTATAAGAATCATTACTAACACCCACACCAGATGCTCCTGTAAAGATCTTTTTACAAGATTGAAGATATTAACGCTTCCTTGCATGTATATATTCTCGATCCTAAAATTCTTTGTATGCAATCGTGCCTTATTTGCAACAAATAATGTAATTCACAAAATAAAATCTAGACAAAAGTACAACATCCATTATCCCAGCGCTAAACTTTCTTGCTACCAGAAAGGTGTGTATTATGAAACTATCAAAATATTTGGCGCACTTCCTAATGTTCTTAAAGAAAAAGTTGATAATTTCGGTGCTTTTAAAAAAGCTGTTAGAGAGTACCTTTGCTCAAAATCTTTTTATTCTGTACAAGATTATGTGAATGACAAATTATCCTGATAATGCTTCTGTAGCTCTATAAATAGTATGTAACTATTCCAATGACAAATCATTACTTATAAATATTTGATGCAAGTTGTAAGTTTATTTTTAATGTATATGTATTTAATAAATAACAAGAATGGTATTCATTGCAAAAAGGTTGAGACGTACTGGCATAAGCCAAGTGAAAGCTGGTTTAAAAAGTGTTTCATTTTGTATAATATATAATTATCCCTGCTTTGTTTTCCATATTGTTGTTCATATTGCCTGTGTACTATAATATGTGTCTTATGTTAACGTTTGTACATATATATGCTATTAAACTTTATACCTCTGGACATGTTCAATGTTCACAGCCTTCTCTGGCTACAAGTGAACCTACTGAACGCAAATCAATCTAATCTAATATTGGTTCACGTAAGTTGTCATGTTTGCTTAGAATGCAATCATTATACAATAAGCTACATGCTTTAAATATGTGTGCTTTATCCTGCGACTTTTTGCTAGCAAATACACCGATATCCACTACTCTGTGTTTTTCTACCACGTATCGTCATTTTACAATTTCCAGTTACACCTAAAATGTTGTACAGTAAGTTCTCCGCATAAATATGGCATAGAATACGAAATACTAATAATTCATGTTTCATAACAATGACACCAGTGTAGCAGGCAATACACAGCTTATCCTAAGTTGTCACTAATTGATTTTCAAATAGTAAGAATTTGATTGTGTGAATGGCAGTTGTAAGTTACACGTTTGTGTCATTTGAAGCATCATAACTTCTGACATATTTTGCTATATCTGTGGTAATTTTGTTGTTCGAAAGAGAAGACAAACTATTACACATTTCGTTAAAAAGGCCAACAATGTCTGCTTTCATATGCAACTTGGAGGTCTTAACAAATGGGCACCAAAAAAGTATGTCATACCTGCATAGAACAACTAACAAAATGGAATCAAGTAAAAAAAAAAATAAATAAATAAAAAAAAATAAAAAAAAAGCTAGCATGCCCTTCGCTATTCTTATCTGTCACGAACCCGAAACCATGTCCATGTTTGCTGTTTTTATATATGTGATGTTACAGGCTGCGACACAGGCAATCGTCATCAGATTGTAAAGAAAATTCTCAATACAACAACAGTGATAATGATATAATCCAAAAATAGCATTTTCCTCAACCTCAATCACACACTTTTGCACAATTAGAACTTAATGCTAGAGACTTAAGTCTTTGTAAGGTTTCTTCTAAGTTATTGGGGTCCAGAGTAACAGAAAAAGGCTTCCTCTCTCCGAAATGTCATTTCCTTGGTACAGATATTGCTCCTTATTTCTGTCAGGAAGGAAATCCTACATATTGTCACGATATGCCTGGGCATTTTATATACATTTCTCTCAAATTTGTCTGAAAGATATACTGTTGTATAGTGAACATAAATGTGCACGAATACCAGTAGCTCATTCAGTTTAGCTGAAGGAAACATAACCTAAAATTACTTCTAGAAAAAGTCAAATATATAGCACATAGGTGGCGGGTATGTGGAGATTTAAAATATATTGTCCTGCTACCAGATCAGCAATCAGTATATATTATTTGTGAGTGTGATATTAGAGTCCGATTTGAACAGTGCAGAAGTAGAGAGACAGTCTCATGCCAGGAATGAACGTGAGTGTTTTGTGGACCCAAAAAATCTTCTCTTATAACTTGTACACATAAAAAGAGGTTAAATGAAACAATTTCTTAAGGCTTTAAATAAGAATGACTACTGCTACAAACAAATCTGCAAGAGGTTCCCTGAAATATTTGATGCTAAATCTAAAGAGGGAGTATTTGTTGGGCTACAAATTAAGAACTTAATTTCTGATACCTTATTTGAAAATACAGTGATAGCTACTGAAAAAATAGGCATTGGTTGGCTTCAAGAGTGTTATCGAAAACTTTCTGGAAGATTACAAGGATCAAAATCACTAATATATTGTAGAAGATATGATTGGTAAATTTCAAAAGCTGGGTTGCAATCTAAGTGTGAAAGCATATTTGCTGTGCCCTCATTTGGACTCTTTTACGGAAAATCTCGGCTGTGTCAGCGAGGAGCAGGCTCAACGATTTCACCAGGACATAAAGAAAATGGAAAGACAAGGCAAAATGTAAAAGGAAATGGAGTAATTCTGAAATGTATGCAGATATTCAGAACAGATGTGAAATAATAGTTTATTATGAAGAGTATTGTGTTGACAGTTGTAGTTTATTAAGTTTTAAGTAACAATGTGACATAAATTCCATAGATCTGAATTTAAAAATTCATATTTTACTATTTCTTCTATTGTGAAGGAGTGGCACTGATGGGAGAACAACTAAAATTAGCGATAATGACATATCAAAATAAAAACCCCACACCAAAAGTTAAATTTGGCATATTAGTGTAATAAATTAACTACTATATTGTACAAGTTAACCAGTGTTGTCAATTGATATCCTCTTTTTCTTTTGTTACGTTTGTGTTTTGTTAATGGTTCTATTTGTTTTTAATATCTTGGTGCTTTTGTTATTTGACGTTCTACTTTTTATTTTTTGTGAAGTTAATTTTGTAGTCACTTCTGTATTGTAACTTTTAAGAGAGCATTATAATTTTGGTATACCTGTAATGTACACATGACAAATAAATATATAAACAGGAATAGCAAATTTGAATTTTAGCGACTTTAGTTCACAGACACGCAGACACCTTTTTATAAAATTTCTTTCTTTTTTAATTCGGCAGTCTGAAAAGTGCATTTTTGTTAAAATATGTAATTCTTGAGTGGAATGCAAGTGAAAAATATTAAAAACAAAGAAAGGAAAAGAGAAAAGAAATAAATAAAAAATATGCGAGGTAACGGGATGTCAAAAAGAAATTAAAAACCTAGCATCTTTCAAAGGTATACAGAAATTGTTTATCTAGACTCGTACTCCAAATTCTCGTACTCTCTCTCTCTCTCTCTCTCTCTCTCTCTCTCTCTCTCTCTCTCTCTCTCTCTCTCTCTCTCTCTCTCTCTCTCTCTCTCTCTCTCTCTCGCTCACACACAAAATAGTAATGCTTTTGATTAATTTTAAAATGTTGAGGTGTAGGTAAATTTTCTGTAAAACATCTACAGCTCATTAGAATTGCAAGTTCCTCTCGATATCAGTGTTTAATACTGGAAGCCAAGAACTTACAGAATTTTAAATGATTTCTTTTGTTTGTTGTTGCAGTATTGATAAACATTTGACAGGCTACTTATTGTCTCACGGTGCATTATAATCAAAAGGAAACAAATAAAATGAATAAAATTTAAACATATGTAATAGATGTTTGAAAGGTAGTAAACCTGAACAGTTTTGGTAGTTAATGGAGATTTATTTTTCAGTCATTTTGTACACCTGCGTTTTTCTATAACGGCTTTATCTATAATTGAGTGGATCTGAGCTATAAAATGTTTATATTGTGCGATATTAGAACCGACATGAAGGTAATTTGCCCACGTGGCAATAAAGGTAAGGTACGTTAGTAGAGTGTAAGGTCGTTTATCCAAGCAGATACATACGGACAAAGACGTAAAACTGTCACGTTATCAGCTAGAAGCCTAAAAGACAATAAGGATGTACAGATATATTACTTCGTACAAAGTGATGTTGCTGTAACAATGCTAATTGTAGTAAATAAACAATAGAATACTTACGGGACGGGACGGGACGACGAAGAGACCCCGACGTGTTCAGGATGCAGACTGGCAGCAGTTCGCCGGGCTGGTCCACGCTACACAGCATCCCTCTCTGCCTCTCGCACCCTTCACATGTCACATGCGCGCGGGGGTCAACATTACATAGTAATTAAAGACGGATATAGCTCTGTAAAATGCGTATTGGACGTTCAAAAGTGTGTGTATATCGATCAAACACCAAAGAAAGCCCATTCCTTTACTTGGAACAGTTTTTGAAGTCGTAATCTTGTCCAAAATGATTCTAACTAGGGGTGGTTCCTCGATACTTCGATACTTGCATGGTATCGGTATCGAACGATATTTCAGAATATTCGCTCGATATTTTTTCGATACTTTTGGTGATTCTGCAATAAATATATATACGAGGGCTGTTCAATAAAGAATGATCACATTTTTTTTTACAACATACCTTTACTCATCCTCATAATTATTGCAGATACAGGTTTAGATGATTCGTCCTAACCTGTACGTCAGGAACGATAACCGAGGTCTGACACTTCGGTATTATGTAAGACAACACTACTGACCTTCATCAGTAAGTCGCATTATCAGCAAACTCCATGACTCCTCCTTTCTCATATTTGTATTCGTCGACACGGATTTAATTTCTACGATGTTCGTTCTTTTTGCACTGAGAAGTCATTGGCCTTCCTTTGACCAATTGATAGCACGCTTCTTCATATTATCCATATTCCCAGCACACCAGACTTTGTTACCTAACCTCAATCAACAGCAGTAACCGTAACAATTATTAAGAAACAGATGTGAAACTGCCACAGAGATTTATAAACTTGTAGGTACTCTGTGGTTTGTTTAGCACTCTATAAGACTCGCGCATGCGCACATGAACCTTTCTACGTCGTGTAACATTTGTTCCGTGCTGGTACACGACTTTTTATCGTCTATGAATACCAAAAAGGTAGACCAAGTTAGTCGGAAGATAGTCTACAACAAAGTGATAAGTATGAATACGGCCCTATATAATTGATATTTTCGTGACACAAAATGTGAAGCCTCTATTATAGGAGATCTTGTCAAACATACAATTTAAGTCAAACTTTTTTTTCTTATTGCTGTAGTAGATTTTCGAGCTATTTCTTGTTACAGGTTTGAGTTTTTCATTACTTTTCTCAAATAGGAAATGGCTATTCAGTTTATACCCAGGACATACAAAGAGAACAATTAGAAAGTCCTCACAAAGCAGTCACCTGTTTGAAACATTTGACAATCACTTAAAGTATACAGTATTCGTTTGTACCTACAAGTTGATAGTGTTGTGCGTGCTTGTGCACATGGAATACTGTAATTTAAAGGTTTCGTTATTCACTTTGGTGTCAGTCGGAAGAAGAAAGGTTCTCTTGTTGTGCAGTTTCTTTGTGGTGAAAACACAAAAGAGGGATTTGACGTAGACTTTCTCTTGTCATTGTAACTGAGGATGTGTAGCATCGGGGGGTACTTAACGGTTACGTCACCTGGGATGACAAGGCCTCCAAGGGGGGTGAGCTGACAGCCACCCAGACTCAGACACCGAGCTGAATGATTCAGGCGTCTAACTCTGGGTCACGTATCGTCCTGGTTACACACAGGTACCCAACCTGTTCTCTTATGAGCTACTACTGACTTTACCCCGCTACCATAGTGTTAAACATAGGCTCGACAGCAAGTCGAGGGCTGTTCAATAAAGAATGATCATAATTTGTCGCACTAAAATTCAATCTTGTTATGTTAGCTTACTGTGAAACAAACACGCCGTAGTAGTTTCATTGTTGGTACTCCTGGTTCCCGCCTGTGATAACCAGGCAACTTCAGACATGTTTAGTATCGTTTACTGGTGCAATGGAGGTAACATGCGAGGAACAATATGCGGCTTTGAAATTCTATTTTCGTCTCAACAAATCTTCAGTCGAGGCCTATAGAATGTTACAGGAGGGCTATGGAGAATCTGTTCTTCCCTACAGCAAAGCTCGAAGGTGGTTTAAAATGTTTAAAGAGGGGAGACACTCAATTTCAAAGGAAGGTGAACCCGGTATCGCTCTTACGGAAGAAAACATCAACACTGCTGCTGCCACTGTGGGAGAGGATCCACGAATTGCCTTAAGATCACTTTCTGAAATACTGAACATTTCATTGGGTGCCACGCACACGTTGGTGACAGAAACATTACACATGAGACGTGTTTGTGCGCGATGACTTCCAAGACTGTTGATTTCCGAACAAAAGGACATTCGCATGCAGGTCTGCATGAAGTTAAAATTGATGTTAGAGGAAGATCCGGAGTTTCTTTCAAACGTAATCATTGCTGATGAAACTTGGCTACATCATTTTGATCCTGAGAGCAAACAGCAAAGCTCAGTGTGGAAATCTCCTTCATCACCAACCCCCAAAAAAGCAAAAGTGGTTGCTTCTGCTGGAAAAGTTATGGTCATCTCATTCTTTGATATTCATGGAATGGTTTATCAGCATGTTGTGCCTGCACACACATCAGTAACTGGACAATACTACAGGGATGTTCTGAAAATATTGCAAGTCCATATCAGACGCAAAAGACTACATTTCCGTGAAGCAGGCTGGATGCTGCACCACAATAATGCGCGGCCGTATATTGCCAATGAGTGAAATACACCCCTCACCCTCCCTATAGTCCGGATTTAGCCCCATGTGACTTTTTTCTATTCCCTAACTTGAAGAAACGCCTTCGTGGGAGACATTATCCATCATCACAAGCAGTGGTGAAGGCTGCGGAGGCGATTGTGAAGGATCTGTCAAAAATGGTTTCTAGCATGTCTTTGAAGACTGGCAGAAACGCTGGCACAAGTGCATCGCATTCAGGAGAGACTATTTTGAGAAGGACCATCAAAATTATGAGCATGACTAAAGGTACGTTGTCAACAAAACTTGTGATCATTCTTTATTGAACAGCTCTCGTATTACCCCTTCGTTCATTCAGCAGGTTGTGTCGACACGAGCTGCATGACGATTAGCGATATTTAAAAGCAATACTGGACAAACTCCGTCTTATTAGCAACACATAAATTTATAATTTTACTTTTACTAAACGATGAATGTTGTCAATGATCTCTGTAGTTGTGACTTCCACAGAGTGAGGCTCATCACTAGTACTCGTACGTCCCATTTTAAACTCTACAACCCACCTTTTAATTATTGTATATGAAGTGACAGAGTCTTTCAATGATCTCTGTAGTTGTGACTTCCACAGAGCGAGGCTCATCACTAGTACTCGTACGTCCCATTTTAAACTCTACAACCAACCTTTTAATTATTGTATATGAAGTGACAGAGTCTTTCAATGATCTCTGTAGTTGTGACTTCCACAGAGCGAGACTCGTCACTAGTACTCGTACGTCCCATTTTAAACTCTACAACCCACCTTTTAATTATTGTATATGAAGTGACAGAGTCTTTCAATGTACTCTGTAGTTGTGACTTCTACAGAGCGAGGCTCATCACTAGTACTCGTACGTCCCATTTTAAACTCTACAACCCACCTTTTAATTATTGTATATGAAGTGACAGAGTCTTTCAATGATCTCTGTAGTTGTGACTTCCACAGAGCGAGGCTCATCAGTAGTACTCGTACGTCC
The DNA here is from genome assembly GCA_030765055.1 of Mantis religiosa. Lineage (NCBI taxonomy): Eukaryota > Metazoa > Arthropoda > Insecta > Mantodea > Mantidae > Mantis > Mantis religiosa. The sequence goes on from CM060956.1 coordinate 1,688,373, forward strand.
CATTTTAAACTCTACAACCCACCTTTTAATTATTGTATATGAAGTGACAGAGTCTTTCAATGATCTCTGTAGTTGTGACTTCCACAGAGCGAGACTCGTCACTAGTACTCGTACGTCCCATTTTAAACTCTACAACCCACCTTTTAATTATTGTATATGAAGTGACAGAATCTTTCAATGTACTCTGTAGTTGTGACTTCCACAGAGCGAGACTCATCACTAGTACTCGTACGTCCCATTTTAAACTCCACAACCCACCTTTTAATTATTGTATATGAAGTGACAGAGTCTTTCAATGATCTCTGTAGTTGTGACTTCCACAGAGCGAGGCTCATCACTAGTACTCGTACGTCCCATTTTAAACTCTACAACCAACCTTTTAATTATTGTATATGAAGTGACAGAATCTTTCAATGTACTCTGTAGTTGTGACTTCCACAGAGCGAGACTCATCACTAGTACTCGTACGTCCCATTTTAAACTCTACAACCCACCTTTTAATTATTGTATATGAAGTGACAGTGTCTTTCAATGTACTCTGTAGTTGTGACTTCCACAGAGCGAGGCTCATCACTAGTACTCGTACGTCCCATTTTAAACTCTACAACCAACCTTTTAATTATTGTATATGAAGTGACAGAGTCTTTCAATGATCTCTGTAGTTGTGACTTCCACAGAGCGAGGCTCATCACTAGTACTCGTACGTCCCATTTTAAACTCTACAACCAACCTTTTAATTATTGTATATGAAGTGACAGAATCTTTCAATGATCTTTGTAGTTGTGACTTCCACAGAGCGAGGCTCATCACTAGTACTCGTACGTCCCATTTTAAACTCTACAACCAACCTTTTAATTATTGTATATGAAGTGACAGAATCTTTCAATGATCTTTGTAGTTGTGACTTCCACAGAGCGAGGCTCATCACTAGTACTCGTACGTCCCATTTTAAACTCTACAACCAACCTTTTAATTATTGTATATGAAGTGACAGAATCTTTCAATGTACTCTGTAGTTGTGACTTCCACAGAGCGAGGCTCATCACTAGTACTCGTACGTCCCATTTTAAACTCTAAAACCAACCTTTTAATTATTGTATATGAAGTGACAGAGTCCTTCAATGATCTCTGTAGTTGTGACTTCCACAGAGCGAGGCTTATCACTAGTACTCGTACGTCCCATTTTAAACTCTACAACCAACCTTTTAATTATTGTATATGAAGTGACAGAGTCTTTCAATGATCTCTGTAGTTGTGACTTCCACAGAGCGAGGCTCATCACTAGTACTCGTACGTCCCATTTTAAACTCTACAACCAACCTTTTAATTATTGTATATGAAGTGACAGAGTCTTTCAATGATCTCTGTAGTTGTGACTTCCACAGAGTGAGGCTGATCACTAGTACTCGTACGTCCCATTTTAAACTCTACAACCAACCTTTTAATTATTGTATATGAAGTGACAGAGTCTTTCAATGATCTTTGTAGTTGTGACTTTCAGAGAGTGAGGCTGATCACTAGTACTCGTACGTCCCATTTTAAACTCTACAACCAACCTTTTAATTATTGTATATGAAGTGACAGAGTCTTTCAATGATCTTTGTAGTTGTGACTTTCACAGAGCGAGGCTCATCACTAGTACTCGTACGTCCTATTTTAAACTCTACAACCAACCTTTTAATTATTGTATATGAAGTGACAGAGTCTTTCAATGATCTTTGTAGTTGTGACTTTCACAGAGCGAGGCTCATCACTAGTACTCGTACGTCCTATTTTAAACTCTACAACCAACCTTTTAATTATTGTATATGAAGTGACAGAGTCTTTCAATGATCTTTGTAGTTGTGACTTTCACAGAGCGAGGCTCATCACTAGTACTCGTACGTCCTATTTTAAACTCTACAACCAACCTTTTAATTATTGTATATGAAGTGACAGAGTCTTTCAATGATCTCTGTAGTTGTGACTTTCACAGAGCGAGACTCATCACTAGTACACGTACGTCCCATTTTAAGCTCTACAACCAGCCTTTTAATTATTGTATATGAAGTGACAGAGTCTTTCAATGATCTCTGTAGTTGTGACTTGCACAGAGCCAGACTCATCACTAGTACTCGTACGTCCCATTTTAAACTCTACAACCAACCTTTTAATTATTGTATATGAAGTGACAGTGTCTTTCAATGATCTCTGTAGTTGTGACTTCCACAGAGCGAGACTCATCACTAGTACTCGTACGTCACATTTTAAACTCTACAACCAACCTTTTAATTATTGTATATGAAGTGACAGTGTCTTTCAATGATGTCTGTAGTTGTGACTTCCACAGAGCGAGGCTCATCACTAGTACTCGTACGTCCCATTTTAAACTCCAACCAACCTTTTAATTATTCTATATGAAGTGACAGGGTCTTTCAATGATCTCTGTAGTTGTGACTTCCACAGAGCGAGGCTCATCACTAGTACTCGTACGTCCCATTTAAAACTCTACAACCAACCTTTTAATTATTGTATATGAAGTGACAGAGTCTTTCAATGATCTTTGTAGTTGTGACTTTCACAGAGCGAGGCTCATCACTAGTACTCGTACGTCCCATTTTAAACTCTACAACCAACCTTTTAATTATTGTATATGAAGTGACAGGGTCTTTCAATGATCTCTGTAGTTGTGACTTCCACAGAGCGAGGCTTATCACTAGTACTCGTACGTCCCATTTTAAACTCTACAACCAACCTTTTAATTATTGTATATGAAGTGACAGGGTCTTTCAATGATCTCTGGAGTTGTGACTTCCACAGAGCAAGGCTCATCACTAGTACTCGTACGTCCCATTTTAAACTCTACAACTCACCTTTTAATTATTGTTTATGAAGTGACAAAGTCTTTCAATGTACTGTTCGTTTCCTCCTTGATTTCTTTAGACATTATGCTTTCAAATGGAAGTATTTAATCACTGCTGGTTTTTCCAAATCGTCCATTGTCGATAAACCTCTACACTTGTCTTGTTTGAAATGCTATCATTCAGAAACTAAACACGCTATTGACCTATAACTATGGACTTAAATGAAGTTTGTTACAGAAAAACTAAAATTTCGAGAGCTATTTCATTTAAGTGGTAGTTTGGGTGGGAGATTTTGTTGAAACTTTTTCGTGTGTTTTTGATTTATGCTGTTCACACACACACACACACACACACACACACACACACACACACACACACACACACACACACACACACACACAACACACAACACACAACACACACACAACACACACACAACAGACAAAACACACACACACACACACACACACACACACACACACACACACACACACACACACACACACACACACACACACACACAACCTTTAGGTAATTTTTTAAAAAGAATTTTAGGAGGCATACAGCACTTTCTTGTAGGCAGTGATGTTTTTGTTTAGTCAGTAGGAAAGAGAAGTGAATGAATGCTAATCTCCATTGTTGTAGTTTCTGTTCTCCGCCGCTGACAGTTAATTAAATGAAGCCTTACTCTACAGATGCTGTGTCAGTTATGTATGGATTCCTATCACTTGTGCCGTATAGAGGTTCATAACCGTCTTAACTTTCTCTACTACTCCAACCTAACTCAAAAACGTAAAGTGAACATCTTACAAGTATATGACAACACTATCATTTACAGGTAACGTTTTTGAAAAATGTTGATTTCCTCAAAAATGGTATAAGATTTTTAATGGAATAGCATTTTTTATAAAATATTTTAATGAAAAATGTAATGTAGACCGTGAATATTCTTAAAATCGGAGGTCGTTTCCATTGTTAATGACTTTTCTGTAACTACTAAACCTGAAGGTATACACTGTACTACATAAAACTGCATGTCACAGTTTGTCATATATTATGTTTTGTATAGTGAACCATTACGGAGATATTCGTTATATTGTTATACATTTCTCAAGTACGAAGTCGTTATTCACTTTGTTAATTCATGGCCATAAAAAGAAAATTCAGTAAGAGGCTAAATGTCTGTTAAACATTTGCCTTTTAGATGTGTAGCTGAAAAGTGACAGACGATTTATTGGTTTGTTTCATAAATTCGTTCGATTCTTGTTACATGTTTACGACAAAGAACGCCTGCACTGTATGCCCGTATCACAACTACGGCAACGAAGTTGCCTAATTATGTAGGGGTAATCTGTTTACATACGCAAGGTCATTGAAAGTAAACAAGGCATTGATATTTTCAAAACAAACTATTTTGTGCATTATGCACCGTTATTATCAATAACATATCTCCATTTCTCAGGAAGCTTATCAATTCCATTTTTACAAAATATTGCAGTTTTCTGGTTGACGAACTCTTCTACGGCGAGTCTGCAATTCTCCAAGGAAGTAAGGCGTTTGCCATTAAGGAAGTTTTGCAGGGATCGGAATAAATAATAGTCGGATGGGGCAATGTCTGGAGAATAAGGCGGGTGAGGTAACACATCCCAGTCGAAATCCCGTAATATCTGACGAGTTTCCATAGAAGTGTGTGGTTTGGCATTGTCTTGATGAAAGACGACTCCACCATTAGATGCTAATTCTGGCCTTTTCGTTCCTAGGGCAACCTTCAGACGATCCAACTGAGAGCAGTACTTCTCTGAATTGATGGTCTCCCCAGGAGGAAGAAATTCGTAATAAATAATTCCTTTCCAGTCCCACCAAATGCACAGCATAAAATTCTCAGGATGAAGCCCTGGTTTAGGAATTGAGAGTGGTGGTTCCCCTTTCTTACGCCATGACTTTCTCTTTCGTACGCTGTAGTACACAATCCACTTTTCGTCTCCTGTAACCAGCTGTTTCAGAAAAGGGACAGTTTCATTGCGTCTTATCAATGCGTCACAGATGGAAACGCGCTGAACTAAATTTTGTTCACTCAGTTCGTGCGGAACCCATACATACCGAAGAATTACGTAACCAAGTTTCTTTAGGTGCCTGGCTACAGTTGCATGAGATAAGTTTAGCTCCTGACCTACCTCCCGAGTTGTTATTCTGGGGTTGTTCGTGACCATGTCCTTTATCATTTCCTCATCCGTAACCACAGGTCGTCCAGAATGAGGTTTGTCTTTCACAGAGAAGTTCCCAGCTCGAAATCAAGTAAACCATTTTTGACATGTCCGATTCATCACTGCTTCTCCGTAAACAGCGCGAATTTTCCGTTGAGTTTGTGAGGTTGTTTTACCTTTACAGTAATAAAACAGCATTAAATGTCGAAAATGTTCCTTCTTGCCTTCCATATTAACATTTACAAGTTACAATTCCACACTGTTGCTTCCACAAACTCGTACTGAAAATTGGTTACCAATTCTTACATAAGTTGACTTATTTACCTCTGGCCGTGAGGTCACTGTGGTTTGTGTTCATAGCATTCTTTTCAATTATTGTATTTGTAAACAAACCCCATATTGTTAGGCAACTTCTTTGACGTAAAAGTAATGGGGGCATGCAGTGTTCTCAGGAGTTCTTAGTCGTAAACACGTAACAAAAATCGAACGAATTTATGAGACAAGCCGATACTTGGTTCGGCTTATGTATTACGGTCACGGCACTTCCTCTGTTCTGTTCAAACTACCGAGGCTAATGACAGTGAAGTAATATAAATATACAACACTTGGTAAGGAACCTCACTTAACATAACTGGTTAAATTTGTTGAAAACCTCTGAGACTGTTTTCGCGATATTGAAGTGCGGGAATGCCGCCTACATAATTTTTTCCGGGAAATTCTAATGTACCTATAGACCCCGATGCCTGACATTCTTCTTTAAAATACTTTTCTTTCCCAATGTTAATCACAATGTTCTTAGTGATACCTACAGTACGTGAAGTGCTATCAAGCATCTTAGAGAATGCAATACTAGACTCCCCTTTCAATTTCTCTCACAGAGCATACCAATTCCCGTGCCTGTCCTTTAATTGGAACACCTTTAAAAAACAGTTTTATTTGGTTCCCGAGCACATTCAGGTTTTCGCTTGTCCCAATTTTGTACATAATTAAACATTCATTAAAACACAATTGCAAATGATCACAACACGGGCACAGGTACACGAACTCTCTCTCTCTCTCTCTCTCTCTCTCTCTCTCTCTCTCTCTCTCTCTCTCTCTCTCTCTCTCTCTCTCTCTCTCTCTCTCTCTCTCTCTCACACACACACACACACGTAAACCAAGGCAAATTGCCACAAATAAAATGCAAACTGACTTGCCAGTACAGTCCTGGACTTAGTCTTGGCTGGGCAGCCATCTGCGATGGAGCTTCCTATCACTTCCGTCGCCAAGTGCGAGTTGCGTGCAGTGATCCGTTTTTTCAGTGCTAAGTGCACTACCTCCATCGAAACTCCTCATCAGTTATGCGAAGTCTATGGGCCACAGTGTATGGACGTCAAAAACGTGCGAAAGTGGGTCATAGAGTTCAAAGACGGACGTACAGACGTCCATGACGATCAGTGTTCTGGTTGGCCTTCGGTTTCAGCGGAAACAACTGCAAAAGTGGAGCAAGAAATGCTTAAAGATCGGCGTGTGACAGCGAGCTGTGCGAACTTATCCCCTTCAGCTGCCGAGGTGCGGGCGCTGCGGAACCCTAGCACTCGTGGTACCTCTGACGTTACTAGAGGAACCTCGGGCCGAACTGCCGAGCCCCTCCCGTAGGGGAGTTGTTCGGATTGGGTTGGACTTGAGGGGGCAGTGTGTTCCCGACACCCACGGGTAATTGGGTACCTCCGGCCAGATTACGGCCGCCTGGAGGGGTTAGAGGGTTGCCTAATAAGTCCCGGGTACTAGCATGCAGAACTAGCAGAAGGTGTGCTAGATCACCAGGCTACGGCCACCCGGAGGGGGCAGAGGGTTGCCTAAGAAGGCCCGGGTACTAGCATGCAGAGCTAGCAGAAGGTGTGCTAGATCACCAGGCTACGGCCGCCCGGAGGGGGTAGAGGGTTGCCTAAGAAGGCCCGGGTACTAGCATGCAGAGCTAGCAGAAGGTGTGCTAGATCACCAGGCTACGGCCACCCGGAGGGGGTACAGGGTTGCCTAAGAAGGCCCGGGTACTAGCATGCAGAGCTAGCAGAAGGTGTGCTAGATCACCAGGCTACGGCCGCCCGGAGGGGGTAGAGGGTTGCCTAAGAAGGCCAGGGTACTAGCATGCAGAGCTAGCAGAAGGTGTGCTAGATCACCAGGCTACGGCCACCCGGAGGGGGTAGAGGGTTGCCTAAGAAGGCCCGGGTACTAGCATGCAGAGCTAGCAGAAGGTATGCTAGATCACCAGGCTACGGCCGCCCGGAGGGGGTAGAGGGTTGCCTAAGAAGGCCAGGGTACTAGCATGCAGAGCTAGCAGAAGGTGTGCTAGATCACCAGGCTACGGCCACCCGGAGGGGGCAGAGGGTTGCCTAAGAAGGCCCGGGTACTAGCATGCAGAGCTAGCAGAAGGAGTGCTAGATCACCAGGCTACGGCCACCCGGAGGGGGCAGAGGGTTGCCTAAGAAGGCCCGGGTACTAGCATGCAGAGCTAGCAGAAGGTGTGCTAGATCACCAGGCTACGGCTGCCCGGAGGGGGTAGAGGGTTGCCTAAGAAGGCCCGGGTACTAGCATGCAGAGCTAGCAGAAGGTGTGCTAGATCACCAGGCTACGGCCACCCGGAGGGGGCAGAGGGTTGCCTAAGAAGGCCCGGGTACTAGCATGCAGAGCTAGCAGAAGGAGTGCTAGATCACCAGGCTACGGCCACCCGGAGGGGGTAGAGGGTTGCCTAAGAAGGCCCGGGTACTAGCATGCAGAGCTAGCAGAAGGTGTGCTAGATCACCAGGCTACGGCCACCCGGAGGGGGTAGAGGGTTGCCTAATAAGTCCCGGGTACTAGCATGCAGAGCTAGTAGAAGGTGTGCTAGATCACCAGGCTACGGCCACCCGGAGGGGGCAGAGGGTTGCCTAAGAAGTCCCGGGTACTAGCATGCAGAGCTAGTAGAAGGAGTTCTAGATCACCAGGCTACGGCCGCCCGGAGGGGGTAGAGGGTTGCCTAATAAGTCCCGGGTACTAGCATGCAGAGCTAGTAGATGGAGTTCTAGATCACTGCCCCAGCGAGGTTTTCGGTAGTCTTTCATGCGGGGTTGACGCGCGTAAGTGGCGTATCCTGTTCCATCCCGTCTTGACGTTGTGCTCAGCGGGGGGCCTTTTAAGAAATCAGGTATTGCCCTATGGAAAGAGCTCCGGAGTATCCAACGCTCCCGGGTAGAAGGAGGCCCGGGTCCTTTGTCTACGGGTCCAGGAGTAATGGGAGTAGAACCTCTGCACATAACTATTCCTGAAGTCAGTAAGACTACAATTGAGAAGATTTTGACCGAACATTTGTATTATCGCAAGGTGTGTGCGAGGTGGATCTCCTGGCCCACACATCCTCACCCATCCCCCCTACAGTCCAGACTTAGCACCTAGTGATTAGCATCTGTTTCCTGAGTTGACGTCACACCTGGGTGGAACACATTTCCAGACCGACGAGGTCGAGCGCTACCTGCGCAACTTGGCGGGAGAGTGCTATGACAAGAGTATACAAAAACTGCCACAGCGCATATATCTGTAAGTTCGGCCTTTCCTTCAGTGTAACATTGATTGACAATAAACATGTTTTCTATATTAAATAAAGTTGGAGACGTTATTTTACTGACACGCCTCATAACTTGGCAAAGCATTTAGTATACTACCAGTCACTTAAAATCATAAGATAACACGAGATGCTAACTTAGTGTAGATACTCAGGTACAGGTTAAATAAAAAGGTTAGATTAGTAACTGTACATACAGCCCTGGGAGGGGAAATAGTTCCATTAGGCTGCTCTCTAAGGAAAGCTCGATGCAGCAGTGATCATCCTTTGAACAGTCGAGAAGTTCCAAACTGTAGCGTAAGAGAGGGAGAAGCAAAGGGGGAGAGCAGAACCGTGTCTAGCATTCATCTTGTCCACAGTCAGACTTATAGCGAACCCGGAACCTTTTGAACCTGCAGCCCTCGCTTGGTATAGGTTATCTTACAATTTGTTTTAATTAAATTATGCTGAAATAAATCTAGAGTCCTTAGAGCTTACGCGACATTTATCTCTCAGGATAAGGGAAAACTCTGGAACATACCTTATCCAGATAACTAACTCATCCTGACCTAGATTCGATCTCAGGACCTTTTGAACGTGAGGAGGACACGCTATCAGCTACGGTGCTGACACCTACATTTATTTTCAACGCCATATATTGAAATGTGTATAGGTTAACCACACCATCGATTTAGATACTGAATTTGTGGGTTTGTAGAATTAAAAGGCCGAGTTGCAGGAATTCTAAATATTCTTTATTTCCTTAGAGATATACTGTTCAATTCTCACGTAACAACATAACATCACATAACACAATCTTCCAAGGTCGATGACAATAACAAATCGTGACAGCTCATTACATTATCTCTCGTTACAACTTCAAAGCTGACTCTCGTTTTACACACAACTCTGCTTACTCACGCTGTTTATAACCGTCCTGCTGGCGTGTCACAATCCCTTTTATATCTCATTCATAGCTCGAGAAAGTTCTCGAGCAAACAAGTAAAACAACCACTCTCCGTCAATCGAGATATCTCTAGAAACTTCCAGACATGACACCCTACCTGTGGCGGCGAGTCCTTTATCTGAGATAACATTGTTTGCAGCCTTTGTGATCACTCGCCGCGTTATCGTTAACTGCTTATGCAAGCTCGTGAAACATTTTCCGCCGTCTATTATCTATTTGTGCCGAAACGTTTATGCCCAGCGCCGCGACAATGCCAATGGGAATGTAGACGACTCCTGTCCGTAACAGATGAAAGTTTGCTAATGTTTAGTGCTAAATCAGTCCATATATGTACCTAGCGGAGCGTGTCTGTCGTGCCTTAACTACAGCACCTTTGTTGTTTGTCACTAATGACTAATGTGCCCGCGTCCGGCAGGGTGTAAAGTAAAGCCAAGTCTGCCGGAGTGAGTTGACGAGTGCGTCCTAGCTCTATGTCGAGGGCGGTAAACTGACAAACCCTACATGCGGCGTCCAGAAGGTAAGTTCTGTTTCAATTTATCTCCGCCGCAGTTCCGCACATGCGCGGTAGACGCTCTGTATCAAGGAGAAGAAACGTGCGCTATTGTGAGATCGCTGTCAGCCACGTACCCTTTGTTGTGCTTGTTTACAATGTCAGTGTTGATTGAAAGTCCCGCCGCTTGTGAAATCAGATCTGTGATTCTTTTCTGAATGCTAGGAAGGTGAAACCAATTGAAATTTGTCGGCTGTCAAAAGGTGTTGTGTTTCTTCACGACAACGCACGACCACACACTGCAAATGCGACGAAAAACATCTTACAGGGATTTTGCTGGAACGTGTTTGACCACCCCCCGTACAGCCCTGACCTCGCTCCTAGCGACTTTCATCTGTTTTTGCATCTCAAATCTTTCCTTGGCGGTCAACACTTCAACAATGATGAAGAGCTCAAAGAAAATGTTTCCAACTGGTTGAAGACACAGGTGGCAAACTTCTATGAAGAAGGTATACAAAAACGTGTGCCTCGCTATGACAAATGCCTGCAAAATTTCGGCAGTTATGTGGAAAAGTAGTTTAAGAGTTGCAGAATTTTGTGCAATAGTTTTTCTGTATCTGTACACAATCTAATTGTATTACCAAACAGACCTTACTTTCTGGACGTACCTCGTATTTTCAAAGCTCAGAGTTGTTATTTTTTAAGATAAGAAGGTAGTGCTACCTCCACAATAATATTTCCATCATTTTTGGATGCACATTACTAAGAAATTATTATGTACATGGACATTTTCAGGCATGTTCTTAAAACCTTTGTATTGAATAATACGTATTATTATTTGAAAATGTTGTACTAATAGTTTGCTATAATTTTTTAGTTTTTGTAAAAAAATAAAAGAATTGAAATTTCAGAAAGTTTTATTTTTTTAAACCAGTATTATGAATCTCAGAGAAAAATACCTTATTATTATTCTTATAGGTCTGCTTAATATACACACAAAAATTAATATGTTTTGATTGAATAGTTTTTAAAAAAGTGTACCAGAACCTGAAAAAGTGTGAAACTGAGAAAAACAGCTTTAAAGTTGGTATAGTGATTACTGACTTCTCACATGAGTCAGAACATTCCTGCTACTTAGTCTTGACCCTCTCTATTCTCACTTGTTCTTTTCAAGTTCCTCTTCATTTTTCTTGTCTTCTTGGCCAGTTCTTCAACCGTTTTATCTACTTTCAGTACTCGCAGCTCATCAATACCATGATTAGCACATGTATTGTGTGAACTGGGCCTACTAACCTCAATATTACATGTGGTTTCATTGTATACTGTAGTTATGTTTTCTACGTTTACTATTCTATGTTTAGTAAAACGTTTGCCTGTAAACTTTTCCTTTCCAAATGTTTTTGGCCTACACATATCATATATTCACCAATAACTAGTACAAAATATCATTCAAAACAAATAACTGTTCACATACACAGCCAAAGACAAAAGAAGAACTAGCATCATTGGAGTTACAGTGGTACCAACAGAAAGCTTGCATGATCTCTTAAAAAGCAAAACTTAGTTTAGAATTATCTGTCCAGTATTAGTTATAAAATATTGCTCCAATGAACTTTTTAACTATATATTTATAATCTAGGGGGATGACATGATAATAAAATGTAAAAATAAAAAAGTTAATTTTAACCGCTTAAGCATAAAAAGCAAAAATAGATTATTTGACTCAAACAACCACGTAGTGTTCTTAAGATGTTGTTGTATCGTTTTTGTCACAATATTGAAGTATCTAACTTTTGTTTTTGGATCAACCATTCGGTTATCAATTATTTTGCTACGTATCACGTTCTTCCTTTAATTCAAATCGGTTTCGATTACGCCGTCTGGGAAACCTTCACTCAACTGACGTGAATAGCTTACACCGACATGAAGTGGGCTGACCATCCACTCAAAGCCGAGGGTTGCGAGTTCGAGTGGTAAAGGGTTTGGGAGGAAACACATAGATTTTGTTTCTTTTCTTACCCGCCTCGGTAGTATAGAGGGTAGAGTGTCTGCGTCACGTTCAAGAAGTCTCGAGCTCGAATCTCTGTTAGGCTCAGTTACTTGGATAAGGTTTATTCCGGAGTTTTCCCTTATCCTGAAAGACGAATGTCGGGTAACTCTAAGCTCCATAGACAACCTTCACGACTGGAGCTCTAAGAACGGCCTGAGAAGACTTCTGGCGCTGCAAGAGTCGATTACCACGTTTCCTCCGACTGGGTCAACATGTTATACCATTTGCCGATGAAACGCGGTTCCTCGGGCTGATTTTCGATAGAAAGCTAGGCTGGTCGTCGCATATAGCACAGTTGAAAGCACGATGTGAGCGTTCTCTTAATATCTTGCGGGTACTTAGTGAGAAATCGTGGAGAGCGGATCGCGCAGTGCTGCTTCGTTTGTATCGCACACTGATCCGTGCATCGTTTATGCTTCAGCTCGTCCATCTATGCTGAAGAAATTAGACAGGGCATTCGGTTAGCTACTGGGGCATTTCCAACTAGCCCAGTTGTAAGCCTCTATGCCGTGGCGGCGGAACCTCCTCTTCGCTATCGGTGGGATGTTTTGCTGTACCTTAAAAACCATGCCCTCGCATCCGACGTATGCACCCTTCTTTGATTCCTCCTTTGACGTGCCATATAGGAACACACGTGTAAAGCCAAAGCCTCCATGTTTCCGCTTCCGGGAGCTTCTTAGGAGGCATGCACTCGAGATACCTAGGATGTATCCTAGGGGTGAACGGGTGTATCCTCCTTGGTTGCGTGCAGCATCCCTTGTAGATCTTGGGTTCGTGGTGTACCAGAAGTCTACGATCCCCACGTGTAGTATCCGTAGTTTGTTTAAAGAATTTTTATCGGACTATAAAAATTTTAGCTTAATTTTTACCGACAGGTCCAAAAGCTCCATAGGTGTTGGGTGTGCGTACGTCCATGGAACCGAACCCTTTACATTCGGTCTCCATGTCACCACATCCATCTACACCGCAGAACTCTACGCAATCTACCGAGCCATTTTACATGTTCGCCGCCGAAAGTTGGGTAATTCGCTCATTTTGAGTGATTCCCTTAGCGCTCTTCAGAGCCTTCCTGAGCTGTACCCCCACTATCCCGTTGTACAGTGTATGCAGTACGCCCTCCACGTCTTACACGTCTCTGGCGTAAGCATGGTGTGTGCATGGGTTCCTGGTCACGTTGGCTTGCAGGGTAATGAAAGGGCGGATTCGGCGGCTAAGGTGGCAGCCACAGCACCTGGTGCTACCTTCACTTTAGCCACCGCGGAAGACTTCAGGCTTGTCCGTAGAGCGGCGCTCTAGTGCTGGCGCGATAAGTGATCGGCTCTGCGTGACAACAAGCTAAGGACCCTGAAGGATCTTCTGATTCACTGGGCGACCTCCTGTCGATTATCCCGGCGGGAGGAGGTGATGTTGGCTCGGCTGCGTATTGGTCACTGCTATTTTAGTCATAGTTTTTTTATTAAGTAGGGCCTCAGAACCTGTTTGACCCCAGTGCGGATCATTTCTGACGGTCCGCCACCTACTTTTAGATTGTTTTAGGTTAGCACGTCTCCGCAGGTCTTTCCAGATGCCGGCCAGCATGGCGGACGACGAGCAAGCAGTGGCCAAGGTTTTAGATTTCATTTTAAATCTAAATTTTAGAATATAGGACCCCTTAATTTGGAATTTTAATCTTTTTATGGTTTTAAGCGTTATTTTAGTATTCGAGCTACCGTTGTACGGGCTTTTATCCTGTTTCTATTTTACTGTCAGTTTTAGCCTTTTAGATGGATTTTAACCCCATCAGATTTCAAGGGCGCTGATGACCTTGTAGTTGAGCACCCTTAAACCCAATTATCCATCCATCCATTTAAGCTCCACGGACTCCGGACTCATTTGAGCAGCATGTGACCCATTTCATTTATCCTTCGATATGATTGAATGTCGAAGGATTAAATCACAACAGCAAAAAACTTTTCTTTTATATAAAATCTGTACAACGTAAATTGTAATTTTTTCATATACATATGTTTAATGGGTTCAGAAAAAAGTTTAAAATCACTACAAATAGGAAATAAATTCTTATATCTATTATAATGGACACCGTGACTGAAAGGGTTAATCTGTTTAGAGACTCACACATGCACATGGACACAGATGTTTGTCTAAATTGCTTTTTTTGACTCAGAAATCTCAAAACACATTTCAAGTAGATTTTTGTTACACAGTATTTTTGTGGAATTTCTCTATCTCCTGTACGTATTAGATAAAATATCTTCTCAGGCAATTGTCTGTTTATGTGGGATGGAATATTTCCTTTGTTACTATATGTAGGAGTTATAAAGGGAATATATTAATATAACAATGATTGACGTCGTTCCACTCATTCTATTAGCGAAGCGGGTTATTTGTCGTTATGCAGGTTTTATCTTGATAGAGGTACAGTCGTATCGTCTCCAGACGAGAACTGAGTGAAGGGGAATGTTGTGTGTAATATCGAAATGGAATGTTGATTAAATGTGACAAAAATGACAGCACGGAGTTCTTCAGCCGTTTTTCGAATTCCTTGGGGCGTTAAAACTTGTTCAAGGTCTTCCAGCTTACCGCTGAGTTTCTCTAAGTCTTTGCTACATTATCATCCCTCTTCTGACATCATTTGACAAAAGTGATAGTACCAAGTTTTGCTAAACTCACTTATTTGTTACTAAAATAGCACAGCGCTAACTTACACTTATATTTCAGTTCTGCAAATACAGAGAGCAAACACATCTGTGTCTCTGATGCACACACTAACTCGCGCTGCTCTAAACCTTCCGACGCTCACTGCTCGCAGACTTTAAGGGCACTGGGAGGTTAATAGGTTTCAAAAAATCCATTTTTTTTCTAATGTTAAAAATTATATAATTCTTCAGCTTTAAAATGATATATAACACAGGTTGTCAGCTGGTATTAAAGTCCTTTAATTCGTCAATTTAAACATGGTGGCGTAATGATACGCCCACTTCCTGAGAATGGTGCTTAATCTTTGATCGTGATTTCCCAAAACTTTGATGTTCCATACTTAAAGTTCATGTTTCTCAAAAGCTATAAAAGATATTGACACAAAATTCGTAGTGGTTATCTGTCAATGCTCCTTGAACACATTCACCTAACATTTATATTCCTATGATTTATAAAATGGATGAAAACAAATATTCAGTCCTTGAAAATATTATCTTTTTTTTTTTTACTCAAAACTAATTAATTTTTCATGTGTATAGTATAAACTATATGTGATTTTCATGTAGCCGATATTATAAAACTGTATCTTAGGTTATTTAGGATAAAACTTGGTGCATGTAGCTTTAAATTCCTACAAGTAAAGTGCACTTGAAATATAGGGTGCAATATTTTTTCAGGACACACGGTGTGATTTATGCCACTTTTGCATGGACCTATGTGAACGTAATTTAAATATTATACAGTAGTTAAATGCACACATCCTTATACAGTAATCATACCGAATTTTAATTTCTGATAATGTTTAGTTTTCTATATATTCAAATTTGAATATTGGTAAAAATTAGCCTTGTCTGAGTAAAGTGTCCTTAAGCCTTGCCAGTCGAGTTCTGACATTTGAAGAGGGGCGTCATGACTGGAAACCCTTGTGCTGATCTCTGTCAACACTGCCTTATGGTCTGAAGAAGTGTGTTTAGTCGTGTGACGGTGAAATGAAGAGGGAAGTGTGATCACGAAGGTCATGACTGATGTCAGTCCTCCACCTCGCAGGAACCCCGTACTTGATGCTGGAGGCCTGCATCTACAAGGTGAATAATTGCATTGCCTCTTGCATCTGCCTAATGACCACTTTGCTAGTGTTTGGTATTGAAGTCGCCAATGACATACGATATAGGTTTAGAATAAATAGGTACGTACTGCCTACCAAGTGAGTGGTCTAAGAATACTATCAAAACCTCCGATGCGCAAAGGTTTCTAGGGTTTGAAGAGGCGGGAGGTGGCTTGGACGACGTATTACATTCTGGTTCTTAAGATCCCAGCGCTACCCTGGCGGTCCGTGCAAGTGCAGCCGTAACCCGCAATTCAAAAACCGGTGTCTGTACAGAGATACGTTTTCCTGACTAGGAGGACGTCTAAGGCGTAGGCTCGAACAAAAAGAAATAGTTCACCTCCATCACCAGTCGCTCTCGTTCGAAAAGGCAGATCGAAAAGAGGTACGAGACGTACTGCGATTAACCCCCCGTAGGGGGTGGGTACGCCCCCTTCAGCTGCTGTGGTGCGAGCGCTGCGGACCCTTAGCACTTGTGGTACCTCTGACGTTACTAGAGGAACCTGGGGCCGAACTGCGGAGCTCCTCCCGTAGGGAAGTTGTTCGGATTGGGTTGGACTCGAGGGGGCAGTGGTTCCCGATACCCGTGGGAGATCGCGTACGGTCGGGGTTGAGGGAAGCCATATATTCCCGTGTACTAGCCAGCATAGCTAGTAGAAGATGTGCTAGATCACCAGGCGGCCCTACCGAGGTAATCGGTAGCCTTCCCATTTGGGGTTGGCGCACGTAAGTAGCGTATCCACTTCCATCCCGTCTTGAGTCCACAGGACCAGATGGGGGGGGGGGTTGTTGGTCGCTAGGCCTTGCCCTATGGAAAGCCCTACGAAGGCGCCGGGCGGTCTTCGGGGACAGCTTGGCAACTCCCTGGTTTGAAAGGGAGGTCAGCGATAGCTGCCCTACTTAGATCCCTACTATTATTATTTCGATTAACCATCGGAGCCGCTTGACGCCTCATGTCAGTAGGAGAACACCCTGCCTTGACCCTGGCATTTTGTCAGCCGCATTTCGGGTGGAGAAGCACTTGCTGTAGCCACCTTAGCACCTCCATAACATCGAGGTTAGGGGTTACGATGAGCTTTTGGTATGGGATGGTGAGAAGGACAGAATGGGTGCTGGTCTTCCACCCGACTTGTCCTTCTGCTTACGAGGAGGCGTTCGGAGGCTTATATGTAGACCCTCCCCTATTTCTGTCATAGTTGGCTGGTTTGGGGTTTTGCGGAACTGGGACCGTGTTTCTGTTCTTGAATGTACTTAGGTCTACGAGACGTCCTCCGGCCATTAGGGGAACATTACGCTATTTGGGCGAAAGTCGGCCTTTATTGTTCCTGATTCACCGTCTGCCGAAACTTAGTCTCTGATATTTTAGTTAATTGATGGAAATTAATCACTTCTTCACACTAGCCGTATATAGGCTAAGGTTTTTGATAGAGTCAACATAAAAAGTTCAATGCCATGGAAACCAGGGGATCAGTGGTTCAAATCCCAGCTATGGTATTGCATTTTTATGTTAACTCTATCAACAACCTTAGCTTATATACGGCTAGTGTGAAGAAGTGATTAATTTCCATCAATTAACTAAAATAATAAGAGTTAAATGATAAAGCCTGAGACTCAAGTACTTACGATAATAAGGTTCATCAAAACTATGTTGGGCAGGAGATCGTGTCCAGATGATTTTCTGTTAGGAATAGTTTCCGAGGACTAGTGAAAGAAATTCGGCGTGGAACTATAGCTCGTTGGCGTTGAGCACGGAGTTCATTTTCTACAGATGCAGAGCAGGGTGATGTGATGGGAAGTAATGTGCAGCCAGTATGTCACACTTTCTACAAAATCTATCCTCGAATAAAGGAACACCCGTGCCTTTACTAGACATTATCATGCATCACTATTTAGATGTTTTGTGAATAGATTTTCTCGCCTAACCTTGCTAATATGGATAAAATTAAAAATGCATGTACATACTCTCGTCACAGTAAAACGTCTGTGCGGTAAAACAGCACTACGTAATGTTGGAGCTAATGGTATCTGCTCACTTCTAAGAATGTCTTTACTTTTCTAATTGTCACAATTTGTAACTGAGCTCTAGGAAACCTTTCAGCTAAATTCGCTGCCTGCACCGACTTTCCTTAAGTAGTGCCATCCAATTCTTTTTACATTACGTATAAATTGCGCTTACAATTTGTGAAGTTATTGCTTTACGATATTCTTTTGTTTTGCTATTTAGTTTATACTCTTTGGTGACAAGTAAGAAAGGAGACATGGCTTCCTATGTTTTAACAATTGAATGGTTGTAATGTTAATTATTATAATAAATAGTTATCTGTTGCTGACGTGAGATTTATTTCACTATATTAGAAGTTGTGGATACGCGGGTAGTGTAATATAAACCAACACAATTATTTATTTGTTTGTCCTGTAACGGTAAGTTTTAGTTAGAACTTCTTATATGAATATCCAGTTGGAAATTCTTGTTTTCTGATCTATTAGTGGGCCATGTAATGACAATATAAAAAATGATGAACGGTTGCTATGAGAAGAAAATCAATAATCTGGTTTCATGATGGAAAAATGTCACGGTGAATATAAAAGTTTTGGATATTAACAAAAAATCAATAATCTTCAAAAAGATATGTTCTGTAATCTTGATGGTGGAAAGATGACGCGGGGAAGATAAAAAGTTTAGATAGTGATGAGTGGACATGCAGGAGTGAGCAATTTTATGTAATTAACTTTAAGTATTTATCGATATGCTCGAGGTAACCTGCAATGATTGACTAGGAAAGAAGGTTCGAGTAAAATGTAATCCAGATTATACAATTAAATTATATATTACAAAATTGGACTTCTCCAAAATTGTATTTGTCTCACTTGTAACCACGCCTGAAAACGAGAGATCTCATGACTCTTTGTTTAAGCAGAGAGAATAATCAAGGACCAATTCAAATTACAACGAAGTAATCCTGTTACATCTGGCTTCCTGACTTGGGTCTTCGAAACAGTCAACCTGCATCCTCTCTGCAACGAATAGAAATCTGGTTACAGCCCTATCGTTTGTTTATTAAATTCATTCCGTCCATCAATAATTCTGACTTCAGAACATAAAATCATATTATTTGTCTTAGGTTAGAATTCCTCTCTGATTTGTGAGAAATGTTCTCATTTTACAATGTAAATATAAAAGGTATCGCTTTGTTTTCTGTTCTGATTGACAGGATTTAATTTATTTAAAACTTTGCGTGTGTAGTCCGCAAAAAAGGAGTTATTCGACAAAACTTGAGCAGTATTGCTGAAGTCTATCATTAGCTAAATGTGGAATCTCTAGATGCTAGCACTCTCATCTGTTTGTTTCACAAAATCTAACACATTATTTGTGATGTCAACACAGGGTTTGAAGTATCAGATGAAACATTTTCCTGTTCTTGTAGTTTGAGTATCTGAAGCTACAGAAAAAAGATGATCTGTAGTATTTTGTGGAGGAAGATTAATAACTGAAGTAATTGATATCATAAGACTTATATAAGGTAACTATTACCATATTTCATTTATTTTGAAATTCAATCTTCAGGAAAACACCTTTCTTAATCTCCTACTTTGCTGTTATTTTTCTAGTTACTGTTTGTTTTTTTCCCCTCGAATAATTCCGCTCTTGTTTGTTCTGATCCTTGTCCTCCAGTAGACCGCTGACTACGACGAAAGTTCGTTTATAGCGTTTCCAGTCCACGAGGTAAGAAGTCTATCAACGTCCCAATAGGCAGTCCCAATCAAGTCACACGTCTGTCGGTGCCCTAATTCTTTGATGAAGTCGATTCATCGTAAGCCCTTTATAACATTTTCACCAATTCCGCACACGAAATACATTTGCAATGCAAAATTTGAGACAGAGTTTTTGTTCAATATTTTTATTTATTGTAAAATCGCTACACACATTTGAGTTGCACTAACAAAATTCCGCCCTGTAAATAAACTAGATGACAAATGACAATCAAACTCCGCGTGGATATATACCAAATTAGCGATAATAATTATTTTGAATCCCCTCTTATAAGAGATTTTCATATTACCATTTCTCAGTACTTTCTTGACAAAAAGTATGTTAGACCTTTTGCAAACTGACGGACTTTACACGGAGAAAACCAAACATTTCAAAAGATAATATGTGTTTTTAAGCAGGACAAATGATGTCGAAATCACTATATAATAGATAAAAAGTAGAGAAATGTGGTAAGAAGGCGCAGCTGGTGCTAAAGTCGATATTTCTCGCGTAGTATGCCACAGGAATGACGTCAACTCCCACGACTAAGTAATATAACATACATTTCACGAAGGAATAAAATAAATAACAAAATATTAATAACATAACCTAAACGTTTACTCGTTGGTCATTAACTACAGAGTCACAGTGCTTATTGATGTACAGTACCAAAATATTTAAACTAAAGCGGATGTACATAACAGTTGAAGTAAACAAACATGTACGACTCCACCCACTCTGTCGGTAACACGACTTTGTAATCTATTTGAGGGTTGTTCGGCGGTGTGAGGGGCTTCGTAGTCTTTTGGTTTATCTTTACACAAAAGTCATCTAGGACTCTGAAGACATTCCTGTCATTATTGCAAATTGCCAGAAGTACAGATAGTCTAGCATGCAGAGCCTACTTTCTTCTCAGAAGCTCCGTATATTTTCTAGGAAGACCTACTTTATTTAGTTCTGATACGCACGTAGCAGATAGACAAAGTATTGTAACGTTCACTGAGACACTCGGAATACAAGTATGTGTCTGTAAGTGAAGCACATAACTGAAAAACAAAAAGCTGATTATCTTGAGGAACACCTTCCTACCCTAAGCAACCAAATGTATAAGGTAAGATCATTATTTTGAAAATCATTCACAAAAGCTCTACTTGTTACTCAAATATGAAAGCTTTTACCTTATATTGAAGTCTGAACATTCTAGATTATATGAAATAAACAATTTAAGTACACTTCCGTTTTTATTTTTATTCCGTGGGGAAACTAATCCTAATCGTCCGGACTGGAAGATTCAATTTCACATATAATGTAATCATGAGAACAAAATAACACATATATGCCTCTCACACATTTGAATTATTTCTCACAGCAGCAGCCCTCACAAATTTCGTGCTATCATTCTCAATTTTTTTCTGAGCTCATTTGAGCATTGACTTAACGTTGGAGGACATATGTCCGCCTTACCTTAACCCTCTTCGTCCACTGTTGTAGAGGTATTTATTTTTGCCCGTTGGCAGCACTGGTTAAGTAACAACAAGGAGGATTGTGGATGTAACGAAGTCTGTACAAGTTTCTCGAGCAATTTCAATACACAGTCGTTATGAATGTATCCTTTAAATAACAAAATGCCACAAATGTAGCAATTACATATCTCCTTTATGTAAAAGAAGCTCAATTTCTCACATAGACTGGAGAAACACACTCAATTGTCTCAGATAGTCGACATAACAATACACCATCGTCCCCTAGGGAGCGCATTTGGAAATACTAATCCGAGTCGCCCACTTTAACGTTATCTTGAATGTTCTCTTTATTCTGAATGGCTTTTGTATAACTGATAAAGTCAATTAACATTTCAAATAGAATAGAATGTCAAAAGCGCCACATAGCGTCAAGATGTTTAAAGATATCTGTGACTGAAGTTTGATGAATGTTTTCAAAAAGTCACATTCTCTTATTTTTAGTCTGTGAGCTTTGCTGAATCCGAAGAATGCTTACCTACGCCAATTTCAAACGCTCTAATCTAGTTTAGCAGTTACACAAATGCAAGTGTTAGACATGAATTCTAATACTTTATCTTGTTTTCTCGCTCTAGAAATGTTTAGCATTTTCCTTTATTTTGCATCGCGGTGTTGGTGAAACATTCTGCACACGTTCACACAGACACGGTGTCCTGGGTTTTATCCTGAGGGGCATTTAAATATTCTTGATTTACTTCAAAGCACAAACATTTCAACTTTTTGGTTAAAAAAGGCATATTCATAGCTTTAAAAACTTCTGAAGCCTTAAGTTATTGAGACACAGAAAACCTAGGGAAATAGGGAACCTCCTATTAAAATTCACCAGGAAAAAAAAAAATGTTTCGAGCACTTCATGAGGCAATTGCTACTAATTTTGGGTTGAGAAAAACAAATATGACAATGAAAAATGTATTAGATCTAGTTTCTATGATATACACAAGGTGGAAGAATTACATGTTAACGGATTGAGAGAAAAGGATACATTTTAATTACATACATGCTAACAACAATGAAAGTGCATTTGATTTTTTTAACTGGTAATTACATGCTAAGAGTTCTAAATTGCTGGAAAAATACTTCGCAGATAGTCGTGTCTGAAGAGAATCATGACTTCGTCGTCTTTTAGCTTGTCTCTTGTGATGGAGTTCCGCAGAATCCCTATACAAAGACCAAGCATTACTTCATTCCAACGACCCTGATATCTTTGTTCCATAACAGAAATGTTCTGATGGAATCATCACTAACAGCTCCACAACTAGGAGCGAGTGGTAAGGGACATGTTACATCCAAGGTTACGGCACTGTCACCAAATGCTTGTAGTTGTCATCTCTTTTGTTGCCTAAAAGTCCATGAACAACACCCTTGAAGGCTTCCCAAGCTTCCTTTTCTTTCCTCTCCAAAATTTGGTCAAATGCAGGATCCTTTACAAGTTCTCTTATTTGTGGTCCGACAAAAATGCTTTCCTTAACTTTTGCATCACTTAATTTCCAAAATTTCTCTATGATTGTCTTTTGTTATTTGACAAGTGTGCCAACTCCCTAAAACAATTCCCCCAAATTTGAAATTTCCACTGTAAAATAGGAAATGTCACTATCTTCAAAACAAGAGCTAATCTATCATTTTTATGGTGATTTTTGAATTCAGCAGATAGAAATACATGTAAATGCACTGTTTTTAAGCCCGAAACATTTTCATTGGTGCCCAGTGATATTAGACCAATGTTATTACAGTCATAGATATCATTAAAACATTTGACTATTACTTAATGTGTATCATATTCCCTTGTAACTACAATAAGATAATGTTTATCTCCGTAAACATGAGGTATTAGATGTAAGCTATGCTGGAAATAAAACTGAGTAGAGAAGACATGTGAGCGCAGTCACATATTTTAGTTTACCCGACACAGTCAGACCTAGTTATACTCATATATAAATATAAATGATTTTAAAAACTCTTGAATGAACACAATCAACATTTTCACTTCAAATTAACAAACACAAAAAAGCTAGTCAAAGCGTAAGTTGTATGACGTTTGATGTGGTTTGTGGTTTTCCAATGTTGGCAGGAATGCGTTGCTCTAAATACAGCAATAACAGAAGTTTGAATGACGCCTTCACTCCTCATTTATATGCTGCTATTTCAACAAGAAAGGAATTTTCTCCTACATCTGAAAGAACCATTTAGATTCCTTCATTTCACTAGTACACTGACTTACATAAAAGTTGTCCTATTTCTTTCTCCTTAACCTATAATGTTATAATTTTATATCCCACGTCATAACAAATGATAAATTGTAATTTAAATCACATCTTCTGGATTTTTATACATGAAACGTAAATGTACCAACCGTGTTAACAAATACGATATTCATTTAAATGTGTTGATTTACCATGACCAACGTGCCAGTACAACTGACTCGCATTATCCCGATAAACACTAGCAAGTTCTCATATACACACGAGTTACAGCATTAAGTACTTCAAGTACAGGTGTTATAGTACAAGCACTATCAATGGGAATTAAATTTTTGTGTTCAAACCCCGGCTATGGTATTCTGTTTTTCATTCTGACTCAACCTGTCCAAAATGTAGATATTGTTAAAACATACAATTTTATATGAAATATATTTGTCATAACGTTTATGCGCCATTCACATAGAAAAGTTATCGCTCAAACAAAAGAGAGAAGGGGAAAAAAATACTATCGCATTGTACAGGAAAAAAAAGAAAAGATATGGAGTCATTTGACGAGAAATTGATTATTTTATTTCAAAATGATCGTTGTCTTGATCACATAAAGCATTAATTCTACAAAGATACTTCCGTGAAGGAAAATATTTAGAAGCAAATTACGAATAAACTGAAATGTGAAGTTAGACGTGCGTTGTTTATAATATTTATTATGTTATCTGTCAACTTTTGAGGTTAGGTAGGATATAAAATATTTTGTTTTGTATCAATTGTCATTGTAGTTGGGAAAGTACTTTATGTATGAATATTTGTAAGTGTGAAACTATTCTGAAGAGTAGTTTCGTGAAATGTTAATAGTGTAGTACACATTTAATTTAAAATCATCCCACTACTAGTATTTTAAAGATGTTTAATAAGAATGATAAGGTACGAAGTTGAGGTTATAATGGCATGTTCATGTCATAGGTTCAAGTCCTCGTATTAATGTTTAGGTACTGAGTTTTTTGTTCTTTAATTATCTTTGTACACACATGAAACTTCTATCAAGCAGGGACCCTCAAAACTTATATTATCTATGAGCTCTGACATTAAATTTTGGGATTTTTTAAATTAACATACTTCAACGTTAAGTCATTTGGGAGGATGAATGATACCATGTTCAGGGTACATAGAGCTTAAGGTGTTACCCGAGATACATTTGTGACGATAAGGAAAAACCCCGACAAATCTTATCTAGATAATTCACCCGGAACTCGGTACTTGTCAGTGAAGCAGACACGCTACCAGCACGCTACAGAGGCTGATAGAATTGTACTACGTCATTTGTAGTAAGAATGTGTTGTAGTAGTAGGCGATAGTTTGGTTATGAATGTTTGGGGGAATGCCCTCTTACTCTAGTTATGTACACACACTATCTATAAATGTTTATATTTTGCGATGTAACCTCGACAAGGTATGTAAGGGTGTGGCTGCTTGTTCATGACAAATCTTGACCTTTCCTCCCTTGAAGTGTGCCCCACTTATGTACGAGGTTTTATATTTATCTGAAAGGACACACATGCGCGCCCGGACCTTCTAAAACTGCTATTTTTAGATCCAGGGGACCTCAAAAGTTCCCAGGGTTATCTCCATACCCAACACATTTCCTCCAGTACCTGAGGCCCACGGTAGAGAAGACTAACACAAAATCTATAATTTAAACATGATTAATGACTATGGTAGCATATTTTTGAAGTGGTTGTTTGTGTAGAGGCACATAGTGCGCCATCTCTGGATGGCGGTGGGAAGCTTGATGGATCAATATCAGGCCGATATGTGGCGCGACCAAACCCCAATTTGAAGTGTGAGGAGCGCACAGTTTTTGACGGTGTCAACCTTAAATAATACATACCTTGTCCTTATGAAGGCAGAAACAACTGCACCTCTTTCCCCGTCCCAGCTCAATCACGTTATATCATCATCCTCATCTACAGACATTGAGATAAGGTTCGGACAATGAGCTGAGAGGATACTAAGCGCCATAAAACTAGAAATGCTAACAACAGATTGAAAGTCCTGGGGTTACATATCCCTACTCTGAGATGTCCTCCGATCTGGAGGATGAGGTTTTACACAGAAAATTCCTTGCCATGCAGCTCCACCACTTACAGTGTCTGTCAGGAGTTTGACACACCTAAATGTCAGACTTTCCATTTTCATTTCCTTAAACTTTTGTTTACACAAGGATCAAACCTATATCAAAGAAAGTTTTCTACTGCAAACCAGAACTGTGGACATTATGTTTATTTCTAAATTAAGAAAACTGGTTAAAAATGATGCACCTTTTTATGGAAAAAAAAATTAATTTACCCTTGACTAGTTGCACTTGGCAATATGAATTTTATCATGGAGGTAGATTTACTTGAATTGGTTCTTGAGCTATTATCACATTTTAATTTAAACATTTACGAAGCCTTTTATTCACATTTAATGCCAGATATTTTCTCTGATTTTCTAGGGCTAAAAGGTCTTTTCCCAAAATACTAATGCACTTGAAGTTCAAGGCAAATGGATGTTTTGCTGTCACGAGCATAGAGATCATGATCTCGGAGGTTGGTAGCACTGATAAAACAACAGATTCCGTCTGCTTTTAGTCATTGGTAGGTGGATAGTTTTCTCCTGCAATAAAACTGAACATGGGGCGATATAAAATGGCAAATCGTCGGGATGTGTAGACGTGAATCGTGTTATAGGAAGATGACAGAAAAAGCTGGAGTGTCAAAACAAAGTATTGCACCTCCCTTTCAAGGTAGAGGAGATGCAGTGATGATTTGGGGGTACATTACGTATGAGATATGGGAGATATGGGAGAACTTGGAGGAAGTCATGCTCCTTTTGTCACGTGGTTAATGGGAGAAAAGAGGCAATGTACCCTGCCACACAATTTCGTTCCAGAATCAGAATCAGGACACAGACCTGCTGCCTTGACCACCAAGTTTATCTAATCTCAAACCAGTAGAAAATCTTTGGAACTGAATTGTAGTCAAATTGATCAAGGGGAAACAGAAATCCAAACAGAAACTCAAGCTGCAACTGTCAGAGGCATCACTGTCCAAGAGTTCAGAGACCTAACTGATTCCATGCCAGGTGTTGTGAACGCATGCTATTAGACCAGTATAAGTCTAAGAGAACAGTTTAAGAGAAGAGAATTTGGTTCCGCGGGAGTATACCGGATAACTTGCTCATGCGGAGCAGTCCACGTGGGCACCACACAACGCAGCTTCAACACCAGAATTAAGGAACACCGCAGATACTGCCCTCTGCGCCAACTAGATAAATCTGCCGTGGTACGAAATGCTGTGGAGGCACCCGGGGAACATGTGATCCGCTATGAAGAAACAAATACCCTAGCCACAACTTCTCAGTACCATGCCCGTCTATACCGCGAAGCAATAGCGATTTACAAAAAAAACACAATTTTAGAAGAAAGAAAAAGCAGTAAAACTACACAAAACCTGGTACCCAGCTTTAGAAAATACATCCATAGTTAATTCACGAGCTTAAAGCATAAGAAACCACGCCCCTTCGACCACAGACCCAGACCAATCAGACAACGGGAGGGCGGTACCTCCCAGCATATATAAGCCAGTTCCCACGTCTATCAGCAAGCTGTTTGAGAAAGTGGTGCAGCAGCGTCTCCAATGCATTCTGGATGAAAATCAGGTGCTACATCCTGAGCAGTTTGGTTTTCGGATGCTTCGTCTAGTGGATGAAGTGGTTAAAGGCTTTAACAACTGGCACTTTATCGCACCTCTCTCTCTTGACATCTCCCGAGCCTTCGACTCTGTCTGGCACGAAGGCCTCCTACATCGCCTCATCCAATACAAAATCCCATCTTACCTTGTACATCTCATACATCATTACCTACAAAACTGATCCTTTTTTCTCATGAAGGACGACATCCTGTCCTAGCCCTATGCCATAAATGCACACAGTGTACCGGGACCCTGCTTTTTCTGGCGTACATAAATACCCTTCCAACCCTAAGAGGCTGCAACCTGTATCTGTTCGCCGATGATACCGCTATAACAACTGCGTCAAAACGGCATGAAATTGCTGTGCAAAGAGTACAGACTTTTGTTAACATGTTGTACGCCTGGTTTGCGACCTGGCGGTTAAAGTTAAATGCCACAAAGTCCCAAGCAATCACTTTCACCAGAAGAGAGCTGCAGGACGTACCCAACCTAAGTATAGGTGGTACAGAAATACCATGGTCAACACAGGCGACATACTTAGGTGTGCTTTTAGACATGCGCCTCACATTGAAGGATCATATAGCAACGGTGGCTAACAAAGTTAGTAAAAGGATGGCCATGTTATATCCGCTATATAGCCGCAAGTCGCCAATGGCTCTCCGCAACAAGCTTCTGCTCTACAAACAGGTATTAAGGCCGTCAATGACATACGCCTGCCAAATCTGGGATGCAGCAGCCAAAACCCACCTCTCCAAACTCCAAGTCCTTCAAAACCACTTCCTTCGGACTGCAGTTGCAGCCGAGTGGTATATTCCAAATCATAATATCCATTTAGACCTATCCTTTCCAAAACTTTTCGATTACATCCTACAACTGTCCCATTCTTTCTATTCAAAATTACCAACCAGTTTCAACAGCCTCATCCGAGGACTTGGAGAATACGACCTAGACCCAGGAGAGACATATAAGAGGCCAAGAGTTGTTCTAGGACCTCCTTAATATCTAAACTATCTCTTGAATAACCATTCTATCCCTGACTTTATCACCTACCGTAAATTAAATAACCACCATCATTACCGAATAAACCCTAATAATGTCAGTAAGGGACCTAGTCCCGGTATGGCACTAGTCGAAGGACCCTTCTTTGCGGAGGAGGATTCCCTTCAAGGACACCTCTGTGCTGTGTATGCCGACACACTCCTCTTCACACCAGCTAAGCTCGAGGGAGCTCTCAGAATGGATCAGAACTCCATAACTGACAACATCAGAGACCTCGCAAGGGTACTAGCACCCATGCAAGGGGCCCCTCCGTCCCGCTGAGAAAACCGCATCCGAGGGACGCCACCACCTGATCTGCCATGCCGATACCCTCCGTTAGATATAGGTCTTCACGAGACCTACATCGATCACCACGGAACAATGTAGGAAGAACGCCACCGTTTAAAAGGAACGGTGGGCATCAGGGCCTGGTGGTCATGATGTATATCCCCCCTCAACATTCCATGCGGTTTGCCGCAGTCACCAACACTACTCTTGAATGTGGGTGCCACGAGCGGAACCCGGTAACTTCACCAGGGCTACTGCCCTAGTCCATGGAAGGTCTTTTTAGTAGGTATTCCGCACCGGTGACCCTCACCGGAGCGGCGACTCCTATGTCACCAGCCCAATGGGTTGGTGTGAGTAAATCCTTCCACGTAAAATTATATAAAAAAAAGAAAAGAAAGGAAACGACAATTCAGTAGCTACGAAAAATACAATGAATACTTTTCTACGCCATGACGACGCTTACCGCAGTTGTAAGCGAAACGTCTAGGAGAGAGATGAAGAAGCGCAGTGGACCACAGCCTTACAGCCCGGAATCTTCTACTGAACAAGACGCCGGCCGTGAAAGCCTACGTTTGTTAATAAAGAGACAAATGACTGGAAGGTGCTTCTTTCTTCTGGTGCCGTCTTGATTGTTACAGAACATTCCAGTAATTTCTGTAACAGTGACTGGAGATACATAAGAAGCCGTGTCTAGTTCATCGGGACAGTCGTAATTGGACTCGTGCAGCTGTGATTTAAAGTGAACTCTTTCGTTTATTTACGTGTGCAGAAGCCAAGAGAGATTGTGTTGATATATGCTACGTCATTCTGCTATTGGCAGAGCTGTACAAGTGTGTCTCTACGGAAATAAAAACACTTTGAATTTCTGCAACTTGGATTATTAAATACGCAAAATATGAGGCTATTAACAGTGAAGCAAATAAATATAACAGTTTGTAGCTTTTAATGTTGACTTTTTTCAACAAACTTCTGGCTTAGCAATGGGTAATCCTCTTTCATCTTTTCTTGCTGATCTTTTTATGAGGTTTTTTTTTCGAAATGCAAAATCACTAAAGCTTTTCCTTTGATTTTTAAAACATGGTATAGATATGGAAACGTAGAGCCAGACTGAAAAATGCAATGTCATAGCCGGAATTTGAACCACGGATCTGGATCTGCTGGTTTCCGTCCAGCCGCTCTACCATTGAGTTACTATGGCCAACGTGCCAACGTGACATTAAATTCTCCAACTGACTCGTCTTTCTCCCGGTAAACCACTAGGAGTTCTCAAACTCATGAGACAACTACCTTAATGACGACTTACTATGCTATAAGTACTTTAAGACCCGGGTATGACATTAAATTCTCCAACTGACTCGTGTTTTTCCCGGTAAACCACTAGGAGTTCTCATAAACTAATGAGACAACTACCTTAATGACGACTTACTATGCTGTAAGTACTTTAAGACCCGGGTATGACATTAAATTCCCCAACTGACTCGTGTTTTTCCCGGTAAACCACTAGGAGTTCTCATAAACACATGAGACAACTACCTTAATGGTGACTTACTATGCTGTAAGTACTTTAAGACCCGGGTATGACATTAAATTCGCCAACTGACTCGTGTTTTTCCCGGTAAACCACTAGGAGTTCTCATAAACACATGAGACAACTACCTTAATGACGACTTACTATGCTGTAAGTACTTTAAGACCCGGGTATGACATTAAATTCGCCAACTGACTCGTGTTTTTCCCGGTAAACCACTAGGAGTTCTCATAAACACATGAGACAACTACCTTAATGGCGACTTACTATGCTGTAAGTACTTTAAGACCCGGGTATGACATTAAATTCGCCAACTGACTCGTGTTTTTCCCGGTAAACCACTAGGAGTTCTCATAAACACATGAGACAACTACCTTAATGACGACTTACTATGCTGTAAGTACCTTAAGACCCGGGTATGACATTAAATTCCCCAACTGTCTCGTGTTTTTCCCGGTAAACCACTAGGAGTTCTCATAAACACATGAGACAACTACCTTAATGACGACTTACTATGCTGTAAGTACTTTAAGACCCGGGTATGACATTAAATTCCCCAACTGACTCGTGTTTTTCCCGGTAAACCACTAGGAGTTCTCATAAACAGATGAGACAACTACCTTAATGACGACTTACTGTGCTGTAAGTACTTTATGACCCGGGTATGACATTAAATTCTCCAACTGACTCGTGTTTTTCCCGGTAAACCACTAGGAGTTCTCATAACCAGATGAGACAACTACCTTAATGACGACTTACTATGCTGTAAGTACTTTAAGACCCGGGTATGACATTAAATTCCCCAACTGACTCGTATTTTCCCGGTAAACCACTAGGAGTTCTCATAAACACATGAGACAACTACCTTAATGACGACTTACTATGCTGTAAGTACTTTAAGACCCGGGTATGACATTAAATTCCCCAACTGACTCGTATTTTCCCGGTAAACCACTAGGAGTTCTCATAAACACATGAGACAACTACCTTAATGACGACTTACTATGCTGTAAGTACTTTAAGACCCGGGTATGACATTAAATTCCCCAACTGACTCGTATTTTCCCGGTAAACCACTAGGAGTTCTCATAAACACATGAGACAACTACCTTAATGGCGACTTACTATGCTGTAAGTACTTTGAGGCCCGGGTATGACATTAAATTCCCCAACTGACTCGTATTTTCCCGGTAAACCACTAGGAGTTCTCATAAACACATGAGACAACTACCTTAATGACGACTTACTATGCTGTAAGTACTTTCAGACCCGGGTATGACATTAAATTCCCCAACTGACTCGTATTTTCCCGGTAAACCACTAGGAGTTCTCATAAACACATGAGACAACTACCTTAACGGCGACTTACTATGCTGTAAGTACTTTAAGGCCCGGGTATGACATTAAATTCCCCAACTGACTCGTATTTTCCCGGTAAACCACTAGGAGTTCTCATAAACACATGAGACAACTACCTTAATGACGACTTACTATGCTGTAAGTACTTTAAGACCCGGGTATGACATTAAATTCCACAACTGACTCGTATTTTCCCGGTAAACCACTAGGAGTTCTCATAAACACATGAGACAACTACCTTAATGGCGACTTACTATGCTGTAAGTACTTTAAGACCCGGGTATGACATTAAATTCTCCAACTGACTCGTATTTTCCCGGTAAACCACTAGGAGTTCTCATAAACACATGAGACAACTACCTTAATGACGACTTACAACATGTAAGTACTTTAAGACCCGGGTATGACATTAAATTCTCCAACTGACTCGTATTTTCCGGTAAACCACTAGGAGTTCTCATAAACACATGAGACAACTACCTTAATGACGACTTACTATGCTGTAAGTACTTTAAGACCCGGGTATGACATTAAATTCTCCAACTGACTCGTGTTTTTCCCGGTAAACCACTAGGAGTTCTCATAAACACATGAGACAACTACCTTAATGGTGACTTACTATGCTGTAAGTACTTTAAGACCCAGGTATGACATTAAATTCTCCAACTGACTCGTGTTTTTCCCGGTAAACCACTAGGAGTTCTCATAAACACATGAGACAACTACCTTAATGACGACTTACTATGCTGTAAGTACTTTAAGACCCAGGTATGACATTAAATTCCCCAACTGACTCGTATTTTCCCGGTAAACCACTAGGAGTTCTCATAAACACATGAGACAACTACCTTAATGACGACTTACTATGCTGTAAGTACTTTAAGACCCGGGTATGACATTAAATTCTCCAACTGACTCGTGTTTTTCCCGTAAACCACTAGGAGTTCTCATAAACACATGAGACAACTACCTTAATGACGACTTACTATGCTGTAGGTACTTTAAGACCCGGGTATGACATTACATTCTCCAACTGACTCGTGTTTTTCCCGTAAACCACTAGGAGTTCTCATAAACACATGAGACAACTACCTTAATGACGACTTACTATGCTGTAAGTACTTTAAGACCCGGGTATGACATTACATTCTCCAACTGACTCGTGTTTTTCCCAGTAAACCACTAGGAGTTCTCATAAACACATGAGACAACTACCTTAATGGCGACTTACTATGCTGTAAGTACTTTAAGACCCGGGTATGACATTAAATTCTCCAACTGACTCGTGTTTTTCCCGTAAACCACTCGGAGTTCTCATAAACACATGAGACAACTACCTTAATGACGACTTACTATGCTGTAAGTACTTTAAGACCCGGGTATGACATTAAATTCTCCAACTGACTCGTGTTTTTCCCGTAAACCACTAGGAGTTCTCATAAACACATGAGACAACTACCTTAATGACGACTTACTATGCTGTAAGTACTTTAAGACCCGGGTATGACATTAAATTCTCCAACTGACTCGTGTTTCTCCGGGTAAACCACTAGGAGTTCTCATAAACACATGAGACAACTACCTTAATGACGACTTACTATGCTGTAAGTACTTTAAGACCCGGGTATGACATTAAATTCTCCAACTGACTCGTGTTTTTCCCGGTAAACCACTAGGAGTTCTCATAAACACATGAGACAACTACCTCAATGACGACTTACTATGCTGTAAGTACTTTAAGACCCGGGCTTTATAGTTAACCACTATTAGGTCCATTTAATGGAAATTAATTGTTCTTTTACACTGGCCACTGTCTCATGCGTTTATGAGAACTCCTGGTGGTTTACCGGGAAAATGCGAGTCAGTTGGAGAATTTAATGTCATGTCGGCACGTTGGCCATAGTAGCTCAATGGTACAGCGGCTGGACGGAAATCAGCAGATCCGTGGTTCAAATCGCGGCTATAACATTGAATTTTTCAGTCTGACTCTACGTTTCCACAATTTAGCCTAAACACAGTCAGTGTGAAAGAACAATTAATTTCCATGGTATAGATATTGTAACTTTGTGGGTTCGTGAAATTAAAGTCCAGTTGCACAACTCAACAATGTTCTTTATTTCCACTGAATTGCAGTCGGAACACTTGCCGATTACACAGAATTACGTAATGCACCCAATTACAATTCACCAGATCGTCTGTCACTGCACTCGCAAGTTCGGATGCACGTTCACAGTCTTCTTGTACGTTAGCTCACTCGGCGCTCCTCACGCTGGTCGCCAAGAACTGACTTCCTCCGGCCCGGCGCGTCGCTTATATAAGACCAACTGAACTATCTAGAAGGTTCCGGGTTAGATGAAATAACCTGGATGTTCTAGAACTCAGGAGGAGGGGAAAGAGACGGCACAGTGATGTTTTTCCAGCCACCCCTCCTTACCGCTATAAGACAAGTGGGTGGGCGTGATGATAGAGCAATTCATCAAAAGATTAGCAGACAACATGTACAAAACTGCACAAAACCACCATAACCCAATCATTAGAAATCTCGGGAAATACGACACTTCCGCAGACAAACATAAGAGACCACTATCGCTGTTCGACAGGAAAATACCCCTAAATCGCCACAGCACAGATGATACGCAAGACATTATCAACTACCTCCACTACCTAGTCCCACCATAGACACATGCAGCTGTCCGCAAGACCCGGGGCGGATGTTAACTCCCTGCCCTGGGCGGCCCGGGGTGACGGACAACCCCAAGCAATGACGACTCGGCCAACGACAAAGGACCAGACCGGCAACAGTAGTATAGTAGTATAGTAGTATTGTTTCTATGTATTCAAAATAAGGAAAAAAATACAAAAAAAAGTAAAAATATGTAAAAAAAAAAAGAAAAAAAATTACTCTAGTTAAAACGGTGTAAATATAACAGATTATGTATGTAAAATAAATGTAAATAAGGTGTATAGCATCCCCCCATGTACATTCCTCTCCCCTCCTCTCCTAGGTTTATTTTCAGGACCATCGGCAGATGTCGAAGAGACTGCAAGACTCAGCGCCCTCTCCAGCTGAAGCCTCAATTATGGTAAGGTATCCCAACAGTTATATTTAGCATGACACCCCCGCATAGCTCCATCCTGCATGAGCATGAAAATCCTCCGCTAACAATAGGTCCCTGGTCAGGGCCTCGGCCATGGCCAGTACCTAACTCCCCACTCTGTCCGTATACTCTCTTGTATGCGGGCGCCTATTTAGTATTCACCCACTAACTCCCGGGTTGCTTCGGCGGTACCGGGCACCACTTACCACCTTTCCTATCCATCACTTTAGTGTAGCTTAGTGCATGGTAGGGGAGGCGACGTAGATCCCTTTCGGATGATCGCCACCGGGTGTGGCGGAGGCGGGGCCACACCCCCCCCCCCAAAAAAAAAAAAAGGTGATGAATGCCTCCCGTCTGGTCCTACTGCCGGCCGGTTCTATAGGAAGTTCCGACGTTGGGGTGACAATATGTTCATGATATTTTTGCTATTATTCCTGATAAACAAATAAGTAATGCTTTAAAATTACTAAATTTACATTAGAGACTAAAATTAATGAATTTCTTCCTTTTCTAGATCCAAGCATAATAATAAGAAATAATAATAAATTAAAATTTGGTGTTTATAGGAAGTCTGTTCATATTGATAATTACATGAAAAATAAAAGTTTTACCCCTTTTTCACATAAATTTGCCGTTTTCAGTAGTTTGAATTATAGATTAATAAATATACCAATGAATAAAGGGGAATTTAATAAAGAATATAAATATTATTGTCGCGGCGAAAAGCACAGAAAGTTCGGTGTGGAGAGATAAGCGCGGCTTGTGTACACAAAGAGCCTGCAGATAAAGATAACAGTCGGATGGTCTAACACTGAGGTAAAAGGCATGTAAAAACAGATGAAGTTAGAACATTCTGGTAACATCTTGATTGATGGAGAGCGTTCGGTATCCTGAATGTTCTGTAATATTCTGGAATTATCAGTGGAGGTATTTGAAGAAGCGACTACTCGCAAGGGCAGTCGTGAACAGATGTAAACAGGTGTTGCTGGGTCATCGACCTTGGTAGATTGTGTATGTGATGTAATACAGCTACTCTGAGTGTATTTCTACGGAAATAAAGAACAATTAGAATTTCGGCAACTCGAACTTTTAATTCTACGAACCCACAAGGTCACATTATTAGTGCTGCTTTAATTAGTGGTTTTAATAACGACTTTGTAAATAAAAACATTGAAAAACTGAGAAATCAAAAAGCTGTTAATGATATTTCTACACTTAAAAATTAAAAGACGATTATAATTTTAAACAATTTACTTACCATCCTTGGGTTAACAAACATTTTCAAAAAAAAAAAAAAAAAAAAAAAAAAAAAAAAAAAAAGAGTTTGGTATAACTTAAGTTCCTCAAAATAAAACTAGTATTAAATTTATTGCATTTTTCTAAAAAAGATGAAATTGCTAATAAAAAATCTGGTATTTATCAGCTTAATTGTTTAGATTCTGATAAAGTTTATATTGGAAACACAAAACGTAATTTAGAAACCAGAACTAAAGAACATTTTTGTAACATTAATTAAGAGTGCCGTTCAATAAAGAATAATCACAATTCTTTTTTGACAACGTACCTTTACTCTTCCTCATAATTTTGATGGTCCTTCTCAAAATAGTCTCCCCTGAATGTGATGCACTTGTCCCAGTGTTTCTGCCAGTCTTCAAAGACATGCTGGAAACCATTTTTCAGATATCATTCAAAATCGCCTCCGCAGCCTTCACCACTGCTTCTGATGATGGATAATGTCTCCCACGAAGGCGTTTCTTCAAGTTAGGGAATAGAAAAAAGTCACATGGGGCTAAATCCGGACTATAGGGAGGGTGTGGGATGCGCTTCACGCAATAACATTGGCAATATGCGGCCGCGCATTATCGTGGTGCAGCATCCAGCCTGCTTCACGGAAATGTGGTCTTTTGCGCCTGATATGGACTTGCAATGTTTTCAGGACATCCCTGTAGTATTGTCCAGTTACTGATGTGTGTGCAGGTACAACATGCTGATAAACCATTCCATGAATATCAAAGAATAAGATGATCATAACTTTCCCAGCAGAAGCAACCACTTTTGCTTTTTTAGGGGTTGGTGATGAAGGAGATTTCCACACTGAGCTTTGTTGTTTGCTCTCAGGATCAAAATGATGTAGCCAAGTTTCATCAGCAGTGATTACGTTTGAAAGAAGCTCCGGATCTTCCTCTAACATCAACTTTAACTGCATGCAGACCTGCATGAGAATGTCCTTTTGGTCGGGAATCAACAGTCTTGGAACACATCACGTACAAACACGTCTCATGTGTAATGTTTCTGTCACCAACGTGTGGGTGACACCCAGTGAAATGTTCAGTATTTCAGAAAGTTATGTTAAGGTAATTCGTCGATCCTCTCTCATTATGGCAGCAGCAGTGTTGATGTTTTCTTCCGTAAGAGCAGTAACTGGAGTACCGGGTCCACCTTCCTTTGAAATTGATTGTCTCCCCTCTTTAAACATTTTAAACCACTTTCGAGCTGAGCTGTAGGGAAGAACAGACTCTCCATAGGCCTCCTGTAACATTGTACAGGCCTCAACTGAAGATTTGTTGAGACGAAAGCAGAATTTCAAAGCCGCATATTGTTCCTCGCGTGTTACCTCCATTACAGCGGTAGGCGATACTGAACATGTCTGAACTTGTCTGGTTGTCACAGGCGGAACCAGGAGTACCAACAATGAAACTACTACGGCGTGTTTGTTTCTCATTAAACTAACAGAATATAATAACATTGAATTTTAGTGCGAAAAATTATGATCATTCTTTACTGAACAACCCTCGTATAAACAGACCAATAAATCGGCCATACCAGACCATTTTTTGGTCATACAACTATGAAATAAATGAAGAAGTTAAATTATTGTAACTTAGTGGGTTCGTACGAGTTGCAGAAATTCCAAATGTTGTTTATGAAATACACGTACAGTAGCAGGATGACGTCACATATACAATTACAATCGATCAAGGTAGTTTTTGTTTTAATTTACGTCCGCCTCAACGTTAAGTTATATCGGACGGTGAGTGAATTGGGTGAAATGATGCTCAAATGAGTCCAGGGTCCATAGAGCTTAGAGTTAGCGAACATTCGTCTTTTAGGATAAGGGAAAACCGCGAAATAAACGTTATCTAGGTAAGTCACCCTGACCGAGATTCGAACTTGGGAATTCTTGGACGTGAGGCAGTCACGCTATCATCTACGCTACCGAGGTGGGCAATCTATCAAAGTCGTTGACCACAACAAAGAGGTCACTCAACTTCCACTGTTTACAAGTGTGTCCTAGCGAGTCGCCGCTTCTTTGATACCTCTATTGATAATTCTCGATCTTTCTGTAACAAAGAAGAAATCAAATGTTCTGTAAGACAATCAAGATGCCACTAGAATGTTCCTTTTTTATCTAAATTTCTCTGTTTGGGCAAGCCTTTTATCTCCGCGCTATGTTTATCTGCTTAGCAGTGGTTAGACCGCATGGCTCTCACCAAGGCGGCCTGGGTTCAACCCCAGGCGACCGCAAAGTGATATGTGGTGGACAACACGGCGCTGGGGCGGGTTTTCTCCGGAATCTCCGGTTTCCCCCGCCATCGCATTCCACCGGTGCTCGATCTTCATCTCATGTACCATCAGTGTTACCGCCTGCGGTGCCGTATGTAGTAAAAGCGGACGTTAAACACTACACATTTCATTTCACTGCGCTATTCTCTTATCGCTCCGCTCCGGTTCACTGTAAATAATGGGTTCGCGACACTATTAAAACAATTAAGTGGTCCAATAGATTTAATGGTTTGGGAAATTATATTTATTTTAAAAAACAAACATCGCGTAATGAATTTTGAAATACTGGCAATTCAATTCACTCTACTCCCATTAGTCCTGGACCCGTAGGACCAAGGACCCGGGCCTTCTTCGACCAGGGAGTTACCGAACTGTCCCAAAAGAGCGCCCGGCACCTCCGTGGGGTTCTCTATAGGGCAAGACCTAGAGACTAACAAGCCCCCCCCCCCCATCTGGTCCTGTGGACTCAAGACGGGATGGTACGCCACTTACGCGCGAACACCAAAGGGGAAGGCTCGGTAGGGCCGCCTGGATATCTAGCACACCTACTACTAGCTATGCTGGCTAGTACGGGGGAATATATGACTTCCCTCAATCCCGTCCGGAGACGTACCCGATCTCCCACAGGTATCGGGAAACACTGCCTCCTCGAGTCTAACCCAATCCGAACAACTGCCCTAGGGGAGGGGCTCGGCAGTTCGGCCCGAGGTTCCTCTAGTAACTTCAGAGGTACCACGAATGCTAGGGGTCCGCAGCGCGCGCACTACGGCAGCTGAAGGAGACGGATCCCCTCCCCTACGGGGAAGTAGTCAATATGAAAAAATAAATTCCATGCTCGGGATTTGAACCACGGATCTCCTGGTTTCCGTCCAGTCGCTCTAACCCATTGAGCTACTATGGCCAACTTGCAGTCCTGGCATTAAATTCTCTATTTGGTGAATTTCTCATTCACCTTTCGATATAACTTAACGTTAGGGCGGACGTAAATTAAAAAAAAAGAACATATCAACATCTAGGTTTCGTAACGATGACGACAGCTTTGTTTCCGGCTGAGAATATGTAAACGTTTTATATGAAATCGCGATCCCGGAGAATTTATAAGAAAATCATCATTTCTTATAAGTTTTAAAGTACAAATTGTTATGTTTGTATATATTAGACTTTTAATTCAACGAACCCACAAAGTCACAATGTTGTCGCGGCGACGCGCACAAAAAAGTTCGGTGCAGAGAGATAAGCGCGGCTTGTGTACACAAAGAGCCGGCAAATAAAGATAGCGGAGATAAAGGACTTGCCGGCATAGATATAGTTACACTTCTGGAAGGTTGAGGTTTCGTCTAGTGACAGAACATTCAATGTCTTTTTTATTCCAGAAATATCTCTTGATTGTTACAGAACAGTCTCGAACTATCAATGAGCTATTTAAGGAAGCGACGACTCGCAAAGAATCAGTCGTAAACATATGTAAAGTAAAATAAGACCTAAAGCTTTCCTAGCGACGAATACGGTCACTTTCTTTCGGGCAGACAGCCAGTTGAAAAGATGATTAGATATCAACGTTTCGGGAGTGTACATCTCTCCCATCATCAGGATATTGTGACTTTGTGGATTCGTGACATTAAAACTCCAATTGTACAAATTCAAAATGTTCTTTATTTCCAGCGAATTACAGTTGGAACACTTGCCGATTACACAGAATTACTTAGCGCACACAATTACAATCCACCAGTTCGTCTGTCACAGGTAGTAGTAGTAGTAGTAGTAGTAGTAGTAGTAGTAGTAGTAGTAGTAGTAGTAGTAGTAGTAGTAGTAGTAGGAGTAGGAGTAGGAGTAGGAGTAGGAGTAGGAGTAGGAGTAGGAGTAGGAGTAGGAGGAGGAGGAGTAGGAGGAGGAGGAGGAGTAGGAGGAGGAGGAGGAGGAGGAGGAGTAGTAGGAGGAGGAGTAGTAGGAGGAGGAGTAGTAGGAGGAGGAGTAGTAGGAGTAGGAGTAGTAGGAGTAGTAGTAGTAGGAGTAGGAGTAGTAGTAGTAGGAGTAGTAGTAGTAGGAGTAGTAGTAGTAGGAGTAGTAGGAGTAGTAGGAGTAGTAGTAGTAGTAGTAGGAGTAGTAGTAGTAGGAGTAGTAGTAGTAGGAGTAGTAGTAGTAGTAGTAGTAGTAGTAGTAGGAGTAGTAGTAGTAGTAGTAGTAGTAGGAGTAGTAGGAGTAGTAGGAGTAGGAGAAGGAGTAGTAGGAGTAGGAGTAGTAGGAGTAGGAGTAGTAGGAGTAGGAGTAGTAGGAGTAGGAGTAGTAGGAGTAGGAGTAGTAGGAGTAGTAGGAGTAGTAGGAGTAGGAGTAGGAGTAGGAGTAGGAGTAGGAATAGGAGTAGGAGTAGGAATAGGAGTAGGAGTAGGAGTAGGAGTAGGAGTAGGAGTAGTAGGAGTAGGAGTAGGAGTAGGAGTAGGAGTAGGAGTAGGAGTAGTAGGAGTAGGAGTAGGAGTAGGAGTAGGAGTAGGAGTAGGAGTAGTAGTAGGAGTAGGAGTAGTAGGAGTAGTAGTAGGAGTAGGAGTAGTAGGAGTAGTAGTAGGAGTAGTAGTAGGAGTAGTAGTAGGAGTAGTAGGAGTAGTAGGAGTAGTAGTAGGAGTAGTAGTAGTAGGAGTAGGAGTAGTAGGAGTAGTAGTAGGAGTAGTAGTAGTAGTAGTAGGAGTAGTAGTAGTAGTAGGAGTAGGAGTAGGAGTAGGAGTAGTAGTAGGAGTAGGAGTAGTAGTAGGAGGAGTAGTAGGAGTAGTAGTAGTAGTAGGAGTAGTAGGAGTAGGAGTAGTAGGAGTAGTAGTAGGAGTAGTAGGAGTAGTTTTTTTTTATTTTCAGGGGAAAAATCTTACGAAAGACGCCTCTGGCGAGTTGGATTCCTACCAACTAAAAAATCCCTGTAAGAATCATATGTGTGCTTCTTCTTGGAACTGCCCAGCGGCATTACTTCAAGAAGAGGAGATTCAAGATGGTAGTGACTGTCTCAAGTTGTCATTGAAGGTCTTAAAAGTCTTCCATTTCCCGGCGCTTGCGGGATAAAATTCGTCGGGCCAGCTCCGAAATTGTGTTCCAGTTCGTAGGAGATGTCAGCATACTGGCGACTACTTCAGAAGGCGTAAACTGTCCTAGTTTTAACTCCGCCACTTGGCGCTGATGTTGCCATCGAACACATTCGAAGAACGTGTGCTCCACGGTGTCGATTTTGCCGCAGTAGATACATTCGTCAGTAGCGCTTAACCCAAAACGGTGCAGATAGGCCCTAAAACAGCCATGTCCTGTGAGGAACTGGGTGAGGTAGAAGTTGACGCCTCCCCTTCTGCGCGTATACCAAGGTGTAATATTGCGGATTAAACGTCGTGTCCAGAGGGCTTTTCCGTCATCCATGTCCCATAACTCCTGCCACTCTTCCAACAGCTGCTGCCGGGCCTCGGCTCTGGCTATCTCTGTCCGTTCCCGTAAGAGGCGCTCTTTGGCCAACAAAGTAATAGGAGGCGTTCTGGCCAACACCAGTAATGCCTTGGTTGAAGTGGTCCGATACGCGCTGGTGATTCGTATCGCAACCTTGCGCTGCACACTGAGGAGCTGTGTAGTATACAATTTTCGGTCAAGTGCTTTGTGCCAGATCCTCACACCATAGAGCAGGATAGAGGAGACAACTGAGAAGAGAATTCTGCGACTGGTTTCCTTAGGGCCTCCTATATTCGGCATTATTCTACTTAAATGCGCAACGGCTACGCTGGCCTTCGTAACAATAGCGCGTACGTGAGTACCCATGTACATATTGCGGGCTAGATGTATGCCTAAGTATTTCAGGGAGTCCTGGCTCCGGATGACCAAGGTGCCAAGCTGGAGGTTGATAGCTGGGACCTTCCTGCCGCCCACCAGCAGTACCACTTCTGTCTTGTGCGGCGCCAATCCTAATTTCTTGGCTGTCAGGGAACGATCTAATTCTGCCAGAGCTTCATTGCCAGCTAGTTCCAGAGAGACTGCATCAGGGGCAATTATAGTGAGGGCCAGGTCGTCTGCGTAGGCTGTAAGCGTGACCCCTGGGGGCATAGGTGATCCAGAATTCCATCAAAGTAGACGTTCCACAGGGTGGGGCTCAGTACTGAGCCCTGTGGGACTCCGCAGGTCATGTGCATTTGACTGTGACTGCCTACGAGTAGCAACCGATCGTCTAAGTAGCTGGCCAGCAGATTATAAAGATATGGTGCTATCTGCCGTGAACTGAGCTCCGATAAAATACCTCCCCATGGTGCAGAGTTGAAGGCATTTCTGACATCCAGGGTGACAAGAGCACACTTGGGACGTCGGCCGCGGGGCTGTGATTGGACGCCCTCCGCTAGTTCCTGCACCTTCCTCAGGGCGGTAAGGGTGGACCGTCCCATGCGAAAGCCGTGTTGTGCTTCAGCTAATCCACCGGTGCGTTCGATTTCACTAATGAGGCGTCCCAGTACCAGACGTTCAAAGAGTTTACCCAGTACATTTAGGAGACAGATGGGTCGATAGGTGGTAGTCCCCTGTTCCCGCTGCGGTTTCTCGAGCAACAGAAGTCGCGCCTGCTTCCATTCAGCCGGGAAATTGCCAGTTTTCAATAGGCGGTTGAATAGTTCCAAACACCGGTCTGGGTAATTCTGGACGATCGTCTTCACGACCAGAGGGGGCACACCGTCCGGTCCTGGGGCTCTGTTGACTCGAATTTTGGCCATGGCTTCTTTCAGGTCTTCGGCAGTGAATGGAGGTATCTCATCGGGAGACACGGGGTGCTTAGCCCAGGAGATGGAGGCATGTGCCGGGAAGAGGGTCCGAGCTACCTCTAACTGGCGATCATCAGGCAGCTGGGCCGGCGGTGATGTCCGGAGCTTCTTCGTAGCAAGCTTATAGCCCTGGCCCCAGATGTCATCGTCTATTTCATCCAGGAGGGCCTGCCAAGCAGCACGTTTGGCAACCAATATGGCTTCCTTGAGCAGTGCGCGGCTTATCCTGTATTGTTCCGAGCAGAGACGTTTGTGGGCCTCGTCGCCTCTTCTGTTCGCGCGAACCATCGCTCGTCTGGACCGTATGGTTTGTCTACGTTGGGCAGCAATATCTTCAGACCACCAGTAGGCGGGCTTACGAAAATGCCTGGTTGGCTTTCGAGGAAAGGCAGTATCACAGGCTTGCTGTAGAATCCTAGAGAATGTTGTAACAGTGAGGGTCCGTTCATCATGCGCATTCAGTAGGCGGCCCACTTCCGTCACCAAAGCGGGGAGCCCATGTGGTGAAACCCGCCATACCAGACGTGAAGAGCGGTCCGATGGATGGGATCCAGCATCAGCGACATCATACAAAAGGTATTGATGATAGCTCAGGGTCTCTGTATCCAAAACTTTCCAATTCAGAACCTTCTGGGAGAGGGTGTTGGTGCTAAAAGTGATATCGATGTAAGACTGACTGTCACGTCGTACAAAGGTGGGTGCTGTTCCTCGGTTGTGTACCACTAAATTGTCTTCAGCAAGCCATTCTGCCAAGGCACGGCCTCTGAAGTCCTCAACTGGTGAGCCCCATAAAGGCGATTTGGCGTTAAAGTCTCCACCCACGATAATGCCTTTAGCGCGACGACGCATGTCAGTTCGTAGGTCGTGAAGGAAGCTAAGAAACCGGGCAAGGTCAACGTTCGGCGAAATATAGCAGCCGTAGATCAGAAAGGAAGGCAGTTCCAGCCAAACAAATCCTGCTCCTGCTCCCCTGTCCACTAAGGGCAGAGAGTTGTTATAGAGACGTATAGCAACATCCACTGCGTTGTCAGTGGTCCATATAGTGGGATCGGTTTTAGCTTTGTTTGGTTCAGCCATGATCAGTATGTCCGTACTGGTTTCGGATGCCATGTGGCACAATAAATCCATGGCCTCTCGGCCGCGGTCGATGTTGGCTTGCAGTATCCGTATAGCCCCTTGTGGTTTAGCAGCGACAGAAAACGTGACTGGTGCCGGTTCTGTCGTCTCTGGGACAGTTAACATTTGCGAAGTTGTCAGGTCGTTGTGCGAAGACGTTGGGCCCTAGCAGCGTTGACTAACTTGCGGTACTTAGGACAGCGATGGGTGCCCACTCTATGTCCCGGAACGGCGCACATCAGGCAATATGGCTCGGAAGTGCAATTGACAGCCAAGTGACCATCCTTCCCACAATTAAGACAAGCTTTTCCTCTATCAGGGCCACTGCAGTTATTTGCTCGATGTCCAAACGCTTGACAGTGGAAACAGCGAGGTATGAAAACCCGTTCCTGAACCTTGCAGGAACACCAACCGATGCGGACCGACCCTAATTGGGTAAGGCGGCGCCCCAGCTCTGAAGGTAAGACAACTGTGGCTATTTGTCCCTCCGTCATAGTGGGTCGAAGAGACGTGACCCGCAGATCTGCAGCGCTCACTCCCAAAGCGCGGGAAATGGATTCTTGTACTTCTGCCTCTGTGGTGATGGCGTCAATGTCGTGTATGTGTAGTACCGTGTCCATTCTACGTGTGCAGCGCACAGCCGTGTCTTTGAGGTTTTGTGCCAGGGCCTTCCTCAACGGTTCAGCCTTGTCAGCTCCCCCGTTAACGGTCAGAAGCAATTCTCCTCCACGGGTCTTTCGGATGTGTTGCACATCCACACCTACTTCCTCCAATTTGACACT
The DNA here is from genome assembly GCA_030765055.1 of Mantis religiosa. Taxonomy (NCBI): domain Eukaryota; kingdom Metazoa; phylum Arthropoda; class Insecta; order Mantodea; family Mantidae; genus Mantis; species Mantis religiosa. Next base: position 1,733,015 of record CM060956.1, read on the forward strand.
GCTCTTGACCTCCTTTAGCAGTTCCGCGTATGTTCGGTTTCCAGGATGAACAATAACTGCTCCAATGTCTGTGCTTTTGGCTGCCGCGGGTGATCCAGGATGGGGTCCTCCTTTCCCAGCATCGGTTGCCATCCTCCGGGGTCGAGGGACGTGCAGGTAGACTGTGATGTCGCTTTCTGCGAAGACATATTCCAAAAGTTTCCTTGTTGTAAGCATGTCATACCCGGCCGGTAGGGGAAGACGGATCTTTCGCCTACCATGTTTATAGGCCAAGGCACGCAGGCAGCTGAAGCGCTCCCTCAAAAGCTGCAGGGTGTCTCCCTTTTCCAAAGGTGTCGTCATGGACAGCTTGAAAATAAAGCGTTCCTTGGTCCGGAAACCTCCTTCCTTCGGCACTTTCGAAATGGAAGAAAAGTACGCTGCATTAGGGTACTCCTCATCCAGGCCGACTAGGTCTACCAGTTCCGGGTATCGTTCGCGGAACAGCCGGTTGATGCCTTGGCGCATCGAGGGATCATCGGTGATGAGGGCCAAATCCTCTTCGGTATCTCCCTGAAGTGGACTCCCTTCTGCAATCTCCACAGTCCGGAACGTGCAAGAGGGCCAGGATTGTTCCACTAGGTCTTTCAATTTTGCAGGGCTATCGACGTCGGAGAAAGACGCTCGGATTCCCGAGGCGATTTGTTGTTCCACCTCGGAGCGGTACGCTGGATCAAGGTTATTTAGATCAGCCAGTAATAATTCAGGGGCAGTTTGAACGCCAATGGACTGCGATTCGATAGGGTTACATTTTACCTTAGCTTTGCTTGGTGGTTCACTACCCGCGTCCGCATGAGCTTTAAGCAGGTCAGAAATGACCTTCACTCTCCTAATTTTCACCTTTATGTCCATTTTTGTATTGACATTTGTGCTGATGAGGTCTACCAGACCAGAAGCCGCTTCAGAGAGCTGAGATATCAAGTCGCTAAAGCCAATTTCATCCGAATTTTCGGCAAGTGCGGCACTAGAACGTTTAGCGCGACTTCCAGGCTGTCGTAAACACGGCGGAGCACACACAGACACCTCCGATGATTGAGATTCTGAGGTGGACACTGAAGAGGGTACCACTGCTCTTTGGCCACCTGAAGTATTGGGTATTGTTCCACTTGTTGCCAAGGAAGCCGTGATGTTAGTCCCTTGAAGATCATTAGCAACAACTCCAGAGGAATCGGTTGTCTCCATGGCCTGAAGTGGCAATTGAGCAATATTTTGGCAGTCGCTTGCTGACGGTCGGGTGGAGCCTGCCTGCCCACTACCAACACCGACCGGTTCTGGGGTTCCGAAGCCCCTGTCCCGTAACTGTTTATCTGTATTGTAACTTTCCATGATTGTTGAGATAATAAGTCCATACATAGCCGCTCGCCAACAAATGATCCAACCAGATAGGAGGAGGAAAGAAGAAAAGAAGGGAAAGAGAAGAAGAGAAAGGAAAGAGGAGCTCTCTCGGGAGTAGAAGGAAGGTGAGGGAGCACCAGCTCGGGGACCCCGGGTGCGCCACGCCCGTGCTTATTAGACATAAGCCCCCTGGGGGAAGTAGTAGTAGTAGTAGTAGTAGTAGTAGTAGTAGTAGTAGTAGTAGTAGTAGTAGTAGTAGTAGTAGCAGCAGCAGCAGCAACAGCAGCAGCAGCAGCAGCAGCAGTAGTAGTAGTGGGGCTTAAGGGCGCACAACAGCTGAGGTCATTAGCGCCCGAGCTCAGACTAGGAAAAGCCCACCTGAAATGCAAACGCAAAAAAAATATAAAAAAATCCACTAAGAGGTCCAAAAACACAAAAAAAACCATAAAAGATGCTCAAACTGTTAAAATAGATAAAATAGGAGTGCCGAGATGAACCTAAAATGTGGCACGGCGAGGGATGTTGAAATCATATGGAACGAATCATTCCGCTGCGCTGTAAAAAGTCGAAGAGGCTCTCCATAGCAGCATTATCATCCCTCAGCATTGCGCTGAGTTTGGATGCCAAACCCAAGGAGGAGCGCAACGTTGAGTAAAATCGGCACTCCACTAAAAAGTGCTGCACCGTCAAAGGCTCACCGCAGTGAGAACAATGAGGTGCTGAGTCCTGGCGTAACAAGTGTTGATGGCTAAAACGGCAGTGCCCGATGCGAAGTCTAGCTAAAATAACCTCTTCCTTGCGAGAAGAACGTGAAGATGTAGCCCAGGGAATCGGAAGAGGTTTAACCTCCCGGAGTTTGTTCCCAACGAGCGCGGACCAGTCATCATGCCAGCGAGTGTTGATGGCTCGGCGAAGGGAAGCACTAAGATCCTCGAAAGGAACAGAATTGCTAAAAACAGTGGGGGATAAAATAGCAGACTTCGCGGTGGCATCAGCATCCTCGTTGCCCGGAATGCCTACGTGTCCAGGAACCCAAACAAACGACACATGGAACCCTGAATTAGCAAGCGAATGCAGCCGATCCTGTATTCGCTGTACTAGGGGATGGCTGGGGTACAGCGAACGAATGCTCTGTAGAGCACTCAGAGAATCGCTACATATGGCAAAGTGGTTAGAGCGCTGCTGGCTGATAAAAAGTAGGGCTTGATTGATACTAAAAAGTTCGGCGGTAAAAATCGAGCACTGTCCGGAAAGACGAAACGTAAAACTCTCCGCAGCAGCTACGAAGGCACAGCCAACACCACGGTCGGTTTTAGAGCCATCCGTAAAAATAAAACTGTAGTTCTTAAAATGCTGCTGAAGTTCTAAAAATGCGGATTGGATGCCAGTGGTCGGAAACGCAGACCTGGGCATGGACGTCAACCCAAGTTCGAATAGGGTGTCATACCGCGGCCAAGGAGGAAAAATAGATTCCCTCCTAGGTAATACTGGCGGTAGTGTGACGTCCAGGGCCCGAAGAAGCAGGCGAAAGCGAACACCGGGCGGAAGTAATGCAAGGGGGGCTGTCACAGGTCCACTCCACACTCACAATTACGTACAGCTCCTCTTATACACGTACGCAGTCTTCCAGTCCGTTCGCTAGCACGGCGCTCTTCACCACTGCTCGCCAAGAACTGAACTAACTCGTCCACTGCAGGCCTTATACAGATAGACCGCTGTTTCTGGAAGCTTCGTGGTTCGGAAAATCATCCCGATGGTTCCAGACGTCAGGGGGAGGGGAAAGAGACCGTACAGGGCTCTTGCCGCTCTTCTAACCATCCCATCCGTGAGCGCTACACAGATAAATGGGTAGGCGTGGCCTGAATACCTCCTGTCGCCCACTCAGCTCCAGTTGGTCGTGCCTTCCGATGATTGGATGACAATATTTATAAAATGTTATAACCTCAAATGAAATGAAATACTCTGAAAGGAGCACGCTTAATCATGATTCTGGATTTCAGTTCAGTTCCTCTTGGAAACCGGCCTTAAAATGGAAATCCGTCGATTTAAGAAGCACAGATCAATACAGCTTGATAATCAAGCTAAATAGTTACGTTTCTTTGACACAATTTTCTATACTCACGCCATCTCCTGGCCTGGCAATTAATTTACTGAAAACAGTCTTTTGTTCAGTAATACAAATTTTGACAGTGTTTTGTCTTTGTTTATAGTTGTGTTATATCGAATCGTCTTTTCACCTGACTTGCTGCCCGAGAAGAAAGTGAGATGTTGTAAAGTGTTGATTGTTGTAAACAGATGTAAACAGAACGCTGTTGTTGTCATGGACCTTGGTAGATTGTGATTGTGTATGTGACATAGTTGTGCTTATGTGAGAATTGAACAGAATGTATTTCTACGGAAATAAAGAACATTTTGAATTACTGCAAGTTGTACGTCCTCACAAAGTCACAGTATAATGGTAACTCTCATCCTACCCTTCCTGTAGCTCTGCTGTCTAGATAAAAGAAACATGAGAATTTGAAGATAGTTTTGAAAGCTAAAAACTATGCAAAGTATGAATGGCAAAGCTGTAGAGATGTAAAGGTCATAGGTTACTCCTGGTAATGCACAGCTGTTTCACCAAGTTTGTGAGTGGGATAGACACGAAGTAACCGAGTGACCTGTAAGAAATGCTTTAATAACGGGTAAAAAGGAATGTTAAGTATGAAGCATTAGTTAACAAAGACAACTTTGTGCTACCGCCACTTCTTATTAAGTTAAGCTTAATGAAAAATTTTATAAAGGTTTGGAACAGAGAGAGTAGGGGTTTTCGGTATTTGAAAGAAAATTATACAAATATAAGCGAAGCAAAATTAGAAGAAGGTATGGTTATTGGCCCACAAATACACAAATGAAGGAACACAGGCATTTTGTAGTGCTGCTTCCAAAAAACAAGAAAGCAGCTGTGGGATGCTGTAGGATGCTGTGCAAACATTTCCTGTGAAATACAAGAGCTGAAAAGCACAAGAAAATTATTGAGAGTATGCTAAAGGCATATAGAAATTTAACCTCCAGTATATACTTAATATATATTGTAATTTTACGTCCTCCAACGTTAAGTTATATCGGACGATGAATGGGATGAGTGAAATGATGTTGAAATGGTCCCAGGGTCCATAGAGCTTAGAGTTACCCGACATTCGTCTTTTAGCATAAGGGAAAACCCCGGATAAAAACCTTATCCAGGTAACCCGCCCTGATACTACTAAAAACAAAACAAAACTATATAAATATATATATGAAAAAATAATAAAAAAAGAAAAAAAGAAATATAAATACACAATAAAATAAAGAAAAGAATATATTAAAGAAAAAAATATATATGTGATATTAAATAAAATATAAATATGACAAATACCAACAGTATTGCAATTAGCCAATAACGACAAGTGACAAATTGTTTACACATGCATACATAGCCTAATAAAGCCCTCAACTCCAAATAAAGTCAAGGCTAAAGAGAGTACACCCCTGAAGCAGCCATAGGGTGAAATAAACCCACGGGCGAAATGAGCCCTAAAATCGCCCTGTAGTAGCACCCGCCCTGACCGAGATTCGAACTTGGGACCTCTTGAACGTGAGGCAGACACGCTACCACCACGCTACCGAGGCGGGCACTTAAAAATATATTTTCTGTACTCACACTTGAAGTACCCCCCCTCCTCAGCTGGGGGCTGTGAGCGATGAGCAGAGAGAACGGTTTCATCACGATATGGAGAAGCGATTCTTTTGAAAGGTAGATGCTCAACTATTTGGTATTTGATTTGAGATTTTCGTGGCAGATACAGCAACACCGAAGTTAGGTTGGAGGTCGAGCGTTCGATATACAATATCTCCCTCTAATAATTCAATTTTAAAACATTTTAGTGCTCCCCTTTGGTCTGGATGTAACAAAGGGCAAGCCAAAAATATCCCTGTACAAATTTGTGGTATACATTGGCAGAGTCTTGCATTTCATTGCAACTTTCATAAGCCTCACAATTTATAAATATCTATTTTTAAAACCAATCAGAGAACGAGTAATTTCAAAGTCATCACATAGTGACACATTGTTTTAATATATTATCATTTTAGTATACTGTATTCTACTGGGGGTATAGATACAATAGACCAAGTTTGGAGTTCCGTCCCGTAGGGGCATACTGCGGTAGGTACGGGGTTGGCGATCCCGAGCCAAATCTCTCGATTGGGTGCCTGAGTGGTGAGAGAGCTAATACCAAACGCCCTAACAAGGTTCACATCCGTGTTTGACCCTCATCTAAATAAAATGAATTAAAGTCCAAGCGAAGGCAGAGCAAAGCAAGAGTGGGACCGGAGCGGTGACCGGAGCTTAGCAAGAGGCAAGGCAGAGTTGTGTTAGAGAATGAGGTTAGAGTGAGGCCAGATTTAAGCCAGAGCGGGGCCGGAGTTAAGCCAGAGTGAGACCGGAGCGGTAACCGGAGCTTAGCAAGAGCCAAGGCAGAGTTGTGTTAGAGAATGAGGTTAGAGTGAGGCCAGATTTAAGCCAGAGCGGGGCCGGAGTTAAGCCAGAGTGGGACCGGAGCGGTAACCGGAGCTTAGCAAGAGCCAAGGCAGAGTTGTGTTAGAGAATGAGGTTAGAGTGAGGCCAGATTTAAGCCAGAGCGGGGCCGGAGTTAAGCCAGAGTGGGACCGGAGCGGTAACCGGAGCTTAGCAAGAGCCAAGGCAGAGTTGTGTTAGAGAACGAGGTTAGAGTGAGGCCAGATTTAAGCCAGAGCGGGGCCGGAGTTAAGCCAGAGTGGGACCGGAGTTAAGCCAGAGCGGGGCCGGAGTTAAGCCAGAGCGGGGCCGGAGTTAAGCCAGAGCGGGGCCGGAGTTAAGCCAGAGCGGGGCCGGAGTTAAGCCAGAGCGGGGCCGGAGTTAAGCCAGAGCGGGGCCGGAGTTAAGCCAGAGCGGGGCCGGAGCGGTAACCGGAGCTTAGCAAGAGCCAAGGCAGAGTTGTGTTAGAGAACGAGGTTAGAGTGAGGCCAGATTTAAGCCAGAGCGGGGCCGGAGTTAAGCCAGAGCGGGGCCGGAGTTAAGCCAGAGCGGGGCCGGAGTTAAGCCAGAGTGGGACCGGAGCGGTAACCGGAGCTTAGCAAGAGCCAAGGCAGAGTTGTGTTAGAGAACGAGGTTAGAGTGAGGCCAGATTTAAGCCAGAGCGGGGCCGGAGTTAAGCCAGAGTGGGACCGGAGTTAAGCCAGAGCGGGGCCGGACTTAAGCCAGAGCGGGGCCGGAGTTAAGCCAGAGCGGGGCCGGAGTTAAGCCAGATCGGGGCCGGAGTTAAGCCAGAGCGGGGCCGGAGTTAAGCCAGAGCAGGGCCGGAGTTAAGCCAGAGTGGGACCGGAGTTAAGCCAGAGCGGGGCCGGAGTTAAGCCAGAGTGGGACCGGAGTTAAGCCAGAGTGGGACCGGAGCGGTAACCGGAGCTTAGCAAGAGCCAAGGCAGAGTTGTGTTAGAGAACGAGGTTAGAGTGAGGCCAGATTTAAGCCAGAGCGGGGCCGGAGTTAAGCCAGAGCGGGGCCGGAGTTAAGCCAGAGCGGGGCCGGAGTTAAGCCAGAGTGGGACCGGAGCGGTGACCGGAGCTTAGCAAGAGCCAAGGCAGAGTTGTGTTAGAGAACGAGGTTAGAGTGAGGCCAGATTTAAGCCAGAGCGGGGCCGGAGTGGGACCGGAGCGGTGACCGGAGCTTAGCAAGAGCCAAGGCAGAGTTGTGTTAGAGAACGAGGTTAGAGTGAGGCCAGATTTAAGCCAGAGCGGGGCCGGAGTGGGACCGGAGCGGTGACCGGAGCTTAGCAAGAGCCAAGGCAGAGTTGTGTTAGAGAATGAGGTTAGAGTGAGGCCAGATTTAAGCCAGAGCGGGGCCGGAGTTAAGCCAGAGCGGGGCCGGAGTTAAGCCAGAGTGGGACCGGAGCGGTGACCGGAGCTTAGCAAGAGCCAAGGCAGAGTTGTGTTAGAGAATGAGGTTAGAGTGAGGCCAGATTTAAGCCAGAGCGGGGCCGGAGTTAAGCCAGAGTGGGACCGGAGCGGTGACCGGAGCTTAGCAAGAGCCAAGGCAGAGTTGTGTTAGAGAATGAGGTTAGAGTGAGGCCAGATTTAAGCCAGAGCGGGGCCGGAGTTAAGTTAAAAATTTAAGCCAGAGTGATGTCGGAGCCAAGTTTGAGTGAAGTTAGAGTTAGGCTAGAGTAATGCCGGAGAGAAGTAAGAGCGGAACCAGAGCAAAGCCAGAGTGGGACCGGAACGGTGACCGGAGCTTAGCAAGAGCCAAGGCAGAGTTGTGTTAGAGAATGAGGTTAGAGTGAGGCCAGATTTAAGCCAGAGCGGGGCCGGAGTTAAGCCAGAATAGGACCGGAGCGGTGACCGGAGCTTAGCAAGAGCCAAGGCAGAGTTGTGTTAGAGAATGAGGTTAGAGTGAGGCCAGATTTAAGCCAGAGCGGGGCCGGAGTTAAGCCAGAGTGGGACCGGAGCGGCGACCGGAGCTTAGCAAGAGCCAAGGCAGAGTTGTGTTAGAGAATGAGGTTAGAGTGAGGCCAGATTTAAGCCAGAGCGGGGCCGGAGTTAAGTTAAAAATTTAAGCCAGAGCGAGGTCGGAGCTAAGTTTGAGTGAAGTTAGAGTTAGGCTAGAGTAATGCCGGAGAGAAGCAAGAGGGGAACCAGAGCAAAGCCAGAGTGGGACCGGAGCGGTGACCGGAGCTTAGCAAGAGCCAAGGCAGAGTTATGTTAGAGAATGAGGTTAGAGTGAGGCCAGATTTAAGCCAGAGCGGGGCCGGAGTTAAGTTAAAAATTTAAGCCAGAGCGAGGTCGGAGCTAAGTTGAAGTGAATTTAGAGTTAGGCTAGAGTAATGCCGGAGAGAAGCAAGAGGGGAACCAGAGCAAAGCCAGAGTGGGACCGGAACGGTGACCGGAGCTTAGCAAGAGCCAAGGCAGAGTTGTGTTAGAGAATGAGGTTAGAGTGAGGCCAGATTTAAGCCAGAGCGGGGCCGGAGTTAAGCCAGAGTGGGACCGGAGTGGTGACCGGAGCTTAGCAAGAGCCAAGGCAGAGTTGTGTTAGAGAATGAGGTTAGAGTGAGGCCAGATTTAAGCCAGAGCGGGGCCGGAGTTAAGCCAGAGTGGGACCGGAGCGGTGACCGGAGCTTAGCAAGAGCCAAGGCAGAGTTGTGTTAGAGAATGAGGTTAGAGTGAGGCCAGATTTAAGCCAGAGCGGGGCCGGAGTTAAGCCAGAGTGGGACCGGAGCGGTGACCGGAGCTTAGCAAGAGCCAAGGCAGAGTTGTGTTAGAGAATGAGGTTAGAGTGAGGCCAGATTTATGCCAGAGCGGGGCCGGAGTTAAGTTAAAAATTTAAGCCAGAGCGAGGTCGGAGCTAAGTTTGAGTGAATTTAGAGTTAGGCTAGAGTAATGCCGGAGAGAAGCAAGAGGGGAACCAGAGCAAAGCCAGAGTGGGACCGGAGCGGTGACCGGAGCTTAGCAAGAGCCAAGGCAGAGTTGTGTTAGAGAATGAGGTTAGAGTGAGGCCAGATTTAAGCCAGAGCGGGGCCGGAGTTAAGCCAGAGTGGGACCGGAGCGGTGACCGGAGCTTAGCAAGAGCCAAGGCAGAGTTGTGTTAGAGAATGAGGTTAGAGTGAGGCCAGATTTAAGCCAGAGCGGGGCCGGAGTTAAACCAGAGTGGGACCGTAGCGGTAACCGGAGCTTAGCAAGAGCCAAGGCAGAGTTGTGTTAGAGAATGAGGTTAGAGTGAGGCCAGATTTAAGCCAGAGCGGGGCCGGAGTTAAGCCAGAGTGGGACCGGAGCGGTGACCGGAGCTTAGCAAGAGGCAAGGCAGAGTTGTGTTAGAGAATGAGGTTAGAGTGAGGCCAGATTTAAGCCAGAGCGGGGCCGGAGTTAAGCCAGAGTGGGACCGGAGCGGTGACCGGAGCTTAGCAAGAGCCAAGGCAGAGTTGTGTTAGAGAATGAGGTTAGAGTGAGGCCAGATTTAAGCCAGAGCGGGGCCGGAGTTAAGCCAGAGTGGGACCGGAGCGGTGACCGGAGCTTAGCAAGAGCCAAGGCAGAGTTGTGTTAGAGAATGAGGTTACAGTGAGGCCAGATTTAAGCCAGAGCGGGGCCGGAGTTAAGCCAGAGTGGGACCGGAACGGTGACCGGAGCTTAGCAAGAGCCAAGGCAGAGTTGTGTTAGAGAATGAGGTTAGAGTGAGGCCAGATTTAAGCCAGAGCGAAGCCAGAGTGGGACCGGAGCGGTGACGGGAGCTTAGCAAGAGCCAAGGCAGAGTTGTGTTAGAGAATGAGGTTAGAGTGAGGCCAGATTTAAGCCAGAGCGAAGCCAGAGTGGGACCGGAGCGGTGACGGGAGCTTAGCAAGAGCCAAGGCAGAGTTGTGTTAGAGAATGAGGTTAGAGTGAGGCCAGATTTAAGCCAGAGCGGGACCGGAGTTAAACCAGAGTGGGACCGGAGCGGTGACGGGAGCTTAGCAAGAGCCAAGGCAGAGTTGTGTTAGAGAATGAGGTTAGAGTGAGGCCAGATTTAAGCCAGAGCGGGGCCGGAGTTAAGCCAGAGTGGGACCGGAGCGGTGACCGGAGCTTAGCAAGAGCCAAGGCAGAGTTGTGTTAGAGAATGAGGTTAGAGTGAGGCCAGATTTAAGCCAGAGCAGGACCGGAGTTAAACCAGAGTGGGACCGGAGCGGTGACCGGAGCTTAGCAAGAGCCAAGGCAGAGTTGTGTTAGAGAATGAGGTTAGAGTGAGGCCAGATTTAAGCCAGAGCGGGGCCGGAGTTAAGCCAGAGTGGGACCGGAGCGGTTACCGGAGCTTAGCAAGAGCCAAGGCAGAGTTGTGTTAGAGAATGAGGTTAGAGTGAGGCCAGATTTAAGCCAGAGCGGGACCGGAGTTAAGTTAAAAATTTAAGCCAGAGCGAGGTCGGAGCTAAGTTTGAGTGAAGTTAGAGTTAGGCTAGAGTAATGCCGGAGAGAAGCAAGAGGGGAACCAGAGCAAAGCCAGAGTGGGACCGGAGCGGTGACCGGAGCTTAGCAAGAGCCAAGGCAGAGTTGTGTTAGAGAATGAGGTTAGAGTGAGGCCAGATTTAAGCCAGAGCGGGGCCGGAGTTAAGTTAAAAATTTAAGCCAGAGCGAGGTCGGAGCTAAGTTTGAGTGAATTTAGAGTTAGGCTAGAGTAATGCCGGAGAGAAGCAAGAGGGGAACCAGAGCAAAGCCAGAGTGGGACCGGAACGGTGACCGGAGCTTAGCAAGAGCCAAGGCAGAGTTGTGTTAGAGAATGAGGTTAGAGTGAGGCCAGATTTAAGCCAGAGCGGGGCCGGAGTTAAGCCAGAGTGGGACCGGAGTGGTGACCGGAGCTTAGCAAGAGCCAAGGCAGAGTTGTGTTAGAGAATGAGGTTAGAGTGAGGCCAGATTTAAGCCAGAGCGGGGCCGGAGTTAAGCCAGAGTGGGACCGGAGCGGTGACCGGAGCTTAGCAAGAGCCAAGGCAGAGTTGTGTTAGAGAACGAGGTTAGAGTGAGGCCAGATTTAAGCCAGAGCGGGGCCGGAGTTAAGCCAGAGTGGGACCGGAGTTAAGCCAGAGCGGGGCCGGAGTTAAGCCAGAGCGGGGCCGGAGTTAAGCCAGAGCGGGGCCGGAGTTAAGCCAGAGCGGGGCCGGAGTTAAGCCAGAGCGGGGCCGGAGTTAAGCCAGAGTGGGACCGGAGTTAAGCCAGAGTGGGACCGGAGCGGTAACCGGAGCTTAGCAAGAGCCAAGGCAGAGTTGTGTTAGAGAACGAGGTTAGAGTGCGGCCAGATTTAAGCCAGAGCGGGGCCGGAGTTAAGCCAGAGCGGGGCCGGAGTTAAGCCAGAGCGGGGCCGGAGTTAAGCCAGAGCGGGGCCGGAGCGGTAACCGGAGCTTAGCAAGAGCCAAGGCAGAGTTGTGTTAGAGAATGAGGTTAGAGTGAGGCCAGATTTAAGCCAGAGCAGGGCCGGAGTTAAGCCAGAGCGGGGCCGGAATTAAGCCAGAGCGGGGCCGGAGTTAAGCCAGAGTGGGGCCGGAGCGGTAACCGGAGCTTAGCAAGAGCCAAGGCAGAGTTGTGTTAGAGAATGAGGTTAGAGTGAGGCCAGATTTAAGCCAGAGCGGGGCCGGAGTTAAGCCAGAGTGGGACCGGAGCGGTAACCGGAGCTTAGCAAGAGCCAAGGCAGAGTTGTGTTAGAGAACGAGGTTAGAGTGAGGCCAGATTTAAGCCAGAGCGGGGCCGGAGTTAAGCCAGAGTGGGACCGGAGTTAAGCCAGAGCGGGGCCGGAGTTAAGCCAGAGCGGGGCCGGAGTTAAGCCAGAGCGGGGCCGGAGTTAAGCCAAATCGGGGCCGGAGTTAAGCCAGAGCGGGGCCGGAGTTAAGCCAGAGCAGGGCCGGAGTTAAGCCAGAGTGGGACCGGAGTTAAGCCAGAGCGGGGCCGGAGTTAAGCCAGAGTGGGACCGGAGTTAAGCCAGAGTGGGACCGGAGCGGTAACCGGAGCTTAGCAAGAGCCAAGGCAGAGTTGTGTTAGAGAACGAGGTTAGAGTGAGGCCAGATTTAAGCCAGAGCGGGGCCGGAGTTAAGCCAGAGCGGGGCCGGAGTTAAGCCAGAGCGGGGCCGGAGTTAAGCCAGAGTGGGACCGGAGCGGTGACCGGAGCTTAGCAAGAGCCAAGGCAGAGTTGTGTTAGAGAACGAGGTTAGAGTGAGGCCAGATTTAAGCCAGAGCGGGGCCGGAGTGGGACCGGAGCGGTGACCGGAGCTTAGCAAGAGCCAAGGCAGAGTTGTGTTAGAGAACGAGGTTAGAGTGAGGCCAGATTTAAGCCAGAGTGGGACCGGAGTTAAGCCAGAGCGGGGCCGGAGTTAAGCCAGAGTGGGACCGGAGTTAAGCCAGAGTGGGACCGGAGCGGTAACCGGAGCTTAGCAAGAGCCAAGGCAGAGTTGTGTTAGAGCACGAGGTTAGAGTGAGGCCAGATTTAAGCCAGAGCGGGGCCGGAGTTAAGCCAGAGCGGGGCCGGAGTTAAGCCAGAGCGGGGCCGGAGTTAAGCCAGAGCGGGGCCGGAGTTAAGCCAGAGTGGGACCGGAGCGGTGACCGGAGCTTAGCAAGAGCCAAGGCAGAGTTGTGTTAGAGAACGAGGTTAGAGTGAGGCCAGATTTAAGCCAGAGCGGGGCCGGAGTGGGACCGGAGCGGTGACCGGAGCTTAGCAAGAGCCAAGGCAGAGTTGTGTTAGAGAACGAGGTTAGAGTGAGGCCAGATTTAAGCCAGAGCGGGGCCGGAGTGGGACCGGAGCGGTGACCGGAGCTTAGCAAGAGCCAAGGCAGAGTTGTGTTAGAGAATGAGGTTAGAGTGAGGCCAGATTTAAGCCAGAGCGGGGCCGGAGTGGGACCGGAGCGGTGACCGGAGCTTAGCAAGAGCCAAGGCAGAGTTGTGTTAGAGAATGAGGTTAGAGTGAGGCCAGATTTAAGCCAGAGCGGGGCCGGAGTTAAGCCAGAATAGGACCGGAGCGGTGACCGGAGCTTAGCAAGAGCCAAGGCAGAGTTGTGTTAGAGAATGAGGTTAGAGTGAGGCCAGATTTAAGCCAGAGCGGGGCCGGAGTTAAGCCAGAGTGGGACCGGAGCGGCGACCGGAGCTTAGCAAGAGCCAAGGCAGAGTTGTGTTAGAGAATGAGGTTAGAGTGAGGCCAGATTTAAGCCAGAACGGGGCCGGAGTTAAGTTAAAAATTTAAGCCAGAGCGAGGTCGGAGCTAAGTTTGAGTGAAGTTAGAGTTAGGCTAGAGTAATGCCGGAGAGAAGCAAGAGGGGAACCAGAGCAAAGCCAGAGTGGGACCGGAGCGGTAACCGGAGCTTAGCAAGAGCCAAGGCAGAGTTGTGTTAGAGAATGAGGTTAGAGTGAGGCCAGATTTAAGCCAGAGCGGGGCCGGAGTTAAGTTAAAAATTTAAGCCAGAGCGAGGTCGGAGCTAAGTTTGAGTGAATTTAGAGTTAGGCTAGAGTAATGCCGGAGAGAAGCAAGAGGGGAACCAGAGCAAAGCCAGAGTGGGACCGGAACGGTGACCGGAGCTTAGCAAGAGCCAAGGCAGAGTTGTGTTAGAGAATGAGGTTAGAGTGAGGCCAGTTTTAAGCCAGAGCGGGGCCGGAGTTAAGCCAGAGTGGGACCGGAGCGGTGACCGGAGCTTAGCAAGAGTCAAGGCAGAGTTGTGTTAGAGAATGAGGTTAGAGTGAGGCCAGATTTAAGCCAGAGCGGGGCCGGAGTTAAGCCAGAGTGGGACCGGAGCGGTGACCGGAGCTTAGCAAGAGCCAAGGCAGAGTTGTGTTAGAGAATGAGGTTAGAGTGAGGCCAGATTTAAGCCAGAGCGGGGCCGGAGTTAAACCAGAGTGGGACCGGAGCGGTAACCGGAGCTTAGCAAGAGCCAAGGCAGAGTTGTGTTAGAGAATGAGGTTAGAGTGAGGCCAGATTTAAGCCAGAGCGGGGCCGGAGTTAAGCCAGAGTGGGACCGGAGCGGTGACCGGAGCTTAGCAAGAGCCAAGGCAGAGTTGTGTTAGAGAATGAGGTTAGAGTGAGGCCAGATTTAAGCCAGAGCGGGGCCGGAGTTAAGCCAGAGTGGGACCGGAGCGGTGACGGGAGCTTAGCAAGAGCCAAGGCAGAGTTGTGTTAGAGAATGAGGTTAGAGTGAGGCCAGATTTAAGCCAGAGCGGGGCCGGAGTTAAGCCAGAGTGGGACCGGAGCGGTGACCGGAGCTTAGCAAGAGCCAAGGCAGAGTTGTGTTAGAGAATGAGGTTACCGTGAGGCCAGATTTAAGCCAGAGCGGGGCCGGAGTTAAGCCAGAGTGGGACCGGAACGGTGACCGGAGCTTAGCAAGAGCCAAGGCAGAGTTGTGTTAGAGAATGAGGTTAGCGTGAGGCCAGATTTAAGCCAGAGCGAAGCCAGAGTGGGACCGGAGCGGTGACGGGAGCTTAGCAAGAGCCAAGGCAGAGTTGTGTTAGAGAATGAGGTTAGAGTGAGGCCAGATTTAAGCCAGAGCGAAGCCAGAGTGGGACCGGAGCGGTGACGGGAGCTTAGCAAGAGCCAAGGCAGAGTTGTGTTAGAGAATGAGGTTAGAGTGAGGCCAGATTTAAGCCAGAGCGGGGCCGGAGTTAAACCAGAGTGGGACCGGAGCGGTGACGGGAGCTTAGCAAGAGCCAAGGCAGAGTTGTGTTAGAGAATGAGGTTAGAGTGAGGCCAGATTTAAGCCAGAGCGGGGCCGGAGTTAAGCCAGAGTGGGACCGGAGCGGTGACCGGAGCTTAGCAAGAGCCAAGGCAGAGTTGTGTTAGAGAATGAGGTTAGAGTGAGGCCAGATTTAAGCCAGAGCAGGACCGGAGTTAAACCAGAGTGGGACCGGAGCGGTGACCGGAGCTTAGCAAGAGCCAAGGCAGAGTTGTGTTAGAGAATGAGGTTAGAGTGAGGCCAGATTTAAGCCAGAGCGGGGCCGGAGTTAAGCCAGAGTGGGACCGGAGCGGTTACCGGAGCTTAGCAAGAGCCAAGGCAGAGTTGTGTTAGAGAATGAGGTTAGAGTGAGGCCAGATATAAGCCAGAGCGGGACCGGAGTTAAACCAGAGTGGGACCGGAGCGGTGACCGGAGCTTAGCAAAAGCCAAGGCAGAGTTGTGTTAGAGAATGAGGTTAGAGTGAGGCCAGATTTAAGCCAGAGCTGGGCCGCAGTTAAGCCAGAGTGGGACCGGAGCGGTGACCGGAGCTTAGCAAGAGCCAAGGCAGAGTTGTGTTAGAGAACGAGGTTAGAGTGAGGCCAGATTTAAGCCAGAGCGGGGCCGGAGTTAAGCCAGAGTGGGACCGGAGTTAAGCCAGAGCGGGGCGGGAGTTAAGCCAGAGCGGGGCCGGAGTTAAGCCAGAGCGGGGCCGGAGTTAAGCCAGAGCGGGGCCGGAGTTAAGCCAGAGCGGGGCCGGAGTTAAGCCAGAGCGGGGCCGGAGTGAAGCCAGAGTGGGACCGGAGTTAAGCCAGAGTGGGACCGGAGCGGTAACCGGAGCTTAGCAAGAGCCAAGGCAGAGTTGTGTTAGAGAACGAGGTTAGAGTGAGGCCAGATTTAAGCCAGAGCGGGGCCGGAGTTAAGCCAGAGCGGGGCCGGAGTTAAGCCGGAGCGGGGCCGGAGTTAAGCCAGAGCGGGGCCGGAGCGGTAACCGGAGCTTAGCAAGAGCCAAGGCAGAGTTGTGTTAGAGAATGAGGTTAGAGTGAGGCCAGATTTAAGCCAGAGCGGGGCCGGAGTTAAGCCAGAGCGGGGCCGGAGTTAAGCCAGAGCGGGGCCGGAGTTAAGCCAGAGTGGGACCGGAGCGGTAACCGGAGCTTAGCAAGAGCCAAGGCAGAGTTGTGTTAGAGAATGAGGTTAGAGTGAGGCCAGATTTAAGCCAGAGCGGGGCCGGAGTTAAGCCAGAGTGGGACCGGAGCGGTAACCGGAGCTTAGCAAGAGCCAAGGCAGAGTTGTGTTAGAGAACGAGGTTAGAGTGAGGCCAGATTTAAGCCAGAGCGGGGCCGGAGTTAAGCCAGAGTGGGACCGGAGTTAAGCCAGAGCGGGGCCGGACTTAAGCCAGAGCGGGGCCGGAGTTAAGCCATAGCGGGGCCGGAGTTAAGCCAGATCGGGGCCGGAGTTAAGCCAGAGCTGGGCCGGAGTTAAGCCAGAGCAGGGCCGGAGTTAAGCCAGAGTGGGACCGGAGTTAAGCCAGAGCGGGGCCGGAGTTAAGCCAGAGTGGGACCGGAGTTAAGCCAGAGTGGGACCGGAGCGGTAACCGGAGCTTAGCAAGAGCCAAGGCAGAGTTGTGTTAGAGAAAGAGGTTAGAGTGAGGCCAGATTTAAGCCAGAGCGGGGCCGGAGTTAAGCCAGAGTGGGACCGGAGCGGTGACCGGAGCTTAGCAAGAGCCAAGGCAGAGTTGTGTTAGAGAACGAGGTTAGAGTGAGGCCAGATTTAAGCCAGAGCGGGGCCGGAGTTAAGCCAGAGCGGGGCCGGAGTTAAGCCAGAGCGGGGCCGGAGTTAAGCCAGAGTGGGACCGGAGCGGTGACCGGAGCTTAGCAAGAGCCAAGGCAGAGTTGTGTTAGAGAATGAGGTTAGAGTGAGGCCAGATTTAAGCCAGAGCGGGACCGGAGTTAAGTTAAAAATTTAAGCCAGAGCGAGGTCGGAGCTAAGTTTGAGTGAAGTTAGAGTTAGGCTAGAGTAATGCCGGAGAGAAGCAAGAGGGGAACCAGAGCAAAGCCAGAGTGGGACCGGAGCGGTGACCGGAGCTTAGCAAGAGCCAAGGCAGAGTTGTGTTAGAGAATGAGGTTAGAGTGAGGCCAGATTTAAGCCAGAGCGGGGCCGGAGTTAAGTTAAAAATTTAAGCCAGAGCGAGGTCGGAGCTAAGTTTGAGTGAATTTAGAGTTAGGCTAGAGTAATGCCGGAGAGAAGCAAGAGGGGAACCAGAGCAAAGCCAGAGTGGGACCGGAACGGTGACCGGAGCTTAGCAAGAGCCAAGGCAGAGTTGTGTTAGAGAATGAGGTTAGAGTGAGGCCAGATTTAAGCCAGAGCGGGGCCGGAGTTAAGCCAGAGTGGGACCGGAGTGGTGACCGGAGCTTAGCAAGAGCCAAGGCAGAGTTGTGTTAGAGAATGAGGTTAGAGTGAGGCCAGATTTAAGCCAGAGCGGGGCCGGAGTTAAGCCAGAGTGGGACCGGAGCGGTGACCGGAGCTTAGCAAGAGCCAAGGCAGAGTTGTGTTAGAGAACGAGGTTAGAGTGAGGCCAGATTTAAGCCAGAGCGGGGCCGGAGTTAAGCCAGAGTGGGACCGGAGTTAAGCCAGAGCGGGGCCGGAGTTAAGCCAGAGCGGGGCCGGAGTTAAGCCAGAGCGGGGCCGGAGTTAAGCCAGAGCGGGGCCGGAGTTAAGCCAGAGCGGGGCCGGAGTTAAGCCAGAGTGGGACCGGAGTTAAGCCAGAGTGGGACCGGAGCGGTAACCGGAGCTTAGCAAGAGCCAAGGCAGAGTTGTGTTAGAGAACGAGGTTAGAGTGAGGCCAGATTTAAGCCAGAGCGGGGCCGGAGTTAAGCCAGAGCGGGGCCGGAGTTAAGCCAGAGCGGGGCCGGAGTTAAGCCAGAGCGGGGCCGGAGCGGTAACCGGAGCTTAGCAAGAGCCAAGGCAGAGTTGTGTTAGAGAATGAGGTTAGAGTGAGGCCAGATTTAAGCCAGAGCAGGGCCGGAGTTAAGCCAGAGCGGGGCCGGAATTAAGCCAGAGCGGGGCCGGAGTTAAGCCAGAGTGGGGCCGGAGCGGTAACCGGAGCTTAGCAAGAGCCAAGGCAGAGTTGTGTTAGAGAATGAGGTTAGAGTGAGGCCAGATTTAAGCCAGAGCGGGGCCGGAGTTAAGCCAGAGTGGGACCGGAGCGGTAACCGGAGCTTAGCAAGAGCCAAGGCAGAGTTGTGTTAGAGAACGAGGTTAGAGTGAGGCCAGATTTAAGCCAGAGCGGGGCCGGAGTTAAGCCAGAGTGGGACCGGAGTTAAGCCAGAGCGGGGCCGGAGTTAAGCCAGAGCGGGGCCGGAGTTAAGCCAGAGCGGGGCCGGAGTTAAGCCAAATCGGGGCCGGAGTTAAGCCAGAGCGGGGCCGGAGTTAAGCCAGAGCAGGGCCGGAGTTAAGCCAGAGTGGGACCGGAGTTAAGCCAGAGCGGGGCCGGAGTTAAGCCAGAGTGGGACCGGAGTTAAGCCAGAGTGGGACCGGAGCGGTAACCGGATCTTAGCAAGAGCCAAGGCAGAGTTGTGTTAGAGAACGAGGTTAGAGTGAGGCCAGATTTAAGCCAGAGCGGGGCCGGAGTTAAGCCAGAGCGGGGCCGGAGTTAAGCCAGAGCGGGGCCGGAGTTAAGCCAGAGTGGGACCGGAGCGGTGACCGGAGCTTAGC
Organism: Mantis religiosa; assembly: GCA_030765055.1. Lineage (NCBI taxonomy): Eukaryota > Metazoa > Arthropoda > Insecta > Mantodea > Mantidae > Mantis > Mantis religiosa. The sequence continues at coordinate 1,751,289 of CM060956.1, forward strand.
AAGAGCCAAGGCAGAGTTGTGTTAGAGAACGAGGTTAGAGTGAGGCCAGATTTAAGCCAGAGCGGGGCCGGAGTGGGACCGGAGCGGTGACCGGAGCTTAGCAAGAGCCAAGGCAGAGTTGTGTTAGAGAACGAGGTTAGAGTGAGGCCAGATTTAAGCCAGAGTGGGACCGGAGTTAAGCCAGAGCGGGGCCGGAGTTAAGCCAGAGTGGGACCGGAGTTAAGCCAGAGTGGGACCGGAGCGGTAACCGGAGCTTAGCAAGAGCCAAGGCAGAGTTGTGTTAGAGCACGAGGTTAGAGTGAGGCCAGATTTAAGCCAGAGCGGGGCCGGAGTTAAGCCAGAGCGGGGCCGGAGTTAAGCCAGAGCGGGGCCGGAGTTAAGCCAGAGCGGGGCCGGAGTTAAGCCAGAGTGGGACCGGAGCGGTGACCGGAGCTTAGCAAGAGCCAAGGCAGAGTTGTGTTAGAGAACGAGGTTAGAGTGAGGCCAGATTTAAGCCAGAGCGGGGCCGGAGTGGGACCGGAGCGGTGACCGGAGCTTAGCAAGAGCCAAGGCAGAGTTGTGTTAGAGAACGAGGTTAGAGTGAGGCCAGATTTAAGCCAGAGCGGGGCCGGAGTGGGACCGGAGCGGTGACCGGAGCTTAGCAAGAGCCAAGGCAGAGTTGTGTTAGAGAATGAGGTTAGAGTGAGGCCAGATTTAAGCCAGAGCGGGGCCGGAGTGGGACCGGAGCGGTGACCGGAGCTTAGCAAGAGCCAAGGCAGAGTTGTGTTAGAGAATGAGGTTAGAGTGAGGCCAGATTTAAGCCAGAGCGGGGCCGGAGTTAAGCCAGAATAGGACCGGAGCGGTGACCGGAGCTTAGCAAGAGCCAAGGCAGAGTTGTGTTAGAGAATGAGGTTAGAGTGAGGCCAGATTTAAGCCAGAGCGGGGCCGGAGTTAAGCCAGAGTGGGACCGGAGCGGCGACCGGAGCTTAGCAAGAGCCAAGGCAGAGTTGTGTTAGAGAATGAGGTTAGAGTGAGGCCAGATTTAAGCCAGAACGGGGCCGGAGTTAAGTTAAAAATTTAAGCCAGAGCGAGGTCGGAGCTAAGTTTGAGTGAAGTTAGAGTTAGGCTAGAGTAATGCCGGAGAGAAGCAAGAGGGGAACCAGAGCAAAGCCAGAGTGGGACCGGAGCGGTAACCGGAGCTTAGCAAGAGCCAAGGCAGAGTTGTGTTAGAGAATGAGGTTAGAGTGAGGCCAGATTTAAGCCAGAGCGGGGCCGGAGTTAAGTTAAAAATTTAAGCCAGAGCGAGGTCGGAGCTAAGTTTGAGTGAATTTAGAGTTAGGCTAGAGTAATGCCGGAGAGAAGCAAGAGGGGAACCAGAGCAAAGCCAGAGTGGGACCGGAACGGTGACCGGAGCTTAGCAAGAGCCAAGGCAGAGTTGTGTTAGAGAATGAGGTTAGAGTGAGGCCAGTTTTAAGCCAGAGCGGGGCCGGAGTTAAGCCAGAGTGGGACCGGAGCGGTGACCGGAGCTTAGCAAGAGTCAAGGCAGAGTTGTGTTAGAGAATGAGGTTAGAGTGAGGCCAGATTTAAGCCAGAGCGGGGCCGGAGTTAAGCCAGAGTGGGACCGGAGCGGTGACCGGAGCTTAGCAAGAGCCAAGGCAGAGTTGTGTTAGAGAATGAGGTTAGAGTGAGGCCAGATTTAAGCCAGAGCGGGGCCGGAGTTAAACCAGAGTGGGACCGGAGCGGTAACCGGAGCTTAGCAAGAGCCAAGGCAGAGTTGTGTTAGAGAATGAGGTTAGAGTGAGGCCAGATTTAAGCCAGAGCGGGGCCGGAGTTAAGCCAGAGTGGGACCGGAGCGGTGACCGGAGCTTAGCAAGAGCCAAGGCAGAGTTGTGTTAGAGAATGAGGTTAGAGTGAGGCCAGATTTAAGCCAGAGCGGGGCCGGAGTTAAGCCAGAGTGGGACCGGAGCGGTGACGGGAGCTTAGCAAGAGCCAAGGCAGAGTTGTGTTAGAGAATGAGGTTAGAGTGAGGCCAGATTTAAGCCAGAGCGGGGCCGGAGTTAAGCCAGAGTGGGACCGGAGCGGTGACCGGAGCTTAGCAAGAGCCAAGGCAGAGTTGTGTTAGAGAATGAGGTTACCTTGAGGCCAGATTTAAGCCAGAGCGGGGCCGGAGTTAAGCCAGAGTGGGACCGGAACGGTGACCGGAGCTTAGCAAGAGCCAAGGCAGAGTTGTGTATGAGAATGAGGTTAGCGTGAGGCCAGATTTAAGCCAGAGCGAAGCCAGAGTGGGACCGGAGCGGTGACGGGAGCTTAGCAAGAGCCAAGGCAGAGTTGTGTTAGAGAATGAGGTTAGAGTGAGGCCAGATTTAAGCCAGAGCGAAGCCAGAGTGGGACCGGAGCGGTGACGGGAGCTTAGCAAGAGCCAAGGCAGAGTTGTGTTAGAGAATGAGGTTAGAGTGAGGCCAGATTTAAGCCAGAGCGGGGCCGGAGTTAAACCAGAGTGGGACCGGAGCGGTGACGGGAGCTTAGCAAGAGCCAAGGCAGAGTTGTGTTAGAGAATGAGGTTAGAGTGAGGCCAGATTTAAGCCAGAGCGGGGCCGGAGTTAAGCCAGAGTGGGACCGGAGCGGTGACCGGAGCTTAGCAAGAGCCAAGGCAGAGTTGTGTTAGAGAATGAGGTTAGAGTGAGGCCAGATTTAAGCCAGAGCAGGACCGGAGTTAAACCAGAGTGGGACCGGAGCGGTGACCGGAGCTTAGCAAGAGCCAAGGCAGAGTTGTGTTAGAGAATGAGGTTAGAGTGAGGCCAGATTTAAGCCAGAGCGGGGCCGGAGTTAAGCCAGAGTGGGACCGGAGCGGTTACCGGAGCTTAGCAAGAGCCAAGGCAGAGTTGTGTTAGAGAATGAGGTTAGAGTGAGGCCAGATATAAGCCAGAGCGGGACCGGAGTTAAACCAGAGTGGGACCGGAGCGGTGACCGGAGCTTAGCAAAAGCCAAGGCAGAGTTGTGTTAGAGAATGAGGTTAGAGTGAGGCCAGATTTAAGCCAGAGCTGGGCCGCAGTTAAGCCAGAGTGGGACCGGAGCGGTGACCGGAGCTTAGCAAGAGCCAAGGCAGAGTTGTGTTAGAGAACGAGGTTAGAGTGAGGCCAGATTTAAGCCAGAGCGGGGCCGGAGTTAAGCCAGAGTGGGACCGGAGTTAAGCCAGAGCGGGGCCGGAGTTAAGCCAGAGCGGGGCCGGAGTTAAGCCAGAGCGGGGCCGGAGTTAAGCCAGAGCGGGGCCGGAGTTAAGCCAGAGCGGGGCCGGAGTTAAGCCAGAGCGGGGCCGGAGTGAAGCCAGAGTGGGACCGGAGTTAAGCCAGAGTGGGACCGGAGCGGTAACCGGAGCTTAGCAAGAGCCAAGGCAGAGTTGTGTTAGAGAACGAGGTTAGAGTGAGGCCAGATTTAAGCCAGAGCGGGGCCGGAGTTAAGCCAGAGCGGGGCCGGAGTTAAGCCGGAGCGGGGCCGGAGTTAAGCCAGAGCGGGGCCGGAGCGGTAACCGGAGCTTAGCAAGAGCCAAGGCAGAGTTGTGTTAGAGAATGAGGTTAGAGTGAGGCCAGATTTAAGCCAGAGCGGGGCCGGAGTTAAGCCAGAGCGGGGCCGGAGTTAAGCCAGAGCGGGGCCGGAGTTAAGCCAGAGTGGGACCGGAGCGGTAACCGGAGCTTAGCAAGAGCCAAGGCAGAGTTGTGTTAGAGAATGAGGTTAGAGTGAGGCCAGATTTAAGCCAGAGCGGGGCCGGAGTTAAGCCAGAGTGGGACCGGAGCGGTAACCGGAGCTTAGCAAGAGCCAAGGCAGAGTTGTGTTAGAGAACGAGGTTAGAGTGAGGCCAGATTTAAGCCAGAGCGGGGCCGGAGTTAAGCCAGAGTGGGACCGGAGTTAAGCCAGAGCGGGGCCGGACTTAAGCCAGAGCGGGGCCGGAGTTAAGCCATAGCGGGGCCGGAGTTAAGCCAGATCGGGGCCGGAGTTAAGCCAGAGCTGGGCCGGAGTTAAGCCAGAGCAGGGCCGGAGTTAAGCCAGAGTGGGACCGGAGTTAAGCCAGAGCGGGGCCGGAGTTAAGCCAGAGTGGGACCGGAGTTAAGCCAGAGTGGGACCGGAGCGGTAACCGGAGCTTAGCAAGAGCCAAGGCAGAGTTGTGTTAGAGAAAGAGGTTAGAGTGAGGCCAGATTTAAGCCAGAGCGGGGCCGGAGTTAAGCCAGAGTGGGACCGGAGCGGTGACCGGAGCTTAGCAAGAGCCAAGGCAGAGTTGTGTTAGAGAACGAGGTTAGAGTGAGGCCAGATTTAAGCCAGAGCGGGGCCGGAGTTAAGCCAGAGCGGGGCCGGAGTTAAGCCAGAGCGGGGCCGGAGTTAAGCCAGAGTGGGACCGGAGCGGTGACCGGAGCTTAGCAAGAGCCAAGGCAGAGTTGTGTTAGAGAACGAGGTTAGAGTGAGGCCAGATTTAAGCCAGAGCGGGGCCGGAGTGGGACCGGAGCGGTGACCGGAGCTTAGCAAGAGTCAAGGCAGAGTTGTGTTAGAGAACGAGGTTAGAGTGAGGCCAGATTTAAGCCAGAGCGGGGCCGGAGTGGGACCGGAGCGGTGACCGGAGCTTAGCAAGAGCCAAGGCAGAGTTGTGTTAGAGAATGAGGTTAGAGTGAGGCCAGATTTAAGCCAGAGCGGGGCCGGAGTTAAGCCAGAATGGGACCGGAGCGGTGACCGGAGCTTAGCAAGAGCCAAGGCAGAGTTGTGTTAGAGAATGAGGTTAGAGTGAGGCCAGATTTAAGCCAGAGCGGGGCCGGAGTTAAGTTAAAAATTTAAGCCAGAGCGAGGTCGGAGCTAAGTTTGAGTGAAGTTAGAGTTAGGCTAGAGTAATGCCGGAGAGAAGTAAGAGCGGAACCAGAGCAAAGCCAGAGTGGGACCGGAACGGTGACCGGAGCTTAGCAAGAGCCAAGGCAGAGTTGTGTTAGAGAATGAGGTTAGAGTGAGGCCAGATTTAAGCCAGAGCGGGGCCGGAGTTAAGCCAGAATAGGACCGGAGCGGTGACCGGAGCTTAGCAAGAGCCAAGGCAGAGTTGTGTTAGAGAATGAGGTTAGAGTGAGGCCAGATTTAAGCCAGAGCGGGGCCGGAGTTAAGCCAGAGTGGGACCGGAGCGGCGACCGGAGCTTAGCAAGAGCCAAGGCAGAGTTGTGTTAGAGAATGAGGTTAGAGTGAGGCCAGATTTAAGCCAGAGCGGGGCCGGAGTTAAGTTAAAAATTTAAGCCAGAGCGAGGTCGGAGCTAAGTTTGAGTGAAGTTAGAGTTAGGCTAGAGTAATGCCGGAGAGAAGCAAGAGGGGAACCAGAGCAAAGCCAGAGTGGGTCCGGAGCGGTGACCGGAGCTTAGCAAGAGCCAAGGCAGAGTTGTGTTAGAGAATGAGGTTAGAGTGAGGCCAGATTTAAGCCAGAGCGGGGCCGGAGTTAAGCCAGAGTGGGACCGGAGCGGTGACCGGAGCTTAGCAAGAGCCAAGGCAGAGTTGTGTTAGAGAATGAGGTTAGAGTGAGGCCAGATTTAAGCCAGAGCGGGGCCGGAGTTAAGCCAGAGTGGGACCGGAGCGGTGACCGGAGCTTAGCAAGAGCCAAGGCAGAGTTGTGTTAGAGAATGAGGTTAGAGTGAGGCCAGATTTAAGCCAGAGCGGGGCCGGAGTTAAACCAGAGTGGGACCGGAGCGGTAACAGGAGCTTAGCAAGAGCCAAGGCAGAGTTGTGTTAGAGAATGAGGTTAGAGTGAGGCCAGATTTAAGCCAGAGCGGGGCCGGAGTTAAGCCAGAGTGGGACCGGAGCGGTGACCGGAGCTTAGCAAGAGCCAAGGCAGAGTTGTGTTAGAGAATGAGGTTAGAGTGAGGCCAGATTTAAGCCAGAGCGGGGCCGGAATTAAGCCAGAGTGGGACCGGAGCGGTGACCGGAGCTTAGCAAGAGCCAAGGCAGAGTTGTGTTAGAGAATGAGGTTAGAGTGAGGCCAGATTTAAGCCAGAGCGGGGCCGGAGTTAAGCCAGAGTGGGACCGGAGCGGTGACCGGAGCTTAGCAAGAGCCAAGGCAGAGTTGTGTTAGAGAATGAGGTTACAGTGAGGCCAGATTTAAGCCAGAGCGGGGCCGGAGTTAAGCCAGAGTGGGACCGGAACGGTGACCGGAGCTTAGCAAGAGCCAAGGCAGAGTTGTGTTAGAGAATGAGGTTAGAGTGAGGCCAGATTTAAGCCAGAGCGAAGCCAGAGTGGGACCGGAGCGGTGACGGGAGCTTAGCAAGAGCCAAGGCAGAGTTGTGTTAGAGAATGAGGTTAGAGTGAGGCCAGATTTAAGCCAGAGCGAAGCCAGAGTGGGACCGGAGCGGTGACGGGAGCTTAGCAAGAGCCAAGGCAGAGTTGTGTTAGAGAATGAGGTTAGAGTGAGGCCAGATTTAAGCCAGAGCGGGACCGGAGTTAAACCAGAGTGGGACCCGGAGCGGTGACGGGAGGTTAGCAAGAGCCAAGGCAGAGTTGTGTTAGAGAATGAGGTTAGAGTGAGGCCAGATTTAAGCCAGAGCGAGGCCGGAGTTAAGCCAGAGTGGGACCGGAGCGGTGACCGGAGCTTAGCAAGAGCCAAGGCAGAGTTGTGTTAGAGAATGAGGTTAGAGTGAGGCCAGATTTAAGCCAGAGCAGGACCGGAGTTAAACCAGAGTGGGACCGGAGCGGTTACCGGAGCTTAGCAAGAGCCAAGGCAGAGTTGTGTTAGAGAATGAGGTTAGAGTGAGGCCAGATTTAAGCCAGAGCGGGGCCGGAGTTAAGCCAGAGTGGGACCGGAGCGGTGACCGGAGCTTAGCAAGAGCCAAGGCAGAGTTCTGTTAGAGAATGAGGTTAGAGTGAGGCCAGATTTAAGCCAGAGCGGGGCCGGAGGAAAGCCAGAGTGGGACCGGAGCGGTGACCGGAGCTTAGCAAGAGCCAAGGCAGAGTTGTGTTAGAGAATGAGGTTAGAGTGAGGCCAGATTTAAGCCAGAGCGGGGCCGGAGTTAAACCAGAGTGGGACCGGAGCGGTGACCGGAGCTTATCAAGAGGCAAGGCAGAGTTGTGTTAGAGAATGAGGTTAGAGTGAGGCCAGATTTAAGCCAGAGCGGGGCCGGAGTTAAGCCAGAGTGGGACCGGAGCGGTGAATGGAGCTTAGCAAGAGCCAAGGCAGAGTTGTGTTAGAGAATGAGGTTAGAGTGAGGCCAGATTTAAGCCAGAGCGAGGCCGGAGTTAAGCCAGAGTGGGACCGGAGCGGTGACCGGAGCTTAGCAAGAGCCAAGGCAGAGTTGTGTTAGAGAATGAGGTTACAGTGAGGCCAGATTTAGGCCAGAGCGGGGCCAGAGTTAAGCCAGAGTGGGACCGGAGCGGTGACCGGAGCTTAGCAAGAGGCAAGGCAGAGTTGTGTTAGAGAATGAGGTTACAGTGAGGCCAGATTTAAGCCAGAGCGGGGCCGGAGTTAAGCCAGAGTGGGACCGGAGCGGTGACCGGAGCTTAGCAAGAGCCAAGGCAGAGTTGTGTTAGAGAATGAGGTTACAGTGAGGCCAGATTTAAGCCAGAGCGGGGCTGGAGTTAAGCCAGAGTGGGACCGGAGCGGTGACCGGAGCTTAGCAAGAGCCAAGGCAGAGTTGTGTTAGAGAATGAGGTTAGAGTGAGGCCAGATTTAAGCCAGAGCGGGGCCGGAGTTAAGTTAAAAATTTAAGCCAGAGCGAGGTCGGAGCTAAGTCTGAGTGAATTTAGAGTTAGGCTAGAGTAATGCCGGAGAGAAGCAAGAGGGGAACCAGAGCAAAGCCAGAGTGGGACCGGAGCGGTGACCGGAGCTTAGCAAGAGCCAAGGCAGAGTTGTGTTAGAGAATGAGGTTAGAGTGAGGCCAGATTTAAGCCAGAGCGGGGCCGGAGTTAAGCCAGAGTGGGACCGGAGCGGTGACCGGAGCTTAGCAAGAGCCAAGGCAGAGTTGTGTTAGAGAATGAGGTTAGAGTGAGGCCAGATTTAAGCCAGAGCGGGGCCGGAGTTAAACCAGAGTGGGACCGGAGCGGTAACCGGAGCTTAGCAAGAGCCAAGGCAGAGTTGTGTTAGAGAATGAGGTTAGAGTGAGGCCAGATTTAAGCCAGAGCGGGGCCGGAGTTAAGCCAGAGTGGGACCGGAGCGGTGACCGGAGCTTAGCAAGAGGCAAGGCAGAGTTGTGTTAGAGAATGAGGTTAGAGTGAGGCCAGATTTAAGCCAGAGCGGGGCCGGAGTTAAGTTAAAAATTTAAGCCAGAGTGAGGTCGGAGCCAAGTTTGAGTGAAGTTAGAGTTAGGCTAGAGTAATGCCGGAGAGAAGTAAGAGCGGAACCAGAGCAAAGCCAGAGTGGGACCGGAACGGTGACCGGAGCTTAGCAAGAGCCAAGGCAGAGTTGTGTTAGAGAATGAGGTTAGAGTGAGGCCAGATTTAAGCCAGAGCGGGGCCGGAGTTAAGCCAGAATAGGACCGGAGCGGTGACCGGAGCTTAGCAAGAGCCAAGGCAGAGTTGTGTTAGAGAATGAGGTTAGAGTGAGGCCAGATTTAAGCCAGAGCGGGGCCGGAGTTAAGCCAGAGTGGGACCGGAGCGGCGACCGGAGCTTAGCAAGAGCCAAGGCAGAGTTGTGTTAGAGAATGAGGTTAGAGTGAGGCCAGATTTAAGCCAGAACGGGGCCGGAGTTAAGTTAAAAATTTAAGCCAGAGCGAGGTTGGAGCTAAGTTTGAGTGAAGTTAGAGTTAGGCTAGAGTAATGCCGGAGAGAAGCAAGAGGGGAACCAGAGCAAAGCCAGAGTGGGACCGGAGCGGTGACCGGAGCTTAGCAAGAGCCAAGGCAGAGTTGTGTTAGAGAATGAGGTTAGAGTGAGGCCAGATTTAAGCCAGAGCGGGGCCGGAGTTAAGTTAAAAATTTAAGCCAGAGCGAGGTCGGAGCTAAGTTTGAGTGAATTTAGAGTTAGGCTAGAGTAATGCCGGAGAGAAGCAAGAGGGGAACCAGAGCAAAGCCAGAGTGGGACCGGAACGGTGACCGGAGCTTAGCAAGAGCCAAGGCAGAGTTGTGTTAGAGAATGAGGTTAGAGTGAGGCCAGTTTTAAGCCAGAGCGGGGCCGGAGTTAAGCCAGAGTGGGACCGGAGCGGTGACCGGAGCTTAGCAAGAGTCAAGGCAGAGTTGTGTTAGAGAATGAGGTTAGAGTGAGGCCAGATTTAAGCCAGAGCGGGGCCGGAGTTAAGCCAGAGTGGGACCGGAGCGGTGACCGGAGCTTAGCAAGAGCCAAGGCAGAGTTGTGTTAGAGAATGAGGTTAGAGTGAGGCCAGATTTAAGCCAGAGCGGGGCCGGAGTTAAACCAGAGTGGGACCGGAGCGGTAACCGGAGCTTAGCAAGAGCCAAGGCAGAGTTGTGTTAGAGAATGAGGTTAGAGTGAGGCCAGATTTAAGCCAGAGCGGGGCCGGAGTTAAGCCAGAGTGGGACCGGAGCGGTGACCGGAGCTTAGCAAGAGCCAAGGCAGAGTTGTGTTAGAGAATGAGGTTAGAGTGAGGCCAGATTTAAGCCAGAGTGGGGCCGGAGTTAAGCCAGAGTGGGACCGGAGCGGTGACGGGAGCTTAGCAAGAGCCAAGGCAGAGTTGTGTTAGAGAATGAGGTTAGAGTGAGGCCAGATTTAAGCCAGAGCGGGGCCGGAGTTAAGCCAGAGTGGGACCGGAGCGGTGACCGGAGCTTAGCAAGAGCCAAGGCAGAGTTGTGTTAGAGAATGAGGTTACAGTGAGGCCAGATTTAAGCCAGAGCGGGGCCGGAGTTAAGCCAGAGTGGGACCGGAACGGTGACCGGAGCTTAGCAAGAGCCAAGGCAGAGTTGTGTTAGAGAATGAGGTTAGAGTGAGGCCAGATTTAAGCCAGAGCGAAGCCAGAGTGGGACCGGAGCGGTGACGGGAGCTTAGCAAGAGCCAAGGCAGCGTTGTGTTAGAGAATGAGGTTAGAGTGAGGCCAGATTTAAGCCAGAGCGAAGCCAGAGTGGGACCGGAGCGGTGACGGGAGCTTAGCAAGAGCCAAGGCAGAGTTGTGTTAGAGAATGAGGTTAGAGTGAGGCCAGATTTAAGCCAGAGCGGGGCCGGAGTTAAACCAGAGTGGGACCGGAGCGGTGACGGGAGCTTAGCAAGAGCCAAGGCAGAGTTGTGTTAGAGAATGAGGTTAGAGTGAGGCCAGATTTAAGCCAGAGCGGGGCCGGAGTTAAGCCAGAGTGGGACCGGAGCGGTGACCGGAGCTTAGCAAGAGCCAAGGCAGAGTTGTGTTAGAGAATGAGGTTAGAGTGAGGCCAGATTTAAGCCAGAGCAGGACCGGAGTTAAACCAGAGTGGGACCGGAGCGGTGACCGGAGCTTAGCAAGAGCCAAGGCAGAGTTGTGTTAGAGAATGAGGTTAGAGTGAGGCCAGATTTAAGCCAGAGCGGGGCCGGAGTTAAGCCATAGTGGGACCGGAGCGGTTACCGGAGCTTAGCAAGAGCCAAGGCAGAGTTGTGTTAGAGAATGAGGTTAGAGTGAGGCCAGATATAAGCCAGAGCGGGACCGGAGTTAAACCAGAGTGGGACCGGAGCGGTGACCGGAGCTTAGCAAAAGCCAAGGCAGAGTTGTGTTAGAGAATGAGGTTAGAGTGAGGCCAGATTTAAGCCAGAGCTGGGCCGCAGTTAAGCCAGAGTGGGACCGGAGCGGTGACCGGAGCTTAGCAAGAGCCAAGGCAGAGTTGTGTTAGAGAACGAGGTTAGAGTGAGGCCAGATTTAAGCCAGAGCGGGGCCGGAGTTAAGCCAGAGTGGGACCGGAGTTAAGCCAGAGCGGGGCCGGAGTTAAGCCAGAGCGGGGCCGGAGTTAAGCCAGAGCGGGGCCGGAGTTAAGCCAGAGTGGGCCCGGAGTTAAGCCAGAGCGGGGCCGGAGTTAAGCCAGAGCGGGGCCGGAGTGAAGCCAGAGTGGGACCGGAGTTAAGCCAGAGTGGGACCGGAGCGGTAACCGGAGCTTAGCAAGAGCCAAGGCAGAGTTGTGTTAGAGAACGAGGTTAGAGTGAGGCCAGATTTAAGCCAGAGCGGGGCCGGAGTTAAGCCAGAGTGGGACCGGAGTTAAGCCAGAGCGGGGCCGGACTTAAGCCAGAGCGGGGCCGGAGTTAAGCCAGAGCGGGGCCGGAGTTAAGCCAGATCGGGGCCGGAGTTAAGCCAGAGCTGGGCCGGAGTTAAGCCAGAGCAGGGCCGGAGTTAAGCCAGAGTGGGACCGGAGTTAAGCCAGAGCGGGGCCGGAGTTAAGCCAGAGTGGGACCGGAGTTAAGCCAGAGTGGGACCGGAGCGGTAACCGGAGCTTAGCAAGAGCCAAGGCAGAGTTGTGTTAGAGAAAGAGGTTAGAGTGAGGCCAGATTTAAGCCAGAGCGGGGCCGGAGTTAAGCCAGAGTGGGACCGGAGCGGTGACCGGAGCTTAGCAAGAGCCAAGGCAGAGTTGTGTTAGAGAACGAGGTTAGAGTGAGGCCAGATTTAAGCCAGAGCGGGGCCGGAGTTAAGCCAGAGCGGGGCCGGAGTTAAGCCAGAGCGGGGCCGGAGTTAAGCCAGAGTGGGACCGGAGCGGTGACCGGAGCTTAGCAAGAGCCAAGGCAGAGTTGTGTTAGAGAACGAGGTTAGAGTGAGGCCAGATTTAAGCCAGAGCGGGGCCGGAGTGGGACCGGAGCGGTGACCGGAGCTTAGCAAGAGTCAAGGCAGAGTTGTGTTAGAGAACGAGGTTAGAGTGAGGCCAGATTTAAGCCAGAGCGGGGCCGGAGTGGGACCGGAGCGGTGACCGGAGCTTAGCAAGAGCCAAGGCAGAGTTGTGTTAGAGAATGAGGTTAGAGTGAGGCCAGATTTAAGCCAGAGCGGGGCCGGAGTTAAGCCAGAGTGGGACCGGAGCGGTGACCGGAGCTTAGCAAGAGCCAAGGCAGAGTTGTGTTAGAGAATGAGGTTAGAGTGAGGCCAGATTTAAGCCAGAGCGGGGCCGGAGTTAAGTTAAAAATTTAAGCCAGAGCGAGGTCGGAGCTAAGTTTGAGTGAAGTTAGAGTTAGGCTAGAGTAATGCCGGAGAGAAGTCAGAGCGGAACCAGAGCAAAGCCAGAGTGGGACCGGAACGGTGACCGGAGCTTAGCAAGAGCCAAGGCAGAGTTGTGTTAGAGAATGAGGTTAGAGTGAGGCCAGATTTAAGCCAGAGCGGGGCCGGAGTTAAGCCAGAATAGGACCGGAGCGGTGACCGGAGCTTAGCAAGAGCCAAGGCAGAGTTGTGTTAGAGAATGAGGTTAGAGTGAGGCCAGATTTAAGCCAGAGCGGGGCCGGAGTTAAGCCAGAGTGGGACCGGAGCGGCGACCGGAGCTTAGCAAGAGCCAAGGCAGAGTTGTGTTAGAGAATGAGGTTAGAGTGAGGCCAGATTTAAGCCAGAGCGGGGCCGGAGTTAAGTTAAAAATTTAAGCCAGAGCGAGGTCGGAGCTAAGTTTGAGTGAAGTTAGAGTTAGGCTAGAGTAATGCCGGAGAGAAGCAAGAGGGGAACCAGAGCAAAGCCAGAGTGGGTCCGGAGCGGTGACCGGAGCTTAGCAAGAGCCAAGGCAGAGTTGTGTTAGAGAATGAGGTTAGAGTGAGGCCAGATTTAAGCCAGAGCGGGGCCGGAGTTAAGTTAAAAATTTAAGCCAGAGCGAGGTCGGAGCTAAGTTTGAGTGAATTTAGAGTTAGGCTAGAGTAATGCCGGAGAGAAGCAAGAGGGGAACCAGAGCAAAGCCAGAGTGGGACCGGAACGGTGACCGGAGCTTAGCAAGAGCCAAGGCAGAGTTGTGTTAGAGAATGAGGTTAGAGTGAGGCCAGATTTAAGCCAGAGCGGGGCCGGAGTTAAGCCAGAGTGGGACCGGAGCGGTGACCGGAGCTTAGCAAGAGCCAAGGCAGAGTTGTGTTAGAGAATGAGGTTAGAGTGAGGCCAGATTTAAGCCAGAGCGGGGCCGGAGTTAAGCCAGAGTGGGACCGGAGCGGTGACCGGAGCTTAGCAAGAGCCAAGGCAGAGTTGTGTTAGAGAATGAGGTTAGAGTGAGGCCAGATTTAAGCCAGAGCGGGGCCGGAGTTAAACCAGAGTGGGACCGGAGCGGTAACAGGAGCTTAGCAAGAGCCAAGGCAGAGTTGTGTTAGAGAATGAGGTTAGAGTGAGGCCAGATTTAAGCCAGAGCGGGGCCGGAGTTAAGCCAGAGTGGGACCGGAGCGGTGACCGGAGCTTAGCAAGAGCCAAGGCAGAGTTGTGTTAGAGAATGAGGTTAGAGTGAGGCCAGATTTAAGCCAGAGCGGGGCCGGAATTAAGCCAGAGTGGGACCGGAGCGGTGACCGGAGCTTAGCAAGAGCCAAGGCAGAGTTGTGTTAGAGAATGAGGTTAGAGTGAGGCCAGATTTAAGCCAGAGCGGGGCCGGAGTTAAGCCAGAGTGGGACCGGAGCGGTGACCGGAGCTTAGCAAGAGCCAAGGCAGAGTTGTGTTAGAGAATGAGGTTACAGTGAGGCCAGATTTAAGCCAGAGCGGGGCCGGAGTTAAGCCAGAGTGGGACCGGAACGGTGACCGGAGCTTAGCAAGAGCCAAGGCAGAGTTGTGTTAGAGAATGAGGTTAGAGTGAGGCCAGATTTAAGCCAGAGCGAAGCCAGAGTGGGACCGGAGCGGTGACGGGAGCTTAGCAAGAGCCAAGGCAGAGTTGTGTTAGAGAATGAGGTTAGAGTGAGGCCAGATTTAAGCCAGAGCGAAGCCAGAGTGGGACCGGAGCGGTGACGGGAGCTTAGCAAGAGCCAAGGCAGAGTTGTGTTAGAGAATGAGGTTAGAGTGAGGCCAGATTTAAGCCAGAGCGGGACCGGAGTTAAACCAGAGTGGGACCCGGAGCGGTGACGGGAGGTTAGCAAGAGCCAAGGCAGAGTTGTGTTAGAGAATGAGGTTAGAGTGAGGCCAGATTTAAGCCAGAGCGGGGCCGGAGTTAAGCCAGAGTGGGACCGGAGCGGTGACCGGAGCTTAGCAAGAGCCAAGGCAGAGTTGTGTTAGAGAATGAGGTTAGAGTGAGGCCAGATTTAAGCCAGAGCAGGACCGGAGTTAAACCAGAGTGGGACCGGAGCGGTGACCGGAGCTTAGCAAGAGCCAAGGCAGAGTTGTGTTAGAGAATGAGGTTAGAGTGAGGCCAGATTTAAGCCAGAGCGGGGCCGGAGTTAAGCCAGAGTGGGACCGGAGCGGTGACCGGAGCTTAGCAAGAGCCAAGGCAGAGTTCTGTTAGAGAATGAGGTTAGAGTGAGGCCAGATTTAAGCCAGAGCGGGGCCGGAGGAAAGCCAGAGTGGGACCGGAGCGGTGACCGGAGCTTAGCAAGAGCCAAGGCAGAGTTGTGTTAGAGAATGAGGTTAGAGTGAGGCCAGATTTAAGCCAGAGCGGGGCCGGAGTTAAACCAGAGTGGGACCGGAGCGGTGACCGGAGCTTATCAAGAGGCAAGGCAGAGTTGTGTTAGAGAATGAGGTTAGAGTGAGGCCAGATTTAAGCCAGAGCGGGGCCGGAGTTAAGCCAGAGTGGGACCGGAGCGGTGAATGGAGCTTAGCAAGAGCCAAGGCAGAGTTGTGTTAGAGAATGAGGTTAGAGTGAGGCCAGATTTAAGCCAGAGCGAGGCCGGAGTTAAGCCAGAGTGGGACCGGAGCGGTGACCGGAGCTTAGCAAGAGCCAAGGCAGAGTTGTGTTAGAGAATGAGGTTACAGTGAGGCCAGATTTAAGCCAGAGCGGGGCCAGAGTTAAGCCAGAGTGGGACCGGAGCGGTGACCGGAGCTTAGCAAGAGGCAAGGCAGAGTTGTGTTAGAGAATGAGGTTACAGTGAGGCCAGATTTAAGCCAGAGCGGGGCCGGAGTTAAGCCAGAGTGGGACCGGAGCGGTGACCGGAGCTTAGCAAGAGCCAAGGCAGAGTTGTGTTAGAGAATGAGGTTACAGTGAGGCCAGATTTAAGCCAGAGCGGGGCCGGAGTTAAGCCAGAGTGGGACCGGAGCGGTGACCGGAGCTTAGCAAGAGCCAAGGCAGAGTTGTGTTAGAGAATGAGGTTAGAGTGAGGCCAGATTTAAGCCAGAGCGGGGCCGGAGTTAAGTTAAAAATTTAAGCCAGAGCGAGGTCGGAGCTAAGTCTGAGTGAATTTAGAGTTAGGCTAGAGTAATGCCGGAGAGAAGCAAGAGGGGAACCAGAGCAAAGCCAGAGTGGGACCGGAGCGGTGACCGGAGCTTAGCAAGAGCCAAGGCAGAGTTGTGTTAGAGAATGAGGTTAGAGTGAGGCCAGATTTAAGCCAGAGCGGGGCCGGAGTTAAGTTAAAAATTTAAGCCAGAGCGAGGTCGGAGCTAAGTTTGAGTGAATTTAGAGTTAGGCTAGAGTAATGCCGGAGAGAAGCAAGAGGGGAACCAGAGCAAAGCCAGAGTGGGACCGGAACGGTGACCGGAGCTTAGCAAGAGCCAAGGAAGAGTTGTGTTAGAGAATGAGGTTAGAGTGAGGCCAGTTTTAAGCCAGAGCGGGGCCGGAGTTAAGCCAGAGTGGGACCGGAGCGGTGACCGGAGCTTAGCAAGAGTCAAGGCAGAGTTGTGTTAGAGAATGAGGTTAGAGTGAGGCCAGATTTAAGCCAGAGCGGGGCCGGAGTTAAGCCAGAGTGGGACCGGAGCGGTGACCGGAGCTTAGCAAGAGCCAAGGCAGAGTTGTGTTAGAGAATGAGGTTAGAGTGAGGCCAGATTTAAGCCAGAGCGGGGCCGGAGTTAAACCAGAGTGGGACCGGAGCGGTAACCGGAGCTTAGCAAGAGCCAAGGCAGAGTTGTGTTAGAGAATGAGGTTAGAGTGAGGCCAGATTTAAGCCAGAGCGGGGCCGGAGTTAAGCCAGAGTGGGACCGGAGCGGTGACCGGAGCTTAGCAAGAGCCAAGGCACAGTTGTGTTAGAGAATGAGGTTAGAGTGAGGCCAGATTTAAGCCAGAGTGGGGCCGGAGTTAAGCCAGAGTGGGACCGGAGCGGTGACGGGAGCTTAGCAAGAGCCAAGGCAGAGTTGTGTTAGAGAATGAGGTTAGAGTGAGGCCAGATTTAAGCCAGAGCGGGGCCGGAGTTAAGCCAGAGTGGGACCGGAGCGGTGACCGGAGCTTAGCAAGAGCCAAGGCAGAGTTGTGTTAGAGAATGAGGTTACAGTGAGGCCAGATTTAAGCCAGAGCGGGGCCGGAGTTAAGCCAGAGTGGGACCGGAACGGTGACCGGAGCTTAGCAAGAGCCAAGGCAGAGTTGTGTTAGAGAATGAGGTTAGAGTGAGGCCAGATTTAAGCCAGAGCGAAGCCAGAGTGGGACCGGAGCGGTGACGGGAGCTTAGCAAGAGCCAAGGCAGAGTTGTGTTAGAGAATGAGGTTAGAGTGAGGCCAGATTTAAGCCAGAGCGAAGCCAGAGTGGGACCGGAGCGGTGACGGGAGCTTAGCAAGAGCCAAGGCAGAGTTGTGTTAGAGAATGAGGTTAGAGTGAGGCCAGATTTAAGCCAGAGCGGGGCCGGAGTTAAACCAGAGTGGGACCGGAGCGGTGACGGGAGCTTAGCAAGAGCCAAGGCAGAGTTGTGTTAGAGAATGAGGTTAGAGTGAGGCCAGATTTAAGCCAGAGCGGGGCCGGAGTTAAGCCAGAGTGGGACCGGAGCGGTGACCGGAGCTTAGCAAGAGCCAAGGCAGAGTTGTGTTAGAGAATGAGGTTAGAGTGAGGCCAGATTTAAGCCAGAGCAGGACCGGAGTTAAACCAGAGTGGGACCGGAGCGGTGACCGGAGCTTAGCAAGAGCCAAGGCAGAGTTGTGTTAGAGAATGAGGTTAGAGTGAGGCCAGATTTAAGCCAGAGCGGGGCCGGAGTTAAGCCATAGTGGGACCGGAGCGGTTACCGGAGCTTAGCAAGAGCCAAGGCAGAGTTGTGTTAGAGAATGAGGTTAGAGTGAGGCCAGATATAAGCCAGAGCGGGACCGGAGTTAAACCAGAGTGGGACCGGAGCGGTGACCGGAGCTTAGCAAAAGCCAAGGCAGAGTTGTGTTAGAGAATGAGGTTAGAGTGAGGCCAGATTTAAGCCAGAGCTGGGCCGCAGTTAAGCCAGAGTGGGACCGGAGCGGTGACCGGAGCTTAGCAAGAGCCAAGGCAGAGTTGTGTTAGAGAACGAGGTTAGAGTGAGGCCAGATTTAAGCCAGAGCGGGGCCGGAGTTAAGCCAGAGTGGGACCGGAGTTAAGCCAGAGCGGGGCCGGAGTTAAGCCAGAGCGGGGCCGGAGTTAAGCCAGAGCGGGGCCGGAGTTAAGCCAGAGCGGGGCCGGAGTTAAGCCAGAGCGGGGCCGGAGTTAAGCCAGAGCGGGGCCGGAGTGAAGCCAGAGTGGGACCGGAGTTAAGCCAGAGTGGGACCGGAGCGGTAACCGGAGCTTAGCAAGAGCCAAGGCAGAGTTGTGTTAGAGAACGAGGTTAGAGTGAGGCCAGATTTAAGCCAGAGCGGGGCCGGAGTTAAGCCGGAGCGGGGCCGGAGTTAAGCCAGAGCGGGGCCGGAGCGGTAACCGGAGCTTAGCAAGAGCCAAGGCAGAGTTGTGTTAGAGAATGAGGTTAGAGTGAGGCCAGATTTAAGCCAGAGCGGGGCCGGAGTTAAGCCAGAGCGGGGCCGGAGTTAAGCCAGAGCGGGGCCGGAGTTAAGCCAGAGTGGGACCGGAGCGGTAACCGGAGCTTAGCAAGAGCCAAGGCAGAGTTGTGTTAGAGAATGAGGTTAGAGTGAGGCCAGATTTAAGCCAGAGCGGGGCCGGAGTTAAGCCAGAGTGGGACCGGAGCGGTAACCGGAGCTTAGCAAGAGCCAAGGCAGAGTTGTGTTAGAGAACGAGGTTAGAGTGAGGCCAGATTTAAGCCAGAGCGGGGCCGGAGTTAAGCCAGAGTGGGACCGGAGTTAAGCCAGAGCGGGGCCGGACTTAAGCCAGAGCGGGGCCGGAGTTAAGCCAGAGCGGGGCCGGAGTTAAGCCAGATCGGGGCCGGAGTTAAGCCAGAGCGGGGCCGGAGTTAAGCCAGAGCAGGGCCGGAGTTAAGCCAGAGTGGGACCGGAGTTAAGCCAGAGCGGGGCCGGAGTTAAGCCAGAGTGGGACCGGAGTTAAGCCAGAGTGGGACCGGAGCGGTAACCGGAGCTTAGCAAGAGCCAAGGCAGAGTTGTGTTAGAGAACGAGGTTAGAGTGAGGCCAGATTTAAGCCAGAGCGGGGCCGGAGTTAAGCCAGAGTGGGACCGGAGCGGTGACCGGAGCTTAGCAAGAGCCAAGGCAGAGTTGTGTTAGAGAACGAGGTTAGAGTGAGGCCAGATTTAAGCCAGAGCGGGGCCGGAGTTAAGCCAGAGCGGGGCCGGAGTTAAGCCAGAGCGGGGCCGGAGTTAAGCCAGAGTGGGACCGGAGCGGTGACCGGAGCTTAGCAAGAGCCAAGGCAGAGTTGTGTTAGAGAACGAGGTTAGAGTGAGGCCAGATTTAAGCCAGAGCGGGGCCGGAGTGGGACCGGAGCGGTGACCGGAGCTTAGCAAGAGTCAAGGCAGAGTTGTGTTAGAGAACGAGGTTAGAGTGAGGCCAGATTTAAGCCAGAGCGGGGCCGGAGTGGGACCGGAGCGGTGACCGGAGCTTAGCAAGAGCCAAGGCAGAGTTGTGTTAGAGAATGAGGTTAGAGTGAGGCCAGATTTAAGCCAGAGCGGGGCCGGAGTTAAGCCAGAGTGGGACCGGAGCGGTGACCGGAGCTTAGCAAGAGCCAAGGCAGAGTTGTGTTAGAGAATGAGGTTAGAGTGAGGCCAGATTTAAGCCAGAGCGGGGCCGGAGTTAAGTTAAAAATTTAAGCCAGAGCGAGGTCGGAGCTAAGTTTGAGTGAAGTTAGAGTTAGGCTAGAGTAATGCCGGAGAGAAGTAAGAGTGGAACCAGAGCAAAGCCAGAGTGGGACCGGAACGGTGACCGGAGCTTAGCAAGAGCCAAGGCAGAGTTGTGTTAGAGAATGAGGTTAGAGTGAGGCCAGATTTAAGCCAGAGCGGGGCCGGAGTTAAGCCAGAATAGGACCGGAGCGGTGACCGGAGCTTAGCAAGAGCCAAGGCAGAGTTGTGTTAGAGAATGAGGTTAGAGTGAGGCCAGATTTAAGCCAGAGCGGGGCCGGAGTTAAGCCAGAGTGGGACCGGAGCGGCGACCGGAGCTTAGCAAGAGCCAAGGCAGAGTTGTGTTAGAGAATGAGGTTAGAGTGAGGCCAGATTTAAGCCAGAGCGGGGCCGGAGTTAAGTTAAAAATTTAAGCCAGAGCGAGGTCGGAGCTAAGTTTGAGTGAAGTTAGAGTTAGGCTAGAGTAATGCCGGAGAGAAGCAAGAGGGGAACCAGAGCAAAGCCAGAGTGGGTCCGGAGCGGTGACCGGAGCTTAGCAAGAGCCAAGGCAGAGTTGTGTTAGAGAATGAGGTTAGAGTGAGGCCAGATTTAAGCCAGAGCGGGGCCGGAGTTAAGTTAAAAATTTAAGCCGGAGCGAGGTCGGAGCTAAGTTTGAGTGAATTTAGAGTTAGGCTAGAGTAATGCCGGAGAGAAGCAAGAGGGGAACCAGAGCAAAGCCAGAGTGGGACCGGAACGGTGACCGGAGCTTAGCAAGAGCCAAGGCAGAGTTGTGTTAGAGAATGAGGTTAGAGTGAGGCCAGATTTAAGCCAGAGCGGGGCCGGAGTTAAGCCAGAGTGGGACCGGAGCGGTGACCGGAGCTTAGCAAGAGCCAAGGCAGAGTTGTGTTAGAGAATGAGGTTAGAGTGAGGCCAGATTTAAGCCAGAGCGGGGCCGGAGTTAAGCCAGAGTGGGACCGGAGCGGTGACCGGAGCTTAGCAAGAGCCAAGGCAGAGTTGTGTTAGAGAATGAGGTTAGAGTGAGGCCAGATTTAAGCCAGAGCGGGGCCGGAGTTAAACCAGAGTGGGAACGGAGCGGTAACCGGAGCTTAGCAAGAGCCAAGGCAGAGTTGTGTTAGAGAATGAGGTTAGAGTGAGGCCAGATTTAAGCCAGAGCGGGGCCGGAGTTAAGCCAGAGTGGGACCGGAGCGGTGACCGGAGCTTAGCAAGAGCCAAGGCAGAGTTGTGTTAGAGAATGAGGTTAGAGTGAGGCCAGATTTAAGCCAGAGCGGGGCCGGAGTTAAGCCAGAGTGGGACCGGAGCGGTGACCGGAGCTTAGCAAGAGCCAAGGCAGAGTTGTGTTAGAGAATGAGGTTAGAGTGAGGCCAGATTTAAGCCAGAGCGGGGCCGGAGTTAAGCCAGAGTGGGACCGGAGCGGTGACCGGAGCTTAGCAAGAGCCAAGGCAGAGTTGTGTTAGAGAATGAGGTTACAGTGAGGCCAGATTTAAGCCAGAGCGGGGCCGGAGTTAAGCCAGAGTGGGACCGGAACGGTGACCGGAGCTTAGCAAGAGCCAAGGCAGAGTTGTGTTAGAGAATGAGGTTAGAGTGAGGCCAGATTTAAGCCAGAGCGAAGCCAGAGTGGGACCGGAGCGGTGACGGGAGCTTAGCAAGAGCCAAGGCACAGTTGTGTTAGAGAATGAGGTTAGAGTGAGGCCAGATTTAAGCCAGAGCGAAGCCAGAGTGGGACCGGAGCGGTGACGGGAGCTTAGCAAGAGCCAAGGCAGAGTTGTGTTAGAGAATGAGGTTAGAGTGAGGCCAGATGTAAGCCAGAGCGGGACCGGAGTTAAACCAGAGTGGGACCCGGAGCGGTGACGGGAGGTTAGCAAGAGCCAAGGCAGAGTTGTGTTAGAGAATGAGGTTAGAGTGAGGCCAGATTTAAGCCAGAGCGGGGCCGGAGTTAAGCCAGAGTGGGACCGGAGCGGTGACCGGAGCTTAGCAAGAGCCAAGGCAGAGTTGTGTTAGAGAATGAGGTTAGAGTGAGGCCAGATTTAAGCCAGAGCAGGACCGGAGTTAAACCAGAGTGGGACCGGAGCGGTGACCGGAGCTTAGCAAGAGCCAAGGCAGAGTTGTGTTAGAGAATGAGGTTAGAGTGAGGCCAGATTTAAGCCAGAGCGGGGCCGGAGTTAAGCCAGAGTGGGACCGGAGCGGTTACCGGAGCTTAGCAAGAGCCAAGGCAGAGTTGTGTTAGAGAATGAGGTTAGAGTGAGGCCAGATATAAGCCAGAGCGGGACCGGAGTTAAACCAGAGTGGGACCGGAGCGGTGACCGGAGCATAGCAAAAGCCAAGGCAGAGTTGTGTTAGAGAATGAGGTTAGAGTGAGGCCAGATTTAAGCCAGAGCTGGGCCGCAGTTAAGCCAGTGTGGGACCGGAGCGGTGACCGGAGCTTAGCAAGAGCCAAGGCAGAGTTGTGTTAGAGAATGAGGTTAGAGTGAGGCCAGATTTAAGCCAGAGCGGGGCCGGAGTTAAGCCAGAGTGGGACCGGAGCGGTGACCGGAGCTTAGCAAGAGCCAAGGCAGAGTTCTGTTAGAGAATGAGGTTAGAGTGAGGCCAGATTTAAGCCAGAGCGGGGCCGGAGGAAAGCCAGAGTGGGACCGGAGCGGTGACCGGAGCTTAGCAAGAGCCAAGGCAGAGTTGTGTTAGAGAATGAGGTTAGAGTGAGGCCAGATTTAAGCCAGAGCGGGGCCGGAGTTAAACCAGAGTGGGACCGGAGCGGTGACCGGAGCTTATCAAGAGGCAAGGCAGAGTTGTGTTAGAGAATGAGGTTAGAGTGAGGCCAGATTTAAGCCAGAGCGGGGCCGGAGTTAAGCCAGAGTGGGACCGGAGCGGTGAATGGAGCTTAGCAAGAGCCAAGGCAGAGTTGTGTTAGAGAATGAGGTTAGAGTGAGGCCAGATTTAAGCCAGAGCGAGGCCGGAGTTAAGCCAGAGTGGGACCGGAGCGGTGACCGGAGCTTAGCAAGAGCCAAGGCAGAGTTGTGTTAGAGAATGAGGTTACAGTGAGGCCAGATTTAAGCCAGAGCGGGGCCAGAGTTAACCCAGAGTGGGACCGGAGCGGTGACCGGAGCTTAGCAAGAGGCAAGGCAGAGTTGTGTTAGAGAATGAGGTTACAGTGAGGCCAGATTTAAGCCAGAGCGGGGCCGGAGTTAAGCCAGAGTGGGACCGGAGCGGTGACCGGAGCTTAGCAAGAGCCAAGGCAGAGTTGTGTTAGAGAATGAGGTTACAGTGAGGCCAGATTTAAGCCAGAGCGGGGCCGGAGTTAAGCCAGAGTGGGACCGGAGCGGTGACCGGAGCTTAGCAAGAGCCAAGGCAGAGTTGTGTTAGAGAATGAGGTTAGAGTGAGGCCAGATTTAAGCCAGAGCGGGACCGGAGTTAAACCAGAGTGGGACCGGAGCGGTGACCGGAGCTTAGCAAGAGCCAAGGCAGAGTTGTGTTAGAGAATGAGGTTAGAGTGAGGCCAGATTTAAGCCAGAGCGGGGCCGGAGTTAAACCAGAGTGGGACCGGAGCGGTGACCGGAGCTTAGCAAGAGCCAAGGCAGAGTTGTGTTAGAGAATGAGGTTAGAGTGAGGCCAGATTTAAGCCAGAGCGGGACCGGAGTTAAACCAGAGTGGGACCGGAGCGGTGACCGGAGCTTAGCAAGAGCCAAGGCAGAGTTGTGTTAGAGAATGAGGTTAGAGTGAGGCCAGATTTAAGCCAGAGCGGGGCCGGAGCAAAGCCAGAGTGGGACCGGAGCGGTGACCGGAGCTTAGCAAGAGCCAAGGCAGAGTTGTGTTTGAGAATGAGGTTAGAGTGAGGCCAGATTTAAGCCAGAGCGGGGCCGGAGCAAAGCCAGAGTGGGACCGGAGCGGTGACCGGAGCTTAGCAAGAGCCAAGGCAGAGTTGTGTTAGAGAATGAGGTTAGAGTGAGGCCAGATTTAAGCCAGAGCGGGGCCGGAGTTAAGCCAGAGTGCGACCGGAGTGGTGACCGGAGCTTAGCAAGAGCCAAGGCAGAGTTGTGTTAGAGAATGAGGTTAGAGTGAGGCCAGATTTAAGCCAGAGCGAAGCCAGAGTTAAGTTAAAAATTTAAGCCAGGGCGAGGTCGGAGCCAAGTTTGAGCGAAGTTAGAGTTAGCTTAGAGTAATGCCAGAGAGAAGCAAGAGCGGAACCAGAGCAAAGCCAGAGCAAGGCCAGAGTTAGGTTAAAAATTTAAGCCAGGGCGAGGTCGGAGTCAAGTTTGAGTGAAGTTAGAGTTAGCTTAGAGTAATGCCAGAGAGAAGCAAGAGCCAATCCAGAGCCAAGTTATGGTGAAGTTACAGTGAGGTTAGAGTACAGCCGAAGAGAAGCCAGAGCGGAACCAGAGCAAAGCCAGAGCAAAGGCAAAGTGGAGGCAGAGCAAAGCCAGAGCAAAGCCAAAGCAAAGCCAGAACAAAGCCAGAGCAAAGCAAAGGCAAAGTGGAGGCAGAGCAAAATCAGAACAAAGCCAGAGCAAAGCCAGAGCGAAGCCAGAATCAAGTTAAAAATTTAAGCCAGAGCGGGGTCGGAGTCAAGTTTGAGTGAAGTTAGAGTTAGCTTAGATTAATGCCGGAGAGAAGTAAGAGCCAATCCAGAGCCAAGTTATGGTGAAGTTACAGTGAGGTTAGAGTACAGCCGAAGAGAAGCCAGAGCGGAACCAGAGCAAAGCCAGAGTGAAGCCAGAGTTAGGTTAAAAATTTATGCCAGAGCGAGGTCGGAGTCAAGTTTGAGTGAAGTTAGAGTTAGCTTAGAGTAATGCCAGAGAGAAGCAAGAGCCAATCCACAGCCAAGTTATGGTGAAGTTACAGTGAGGTTAGAGTACAGCCGAAGAGAAGCCAGAACGGAACCAGAGCAAAGCCAGAGCAAAGGCACAGTGGAGGCAGAGCAAAGCCAGAGCAAAGCAAAAGCAAAGCCAGAACAAAGCCAGAGCAAAGCAAAGGCAAAGTGGAGGCAGAGCAAAATGAGAGCAAAGCCAGAGCAAAGCCAGAGCAAAGACAGAGCAAAGCCAGAACAAAGCCAGAGCAAAGCAAAGGCAAAGTGGAGGCACAGCAAAATCAGAGCAAAGACAGAGCAAAGCCAGAGGAAAGCAAAGCCAGAGCAAAGGCAAAGTGGAGGCAGAGCAAAGCCAGAGCAAATTCTGAGCAAAGGCAAAGTAGAGGTAGAGCAAAGCCAAAGCAAAGTCTGAGCAAAGCCAAAGCAGGGTCTGAGCAAAGCAAAAGCATAGACAGAGTAAAGCAAAAGCAGAGTCTGAGCAAAGCAAAAGTAAAGACAGACCAAAGCTAAGTCAAAGTCTGAGCAAAGCAAAAGCAAAGACAGAGCAAAGCAAAAGCAGAGTCTGAGCAAAGAAAAAGTAAAGACAGAGCAAAGCCAAAGCAAACTCTGAGCAAAGCAAAAGCAAAGCCAGAGCAAAGCCAAAGCAAAGCCAGAGCTAAGGAAAAGCTGAGTCTGAGCAAAGCCAGAGCGAATGAAAAGCAGAGTCTGAGGAAAGCAAAATTAAGACAGAGCAAAGCCAAAGCAAAGTCTGAGCAAAGCCAAAGCAAAGGCAAAGTGGAGCCAGAGCAAAGTCTGAGCAAAGCAAAGGCAAAGTGGAGCCAGAGCAAAGTCTGAGCAAAGCAAAAGCAAAGCCAGAGCAAAGTCTGAGCAAAGCGAAAGCAAAGGCAAAGTGGAGCCAGAGCAAAGTCTGAGCAAAGCAAAACCAAAGCAAAGTCTGACCAAAGCCAAAGCAAAGCCAGAGCAAAGCCAAAGCATAGCCAGAGCAAAGCAAAAGCAGAGTCTGAGCAAAGCAAAAGCAAAGCCATAGTGGAGTCTGTGCAAAGCCAACGCAAAGGCAAAGTTGAGCCTGAGCAAAGTCTGAGCAAAGCCAGAGCAAAGTCTGAGCAAAGCCAAAGCAAAACCAGAGCAGAGTTAAAGTAAAGTTTAGGTAAAGTCAAAAGAAAGTTGTAGTAAAGTAAAATACATTTTTTGAAAGGGCGCTGATGACCATGGACTTGAGCGTCCTTAAATATATCATCAGCAGCATCAACCACCCTCCGTAGCGTAGTCCAGTATCACATTCGACTATCACTTGTTGTAACTACAGTAAGATAATGTTTATCTTGAAGTACAAAGCGTACAAGAGTAGAGAATGAAAATGAAATGTGTAGTGTTTAACGCCCGCTTTTACTACATACGGCACCGCAGGCGGTGACATTGATGATACATGAGATGAAGATGGAGCACGGGTGGAATGAGATGGCGGGGGAAACCGGAGGTCCTGGAGAAAAGCCGCCCCAGCGCCGTGTTGTCTCACTTTCCGGTCGCCTGGGATCGAACCCGGGCCGCCTTGGTGAGAGCCAAGCGGTCTAACCACTGAGCCACGGCGCGGCCTACAAGAGTAGAGCAAGTGATGTGAGTGAAGCACATATAGAAGTAGCATGTGTTAAGAGAGAATTTGTTAAACGACGTACGTACATTGATGTATCTGTCTCTGTCGCACTTTAATTTAGCTAATGTTATTGGACGATGTGGTAATCCTGTCCGCAGGTCCAACAAGAGGCTGCTAACTGTTGTGAGGATCGTTACATTCGTGTACTGGCTTCCTTACATAAACTACTTCTTCTAGTTCTGCAAAAATCGTGTCCTTATAATCTCGATGTAAAGTTATGTGAACTTCAAGCAAATAACAGCGATTACTGCAGGAATATTTAATGAGTCAACAATTAATTTTTAAAATAAATTGTGTTTTAAAAAATTCTAGGTTCTCTTCTAAGGCTAATAGCAGATATATACAATAGAATCAAACGTCTATCTAACGTGCTGTTTATTGTATTTGTTATGCAAATATCTGCACATATATTTAGAGAAATAAGTATTAACGAAGTTATTCTCTTGTTATTGTTGTTATTATAACAATATGACAGACTTAAATAACTTATGAAGGAGATGTTTTTAATTTGGAAGTAAGAGGGCTTGGTGTCGTATCATGCAGGTCGCTGGTTCACAATGGCTTAGCAAGAGCGTACGTATAATTTCCGGATGTGGGTGGCAAGCAGAAAATGGGTAATCCGCGCACATCTCTATCAAATTCTCGCCTTTCTCTGTCCTTCTTAAACCTTTTGTTAGGAGTCCCGAGCTCGTTCCTTATTGATTTCTTCGAGTACAATGGTGGCAGGTGTTACTTCCCTAAAACAGGTGAACACCTTAACCTCCTGCTATCCGCTTTAAACTGCTCCTCCTTCGGCGTTGATCCTCGACTTGGGAATTATCTACTTACAGCTAAGGGTCACGGGAATCACAAACTCTCTACTCTTACAGACAAGGCCGTGAATCGTTTTTCTAATTAAATACAGGGCACTCATAAAATTTGGACTGAAATTAAACCATTTTAGAGCACTTTTCTGTGACAAGGGCATGTCATTCTCAAGAACAAATGCAGGTTTCAGTATAAACATTTGGTTGTCGTCTATAGACAGCTGCCGAGTCTTTCCCTTAATTTGAAAATCTAATGAGTTCCAACTAATCTTGGTGACTCAATGAAGAAGACAATTGTTCGTTCTACTGCACAGTGGATAGCTATTTCAATATAAACAATTGAAGGTAACTTTTAAATCATTCTTTTTTTTTTCTATCCGTCATTCTAAATCATTTTAAGAACACTTTTACTTTATTTACTATGTATAACTATTACATTTCATCCAGAATTTGAGGTCCTTTGAGTCCAAAACAGCATTATTATGAAATGCGCTTTCCTTTTATTTATTTATTTATTTATTATTTTCGTCCTTTAACTTTTTAAGTCATATCGGATCATGAATGAACTGGGTGAAATGATGTTCAAATGGGCGCAGGGTCCTTGGAGCGTAGAGCTACCCAACATTCGTCCTTTTAGGACAACAGAAAACTGCGGAAAAAGCCTTATCCAGATAACGTGCTGCCGGCGTTGGCGGATGTCCGTAAATCCGGACAAAAGCCACGCCATACTTTTTACAAAGCGCCACACCCCCGCAGACTGCCCCAACTTCAGCTACCGAGGTCGAAGGATAGAGTGGTCTAACTCTGTCCAGTACCTTGGAGTCAACTTGGATAGGGGTCTAACTTTTCGCCGGCACATCAGGGACCTTTCGGCAAAGGTACAGGGAGCAATTGCTTCCCTGTACCCAATGCTGGGGTCTACCTCGATGCCAGTCCGCATGAAGTTGTACCTCTTCCGAGCGCTGGTAATCCCGGTGATGCTATATGCCTGCGAGATCTGGGGCATGGCAGCAGACAGCTGTTTAGCATGGCTTCAACGTGCACAGAATAAAGGACTGCGGTCTATTTATTCTGTGGGACGTTATTTCCCTACCAGGTTGCTCCACGAAGCATCGGGTCTTCCATACGTGGAGGATGAAATTAGGCGCCGGGCTTCAAAATTATACGCCAGTTTACCATCACACAGAAGCGCCCTTGTCAGATCACTGGGAAATTATGACCCCACTAGACGCCGATCTAGACTGCATCGGGTCCCCCGTATGGCATGCGGGCACCCTAGATAACACAGGAGCTGAACCTATCAGCAGCAAAAGCTGAGCTCCTCATAATTCTTCCAAGCTGTTTGGCATCTAAATTTCTCCCCAACTAAATTACAAAATATTTAAAATAAAACAAAATGGGTGCTAAGTACTGCATCCTCTCTTTCAACCCGAAGGTACTTTGGTAACCTCAAAATTAACTCCCAATCAAAAACCTACATCACCTTCATCCTACATCTTTCAATAATAATCCTACCTGCGGTAAAACCCTTAATGGGTGGGCACGCAGCAAAAACCTTCTGGCTGTATACAGCCAGCCAGCACGAGCGAGCGAGCGATCCAGATAACTCACCCTGACCGCCGGACGGGACAGTTCAGGCGGTCTCGTATGAGGCTTACATTCGGGAGGCCCGGGTTCGGTTCCCGTGGCTGACTTACCTGACCCATGGGTTACCTCGTGGGTTTTCCGGGTGGCTAAGCGAATGCTGTGTAGGTTAATTACATTCCCCGAATTTCCTGTCTCTACGTTTTATCTCCGTTATCATATCACATCATCTCTCATCTGGTGGTCTCTTTCAGGGTAGAAGTGTAAGTGGATGTCTCGGCGGTGTATGGCAGGATGATATGCTCTGAGGACAACTACTTCCTCCTCTGGTATGTTGGTTGCCGGTCTCCGCTCCTCTGCTGCGACCATTTAGGGACTCCCAGCCTGGGATTTTTGTGACTCGGCTGCTGGGCTCGTTGCCGTCCCGCTGTAAGGGAGCGTGTCCCTTGTCTTGGCCTATCGGGGGAAGTCTCTGTCCAGTTAAACTGTAGGGAGCCTGCCCTCTGTTTCCTTCGCCTCATCCTTCCTCCCAGGGGTGTCCCCCACTTGCGGGCTAGGAACAAAGGGCCCAGCATGGTGGCCCACGTAGTGAATCCCCTCCGTAATGAAATCCTAATCCTAATTCCACCCTGACCGAGATTCGAACTTGGGACCTCTTGAACGTGATGCAGACATGCTACCGTCTACGCTACCGAGGCGGTCTCTCTCTCTCTGCCTCCTTTTCGCGCATATGTGTACGTGTGTGTATGAAACGCATAACTGAAAACTAGAGATGGTTCCTCGATAATCCTAATTCCACCCTGACCGAGATTCGAACTTGGGACCTCTTGAACGTGATGCAGACATGCTACCGTCTACGCTACCGAGGCGGTCTCTCTCTCTCTCCCTCCTTTTCGCGCATATGTGTGCGTGTGTGTATGAAACGCATAACTGAAAACTAGAGATGGTTCCTCGATATTTGCTATACTTCGATACTTACCATAATTGCAAGGTATCGACATGCATCGAAACTTCAGGAAATTCGTTCGATACTTTTTCGATACTTCGGTGGTGTTTCTGCAATGTTTATTTAATTTTAAAATCACAAAATACAAGGGACGTCCAGAAGTAAGTTCTGTTTCAATTTATCTCCGCTGCAGCGTTGCAATCGCAGTTCTGCACATGCGCGGTAGACGCTCTGTATCAAGGAGAAGAAACGTGCGCCATTGTGAGATCGCTGTCAGCCACGTACGCTTTGTTGTGCTTGTTTACAATGTCGGCGTTGATTGAAAATCCCGCCGCTTGTGAAATTACATTTGTGATTCGTTTTCTGAATGCTAGGAAAGTGAAACCAATTGAAATTTACTGGCAAATTTGCGTTGTCAAAAGGTGTTGTGTTTATTCACGACAACGCACGACCACACACTGCAAATGCGACGAAAAACATCCTACAAGGATTTGGCTGGGACGAGTTTGACCACCTCCCGTACAGCCCTGACCTCGCTCCTAGCCACTTTCATCTGTTTTTGCATCTCACATCTTTCCTTGGCGGTCAACACTTCAACAATGACAAAGAGCTGAAAGAAAATGTTTCCAATTGGTTGAAGACACAGGCGGCAAACTTCTATGAAGAAGGTATACAAAAACTTGTGCCTTGCTATGACAAATACCTGCAACATTTCGACAGTTATGTGGAAAAGTAGTTTAAGAGTTGAAGAATTTTGTACAATAATTTTTCTGTATACGTACCTCGTATTATTGCCGCGAGTAGAACATTGTCAGTAATGCAGTAACTGTACAGTAACATTATAAAAGAAAATAATCGTGTGTCAACTGTCAATTAACAGTTGACTACATATCTCACCTCCTCTCTCTAGTACACTGCATTACTGGAAGACAAATTCAACATTTACAAAACTAAATATTTGTGTATTCTACCTACAACAGTTTTCTCTGAAAGACTATTTAGTACAGCAGGACTCATAGGTGACAGAAAAAGAAGTGACTGTTTTGGTTGTAAATATGTAATGTAGAATTTAGAAATAGGAACACTGGTGCTTTTAAGTTTTGTGTTATTAAATATGTGTACACCACGCACATGTTTTCTTGAGCGCTGGATTTACGGCGCGGTGCGGGCAGAAGGGAAGAAGCGAGAGCTGCTTTGTTTCTGCAGTGGGATCAACCTTGAAAAACACAGTTCAGCAAAATAGCGCGTAAGATAAGCGAAGATATCACAAGTAACGTTGCATTCTCTGAAAACATTCCTTAGTTTTGCCCATGCCAGCTCAATTTGATACAAATATAAATTATTTTCAAGAAAATGCTGATGTCATCACACCCGTAACAAGGACAGCGCACCAAACGAGCCTTTATGAAGGAAGCTTTAAATACAAAGACATAATGTTATATAATAAACTTCCAAATTCATTTAAACAAGCTGCATCATTAAAACACTTTAAGAATAAGGTTAAGACATTTTTGCATGCACACTGTTTTTATACGGTTAATGCATTTTTAGAAGTATAACCATGTGAATGACCATTGGGAGCATAGTACATTCACAAACCTGTAATATTTATATTATGACATTTCTTGTAGTAAATTAGTCGATGCAAATATTACATGAAACCATAGAAAAGCTGCTTACTGTGTATACTGTATTTATACATTTTGACGTGTCTCATAACATGTATATGTTGTCAAGGACGAACTAAAATTCTAATTCTAGCATACAATTGTTGTAAACTGGTTAGCTAATTAACCTCGAAATTGATCAAAACAAAATATGGCAGACATGATAAAGCTTAGTGTATTAGCCACTAGATGTCAGTGTACAGCGCATTTAAAATTTCAAAGTTGTCCTCTATGTTTATCGCTCGCACACTGTATCTAATTATGTAAGATTTGAAGCTTTGAGGAACATGATTATTACCTACAGCTTCTCGGGTTATTTGACGTGATAAATTTATAAAAAATCGCTCGAGATTTGAGCCATACTTGCTCTAAGGCCTTCTTCAGCAAGGGATGAGCAGAAATTGCTAGTCGGCCGGGGTTTTCCGCTTTGCGGCTTAACCTGCGAGTAGGTGGCACTTTTGTTCTACAGGGGTCAGGATTTGTGTAGGGATGTTGGTATGGATGGCCTTTGAAATCAGAAGGCACTGTTGCTACATATCGTTCCCCCGTTTGGGGAGAAGCGCCTTGGAAGTTTCACTCCGTTTTGTTTACGTGTTGCATATATGAGGCGTGTCTGTAAAATAAGGTCTCCAATTTTATTTAATATAGAAAACAAGTTTGTCAATGAATGTTACATTGATGGAAAGGCGGAACTTACAGATATTTTTCAGCGTAATCACCATTGCGACGATGCGCTATGGCAGTTTTTGTATACCTTTGTCATAGAACTCTCCCGCCAAGTTGCGCAGGTAGCGCTCAACCTCGTCGGTCTGGAAATGTGTTCCACCCAGGTGTAACTTCAACTGAGGAAACTGTAGGGGGGATGGGTGGGGATGTCCCATCCAAACTGGGCCAGAAGATCAGCTGCTGCATATGGGGACGAGCGATAATGCAAATGTTCGGTCAAAATTTTGTCAATCGTAGTCTTACTGACTGCAGGAATATATATCAACTCGGGGGTATCTACCAGGGCAGATCTTCACAGAGTGAAGACTGACCCCCTGCCCTCTGAAGACATGGGAGTTACCCTTGCTGTCCCAAAAGGGCGCCCGGTATCTCCGTGGGGCTTTACATAAAAAGAAAAAAGAAAAAAAATAAAAAAAAAATAAAAAAAATCTGCATTACTATTGTCCTGGCATCTGGGATCTATACCAGGACATAGTTCCACTGATTTTATTTTTGTTTTCTTTGTACTTTGTCCTCTTTTCAATACAATGTTATCGCAGATTTCCTATCCTACATCTAACTATATAATTAACTAACCTAATAGCCACTGGAGCCCAGTGGCTTTACAATTTTATACTTTATTCTATCCTAAGATGGCAGTTCTATACTAACTTTATACAATCTAACTAATTAGTTACAGTGTACATTATAATAGTCAATTTATTATTATCATTATTTTTATAACTGCCAATCCTTAACTCTACTCTATATATGAATACAAAATCGGTATCCATACCTCTCCTGCTCGATAATAGTAACTTGTTACTTAAATCGGAGGAGTGGTCGGTTCCTCAATTTTATATTCTCCTAATTCTAAAGAATTTAGCCGATGTCGTCATCTTCCTCTGGTGAGCTCCACCTGGTCACTATCTCCTGGGGTCGACCTCTCCTTCTCTCTGCCCAGTCTTGTCGTCCTGTTGTGGTCCAGTATTGCCTCCTTCTATTCCTCGGAGTCTCCTCCGTCTCGTCCTCTACAGCCATCAAACCTCTGTCCTGGTCATCAACATCATGCGTCCTCTGTTGTTGAACTCGTATCCTTTCAGATCTCCTTACTATTTCTATTTGTTGTTGCTGTTTGTGTTGCTGCCGTTCCCTTCGGTCCGGTTTCCTATATTCCTCCATAACTACTTTGGATACCTTTTCTACCATTTTGTTCATTGTGATTAAATCCTCTTCACTCCTTATGATGTTCCAAATCATTTTTCCAGCTAATGTCTCGCGATCCTCTTGTAATATTTCTCTATATTTTTCACACTCGAAGATTGCATGTTCTGGTGTTCCTTCCACTCCACAAATTTCACACGTACTGCTAGCCTTACTACCTATCTTCTTAAAGTAGGTGTCAAATGGTCCATGTCCAGTGATATATTTTACAGTTTCCTTTGTTGGGTTGATCTTCAACTTTAAACGTTCTTTTATACTGGGAAAGATGTCTCGCACTCTTCGTCCTTCACTCGTGTTGTTCCATTCCTCTAGTCATTCTCCTATCAGTAATTCCCACACTTCTCTCTTTGTGTGACATGGTCTCCCAAGTATTTCCTTTACTTTGTCTTGATTCCCTTTCCTTATCCAATAAAGTGCTCCTCTCCATCTTACTGTTAAATCCATTGGCCACATAGCTAAAATTACTAATAATGCCATTGACGGTGTTGTTCCTATTAGTCCCATACATCTGATTATAGACTGTCTTTGCGTACTCCTTAAATTCTGAATATTTTTAACCAATTTTGCCCTGTGAGCCCATACACTTGCTCCGTAACCTATAATTCCTGTTAAAATCGCCGTATGATATGATTTCGTCGCATCCAAAGGAATTCTGAATTTATATTGTGTTATTGTAGCCAAATTCATCATCACATTTCCTCCTTTTCTTCTCACTGTCCCTATGGGCTTTTCATTGGGCAAGACCTAGAGACTAACAAGGGGCCCCCCCCTCCTTCTGGTCCTGTGGACTCAAGACGGGATGGAAGTGGATACGCCACTTATGCGCGCCAACCCCAAAGGGGAAGGCTACCAATATGACCTCGGTGGGGCCGCCTGGTGATCTAGCACACCTTCTGCTAGCTATGCTGGCTAATACGCGGGAATATATGGCTTCCCTCAACCCCGTCCGTAGACGTACCCGATCTCCCACGGGTATCGGGAACCACTGCCCCCTCGAGTCCAACCCAATCCGAACAACTGCCCTAGGGGAGGGTCTCGGCAGTTCGGCACGAGGTTCCTCTAATAATGTCAGAGGTACCACGAGTGCTAGGGGTCCGCAGCGTCCGCACAACGGCAGCTGAATGAGATGGATCCCCTCCCTGCGGGAGGTAGTGGAGTGGAATACAGGGGATGGTTTCCGGAGCGCGGCGTGCCCTTGCTGGACTTTTCAAGTTAATTTACGGTTCAGTGTCACTTCGAGATACTTCGCCATTTGGTGCTATGATATTCGACGACGCCGTAAGTTCTACTGTAACCGGTTGGCCTCGGTTTTCACTAGGAGAATTGCAGAGCCTTTCTCCGGGTTAATTGCCATCTCCATTTATCAATGCCCCGGAGCTGCGTGTGTAGGTTTATCGGCCATGTCAACTGCAAAAGGTACTAGTGGCAGCACGCCGCCTTCCGGCACTGCAGCGCCAATGGGCCGTTCGGTGGATGATGCCCCCTCTATTGTTACTAATAAGCTTCGGTTTCCGAGGAAACTGATCACCAGGGGAACGTATAAAGGTGGCATTTCCTGCTCTAGGAGTTTGTAAATAAGTCCCTCATGCCAGTTTATAGCAAAGGCTTTCTTCACGTCAAGCAACACTGCAACCGTTTTAGACCTTTCCTGGAAAGCCAGGGAGGCCTTCTCGGCAACCTGCAGGAGTTTCTCTGCAGAGGAGTGGTCATTTACAATGTTCCGGCATTAGGTCCTTTTCCTGTAGGTGAGGAACAAGGCGTGAGAGGAGCAGCTTTTCTAATACTTTCGATAAAACTGGTAGGAGGGTGATGACCAGTAACTGGACGGGAAGACCGGATTTTTACCACGCGGACCTCCTTCCAGGTAGCCGGAAAGTGATGCACGTAGAGTCAAGCGTTGTAAATGTGGGTCAGGTGAATCATTGCACCCGGAAGTTTGTCCATATACCAGTCTTCCATAAGCCCAATAAATCCAAACACCTCCCCGAAAGCTATCGTCCTATAAGTCTGTTGCCGACTCTCTCCAAACTGTTTGAAAAAGTAATTCATCGCCGTCTTCTGTCTTACCTTAATCATAACCATGTTCTTCCGCCTTATCAATGTGGATTTCGTCACAAATATTCCACTACCCATTAGCTTTTACGATTAACTCAGTCAATTGTCTACGGTTTCGAGGCCCATCAGTATACCACGGCTGTCTTCCTTGATGTGGCACAAGCATTCGACAAGGTTTGGCATGATGGTTTGCTCCTTAAGCTCTACCGCATCGGTCTTCCTAATTACTTATCACATCTGATCCACAGTTTCCTCTACGACCGCAGCTTTTCAGTACGCATTGGTGGAAATCTTTCATCCCCACGTAATATTACCCAGGTGTCCCACAGGGTTCTATCTTGGCTCCGACTCTATTTAATATATACATTTCTGATATTCCTGACTTAGCTCCGACTTCTTTAGCTCTTTACGCTGATGACACAGTACTATATAATTCTCATGTTAATCTCCAGCACGCACAACAATTAGTACAGCTCTCTTTAGATCGCCTAACTCATTGGTCCAGCACTTGGCGGATCTCTTTGAACTGTCAGAAAACCGAGGCTAAAATCTTCACTCTTCGCCGATATATTCCGCTTCTTCCGTTGTGTCTCTACAGGAACAATGTCCCTTGGCTCACCACTACAACTCCCGTTAAATACCTTGGAGTGCTTTTGGAGTCCCGGCTCACATCGATCGTCTTATATCTCTGACCTGCGGGCGACTTTCGAAACTCTCACCTCTGTTATATCGCCATTCCAGCCTCGGCCTACAGTCTTCATTGTTACTCTACAAATCACTCTTTCGTCCGCTTATTACTTATGCGTGCCAAGTGTAGGTGGCCGCATACACATGTCATCCGCGTCGTCTTCAAGTTATACCGAGTCACTAGATGCGCATCGCTACCAACGCTCCATGCTTCATCCGTAATCAGCAGCTCCATCACGAACTACGACTACATTCGCAGGATCGCCCGTCGTTTCTTTTCCACGCTGCAAGAAGTTCTAGGAGCTGTGCATTATAACATCGGCGTCCACACGCGCCAGCCCTCACGCTTAAAGAGAAGACTACCACAGGACCTGCTTCTGAGTGATACATCTGATTCCAGTGATTCTAGTGCTTAATGTCTGTCTTACATCTTCAATATTGACATAATTTCTCAGAGAGTATTATTGGAGTTCTAACGTAATGTAGTTAGGGGGCGGCCTGTTAGTCTACCCCTGAGTGTTATTGTTCTTTAATGTATTGTTCTGTTACCTTCTTTTCACTCTGATCTGTAAAGCATTGTACTACTGATCGATCAATTAAAAATTAAAAAAAGAGGTGAATGATGGCTCTGCGGAGAAGGTGCTTGAGCATTTCCGCTGTTAGACGGTCCTGCCCATGGGCTTTGTTGGTTCCTAAAGAGTTAAACATGGGGACTAAATCTCTAGGGCTAACTATGGCAATATGGAACTCCTTGTGGTCTGGGAGCGGGGCTTCCAGAAACTCCTCTACCACCTGTTCCACGAGGTCTGCATGGTCATCATCCATGGGCTCTGGTCTGGGTTGGAATTGGAGCTCTAAATAATATACTAGTGCATCTGTTTTTTATTGTGGCTCTGAGACTCACCGTCCTCGAGGGCTGTACAAGGGGTGTTCTTGTCTTTCAGTGGGCTACGTATCATTCCCCGCGGTTTTCTCTCCTGAACATTAGCGTGCCTTAACGTGTTTTCCTCAAAACAAATTATCTAATTGAAATACGTAATTCTGTTTCATGTGTCAAGTTTATAAGATGCATATGTGTGTACTATAACAGTAAAACAGATGTTCATTCTTAAATAAGTGTTCGTTGACTTATCACTTCGTATATTCTTCTTGCTATACTTTTATGGCTGCATAATTAGCTTTGTAGTGCACTGCATTGCTGAATATAGTTTTTTTACGCACTTTTATATTACGCGGGCAGACCCGTCTCTGAAATGGTATATTTACCTGGTAGTAGAGGGAGGCCTCAAAGCTGCTGCGAACACATCAAATACGATTGCAAGGCGCTAGGGGAACCGTATATAAACTCATTCCATCAGCGATGCAATTGATGACGTCAAATTTTGCGCGGTAAAATTATCGATATAAATGAACACCGTGTATATATTGTTAAATTGATATGAAGTATACGTTGATATGAAATATATGTTTTCACTTATTTAATTCGAGGTTCCAATGCCTATACTTTTCTAAAATGGAAAATCGCTGTTGGCATTTTTACCTCTTAGCCACATCATCACATAACGACCAGCCCCAATCTCCAGATTTAAATCTTATAGAAAACATCTGGAAGGAACTCGAGGAGCGTGTGAGGAAGCAAGAACCATGTGAAAGAACTTCTTCAAACAGAGTGGAGAAATATGGACTCTGCAGTCACTAAACAATGCCCAAACGATTTTGAGGAGTAATTCAAAGAAAGGGGATGCTAACTAAATACTAGCTGTTCTCTGTTCGAATACTTATGTCCAGATGTAAAGTAACCGTTTTATTTCTCATTGTAGTACAAATTAGTTTCAGTTGCTATTCATGAGTTTATATGTTTAATGGAAGACACAAATTTATTTTGTACCAGTTGTATTTACGTATGCTTACTCTGCGTAGCTTTAAAGTAATATAAGTAAGAAATATGTTTACATTCGAATATTCATGTCGGCCTCTGTACGTACGCATTTTGTAATTTGTCGATGACCGTGATTAATGCAGTCAAACCACAATGTTAATGTGTCCATAGACTGCACTCTGTGGTGTGGGGTGATGTTCAATCTCTTTGTAACCCTCAAATCAATTAACTCGGCTCCACATACTCTTTTTGTTATACATTTACTGTCATGAAGGGAGAGTTCCATTTGCACCACACTTCATTTTCTCTTTTATATACTTACGTATACCTACGTTTTATATTCTAAGACATTCTGGATCCCAAATTTTAGGAAAAGGTGTGTTATGCGTGTGCGTGTGTAAACAATGAAACCTAAAAATGTTAAATACAAAATTTAATATTTGTGTTCCAGCAGCCGAAACTAACTTTATAACGACGTTATGATTTAAAAAAGTAGCTTTAATAAACTTGTCATGGATACCATGTACATGTGTAGTATAATTTTCTGTTGACCCATAGAAGCTGTTGGAATATGGACATTTTAGCTGAAGCAAGGCCATCTAGGAATCCCGAAGCTCATTTATTTCTTTTTTTTAATATATTTATTAGATCGGTCAGCAATAATATATGCTTTACAGATCTGAGAGAATAGATACAAAATAATCACAGAGTAATAACATTGTAGAGGTAGGACAATGTGCCTCCTCTGAACTAAAACAAATGTGTTATTGCACTAATACAAATGTGGCACTGAACTAATAAAATGGTATACATACTTCCATAGTGAGAATTTACATAGTAGAACAGAATAATAGAAAACGATAAATTGAAACAGTAGAATATTCAGAAGTGGAAGTGTCATCACTGTAAAGCAGGTCCTGTGGTAGTCGTCGCTTCAGTCGCGTTGGCCGATGTTATACGTCACAGCTCCTGGGACGTGGCGTCGATTGTAGAAAAGCGTCCAGCAGTCTGTCGGATGAAATGGTGGAGAGGAAGAAGTCCCAGCTCGTGATGCAGCTGCTGGTTGCGGACAAACCAAGGAGCATTGGTGGCGATTCGCAGGAATCGACTCTGGATGACCTGTAAACGCCTCAGGTGACAAGTACTGGCAGCCCCCCAAACCTGGCAGGCATATGTAATAAGAGGTCGAACCAGAGATTAGTATAGGAGCAGTGAAGATTCTAAAGCAAGTGAAGTATGTTTGTGAAATAATGGAGACAGTTGTGAAAGACGAGCGGATGCCAGGGTAATCAGATCACAGCATTGTCGCGGCCCTCTGTCTCACGATACAGTCATATGCGACGAACTGTTATGTTTAAGCGCTGAACTCTCTAGAGTCCGAGTGAATGGTGTTATCTCGAACTGCTCAGAATGGCGGTATCCCGCACATTGTCTGGTAGTTGAGTGTTGAGATGTAAAATTATTTGGACACGTAATATCTAGCCCAGAAGGTATGCATAACGTGTCGGGCATAGTTTGACATTAGTCATTGCCCTATATGAACATTTTGTTCAGAAAATTTAAATGTCGCCAGGGTAATGGTGCGGTCAATATGAGGCTTCCATGTAAGCCGAGTGTCCAGTAACACTCCAAGGTACTTGACTGGTGTAGGTGAAGGGAGCCACGGCACATGATCAGTCAGAAGGCGTATAGGCGGAGGGGGATTATAGCGGCGTAAAGTAAAAATCTTGGCTTCAGTTTTCTGGGTATTAAGGGAGATGCACCAATTTTGACACCATTGAACGAGGCGATCAAGAGAGTGCTGTAAGGTTCGTACAGCAGAATGTAGATCGGAGTGAGAGTAAAATAAAACAGTGTCGTCAGCATACAGGGCAATTGAGGTTGGAGCCATGTCTGGAATATCAGAGGTGTAAATACTAAACAGCGTTGGTACCAGTATTGAACCTTGTGGAACGCCTGCTGTAATACGACGCTCAGTTGAAACAGTGCCTCCTATGCGCACCGCAAAAGTGCGATCAGTGAGAAAACTGGTAATAATGTGGATTAAGTAGTTCGGGAGACCAATGCGATAGAGTTTAAGTAGCAAGCCAGAATGCCATACCTTATCAAATGCCTGTGCTACATCAAGGAAAATAGCTAGGGTATGTTGACGATGCTCGAATCCAGTGACAATGTGTTGAGTTAACCTCAATAGTTGATGAGCAGTAGAGTGTTTTGGGCGAAACCCGAATTGAAAAGAAGGAATAATGTGATTATTGTTGAGGTACTGCACGAGACGGCGATGGATGACCTTCTCAAAGAGTTTAGACAGTGTGGGTAGAAGACTGATAAGACGATAGCTTCCTGGCAGATGTCATTTATTTCTGTTTTCCATTGTAGCTCTACCAATGCTCAGACCACTTCTTATGGCTGCCCTAATACAACCATCTATTTTTGTTTGCTATTATGCAGTAAGTCTCTCACAACCGATTTTAAAGATGGAGTAGTTTGTTCTGTTCTATTTGGCTTTGCAACATTTTACATTTCTACATAAATACTTTCAAACAACTATTAAACGTATAAATATATTGTGTTACTTTGTAAGCTAAGGTTAAATCACTTATAAAAGACAAATGACAATTAAAAAAATGTAATCTTTAAGTTCTGGGATGGCAATCCCATGGTTGTTATGAAAATGTGAATTTCCATGCGACATTTGGCTCTACTTAGCCATCCTACGTGGTAATATGGTAAATGCAAATATTTCTAGTCTCAGATTGTAAAAACAGCGCATGAACTGTAATTATATTTACAGTTTTAACACAGAAAGACAATTTTATTTACGTGACTGATTTCTCACTGAACAATGTTCTGAGAATTTGCATTTGAGACACGTTGAATGACTCCTTAGAGAAAAGCTCGTAATGTAGTATATATCAAACACTGTACTTTACGATCATGAAGAACAAAACAAAGCAGTCACGATCAAACATTCGTTGCTTGTTCATGTAGTATAGGGAATCCAACACTGTACTGCATTCAGTTGAGAAACAAGGATAGTTGGGCTGTACCGAATTCTTCAGTATGGCTACATTACGCAGTAAGTAAATAAATAAACAATTAATAACGTTGAAAGAATGCCCTTCAGCATAAAGTTACACTATAAAATAAAGAAATTATTTTAGAAATCATGGTTGTATATAAAAACATCAAAAAGTATGAAGGACTTCGCCGTGTCGCATATTAGAAAGAAGAGCCGAAACTCCATACCTCACAACAAACTATGGCTTTCCACAGACGAAACGACAGATTATATGGGAAGGATTGTAGTTATAAACTTTATACATAAGGGGTGCCCAAACGACAGCTGTAAAACACAAACTGTATCAACAGTTCAAACCCCAGTGTCTAGTCAAAATTTGTATCCCAAAATGTTTAATTTGTAGACACAATTTACAAATGATCTCTTATATGGCAAGATACGTAAGAACACGAAAAACATTATGATAAAGGAATAGAACGACGCTATACGAGAGAATCTGATTGTCTACGATGTAGCTATGCGAACAGAACCAAGATAACCCAAACCTGTGTTCTGCACTGATTGCAAAAATGTACGAATGTAGTGCGGGCGATTACACCAGTCAATTCTTTGTTTCCACAAATTATTTATTGTACCCAAATACATGTTCTGTAGCTGTGAAATGCTTAACAATTTAATTCCTTTCTTAATATATGATGCAGCTTCATAATGAAGTAACAGTTTGTTAAGTGGCTTATTCTTGAGTATCGTCTTCTTGAGTTTTACACTCTGTAATCCAATCAATTATACACAAGTATTGTTCAGTGACAGTTGGTCGGTTGGTGGACTTGTTTTAGAAAAAGACATTTGAGAATTGTTGTGAATTAACAAGGATAATGTTAACGGAAGCTGCAGTTAGTTTATTGTAATTTGTTTTAGAGCTGAAACTAGTAGTCCATTTTGGTAGTGAGTCACAACTCACACCACGACGGAACAGGTATATTCCACGCGGGAAGTGTATTCTGCTCTAGATGACAACTGTTTACTTTAAGTGTAAGTTTATTGTTATGACCAGAATTTAGCGGTTGGGTACATTAAAATTACTGTTCTCTTTGAAATCCTATAGAAATTCTTAGCCGCAGGAGCGAAACTTTAATTTGCTAGGTTCGAACCGCGCTTTATAAAGCGTGCATTTTACCACTGAGCTACGTCAACAGACATCAGAACTTAGGTTACAGTTCTATAAATACCATCGTTCCACGTGTTATTGCATATCTTCTGTCATGTAACAAGAGAACATTTCTAAATTGAGTGTTACTGCATCTACAAACTAAATTTTTGGGATAAAAGTTTGACTGGAGACTGGGGTTCGAACTGCGAACTCTCGGCCCCGTCGATACACTTACGTTTTATGGATGAGCTATGAGAGCTGTCGTTTGGACGCCGCCTATATACAGATGTACATGTTAGTAGGGACAGCGCACCCAAACAGCACAGTTTTAAATTACTTCGTTACATGTATAACAATGTAAAAAGTTTGTAGATGAAAAGTATGTCTGCAGTTAGGATTCGAATCGTGGACCTTCGTATAACTTAGATAACGTAGGTATTGGTTCTGTTAAAATGATAATTCCAAAGGTTTTCACTTTTGTTGCATATTCTGCAATGTCATGTAGTTTATAGCTGAGATACAAGAGAATTGCTACTTGCTTTACTCAATCTTTGGTAATATTCGGTTAATATATCGACAGAAATGTTCGAAGTAACCACGACACTATACATGTACGAACATCATACCCTCTAGTAACGAAACATCTGAATGATACTGACCCGCAGAAAGTGTACATTTACTTTCTAGAAAGATATTACAGAGAACAAATACAACATACAACTTAAACATTGACAATCTAACCTTTATTTTGTTTTAATTGCCACTTAACAAACACTCCGGATCTCCATGGATTGAAACAGCATCAAAACCTGTAAATGTTTATTGTTATGTAATATACCTTTGTTTGTGGATTGTTTGAAATATTCAGGATATACAGTTATAAGGGACAGAGAAGGGGATGCTCTGGATCATTGTGCCACAGTTTCATATTGAATGTAGCACGTATGTGCAAACAATTTGTTACTGCTGCAGTATCAAGTAGGCTTTGGAAAAAAAAGAAAGCACGAGAGACGATATAAAATGGAGGACCAGAACTGATACAGAAAACTGTAAAAGGTAATCTTATGTACATACTGCAGTGTAAGTAAATAAGTTAAATGTTGATTAACGTTAAGGAGTTAAAACAGTAACACTTTTAAAACTTACTAGATGCTTCACACTGTTCAATGACGAGATTACTCGAATGCTTATCATTACTGAGTGTCTGCTGTTGGTTTATTGTGGCGATGTCATAGGTACATTGGTATAAAGAAAAAGTTTGTCCAGGTACGAGTATCATTCTGAAAGTTGTGACAGACTTAACCTCAAATGTTACAATATAGTGACGTCACATGTCATGGGATGAAACATGCGCGGCGTCACCTTCTTCACAGAGTTCAAAATGTAGGTAAGAGACGATATTCTATCATTAAGTAATTTGGATTAGCGATCTGGAAAGTTTGGACAGTGTTTTCTCGAGTGTATATGTCTGTGTTCCTGAATAATTGGAGTCGTAATTGTGTTTTTAGTTATAGTAACTGCTTTTATAGGTTATGTTCTACCTTGAGGACAAGTAGCTTTTTGAGTAGCTACAGTTACTACTAATGTACTCTCAGCAATTCCATATTTAGGAACTGAATTAATTCAATGAGTTTGAGTAGATAGTGTAACCCTAAACCGATTGTTCACATTCCACTTTGTATTACCTTTCATTATTGGTGCTGCATTTACTATTTCTACATCAAACTGGTTCAAATAACCCTTTAGGTGTAAATGCCTAAGAAGTCGGACAACTTGACGATGTACTCGGTTTATGTGAAGCATGGACTTTCAGAATGACCCTCGTGACCCTGAGGCACTCACACAAAGAAATAACAACACATTATTTTATTGCACAAAGCGATGATGACAATAATTGGGTGCAAATATAATGTTTGGTCCTATTGCATTACGACATTGACTGACAACAACAATACGACGTAAACTATGCATTGATTGGCTGCACCTATAACCTTAGTTGAGCAATTAGAATTAGGCCCTATAGTTTGCTTGTTCCCATTAGAGAAGATAATTAATGTGTGTGAGGCACATGCACGCTAACCCTAGGGCTCTGTATCAACGTAAAGAGCGGACAAATGTCACTCACTCCCTTTGTTACCACTTAGAAAACACAACAAGAGAGAACGTTGGAAATCGGTTAAGCAGAGACCGGAAGTTTAGGCAAACCTAAAATAAGAGCTAAAGCTTTCCTGATCTTTACGAGAAACAAGCCAGGTAAAAAGACGATTAGAGCGTACATCTCTCTCATCATCAAGATATTTTAATAAATGTTATAACTACAAATGTATCCTGGATACGACACAAATATCAACAAATACTTGCCAGTAAATGAAATGCCAGGTCAGGAGATGGTGTGAGTATGGAATATTAATTGGGTCAAAGAAACGTAACTACTTGATTATCAAGCGGTATTGATCTTTGCTTCTTAAGTCAACGGATGTCCATTTTTAAGTCCGGTTTACAAGAGGAGCTGAACTGAAATCTAGCATTACGATTAAGTGTGCTCCGCTCGGAGGAAATGACCAAAGCCTCACAGTAAATGTTGCATTTTGCCAAGATGGTGTCTCCAAAAGTTGGCTGTATGGTCATTATCAAAACAATCTCTAATCGTCTTTTCACCTGGCTTGTTTCACGAGAATATCTTCAACATAGGCAAACCTATTTATTTAATAGATTGCACTATTCAGTAACTCAATCGTCATATTTAAACAACTTTAAAAATTAAAAAAATGCTTGTTTTATAATTGACACAAACATGAAATATTCTATAAGAAAGCCAGCACTTTATTCATTGCACACGACAACTGGGTTTATGGGGTCATACAGATCTTCTTTCCCGCCTCAGTAGCGTCTCTGCCTGACGATCTAGAGGTACCAACTTCGAATCTTGGTCACCATGAGTTACCTGGATAAGGTTTTTTCCGAGAGGTTTCCCTTATCCTTCAATACGAATGTCGGGTAACTCTAAGTTCTGTGGACCCTCGACTCATTTGAGCATCATTTCACCCACTTCATTCACCGTCCGAAATGACAACGTTGGAGGACGTAAATTACACAAAAAGCAGATCTTATTATTTTATCTTTAATAATTTTCATTGTGTCATCGTAACATTTGGTTAAGTGAAATTTGCTGAAACTTGACTCGCTAGGTACAGATTTGTTAGTATACTTCTCTAAATAAATACATTAAAGTAGAATTGTGTGATTTCCACAAAGGGATTCCAGTACTAAGTCGAATACATATTGCGGTTTGCAACTCAATATTGCAAGTACTGTTGGAAGCAAAGAATCCTTTCTTCCAGGAGCCTTGGAAAGTGCATTTTGTGTCTATATGTTGTGATATAAAATACTTGTTTTCGTAGTTGACTGACTTCTCTCATATTTTGCAAGGCACTACTTTACCGATGGTACAAAATACGTGATCCAAAAGCATTAACCTAAATTTTTAATTTATTCCGCAATGGAACACTGAATTTCTGTATCTTGTTAGATACAACAACGTCGCAATAAAAATTAAAAATGAAACAAAGTTAGACTGCAGTCATTACTGGCTTTTAAAATATCAACAAGCAGTAATTCCAAAGCTTTCTGTTATTTAAACATTTACCTGCGCGGCCGCGTTTATTGTTGCAAAGAAAATAATAAAGTGATTGAAGGTTAGCAACTT
Organism: Mantis religiosa; assembly: GCA_030765055.1. Taxonomy (NCBI): domain Eukaryota; kingdom Metazoa; phylum Arthropoda; class Insecta; order Mantodea; family Mantidae; genus Mantis; species Mantis religiosa. The sequence goes on from CM060956.1 coordinate 1,796,008, forward strand.
AAAGACAATAATATACATCCGGCAAAGTAACTTTGTCACGGACTCAACGTTATTGAACACATTTCTTTCTTTAATTATTCCGTTTGAAATTCATCCAATGAAGCAATTTTAGCACCAAATTAAGCAGAATGTTCTGGAGTTTCACTAGATGCGCAGATGTTTGTTTTATATCTAATTGCTATTGTTGGTAGGTGTTTCGACATTTTGTTTTAGTCTACGTGAATGAACGACTGTTCCTTGTTAAGCAATACTGGATTACGTATTAAATTCCAGTTACTCAAAGGACATACCAGAGAGACTTTGGTGTTCGCAAAAGAAACATAATACTGGGACTGGTAAACAAATTGGAAACAACTAGATCTCTGGTGAGTGAAAAAAGGCAAGCATCGTTCATGGTAGCATGTCTTCTTCACGTTCAAGAGGTCCGGGGTTCGAATCTCGGACAGGATCAGTTACCTGGATAAGGTTTTTTCCGGGGTTTTCACTTATCCTGATAGACAAATGTAGGGTAACTCTAAGCTCCATGGATCCCGTACTCATATGAGCGTCATTTGACCCATTTCATTCATCGTCCGATGACTTAATGTTGGAGAACATGAAGCGCAAAGAACAAACAAAAAAATTCGTACAGATTCACGTTCTAGGTTTAACACATTTAAAAATTGCATTCTGCCTAAGTTCCGGTCTCTCTCGTTATAAGATTATTTGTTTCTGTTAATGTGAATGCTGAATTGGAGACAAAAGCTTTGTGTATAGCAAAATGAGGTTAAGAGGGGACGAGGTATGTCGTAAGCCAGGTCTCCCGCAACGACAGCTGCCATAGCTAACCCTAAAACACTGGTCTAAGTACAGGAATGGGATGTCGCCTGCTGTAAGTTGAATTAACTACAAAACGAGGAAATTAAATTGACTGCTTGAGATATTTGTCCGCTCTCTAGTAACGAGTGAAAGGAAGAAATGCGCGCTAACATTAATAAATGAAATGCAAACATTTCCCATATTAGCAGGTACACTCAAATTTACATGACGTATAGAATTTGTGCAGTAATAACAGATTTTAAAATTTGATAAATGTTCCAAAAACATTTGCACACACAACGATATGAGTAAAATAACATTAGGAAAAGCAGAATTACATTGATTAGGTAACAAAAGAGTGAAACAGTTCAGTCTTAGATACACAATTTAATAATGCTGCCAATCAAAAGGAGGAGATTCAAAACTATATTATGTCTAGATTGGCAGCATTATTGACAAATGAAGTACAGAGAAGTGAGTGGTTACTTATACCTACACAGCATTTAGAATGTGAGACTTTTGTATGAAAATAATAATAGTTGAACATTGAGCACTTCACACGTAAGGCAGCTTCAGGCCTCGTTCTTTTGTTGAAGAAAAAGAAGAAGAATACATCTACAACACTGGACAAATGAAACATTGACACATCCACTCACACATTCAGATATTGAAAACATAATTGTTCATAATCAGTCATTAGAAACTTAACAATGATTTGTTTGCAATTAAATCAAGTGCCAGTGCTTGAGCAGTCTGGACAGATTTTGTAAGCGTTCATTCAATTTTATGATTGATTACTGGTTTCTTTTGTTTTCTTTACAGTCCAATTCTTGCGTTCATTTGTCTATAAAATCAGTTTGTGCAGGTCATCTTCAACAAAGTTTCGTTAACAAACGTAGGCGTTCACGGCCTGCGTCTTGTTCAGTAGAAGATTCCGGGCTGTAAGGCCGTGGTTTACTGCGTTTCTTCATCTCTCTCCCAGACGTTTGGGTTACAACTGCGGCAAACATCATCGGTGGCGTAGAAAAGTCCTCCTTGTACTCTTCGTAGCTGCTGATGACTTTTCACGCCACCGATGATGCTTGCCGGGCAGAGAGATGAAGAAACCCAGTAGACCACGGCCTTACAGCCCGGAATCTTCTACTGAACAAAAAGTATCGTTAGTTGAACTGCGGATGACTAAGTCAATTCCTTTATTTATTTGACTGAATACTCGTATACTGTTTCATAGAAGATATTGGTTGGGTATCACAACAAGCATTCTCAAACAGAAGTTTGATTGAGTGATGTTGGCATATGTATTATTTATACAGAAAATCTTTGCATACATTGAGTAATTCTTCTCTTGAGTTCTTCAGCTAAATTCTTCATTAGCTCCATATTTTTGTCAGTTTAACCCGTTGACTGTTTGAAGGATCTTTACCTTTTAGCCATTTTCCCTTAAGTGCATCCAGAAGGTTGATTTGCTGATGCTCACATTTTCATGTCATCCAAGACACTGACGATCATTAGTCATATGTTCAGTTCATTTAAAAGATTAATTACGTTCTTCACATTTGGTGAGTCGTCTTCCAGAACATTTATTAGATCACGTCTTACATGTTTGGAGTTTTTGTGCTTCCTTTATCACGAAGATTGGATGTAGGCCTCAAACAGCGTGAATATTTGTTTAATTTATGAAAACACTTAAGCCATTTCTTCACTTTATTCCTCCACTAGATTGTTTCATGATTTGTATATTTTAGCCAGTTTGTCCAGCAGATTGGACATTTTTGGCCAGTAGACCAGTCAAAGGGTTCGGCGCGGAGCGATAACAAACAGATAGCGCATTGTGGAGATAAAGAACGTGCAGAAATAGTAAAGGTAGCCGAAATAAAACGAAAATTCTAGTGACATCTTGACTGAGAGAACATTCTGTTTCCTGTTTGTTTTGGAACAGTCTAGAATTATCAATAGAGGTAATATACGAGGTACGTCCAGAAAGTAAGTTCTGTTTGGTAATAAAATTAAATTGTGTACAGATACAGAAAAATTATTTATTGCACAAAATTCTTCAACTCTTAAACTACTTTTCCACATAACTGCCGAAATTTTGCAGGCATTTGTCATAGCGAGGCACAAGTTTTTGTATACCTTCTTCATAGAAGTGTGCCGCCTGTGTCTTCAACCAGTTGGAAACATTTTCTTTCAGCTCTTCGTGATTGTTGAAGTGTTGACCGCCAAGAAACGATTTGAGATGCAAAAACAGATGAAAGGCGCTAGGAGCTAGGTCGGGCTACGTCCCAGCTAAATCCATGTAGGGTGTTTTTCGTTGCATTTGCAGTGTGTGGTCGTGCATTGTCGTGAAGAAACACAACACCTTTTGACATCGTAAATTTGCCGATAAATTTCAATTGGTTTCACTTTCCTAGAATTCAGAAAACGAATCACAGATCTGATTTCACAAGCGGCGGGATTTTCAATCAACACCGACATTGTAAACAAGCACAACAAAGCATACGTGGCTGACAGCGATCTCACAATGGCGCATGTTTCTTCTCCTTGATACAGAGCGTCTACCGCGCATGTGCGGAACTGCGATCGCAGCGCTGCAGCGGATATAAATTGAAACAGAACTTACTTTCTGGACGCCCTAAGAGATCGCAACACACCAGCGAGTAGTTGTAAACAAAGTCGTAACGAGAGTTGTAATTGAAACTGGCTCTTTGTTGTGGTCCACGACCTTGGTAGATTGTAATTGTGTATGTGACGTAATTCTGCTACTGCAAGGACTGACCAGAAAGTAATTCTACGCAAATAAAGAACATTTTGAATTTCTGAAACTTGGACTTTTAATTCTCCGAACCCACAAAGTCACAAGATTGATCTGCATATTTGTGATATTGATTGAGAAACTTTTGTCATTGGTTCCAGTCAATTCATCCGTAAGTTTGAAAGGCTGACATTTCCATTGTTCCGTTCATTTCATCCAGGAGACTGATGACCCTGTATTTTCAGTATCTGTTTAGCTTACCGAGGAAGTTAATCAAACATTAGTTGGTACTTCTACATTTTTGATGATGTTTAGATCAGCTCATCTAGAGGACTGAATGGACAATATATGTTTAATTTATGGTTAGATGCTTTAGGGGTTGTCCAATTGCTCAAATAATTTCTTGAATAATACGCACACTTGGGCCAGTTCATTCAGCAGATGTTTACTTGCATTGAATGCATTCACAAGATTACTTGGCTATACCAGTACTGGGTTCGCTTCTACGTTATTATTTCTTCAGCTCATACAAAAGAGTAATCGTATGATTTTTCACATAGTTGGTCATTCAAAGAGATCGGAGGAGTTGATGACACGAGTTTATATTTTACTTTGTTTGCTTCTGGGGGGGGGGGGTGACTAATTCGTTTTGCAGACTAGTTGTTTAATTTTAACACTTCTGGTGTTCAGTTGATTTAGAATTATAGATTTATATATCGTAAACATTTTTCTTGTTCAATTATTCACTAGATTTCTGAATATATCCACAATTTTTCATGTAGCAGATAGCTTCAATGACGTTTATATTTGAATTAATTCCTCCACTGAATTCATCCACAACGTTGGATGGTTGATCTTCATATGTTTACTGTTATTTCTTTAAGTATTAATCAAATTTCCTTTAAATTTGGTCTGTTGTTCAGTGTAATTTGTACAGATTTGCTATTGGATGGAAGCTTTAGCCATTTGGAGTTTGTTTTTTAATTTGTGCACTTCAGTAGGATCATTTTACCCACACTACTTTTTTATGCCTGGATGACAAGTGACATTTCATTTGTCATTGCTTTCATTGAATTTACTTCAGTCAAATCATTTTATGTAAAACAAATGAATGTCTGGTATTGAATGTACGTGATTCATCTATGAGATTCCGTGGATGACCTTTTATATTTTGGAAAGTCTCGGCTCAGTTCATTCAGAAATTTGGTTAGAGGATTTTCAAATGTTGGTAAATCAATGTTACTCCATTTTTCACCTTTGGTTATAATATTACTGTCCAGTTATTCTGTTCATTCACTGTAAACAATCTTTATATTTTGGATTCATAAAACAAGTGATGTGAATACTTACTTAAGTCTAACGTTAGTGTATTTTTGCGAAACAAAACACTTGCAATAAAACAAACAAATTGTGTTTGCTCCTAGAGCAGTATTATTTTCTTAATAAAATTAAACTGTATTAGCTAAAGTTTGCATATTTGTAAGTACTGAGCGCAGCGTCTGTTTACTCTACCACATAATAATGTACTAATTGATATTAGCGTCAGTGCAGTAGAAATAAAAACCAAGTGCACTAACAATTATATCGGTTATTTCACGTTTCGCTTCTCAGAACTTGAGTCTTTGATTACGTTGTGAGCATTTCCTTCACAATGTTTGTTCATTGGTCCCAACACTTGACAAAGTTCCAGCCCTTTTGGGGAGCAGCCACCCAGGGTGCGTGTTGGGTGAGGTTAGAGGCACTTACTCACAATCACTTCAGACTTGCACTTTTTACTTTACTCAAAAATGGATTTTAAAACAGTCTGTGAAGTTCTACTCATTTTGAATGCCTTTATGTAACTGGTTTACTAGAGAGATCAAAAACTATTTAGATGTCAAAACACACATTTATTTCATTGACAAAGATTGCAACAATTTGAAAAAATTATTTTTCGAAAGTATTTCAGATATTAAAACGAACTTTTTTTGTTTTGTTAAATTCAGCAACTCAAAAAGTTTGTTTCTTTCTTAGGATGTTGATGTTTTGTTTTCAAAGCGCGTGGAAGTTTCAAACATTACTAGCTCTCTTTGGTTACGTCACATGTAAGTCTGAAGTGATGTTCAAGCTGGGTGTATCAACAAGCGCCGCGCTATCCTCGTGTACGGACACAAAAGAGGTAACATCAGTATATGAAAATAACACCTATAAAGGAATGAATATTGAAGTCATCTTCACAACCTGAGATGAGAGATGGGTCGGCCGTTAGAGAGGATAGCGCTCGCTGTACCAACCTAACCACAATGCACATCTGCGGGCATGTACTGCACGGGGACCACGACGACAGAGCCCGTCACGGTCGGCACCACCTGCAGGTACGTGATGCCATCGACGACCCGGGGGTTCCCCTCAGTGCCGGAGTCTCGCCAGTTCTAGGCGATCGTCACGATGTGTTCAGGTTCCGGGGACCAGCAGTTATCGGAGAGCCAGCAGCCGATCACGACTGTGACGAAGCCGATGAGGAGGGCAAGCACGATGTACGGCTCGGCGTTACCTGAAACATGATTGACATTTAGTAGCAGGTCGATATCGGCAATGGTCGCTCACAGCAAGGCGACATACACACCTAGGGGCGTCTTGCTCTTCCACAGGCTGTTGATGAGGGTGGGGTCACCTCGACGCCACTCCCTCCACCCCCTGCCTCTCCTGATATAACCTCCTCCGGGTCCTGGGGTACTCGGTGACCCCGCTTGGGGCTGTCCATGTTGCCCCTGGGGTGCCGGTGACCCGCCCACTGTAAAACACAATCGTGCCATCAGCAGCTTTTACTTACACTGAAGGTCTGTTCTGACAAACATTTCTTTCTCTATTTCACGTTAATTGAGCTAAACATTATCTTACTGCTAGTAGATAGGTACAAGGGGAGTAGGAAAACACAGTATACTCTAAGTGATAGTTAAATGTTTTAAACACCTTGCTTTGAAATTTGAAATTTCATCCTCTCTGTTCTAGATCTTCTCGGGAAACAAGACGATTAGAAATCGATAATTCAGGACCATCATCAGGTTATTTCTAAGAAATATTATAACCACAAAAATCAGCAAAGACAAAACACTACACGTACTTGCCTCACTGAACAAAAGACTGATTTCAGTAAATTAAATGTCAGGCCAGGAGATGGCGTTTTTTACTTGGCTTGTTTCCCAGAAAAGCTTCACGTCTTATTTTACATTCTCTCTGTATGTCCAAGAGATAAGAAATGAACGACGACTTCCTCTTTGACAAAAGAATAAATATTGAAAAATTTAAAAAAGCACCCAAAAATGTAGCTTGACATAAAGTGTGTATTTTTGTACGATATACACTTGTGCAGCAATACATGTTTTCTCTGTCTCTTTATATGTGTGCCGGTTTACTGAACGCGTCTTTTTAGCCTCGTTCTACTAAATCCTCTCATAATTGAGTCTCAGCTACAGATAGCCGAGCGATTATAAACAAGATATAACTTCTTATTGCTAAGCTTTACTTGGCATTTATGCTTTCACATAAAAACTGAAACACTATACTCTATTTTAAACTAAATGAAATAAATAAATGTATTGTTCCTATACGTAAAATTAAATAAAGATGTAAATTAACTCAGTGTAAACTGTGTGCGGGGCTTGGATGAGACCAAATGCCTAGAGTATAATTCGCATTATATGCCAATACCATTCATAGCCCAAGTGTTTACACAACCAATATTAAAGCATTTTTCTAATAACATTGCATTTATATTGTCGCGACTGGCGGCCGACACACACAAAGGGGTATATCAAGTAGCGCGGAGATAAAAGGCTTGCCGAAACAGAGAAAGTTGGTGCCGTCTTATAGAACATTCCGCAGACGTCTGGAATCATGAATGGTTGTAACACCAGTTAGAGACAGAGTTGTAAACAGAGTCGAAATGGAATTTGGTTCGTGTGTCTGCAACAGTGTTTTGAAAGTGAACTCTTTTGTTTGTGGGTGTGGCAGACGGCCCTGGAGGCTGTATTTCTGTATGTTACGTAATTCTGCTACTGTAAGAGTTGACCAAAGTGTATTTGAGGAATTTCTGCAACTTGGACTCTTAATTCTAGAACCCACAAAGTCACAATGTGTTATTTGAGTTGTATAAATGAATTATTTATCTTCTGCAAGAAAATGATAAAGCATTACTATTAGATTACCAACAATAAAAAGAAACATGACGTTACCTCTCGGATACCGTGCATACGGCCATCTCCCTATCTATCGCTTACATGGAAATGTGAACGCAGCGTCATCGAAAGCTTCCGATGTTTTCCGAATCTAACTTTTGTGTCTGGTAGCAGCTCATAGACCAGGAAGCCTCACAACGTGTATTTTAGATGACATATCTATATCAAATCTATCTAGTAATACAATTGTTTCTGTAATGTGCATAATAGAAAAGATAAACAAACATATGTGTTTTCAATTGTTTTAATAGGTATGCAACTGAGGCATTGCTGTCACACTCAGGAGGAAGCGATGAAGGACTGCCACAACCCACAAAACTCAAGGTCATAGGAAGCAGCTTGTTCGGTGTATATAAGGTATGTGGTACATAAACAGAATATATTATTTCTCGATATTCAGTATAAAAGTCTTGTTTACTGAATGATGTTATTAATAGATTTCTGTGTATAAACCTATCATTTTTAGAGGTCGGAAAACTTATCAATATCACGTTGTACAAACTCATTATTAAAATAGATTTACAAAACACAAACTAACAGATTGAGGGCAAGAACAGTTATCTCCTGGATTATTCACCAACTCAGTTAAAGCTGCATGTTACACCAGTGTCTATTCACTCAGTCAAGATGTGTATAAGCGATGACTCCTTTCATACCTTAGACGCAAAATAATAGATGTTTAGTGACAGTTGGTAGCATTGTGTGCAAGAGAGTTGGTGGACCTGTTTTTAGAAAAATACAGTTGAGAATAGTAGTGAAACTGCAATTATTGTTTTGTAATTGGTTTTAGTGTTGAAGCTGGTAATGGATTTAGCGATCATGATTCATATATGTCGTAGATTCATTCTCCTGACAATTCGCTAATTCTTCTTGATATAGTCCATTTAGGGTGAGAGCTTGTGTCCACAACTCGTACCACGAGGGAACAATAGCAGATATACTTATGAACAGATATAACCATATTTATTACCTTTATACATAGTTTATGTCCATAGAGCAACTTGAACATTTAAAACTGTATTTTACGAGAAATGTAATTATCTTTAGTGAATAGTTATAATTTCTCACTCAACTAAACTTAATAAATAAGGGTATATTAAATACCTTTCTATCAGATCGAAACTGATTGCAATTGATAGAATTGAGAAGTTATTTGCATCACTATTGTACACAACAAAAACAACTGAACGCCACTGCTATATCACTGCATTCGGCACGTTCACACCCACTCAACTGAACTGACTGACTTAGTGGTTGTCTGACTGACTGGCTGACATACAGATTGACTGTGTGACTTGCTAACAGGGTTGTTAACTAGCTGGATGACTAGCACACTGACTGACTGACTGTCTGTCTGGCTGACTGATATACAGATTGGCTGTGTGACTTGCTGACAGGGTGGTTAACTGGCTGGATGACTAGCACACTGACTGACTGACTGACTGGCTGGCTGGATGACTGTCTGGCTGGCTGACTGACGGCTGGCTGACTGACATACAGATTGGCTGTGTGACTTGCTAATAGAGTGGTTAACTGGCTGGATGACTAGCACACTGACTGACTGACTGGATGACTGTCTGGCTGGCTGACTGGCTGACATACAGATTGTCTGTGTGACTTGCTAACAGGGTGGTTAACTGGCTGGATGACTAGCACACTGACTAACTGACTGAATGACTGACTGACTGTCTGGCTGGATGACTGTCTGGCTGGCTGACTGACTGACGGCTGGCTGACCGGCTGACATACAGATTGGCTGTTTGACTTGCTAATAGGGTGGTTAACTAGCTGGATGACTAGCACATTGACTGACTGACTGGTGGCTGGATGACTGACTGTCTGGCTGGATGCCTGACTGACTGATTTCGTGGCTGTCTGGCTGGATGACTGACTGTCTGGCTGGATGACTAACTGACTGTCTGTCTGGCTGGATGACTGATTGACTGGCTGACTGACTGACATACATATTGGCTGTGTGACTTGCTAACAGGGTGGTTAACTAGCTGGATGACTAGCACACTGACTGACTGACACTGGCTGTCTGGCTGGATGACTGACTGACTGTCTGACTGGATGACTGTCTAGCTGGATGACTGACTGTCTGGCTGGATGCCTGGCTGATTTCGTGGCTGTCTGTCTGGATGACTGACTGACTTCTGTCTGGATGACTGACTGTCTGGCTGGATGACTGACTGACTGTCTGTCTGGCTGGATGACTGACTGACTGTCTGGCTGGATGACTGACTGACTGTCTGTCTAGCTGGATGACTGACTGTCTTGCTGGATGACTGACTGGCTGGTTGACTGACTGTCTGGCTGGATGTCTGACCGACTGACTGGCTGGATGACTGACTGACTGTCTGGCTGGAAGACTGATTGGCTGACTGAATGTCTGGCTGGATGACTGACTGACTGGCTGACTGACGGCTGGATGACTGACTTCGTGACTGGCTGGATGACTGACTGACTGGTTGACTGACTGGCTGGATGACTGACTGACTAACTGACTGACTGTCTGGCTGGATGACTGACTGGCTGACTGTCTGGCTGGATGACTGACTGACTGACTAACTGACTGACTGTCTGGCTGGATGACTGACTGGCTGACTGTCTGGCTGGATGACTGACTGACTGTCTGGCTGGATGACTGACTGACTGTCTGGCTGGATGACTGACTGACTGTCTGGCTGGATGACTGACTGACTAACTGACTGACTGTCTGGCTGGATGACTGACTGACTGGTTGACTGACTGGCTGGATGACTGACTGACTAACTGACTGACTGTCTGGCTGGATGACTGACTGGCTGACTGTCTGGCTGGATGACTGACTGACTGTCTGGCTGGATGACTGACTGACTGTCTGGCTGGATGACTGACTGACTGTCTGGCTGGATGACTGACTGACTGTCTGGCTGGATGACTGACTGACTGTCTGGCTGGATGACTGACTGACTGTCTGGCTGGATGACTGACTGACTAACTGACTGACTGTCTGGCTGGATGACTGACTGACTGGTTGACTGACTGGCTGGATGACTGACTGACTAACTGACTGACTGTCTGGCTGGATGACTGACTGGCTGACTGTCTGGCTGGATGACTGACTGACTGTCTGGCTGGATGACTGACTGACTGTCTGGCTGGATGACTGACTGACTTCGTGGCTGTCTGGCTGGATGACTGGCTGATCCCAGACTCCTTACCACTCGCTAGCTGGTCCCTTATCTAGTGCAGCTCTACTTCTCAGCATAAGCAAAAGGAAGTCCCCGGAGTGGCAGTACTGAGTACAATGGCTATTGTATTTCCCGGCAATTGTTGGACAAAAGGAGCTTTTATTAGCGGTGTCGGGTCCTCCCAGGTGGCCCCGTTCAAGTCAAATAGGATTACAGTTATTGTTACATTCTCTAGTAGCTAGCTATAGTAAATATTGAAGATATTGTCTTCATAATGAAATATGTGTTTTAGAGTCTCAACATTTCAAAATAAAAGTTATAAATATATTCATAAAAAAAGTAAATTTGGTATTTAAGATAAGCAACGTCCAAGTAGGCGACACCAAGCTAAAGTTTACCGGGAAGATGTTTGCAAATTGTTAATATTCCTAGATATTCAGATGACAAATGAAATGCATTTCTTGAATGTTCTGTCAATGATCTCAGAAGTCCTTTTTATTCTGAATAGTTTTATATAACTGGTAAAAGGAATAGACGCAACAATTGTATATCTTGTTAAAACATTTATTGTATTTTGAGAGTGTCAATATCTGTGCTGTACTTCACATAATTTAACCAAACCCGATTATGACATAATTAGCTATTAACAAACGCGAAACGATTTCCTTATGTCCATCTACTACACATTTCATGTTTTGACATTTGTGCACTTCATAAACGCTAAGGAATCTTGTCTTCCTTTAAAATCTAAACTCTATCCATATTTGATATACAACTCGTTTTATTACTGCAGATGGATCTTTGATACTTGCCATAGTTCCATGGTATCGACATCGAACACTCGCTCAGTACCTTTCCCGATATTTCCGTGATCCTGCAATTTTTATTCTATTTTAAAATCACAAAATAGTAGAACATTGTCAGTAATGTGGTAGCTGTACAGTAACATTATACAAGAAAATAATCGTGTGTCAACTGTCAGTTAACAGTTGACTACATATCTCACCTCCTCTTTCTAGTACACTGCATTACTGGAAAACAAATTCAACATTTACAAAACTAAATATTTGTGTATTCTACCTACAACAGTTTTCTCTGAAAGACTATTTAGTGCAGCAGGACTCATATGTGACAGAAAAAGAAGTAGACTTGACCTCGAAACAGTGAAAATGAACAAAAACTTATAAAAGTGGAATGTTTTGATTTTAAATATGTAATGTAGAGTTTAAAAATAAGAACACTGATTGTTTTAAGCTTTGTCTCATTAAATATGTACATCTAATAGGTTTTATTGCCATTAAACAGTTCTGCCAACATTGTATTTTGTATTAAAACTAGAAGTACAAATAACTGTATCGACTATCGAGTAAGGAGTAGCTAGAAAACCTGGTATCGACTTATCCTTAATAATTAGCATTCTTTTAAATTGCTCAAATCAACATTTTACTTATTGTTGCATATTTTAATGCTTGGACTAGGAAACATGTATAGAATATACATCTCTCTGTTAAACATATGGTATTTTAATTAATATCATTAGAGCCATTTATGAGAAAATACAAATTTTGGAAAATGTGGTTGTAGGAGTAATAAAACATTGTAGTTGAACACCAACCTTAACGGAGGTTTTTCTTTTTCTGTAAACGTGTGTTTGCAGTGAGGTCTTAGTGTAGAGTACAGTGCTCCGCCACTGCACATATAGGTGAAAGGTTACGTCTCTGGGCGTGGCTGATAACATCGTTACCCTGGAGTACACGCATCCAGTCATACAACGTATGGAAGACGATCACTTTGTCCTTGTGTCCTCACATCTCATAATACTAAATACACGTTTACTAATAAATACGTAACATATGAAGCTATGAACAGTGAAGCAAACAAATAAAACAATTTGTAACTTAAAACTTCACTTATCTGATAAGAAATGATAAATCTCATAAATTGTCCAGGATTGCGATTTCATGTATATTGATACACATCTTCAGCTGTCGTCATCGTTACCAAACATTAGATTTTGATATGTTCTTGTTAGTGTTACCTAAATCTGAAAATAAAACAAATTTATAAACGGAATCGACTGCTGGTATTTCAAAATTCATCACGCGATGTTTGTTTTTTAAAATAAAGAAAGACAAAACGTAATTTGGAAACTAGAACGAAAGAACATTTTCGTAACATTAAGTACAAACAAATTGATAAATCGGCCGTAGCAGATCATTTTTGGTCATTTAACCTTGAAATAAATCCACAAGTTAAATTATTAAAACAATTAAATGACCCGATAGATTTAATGGTTTGGGAAAAGATATTTATTTTAAGAAACAAACATTGGGTAATCATGGAAATTAATCATTTCTTCATACTAGCCGTATATAGGCCAAGGCTTCAGATAGACTCAACATGAAACATTCAATGCCATGGCCGGGAACCGAACCACGGATCTCATGGTTTCCGTCCAGTCGCTCTACCCATTGAGCTATCATGGCCAACGTGCCGTCCTGACATTAAATTCTCCATTTGACTCATACTTCCCCGGTAGACCACTAGGGGCTCTCGCATCCGAGATACAGCATTTGTGACGTGAACATTTTTCATGTTGATTCTGTATCGGAAGCCTTGGCTAGTGTGGAGAAATGATTAATTTCCATCAAGTAACTAAAATAATAAGAGTTAAATGATGAAGCCTGGGACTCAAGTACTTACGATAGTAAGTCGCCACAAACGATATATCTCGGATGCGAGAGCCCCTAGTGGTCTACCGGGGAAATATGAGTCAAATGGAGAATTTAATGTCAGGACGGTACGTTGGCCATGATAGCTCAGTGGATTAGAGCAACTGGACGGAAACCGGGAGATCCGTGGTTCGGGTCTCGTTCATGGCATTGAATTTTTCATGTTGACTCTATCGGGTAATGAATTTTGAAATTCGGGCAGTTGATTCTGTTTTTAAATGTGTTTTACTTACAGAGTTTGGTAGTACTAACAAGAACATATCAACGTCTAATGCCCACCTCGGTAGCGTAGATGGTAGCATGTCTTCCTCACGTTCGAGAGGTCCCGAGTTCGAATCTCGGTCAGGGTGAGTTATCTGGATAAGGCTTTTTCCTGGGGTTTCCCTTATCCTGAAAGACAAATGTCGGGTAACTGTAAGCTCTATGGGCCCCGGACGTATTGGGCGTCATTTCATCCATTACATTCACCGTCCGATATGACTAAATGTTGGAGGACGTAAATTACAAAAAACAAAACAAAACAAAAACCCTAATGTTTAGTAACTATCGTATGATGACAGCTTTGTTTTTCTAGCTGGAGATGTGTATGAATATACATGAAATCGTGATCCTGGAGAATTTATTAGAATTATCATTTCTTGTAAGATAAGTGAAGTTTTAAGTTACAAATTCTTATATTTGTATATACACATTTACTAGTTGTTTCTAAATCATTCTGACTGAAAAGTAAACCCCAATAACGCTAGGTACAGTCCATATCTGCCTTCACACTCTGTAACTATGACAAAAGCTACCGATAACGCAACTGAAGTCATCTAACAAAAGTTACAGCTATTAAATGTGTTACTTCAAAATTACTATACAGCTAGATAACTTTGGAAGCAAGAACACAAACCTTCAGATTATTATATGCCGGAAGTAATATATCATACCATTTTTTTCCTTTCTTTTTACCGGAACTTTATTTTATATACATGCTATATATCATATCCGGATATTACCCCAAGTAGCCGCATATATCATTCCGTACAATTCATTCCAAGGAAGGTTTAAAAGGTACAAAATAAAACCTGAAGTAATAATAGACCGAGTTATTAACTAAACATAACAGTACACACGCAAACTTTTACGATTATACTGAAGCGTTTGGCAAAATGTCTAAATGAAGTACTAGTATTACCTTCCTTTCAATTCGGTTTTCGTAGCAAACATTCAACCACCCAACAAATTCTCCGGATTACAGAGCAAGTGGCACAAGGCTTCAAGAAGAAGGAACACACAGCTGCAGCATTCCTTGACCTCATTCATGCATTTGATAGAGTTTGGCATAAGGGTCTTCTATACAAACTGTTCATCAATGACATCCCAGACTTCCTCTATAAAGCAGTTCTCAGTCCGCGTAGCTAGTAGCCACTCTTCTACCAAACCTATAACAGCAGGCGTTCCTCAAGGATCTATCCCGGGACCAGTTCTATTCAACATGTTCGCCTCTGATATTCCTGCAACGCCTACAGCTCAAACTGCTATGTATGCGGATGATACAGCAATCTTCGCAACACATCGCAATATCCACACCGCCAGAAATCATCTTCAAGAGGCCTTGAACTTAATCATACAGTGGCTTGATAACTGGCGTATTTCACTCAACCAGCAAAAATGTGAAGCAATGATCTTTACACTCCCAGTGAAACATATATCCTGTAAAACTGAGACTGAAGCAGTTAAATATCTCGGCGTACTCATGGGTCGACGACTCACATGGAAACAACACATAAGTAACAAACTCAAACTAGCTCGAACAAGACTGGATAAGCTCTACCCTCTTCTCAACAAAAAATCTTCAACTGCATACTACTCTACACGACTTTATTGTATGCCTGCCCAGTCTGGGGAGGGACCAGTCGTATCCAGACATTTCAAAACAAAGTATTACGAATCTCAACAAATGCACCATGGTTTGTCATAAACTGGAATCAGCACCATTCAGCAGTCAATTTCGTCACAAGCCGAAAAGTTGTACAGCAACCTAAAACACGACTCAGGAGCCATTCACTATTCCCTTGGCAGCTTTCCAACCTGCATCACTGGATCAGCTCTCACAACAACATCTTCTGTAATACTTAAAACAATTATGTACCTACTTATGGGGCTTTCCTCGTTTCATTCTTATTCATTGTATCATGTATGTAAATAATGTGTTCGATCCCAGGCGACCGCAAAGTGAGATTTGTGGTGGACAACACGGCGCTGGGGCGGGTTTTCTCCTGGATCTCCGGTTTCCCCCGCCATCTCATTCCCCAGTGCTCCATCTTCATCTCATGTATCATCAGCGTCTCCACCTGCGGTGCCGTATGTAGTAAACGCGGGCGTTAAACACTACACATTGTAAATAATGTCTATGATCAATGATCTGTAGAGCAGACATACGCTGATCGATCAATAAATGAGTTGAAAATTTTTACGGAACGAATACACCTTCTTTTATTTTATAGAAACAAAAGCATTACAAAGTAGAAAGATATTCTACTTCTTGCCAAAGTCTTCAAATATATTTCACTTATATTTGATTAAATGACGTTTATCACTTGTTTCCAACTCAACTTTTTATGTAGCATAATGATATACATTTCAAAGATTAGACACAAAATTAGTTTCTGAACGCGCTATAAATATTTGACACAGACAATTGTTGTCAAAAATTGGTGAATCCTTGGATACCTTCTTTATAATTTGTTTGTAAATTCGTGAATGTGAATTGAATGAACATAAAATTAATTGAATTGTTTGTGATAGCCATGGATTGACGTTTTGATTTTAAGCGTCTACAACTTTTCGATGAGCATAAATAAATGGTAACTATGTTGTATTTAAACATAACCCGCAACTGCGGAGTTTGTTTTATTGGCGGTATGAAGTTCTTTGGGCCAAAGTAGCAGAGGTTTAAGCTTAACTGACTGAAACGTTTCTGTGCTTTGTTTATATCCATGGAGACAATCGATTTACTGATTTATCGGATTGCCTCCACATCCATCGCTTAAATGTGATAAAACGAAGGTATTTTAACTCTTTATTCGCTTGTCATTGTGAAGAATTTACAAACGGGAACTACCTCTGGATATCTACTGAAAAATAATTGAACATTATCTGAAAATATAAAAAAGTGTGTCATGACGCAGTCAATTGACTTTCTCCACCCTTGTACAAACATTTATTGCTCTAGTAGATAGTCAATGCCATGGCGGGGATGTGAACGACAGATCCCCTGGTTTCCGTCCAGTCGTTCTTACCTGTTGAGCTACCATGGCCAACTTGCCGTCATGACATCAAATTCTCTATATGACTCATATATTTCCCCGATAGAACACTATGTGCTATTCTTTAGTGTAAGTACATATTAGATAAAACAACAATTGTAGACGTAGCATTTAAAGTAGAAAGCTGCAGTTAAAGAGGAATATCGTTGAACACGGGTATGAGACCGTGCTAAGTTTGTGAGGAGGAAGGCTGAGCAAACTCTCTCCAGGTCACACTCCCTTCCTTCCTTGTGTTTGCCGAGCCTCGCCCGTTTCTCGTCAATTAAACGGAACCATCTGAATTATACAACAAACCTTGCTTCTTCCGCTCGCGCCAGCAATTCTTTGTAATTATACCTTGTGTCTCACCTCCTAGCAGTACGAGATGCTAGTTAACACTTTACTTACAACAAAGAAACTTCACTTATATGTCATTTTCACAGAACTGAACACTAGTTTGGCAAATAAATGATTTGCCTTTGCCTACCTCGGTAGCGTGTCTGCCTCACGTTCAAGAGGTCTCGGTCAGGGTGAGTTTCCCGGGTTTTTCCTTATCCTTATAGACCAATGTCAGGGAACTCTAAGCTCCATGGACCCCGGACTCATTTGAGCATCATTTCACCCATGTCATTCATCGTCCGATATGGCTTAACGTTGGAGGATGTAAATTTAAAAAGAAAAGAAAAGAAAAAAAAGAATCTTCAGTGACTTCCCTTTTTCCCGTTGTCATGGTTACTGGCACTAGGTGTCGTATTATTTTAATGCTTATTACCAAACTGTGAAAATGAAACAAACTAGACAGAATCTACGGGCGTTATTTCAAAATTCGTGACACGATTTCTGTTTTTTAAAATAAATACTTTCTACTAAACCATTAAATCTATCAGTCCATTTAATTGTTTTAATAATTTAACTTCTGGATTTATTTCATGGTTAAATGACCAAAAACGATCTTCCACAGCTGATTCATCAGTTTGTCTGTACCAAATATTTCGCAAATGTTTTTTGTCTCCTTTCTATATTATGTTTGGTTCTTATGTAAACCTGGCTGCAATCTAAACCATTAAATTGATAAATAGCAGATTCTTACTATAGGAAATTATATCTCTTTTAAAAATTGTACCAAACTGTGTATATTATATTTAATTTGGGGAATGAAAATTATACCAAATTATTTAAAGATTTTTCTGAAACTGTTCGTTAACCCAAGAATGGTAACTAATTTTTTTTTAAATGACTATCTTTTTTTAAGATAGAAACATAGTTTATGTTTTGATATTCAAATGTTTCTATCTTTATGTATAAAGTCTTTATTAAAACCATTAATTAAAGCAGTATTAATAATGTGTTTATATTCTCTATTAAACTTCTGTTTATTCAGAGGTATGTTTATTAACCTATAAACCAAACTATTATAAACAGTAAATTTATGAGAAAAAGGATTAAAACTTTTATTTTTTATATAATTATTGTCAAGAGGCTGCTCGTAAGCGAATGCCGAGAGAGATAGCGCCCAAGCAAGAGGGAGAAAGAGACAGAGGCAGTCCCTGGTGTTCTCCCTACTTCATGAAAGGTCGTGCTAGTTCGGTAGCTTTGGTGTGGCTTCGTCAGGTTTCGAGAAACTTCGAGAACAGCGGTTCGTGTATAAATGCAGTCGTGTAGTGAGAGCTAGAGACCACATTGCATATGCAAAAGAATGGGTATGCTCTACCCTCTGTATAACCGGCGATCGGTGATGTCTCTGCCTACAAAACTGCTTCTGTATAAGCAAGTACTTCACATAAGCCAGTGAAATATGGGGAGTAGCACCTACACCGTCTTGAAGTTCTCCAATCCCGATTCCTCCGCATTGCCCTTGGTACATCCCCAATCTAGTTATCTGACGTGACCTACGTATCCCCACCATACCCTTTCACGTTCCTTCTATCAAAACCTCTCCCAGAACTTCAACTTCCTCATCGGCGGTCTAGGTGAGTACGACTATCGAGTTGCACAAGCGTCCTTCTACGGAAATAAAGAGCATTTTGACTTTAAATGTTACGAACCCACAAAGTGACATTATCAATCTGAGTTGACTTCCGTACCAAAGTTTAGATTATTGTTATTTCTTATTATCTTAAGTCCTAGTAAAGGAAGGCAACCATTAATTTCAGTTTCTAGTGTGAATTTTATAACTTTATCGTGTAAATTTAATGGTTTTAAAGCATTATGTATGTCATCTACATATCTAAACTAAGCTTTAACAATTAAAGGGAATGCTCATAAAAGCTCATAAAAGCTAAAAGTTGATCACCAACTGCTAAACTAGAAGTTTGTTGAAACATTTGAGACAACTTTGTTTCATCTTCAGCGTTTGGTAATATACAAATAACACGACACCTAGCGACAGTAACGATGGTGACTGTACAAATGATTTATTTCTGAAACTAGTCTCTTGAATTGTGAGGAAATATCATCAGTTTAGTTAAAAGAAAAGTGAAGTTTGAGACAAATAATTATATTTGATGCAGTACAGTATCATACTTGTCCGATACATCTTCCTCACACACCGTAACAGTCTTCCTCACCTATAACCTTATTAAGCGATCAATCCCAGTTTACTTTGACGCGTAGCAAAAAAGTTACAACATCTTCAAGAAAAGCCCTCCACGTGTAACATTTTATCAAAATTACCTTTAATTTGGATTGATAGAGTTGACATGAAAAATTGAATGCCATGGCCGGGATTTGAACCACGGACATCCTGGTTTCCGTCCAGTCGCTCTTACCCAAAATCAATCCAAAATTCTTAGTCTGTATACAGCTAGTCTGAAGAAATGATTAATTTCCATCAGTTGACTTAAAATCACTTCTATTTTGTTTAAAAGATCATATATTTAAGATACTTCATGAAAAATGAATTAATTACTTTTCTGGAAATGTTCTCTGAAGTCATGTTGTGTTCTTGAATTTTTGTATAAAGCTAAACTATAAGAAACAGACAAAATGTTACTACACAAAAATATAGAGCTCACTAAAACATAAAATTTATATAACTTTTATTTGGTCCTAATTTGCAATCTCGGTTAGCGTGAGTTATCTGGATAAGGCTTTTTTCGGGGTTTCTGCTGAGAAGTTGAATGGGTGGTAACTGTAAGCTCTATGTACCTTGTACTTATTTGAACATCATTTCATTCATCGTCCGATATGACTTAACGTTGGAGGTTTTCTCTTATCCTGAAAGATGAATGTCTGGTAACTCTAAGCTCTATGTACCCTGTACTTATTTGAACATCATTTCATTCATCGTCCGATATGAGTTAACGTTGGAGGTTTTCTCTTATCCTGAAAGTTGAATGTCTGGTAACTCTAAGCTCTATGTACTCTGTACTTATTTGAACATCATTTCATTCATCGTCCGATATGACAACGTTGCAGGTTTTCTCTTATCGTGAAAGATGAATGTCTGGTAACTCTGAGCTCTATGTACCCTGTACTTATTTGAACATCATTTCATTCATCGTCCGATATGACTTAACGTTGGAGGTTTTCTCTTATCGTGAAACATGAATGTGTGGTAACTCTAAGCTCTATGTACCCTGTACTTATTTGAACATCATTTCATTCATCGTCTGATATGACTTAACGTTGGAGGTTTTCTCTTATCGTGAAACATGAATGTATGGTAACTGTAAGCTCTATGTACCCTGTACTCATTTGAACATTTCATTTATCGTCCGTGTGACTTAGCGTTGGAGGTTTTCTCTTATCGTGAAAGATGAATGTGTGGTAACTGTAAGCTCTATGTACCCTGTACTTATTTGAACATCATTTCATTCATCGTCCGATATGACTTAACGTTGGAGGTTTTCTCTTATCGTGAAACATGAATGTGTGGTAACTCTAAGCTCTATGTACTCTGTACTTATTTGAACATCATTTCATTCATCGTCCGATATGACTTAACGTTGGAGGTTTTCTCTTATCGTGAAACATGAATGTATGGTAACTGTAAGCTCTATGTACCCTGTACTCATTTGAACATTTCATTTATCGTCCGTGTGACTTAGCGTTGGAGGTTTTCTCTTATCGTGAAAGATGAATGTGTGGTAACTGTAAGCTCTATGTACCCTGTACTTATTTGAACATCATTTCATTCATCGTCCGATATAAGTTAACGTTGGAGGTTTTCTCTTATCCTTAAAGATGAATGTGTGGTTACTCTAAGCTCTATGTACCCTGTACTCATTTGAACATAATTTTATTCATCGTCCGATATGAGTTAACGTTGGAGGTTTTCTCTTATCGAGAAAGATGAATGTATGGTAACTCTAAGCTCTATGTACCCTGTACTTATTTGAACATCATTTCATTCATCGTCCGATGTGACTTAACGTTGGAGGTTTTCTCTTATCCTGAAAGATGAATGCCTGGTTACTCTAAGCTCTATGTACCCTGTACTTATTTGAACATCGTTTCATTCATCGTCCGATATGACTTAACGTTGGAGGTTTTCTCTTATCCTGAAAGATGAATGTCTGGTAACTCTAAGCTCTATGAGCCCTGTACTTATTTGAACATCATTTCATTCATCGTCCGATATGACTTAACGTTGGAGGTTTTCTCTTATCCTGAAAGATGAATGTCTGATAACTCTAAGCTCTATGTACCCTGTACTTATTTGAACATCATTTCATTCATCGTCCGATATGACTTAACGTTGGAGGTTTTCTCTTATCCTAAAAGATGAATGTCTGGTAACTCTAAGCTCTATGTACCCTGTACTTATTTGAACATTATTTCATTCATCGTCCGATATGAGTTAACGTTGGAGGTTTTCTCTTATCCTGAAAGAAGAATGTCTGATAACTCTAAGCTCTATGTACCCTGTACTTATTTGAACATTATTTCATTCATCGTCTGATATGACTTAACGTTGGAGGTTTTCTCTTATCCTGAAAGATGAATGTCTGGTAACTCTAAGCTCTATGTACCCTGTACTTATTTGAACATTATTTCATTCATCGTCCGATATGAGTTAACGTTGGAGGTTTTCTCTTATCCTGAAAGATGAATGTCTGATAACTCTAAGCTCTATGTACCCTGTACTTATTTGAACATTATTTCATTCATCGTCCGATATGACTTAACGTTGGAGGTTTTCTCTTATCCTGAAAGATGAATGTCTGGTAACTCTAAGCTCTATGTACCCTGTACTTATTTGAACATTATTTCATTCATCGTCCGATATGACTTAACGTTGGAGGTTTTCTCTTATCCTGAAAGATGAATGTCTGATAACTCTAAGCTCTATGTACCCTGTACTTATTTGAACATCATTTCATTCATCGTCTGATATGACTTAACGTTGGAGGTTTTCTCTTATCCTGAAAGATGAATGTCTGATAACTCTAAGCTCTATGTACCCTGTACTTATTTGAACATTATTTCATTCATCGTCTGATATGACTTAACGTTGGAGGTTTTCTCTTATCCTGAAAGATGAATGTCTGGTAACTCTAAGCTCTATGTACCCTGTACTTATTTGAACATTATTTCATTCATCGTCCGATATGAGTTAACGTTGGAGGTTTTCTCTTATCCTGAAAGATGAATGTCTGATAACTCTAAGCTCTATGTACCCTGTACTTATTTGAACATCATTTCATTCATCGTCCGATATGACTTAACGTTGGGGGTTTTCTCTTATCCTGAAAGATGAATGTCTGATAACTCTAAGCTCTATGTACCCTGTACTTATTTGAACATCATTTCATTCATCGTCCGATATGACTTAACGTTGGGGGTTTTCTCTTATCCTGAAAGATGAATGTATGGTAACTCTAAGCTCTATGTACCCTGTACTTATTTGAACATCATTTCATTCATCGTCCGATATGACTTAACGTTGGGGGTTTTCTCTTATCGTGAAAGATGAATGTATGGTAACTCTAAGCTCTATGTACCCTGTACTTATTTGAACATCATTTCATTCATCGTCCGATATGACTTAACGTTGGAGGTTTTCTCTTATCCTGAAAGATGAATGTCTGATAACTCTAAGCTCTATGTACCCTGTACTTATTTGAACATCATTTCATTCATCGTCTGATATGACTTAACGTTGGAGGTTTTCTCTTAACCTGAAAGATGAATGTCTGATAACTCTAAGCTCTATGTACCCTGTACTTATTTGAACATCATTTCATTCATCGTCCGATATGACTTAACGTTGGAGGTTTTCTCTTAACCTGAAAGATGAATGTCTGATAACTCTAAGCTCTATGTACCCTGTACTCATTTGAACATCATTTCATTCATCGTCCGATATGACTTAACGTTGGAGGTTTTCTCTTAACCTGAAAGATGAATGTCTGATAACTCTAAGCTCTATGTACCCTGTACTTATTTGAACATCATTTCATTCATTGTCCGATATGACTTAACGTTGGAGGTTTTCTCTTATCGTGAAAGATGAATGTCTGGTAACTCTAGGCTCTATGTACCCTGTTGCATGGATTGACAGACGTCATAGACTTACCATTGAGTGTGAGTAGGAGAATCAGACAGGCAGTTAGCAGTCTTCTCATGTCGACGACGGCGGCACCAGGAAACAGACGACTCGTGCGCTACCTGGTGGCCATATTCTGAATGTGCCGTGTCTCCTCAATTCCTGCAACACAGTTACCGCTTCACATAGATACAGGTCGACGACCAGTTGGAGCTTGGCCAGGTTTTTAACTGTTTTAAGCTGACTGTTTATCGTGTTATTATTGTTATTATTAGGTTTTTACTCACTATGTGCTGTCGA
The DNA here is from genome assembly GCA_030765055.1 of Mantis religiosa. Lineage (NCBI taxonomy): Eukaryota > Metazoa > Arthropoda > Insecta > Mantodea > Mantidae > Mantis > Mantis religiosa. The sequence continues at coordinate 1,819,766 of CM060956.1, forward strand.
TCAGAAGCCATCATGGGGTTGCATCTTTTTACAATTTGTTTAGTTATCACAGCCAGTATTCCTGTTTGTTTGTACTCTATGTTACTTTTGTTTACATGTTTACTTGTTTACTACATCCGGCCCAGAAACCTGGAAAGTAACAAAAGAAATATTACTTGATTTTTATTTTTAACTCCGTTTAGGTCAGTTTATTTTAACTCACAGCCTCTTTCACAAGTAAGCAATAATGCCAATAAAATTGTGTTTTTTCAAACAAATGCTCGGGTACGTCACAGTTAACATTTAACGATTACGTGGGCTTTCACTGACCGAGGGTAGGGGTAGTTGTAAAGGTTGGGCAACATAAGTGTAGCTATGAACAATTCCATACAAATGTTTTAGTTAATAGGTTAACCTTTCCCTTGTTCCACTGTCACATTAGGTTATGTGTAAAACCCCTGTCACACTGGATGTTTGATTTTCTCATATGGGCAATGTGCCTTTCAACACACCGCACTTTAGCCGCGTAGAATTGTTGCTAAAATGTATTTCTATTGTTGATTTCAAAATACCCAATACGACTACTTCCAGCATTCTTTAAAAATATCAACCTTTTTATTTGCATTATTCCGTACTTCTGAAAGACGCTATATGTAAGCTTTATTTACTTCTGTATATAATTAAATATTTAATTTGAATGATTTGTAATTGTTTACTGTCGTATTAAATATGATTTTAAAATGTATTTAAAGTTTATTTGAATAAACAACATTAATATAATAAAATAACCTATATCCTAGTTTCTGTGCTTTAAGTAAACAACTTTCTCTAATTTATTGGTTTATTGGCTACAGAAATGTTAAACTAATTACTAGCATCACACTTAGACAGGCGGTTAAAGTTAATATGAAGACAGCAGGACATAAAGTTAATTTTAAGTTATAAAGTTTAGTTTTATTAAAAAAATTTAAAAATTAATACTTAACTACAGTGGAAAGGAAAGTTTAATAGAATTAAGAAATACAGTTAATTTATACAATACTAAATATTTGCACTACATTACTTTATTTACGTTTCGTTAAATGTTGTGCCTGCTATAACTAGGTGAATGTTGACAATTGCATTTGTGTACAAACAGACGAAATGTGACAAACACAACTTACCAGTTTTATCAGATATGCTTTATAAAACATATCTTAAACTACTAAAGTATTAAACACTCACAAAATAGTTATAAATACAAAAACAGTGAAGTTATAAATGAACATGCTTACGAGATACACTGTGAGTAGTAGTCCATAGAGTATAAAACAAAAGACGTAATGTAACAAACAGAAAAGAGAGTGACATGCATAGAGTATGTAATGCAATGATTTCAGGTTATCTACATTCATCTGAGTATTGTGTAGTGTATTTTTGTTATAATGACAAGGAAAGTGGAGTATTGAGTTGTCCAGGTGTCGCTTATCAAACTTAGCAAATGACCAACAAACTGTTTATCTGTACTAACAGTCGCCCGGATTTAATATTAAAGAGCTAGAAAACAATTGAACTGGATAAAACGTTAAATAAATACAGGAGTGCAAGAACAGGTTCATTATAAAGAAGATGAATCAAACTGAGAATTAAGTTGAAAAGTTAGGATGTGTCCATCTGCCACAAGGAACGTTCTATCAATACGACGACATGTCTCGATATAATGCCAAAGTTTTGGGGTAGACGCCACAAAGTTTCCGATACAATCTCGCTCGCTTCTTGTAAAAGTGCAGCAGCTGTAACTTTGTGTCGAGCTTTCACAGCATGACTTGTCTGTTAAATACCAAAATGTAGAGACCAACCTTTACATTAAATATTATTAGAAAATATTCATGTTATCAAAGTCTCTGGTTAAAATCCCACATATTGAAAGTACGTTGATGACAAATGAAATGTCTTTCTTAATTATCACTGGTAAGTACTACACAAGCTGATGAGGTGAAAGGTAAAAGACGTCATTTGTTTCTTCACGACAATGTTCAGTCATTGCAATGCCATTATCTACCACATGGACCGCAGAATCCCTGAAATAAGATTAACAAAACAAGTTCTGGAATGGAATCCTCTGGAAGAGTAAGTTATGGTTGACCTAGACTTAAATGGATGAAGAATATTGAAAGAGGAATGAGGCAATTAGAAAAGAATGGAGGAAGAGGATAAAAAATTGAACTTGGATACAGGAAGATGTTTACATGATAACCTGTTTGTAAATAAATAAAGAAGCGTTAAGAGCAAAGGCAGAAGTACAAGTTTGCGGACGTGGTATAAACGTTATGATGGAGTTAACGCGACCCGGAAGGATGTGTACGGACCTCGGGCGTTTAATATCCACATTAACGAGTATCGATCGGTTCGGGAGTTAATAACTCCAGTCCAAGATGGCCTTTCACCTGACCTGGCTCACCTCTATCTCATAATGGCAACGTGATGTCTTTGTTTATACAACCACTTCTCATTTTACAAACATGTAAACAAATAACAAAAATATAGTTCATATACGAGTTGTGAGAGGTTAAGAACATGCTTTACCCAGCCTAAATAAAACCAAAATCAACAATATTAACAATAGTTAACCTGATATTTGACAGCGTCGTTAGAAGACTACTCAATCATATTCACCCTAAATCATATTTAATTGAATTTAAATCAATAGTTAATGGTATTTAATTAGGGATGTTGTAGCAGTATCGAGTAGGCATTGAAAAAAAAGGACGAGAGACAATGGAGGACAAGAACTGATAGAGAGATCACCTACTGATCAAACGAGTACTGGAACTTGGGTTTGATTTATTGGTTTTATATTAATTATTAGTTGTCATAGAGTCAGCTGCTTCTATAATTCTAGATATTCCTGCCAAGTGTAATGAAAGTATTGTTAAACCTTGTTCCTTTTTATTTATTTATTTAATTTTGGAATGGTTACTGTGGTTTCGTTATTCATGTGACATAGCGACCCAGACATTAAATGAGAAACTCCGGGGTACACACGCTTAAATCACTGCTATTAGGAGAAGTCTCGTAATAAAAGGTTTTTATTTGTACGAGGGAAATGCAGGGAAAGTCGATGGTCCTCTTACATTCATTCTTCAAGAGGAAGATGTCTGCTGCGAGTTTTTTAATTACGCCACCAAAGTACTTGGCAAGTTCTTTACAGACTGGGAAGGAACGGAATCTCAAGTAATTTGTGGCCGGGGCCAACACTGCCTTTTACATGGATAAAAAGTTTTTGTGTTTTACTTTCTTAAAACTGGCTCACATCTCGTGAATGTCCACGGAAGTCATCTTCATTTTGGCACCCCCCCCCCCCCGCCACAATACAGACTAGCCTAGAATTAGGATTACGACGGAGGGTTTATTGTACATACGCCCAAGCGAGGCATCTCCGAGAGGAAGGGTGAGGCGAGAGCAGGCAAAGGACGGCCTGCTTTGATATCCTAAATTGAATGGCGTTTTCCATTTTCTTTTACCACTTAAGGTTTTCTCAAAAATCACAAAATAAATTTTTAAAATACTGTTTTTGCTGTACGAACACATGCGTTGAGTATAAAATAAATAACAGTGAAATATTTGCTGTCTGAAAGGTGTTAACTAACTTTGATATGCTTAATTGAATGGTGCTTTCCATTTTCTTTTATCATGTAAGGTATTTGAACTTATTGAACAACAATATGTATATTTGTGAAACTTCTTCTTCATATAAACTCAAGGCAAAGTCATTATGCCAAGATACCTGGTTGGTACGCCACATAAAATTCTAACTGCCTTCTTATGTAATAAAAACAATTTAAGCGCATAGCTATGATTCCCCTAGAGAATTCTTCCATAACTAAGATTGTTCTGCATACTTTTTTTTTGTAATTTACGTTCTCCATCGTGAAGTCATATCGGACGATGAATGGAATAGGTGAAATGATGCTCAAATGAGCCCAGGGTCCATGGAGCTTAGAGTTACCTGACATTTGTCTTTTAGAATAAGAGAAAACCTCAGGAAAACCTTATATAGATAACTCACTCTGACCGAGATTCGAACTCGGGACCTCTTGAATGTGAGACAGACACCGAGGCGGGAGTTATGCATACTGCAAGTAAATATTCAATACCAGATTTTCAGGCTAAACAATCCTCTATTAATTTCAGTAGATATATGTTTAATATGACAGCCAACCTAAGCCAGGTTCAACAAAAACTTTCGTCGATTCATTTGATTCAGATACAGGACGACTGAGTTCAATTGTTTTCCCAGCATTTAGACAGAGATTATTAGCACTGCACATTGTTTTACTATACCAGACACAATCTCCAGGTTTGTCTTTTGTTTTGTTTCCATACGAAACAGCCATATCAACAGCAAAGGGGTAATTATGGTACAAATCCTGAACTGCAAAAAGCAAATCATTTATATATTTAATAAACATAATTGGACCCAGAATAGAACCCTGGAGGACATTCTAGTATTGAAGTTAACACTTTGATACGGTCGTTTGATAAGTCTGGTAAAAATTAAAGAATCATTTTTTTCATGAACATCTCACCTTATTTCTGGACATAGTCTCCATTGATAGCTATGCACTTATTCCAGCTTTTTCATCCCGTCGTAAAAATAGGTTCCGTCAAGGTCTGCAAAATACTCGTAGACGGTGACTATCACTTCTTCATATGATGAAAATGTCCTATCATCAAGCCAAATAATCAAGTTTGGGAATAGAGAGAAGTCACTTGGCTGTGCAAGGGGCCCCTGGTTCGATTCCCAGCTGGGGGTGGGGATTTTTGTCAGTCAAAATGATTCCCCATATTTCCCAGAATCCGGAAGTATGAATGAGGGTGTGAATGTGTGCGTGATGTAATGATTAAAACCCAACAAATACGAGGTAATGCCTTGAATGTGTTCCACAAGAGAACGGCCGCCGATATGATCATTTCAGTTAAATGCGGGGAACAACAAAAGTCACTTGGGACTAAGTCTGACGGATAAAGTTGATGAGGAACCAATTCAAAACCTAACTCACGTACTTTCACCATTGCGATTGCTGATGTGTGTGATGGTACATTATCGTGGTGAAAGAGCACTTTTTTGTGTTTCAATCTCGGTCTCTTTTCAGCCAACGCATGTTACAAACGATCCAAAATGAAGTATAATAGGCTCCAGTTATCGTTCTGCCTTTTTCCAAGTACTCTATGAGATATAGTCCTTGAGAATCCCCCCCCCCCCAAAAAAAAAAAAAAAAACCGTGGCCATCACCTTGCCAGCTCACAAAATGGTCCTTGTCTTCTTTGGTACATTTTCACCAGTCTTTGTCCATTCTTTGTTTTGATTCTGGTAGGTATGTAATGTTGGATCGAAGTTTTATCCACGGTCACAAAAAGTCTTAGGGATTACGATTAAACATCGCCAGACACTCGGTACAAGTGTTGTTCCGGGTGCGCTTTTGGTCGACTGTGAGCAATCGCGACACACAAATTTTTCATACTCGCTTAGTTGAGATGCCTACAGCATCGACGGTCTTGCATAGCCAGATCGTGCACCTATGTGGTGACCAGAGCGATTCATCTTTGGTACTTCTACGACCACGTTTAAATTCATTGATCCAAAAGTAAATGGTGTTCAATGTTGGTACAGAGTCCGGGTGAACTTCATCCAATTCAGTTTTGACTTTTGCAGCAGTCCAGTTCTTCAAATGAACATGTTTAATAACAACACGGAACTCTGTTTTTCTCCATGTTCAGTGACAGCTATCACACTCACCAGTTCAGATGTTTTTCAACAATCGACTGTAGATTGTAGCACATTCAAATGTTCTGTACAATCTTTTGAATAATCAAGCTTACCACCCATAAAGTTACAACAACAAATTCCCATCCCTTCATGCAAATTCACCTGACTTATCAAATGACCTACGTTATAAGATAAAACAAGTAAAGTTTATACTATTTGTGCTAAATTCATAAAATATTATTTCTGTTGCAAGTATCTCGTCTGAAAATGTGTCGAAAGACTTTGATGTAAGGCTAAATGTAAGAGATACATGAAGTCCTGTTATATAAAGAATCTATGTATTGTTAAAATACAGTTAACTTTTTCCCATTGTCAGCAATTTCTCATATGTTTGAATGTCCTTAATATTTTAGTTAATTGATGAAAATTAATCATTTCTTTACACTAGCTGTATATAGGCCAAGGTTTTTGATAGAGTCAACATGTAAAATTCAATGCCACGGCCGGGATTTGAACCACGGATCTCCTGGTTTCCGTCCAGTCGCTCTAACCCATTGAGCTACCATGGCCAACGTGCCGTCCTGGTACTAAATTTTCCATTTGACTCATATATTTCCCCGGTAAACCACTAGGGGCTCTCGCATCCGAGATACACCGTGTGTGGCGACTTACTATCATAAGTACTTGAGTCCTAGGCTTCATCATTAACTCTTATTATTTTAGGAGATCCGTGGTTCAAATCCCGGCCATGGCATTGAGTTTTTCATGTCCACTCTATCAAAAACCTTAGCCTATATACAGCTAGTGTGAAGAAATGATTAATTTCCATCAATTAACTAAAATAATAAGAGTTAAATAATGAAGCTTATGATAGTAAGTCGCCACAAACGATGTATCTCGGATGCGAGAGCCCCTAGTGGTTTACCGGGGAAATATACGAGTCAGCTGGAGAATTTAATGCTAGAACGGCACTTTGGCCATGGTAGCTCAAAGGTTAAGAGCGACTGGATGGAAACCAGGAGATCCGTGGTTCCAATTCCGGCCACGGCATTCAATTTTTCATGTTGACTCTATCATTAATACTTGTTTATTTAAGTGCAGTCGCTATTCGGTTGCTTCTCTATATCGCAAATAGCGAGCAAGCTATAAACTTCATCAAGAATAATTGGTACAGGGTAATGTGAATACGATACATGCTATCTACTTTAGGTTCATTATACAAGAGACTCATGTAGCTATTTGCTGGCTTTTAAAGTTCCAAACTCGTTGTATGACATTACGAGAGAGACTCAGCAAAATGTGCATGAAAACTATTGGAAAATTTAGACCATTATTTGCGGCTGTCTCTTACAGTTTACACAAGTTCATGCTGAGAACATCTCCAGAAAATTCAGATTTACTTTTGTCATGAAAAATCTTATAATAGTTTAATGGAAGCCATTTTAGACATATTTTACAAACTAAAAACCTTCGAAAACGAGGTGTGTCGAATCCTAGAAAATATTGAACCATATTTGGTATTGTGGCCGAAAAGACAAGGCAGAGTACACCTTAACTTTTTATTTTTTCCTTTGGCCATTTAACACATCAGTCCAGTCTTCTACAAATACACGCAGTTAGCACATGTACCAACTTAGGCTGCTCGAGCTGTTCGGACATTCCAGCGTCGCTGTCACGGCCTGGGCTAGATTTCAGTCCGTATATGTATGTGTTCGTGACAAGAATAACTCAAATACCAAACTGTGTATTGTGAACGACTTTCGTATGACTGGTAAAACATAAAGCGGTCATTCAGACATACAATGCAGGACTGCTAAATCATACAATTCATTTCAAATAGAATAAGCCACTACAATATTCAACTGTTTTGTCATTTAAAGTTCAGTAGATATTCAGCTGTTCGTCAGAATTACGTGTACAGAATATGTAATTTTAACGCCAGTGTATGATGTTCAGTTGTTGAACATTTGATTGTCACGGTTTCCCTTTTCATCTTTAACGAAATAGATTAAAATTGTATAATGAGTACCTTTTCAAAAAGTAAAGTTTAACGTGTAACATACAACATATACATATACACAACCAAAACGCATTTTCGATTTGTGGTTTCTAAGTATTTTTAAAGTAATGGAATGAAAATGTTAATTTTAGCCAGCTTTGTGGAGAAAGTATATAACATTGATTTATTGTTAAACTGCGCGCGCAGCTCGTAGCATTGCAATGCGGTAAGTAAATGAAGTTGGAAGAAAAGTTCATTTTGTTTGACAGAAAGGGCCGCTACCCCGGGCACAAAGCGAATCTTAAATTGAAAATATAACTTTGTATTGTCGTCCGCAAAGTCCTTTATCTTACAACACGCGAGCCTTTTTACTTTTTACAATATAGCTAACGAGAAATAAACAAATCTCATGCCACACAATCACATGACTTTCTCTACTCTTGTACAAACACTTACTGCTCTATCTACTTCAAGATAAACATTATCTTATTGTAGTTACAAGGGAATACAGTAGACTTTAAGTGATAGTCAAATGTTTTGGTAGTTATGTGATGTATACATGACTTTCTCTACTCTTGTACAAACACTTATTGCTCTATCTACTTCAAGATAAACATTATCTTATTGTAGTTACAAGGGAATACAGTAGACTTTAAGTGATAGTCAAATGTTTTGGTCGTTATGTGATGTATACATGACTTTCTCTACTCTTGTACAAACACTTACTGCTCTATCTACTTCAAGATAAACATTATCTTATTGTAGTTACAAGGGAATACAGTAGACTTTAAGTGATAGTCAAATGTTTTGGTCGTTATGTGATGTATACATGACTTTCTCTACTCTTGTACAAACACTTATTGCTCTATCTACTTCAAGATAAACATTATCTTATTGTAGTTACAAGGGAATACAGTAGACTTTAAGTGATAGTCAAATGTTTTGGTCGTTATGTGATGTATACATGACTTTCTCTACTCTTGTACAAACACATTGCTCTATCTACTTCAAGATAAACATTATCTTATTGTAGTTACAAGGGAATACAGTAGACTTTAAGTGATAGTCAAATGTTTTGGTCGTTATGTGATGTATACGTGACTTTCTCTACTCTTGTACAAACACTTATTGCTCTATCTACTTCAAGATAAACATCTTATTGTAGTTACAAGGGAATACGGTAGACTTTAAGTGATAGTCAAATGTTTTGGTCGTTATGTGATGTATACGTGACTTTCTCTACTCTTGTACAAACACTTACTGCTCTATCTACTTCAAGATAAACATTATCTTATTGTTGTTACAAGGGAATACAGTAGACTTTAAGTGATAGTCAAATGTTTTGGTCGTTATGTGATGTATACGTGACTTTCTCTACTCTTGTACAAACACTTATTGCTCTATCTACTTCAAAATAAACATCTTATTGTAGTTACAAGGGAATACGGTAGACTTTAAGTGATAGTCAAATGTTTTGGTCGTTATGTGATGTATACGTGACTTTCTCTACTCTTGTACAAACACTTATTGCTCTATCTACTTCAAGATAAACATTATCTTATTGTAGTTACAAGGGAATGCAGTAGACTTTAAGTGATAGCCAAATGTTTTAGTCGTTATGTAATGAATACATGACTTTCTCTACTCTTGTACAAACACATTGCTCTATCTACTTCAAGATAAACATTATCTTATTATAGTTACAAGGGAATACGGTAGACTTTAAGTGATAGTCAAATGTTTTGGTCGTTATGTGATGTACACATGACTTTCTCTACTCTTGTACAAACACTTATTGCTCTATCTACTTCAAGATAAACATCTTATTGTAGTTACAAGGGAATACGGTAGACTTTAAGTGATAGTCAAATGTTTTGGTCGTTATGTGATGTATACGTGACTTTCTCTACTCTTGTACAAACACCTATTGCTCTATCTACTTCAAATTAAACATCTTATTGTAGTTACAAGGGAATACAGTAGACTTTAAGTGATAGTCAAATGTTTTGGTCGTTATGTGATGTATACGTGACTTTCTCTACTCTTGTACAAACACTTATTGCTCTATCTACTTCAAGATAAACATTATCTTATTGTAGTTACAAGGGAATACAGTAGACTTTAAGTGATAGTCAAATGTTTTGGTCGTTATGTGATGTATACGTGACTTTCTCTACTCTTGTACAAACACTTATTGCTCTATCTACTTCAAGATAAACATCTTATTGTAGTTACAAGGGAATACGGTAGACTTTAAGTGATAGTCAAATGTTTTGGTCGTTATGTGATGTATACGTGACTTTCTCTACTCTTGTACAAACACTTATTGCTCTATCTACTTCAAGATAAACATTATCTTATTGTAGTTACAAGGGACTACAGTAGACTTTAAGTGATAGTCAAATGTTTTGGTCGTTATGTGATGTATACGTGACTTTCTCTACTCTTGTACAAACACTTATTGCTCTATCTACTTCAAGATAAACATCTTATTGTAGTTACAAGGGAATACGGTAGACTTTAAGTGATAGTCAAATGTTTTGGTCGTTATGTGATGTATACGTGACTTTCTCTACTCTTGTACAAACACTTATTGCTCTATCTACTTCAAGATAAACATCTTATTGTAGTTACAAGGGAATACAGTAGACTTTAAGTGATAGTCAAATGTTTTAGTCGTTATGTAATGAATACATGACTTTCTCTACTCTTGTACAAACACTTATTGCTCTATCTACTTCAAGATAAACATTATCTTATTGTAGTTACAAGGGAATACGGTAGACTTTAAGTGATAGTCAAATGTTTTGGTCGTTATGTGATGTATACGTGACTTTCTCTACTCTTGTACAAACACTTATTGCTCTATCTACTTCAAGATAAACATCTTATTGTAGTTACAAGGGAATACAGTAGACTTTAAGTGACAGTCAAATGTTTTGGTCGTTATGTGATGTATACATGACTTTCTCTACTCTTGTACAAACACATTGCTCTATCTACTTCAAGATAAACATTATCTTATTGTAGTTACAAGGGAATACAGTAGACTTTAAGTGATAGTCAAATGTTTTGGTCGTTATGTGATGTATACGTGACTTTCTCTACTCATGTACAAACACTTATTGCTCTATCTACTTCAAGATAAACATTATCTTATTGTAGTTACAAGGGAATGCAGTAGACTTTAAGTGATAGCCAAATGTTTTAGTCGTTATGTAATGAATACATGACTTTCTCTACTCTTGTACAAACACTTATTGCTCTATCTACTTCATCATAATCATTATCTCATTGTAGTTACAAGGGAATACAGTAGACTTTAAGTGATAGTCAAATGTTTTGGTCGTTATGTGATGTATACGTGACTTTCTCTACTCTTGTACAAACACTTATTGCTCTATCTACTTCAAGATAAACATTATCTTATTGTAGTTACAAGGGACTACAGTAGACTTTAAGTGATAGTCAAATGTTTTGGTCGTTATGTGATGTATACGTGACTTTCTCTACTCTTGTACAAACACTTATTGCTCTATCTACTTCAAGATAAACATCTTATTGTAGTTACAAGGGAATACGGTAGACTTTAAGTGATAGTCAAATGTTTTGGTCGTTATGTGATGTATACGTGACTTTCTCTACTCTTGTACAAACACTTATTGCTCTATCTACTTCAAGATAAACATCTTATTGTAGTTACAAGGGAATACAGTAGACTTTAAGTGATAGTCAAATGTTTTAGTCGTTATGTAATGAATACATGACTTTCTCTACTCTTGTACAAACACTTATTGCTCTATCTACTTCAAGATAAACATTACCTTATTGTAGTTACAAGGGAATACGGTAGACTTTAAGTGATAGTCAAATGTTTTGGTCGTTATGTGATGTATACGTGACTTTCTCTACTCTTGTACAAACACTTATTGCTCTATCTACTTCAAGATAAACATCTTATTGTAGTTACAAGGGAATACAGTAGACTTTAAGTGACAGTCAAATGTTTTGGTCGTTATGTGATGTATACATGACTTTCTCTACTCTTGTACAAACACATTGCTCTATCTACTTCAAGATAAACATTATCTTATTGTAGTTACAAGGGAATACAGTAGACTTTAAGTGATAGTCAAATGTTTTGGTCGTTATGTGATGTATACGTGACTTTCTCTACTCTTGTACAAACACTTATTGCTCTATCTACTTCAAGATAAACATTATCTTATTGTAGTTACAAGGGAATGCAGTAGACTTTAAGTGATAGCCAAATGTTTTAGTCGTTATGTAATGAATACATGACTTTCTCTACTCTTGTACAAACACTTATTGCTCTATCTACTTCATCATAATCATTATCTCATTGTAGTTACAAGGGAATACAGTAGACTTTAAGTGATAGTCAAATGTTTTGGTCGTTATGTGATGTATACATGACTTTCTCTACTCTTGTACAAACACATTGCTCTATCTACTTCAAGATAAACATTATCTTATTGTAGTTACAAGGGAATACAGTAGACTTTAAGTGATAGTCAAATGTTTTGGTCGTTATGTGATGTATACGTGACTTTCTCTACTCTTGTACAAACACTTATTGCTCTATCTACTTCAAGATAAACATTATCTTATTGTAGTTACAAGGGAATACGGTAGACTTTAATTGATAGGCAAATGTTTTGGTCGTTATGTGATGTATACGTGACTTTCTCTACTCTTGTACAAACACTTATTGCTCTATCTACTTCAAGATAAACATCTTATTGTAGTTACAAGGGAATGCAGTAGACTTTAAGTGATAGCCAAATGTTTTAGTCGTTATGTAATGAATACATGACTTTCTCTACTTTTGTACAAACACTTATTGCTCTATCTACTTCATCATCATTATCTCATTGTAGTTACAAGGGAATACAGTAGACTTTAAGTGATAGTCAAATGTTTTGGTCGTTATGTGATGTATACGTGACTTTCTCTACTCTTGTACAAACCCATATTGCTCTATCTACTTCAAGATAAACATTATCTTATTGTAGTTACAAGGGAATACGGTAGACTTTAAGTGATAGTCAAATGTTTTAGTCGTTATGTAATGAATACATGACTTTCTCTACTCTTGTACAAACACATTGCTCTATCTACTTCAAGATAAACATTATCTTATTGTAGTTACAAGGGAATACGGTAGACTTTAAGTGATAGTCAAATGTTTTGGTCGTTATGTGATGTACACATGGCTTTCTCTACTCTTGTACAAACACTTATTGCTCTATCTACTTCAAGATAAACATCTTATTGTAGTTACAAGGGAATACGGTAGACTTTAAGTGATAGTCAAATGTTTTGGTCGTTATGTGATGTATACGTGACTTTCTCTACTCTTGTACAAACACTTATTGCTCTATCTACTTCAAGATAAACATTATCTTATTGTAGTTACAAGGGAATACAGTAGACTTTAAGTATTAGTCAAATGTTTTGGTCGTTATGTGATGTATACGTGACTTTCTCTACTCTTGTACAAACACTTATTGCTCTATCTACTTCAAAATAAACATCTTATTGTAGTTACAAGGGAATACGGTAGACTTTAAGTGATAGTCAAATGTTTTGGTCGTTATGTGATGTATACGTGACTTTCTCTACCCTTGTACAAACACTTATTGCTCTATCTACTTCAAGATAAACATCTTATTGTAGTTACAAGGGAATACAGTAGACTTTAAGTGATAGTCAAATGTTTTAGTCGTTATGTAATGAATACATGACTTTCTCTACTCTTGTACAAACACTTATTGCTCTATCTACTTCAAGATAAACATTATCTTATTGTAGTTACAAGGGAATACGGTAGACTTTAAGTGATAGTCAAATGTTTTGGTCGTTATGTGATGTATACGAGACTTTCTCTACTCTTGTACAAACACTTATTGCTCTATCTACTTCAAGATAAACATCTTATTGTAGTTACAAGGGAATACGGTAGACTTTAAGTGATAGTCAAATGTTTTGGTCGTTAATTGATGTGTACGTGACTTTCTCTACTCTTGTACAAACACCTATTGCTCTATCTACTTCAAGATAAACATCTTATTGTAGTTACAAGGGAATACAGTAGACTTTAAGTGATAGTCAAATGTTTTGGTCGTTATGTGATGTATACGTGACTTTCTCTACTCTTGTACAAATACTTATTGCTCTATCTACTTCAAGATAAACATTATCTTATTGTAGTTACAAGGGAATACAGTAGACTTTAAGTGATAGTCAAATGTTTTGGTCGTTATGTGATGTATACGTGACTTTCTCTACTCTTGTACAAACACTTATTGCTCTATCTACTTCAAGATAAACATTATCTTATTGTAGTTACAAGGGAATACGGTAGACTTTAAGTGATAGTCAAATGTTTTGGTCGTTATGTGATGTATACGTGACTTTCTCTACTCTTGTACAAACACTTATTGCTCTATCTACTTCAAGATAAACATTATCTTATTGTAGTTACAAGGGAATACGGTAGACTTTAATTGATAGGCAAATGTTTTGGTCGTTATGTGATGTATACGTGACTTTCTCTACTCTTGTACAAACACTTATTGCTCTATCTACTTCAAGATAAACATCTTATTGTAGTTACAAGGGAATGCAGTAGACTTTAAGTGATAGCCAAATGTTTTAGTCGTTATGTAATGAATACATGACTTTCTCTACTCTTGTACAAACACTTATTGCTCTATCTACTTCATCATCATTATCTCATTGTAGTTACAAGGGAATACAGTAGACTTTAAGTGATAGCCAAATGTTTTAGTCGTTATGTAATGAATACATGACTTTCTCTACTTCTGTACAAACACTTAATCCTCTAACTACTTCAAGATAAACATTATCTTATTGTAGTTACAAGGGAATAGAGTAGACTTTAAGTGATAGTCAAATGTTTTGGTCGTTATGTGATATATACATGACTTTCTCTGCTCTTGTACAAACACTTATTGCTCTATCTACTTCAACATAAACATTATCTCATTGTAGTCACAAATGAATACAGTAGACTTTAAGTGATAGTCAATGCTTTGGTCGTTTCCAGAGAAGCCACTTCTAGGCAACCTGAATTGTGTCGAGGCCACGTCGGTTCCGTCAGAGGGAAGGCTTTTCTGAGTCGCATCGTGTGGTTGAAGTTGTCCCGGGTTCTGAGAGAGAAATGCATTCTGTGGCTGAGTGTGTAAGCAGTAGAAGTTTCTATCGCCTAGCCAATAGCATTCCGTTCTCCTACTGAGGGTTGATAAGCACAAGAGATCCCATAACTCACGGACTGACTGTGCCATAAAAGTGTTGGGAAGGCATTAAGTAGATATTACGTTTTTTACGCCGGTCCTACAAGCTCAAGGTAATCTCAGTGTTAATTTGTAGAGCGAGGAGTTCCATTTTAATTAAAAGTCGAAGAGATATCGACCCACAGCTTGTCCGACTGCTCCTTTCCCAGCCTCCGCAGGTATTTGTATCTTTCAATGCCTTCATTTGTAACGAAAAGCTAGCACAAAGGAATATGCTTTATTGTAATGGGATGCAAACAATGTAGGTCAGCGAACAATGGGCAGGTCCCTCGTTGCCTTACCAATGTAACTGGTAATAAAAAAGATTATTTTTATTTCCTCTTTCAGGTACTGCACAGTAGGTAGCAAAGCTGCAGGATTTCCCCCTCAAACAACCCTAGTCGACAACTTAGATTTTCTAACTAAAATACCACGTGTACGTGACAAAATATGATGTTGAATTTTCTGTGAATGTACTCAGAAGTTCTCTTTATTCTGAATGACTTTTGTATAACTGATAAACTGTAAAAGATAGACAAAATATTACTACACAACAAATGTATATGTTGAATTTTCTGTGAATGTACTCAGAGGGAATGACTTTTGTATAACTGATAAACTGTAAGAGATAGACAAAATATTACTACACAACAAATGTATATCTTGAATTTTCTGTGAATGTTCTCAGAAGTTCTCTTTTTTCTGAATGACTTTTGTATAACTGATAAACTGTAAGATATAGACAAAATATTACTACACAACAAATGTATATCTTGAATTTTCTGTGAATGTTCTCAGAAGTTCTCTTTATTCTGAATGACTTTTGTATAACTGATAAACTGTAAGAGACAGACAAAATATTACTACATAACAAATGTATATCTTGAATTTTCTGTGAATGTTCTCAGACGTTCTCTTTATTCTGAATGACTTTTGTATAACTGATAAACTGTAAGAGACAGACAAAATATTACTACATAACAAATGTATATCTTGAATTTTCTGTGAATGTTCTCAGACGTTCTCTTTATTCTGAATGACTTTTGTATAACTGATAAACTCTAAGAGATAGACAAAATATTACTACACAACAAATGTATATCTTGAATTTTCTGTGAATGTTCTCAGACGTTCTCTTTATTCTGAATGACTTTTGTATAACTGATAAACTGTAAGAGACAGACAAAATATTACTACATAACAAATGTATATCTTGAATTTTCTGTGAATGTTCTCAGAAGTTCTCTTTATTCTGAATGAATTTTGTATAACTGATAAACTGTAACAGATAGACAAAATATTACTACATAACTAATATAGATCCGATTAAAGCATTAAGTTTAACATAATTATTTTTATAGTTCTAAGGTGTAGCGAAGCATATATAATAGGACATTGCAAAGCCCGAGAAATTGTCAGTAATGTGGTAGTTGTACAGTAACATTATACAAGAAAATAATCGTGTGTCAACTGTCAGTTAACAGTTGACTACATATCTCACCTCCTCTTTCTAGTACACTGCATTACTGGAAAACAAATTCAACATTTACAAAACTGAGTATTTGTGTATTCTACCTACAACAGTTTTCTCTGAAAGACTATTTAGTGCAGCAGGTCTCATATGTGACAGAAAAAGTAGTAGACTTGACCTCAAAACAGTGAGAATGAACAAACACTTATAAAAGTGGACTGTTTTGATTTTAAATATGTAATGTAGAGTTTGAAAATAAGAACACTGATGGTTTTAGATTTTGTCTCATTAAATATGAGTATCTAATTAATTTCATTGTCATTACACAGTTCTGTCAACATTCTATTTTGTAATGAAGGTGGAAGTCATCGAGTATAAGGTATCGTGGAAGATATCGTTTGTCGTTATCGAGAAAAACCATCGCTGATATATATTATTGGTTTAAATGTTCCAGTAGTTACACTTATGTCAAATGGGAAGTCGTTATTCATTTTTTATCTCTTAAACATACAAATA
Source organism: Mantis religiosa (assembly GCA_030765055.1). NCBI lineage: Eukaryota > Metazoa > Arthropoda > Insecta > Mantodea > Mantidae > Mantis > Mantis religiosa. Next base: position 1,836,799 of record CM060956.1, read on the forward strand.
AAAAAAAAACGTCTATTAAAAATGTGAGCATCTCTTAAAGTAGTGTATTCGCAGGAAGTTTGAGCTATACGTTTTGATGTTTTTGTTTGTCAGAGATGCTGTTATGAGAGTCGCATAATTGCTGCCTATGTGACGGAATTTTCTCCTGCAGGAGTTTCTGTTCACACGCGAGTAAATTTACTAACATGACAGAACGTTGTAAATCTGTGTGTTACAGAGATTTTGTATTTAAATACCAAATTTCGTATATAAAGAGAATTTGTTGTTGAGTGATATCCGTATAGATAGTGATTGAGTTATTTATTATTCAGAATGTCAATCTATGTGTACCAGGTGCTGCAGTTTTGTGTGGAATGCAGTGGTAGCAAAGTGGAGTGCTATGTATTATTCCAAGGTGGAAGGAAACAATGCAATGGTCACCAGGGGAACCAGGATCGATTTGCTGAATGGCGGTCAGGTCAACTTCTTGAGTCGTCTTCTTTAGAACCAACCTCTAGCCAAATAACAAACATTCTATCGCTCCAGGTGTTATAGTGTACGTTCTTGGGCCCCTCGACTTCATCTTGTCAAGGAAGTGACACATCTGGGTGCTCCTAGGAAGTTGGAGTGAGGTGAAAGTGGCCGAACCTGAGGATTGTTTTTCTTCTCTTTACTTGAGACGTATCGCCTGGCAAACTATCACTTTCTCGGTCGTCCTGGACTTCTTTTTTCTTCCGAATTACTATGCCTCAGTATTTTTAGCGTTCGTTCGTCGTACATCCTCACTCCGTTCAGACACGGTTACGAACTCCCACTCCGTCATACTATTCTCCTTAGTAGTTTCAATTCATCCGTCGTGTTCTTGTGATCTCTGCTCGTTTCCAAGGCATACGTCATTAACACATCCAGATATTTTGTTGATGGATCAAATTTCCCTCATTGGTAATATTAACAGCCAATTAATTGAAATGTATAACGAGTTGTGAAGTTGCTGTTGACAAAAGGTGTGGAATGTGATACCTAGTTGGTGTAAGAAAGGAAAGGTGAGGAGATGTAATCCCGGGGTCTCTCTTAGTCTGTGGTGGGGCACTAAACGTCCAGCAATCGATATTCCCAGGGTCATGGGCCCGACAAACAACAACAGGCTTGCTATCTCAGCTGATTGAGTTATCGGACATAATTATGTTTGGGAGGGAAGTTAAGCCGGTACCTCACACCGCTCTTACACGTGCACCACTCTTAACCATAATTAATACTCAGTAAACATTTGCATAAATGGATTTATTACGCACTTCATTATAGATAGGTACAACGGGAATAGAGTAAGATTTATAACACAGTTCTATCAATTTCGCTTTGACACTTTGAAAATTATGATCAAATTTGTTCATTTATTCTCACTAAAAGTCCCTCGCAACAAAATAATCTAAATGTTGGTCTAATATTAGAACAACAAGTTCCCTGTTGTCTTAGGTTTCTCTGTGTCTAAATAACTTTAGGCCCCAGTCATTTTTAAAGCTATGAATATGGCTCTTTTTCCCAAAAAGCTGAAGTGTTTGTGTTTTGAAGCAAATAACGTGTTTTAAATGCATTTCACAATGAAACCCAGGGAATTTCTATTCTCTATATCTCTTTTATTAATGTAACACCAAAACTGCGACGCAACAGGCATTTTAAATGAAGGAAAATGATAAAGATTTCGTTAGCAAGAAAACAAGGATAAAGAATTAGAATTCATATCCAACACTAGCATTTGTTTAACTTTCAAACTTGATTAGATCATCTAAAAATGGCGTGCCGAGGCTTATCTAAGCATTCCTTGGATTCCGGAATGCTTACACTATTTTACACACTAAAAATACGAAACGATAATGTTTTTAAAATGCTCAAGATATTCTTAAGTGATAGACCTGAATCTAAGCGATGTCTTTGACATTTTATATAGAACATAAAAATTAATAATAACTTCCCCTTTGAGTAAAGTATACATATTGCAAAATCCAAACAAATGACAAGGGATATCTTTGAAATGATACCAAAACAATTGAGCTTTTGTAACGAGAAATGCGCTAGGGCCCGGTTGCATAAAAGATAATCTAAGTTCAAGCATATGAAAATGATCTTCAGTCAAGCCGAACTTAGAATGTTGGTTGTATAAACATGGCCTCTTGACCTAAGATCAAACCTAAGTGTTGAATTTTCTCTAGTTAACTTGATTGATCTTAGATCAGCAGAACTGCAGAATTTACACAAGAGTTTCTCAGAAGAAATAAGTAGTGCAGCTTTAAATAAATAGTAAATAGAGCATTTTTGTGGTTACTTGCATAAATAATTAGCCTCTTTATTTTACAAATGTATGTTAAAGATGCATTGTTTGTTTTCATAACGTATACATTTGTATTTTTTCAGAATTCAGAGTACTCTGATATCTCTGATGATCAGAATTTTCAATTTGAAATGTCTCCTCGTGTTTTCCAACATAGAGGAAATCCCATCTCAGAACTAAATGGCAACATGTAATCAAAGAACTGGAGCAAAGAACTAATCCGATATTTATGATCCTGCTCACATTACAGTTCTGAACAACTGAAATCTTCCAGGTGGTGACTGCGGGACTGCGTTTAGAACAATACATAGAGTTACAAGGGAGACTGCAGCTTTAAGACCTCATTTCATCAGGATGACTACGGAAAAGGATGAAATAAGAGTTATGCGAGATTTAAAGTTAGCAGAACGCATCCTCTCTTTTGTTTGTTTTCTAACTCACAGTATTGTAAATAGACGAAAACGAAAAAGGGCATATAATGCAGATAAAGTACGCCAAATAATAAACTTTTGATAAATACTGTTTCAATATGGAGTAAATTCTTATACTGTTTGTATAAAATAACATTATTTCTAGGACAAATAACCATAAAGCGAAATATTTATTTAGTTTTTGTTATGTCTAGATTGGCTACTCTGTGCACTTGAATTAAACAGTGTGGAGTAATTCCGATAATTCTCGAATCCTTTCGATACAACAGGACAGTTGCAACATATGCTTAGCGATGTTGCCGCATTTGTTTTTGTGATCTCGGATCAGTACCGAACGGCGTTCATCTGATCCAAGATCAGCATTTTATAACCCACGCGGGTTCGTAAACTTAGTTCAATGTTGATCTTCGGACAGTTAGTTATACGAATGTCATTCAGAATGAAAATGACTTTTTAAGATATTTCCAGAAAATTACAGATGTGCATTTGTTTTGGCATGTAAATAGCTCACGATACAGTTCAGGAATGAAGACGCCAGTTTGTTTCAGACACAAATTATTTGTTTTGTAACATGATCCCCTACACTTCGCCGAATACTCCTGCCATCCCCCCCCCCCCCCTCAAAATACGCCTCTGTCTCCAAGATGACCTCATTTGATCTAAATGTTGTTGCCGCGAGCCATTTCGTCATGTTTGGCAACAGTGCGTGGTAGCAATTCATGCAGTTTGACGGCGGCAACTGCTACGGCATTATCGTGGTTAAACTTCGTCACAACAACTAAATAAATATGATACCCTTCGTCGCCATCACTTTTCCGGCCGATTCCTTCTTGGGAACAGATTCTCCGGAGGTAAGCCATTGTTTCGATTGTTGCTTGGTTTCCCAAGTTAAATGATGAATGCAGGTGTCATCAACAATGGCAACTCGGCGCTAAAAGTCCTTCAGATTTCACTTAAGCCGCACTCGCTTGTTGTGTACTGTGACCAAACGCTTTCTCATCTCTAACTTATCGTACAAAATATGAATTGTCGTTCTGGCCTCTGCCAGAAACATATCCTTACTTTTCCAATGACTTGCTCGGTAGCCACATCTGCATGGCATCCTGAGCGACCCTCGACCACTTGTCATAGAAGGAGAAACATCAAATTTCGCTTTTATCTCCTCGCAACTTTTAACATCACTCAACGATACCAGGGCCTGCAATGCGGGCGGGCCAGAAGAAAAGAAAAAAAAACAACATATCATTCTTATTAACGAATATAACAATTTGAATATATGCAGATATAAATTCTGAAATATGTATACATAAATAGTAAAGTTTTATGTCAGTCTGTATAGACTATTCAAATGATCGTGCAGATTATAAATTAGATGTAGATAATGAAACTAGAAAGTTCCTTGTTAGACAAAATCCTTGTCAGCTAGCGGGCCCATTCCCCAAAGATGCTAAGCAGGAAAACAGGTCCTTCTCCACTAAATATTACGAAAAGTTAACTTTGGCAGGACAAAATATTTGGAGAGCATTGTTGTGTTATTCATCTAAAAATGACTCTGTTTACTGTAAACCGTGTTGGCTGCTTGGAGGTGTCTAACCAAAAGTATATTGCGACACGAAACTAGCTATGCACATTTGAACGCATGGCGTGACGTAAGGAAAACAGTTGACTTGGGTATGAATTCCGAACTAAAGAAAAGTAAGAAATATGGAAACAGGTCCTTGAGCGTATTATGAATGTGACTTTAACTCTGGCATCCAATAATATAGCTATAATTGAGGTTATGTCAGTTACTGATCGGCTATACATTATATTTTAGGGGGCCCGGATTTCAATTTTTGCAGGCGGGTCCGTATTGTGTACGTTGTGCTTCTGAACGATACTGAACGTTTTCCAATGTTATCAAAAACACGTTGAAATATCTGTAAAATATCAAACTAATCTATAAATCAGCACCAACGTGTAACAAATGACAGTACATAACACAAACTTCCCTTAGCAACAATATATATTTTGAAACACGGGTATGGTATACCTTGAATGCTAAAAATGCTTCTTGTATTTAGGGATGTCAAACCGTGTATTTCCTGTGAAATGTTGGTATTGGAGTAGGATACTTACTGCACCTACTAGAGAAAGTAATAGATAATTGAACTAAGAACGGATATGAGTAGTATAGAATTGAGAGAATCAGCACAGTGTAGATAAGATGTTGAACTCTCCTCTGTGTTAATATATGAGTGATGTAGAATGCTCATTGATTTAGAACTCTCCTATATGAAAATCGAGTTGTAAAAGAAGGGGAGTGTTGGCGTAGTGCCGTTCTCCCCTGTGCAGTGAGATGTTTTTGAGGGTTGGGATGATGATTGTGTGTGTGTGTGTGTGTGTGTGTGATGTGTAATGTGTGATGGGTGGGATGGGTAACGGGGGGGGGGGGGGGGGGGGGGTTCCGGGGATGTTTGAATTAAATGTGAATTCTTTTCGATGTGTGTGTGCTTGAACTCTCATGTATGAATATCGAAGTCTAGGGTTCGATATTGTGATGGGGCGGGGTGGGTAACGGGGGTTCCGGGGATGTTTGAATTAAATGTATTGATAGTAATTCTTCGATGACTGTGCTTGAACTCTCATGTATGAATATCGAGTCTAGGGTTTGATATCTATTGCGTTCAGTGCTTCGATGTCTGTGCTTGAACTCTCATGTATGAATATCGAGTGTAGAGTTTGATATCTATTACGTTTAGTGTATGATATATGATGTAGTATCGTTATTCTTTAGATAAAAGAATATCGAGAGAATGATTAGGTATGTTTACTGGGAGAGATTTATGAAAATAAATGTAATAAGACATTCTGGTAAGGGGTGTTCCCTATGCAGAATCTCTCCTTGAGCTATTGTATCCAAGAGCGATGTAAAGGTTAAGAAAAGGTTAAATTCCATTCCCACATCGAGGTACGAGAAAATATAAATCTATTCCACATTGATGAAGTATAAGAATGGAAATGTAAATCTATGTGAGAGGGTCGCATGACAAAGAAATGTCCCCTCTAAGCATGATAAAAGTGGTACATAGCAAATGCAAATAAAAATAAAAGCACTACCCATCTCTTTAAGAATGATAAAAAAAATTGAGAGAAAAGTATAAGAATGCAAATGTAAATCTGTTTGAAAGGGTTTTCATGATAAAGGAACGCTCCCTCTAAGCACGATAACTTAAAAAGAATATTCCCTCTAAGCATGATAAAAGTGGAACATAACATCGAAAATAAAATAAAAGCACTAACCATCTATTTAAAAATGATTAAGATAACGAGAGAAAAGTATCTCATCTTTAAGTATATATGAGTAATACAAAACTGATCAATCAATATGATAATATATATACGCAACTAGGGATCTATAGTGTAGATATCCTAACTATCCATGGTAAGATATCACCCTCCATATAAAAAATTGTCTAGAAAATCTCCCCTCAGTATTACGAATACTCCACTGAACGTCATCCCTTTTGGTATGTGGGTCAGAGAAAAAAAGAGTTAATCTCTCCAGACTGGTGACAGGGGTGATCAAAACATTCCTATTGCTGTAGCGAAGTCTAATTTTGTCAAATAACGTTAGGAAAAAAAAAAGAATATATTTTAAAATTAAACGAATGAATCTATATATTTGTATGAATGATGAAACAATACTATGAATGTGTTAGTATACCAAATGTAAAAAAATCAAATGTTCAGAAAAATATATTTTGTACAAGTATGTGTGTGTAAAGAAATGTGTAATTATATCCCCCCCTCCAAGATGTAGAGAACGAATCACAGTTAGTGTGCGCACGCAACATGGTGTTTGGGAAGGAGAGATACGGTTGGAGGGGGTGTAAAAAATGATGAATCTATATAAAGTTTAAACTATGATAATAAAGTTACTAGTATTACCTTCTAACTTATAACGTAGTCACAACTACTTTAAACATATAGCGTAATATGTAGACAGTAACACCTCTCCCGGACGGAGGGGGGGGGGGGGGCGGAGCAACTGTTAATAAATACCGCGGCACGGATGAGTGAGGAGGCAGTCGATTCTCTGGAAATATGGATCCTACAGGTAAGATAGAAAAGTTGTATATTGTAATTCATTTTTTATCTCTGTTTACGAAGAATGTTGAAGTAATACTGATTCGTGTGTGCTTATATGTATGTTTCAGATCATGAGATGCTACAGCTAAATCAACTAGCTGAAGGTGGAACACATCTTCCCACAAAGAAACTACGTGAATTAGATCAGTCCGTTCAACACATCATTCGATCCGTCAAAACCGTGAAGACCAGATATGGTGAACGGGTCGTCGTCGAAACATCAGATTTCCAAGTCTTCCTCCCGGAGAGATTCAAACATATGACCGCAGCGCAGAAAGATCTACTAAATCGTGGTGACTGCATACTCCAATACCATGGCGAGGAAACACTAGAAAGTGGTTTCAAACGACATAAATTGTCTTTTTTAAGCAGCCCGTAATGTCGTCAAAAGGTGAGTACAATTATTGAATAAAATTTCATAAAAAAAAGTGATAATGTAGTTACTTGCATGTAAATGTGAAATCGTACATGTTGTATTAGAACTTAAAGTGTTAATTATCGCACGTCATGTAGTATTAGTAATTGAATGTAGTTACTTGCATGTACGTACATGTTGTATTAGAACTTAAAGTGTTAATTATCGCACGTCATGTAGTATTAGTAATTGAGAGTGAACGTTGTAGGGTTAATTTTCATGTGTAATAATTACGTACATGTGAATATCGTAGTTCAGTTACGTTATTTCACATGCATGTTAGTTACGTTTGTTTGTTACACGTAAAAGTAACGTTGTAGGTGAAAAAAGAACGTTAATTTATATGTGTAAAACGTACATGTGAATATCGTAGTTCAGTTACGGTATTTTACATCTATATGGTTTACGTTGTGTGTTTTTATCATTTATGTAAGGGAGAGAGCATTACGTAAAACAGTTACATACTATCTGAATATTGTAGTTACGTGATGATAGCAATAATTGTAAAATACATAATCATTATGTAACTATTTTCATATGTAAAAGTTACATGCATGTTACGTTCTACGTAAAGTATAGAGTTTACGTAAAATTGAGATTCATACATGTAAAAGTTATTAACATGTATGTTATTTCTGTTACCACCTTACATACATGTAAATCAATGTTCCCGTATGTAAAGTTAATCGAATGTTGTAATTGCTTTTTTCAGAAACGACGACAAGATGCTCCGATACTGCCACTGGACAACCCTCGATTCAGCAAGATGAAACCTGTTCGAACGTGACCCAGGCTGAACGATTACGATGTATTCACAGTGAGTCCGCTTTCAAAAAACGATTAACCACCTACGAAATTCACAACTGTGTTAATATACTTGACCCCGTTATATTCTTAGCAGAATGCAAACCTTTAATTTTGAATGAAATTGATAAGGGCTTAAACATGTATAAATCAGGTCTTAAGATAGGATCCTGTTTATCCTGTCAATATGTCATAATATCACAAGAGAGCGATAATATTCATACATTTAACTTTAACAGTAAACTTGAGGTGATATTGCAATCTACAGATAAATCTATATGGTATGAAGAGAAGATTGTACAACCTATACTAGATCATATGGATAATTTTGAATCGCGTACCAGTTCAAAAGCTTTATACAGTATTGAGAAATTAACAATATATGTGACACAATACGATTCATTGAATGCAGGGATGTATACTGAATTACCCGACTTTATAAAATCGAAGAGAGCTGTTATTAACATTCGTAATACTGATAAATATTGCTTTGCATACTGTCTGTTAGCATCCAAATACCCAGTAGAACGTAACAAGAATCGACCCACCTCCTATAAAAGATATGATTTTCGTAACGAATTTAACTTTGAGAATATAACATTCCCCGTATCATTGAAAGATGTAGAAAAATTCGAGAATCAAAATTCAAATATTTCAATAACGATATACGGTGTTGAAAATAAATTGATTATTCTCTTATATCAACCAAGAGAGATAAAATCACATCATGTTAATCTTTTAATGTATAAAAGACATTATTGTCTGATAACAGACTTGTCACGTTTGCTAGGAAAGCAGCTAACTAAACATAATGGGCGAAAATGGTTATGTAACAATTGTAACTTGTATTTCACATCAGAATCACGTTTAAATAGCCATAAAAAGAGGTGTATGATGAATCAAATTATCAGAATGCCCGAGGCTGGTAAAACTGATCTCGTTGAATTTAACGCATATTCGAAATGTCTAAAAGTTCCATTCGTGGTTTATGCAGACATAGAATGTATCTTCCGTAAGGTAGATTCGTGTCAAGATGTATCGAGTAAAAGCTGGACACGTAGCATTCATAAACATGAAGCGTATGCAATTGCATTACATTTGGTCTGTAGTTATGATAAAAATTTAACACGTTTCAAATCATTTGAAGGTCCATATGCAATTGAAAATTTTCTTAAAGAATTAACGTTAATTGCAAATCAGGTCATTAATATATATGCTAATAAAATTGAAATAAGTATGAGAGATGTGGATGAGCTAGAATATCAAAATGCAACACGATGTCACATATGCAAACGTGAATTTCTTAACTCGTGTATAAAGGTTCGTGATCATTGTCATTTGACTGGAAGTTACGTTGGCCCAGCTCATAAGCACTGCAATTTAAATAGGAAAATGCCAGGATTCATACCAATATTCTTTCATTGCTTGTCAAAATACGATGCTCATTTCATAGTAAAGAAACTAGGTTACGATACGGAACCTATCAACTGTATTGCACAAACTTCTGAAAATTACTTATCCTTTAGCAAAAGATATACAAATTCGAATGGAATGAGTATATATCTAAGATTTCTGGATAGCTATCGTTTTTTGGATTCAAAACTTAGTAACCTTTCGGATATGTTAGAAGCAGATGATTTTCATTATACCAATAATATGTACACGAATCCTTTGCATAGACAACTGATGAAACGTAAAGGTGTCTTCCCGTACACGTATGTGGATTCTATAGAAAAATTATACGAGAATAGTCTACCATCCAAACAACAGTTTGATCATGTAAGCGATGAGGATTATAGTCATGCTAGAACGGTATGGAATGAATTCAATGTTAAAAATCTGGGTGAATATTTAAATATATATCTTAAGTGCGATACATTAATACTAACGGACGTGTTTGAACGCTTCCGTGAATTAAGTATCGGTTTGTACGGACTCGACCCGTGTCAGTATTACACACTTCCCGGGTTAGCCTATGATGCAATGTTAAGAACGACTGGTGTACAGATTTCATTATTAACAGATAAGACTATGCTAGATTTCTTCGAAAAAGGAATACGAGGTGGAATTTGCACTGTGTCCAAACGGTATGCAAAGGCGAATAACAGATACATGACTAGCTATGATAACACTCAACCAACTAATTATTTAATGTACGTTGACTGCAATTCTCTATATAGTTATACAATGGAAAATAATAGCTTACCATACACTGATATAAGGTGGCTAACTGATGCTGAAATTAAATCAATAGATTTTATGTCTATTACAAGTGATTCTGACGTGGGATATGTGTTGGAAGTAGACTTTAAATATCCACAGGAACTTCATGATATACAAAATGATTTGCCATTATGCCCTTTGAATGAAATCGCGCCAGGTGATAAGTATACAAAATTGCTAACAACATTGAATGATAAAAATAAATACGTATTACATTATCTCAATTTTCAACAATGTGTTAAACTTGGTTTGATTCCATCGCGTATACATAGAGTAATAGGTTACAAACAATCTAACTGGATAAATCCTTACATTGAACTCAACGTTCGTAAACGTATTGAAGATAAGACGAAATTTGGTCAAAATCTATGGAAGTTAATGAATAATTGTGTTTATGGAAAATTTATAGAGAATGTAAAACGTTATAATTCATTTCATTTAGCTACCAGCTGGAAACGAGCGCGTAAATTGTTAGCTCGACAGACATGTATAAGGTACGTGATTTTTGATGAAAATTTAATAGGTATAGAATTGGTCAGAGATGAAATATTGATGAATAAGCCAATATACATAGGACAAGCAATCCTGGATCTATCCAAACATAAAATGTATGATTTTTATTATGAAATTCTGAAGAAAAAATTGAAAGATGTAACTTTAATCTATACGGACACGGATGCTTTTCTCTTTGAATCTAGCTGCGATATATATGAATTTATTAAAACCAATATACATTTATTCGATACATCGAATTATCCAATGGATAATGTGTATGGTATTCCGTTAGCAAATAAGAAAATTTCAGGATTATTCAAGGATGAGCTAGCCGGTAGAGTGATGACTGAATATGTAGGGCTGAAATCGAAATTATATAGTTATCGATATGATACTGAAGTGATTAAAAAATCAAAAGGTGTAACAAAAGATTCGATGAGATTCATAACCTTTGAACAATATCTCTCATGTATTACACATCCTGACACTATACATCGAAGCATGCAGACATGTTTCAGAAGTTATAAACATGATGTTCATACTATTGAATCTAATAAGATAGCTTTAAGTGGTATCGATACAAAACGATACATTCCCAATAATTCATTTTCAACATTAGCATGGGGACATTATGCTATAGAAAATTGTCAAGTGTAAATTTCTTTTTCTTTTCTCAATAAAGCATAGATTCAACTGAGTTAAAAGGTATTACTAGGCCACGATAATAACATATTACTGTATTTCAAAAAATAAAATAATTGAGTTTCAAGTATAATTGTAAAGTGTGTTACAACTGAGTTAAAAGGTATTACTAGGCACATGATAATAACATATTACTGTATTTCAAAAAACGAAATAATTGAGTTTCAAGTATATTTGTAAAGTGTGTTACTAATTACATGATAATAACATATTTACTTCATTTGAAAGATAACGTGTTGCTTTTTTTATGTTTATGTTAGGGGTGAAGGAATATTTTTTCCTATTCATGTCGTTTTGAAATGTTAGATAGCAGAAATCAATGAAATGTTAATTCAACTATAATCATGTATGATTTTTTATTAAAATATATTTACTAATTATATCAAAATGTTATTATCATGTCTCCGTTAAGGGGTGAGGGGAGATTTATATATATCAATGTGAACTAGCATGTACAAAGGCTCTTATTTCAGCTATAATCATGTATGATGTTTGTTTAACGTATATTACTAATTACTTCAAATTGTAATTATCATGTTTACGTTAAGGGTAGGTGAATTTATATATACTCAATGTGAACTAGCATGTACGTTATGTTAAAATCTCTACAATTAAATGTTAATTCAACTATAATCATGTATGATTTTTTTTTAAAGTATAAAAATGTTATTATCATGTTTAAGTTAAGGAGATGTGAATTAGCAGTTACAGAAGATTTTTAAAAAAGTATAAAAATGTTATTATCATGTTTAAGTTAAGGAGATGTGAATTAGCAGTTACAGAAGATGTCAGGAATCAATGTGAACAAAAAAAAAAAAAAAATCAAACACAATATATCATTAAAAGTATATTTCTTTATTGAGTTGTGTGTTTTTTTATTTATACAATGTCCACCTCATTAATCCATTCACGGGTAGGAAATCCTAACCATTTCATCAGAATCCTATCACCACGACGTCTGATGATCCTTTCAACTAAATACGTGTCTGGATATTGAGTTTTCTGTAATTCATAACCGTAGAATGCTCCTTCAATCAGTTTACCCTCCAGATCCTCGATGAGATAGGTCAATGGATGTGTCCTTTGCACTGTACGTATCCTAAAGACTTCAACACTCCAATTTGGTAGATAACCTTTCTCCATAACACCTTTATGCTTAGAAATCCTCACGTAGTCACCAACACGATGAAGTCTAGATCTTCGCTTCTCACGCAGACTTCTATCATATTTGTAGACGCTGAGCAGGAGAGAATTATCACGAACTTCTACAGGCTTCATACGAATCGTTCGATGGTAAGTATTATTGTAGGTATGAATAATTCTAGGTAGTATGTTTATCCATTGATATGAGCCTTGAACAATAAATTCCTTATGCAAAATCAGTTTGATCGTTCTTATTAAACGTTCCACTGCAGCAGCCTTAACGTGTGTGAATGTACTGTAATGATTAATATTATTACGATTTATTAGTTCGCGGAAATGTTTATTGTAAAACTCCCTTCCTTTATCAGATTGAACATTCTTCGGAAACGATTCCATTTCATTCAATATCTCCTCCATAGCAGTCGAAACGTTAATACCACTTTTATCACGTAATGGTCGTGCATAAGCCATCTTGGAATAAAAATTGCATGCAAGAAGAATATACTTATAATTCCTATTGTCTCTTGCATAATTAGACATGTCCATAAGATCTATTTGTACTAAATCGTTCATTCCTTTGCTTATGATCTTACGACGTAAAAATCGTCTTCTAGCTGGTGCATGTAACTCGGTTGCAATGCGACGTTTTATCATGCTATAATTTTTGATGTTTTAAGTTCTGTAATAATTTCTTCTATCTCGGGTGAGTGATTCAAATTACCTGCATCCCTCGACGCAACTAATAATCTTAATCTGTTTATTATTTCATTCGGATCGTTCCAGTAGACGTAATCTAATTTTCTCTGCGGTACATGTTCTTTCCAACGTAAACCAAATCCAGTTCGATTACTAACAAGGTCACGAATGATATGACGATACTTGAACCCTCGATTTGCTCTTAAACGTCCATCTCTTGAATAACCGTGTCTGTAAACTTGAGTATTCTGTAAGATTTGCGAATACACGTCTAAATCATCATCTGTGTACGATGTCTTGCGAGGTAAACGTTTAAATAATAATTCATATAAGCCTGCTGTGGGTTCATACGTTTCTGTTCCTATCTGAACACCATCAGATTTAAACACAACTGTCTTGTTACCCAATTTATACTCATTATCCTCGTAACGTATGCCGTAAGTATTGTCCATGTCACTCGAACTGGCAGTTCGAACCTTGTGTAGATACTTTGACACGAGATCAGATCCGTTAGCATCATCTGTAGTTTCGTCGTCGTCGTCGTTGTTGTCTTGGTGTGCTTTCGCTATTACTTTCAATGGTTCGGTTACAGGTTGAAGAACTTCAGACATGACTCGTTGCGTTTTCGAATTTCATTCCTTTGAGAGAACGTAACTTTTCTCTTATTGCCCTACTGTGACGGGCAATGGATTCCTTAAGTCTTATAGCTTCAGCATCCATATCGAAATGAATGTATAATTAATCAGCTACTGCTAATTTATATGAAACTATCAGTTCTATACTTAATATATGACCATCTTTAGCACGTCCGACTGGCGCTGTAAACGATAGAATATCGCCAGTTTCAACTCTTACAGGATATCTTTCAACTAAAATTCCGTTTATTGCAAACAATGTATCATTTACAGCATGCGGATGTACCGATGATACGATGGAACACGAGAGTACACTTCCATTTCCAGGAACTTTATAGTATTCGAGTCCCGATGTTAACGTATACCTTAAAGAGGGACCTCGAAACGGACGTGTTTGCAATGAAATTATGAGTTGTGCTTTCAATTGTTGTAACATAGTGTTTACAACATTTCTCATTCGTGTTTTCATAGTATGAATATCATTATTTATAGTGATTAGTTTATTATCAAGTTCCGTTTGTCGTGCGGTTAGTTCTTTCACTTCTTTTTCTACAGCTGTAGTAATAGTCTCGCTAGCGGAGGTGATTGTTCTAGTTAACTGACTTTGTAATTCATTCTGTTTCCGTGTAATAGTATCGACAATGTTTGTTATAGTCTCAGTTAAACCCGTTTGCAATTCATTATGTTTCTGTATAAAGAAATGATTAACATAACTCATGGTGACTGCATCACTATCATCTATCGGGTCGGCTAAATCCTTCAATCTCTTCATTCGAAATGATAGAGTTTCATTAGAGTCGTGAATTGGAATCCTATCATCTACATATTTTTTATTAGGAACGTCGTGTTCGTGAAGGGGGTCCAACAGCGTTTTCATTCTTATACCATCTATAATGACATTATTTTCGGAATCACGTTTAAATGCATATTTACTTAAGTACTCCATTAAATTGTTGTATTGGATGTCGAGCGATTTTTGTATGTGATCCCTAAGCATAGCTTCAAACTCGCCCATACGCTGATACGAGGTCTGCTCGCTGAAGATCTGCATTCGATTCTCGACGTCAGCCGTATGCGTATCCACATAACGTTTAGTCGATGCATCGTCACCTTCTTCAGGGTCGTGGATATTGCACAACCGCTTTCCCTTGAATCGATAGTTTCCCGATCCATCTCTAGTTATGATATATCGATTGAACACACCCCTAGAGGGTATGATTCTTCGGGATCCGAACCTGTCGATACTCATTGCTTAAGTGATGGATTATTCTATTTATTCATTCTGATAAAGCGATCAAAACCGTGACGGTAGCGTCCCTCGTTCAGTGGATATTCTGGTACTATAACAACAAAGGATCGTTCATCACTCTCCCATATATGTTTACACATATTCTTAAATTCATCATAGGACATATCGGTATTTACATAATCTTCGTATATATGTTTTAAATTGAGATTATCCTGTCTAAAGAATATAATCATATTTGCATTATCTCTAATTAAATGTTTAGGTACTTTAGCATATGATTGTGCTAAATATATAGCATCGACATTACGATGTCTACCCATACTGTAATATGAAGCTATCTCACCCTGTTTTTCATTTATCACATCATCAAATACGAATATCGAATTTTCTCTAGCATCCGACGTTTGAATTACTTTATCACCATCATCGAACGTAAATACACCTATATCGGGTATAGTTTTCAGTAACCTGAGTAAATATCGATATTTAGGTTGTTGCAACGATTTCGAGTATATGTAGAGGTTTTCGAATCTCAGACCATTCTCGTGAATAAGCAGGTTGAGTAAAACGTTCGTTTTTCCAGCATTTGAACTGCCAAGTATGAGCGCTCTAACGTTACTCGGAAACAACGTACCGTGTCGTCCTTTGCGAATGTCATCCTCGAAATCTAACACCTGTATGGGTAGCGTACACTTTTGCTTTACTATCTCCATATCGCGACTAATACTTATAAAGCATAAGTTTTGTCTTTTATTTCGTTCGTGATAAGGGCAATCTATGTCTTTACTGGATTTAGCCAATCGTCATAGGAATCGTATACTTATAAAGCGCACGTTTTGCCTTTTTTATTTCATAGTGAGTCATGCGCTCTACACGTGCACGCAAAGGTTCGGGAATTCTTAATTCCTTGATTAATTCATTACCATTTGAGGCACATTTACCGGGTTATCGTTTCTGCGGTCCCGGAACGAAACTACATAAACGCTTGCAGAGAGGTGACTTACCGGTGAACGGGTTAGATTCAGCGTGTCTCGATCACGATCGGGCTTACGCAGAGAGTACTGATACAGAATCTCGTCGTCTAGCCGATAAGGTGTTGGTAGAGATAGCTTGGAGACGTGTAAAGTCTGCCGACGCTTCTTTGGGCGAACGACTTGCAGCTCGACTTGTGACTACACTTATGAAGGGTAAATTGGCAGCGGGCGCTGGCATGCGTAAACGTCGCAACAAGAGAGGTGGTTTCTTACCTTTGCTACCACTTTTAGCAGCTCTAGGTGCAGCAGGTGGTCTAGCTGGAGGTGCTGCTCAGATTGCTACGGCTGTCAATAAGAAACGTTCGGATGCAAAACAACTTGCGGAATTAACACGTCACAACGAGCGCATGGAATCTTTGGCTCAGGGCAAAGGTCTTCGCCGTAAGAGACGTCGTAAGGGTAGAGGATTATATCTTCGATCAAAAAACTCGGGGCGATGCCTATATTTATCCCGGAAAAAGCCCTGAGTGCTAACGAGATCGATTCGTATGCACGACGTCTACGCATTCCACATTTTAGAGGTGTCTACATGATCGATAAACTACCTCCACATCCTCGATACTATGAGAGAATAGTAGTGAATCTGGATACATCAAATAACCCTGGTACACATTGGGTTGCTGTACGTAAGGATGGTGACGTTGCCTACTACTTTGACAGTTTCGGCGATCTGAGACCTCCGGAAGAGATAGAAACGTACCTTTCGGGTGTCAAGCTCCTATATAATACGACGAGATTTCAAGAATTCGATTCTGTGATTTGCGGTCACTTGTGCCTTCAGTTTCTCCTCGATGAGTTACACGATCACCGTGAGTGGTAGTGATACCAGCTTCTCTACATTTCTAAATCCACCATTACATCTGGATCCTAACGGACATTACGAGATAGCTCTATTGAATTTTGAGACTTTTTACTCAATTCCGAATGTGGACGAGAGTAATAATCTATTCCATTACGTTCGCGATGGAAAAGTCGAACGTATAGTAATTCCACCGGGTACTTATGAATTGGATGATATCGCCAGATTGATCAAGGATGCTCTCGACATCGGTGACGACTTTATTCTACGTGCTAATAATAACACCATGAAATCAGAAATTCAATCTCCCTATATTATCGACTTTAGTCGTGAGAGATCTATTGCTTCACTTCTCGGTTTCACCTCTAAACAGAGGGTACCGGCAAACGTGCTGACCGAGTCTAATGATTTGGTTAACATATTCAAAGTCAGCATCATACGTATCGAGTGTAGTCTTGCAACGGGATCTTTCATCAATGGTAAAAGTGGTCATTCTCTGTATGAATTTTTCCCATCGGTACCTCCAGGTTATCATATTTCGCAGGAACCATCAAGTCCTATATATTTACCAATCATCGATACGAATCTCATTGATCATCTCGACATTAGAGTGGTAGACCAGAACGGCGATAAGTTAGATTTCAGGAACGAAACCATCACTGTACGATTGCACATACGTCGTAATGGGTATAAGTTTTAAGAGACGATGCTATATTAAAAAACATCTCTCGAGATTGATCTCTACTCGATCATCGACCCGCAAGCTAATCACATCGTCTAATCGAAGATTTCTCGCTAACTTAGGCTTCAAGGTTCTATGATGGATGTGTTGGACGTGACCGGGATTCCGACCTTTGATGATAAGATCAGTAAGGAGGAAGAACACGTATTCCTACCGTACAATACGTCAGCTCTCGATGTGAACGATGAAATTAGAATTCCATGTCAAGCTGAAGATTTGTACACGCTTCCTAGTAGAAGTTATCTCTACATTGAGGGGACTCTCACTAAACCCGACGGCACCGTTGCCACATCGAAATTGAGTAACAATGCTATGGCATTCCTATTCGATGAGATTCGTCTGGATATGAATGGAACGACTATTGATAGAACTAGGAATCCGGGCATTTCATCAACGATGCGTAACTATGCTGCACTGAATGAACTGGAATCGAATCGTTTACTAAATGCTGGATGGATCTATCCTGGAGGTGTGGTAGACATCGTGAATACATCGAATGGTATCTTCAATGCTATCGTTCCTCTTTCGATGTTGCTGGGTTTCGCCGACGATCACAAGGAGGTCATACTTAATAGCAAGTTTGAACTTATTCTCATTAGATCTAAGGATTCTAATAATTGTATCATTGGAAACGATCCTACAACCATACAACTAACTAGACTCGAATGGAGGATGCCTGTACTTCGACTTTCAGATTCTGAACGAGTTGATAAACTTAAACTCGTCAAATCGGATAAACCTCTACACGTCGCATTTCGAACCTTGGACCTTCACACTCAACCTGCTGTACCTCAAACTAAAGCGTTCACATGGAACATTGCAACCACGACTAAACTTGAAAAACCACGTTTCGTCATAGTCGGTGCACAAGTGGATAGATTGAATCATCTCGCTAAGGATGCTTCTCTATTTGATAATTGTAATATCACCAATCTGAAACTTTATCTCAACAGTGAATCTTACCCCTATCACGATATGAATTTGGATTTCGCCAATTCGAAATTTGCATCTCTGTATGATCAATATTCCAAATTTCAATCATCCTACTATGGAAAGGAGAATTACCCTCTTTTGAAAAGGAACGACTTTCTGAAATATGCACCGCTATTCGTCATCGATTGCTCTCATCAACCTGAGGATACTGTGACGGGGGCAGTGAATGTCAGATTGGAAGTTCAAGCATCGTCAAATTTTCCTGCACAAACTTCATTATTCTGTTTAATTATTCATGATAAATTATTCACTTATAAACCACTAACTCATGTTGTACAATCTATCATATAGGTGTAATAAATAAAACATTACAAATTCAAATTATCTTTTTATTGACTTTAACATACATCTCCAATATCCTCTTCCTTGCACTCCTGCTTTTTGCATCATATGAACATAATGATTTATGAATATCATACAACTGATATAAATTTCTTTCAATATATGGAATTAGTCTTTTAAGTCCATTGAATGCAGTACTATTCAGATTTATACTGCCCACATTTAAACATGTATTCACAAACGTTATTTCTTGCATCTTATTCATGCATAACATTATATTAAATGCATATATTATATTTTCACTGTACGGTGCACATGGATGCTTACCATCTTTCAGATACGTATCCAAAACACACAAATTTGACATTATTACCTCCCAATCCTCTTTTGTAATATACACAAACGTATCGTCATGTGTGTCTTTAATGTAAAGTGATGGGAGTTCATTGTATAATCCTATGTTCACACGAAAGTCAATGCTGATGGAGATGTCGTTATCGTTCATGCACACACTATTTACCATCACTCGCAACTTCCTCCTCTACTTCTTCTGCGAAGGGTGTGAAGGGTTCGAACATCATTATGATGAAACTGTCTTGATCGAACGTCTTCTTGGCTTTGACGATTCTCGGTTTGCAGTTCGTCTTCTTCTTTTTCTTGTCTCCTTTCTTACTGGATCTGCGGACATACACGAACTGTCTCAACATCGTGAATATTTAATACACTTGTTAACGTAAAACTCTTATTATTTTATACTCACTTTTCTATGACTTCCTCCTCGGGTTTCGATGTACCGATATCCTTAAACGGACGATCATTGTACGGACCGCACACATCTTCACCTTGATCCTGTTCGGACTGGCATGCCACATCTTCACTTTGGGCTTTACTGAAATAAACATATTTATCATTAGTTATCTAACACATAACAACACTTTCACGTTAACACACAATTATAATTCTACTTACCCGAGGTACACTTTACAATTCTTTCCGCATTGAGCATAAGATGTGATCGAATCATGATGGGAAGGATTCTTGCAAATCACTTGATGCATCTTTCCATCACACGTTTCATCGTGGTGCTCAACCCAATGCTTTTGCAAATCTTCGAAATTGCGTAGATTCTCCCAGAATCTGGTATCACTTTCAATGATAGGTGTTGTTGTTCCACTCATCTTGACGTTGCGATGTGAAGTGAGAATGCATTCGTTCCCGAGTGAGCAGATGGGTGATGAAACGTGATCATACCTGTCTCCCCCCTCCCCATCCTATCGTCGATTGTACTTAACGGACGGAGGGTTTGTGTGAAGTGAGGACACGTTCGTTCCCGAGCTGGCGGGACAGGGTGAGACCTGTTAATTCGGATTTACTCACATATGCACAAATCTTGAGGAATGACAACACGTCATCACCCTTATACTTCAATGTGGAATAGATTTATATTTTCTCGTACCTCGATGTGGGAATGGAATTTAACCTTTTCTTAACCTTTACATCGCTCTTGGATACAATAGCTCAAGGAGAGATTCTGCATAGGGAACACCCCTTACCAGAATGTCTTATTACATTTATTTTCATAAATCTCTCCCAGTAAACATACCTAATCATTCTCTCGATATTCTTTTATCTAAAGAATAACGATACTACATCATATATCATACACTAAACGTAATAGATATCAAACCCTACACTCGATATTCATACATGAGAGTTCAAGCACAGACATCGAAGCACTGAACGTAATAGATATCAAACCCTAGACTCGATATTCATACATGAGAGTTCAAGCACAGTCATCGAAGAATTACTATCAATACATTTAATTCAAACATCCCCGGAACCCCCGTTACCCACCCCGCCCCATCACAATATCGAACCCTAGACTTCGATATTCATACATGAGAGTTCAAGCACACACACACATCGAAAAGAATTCACATTTAATTCAAACATCCCCGGAACCCCCCCCCCCCCCCGTTACCCATCCCACCCATCACACATTACACATCACACACACACACAATCATCATCATCATCATCCCAACCCTCAAAAACATCTCACTGCACAGGGGAGAACGGCACTACGCCAACACTCCCCTTCTTTTACAACTCGATTTTCATATAGGAGAGTTCTAAATCAATGAGCATTCTACATCACTCATATATTAACACAGAGGAGAGTTCAACATCTTATCTACACTGTGCTGATTCTCTCAATTCTATACTACTGATATGTACTTCATATTTTTTATAAAGATTTAAATTATTCTGTCCTGCTGCAGTATTAATTGTATATTCTTTGGTTTGTAAACAAATCGAGCTGAAGGAGGTTATTCCCCTCTAACTTGAGTTGTACGTGCAATTTGTGTCTTAATTAGGGATGTGAGAAACTGTTTCTGTTTCTTTGGATAAACTTGATAACTGTCTCCAGTAACGTCGGATTGCACAGACAAACATCACGTGATAGCTAAGTTTACGATGATAGGTCCATAAGTTTCGGAACTGCCGCTACACCACATATATATCTGGTAAGTAAACAAATGCAGCTACACTCCGCAATCTTCAGTTGTTCAGATAGAGTTGTATAAAGAAGGCTATGTTAGAGGAAAGGCATGTTCATGATTAAATATCGAACGGTTATTAAGTCCCTTACAAAAGAAAGACTAACTCCAAACGTAATTAACCAGCGAGTGATTGGATGGTCTACAAGGGGAAGCATCCCTCTCATATTCTACCGTAAAAGAATGGGTCGAGAAACCAATGAAGACGAAGAGGGAAGAGATATCTGAGAACATCATTCTTGTGGAACAAGAGGTTATGTAAGACTAGTGACTCAAAATGAAAGAAATAAAAATGAGACTGGGTATTTCCAAAACGGTATTAGTTGTCATTTTTCATAGACGTTTAAACTTGAATAAGTTTAGTGCAAAATGAGTGCCTAGACTTCTTTCCTCAGTCCAAAAGCTACAAAGAGGTATATTTGGAGCTTTGCTTTGGCGAAGAGAAAGAGAGAAGTTCTGCAAATTTTAGTTACAGGAGATGAAACTGATCTCTTGTCCAAAAGAGAACCAATGGAGCGACGACTGTCCCATCTGTTGGACTGTAAATGTTCACTTTGATTAAACATTCTGATGATGGTGGTGATACTCTCGTTGTAGTCATTGAAGAGGCAGGAAAGCGGGGTATATTCTTCACGACAGAGTAACTATTTCGTCTTCTCAAAGGGCCTTTGAGGAAACTAGGAAGAGATGGATGCTCTTTACGCTAATTTTGTAGACAAGCTTCTGACTGTTTGGAGGGGGGAACTGTATAGAATAAACGAATACTGAAAACTGAAATACAGCTTTTGTCTTCATCATTGCTAGAAAATGATTAGGCCGTTTTCTTGTGACTTGTGACACACGAGTGGAGATGTTTCGTCATCCAGTTCAGTCTCTCCGAACAAACATTGAGTTAACTCTGTGATAAAGTGCTCCCAGGCTCCGCGTGACGGACCACGACGGACGAGGTTTCACAGAGCTCAAACTCTCGCAGCATGTAGAAGCTAACGACGATAGAAGGTGAACGGCATGTAATTAGCGATCTATGGCCGAACCCACGACCTCCCACAGACATCCCGGAGGTAATGTACCACATTCACAAGTAACGCTTCGCTGAATTTGATCACACAACTCATTGGCTGTTGTATTGTGTGGGCCTAAATGTCCATGCAAAGTTCAAGCTCACAAAACATAAGAGTTCATACAAGGAACAGTGACGTCATGTGGGGTGTAATTCTTTTACAGATATCAAACATCTTATTGGGAATGCAGTAAAATATTTTGGTCGTTATGTGATGTTTTTGTATGATACAGGTAAAATAGATTCTTATTGTTACTGTTGTTTGTTACTTTTTGACATTGCAGCCACGTTCTCTGACGTAAAGTATTTCTTATTATCACGTAACTCATGAACGGAACGTGACGAAATTGTAACTGCGCTGGATTTGTAGAAGATTCAACTTCGAAAGTGTATATACGAGGTACATCCAGAAAGTAAGTTCTGTCTGGTAATAAAATTAAATTGTGTACAGATACAGAAAAATTATTTATTGCACAAAATTCTACAACTCTTAAACTACTTTTCCACATAACTGTGGAAATGTTGCAGGCATTTGTCATAGCGAGGCACAAGTTTTTGTATACCTTCTTCATAGAAGTTTGTCGCCTGTGTCTTCAACCAGTTGGAAACATTTTCTTTGAGCTCTTCGTCATTGTTGAAGTGTTGACCGCCAAGAAAAGATTTGAGATGCAAAAACAGATGAAAGTCGCTGTATGGGGGGTGGTCAAACACGTCCCAGCCAAATCCCTGTAGGATGTTTTTCGTCGTATTTGCAGTGTGTGGTCGTGCGTTGTCGTGAAGAAACACAACATCTTTTGACAGCAAATTTGCCGATAAATTTCAAATCGTTTCACCTTCCTAGCATTCAGAAAACGAATCACAGATCTGATTTCACAAGCGGCGGGATTTTCAATCAACGCCGACATTGTAAACAAGCACAACAAAGCGTACGTGGCTGACAGCAACCTCACAATGGCGCACGTTTCTTCTTCTTAACACAGCGTCTACCGCGCATGTGTAGGACTGCGATCGCAGCGCTGCAGCGGAGATAAATTGAAACAGAACTTACTTTCTGGACGCCCCAGTATTCTTTCGTCTGGAGGGATGTGACCGACCGATAAGGAAATCCTAGCGAGTGAGTAGTGAGAACAGAGTAATTGTCAGTCAGATTGCAAGAAGTTCAGCTCAGCTGACCAGTGAGTATGGTAATTATTGTGTCGTGCGTCGAAAAGTTCGAGCAGCGCAACAAAATATAAAGGAACGTTTGACTATATATTTGTAAAATAGTGAACGTGATTTTCGATTTTCATTTTGGTCAGAACAAATTCAAAATTTCCATTTTCTGTAACTTAAGCAAATATGTAGAGGTTTGTTTTGTGGTTACATTAACATTAAGATATAAAACATCTGTCTAAAATAGTGGAGTAGCAACAATTTCAATTTTCGTGTTATTTTAGATGCAAGCGCTTCAGCAAGTTTGAAAAAATGTAGGTCTTGAAATGTTTTAATTAAAACCTTATACTCCAGGACGTAGTTGCCCGCTTCGATAGCGTGGTGGTAGCGTGTCTGCCTCACGTTCAGAAGGTTCCGAATGCGAATCTCGGTCAGGGTGAGTTACCTGGATAAGGTAAGACGAATGTCGGGTAACTCTAAGCTCTATGGACCCTGGGCTCATTTCAGCATCATTTCACCCATTTGATTCATCTTCCGATAAGACTTAACGTTGGAGGACGTAAATTACAAAAAAGTAATAATGATGATGATAATAATAATAATAATGATGATGATGATAATAATAATAATGGTGATGATGATGATGATGATGATGATGATGATGATGATGATAATAATAATAATAATAATAATAATAATAATAATAATAATAATAATAATAATAATAATAATAATAATAATAATAATAATAATAATAATAATAATAATAATAATAATAATAATAATAATAATAATAATAATAATAATAATAATAATAATAATAATAATAATAATAATAATAATAATAATAATAATAATAATAATAATAATAATAATAATAATAATAATAATAATAATAATAATAATAATAATAATAATAATAATAATAATAATAATAATAATAATAATAATAATAATAATAATAATAATAATAATAATAATAATAATAATAATAATAATAATAATAATAATAATAATAATAATAATAATAATAATAATAATAATAATAATAATAATAATAATAATAATAATAATAATAATAATAAAAGGACATAGTGACCAGAGAGGTTACGGTTTACTTCTGAGGACAATCCCAGTAAATTAAAAGTATACATTTTATTGGTTTTGAAAATATGTTAAACTCATGGGGCCGTATTCAGTCTGCCTTGGTCCGGGCAGTGGACTAACGGTGGACCATTGATTTTCTTAATCATAAACCGGGATTAGTGATAGTCCGGGGACTAAACACGTTGGTCTGCCTCCAAGGGGTAGATTAAAGGTGGACTATCTTTACAGCATGGACCAATGAAATGAGTGTAGTTGTAACGCGTAGAGTTCGTGAAATAAGACAACGGAGGAAATCTTGTCTACCAAGAATAGAAATTATTGCAGATACAGGTTTAGTAAAGTGAACGTCCTAACCTGTACGTCAGGAACGATAACCGAGGTCTGACACTTCGGTATTATGTAAGACAACACTACTGACCTTCATCAGTAAGTCGCATTATTAGCAAACTCCATGACTCCTCCTTTCTCCTATTTGTATTCGTCGACACGGATTTATTTTCTACGATGTTCATTCTTTTTTGAACTAGAGAAGTTATTTGTCTTCCTCTGACCAATTGATACCACGCGTCTTCATATTATCCATATTCCCAGCACACCAGACTTTGTTACCTAACCTCAAACAGCAGCATTAACCGTAACAATGATTAAGAAACAGATGTTTTTTTTTTTTTTTTTTTTTTTTTTTTTTTTTTTTTTTTTTTTTTTTTTTGCTGGCTGGCTGGCTGTATACAGCCAGAAGTTTTTTGCTGCGTGCCCACCCATTAAGGGTTTTACCGCAGGTAGGACTATTATTGAAAGATGTAGGATGAAGGTGATGTAGGTTTTTGATTGGGAGTTAATTTTGAGGTTACCAAAGTACCTTCGGGTTGAAAGAGAGGATGCAGTACTTAGCACCCATAAGAAACAGATGTGAAACTGCCACAGAGATTTATAAACTTGTCTGTGGGACTCGCGCATGCGCAGAAGAACCTTTCTACGTCGTGTAACATTTGCTCCCTGCTGGTCCGAGGCTTTTTATAGTCTATGAATACCAAAAACTTACATTTGGAGAAACTTGTACATGTAGTCTGGGTTAGTAGGATGCTGATAGAGTAAGAGCAGAGAGCCGGACTTGCCACAGACTCTATCCCGATGTGTGGGACAAAAATGTGGCTCAGTTAGTTGAGTAATTAAACTGCCCCTCCCTGCTAGGTACATATATCGATTGATTATCGCTACGACCTACGCTATCGTTTATTGTTAACAAAGCTTATTTGTACATTAAGGACATTCAACCAACAGTAACTTGACATCTAGTCGACTTCTGTGATGAAACTTATAATTGGTGCAGAAAGTCGAGAGTCCTTTTTGGTATCTAATCGATAACAATTCCTGTAGAGCACCAACATTTATCTGAAATTACAAAAGCTGTGAACAATTCAAACATCTTATTTCATCATTAGCCGTGCAATATCTACACGCCATTGATTAGACCTATATGGCTGCATATTCTCAAGTATGAAAAGTACAGGTTATCTAAAACAGATGACTGATGCACCGTGGTATGTGCTGCATGGCAGAGGTCAATGATGTCCTCCTCAAGAGCACAGCACCTTCAGCAAACTGCAGCTAATTACCGGCACGCC
The DNA here is from genome assembly GCA_030765055.1 of Mantis religiosa. NCBI lineage: Eukaryota > Metazoa > Arthropoda > Insecta > Mantodea > Mantidae > Mantis > Mantis religiosa. The sequence goes on from CM060956.1 coordinate 1,863,386, forward strand.
GAAGTTCAGGACATCGCTGGATGGCCTCAATTTGTTAATGTATTTAATTTAGATAAATTTTCCTTGAATTAGAATAGTTTTGGATTGTGGTGTTGCACTTATATACTAACGGTAGTAAGAGCTATTCATATCTAATTTATTTTGATCGAGTTAATACTAATGTATTATACAAGTGCATAAACAGAGAGTTTATCCATGAGTAGAACAATTTAAAACACGACCTGAAGGGGAGGTTTGTATAATACATTAGTTTATCCTATAGATACGATAAATATTCAGTTAATGATTTTACAACAGATAGTAATAAATTAAATAAGGAACAAGACATTGAATTGTGGTGTACTTAGAGTTATAAATAATGTAGGCTATGTATGGATGTGTAAACAAGTGTTGCTATTTGCAATTATATAAATATTGGTCATGTTACTGTACAGAAAGTTCACTTTCTTGTAGTTAAAGGTGTTGCTGTTGAAAATTTGAAGTTATCAACCATTTATTTATTTCTTTGAAATCCAAGTTTTCTGAAGTCCTTTCTCCATAGCAATGGTCTATTACAAGCAGTGACGTATATTACGGGCTATTAAGGCTATCACCGAAGCCCATATCTAAAGAAACTAGAAATTAATAAGCAATATTAATAATAATTGAAATATCAGCCATTTTCCCCCATAAAGAATTAGTACGTAGAGTGGAATATCTCTCTTTCCCTATCACTGAACAGAGGGGCAAGCAAAGCTTCGGTAGCTACTGTTGCAGCCTTCTCTATGGTAAGGGGCGGTGAGGGACGAGGGGGAGGAATGCAGGATTCAACACGCCAAGGCTTCGGAACCTTACATCGCTGACTCCGAAATGTACCGTACGGACACGACACGCATAGCACATGAAGTTAAAGGCAAGAAAGGGCGTGTTTTCAATTACTGTGTGATTGTTACGATCCTCAACAGCCGTATTAGTATTGTTTATTTGATACTGTACAGTGTACCAAGACAGTTGCTAGCGTTAATTCTTCGAAATGGGTGAAGAATATGTAATTAAACAATTAGTTCAAAAGCCATTCTCGCAGTTTAAATTCGAGGATAAGTTAGTGATAATAAAACAGGGAGGGCCTACTCCAGCTCTTCCGTACTTGCAGTGTGAAAGAAGGAAAACAATAAGAACCCTTATAAAAGGAATTTTAATATAGATAATTATGATAAGTATGAGTGGCTGTCTGGTTATTGCTGGTCAAGCTTGTTGTTTGTAACTGAAATGAAATGTGTAGTGCTTAACGCCCGCTTTTACTACATACGGCACCGCAGGCGATGACACTGATGACACATGAGATGAAGATGGAGCACCGGTGGAACGAGATGGCGGGGGAAACCGGAGATCCCGGAGAAAACCCGTCACAACGCCCTGTTGTCCACCACAAGAAAACACCCTGGAATACTACAGATTTCGCAAATTTAGCTTATTTATCATAGCTTTGGATAAACATGAACCATCAACAACTTCGTGTAGAGGCCATGATAAAAGTGACGAGTCATTAAAGGCAATTATATAGAATTGCTACAATTTCTGGCTAATTGTGTTGCGCAGTTTATTCGATGGCTGGGATTCATGTATATAAAGAGGTATGGTGAAATTGCTAGTTTTACCTTTTTAATTGTTTTAACAGCTTGTTTCAAGAACAATTGATTTAAATGCACTGTTTGTGAAGCTTACATTTAATGAACAATCCCTTATTGTCCAGATCTGGTAGGTCTAGTGATAGCCCAAGTCACAATCTCAGCGTACGCCACTGATTACAAGTATCTGTAGAATAAACATTATTCATTTTCTTTAGGTTGGAAGAGAATATGGGAATACAATAAACTTTAAGTGATAGCCCAAGTCACAATGTCAGCATACGCCACTGATTACAAGTATCTGTAGAATAAACATTATTCATTTTCTTTAGGTGGAAGAGAATATGGGAATACAATAAACTTTAAGTGATAGTCCAAGTCACAATGTCAGCATACGCCACTGATTACAAGTATCTGTAGAATAAACATTATTCATTTTCTTTAGGTTGGAAGAGAATATGGGAATACAATAAACTTTAAGTGATAGCCCAAGTCACCATGTCAGCATACGCCACTGATTACAAGTATCTGTAGAATAAACATTATTCATTTTCTTTAGGTGGAAGAGAATATGGGAATACAATAAACTTTAAGTGATAGTCCAAGTCACAATGTCAGCATACGCCACTGATTACAAGTATCTGTAGGATAAACATTATTCATTTTCTTTAGGTGGAAGAGAATATGGGAATACAATAAACTTTAAGTGATAGTCCAAGTCACAATGTCAGCATACGCCACTGATTACAAGTATCTCTAGAATAAACATTATTCATTTTCTTTAGGTGGAAGAGAATATGAGAATACAATAAACTTAAGTGATAGTCCAAGTCACAATGTCAGCATACGCCACTGATAACAAGTATCTGTAGGATAAACATTATTCATTTTCTTTAGGGGGAAGAGAATATGGGAATACAATAAACTTTAAGTGATAGCCCAAGTCACAATGTCAGCATACGCCACTGATTACAAGTATCTGTAGGATAAACATTATTCATTTTCTTTAGGTGGAAGAGAATATGGGAATACAATAAACTTTAAGTGATAGTCCAAGTCACAATGTCAGCATACGCCACTGATTACAAGTATCTGTAGGATAAACATTATTCATTTTCTTTAGGTGGAAGAGAATATGGGAATACAATAAACTTTAAGTGATTGCCCAAGTCACAATCCCAGCATACGCCACTGATTACAAGTATCTGTAGGATAAACATTATTCATTTTCTTTAGGTGGAAGAGAATATGGGAATACAATAAACTTAAGTGATAGTCGAAGTCACAATGTCAGCATACGCCACTGATTACAAGTATCTGTAGGATAAACATTATTCATTTTCTTTAGGTGGAAGAGAATATGGGAATACAATAAACTTTAAGTGATAGCCCAAGTCACAATGTCAGCATACGCCACTGATTACAAGTATCTCTAGAATAAACATTATTCATTTTCTTTAGGTGGAAGAGAATATGGGAATACAATAAACTTTAAGTGATAGTCCAAGTCACTATGTCAGCATACGCCACTGATTACAAGTATCTGTGGGATAAACATTATTCATTTTCTTTAGGTGGAAGAGAATATGGGAATACAATAAACTTTAAGTGATAGCCCAAGTCACAATATCAGCATACGCCACTGATTACAAGTATCTGTAGGATAAACATTATTCATTTTCTTTAGGTGGAAGAGAATATGGGAATACAATAAACTTTAAGTGATAGTCCAAGTCACTATGTCAGCATACGCCACTGATTACAAGTATCTGTGGGATAAACATTATTTATTTTCTTTAGGTGGAAGAGAATATGGGAATACAATAAATTTTAAGTGATAGCCCAAGTCACAATGTCAGCATACGCCACTGATTACAAGTATCTGTAGGATAAACATTATTCATTTTCTTTAGGTGGAAGAGAATATGGGAATACAATAAACTTTAAGTGATAGTCCAAGTCACAATGTCAGCATACGCCACTGATTACAAGTATCTGTAGAATAAACATTATTCATTTTCTTTAGGTGGAAGAGAATATGGGAATACAATAAACTTTAAGCGATAGCCCAAGTCACAATCCCAGCATACGCCACTGATTACAAGTATCTGTAGAATAAACATTATTCATTTTCTTTACGTGGAAGAGAATATGGGAATACAATAAACTTAAGTGATAGTCCAAGTCACAATGTCATCATACGCCACTGATTACAAGTATCTGTAGAATAAACATTATTCATTTTCTTTAGGTGGAAGAGAATATGGGAATACAATAAACTTAAGTGATAGTCCAAGTCACAATCCCAGCATACGCCACTGATTACAAGTATCTGTAGAATAAACATTCATTTTCTTTAGGTGGAAGAGAATATGGGAATACAATAAACTTTAAGTGATAGTCCAAGTCACAATGTCAGCATACGCCACTGATTACAAGTATCTGTAGAATAAACATTATTCATTTTCTTTAGGTGGAAGAGAATATGGAAATACAATAAACTTTAAGTGATAGCCCAAGTCACAATCCCAGCATACGCCACTGATTACAAATATCTGTAGAATAAACATTATTCATTTTCTTTAGGTGGAAGAGAATATGGGAATACAATAAACTTAAGTGATAGTCCAAGTCACAATGTCAGCATACGCCACTGATTACAAGTATCTGTAGAATAAACATTATTCATTTTCTTTAGGTGGAAGAGAATATGGGAATACAATAAACTTTAAGTGATAGTCCAAGTCACAATCCCAGCATACGCCACTGATTACAAGTATCTGTAGAATAAACATTATTCATTTTCTTTAGGTGGAAGAGAATATGGGAATACAATAAACTTTAAGTGATAGTCCAAGTCACAATGTCAGCATACGCCACTGATTACAAGTATCTCTAGAATAAACATTATTCATTTTCTTTAGGTGGAAGAGAATATGAGAATACAATAAACTTAAGTGATAGTCCAAGTCACAATGTCAGCATACGCCACTGATAACAAGTATCTGTAGAATAAACATTATTCATTTTCTTTAGGTGGAAGAGAATATGGGAATACAATAAACTTTAGGTGATAGCCCAAGTCACAATGTCAGCATACGCCACTGATTACAAGTATCTGTAGGATAAACATTATTCATTTTCTTTAGGTGGAAGGGAATATGGTAATACAATAAACTTTAAGTGATAGCCCAAGTCACAATGTCAGCATACGCCACTGATTACAAGTATCTGTAGAATAAATATTATTCATTTTCTTTAGGTGGAAGAGAATATGGGAATACAATAAACTTTAAGTGATAGCCCAAGTCACAATGTCAGCATACGCCACTGATTACAAGTATCTGTAGAATAAACATTATTCATTTTCTTTAGGTGGAAGAGAATATGGGAATACAATAAACTTAAGTGATAGTCCAAGTCACAATCCCAGCATACGCCACTGATTACAAGTTTCTGTAGGATAAACATTATTCATTTTCTTTAGGTGGAAGAGAATATGGGAATACAATAAACTTTAAGTGATAGTCCAAGTCACAATCCCAGCATACGCCACTGATTTCAAGTATCTGTAGGATAAACATTATTCATTTTCTTTAGGTGGAAGAGAATATGGGAATACAATAAACTTTAAGTGATAGCCCAAGTCACAATGTCAGCATACGCCACTGATTACAAGTATCTGTAGAATAAACATTATTCATTTTCTTTAGGTGGAAGAGAATATGGGAATACAATAAACTTTAAGTGATAGCCCAAGTCACAATCCCAGCATACGCCACTGATTACAAGTATCTGTAGAATAAACATTATTCATTTTCTTTAGGTGGAAGAGAATATGGGAATACAATAAACTTAAGTGATAGTCCAAGTCACAATGTCAGCATACGCCACTGATTACAAGTATCTGTAGAATAAACATTATTCATTTTCTTTAGGTGGAAGAGAATATGGGAATACAATAAACTTTAAGTGATAGTCCAAGTCACAATGTCAGCATACGCCACTGATTACAAGTATCTGTAGAATAAACATTATTCATTTTCTTTAGGTGGAAGAGAATATGGGAATACAATAAACTTTAGGTGATAGCCCAAGTCACAATGTCAGCATACGCCACTGATTACAAGTATCTGTAGGATAAACATTATTCATTTTCTTTAGGTGGAAGAGAATATGGGAATACAATAAACTTTAAGTGATAGCCCAAGTCACAATGTCAGCATACGCCACTGATTACAAGTATCTCTAGAATAAACATTATTCATTTTCTTTAGGTGGAAGAGAATATGGGAATACAATAAACTTTAAGTGATAGTCCAAGTCACAATGTCAGCATACGCCACTGATTACAGGTATCTGTAGAATAAACATTATCCATTTTCTTTAGGTGGAAGAGAATATGGGAATACAATAAACTTTAAGTGATAGCCCAAGTCACAATCCCAGCATGCGCCACTGATTATAAGTATCTGTAGGATAAACATCATTCATTTTCTTTAGGTGGAAGAGAATATGGGAATACAATAAACTTTAAGTGATAGTCCAAGTCACAATGTCAGCATACGCCACTGATTACAGGTATCTGTAGAATAAACATTATCCATTTTCTTTAGGTGGAAGAGAATATGGGAATACAATAAACTTTAAGCGATAGTCCAAGTCACAATGTCAGCATACGCCACTGATTACAGGTATCTGTAGAATAAACATTATCCATTTTCTTTAGGTGGAAGAGAATATGGGAATACAATAAACTTTAAGCGATAGTCCAAGTCACAATCCCAGCATACGCCACTGATTACAAGGATCTGTAGGATAAACATTATTCATTTTCTTTAGGTGGAAGAGAATATGGGAATACAATAAACTTAAGCGATAGTCCAACTCACAATGTCAGCATACGCCACTGATTACAAGTATCTGTAGGATAAACATTATTCATTTTCTTTAGGTGGAAGAGAATATGGGAATACAATAAACTTTAAGGGATAGTCCAAGTCACAATCCCAGCATACGCCACTGATTACAAGTATCTGTAGGATAAACATTATTCATTTTCTTTAGGTGGAAGAGAATATGGGAATACAATAAACTTTAAGGGATAGTCCAAGTCACAATCCCAGCATACGCCACTGATTACAAGTATCTGTAGGATAAACATTATTCATTTTCTTTAGGTGGAAGAGAATGTGGGAATACAATAAACTTAAGCGATAGTCCAAGTCACAATCCCAGCATACGCCACTGATTACAAGTATCTGTAGGATAAACATTCATTTTCTTTAGGTGGAAGAGAATATGGGAATACAATAAACTTTAAGTGATAGTCCAAGTCACAATCCCAGCATACGCCACTGATTACAAGTATCTGTAGGATAAACATTCATTTTCTTTAGGTGGAAGAGAATATGGGAATACAATAAACTTTAAGTGATCGTCGAATGTTTTAAACATCTGGTCGGTATGTCATGTCTTTAAAACGCCTTTCTCTTTGTATGTCCAAGAGATAAAAAATGAATAACGATTTTTGATTTAAGAAAAGTATAACTATAGAAAAATTAAAGTAAATAATAAGAAATATTTGACAAGTGTTTTTGTACACAAAAAGTATTTTATATATATATTGTATGTTTTAACAAGAGTTATACAAATACTTGTAAATAAATCATAAAAAGACCTTAAACACACGACAGTTCAATTAAAGTCGTTGGATCACAAAGTTTATGTCAAATATATCTCCAGTGTCATTAACCTTTCATACGTATTCCTTATTTGTTGTAATTTTGAAATACTTTTTTGCAGTTAGTGAGTTGCTATTTGTTTGTGTAAGAGATCATTAAGGTTATCATCCGTCGCTTGTTTTACTGCTAGAGCATTTAACAGTTTCATTACCGTACCTGACACCATTAACCACTTATAGCGTATTTACTACCTCAAAGGCAACAGTTGACTAGCCTTGGCGTATTGGCCTGGTTCGATCCCAGCCTCGGAGGATGAGGACTGTACATCGTGAGCAATTTGAGGAGCGAACCGCGATCAAGAAGGCTCGTGCTGACGTGCTCCTCCCCAACTCTAACTAGCGTATGTGGGCGTGAAGTCGCTCACGAAATGTGTTTTTTTATTCGCAAAACTAGGTTCAAAATCCAGAATAAAACTTTTGTTTTTCATTTTGGAATTGTAGTTTTGTAGAAACTGTTTCTTTTTCGGTATACATTTTTAAAGGGGTTTTACACCACGCAGTTTTTAAATTATTTTTCTGGAATTAAAATGTACATTTTCAAAACAAGCAGTTAAATCTGTAATTTAATTTGTTTTTTTTTTCCAGAGCTTTTCTAATTAGTAATTTTCAAACCAGTATAAGCTTTTAAATGGCAGATTTCTTTAGAACTTGAAAAAACAAATTATTTGACAGACTTGTGCGTCGTAATCAAATAAATGATGATGTAGAATGTTAAACAAACTGGTGTTTCTAATGCAGCAGATAGCATAGGAAGGTAATAGAATTTGGATTTCTAATTTAATAACTAGGGAACTGAAAGAAATTTGACGGTGAAATTATTTTGCATGTCAAAATTCAAAGTAGTTTTAGTTAAATTGGATGAAAATGTTACAGTATCTGTTCAACTTAATAATGACTCATCATTTGACTATGATAATGAATTCCTGGGTTCTAGTCCTAGGATCAGCCATTTCATACTGAAGTAACTTAGAGTAAATATTTGCAGTTGGCAGCTCAGCTATCTCAGGTGACTTGAACTCTCCCCGTTCGCTTCCAAGACTAACAGAATGAATAATTTCCATTTTAGATTTGCTATATATATAGTTTTCTAGATATGTTTTATTTTGAGTTTAGCAGTTCTCAAAACATGTAACATTCGATATTTAATTTTTGGCTGCAATACTCTAAGAGCGGGTAAATGCGATCAACATTTACAAAATCTTTCACAAAAGCCCAATTTGTCAGGTAAATATGAGAGCTTATACTTTATATTGAAGCCTGGACATTCTAGATACTTCAAATGAACAATATGCTGTATACTTTTGTTTTCATTTTTATTCCGAGCGGAAAGTAATCGTAATCGCCCGCAATAGGATTGACATAGCGGACCAATCGGAATGGAACATTCAATTTCAGTAGATGATGTAATCAATAACACATTTCTACAATTGTATATTCATATCTTTATGTATCTGACACACATTTGACATATATCAATTGTTTCTTTTCCACAACGCCCGCCCACGCAGATTTCGTGGTATCACCGTCAACTTTTTCTGGCCTCATTTCACGTCCCATATGACTTAACGTTGGGCCTTACCTTCGCTCGCTGTTGTGGCGGCAAGTAACTCGAGCAATTTCAATACACATTCGTTATAAATCTATCTTTTAAATAACAAAATGCCAGAAATGCAGCAATTCCGTAAAAGAAGGTCGATTTGTCACTTAGACTGAAGAAACACTACCGTCCTCTACCGAGCACATTTTGAGTCGCCCACGCTTACCTTACAGAGCAGAACAGAAAACAAAAATAATGGTTCGGCTTTTGTATAAGAAGGATCCAAACATGGCAATACTCCCACCCTCGGCTATCACCGCCACCGCCGCGCACTCTTTTGATCGGGCAAGTCATCAATACATTTCGCTTTGGCCAAATGAACCTCTCTCATTCACAGCTGCGTGGGGTGGTGAGTTAACAACACAAACTATTCACTTCCTTTCAATTTCTAGTCACACAATATCCTACTTCATTTGTTATTATTTTTTCAACAAAGAACTGTGAAAGAGGAAGTACTAACTTTGGAAATAATAAGTACACCTTTAGAATGAATACAAAATAAGTGATTTCGGTGCAACTCCTTCCCACGTCACCACATACCATACCCATTTCCCCCAAGATAAACATCACATACTAGCTTACAGCGGCCCAAAATGGTTTTGACAATCCCCTGCCAAATTTCAGAGCACAAGACTGCGCAACATGTGCCATAGTTTGATCAGTAGGTTGGGTGCAAGTGTGCCAACACTGCTTTTCCCAGAAAAATTACAGTTTCTTTTGTTTATGAGTAGAAACACGTGCTGGCTTCTTTTGTGTGAGTGAATATTAGAGTTTTATACGTCGCTAATTTGTTCAATATTCTCGTTTTGGCAGCAGAGCGTTCAAAAATTTGAAGAAAGATATTTGAAACATAAAAGAGCAACACGTGAGTGTAGAGGGTAGGAATGAATTTGCTACTTGTACCACAGAATAGGATCTGAGTAGCTATAAGAGAAAAAGTCGGGAAGTATTTGGGGTGGAAGAATCTAATTACGAGGAGGTACGTTGTATAGGATCATCCTTTCTCTCCTGTAGAATAAAAATGCTTCTTGTTATGTTTTTAAAGCTACAAAATAAGTGTAGGCTTGCTTCGCAAACTTTAAAGCTTGTTTTCCTGTACATAAGGAACATTTTCTTCAGAAGTACTAGAGATAAACAAATGAAAGTTGATATACTTCTTTTTGTATAATTAATGAAGAATTGCCTGTGTAGGTTTTTCTCTAACTAATCATTTAAGGATTTTGGCATGGATACACAAAGGACTTTTTCACTTTTATGAGAACCCTAAAATTAATAGTTGAAACAAAATAATTAGTGCAGCAAAATTTGTCTGTAGGGATTTATTAGCTGTGATCCAAAGATATAAACCGATATCTTAAATAGTGATAGAGAAAATGTTCCATATGTTGTGAACTGTCAGGTTAGGTTATGTTGGGTCAGATTGTAAAAATGACGGTAATTACAAAATACACACGTCTAGACTTCTATGTACACTAGCCGTAAGGAGTTTGATATTCCGTGGTTAGATTTATATTTACAGAGCAAGCAAGCTAGGCTGGGAAACCCAAGCAGCTGACGAGGAAAAATGAAAAACGCGGGGCGGGCCCGGGGCTGGGTGCTGCAGAGATAAGAAACTTGAGATGGAGCTTTCTCGGCGCTATCAGGATTTCTTTCCTCTGACGGATGTTATTGTGTGTCCATTATGACACAGTTAGGGGATGTTGGTTAATCCCCAACACGATCACCAGCACATTTACTGGCCTCGAGGGATAAGCCCTCGTCGATTTGTCGGCTTAATGCATCCCCAATATTTGCGATTCTAACTCCAATACAAATGTATGCTTTACAACTGACTTTCTCTGTTCAGCAGTGTTTTGTTACACGGTCCAGGGATAAAGACTTAGTGGAAAATTCAATCAATACATTCTGTGACATTTCTAAGTATGATAATGAAACGTTATCATAGTCTGGGGTTTCAGAATTTTCTTTCAGATCTTTGTGTTACGGCTAATCACTAGAGCTAGGATTTTTACTTATTTACATGTTTTATTCCTTGGTCGCTAAACATATTCCAGTAATGTATTCCTCATTGTAAGGAGTTTATTACGGAACTCTTATAATGCATATATATGTATATTTAAGCGGTTAGTGCATATTTATGTACGAGGGCTGTTCAATATAGAATGATCACAATTTTTTTTTTTGACAGCATACCTTTACTCATCCTCATAATTTTGATGATCCCTCTCAAAACATTCTCCCCTGAATGCGATGCACTAGTCTCGGCGTTTCTGCCAGTTTTCAAAGACATGCTAGAAACCAATTTTTGAGAGATCCTTCAAAATCGCCTCCGCAGCCTTCACCACTGCTTCTGATGATGGATAATGTCTCCCACGAAGGCGTTTCTTCAAGTTAGGGAATAGAAAAAAGTTACATGGGGATAAATCCGGACTATAGGGAGGGTGAGGGATGCACTTCACGTTGATTTTTGCAAGATATTCAGTAACAACATTGGCAATATGCGGCCGCGCATTATCGTGGTACAGCATCCAGCCTACTTCACGGAAATGTGGTCTTTTGCGCCTGATATGGATTTGCAATGTTTTCAGGACATCCCTGTAGTATTATCCAGTTACTGATGTGTGTTCAGGTACAACATGCTGATGAACGATCCCATGAATATCTAAGAGTGAGATGACCATAACTTTCCCAGCAGAAGCAACCACTTTCGCTTTTTGGGGGTTGGTGATGAAGGAGATTTCCACACTGAGATTTGCTGTTTGCTCTCAGGATCAAAATGATGTAGCCAAGTTTCATCAGCAGTGATTAAGTTTGAAACAAACTCCGGATCTTCCTCTAACATCAACTTTAACTGCATGTTACCTTCATTGTAGCGGTAGGCGATACTGAACATGCCTTAACTTGCCCGGTTCTCATAGGTGGGAACCAGGAGTACCAACAATGAAACTACTACGGCGTGTTTGCTTCACATTAAGCTAACAGAATATAATCAGATTCAATTTTAAAACGAAAAATTATGACCGTAAGAAAATTATGATCATTCCTTATTGAACAGCCCTCGTGCTTTATCTTAAATGTATATTATAAAGTTTTACAGCATATTTATCACAGTTTTAGTGTATAAATGCATGCATATATTTGTACTTTATAGTTCATATAAATTCGAGCTCTACTAGTAAGCTGAAATTTAATTTATGCAAAACTGTGAAATAAGGAATATCCTTAATCAAGAGCCAGTAATAGAAAAGGTAGAGAGAAATAGAAAGGGTGAGAGCAGGAAACCGAACAGGTATGGGAGAGGGCGACCAGGAACGAAATGGAGCGATTGTGTAGACAAAATGGTGAATAAGAAAGGAAAGACTTTGAAGAAAGCTAAACAAATAACTAAGGATAGTAGGACAAACTCTAGAAAATGGATAATGACCGGCGAGGAAACTCGGCCTCAAAACGGCATAAGGGGAAGAGGGGTAGAAGAAGAAATACCAAGTTTAGTAATTAACCTATTATTTATTTTTATTACACACAGATAATGTTAATTAATTATACTTTCACACTGGCCGTGTGTAGGCTAAATTGTGGAAACGTAAAGTCAGACTGAAAAATTCAATGCCATAGCCGGGATTTGAACCACGGATCTTCTGGTAGTGGTAGTGCGGCTGGACGGAAACCAGAAGATCCGTGGTTCAAATCCCGGCTATGGCATTGAATTTTTCAGTCTGACTTTACGTTTCCACAGATAATGTTTATTATATGATTTTATTATGGGACCTCTAAACGTGTATTTCCTGTAAAATCTCTTGTGTCGAACTTAAGGTTGCAGTGCAGTACTGTATATATTGTATTTATACAGAAAAAACAACCGCGAGTCTCAGAAGGTTATAGAAAATTGAGGGAAATAACAACATCGCGGAGACGGCTAATGCCATAAAATGTTATTTAACAGTTAAATGAGTTATATAGAAGTCATTGTTGATGAAACACGAAAGGGAGAGTGAATGTTTTATTGTAAATGTTGTAAGCAAGACGGGAGAGAGAGCTGCTCATTGACGAGATGGTGTCATTTGCCTGATTGCTACGTCATTCATAGTCGAGACCACATTTACATGACTGATGTTCCTGCAGATGGAAGATTAATGTGATGGGCGCCTGCGTTCTGACCCACATACACTGTTGCCAACTTGTCGGCAAATCGCAAGCTCTGCTCCACTGTTACTAAGTGAGCAACACGTCGGAGTCCTGCGGTGTTGTCATATTGCATTCCTCCTAAGCCCCTAGTGGCTTACCGGAAAAACACGACTCCGAGAATTTAATGTCATGCTGGCATGTTGGCCTTGGTAGCTCAATGGTTAAGAGCAACTGCATGGAGACTTGAAGATCTTGTACGAGGGCTGTTCAATAAAAAATGATCATAATTTTTTACGGTCATAATTTTTCGCACTAAAATTCAATATTATTATATTCTGTTAGCTTAATGTGAAACAAACACGCCGTAGTAGTTTAATTATTGGTACTCCTGGTTCCCGCCTGTGAGAACCAGGCAAGTTCAGACATGTTCAGTATCACCTACCGCTGCAGTAGAGGTAACACGCGAAGAACAATATGCGGCTTTGAAATTCTGCTTTCGTCTCAACAAATCTTCAGTTGAGGCCTATACAATGTTACAGGAGGCCTATGGAGAGTCTGTTCTTCCCTACAGCAAAGCTCGAAGGTGGTTTAAAATGTTTAAAGAGGGGGACAATCAATTTCAAAGGAAGGTGGACCTGGTGCTCCAGTTACTGCTCTTACGGAAGAAAACATCAACACTGCTGCTGCCATTGTGAGAGAGGATCGACGAATTACCTTAAGATCACTTTCTGAAATACTGAACATTTCATTGGGTGCCACCCACAGGTTGGTGACAGAAACATTACACATGAGACGTGTTTGTGCGTGATGTGTTCCAAGACTGTTGATTCCCGAACAAAAGGACATTCGCTTGCAGGTCTGCATGCAGTTAAAGTTGATGTTAGAGGAAGATCTGGGGTTTCTTTCAAACGTAATCATTGCTGATGAAACTTGGGTACATCATTTTGATCCTGAGAGCAAACACCAAAGCTCAGTTTGGAAATCTCCTTCGTCACCAACCCCCAAAAAAGCGAAAGTGGTTGCTTCTGCTGGGAAAGTTATGGCCATCTCATTCTTTGATATTCATGGAATGGTTTATCAGCATGTTGTACTGCACACACATCAGTAACTGGACAATACTACAGGGATGTCCTGAAAACATTGCAAGTCCATGTCAGGCGCAAAAGACCGCATTTCCGTAAAGCAGGTTGGATGCTGCACCACGATAATGCGCGGCCGCATATTGCCAATGTTGTTGCAACGTGAAGTGCATCCCTCACCCTCCATATAATCCGAATTTAGCCCCATGTGACTTTTTTCTATTCCCTAACTTGAAGAAACGCTTTCGTGGGAGACATTATCCATCATCAGAAGCAGTGGTGAAGGCTGCGGAGGCGATTTTGAAGGATCTCTCAAAAATGGTTTGCAGCATGCCTTTGAAGACTGGCAGAAACGCTGGGACAACTACATCGCATTCAGGGGAGACTATTTTGAGAAGGACTATCAAAATTATGAGGATGAGTAAAGATACGTTGTCAAAAAAAAATGTGTGACCATTCTTTACTGAACAGCCCTTGCAGATAAAAGAGTATTGGAATGCAGTAGACGTTAAGTAATAGTCAAGTTTTTAAGAGATAGTCGATATGTGGTTCTGTTCTATAGAAATAGCCACTTCTGTTCCACAAAGTACAACAACAACAAAGAAAAAAGCTGCAATGTGTCCCAGTCCTGAATAGAAGATAGGACCAGTCATAACTTGAACACATTTATTGGAAAATAACAAGGAATATTTCGACGAAGGTTCACTCCACGAAAAGAGTAATTTATGTAATTTATTTGTCTTACAGTGTTGTACATATTTCGTCCAAAATGAAGAGAACTTCTGAGCATATCTTCCAAAAATACACAATATACATTTCTTCTCTCGTGAAAATATATTTTCCATGAAGTGTTTTTATCAAAAGGTGTTAGAAAATAAAAAGTGACGAAAATGTTCCATGTAAAAGGCAGATTGCGATGAGCGGATTTAGGGAGAAGTATTTTTGTCACATCAAATGCCAATTGACTGTTCTGAGTTATACTGCACAATCGACCATCGATCTTTTTTTTTTTTTTTTTTTTTTTTTTTTTTTTTTTTTTTTTTTTTTGCTAGAAATACTTTGTTGTAGATTTAGGTGATACTAAAACCTGGTGAAATAGCAATAATTTCCTTAGAGCAAGTAGGGTAACTATTTTGAAGTCTTAGTTTAAATATTTGAAGCAAACAGTTGTTAAAAGATTTCATTTGAGACTAGTGTACAGTTTGCTTTGTCGAGTTTAATTTCCTTTCTCTGTTTGTTTACCCAGCAAAGTCTGAGATGAGAGTAAACACTAAAAAGAGTAATTAAAGTTACAAGTTTTGATATCCCTGCTACATAAAGGAAATGACGTGGAGTACTCCATTGTTTCCTGTTTGATACGAACCGGAAATTGCCTGTAGGGGACTTCATCCTGGAGCGCTCCCTTCCGTTCGTCTGTCAGGTGAACTGGGACATTTCTTCCTGCGAGGAAGCGCATAAATTATGGGTTTAGGGAAACAGTCATTTTATTACCGTGATTTACTGACGTGTGGTGGATCTGAAAAACGTACTTTACTACTACACACAATTTTCAGGTTCTCCGAGTAAGCAAACGCGTTTTATATGCCGGATGAGTAAAACCCCGCTGTTGTAGCTCTGTCAAAAGATAGATTTTATAAAAAGTGTAACATATCAACATAATCTCAAATTACTATGTTTACAGTTTTTCTATTTTGTTAATGGCTGCATGTATTTTTACGTACTCCTCCATTCCTCAAGTCTCATAACCTACAAATATCCTTTAAAACCGCAAGTTAAATTTATTAGGACCTTACTATATGTATATAGTCTTGATTTTTAAAGGAAGATACGTGAAAGTCATCTGTTTCTACACGTGGGTACTGCAATGTCGC
Organism: Mantis religiosa; assembly: GCA_030765055.1. Taxonomy (NCBI): domain Eukaryota; kingdom Metazoa; phylum Arthropoda; class Insecta; order Mantodea; family Mantidae; genus Mantis; species Mantis religiosa. Next base: position 1,879,408 of record CM060956.1, read on the forward strand.
CCAGCAGATACTCTTTCTTTATCCCCTCAACAATTGAAACATAAACAAGGCTTCCAGTTATCTGAGCTCAACAAAAACATGCACAATAATCTGTATTAGCCTACTTTAAAAACAGAAATAAGTTTTTCACACATTCACTGAGCTGTAGCGTCTTCAAAGATGTGAGTTGTTTTAAATAATTGTACGATGTAACTAATATCCCATACTTACCGTTATTGTTGCTATACATCGTAGGTTGACATTCCCGCACAATGCGGCAAGTATTTCTCCATAGAAACACATAGAGGCGATGCATGTTCTAAAATCTAACATTTATCTTCAATTGTATTTATTAATATTTCAGCTAACATCTTAACTACTAAAAGTCAGGGTGATATAAATACAAATAGTGCAAAATCATAATGTGCAACACACAGTGGTAAATACATAATGGAATCTTGAGAATTGAAAAAAAAAAAAAATTCGGAACAAGTGCCCCGTTTTTTCAAACTTTTCCTCGTTCCGTATACATTAATATCGTAATATACTATTACTAACGACTTCGTTATTTAACATGGTTATATCAACGCCGCCGATATACCGGAATTTTGACCCACAGGAATTCTTTTATGTGCAAGCATATCTACTGACATGGGACTGTCGCTTTTGCATAAAAGGAATAAGCTGTTCATTGATAAGGAGCAAACTCTCGTCTTCCTTTTGGAAGAATTCTTTAAGAGAACAGACAAATTCTCTAGCTTGGCTATGTAATGTAAGACCCCGACCGTAAGCTGATCTTTGTCTTGGGCCATGATTCCTCAGTTCACCTCTAATCCTACCGCCACTACGTCTCACTTCCTGTTGGAAGAATTTTCTAAGAGAACAGACAAATTCTGTAGCTTGGCTATGTGATGTAACAACCCGACCGTAAGCTGATCTTTGTCTTGGGCCCTGATTCCTCGGTCTACCTCTAATCCTACCGCCACTACGTCTTGCTTACTGTTGGAAGAATTCTCTAAGAGAACAGAAAAATTCTCAAGCTTGGCTATGTAATGTAAGACCCCGACCGTAAGCTGATCTTTGTCTTGGGCCATGATTCCTCAGTCCACCTCTAATCCTACCGCCACTACGTCTCACTTCCTGTTGGAAGAATTTTCTAAGAGAACAGACAAATTCTGTAGCTTGGCTATGTAATGTAACAACCCGACCGTAAGCTGATCTTTGTCTTGGGCCCTGATTCCTCGGTCTACCTCTAATCCTACCGCCACTACGTCTCGCTTACTGTTGGAAGAATTCTCTAAGAGAACAGAAAAATTCTCAAGCTTGGCTATACAATGTAACAACCCGACCGTAAGCTGATCTTTGACTTGGGCCGTGATTCCTCGGTCCACGTCTAATCCTACCGCCACTACGTCTTGCATCCTGTTGGAAGAATTCTCTAAGAGAACAGACAAATTCTGTAGCTTGACTATGTAATGTAACAACCCGACCGTAAGCTGATCTTTGTCTTGGGCCCTGATTCCTCGGTCTACCTCTAATCCTACCGCCACTACGTCTCGCTTACTGTTGGAAGAATTCTCTAAGAGAACAGAAAAATTCTCAAGCTTGGCTATACAATGTAACAACCCGACCGTAAGCTGATCTTTGACTTGGGCCGTGATTCCTCGGTCCACGTCTAATCCTACCGCCACTACGTCTTGCATCCTGTTGGAAGAATTCTCTAAGAGAACAGACAAATTCTGTAGCTTGACTATGTAATGTAACAACCCGACCGTAAGCTGATCTTTGTCTTGGGCCATGATTCCTCAGTCCACCTCGAATCCTACCGCCACTACGTCTTGCTTCCTGCTGGAAGAATTCTCTAAGAGAACAGACAAATTCTGTAGCTTGACTATGTAATGTAACAACCCGACCGTAAGCTGATCTTTGTCTTGTGCCATGATTCCTCTGTCTACCTCTAATCCTACTGCCACTACGTCTCGCTTCCTGTTGGAAGAATTCTCTAAGAGAACAATAAAATTCTCTAGCTTGGCTATACAATGCAACACCCCGACCGTAAGCTGATCTTTGACTTGGGCCGTGATTCCTCGGTCCACCTCTAATCCTACTGCCACTACGTCTTGCTTCCATAAAAATGTATTTTAATTGTGTTTTAACAAAGTAGGCTAACAATACACAGCGCAACTAGGCAAACTCATTTTCCCGTATAGAACTAGCAATAACTGACCTGAGGAGTATGTGATTCGCCAGTGTAATAATCTGACAACCTTTGTTTACGTTACCATATCAACGACCTTCATGTATCTTCTTTTAAAATGTAGACTGTAGTGATCAAAGGAAAATTCACCATTACTTCAAATTGAGTAGGTTTCGAACTAAACAATACAGTAGGCTACTTCAATATGTGGCTAGTACAGACAAAAGCTAAGCTAATAAGACAACAATGCTTAAATATTACTGAAAGTAATTAGTTGTGGCACAACCTACAGAAAGACAATGATCGGATATGGTGATAGGAGCTTTGTGTCTTGTTTAACGAAATGTATCCAGAACGAAGGATTACTAAGTCTACGGACCAGAAGAGGAAGTATTGAATGGTGCCAAGATCTCCTGACGTGGTATTTCAAGTGGAGGGTTTACAAGGACTGGCCAGGAGGTCTTGAAGAGTTAAAGCGAACAGTTGGACAAGAAATGTAACTGATCAGACGAACAGTGTTGCTACTTTGGCAGTAAATGGACGCCATTTCAGTACTTTTTGAAGTGAATTTATCGTGTGTTATAACATAGTAGCACTAATTCTTTTTATAAATGTGTTTTCTCGGTTTAAATTTCATGTGCTCTAAAACGTCCTAATAAATTTAAATTACAGTTCAAAAGGGCATTTACTTGTACGTTCCAAGATCTGAGAAGCAAAAGAAATGGAAAAAAAGGAATGTTGGCATTAAAAACAAAAAGGTCATGCGCCCGCCTCGGTAGCGTGGTGGTAGAGCGTCTGCCTCACGTTCAAGTGGTCCAGAGTTCGAATCTCGGTCAGGGTGAGTTACTGGATAAGGTTTTTCCAGGGTTTTCCCTTATCCTGAAAGACTAATGTCGGGTAACTCTAAGCTCTATGTACCCTGGGCTCATTGAGCACCATTTCGCCCATTCCATTCATCGTCCGATATGACTTAACGTTGGAGGACGTAAAATTAACCCAAAAAAAGGTCACGCTGTATTCACAATCATAGTGATATGAAAACATTTTGATATCTTACAGCTTTTCTGAAAAATATAACTTTATAACACTATAAGAACAATTGTTCTATACTGTTTACTCGCTCCGTTTATAAAAGTGGCCTGAATTTGTCAATACCTACACTTTTCTCATACGAGAAGACGTTTTTCATTTTATATCTCTTTTACATAAAAAGAACATAAGAATAATCATATAACGACCAGAACATTTGACTATCACTTAACGTTTAGTGTATTTTCTTGTTACTACAATAAAGTAACATTTATTTTAATGAATATAAAGCAGATAGAAGAATAACTTCAGGTAAGAATAGTTTTTAGAGGTTTGAAGTTATATAAGTGCAACATCGGATTCTTTTTTCTGTATTTTCATGTCGCAACGCTTGCAATCTAGTATATCATATGACCGTGTCATAAACATTATACGCAAATCATCCATGCTTCTGTCGTCCATTTTACAGTTGGTATTCATTAAAATGGTTTAGTAAACATTGAATAAACTCAGACAGGCAGTTAACTCTGGATATAACTAGGACTCGGATGTTTAGGTTATGGTTTGACATAAAATGCATATTTTTCTGATTTTTATGTAAATAAATATTTTATAACATTCACTAAATTAATAGTACCTCTAAAATAATTGATGCTGCATGTGTTGTGTATGAATTTCATATAGGAGATGTTTCCTTACATTGTCAGGTTGATTTATGATGGTAAAAGTGTTGATTTAGTCACCTAAACGGATTCAATTGTTTCAGAACACTGCGCTGCCTCCTGCGTCTGTGATGACTCGCTGAGGAACGTAGTACTACGCAGAAGACGTCGGCGGTTTTGCTGCTGTCATAACTGAACGTAATTGTGAAGATTCCAGTTCAATTAAAATTGTTCAAGAACTTCTAAGTGACACTGTGTTAAGAAATGACTTAGCATACATTCCAGCAAATCTGTGATTCCATAAAGAAACTTGAATCTATAGCAGTGCCTTTGAGAGAAGCAGCTTAAGTAGCTGAAGATGTGGAAAGAAATAGTGGATTTAACATAATATGTAAAATTTCAAATGTGTTGGATGGGCAACATGAAGAAATGATTGCCGTGAGTGACATTCCATGTTACAGTTACACTACACTTACTTCTTGTGACGTGGAGCGATCATTTTCGAACTCCAAGACACTTCTTCGTGACAATCGTCAGTCTTTCGAGATGGAGAAGTTTAGGAAGCACGTGGTTGTATACTGTGCTACCCTTTCAGGAATGATGTGTGGTGAGTACTATGTATATTTTTATTAGTTCAGTCATTCAGATCTTTAAGGAAATATTTTATTTGTTGTGGTACATCTTTTTTACTTTTTAGCACACTTCTTATAATTTTAATATGCAAAAAAAAATATTTCCCAACATTTTAGTACCTAAAACTCCCAGTCCTAGGTATAATGTACAATATTTATTGTAATGGAGGTAGGAAGTGTATTTCAACTATCAAGTACCATATTATTTTAGTTAATTGATGGAAATTGCTCACTTCTTCACGCTAACGTTACACAGGGTAAGGTTTTTGATATATAGAGTCAACATGAAAACTCAGTGCCATGGCCGGGATTTGAACCACGGATCTCCTGGTTTCCGTCCAGTCACTCTATCAAATACCTTAGCCTATGTAAGGTTAGGCTGAAGAAATGATTAATTTTCATCAATTAATTAAATAATAAGAGTTAAATGATAAAGCCTTGGACTTAAGTACTTGCGATAGTAAGTCGCCACAAACGGTGTACCTTGGATGTGAGAGCCCCTAGTGGTTTATCGGGGAAATTTACGAGTCAAATGGAGAATTTAATGTCATGACGGCAAGTTGGCCATGGTAGCTCAATGGGTTAAAGTGACTGAACGGAAACCAGGAGATCCGTAGTTCAAATCCCGGCCATGGCATTGAATTTTTCATATTGACTCTGTCTATGAAGAACTTTTTTTGGAATTTACTGTTGAGCAAAAATAACATACCCAGCGTTCCAACAACCTTGCTAACCAAATTTGAACATTATATATTTTTTCATTCAATTTTTCTGACCGTTTACCTCCCCTTCTTCTGTCGTGTGCGTTTAGTGGGGCTTTACTATAATTTAAACTCCGTTTTAACCTTTAAGGCTTTATAAACTTAATAAAAGTTTAATATCTAGTAATACTAATAATATTATATATTTCATTTCTAACGTTAAAAAAAATAAAAAAAAATCAATAAACCCTCGGATTAAACCAAATTCTCTGTTGGAACCCTTTGTAACTGTTTGTAGTACTATAGGGGTAAGCGTGATTACATGTGGTGAACACTCAAGCGGACAGCGAACCCCTGACTGACATACCGCTAACGTATTTCATATGGTAATGTTGCCTGCTGTATAGACAACCCTCTCTACACGTCCGGTTTGTGTGATGCATAACACAACGGTGTACCTGCCTATTGTTTCTCGTACTAGACTCGCTATTTCCAGGTCAACTGTTTACAAACTTATACTGATTTCTCTATAATTACAAGTGTTTTATAGCCCATGTTCGTTAAAAAGTACCCACAAATATGCACATATTCTACCTCTGTATAAAACATTACAACAGAACTACAATTAACGCTGAAGGAAGTGAAGATAAACCAATGCACGCATGCTTATGGTACAGGAAGGGAAACATTGGTAAATTTGGTAAATATCTTTACAGAGAGCCTTTAAAAATTAAAATTAAAACAATATGTTTAAGATATTTGCATTACAAATTATATATATATGATGTTGAATATAATGTATACATCACATAACGACCAAAACATTTGACTATCACTTAAAGTCTCCTGTATTCCCTTGTAACTATAATAAGATAATGTTTATCTTGAAGTAGATAGAACAATAAGTGTTTGCACAAGAGTAGAGAAAGTCATGTATACATCACATAACGACCAAAACATTTGACTATCACTTAAAGTCTACTGTATTCCCTTGTAACTACAATAAGATAATGTTTATCTTGAAGTAGATAGAACAATAAGTGTTTGTACAAGAGTAGAGAAAGTCATGTATACATCACATAACGACCAAAACATTTGACTATCACTTAAAGTCTACTGTATTCCCTTGTAACTACAATAAGATAATGTTTATCTTGAAGTAGATAGAGCAATAAGTGTTTGTACAAGAGTAGAGAAAGTCATGTATACATCACATAACGACCAAAACATTTGACTATCACTTAAAGTCTACTGTATTCCCTTGTAACTATAATAAGATAATGTTTATCTTGAAGTAGATAGAGCAATAAGTGTTTGTACAAGAGTAGAGAAAGTCATGTATACATCACATAACGACCAAAACATTTGACTATCACTTAAAGTCTACTGTATTCCCTTGTAACTACAATGAGATAATGTTTATCTTGAAGTAGATAGAGCAATAAGTGTTTGTACAAGAGTAGAGAAAGTCATGTATACATCACATAATGACCAAAACATTTGACTATCACTTAAAGTCTACTGTATTCCCTTGTAACTACAATAAGATAATGTTTATCTTGAAGTAGATAGAGCAATAAGTGTTTGTACAAGAGTAGAGAAAGTCATGTATACATCACATAACGACCAAAACATTTGACTATCACTTAAAGTCTACTGTATTCCCTTGTAACTATAATAAGATAATGTTTATCTTGAAGTAGATAGAGCAATAAGTGTTTGTACAAGAGTAGAGAAAGTCATGTATACATCACATAACGACCAAAACATTTGACTATCACTTAAAGTCTACTGTATTCCCTTGTAACTACAATGAGATAATGTTTATCTTGAAGTAGATAGAGCAATATGTGTTTGTACAAGAGTAGAGAGTCATGTATACATCACATAATGACCAAAACATTTGACTATCACTTAAAGTCTACTGTATTCCCTTGTAACTACAATAAGATAATGTTTATCTTGAATTAGATAGAGTAATACGTGTATATGAGTGCACACAAATGACATTTTTCAAAAAAATGTTTTTTGTTTTTAATTCTAGGGCTATGATAACATGTATTTAGAGAGAAATGTTGGTTGGGATGCATTACGTAGTGTGAGGACTTAGCGGCAGTCTGCCAAGACCGCAGTGACTCGAAGCAGACACCAGCAGCTGCTGATGAAACACTGGTGAGCACACGCGTGTTCCCCAGGTAATTTGCACGCCGGGTCACGCGTGACGTAACGCAGCGACGGCGCTGTTTAGAGAATGTTTGCAAGACCATATCGATTTAATATTTCCGTATGCACCGGCCGGGACATATTCCGGCCCTGGTCGCTCACTCGCGGGTACTTGTTGATCCTGTCGAAATATATCGATATATCTCGATATATCTTCCCCCGCTTTTGTAAATACTCTTCCAATTGACGCTTTGTGAAGTTAGCGCCAAAGGGGTAATAAATACATGCTAGGTGTAAAATTCTCATGGAATTCTCTAGCTATTCCTTATGTACTTCTTGTTGATCGATGTAAACAGTTTTTCTGTTTGATATACAAATAATACAGTGAATATGGTGACATTCTGTGTATCTGTTTGTGGTGGTTTTGAAACTCGGCGTTCTTGACATGGTCACCAAAGAATTGCTACTTGGATGTATCACTTAGATAGATAAATGTTCTGGGACACTTTCCTGGTGTTGATGTTCTGGGCTTCCCTACTCTATATCCCTTATCTTGAGAGAATTGTGTAAGAGAAAAGCGTCATTTTATCTAAAACGTTATTGCCTCTTTTGCATTTTGGGTATTACGAAACAACAGATGAAAGCAGTAGACAAGAATGGTTCGTATTTCAAATACTAGAGCAGAAAATGTTCAGTAATGTGTGAAGCTGTGATAAAAGAGGGTATATTTAATGTCCCTCGATAAGAATAGCTAACTGTGTGTTACTTTCAAAGAGGTAGTCAGTTAGTTTCTTGGAAATATAAAACTTTTGCTCTACAAAAAATTACGATAAATATGCTACAAGTCGAAATATGAGTTTAAAGTTTCATTTTTTTACGCTCATGTAAATTATTTTCCGGATAAGCTCGGAGCCCTCAGAGTTGAACAAGGTGAATGATTGCATCAAGAAATGAAGAAGATGGACAGGTGGAACATTGCGAGCGACTACTGGTGGTGCTTGAAAAGGGAACATTTTCCAATGTAACGTCACACCTTATTTTATAGATATACAAACATTTCTATTTTCTTGTGATGCTCGTTTCTTATTCTAAGCATGTTTTCTTGCAGTTTCCAGCGATCGAGGCCAGAGTGGTAACATTCACGCAAATATTTGTACAGTTTTACATTTTATAAGCATCTTACTTCATTTGTTCCACGTTGTTCATATTTTAAAACATTTGACTGTCAGTTCAGATAAACGAAAATATAACTTACGTATTTTGTTTAACATAAAGTGGATAAACGTTGATAAGAAAGAGTAGAGAACAGCTCAGATAAAAAACTTTGTGTACCCCAAAAGTCAGTACTGGGAACACACACTTCGAGTCTCCTAAATCTATATGAAGAAGTTTTATAAAAACGCACGTGTACATAACATAAAAACGAGAAGTCGTTTGGTATTTAATTTGGATATTTTCTGAAGATGCGGTATGAAAAGTTGAAGATAATCTCTACGAACCTTCACATTCAACATGTTTAAAACATAAGTAGCTGATTTTATTAAAATACTGTATGTTTAACACATTTTGACGAAAACTGAAATTTATATCTTGAACTATCTGGTTTGTCCTCAGAAGTGTTCCTCACTCTAAATGAGTTTTATATAACAGGTAAACTGTAAGACATAAACAAAATATGTAGATCTTGTTAAAACAGTTTTGATATATTTATCATTATTTGTTTAAATTTACCAATGTTTATACTTTTCTGAAATGAAAGGTCTGTATTTATTGTTAGTCTTGGCCTTGCAAACAGGACGGAATTTCAAAAGCATGACATAACGACCGGTTGTTCAAAACATTTGACTGTCTCTTAAAGTCTATTGTACTCACATGAAGGGGATAGAGCATTAAGTGTCTGTAAGAATAATTTGTTTAAGCGTCAATGTAAATGAATTGTTTTGTGCTTAAGGACAATAGTTCATAAACGAAAACGATTGAACGCTGTTGTTATTTAATTAAGGCGAGTTCACAAACGAACATTTTTAGAAATATTATGTAGACTAAGTGATAATATCTGTTAGTTGGTTATCTGATGTCTTTAATTCTTTAATTAAATATTGTGTTTCATTTCGATATTGAAATTCCCCTGAAAATATAATATCCGGGAGTTTGCCGTGAAGGGGTAACTCAAAATTTCAATAAAGACTAAATTTTGTACTTAAATCATTGTGTAAAGTCAAAGTTTGCTGAAAATTGTACAGATAACAGATAACAACCTCGTTAATATCAAAATGTATGAAATAAATTGTGTTAAGTGATTATTTTTGATCGCTGGTATTACGTAACTTAAGTTTAATCGCTTTGTAACTTTCTCTGCCTTGAACTTTGATGTGTTTAAGTCTAGTCTTCTCATAACTATTGTTTGAACTTCTATATTTTCTTTACATTATTCGGAGAAAAGGAATGGATTTGTTATTTTAGAAATATGCTGTGTTACGTTTAAATAACGTCGTTCACTGGTTGGAAAATAAATGACTGCGACATCTGTCGCCCGTTTAGTGATACTACATATTCATATATAGACTATGTGTAACTAGTGTAACGTCTTTTGTTTTTGTTTGGAATATATTTTGGAATAAAGTTAGTTACCAAACACGATGACAAGTGACTGAAAGTAATAACAGCTATGTTCGGAAATGGCTAAAACTCCGCAGTAGTGACTAAAAGCTGAAAAAGTATAGATATTCAAACCAATTACAAAGAATATCGCAGAAACAGTCATATGACATAAGCCAGATGTACATTTTGGGATTCAGGAAGCTTCTGTCTGTCACAGTTTACCAGTTATACAAAAGTACGGATAATTCCTCGATACCTGCGATATCTCGATACTTGCATGCTATCGACATCGAACGATACTTCAGAAAATTCGCTTGATACTTTTTCGATACTTCGGTGCTGATTGAGAAATTTTTATTTCATTTTAAAATCACAAAATAGTAGAACATTGTCAGGAATGTGGTAAGCTGTACAGTAACATTATACAAGAAAAGAATCGTGTGTCAACTGTCAGTTAACAGTTGACTACATATCTCACCTCCTCTTTCTAGTACACTGCATTACTGGAAAACAAATTCAACATTTACAAAACTAAATATTTGTGTATTCTACATACAACAGTTTTCTCTGAAACACTATTTAGTACAGCAGGACTCATAGGTGACAGAAAAAGAAGTGAACTTGATCTCTAAACAGTGAGAATGAACAAAAACTTATAAAAGTGGAATGTTTTGAATTTAAATGTCTAATACATATTTCAAAAGTAAGTACACTGATGGCTTTTTTATTTTTTTATTCTTTTATTTATTTTTTTACGTCCTCCAACGTTAAGTCATAACGGACGGTTAATGAAATGGGTGAAATGATGCTCAAATGAGTCCGGGGTCCATGGAGCTTAGAGCTACTCGACATTCATTAGTAAAGGATAAGGGGAAAACCTTATCCAGGTAACTAACTCACCCTGACCGAGATTCGAACTCGGGACCTCTTGAACGTGAGGCAGACATGCTACCATCTACGCTACCGAGGCGGGCGAAACTGTTGTCTCATTAAATGTGTGTACCTATTTAATTTTATTGGCATTACGCACTTCTGCCAACATTGTATTTTGTTTTGAAACTAGAAATGACTGTATCGAGTATCGGGTATCGTGGGAAATATCGAGTATCGAGAGAAACTGATATCGACCCATTGGCATACGGAAGTCCTCCGGAAAGTAGAGAACTTCTGAGGACATTCACAGAAAATTCGAGACATGCATATGGCATTTTAATTAAAATAGTGACAGAAGTAAGTTTTCCATAAACAGTTTAGTTAAGAATGAGGTAATTGTCTTGGAAATTTTTGTGGTAACTCTTTTAAGATTGTGGACTTACGTACTAGTATTACGATTACTACAGTGGAATTCGGCATCGAAACCTGTAGCTTCTTGTAGCTAAGTCACCTGGAGGAAGGATGGGGCGGCCAAGGGCAGGGTCCATATTACGTAAATACTAACTTTACCATTCATTCGAGTTTTCGTTTTTTAATTAATCTGTTTAGATACAAAGTAGTCTGGAGGTGTCACACCAGGTATTTCAGGTGAAACATGTGTCTCAAAGCAAATATCATTTTGTAATGGAGAAATTTAACACCGTCTCGAATGCCTTGTAATTATAATATATTGATTGTGTAAAAGATATAAAGTTTTTATACATGGTGAACCAATTTACACCCGCATCTCTCAAATAGGCTAATGTTGAGTGTAACTTCCTAGAAGAACGATAAGTTTTACCAATATTAACGCTTCAGAAAGGAGTCCTAACTCTTTTGTCATGGAGTTTCATTTGTCATAAATAGCTCCGTATGATTCTATACTTCTCGGTTAAATCAATAACATTTCGTGTCAGATTGCAAGTCCGGCAGATTCGCAGAAATTTATCGAAAACTTATTCTTCTATTTCTTCTTAAAACAGATGAAGTTTTATTTCCTTTTTTGGCAAAACAAGAGCATATCGACCAAAGCGATAGTCATATGTTTTTAGAGGTCATATCATTCGAAAATTAAAACGAATATGTGCTAAATTGTTCGAAAAATATGAGTTAAATTGTGTTCCTTTTTGGGTAATATTGACGATGTATGAAGTGGGAGAAGGGTTATCTTCCAAGATGAGAGAGGAAAGCTGGTCCAGGTAACAGAAATCCGAACTCGTGACCTCTTGACACGCTAACCTCACACCACAGAGCTAGGATGTCTTACAGTTTACCCGTTATACAAAAGTCATTCCGGAGGACTTCTGACGGTATTTTAACATATACGTACTTGCTCTACTCATATTAATGTTACGTCGAGTAATCTTTTACTTCGTCAACTTAAGACTGCTTCCTTAAACAATCGTGTTACGCTTATTTTCATATGGAATCCACAGCTCCATGAAAAAATGGGCAGTACAAGTTATTACAGGTGCAGTGTTGTCATCGAAATACTGTCAGAAATCAGTATAACTGTGAAGTTATTGGTTTACGATGTTATTTTGTTTTGTTATTTAATTTATATTCTTTGGTGACAAGTAAGAAAGGAGACATGGCTTCCTATGTTTAAAGAACTGACTGGTTGTAATGTTAATTATTATAATAAATAGTTATCCGCTCCTGACGTGAGATTTATTTCACTATATTAGAACTTGTGAATACGCGGATAGCGTAAATAATATAACTAAAGGATATTTGTAACTTCTAGTTTTAACCAAAGTCAAGTTACATACAGTTATGGCTCATAATGACATCCATAATTAAAATACGAGGAACAAACTTTTGTTTGTTATTGATTGTCTGAGATTGACGAAATGCAAGCTCAATCGAAAGGTGTAATAGACTTCCTATAGAAGTTAAATATTGTAACCTCAAACACTTCAAATAAACGTTGAACAATTGGCTCCTTAATCCATTTTATATTTACGGGGATTTTAATTGTAATTTTAACTCTGTACCCTAAACGTTCTTACCTTGACTTTTGTCACAGTTTATTGTAATTATTATGACATTAAATAAAATATGAACATAATTTTAATATAAAATTTTAATCAAAATTGCCACAAGCATTTTGAAAAAATAAGGAATAACCAAATTATTATAGTGAAGGAGTGGGGTGATCTTTACAAAACGTTATATAATACCAAATTTCCTTTTCGTTTTGTTGGAGCCTCAAACTATGAACTTCCGATATCGAAAAGTTCGGTGCAATGCCAATTAATATAATAAATTATTTATAAAATAATTATTTTTAGTTTTTTCTACCTAATACACAGTATTTTATTCCACCGAAATATTTTATGCAAATATTTCACTGGAAATATACGTGTTAGGTCTCATTTATCTAAAAAAAAAAAAAAAAATCGAAAAAGTTTCATGTATTGTTATGACTGTATAGCTGAAAAGTCAAAAATCTGTTAGATACCAAACTTAATAACCATGTTTCAAGGAGACGACACGATACCCCCACCCCAAACTACCTTTTATATACAAAACTTTTGGTAATCTTTTATTTTCTCAAAAAACATTGCCAATATTTTATGAATATCCTCAGAAGTCCTCTTCATTCTGATTGACTTTTGTATAACTGGTAAACTGTAACAAATGTACACCTTAACTATAAAAAATTGTTAAAACACCGAGTTTAAAAAAATAATTTCGTAAATGTCAATTTCCCAATGATTCCTTCTTGTTTGTTGTTAGAACATTTGTCAAATGAGAGATCGTTATTCATTTTTATATCGTGGGTATACAAAGACATCATCACATGACGACCTGCTGTAAAACATTTGACTATCGCCCAAGTGTTTAACATGAAGTAAGGAGCAGATAAAGTGTGTACTTACCAAGAGCTCGAGGTAGAGGTGACACCCGCCATCTGCGATATGCTACATCCAACTGCAACCCCCAGCAGCTCCTGGCTGCCATGGTAACCGTCGCTCGCACGTGCGCGCTAGCACACCCCACACGCACCTTAAACCTTTCATTTTTGAAAACCCTGTAATTACATCGTTCCGGTTCATTCAAATACTAGACACTACATAACTTTGTCAGAAAATTAACATTTTCTATTTAGAGGATAGTTTATATCCTGTAAGATGTTCAACATAAACACCAAACAGCGACATTTTGTATATGAATATACATAAACACCTTTTTGTAAAATTGATTTGGGGGGGGGGGGAGTTTAAGGATCTATAAATGTCCTTCCCGTGAAATCCTCAAATGAAATGTTTCCTCGCGCCTTGGCCTGCATAGTCGAGTAGGATAGGATCGAATGGTACGGAGGGGATCTATTATGTTCCTGGTGGGACACCCCCGGGAGAACCTAGGAGACACGACAGGACAATGGGCAAGGTCCTTACTATTTACCCGCGTTGGAAAGTCCCATGACAGGCCAGCGCAACAGGCATCCCACCCGCCGTGGTCCATCAGGTCAGCCCGGGGACAGTTCTACCCTGAAAGAGACCGCTAGATGAGAGATCATGTCAAATGGAGGGACAGGTAAATTAACCTACCCGCCTAGGTGACGTAATGGACTATGTCGTCTTGCGTTCGGATTTGATCCCAACTTTGCACAGATTTGACGTCCCAGGTATAGGACCGGTGCTGAGACAGCATCGTGAGGAAATTAAGGACCTATGCTAGGTAGCTGTCCTGGTTGCTTAAGAGAACTTTCCAGATAGGGGTGCCGAGATGCCGGCCACATCGCCTCCCCGTACCTTGTGTTTGTGTACATCAGGCCGACAGTCACCTTCGTCCACTAGGGCTGTTGCGCTACGGATTGATTCCTTTGAATTAACCTACCCAGCTGTTGCCTGGCGACCCGAGAAACCCCCGACAAAACCCATGGGTCAGGTAGTTCGACCACGAGAATCGAACCCGGACCTCCCAAATTCGGACCACCTGAACCATATCTTTCGGTTCCTTGTACATTTAGACAGCGATATTTTCTTCATCCAGAAAAATGAATGATACGCATAATTAATGAATAAGAAACATATTTTTATACTTGAAATTTAATATTTATATTTTCAAATCAAAATACTTTCGTTTACAAATTATTTGGTTGTATAGTATTCATAACATACTTACAGCTCGTTTCTTGTTCATGATGTGTTTTATAGCTAAACGGTTACTGTGATAGGGACAAATTGTACACAAATATATCAACAATACTACTGCACTGTCCAAGTTTGGCTGTCTTTAGAGTTCTGTAAGCCGATAATAAACACTTGGGGATGTGTCCTATGTGTCATACAAGGAAAAATAATATTTTGATGTAAAGGAGAAAAGTAAGAAATAGTAAATATTGCTATAGATAGGACAGTTGTTAAAATAGATATGAACTGTAAGTGGAGTGAGATAACAAAATATAGACTACAATTATGAGTAGAAGCAATAAAGAAGCATGTCTTAGCATTAATAAATCAATAAAATTACCTTAAACGGTCGACTAATCTTTAGCTAGTTTCTAATATTGTACCAACAACTCAGTAATATCGAGAAAGTTCTGGGAATGTTAGCGTAGCATGTGGTAGCAGTTGAAGGAGGGACCGCGATAGGCAGATGTTTCGATTACAGCACACATGCACAATAAATGTAGACAGTCATTTATTTCTTTTGAAAATATTAATTTTGTGTCGGGACATGAGTTTTAGTTATATGTATATGGTTCATTGCCGAGTCCTCAGTTCCTAGTTGTTATGCTGACGTATGTTAAACTCTGAAGAAAAGCCGCAGACCTGTAAATTGTGTTTTGCACAAGTAGTGACTTCTCATTTGTAAGCTAGCACTTGTTGACTCGAGTACCTTCCTCCTAATTAACCTGCCGCCTGCCACAACCAACGGACTTGCAGTATAACACTCTCTCTCTCTCTCTCTCTCTCTCTCTCTCTCTCTCTCTCTCTCTCTCTCTCTCTCTCTCTCTCTCTCTCTCTCTCTCTCTCTCTCTCTCTCTCTCTCTCTCTCAATAAATGAATTACAAAGCAGCAGCATGACTCAGAAATGACAAGTTCAGTATCTTCCCAGGATGCATCACGCTCTCCACACACCTTTTATGTGGACAAATTATCGAAAATAAATTCTGCTTTGATAAGGTGTTACATTTATGCATGCACATCTCTTACGGTTCAACAGTTACAAGGCGTTTCAACAAGTACCCGTGTTGCTAAGGGAATTCTGTGTTATATACTGTCATTTGTTACAAGTTGGTGCTGATTTATAGGTTAGTTTGTATTTTACACACATTTCAATAAGTTGTTCAACGTGTAGTGTCGTTCAACGATTCGCTTTTCACTTTTAGATGGGAAAACTTGAAAACTTGCCAAATTGGATATTGTTTATGGGGACCTTTCGGCTTCGATGACACACACACACACACACACACACACACACACACACACACACACACACACACACACACACACACACACACACACACACACACACACACACAAAGTATAAAGTTCTGTTTGTTAACGACACTGTTAGTTGTCAGGATAGTACCAGCGCCGCCATCATGCAGGAGTAGGTGCTGTCTTTAAAGAAAGTAAATGCACACTTTCACGTAATTTTATCGTCATCCCATCAGAGCTGGCGTTCCCCAAGGTAGTGCTCTTGGACCCACTCTCTTCCTGCTATAAATCAACACCCTACCATCCCTGCCACGCTACTCGCTGTATCTCTTTGCTGACGATACAGCTGTCACCTCCACGTCAGTTTGTCTGCTCGCAGAATTCAACCTGGCTCAAACGTTGGCGTCTACGCGTGCACCCACAGAGGAGCCAGGCCATCTTCTTCCATCAATTCACCTAGCTGGCGTTAAGTATCGACATCAAATTGATATGGAGAGACCACATTACAGATTGGGTATGCTCTACCCTCTCTATAACCGATGATCCGTGATGTCTGTGCCTACAAAACTGCTCCGACAAGCGAAATATGGAGAAGATCAGCCAAGTCTCAGGTACACCGCCTTGAAATCCTACAATCCGTATTGCCAAGACTCCTCTTGGTCCGACCAGACATACCCTTTGACGTTCCTTCTATCAAAACCCCTCCCACAACTTCAACTCCCTCATTCGCGGGCTAGGTGAGTACGACATCGATCCTGGAGAGCGCTACAAACGCCCCAGGCTGCTTCTAGGCGCATAAAATAACACATTAGATTGGCTTTAATCCTCTGCCACAAACACCCTGCTGTCAGTAGAGGGCCTAGCCAATGTCCGCTCGCGATGGTGTGATGTTTTCAAAATAAATATTTTCTTCCAAACCATTAACTCTATCCATCCATTCAACTGTTTTAGTAATTTAACTTATGGAATTATTTCATGTTTAGATGACCGAAAATAATCAGCCACTACCTATTTATCTGTTTATATTTAATATTTCTGAAATGTTCCGTCACTCTGGTTTCTAAATTACGTTTGGTCATAGCAATATAAATCTTATCACATTCTAAACAGTTAAGTTGATAAATACCAGATTTTTTCTTATCTGAAATTTTGTCTTTTTTAGAAAAAATGTAGATTTTTATGCTGTATTTATTTTGAGGTGCCAATATCATACCAAAATATTTTGGAATGTTTTATTTATGCATGGATGATAAGCAATTTTTTTGAAAATATAATCTTCTTTTACTTTTGTAAGAATGGAAATATCATTTGCATTTCTATATTTAATTTTTTCTAACCTTTGTGTATAAAATCTTTATTAAAACCACTAACTAAAGCAGTGTTCATATTCTGTATTAAATTCTTCCTTGTTTAGAGGCTTTTTATCAACCTGTAAATCAAACTGTTAAAAACACCAAATTTGTGTCAAGAGGGTGTTTTAAATAAAAACATCTCACTTTCTCTCTTTTGGACTTTGTTCTAAACATGTTTTAGACTCAGGTTATTTCAAAACGTGTATTTCCAATGAACTCTTGGGTGAAATACAAGAGCTTCTGTATGTAGTAAAGAGAGTTCTTCTTAGGTAGTTTTTCGCCTAACAATGTGATTTGTCAATATAACTTGTTGAGCTAATGCTTAGCCAGACATCGATGTGTAAGTTTAAGTAGGGGACAAATGACAACACAAAGCTAATGCTAACGTAGTGTCACTTTCACTTGTTACAAATACACAGTCGGTCTCATGTCTTGCGCTGCTGGAACTGTTCGCAGACCAGTGCTCAAACTACGTAACTACTCTCCACATTTGTATCCTGCCCGTCACATAACATATGTCCGGAAACCGAAATAATATGTAAAGTCATTAAACTTAATGATTTTGCGGCACGCATGACACTAAATTGTAGCTGTAACCATTATCACGAACAAAACAATGAACATGAGATATTTCACGTTTGTTTACACTACTGACCGAGTTTTGCTACCTTTCCTTAAAATGAATGACACTCACTAATCACTTCTTTCTCTAACAAAACTTTCACATTATACCTTGATTTATGCTACAAAACTTATTTAATAGAATTAATTATCTGAAAGCCCTTTTTTTATTTAGTTTACACACTCCGAAAAGACCGCCGTGGTCTTAGTTCATTCGAGTCAGTGAGTGTTAAGCGGAAATGTAACGCAAATCTTGTGTGGTGAAGAAGTTGCCTAAGGAGCACGGAGTTCAATCCGGAATGTATCTAAACGTCTCCCACAAATAAAAACATACAACTTCTACTTCACTATCATACATCTGCTGTTGATAACTATGGTCAGAGGACCTTCTACTTCAAGGTCGCAGGTCCAATCCTGGTCCAGACAGCCCCCTGTCAGTAGATTTATTGTCATATAACATTACTCTTGCGGAACAAAATTTAATATGATCGTGGTGACTGTCAGCGACGTTTATATGACATATAACTATATACCTCTGTCTCCAGCAATCAAATCGGATTGTACCTCACATTCAACAGCTCCGGGGGTTTCCCTTATCCTGAAAGATAAATGTCTGGTAACTCTAGGCTCTATGTACCCTGCACTCCTTTGAGCATCATTTCATTCATCGTCCGATATCACTTAACATTGCAGGTTTTCCCTTATCCTGAAAGATGAATGTCTGGTAACTCTGAGCTCTATGTACCCTGCACTCCTTTGAGCATCATTTCATTCATCGTCCGATATCACTTAACATTGGAGGTTTTCCCTTATCCTGAAAGATGAATGTCTGGTAACTCTAGGCTCTATGTACCCTGCACTCCTTTGAGCATCATTTCATTCATCGTCCGATATCACTTAACATTGGAGGTTTTCCCTTATCCTGAAAGATGAATGTCTGGTAACTCTAAGCTCTATGTACCCTGCACTTATTTGAACATCATTTCATTCATCGTCCGATATGACTTAACATTGGACGTTTTCCCTTATCCTGAAAGATGATTGTCTGGTTACTCTAAGCTCTATGTACACTGTACTTATTTGAACATCATTTCATTCATCGTCCGATATGACTTAACATTGGACGTTTTCCCTTATCCTGAAAGATGAATGTCTGGTTACTCTAAGCTCTATGTACCCTGTACTTATTTGAACATCATTTCATTCATCGTCCGATATGACTTAACATTGGACGTTTTCCCTTATCCTGAAAGATGAATGTCTGGTTACTCTAAGCTCTATGTACACTGTACTTATTTGAACATCATTTCATTCATCGTCCGATATGACTTAACATTGGACGTTTTCCCTTATCCTGAAAGATGATTGTCTGGTTACTCTAAGCTCTATGTACACTGTACTTATTTGAACATCATTTCATTCATCGTCCGATATCACTTAACATTGGACGTTTTCCCTTATCCTGAAAGGTGAATGTCTGGTAACTCTAAGCTCTATGTACCCTGTACTCCTTTGAGCATCATTTCATTCATCGTCCGATATCACTTAACATTGGAGGTTTTCCCTTATCCTGAAAGATGAATGTCTGGTTACTCTAAGCTCTATGTACCCTGTACTTATTTGAACATCATTTCATTCATCGTCCGATATGACTTAACGTTGGAGGTTTTCTCTTATCCTGAAAGATGAATGTCTGGTTACTCTAAGCTCTATGTACCCTGTACTTATTTGAACATCATTTCATTCATCGTCCGATATCACTTAACATTGGAGGTTTTCCCTTATCCTGAAAGATGAATGTCTGGTTACTCTAAGCTCTATGTACCCTGTACTTATTTGAACATCATTTCATTCATCGTCCGATATGACTTAACGTTGGAGGTTTTCCCTTATCCTGAAAGATGAATGTCTGGTAACTCTAAGCTCTATGTACCCTGCACTTATTTGAACATCATTTCATTCATCGTCCGATATCACTTAACATTGGAGGTTTTCCCTTATCCTGAAAGATGAATGTCTGGTAACTCTAGGCTCTATGTACACTGTACTTATTTGAACATCATTTCGTTCATCGTCCGATATCACTTAACATTGGACGTTTTCCCTTATCCTGAAAGATGAATGTCTGGTAACTCTAAGCTCTATGTACCCTGCACTTATTTGAACATCATTTCATTCATCGTCCGATATCACTTAACGTTGGAGGTTTTCCCTTATCCTGAAAGATGAATGTCTGGTTACTCTAAGCTCTATGTACCCTGTACTTATTTGAACATCATTTCATTCATCGTCCGATATGACTTAACATTGGAGGTTTTCTCTTATCCTGAAAGATGAATGTCTGGTTACTCTAAGCTCTATGTACCCTGTACTTATTTGAACATCATTTCATTCATCGTCCGATATGACTTAACGTTGGAGGTTTTCCCTTATCCTGAAAGATGAATGTCTGGTTACTCTAAGCTCTATGTACCCTGTACTTATTTGAACATCATTTCATTCATCGTCCGATATCACTTAACGTTGGAGGTTTTCTCTTATCCTGAAAGATGAATGTCTGGTAACTCTAAGCTCTATGTACCCTGTACTTATTTGAACATCATTTCATTCATCGTCCGATATGACTTAACAGTGGAAGTTTTCTCTTATCCTGAAAGATGTATGTCTGGCAACTCTAAGCTCTATGTACCCTGTACTTATTTGAACATCATATCATTCATCGTCCGATATGACTTAACGTTGGAGGTATTCTCTTATCCTGAAAGATGAATGTCTGGTAACTCTAGGCTCTATGTACCCTGTACTTATTTGAACATCATTTCATTCATCGTCCGATATGACTTAACAGTGGAAGTTTTCTCTTATCCTGAAAGATGAATGTCTGGTAACTCCAGGCTCTATGCACCCTGTACTTATTTGAACATCATATCATTCATCGTCCGATATGACTTAACAGTGGAAGTTTTCTCTTATCCTGAAAGATGTATGTCTGGCAACTCTAGGCTCTATGTACCCTGTATTTATTTGAACATCATATCATTCATCGTCCGATATGACCTAACGTTGGAGGTTTTCTCTTATCCTGAAAGATGTATGTCTGGCAACTCTAGGCTCTATGTACCCTGTACTCATTTGAACATCATTTCATTCATCGTCTGATATGACTTAACGTTGGAGGTTTTCTCTTATCCTGAAAGATGAATGTCTGGTAACTCTAAGCTCTATGTACCCTGTACTTATTTGAACATAATTTCATTCATCGTCCGATATGACTTAACGTTGGAGTTTTTTTTTTATCCTGAAAGATGTATGTCTGGCAACTCTAGGCTCTATGTACCCTGTACTCATTTGAACATCATTTCACTCATCGTCCGATATGACTTAACGTTGGAGGTTTTCTCTTATCCTGAAAGATGAATGTCTGGTAACTCTAAGCTCTATGTACCCTGTACTCATTTGAACATCATTTCATTCATCGTCTGATATGACTAAACGTTGGAGGTTTTCTCTTATCCTGAAAGATGAATGTCTGGTAACTCTAAGCTCTATGTACTCTGTACTTATTTGAAGATAATTTCATTCATCGTCCGATATGACTTAACGTTGGAGGTTTTCTCTTATCCTGAAAGATGAATGTCTGGTAACTCTAAGCTCTATGTACCCTGTACTTATTTGAACATCATTTCATTCATCGTCCGATATGACTAAACGTTGGAGGTTTTCTCTTATCCTGAAAGATGTATGTCTGGTAACTCTAAGCTCTATGTACGCTGTACTTATTTGAATATAATTTCATTCATCGTCCGATATGACTTAACGTTGGAGGTTTTCTCTTATCCTGAAAGATGAATGTCTGGTAGCTCTAAGCTCTATGTACCCTGTACTTATTTGAACATCATTTCATTCATCGTCTGATATGACTTAACGTTGGAGGTTTTCTCTTATCCTGAAAGATGAATGTCTGGTAACTCTAAGCTCTATGTACCCTGTACTTATTTGAACATCATTTCATTCCTCGTCCGATATGACTTAACGTTGGCGGTTTTCTCTTATCCTGAAAGATGAATGTCTGGTAGCTCTAAGCTCTATGTACCCTGTACTTATTTGAACATCATTTCATTCCTCGTCCGATATGACTTAACGTTGGCGGTTTTCTCTTATCCTGTAAGATGAATGTCTGGTAACTCTAAGCTCTATGTACCCTGTACTTATTTGAATATAATTTCATTCATCGTCTGATATGACTAAACGTTGGAGGTTTTCTCTTATCCTGAAAGATGAATGTCTGGTAGCTCTAAGCTCTATGTACCCTGTACTTATTTGAACATCATTTCATTCATCGTCTGATATGACTAAACGTTGGAGGTTTTCTCTTATCCTGAAAGATGAATGTCTGGTAACTCTAAGCTCTATGTACCCTGTACTCATTTGAACATCATTTCATTCATCGTCTGATATGACTAAACGTTGGAGGTTTTCTCTTATCCTGAAAGATGAATGTCTGGTAACTCTAAGCTCTATGTACCCTGTACTTATTTGAATATAATTTCATTCATCGTCTGATATGACTTAACGTTGGAGGTTTTCTCTTATCCTGAAAGATGAATGTCTGGTAGCTCTAAGCTCTATGTACTCTGTACTTATTTGAACATCATTTCATTCATCGTCTGATATGACTAAACGTTGGAGGTTTTCTCTTATCCTGAAAGATGAATGTCTGGTAACTCTAAGCTCTATGTTACCCTGTACTTATTTGAACATCATTTCATTCATCGTCCGATATGACTTAACGTTGGAGGTTTTCTTTTATCCTGAAAGATGAATGTCTGGTAACTCTAAGCTCTATGTACCCTGTACTTATTTGAACATCATTTCATTCATCGTCCGATATGACTTAACGTTGGAGGTTTTCTGTTATCCTGAAAGATGAATGTCTGGTAGCTCTAAGCTCTATGTACTCTGTACTTATTTGAACATCATTTCATTCATCGTCTGATATGACTAAACGTTGGAGGTTTTCTCTTATCCTGAAAGATGAATGTCTGGTAACTCTAAGCTCTATGTTACCCTGTACTTATTTGAACATCATTTCATTCATCGTCTGATATGACTTAACGTTGGAGGTTTTCTCTTATCCTGAAAGATGAATGTCTGGTAACTCTAAGCTCTATGTACCCTGTACTTATTTGAACATCATTTCATTCATCGTCCGATATGACTTAACGTTGGAGGTTTTCTTTTATCCTGAAAGATGAATGTCTGGTAACTCTAAGCTCTATGTACCCTGTACTTATTTGAATATAATTTCATTCATCGTCTGATATGACTAAACGTTGGAGGTTTTCTCTTATCCTGAAAGATGTATGTCTGGTAACTCTAAGCTCTATGTACCCTGTACTTATTTGAACATCATTTCATTCATCGTCTGATATGACTTAACGTTGGAGGTTTTCTCTTATCCTGAAAGATGAATGTCTGGCAACTCTAAGCTCTATGTACCCTGTACTTATTTGAACATCATTTCATTCATCGTCCGATATGACTTAACGTTGGAGGTTTTCTCTTATCCTGTAAGATGAATGTCTGGTAACTCTAGGCTCTATGTACCCTGTACTCATTTGTACATCATTTCATTCATCGTCCGATATGACTTAACGTTGGAGGTTTTCTCTTATCCTGAAAGATGAATGTCTGGCAACTCTAAGCTCTATGTACCCTGTACTTATTTGAACGTCATTTCATTCATCGTCCGATATGACTTAACGTTGGAGGTTTTCTCTTATTCTGAAAGATGAATGTCTGGTAACTCTAAGCTCTATGTACCCTGTACTTATTTGAATATAATTTCATTCATCGTCTGATATGACTAAACGTTGGAGGTTTTCTCTTATCCTGAATGATGAATGTCTGGTAACTCTAAGCTCTATGTACCCTGTACTTATTTGAACATCATTTCATTCATCGTCTGATATGACTAAACGTTGGAGGTTTTCTCTTATCCTGAATGATGAATGTCTGGTAACTCTAGGCTCTATGTACCCTGTATTTATTTGAACATCATTTCATTCATCGTCCGATATGACTTAACGTTGCAGGTTTTCTTTTATCCTGAATGATGAATGTCTGGTAACTCTAGGCTCTATGTACCCTGTACTTATTTGAACATAATTTCATTCATCGTCCGATATGACTTAACGTTGCAGGTTTTCTCTTATCCTGAAAGATGAATGTCTGGTAGCTCTAAGCTCTATGTACTCTGTACTTATTTGAACATCATTTCATTCATCGTCTGATATGACTAAACGTTGGAGGTTTTCTCTTATCCTGAAAGATGAATGTCTGGTAACTCTAAGCTCTATGTTACCCTGTACTTATTTGAACATCATTTCATTCATCGTCCGATATGACTTAACGTTGGAGGTTTTCTCTTATCCTGTAAGATGTATGTCTGGTAACTCTAAGCTCTATGTACCCTGTACTTATTTGAACATCATTTCATTCATCGTCTGATATGACTTAATGTTGGAGGTTTTCTCTTATCCTGAAAGATGAATGTCTGGTAACTCTAAGCTCTATGTACCCTGTACTTATTTGAACATAATTTCATTCATCGTCCGATATGACTTAACGTTGGAGGTTTTCTCTTATCCTGTAAGATGTATGTCTGGTAACTCTAAGCTCTATGTACCCTGTACTTATTTGAACATCATTTCATTCATCGTGTGATATGACTTAATGTTGGAGGTTTTCTCTTATCCTGTAAGATGTATTTCTAGTAACTCTAGGCTCTATGTATGCTGTACTCACTTGAAAACAATTACATTCATCGTTTGCAATAGCTGCGTTTGAGGACGCTAAATAAATAACGCAGGAGAAGGTGTGATTGATATAGAAAACCTGCACATATGGAAGCTGTATGTGAATAGTTTGTCACAGTAAACACAGTAAAATCAAATAAAAGTTTTGAGATACAAACTGTTGTTTGTTTGGTACATAGCCCTAGTTACAGCGGCTAGACAAATGACGTCATACAGAAAGGCCCTGCTAGGGAATATATTGCTGGAATGAATGTGGAGTAACAGTAATTTACTAATCCATGAGACGAAAGTTGGAATATTATACTTAAAAGGGTTGAGAAGTAATGAGGTAGGAATATGTGAATTTTGTGGAGATGAAGAAAGCACCGTTCATTTACCCGGTAGAATGTCAAGAGTTAACAAATTACTGGAAAAAAATATGTAATAAGAAATGGGACAGTGTAAGTAAAGACATATTGGCGTTACGCATGCTAACGGAGAAAAGAAAAATAGATGTATAGGAGAATTCTTATATAGGATAAGAGAACAGTGGATTAGGATGAAAGAAGCGAAGGTCAAGGACAAATGACAAGCTGCTCAGGAATACCAAAGGCTAATGGGCAGGGGACCTGAGTCAGCGAGTAAATCCTAGGTCAGTAGTTTTATGTATTTGTACAGGATGTTCTATGTTAACTTTATTGTACTGAATTTTTAATTGAAATTGAACAAATAAATAAATAAAATAGCATACTAATCCATGCCATCAGGATCTTCTTCTTAGCATGTCGTGTTTTCGTATTCAAGTGCAAGGACTGTGTAAATATGTTAATATTTTGGAGATTGGAATTTTAGTTTTTTTATAACCTTGTATTCGTCAGAAAGAATAATGCCCGAATTAATCAACAGATGATAAAATTGCCGTTAACAAAACTGTTAAAATTCTTGCATTTCACCAACTTGTTTCCTGAAAATGTTTACAAACATGTGTTAACGCCGAGAAACTTGTAAATATAACAGATATAGTAGGCTATGGGTGAATCTTTATTATTTTCTGAACCTACTGCGATATGCTTTTGTTTTTATATTTGTTTACAAATATCCGAAAAATGACAGCTGAACAAAATGAGAAGAGACGTTGTGGATAAATTTCTCAAGGAGAAGGAATTGTTAGCTGAATTAGTAAGTAAATATAAAGATATTGAGGTCACGGTAAATGTGAAAGTTTACAGTAGAAGTTGTGTAAAGCTCAGTCAGTGTATGAATGTTATTGACTCAATATCTCTGTCGTATAGCTTATTTATGGAAATAAATCTAACGGATGGAAGGAGATAAACAAATATTTCCATTATCTGACATTTCGTTCAACTTCATTCACAATTTGTTAACGGAAAATGTTACATGACGGTATATCTCGGATGCGAGAGGCCCTAGTGGTCTACTGGGGAAATATACGAGTTAACTGGAGAATTTAATGTCAGAACGGCACGTTGGCCATGGTAGCTCAAAGGTTAAGAGCGACTGGACGGAAACCAGGAGATCCGTGGTTCAAATCCCGGCTATGGCATTGAATTTTTCATGTTGACTCTATCCATCAAACATCTCAGCCTATATACGGCTAGTGTGGAGAAATGATTAATTTCCATCAATTAACTAAAATAATAAGTGTTACATGAGTACTTTCCATAGTTTCGTATACACAAGAGTCTGTGTTAGCTCTATAACTGTTTGGGACACTTGTGACACATTTAGCATAAAAATAAACGTAACAACGTTCAGTAATACAAAACTTCACGTTTAAAAGTGCCTTAGGATTATCGTGACTTGCTGACAACTCGAGTATTGTTGTTCTGTTGATAATATCAGTTTGTTTCTGTGGGTTAAAGCAATCGAGACAAAAGCAAGACTCGCTCCCCAGTGACCCATATAAGGAGCGAGTTTATGGTCTTGTTTTACAACATCCAGTGAACCCTTTTCTATTTGCTGGATTACCTGCACCGGGCAGCCGGCATCTGCTACAGATGTGAATCTGATATTTGAATCTTTATGCGGCAGCATCAACATTCCAGGGAGATGATGAATGGCAAAACGGGGAATACGGACTGTGACGTCACACCTGGCGGTTACAGCCTGCCTCGCAACTTGCTATACACGGAGCAATGTGCCTTGTTTGTATTTGTTCAAAGCCAACTCAAACGTCACATGTTTCAGATATAGCTAGGGTAAGCAACACGAAAATACAGCATCTTCCAAAATATTGTCTACCCACTACAACATGGCAAGCGGGTAACAAGGAGGGGGAGAGAGAGGACTTTGAACCGCTTATCTGCTCTTCTACTAGATCTGTTTACTACGAAATGAGTGTATGAGAGTACATATGAATCATCCATACTGCCAGATCTAATGCTCGTTTCAGTAACTGCAGTGATAGGTATTATGTACTGTCTACCCACCACAAGAAGACAAGCGGGGCATGAAGAGGGAGAGGGGTTTGAACTGTTTATCTGCTCTGTTAGTGGATCGGTTTACTACGAAATGAGTGTATGAGAGTACATATGAATCATCCATACTGCCAGATCTAATGCTTGTTTCAGTAACTGCAGCGATAGGTATTATGTACTGTCTACCCACCGCAAGAAGACAAGCGGGGCATGAAGAGGGAGAGGGGTTTGAACTGTTTATTTTCTCTGTTAGTGGATCGGTTTACTACGAAATGAGTGTATGAGAGTACATATGAATCATCCATACTGCCAGATCTAATGCTCGTTTCAGTAACTGCAGCGATAGGTATTATGTACTGTCTACCCACCACAAGAAGACAAGCCGGACATGAAGAGGTAGAGGGGTTTGAACTGTTTATCTGCTCTGTTAGTGGATCTGTTTACTACGAAATGAGTGTATGAGAGTACATATGAATCATCCATACTGTCAGATCTAATGCTCGTTTCAGTAACTGCAGTGTGAGGTATTATGTACTGTCTACCCACCACAAGAAGACAAGCCGGACATGAAGAGGTAGAGGGGTTTGAACTGTTTATTTTCTCTGTTAGTGGATCGGTTTACTACGAAATGAGTGTATGAGGGTACATATGAATCATCCATACTGTCAGATCTAATGCTCGTTTCAGTAACTGCAGTGTGAGGTATTATGTACTGTCTACCCACCGCAAGAAGACAAGCCGGACATGAAGAGGTAGAGGGGTTTGAACTGTTTATTTTCTCTGTTAGTGGATCGGTTTACTACGAAATGAGTGTATGAGAGTACATATGAATCATCCATACTGTCAGATCTAATGCTCGTTTCAGTAACTGCAGTGTGAGGTATTATGTACTGTCTACCCACCACAAGAAGACAAGCGGGGCATGAAGAGGGAGAGGGGTTTGAACTGTTTATTTTCTCTGTTAGTGGATCGGTTTACTACGAAATGAGTGTATGAGAGTACATATGAATCATCCATACTGTCAGATCTAATGCTCGTTTCAGTAACTGCAGTGTGAGGTATTATGTACTGTCTACCCACCACAAGAAGACAAGCCGGACATGAAGAGGTAGAGGGGTTTGAACTGTTTATTTTCTCTGTTAGTGGATCGGTTTACTACGAAATGAGTGTATGAGAGTACATATGAATCATCCATACTGTCAGATCTAATGCTCGTTTCAGTAACTGCAGTGTGAGGTATTATGTACTGTCTACCCACCGCAAGAAGACAAGCCGGACATGAAGAGGTAGAGGGGTTTGAACTGTTTATTTGCTCTTTTAGTGGATCGGTTTACTACGAAATGAGTGTATGAGAGTACATATGAATCATCCATACTGTCAGATCTAATGCTCGTTTCAGTAACTGCAGTGTGAGGTATTATGTACTGTCTACCCACCACAAGATGACAAGCGGGGCATGAAGAGGGAGAGGGGTTTGAACTGTTTATTTTCTCTGTTAGTGGATCGGTTTACTACGAAATGAGTGTATGAGAGTACATATGAATCATCCATACTGTCAGATCTAATGCTCGTTTCAGTAACTGCAGTGTGAGGTATTATGTACTGTCTACCCACCACAAGAAGACAAGCCGGACATGAAGAGGTAGAGGGGTTTGAACTGTTTATTTTCTCTGTTAGTGGATCGGTTTACTACGAAATGAGTGTATGAGAGTACATATGAATCATCCATACTGTCAGATCTAATGCTCGTTTCAGTAACTGCAGTGTGAGGTATTATGTACTGTCTACCCACCACAAGAAGACAAGCCGGACATGAAGAGGTAGAGGGGTTTGAACTGTTTATTTGCTCTGTTAGTGGATCGGTTTACTACGAAATGAGTGTATGAGAGTACATATGAATCATCCATACTGTCAGATCTAATGCTCGTTTCAGTAACTGCAGTGTGAGGTATTATGTACTGTCTACCCACCGCAAGAAGACAAGCCGGACATGAAGAGGTAGAGGGGTTTGAACTGTTTATTTTCTCTGTTAGTGGATCGGTTTACTACGAAATGAGTGTATGGGAGTACATATGAGTCATCCATACTGCCAGATCTAATACTTGTTTCCGTAACTGCAGTGATAGGTAGTATGTACTGTCTACCCACCGCAAGAAGACAAGCGGGGTCTGAAGAGGGAGAGGGGTTTGAACTGTTTATTTGCTCTGTTAGTGGATGTGTTTACTACGAAATGAGTGTATGAGGGTACATATGAGTCATCCATACTGTCAGATCTAATGCTTGTTTCAGTAACTGCAGTGATAGGTTTATGTACTGTCTACCCACCGCAAGAAGACAAGCCGGACATGAAGAGGTAGAGGGGTTTGAACTGTTTATTTGCTCTGTTAGTGGATGTGTTTACTACGAAATGAGTGTATGAGGGTACATATGAGTCATCCATACTGTCAGATCTAATGCTTGTTTCAGTAACTGCAGCGATAGGTATTATGTACTGTCTACCCACCGCAAGAAGACAAGCCGGACATGAAGAGGTAGAGGGGTTTGAACTGTTTATTTGCTCTGTTAGTGGATGTGTTTACTACGAAATGAGTGTATGAGAGTACATATGAGTCACCCATGCTGTCAGATATAATGCTTGTATCAGTAACTGCAGCGATAGGTATTGTGTACTGTCTACCCACCACAAGATGACAAGCGGGGCATGAAGAGGGAGGGGGGTTTGAACAGTTTATCTGCTTTGTTAGTGGATCTGTTTACTACGAAATGAGTGTATGAGAGTACATATGAGTCACCTATGTAGTCAGGTCTAATACTCGTTTCAGTAACTGCAGTGATAAGTATTATGTACTGTCTACCCATCACAAGATGACAAGCGGGGCATGAAGAGGGAGGGGGGTTTGAACTGTTTATCTGTTCTGTTAGTGGATCGGTTTACTACGAAATGAGTGTATAGGAGTACATATGAGTCACCCATGTAGTCAGATCTAATGCTTGTTTCATTAACTGCAGTGATAGGTATTATGTACTGTCTAACCACTACAAGAAGACAAGCGGGGCATGAAGAGGGAGAGGGGTGGTTTGAACAGTTTATCTGTTTTGTTAGTGGATCTGTTTACTACGAAATGAGTGTATGGGAGTACATATGAGTCATCCATACTGCCAGATCTAATACTTGTTTCCGTAACTGCAGTGATAGGTAGTATGTACTGTCTAACCACCACAAGAAGACAAATGGGACATGAAGAGGGAGAGAGGGGTCTGAAGTGTTTATCTGCTCTGTTAGTGGATCTGTTTACTACGAAATGAGTGTATGGGAGTACATATGAGTCATCCATACTGCCAGATCTAATACTTGTTTCAGTAACTGCAGTGATAGGTAGTATGTACTGTCTACCCACTACAAGAAGACAAATGGGACATGAAGAGGGAGAGAGGGGTCTGAAGTGTTTATCTGCTCTGTTAGTGGATCTGTTTACTACGAAATGCGTGTATGAAAGTGCATATGCAGGTTCTGTGGCGAGACGTGTATTTCAAAGCGAGGGAAACACCAAATAATAATTGTCATTAAAATTACACAGAATAATGACTCAAAGAACTAAGGCTACTCTTTAGTACTCTTTCTATTGTACAGTCACACGTGAGTGCAGTAGCGAGGCGAGACTTTCAAAGCGAGGGAAGCTCCAAATAATAATTGTCATTAAAATAAGAGAGAATAATGACTCAAAGAACTAAGGCTACTCTTTAGTATTCTTTCTGTTGTACCGTCACACGTAGATCCAGTAGCGAGACGTGACTTTCAAAGTGAGAGAAGCTCCAAATAATAATTGTCATTAAAATAAGAGAGAATAATGACTCAAAGAACTAAGGCTACTCTTTAGTACTCTTTCTATTGTACAGTCACACGTAGGTCCAGTAGCGAGACGTGACTTTCAAAGTGAGGGAAGCTCCAAATAATAATTGTCATTAAAATAAGAGAGAATAATGACTCAAAGAACTAAGGCTACTCTTTAGTACTCTTTCTATTGTACAGTCACACGTAGGTCCAGTAGCGAGACGTGACTTTCAAAGTGAGGGAAGCTCCAAATAATAATTGTCATTAAAATAAGAGAGAATAATGACTCAAAGAACTAAGGCTACTCTTTAGTATTCTTTCTACTGTACAGTCACACGTAGGTCCAGTAGCGAGACGTGACTTTCAAAGTGAGAGAAGCTCCAAATAATAATTGTCATTAAAATAAGAGAAAATAATGACTCAAAGAACTAAGGCTACTCTTTAGTATTCTTTCTACTGTACAGTCACACGTAGGTCCAGTAGCGAGACGTGACTTTCAAAGTGAGGGAAGCTCCAAATAATAATTGCCATTAAAATAAGAGAGAATAATGACTCAAAGAACTAAGGCTACTCTTTAGTACTCTTTCTATTGTACAGTCACACGTAGGTCCAGTAGCGAGACGTGACTTTCAAAGTGAGGGAAGCTCCAAATAATAATTGTCATTAAAATAAGAGAGAATAATGACTCAAAGAACTAAGGCTACTCTTTAGTACTCTTTCTATTGTACAGTCACACGTAGGTCCAGTAGCGAGACGTGACTTTCAAAGTGAGGGAAGCTCCAAATAATAATTGTCATTAAAATAAGAGAGAATAATGACTCAAAGAACTAAGGCTACTCTTTAGTACTCTTTCTATTGTACAGTCACACGTAGGTCCAGTAGCGAGACGTGACTTTCAAAGTGAGGGAAGCTCCAAATAATAATTGTCATTAAAGTAAGACAGAATAATGACTCAAAGAACTAAGGCTACTCTTTAGTACTCTTTCTATTGTACAGTCACACGTAGGACCAGTAGCGAGGCGTGACTTTCAAAGTGAGAGAAGCTCCAAATAATAATTGTCATTAAAATAAGAGAGAATAATGACTCAAAGAACTAAGGCTACTCTTTAGTACTCTTTCTATTGTACAGTCACACGTAGATCTAGTAGCGAGGCGTGCCTTTCAAAGTGAGGCAAGCTCCAAATAATAATTGTTATTAAAATAAGAGAGAATAATGACTCAAAGAACTAAGGCTACTCTTTAGTACCCGTTCTATTGTACTGTCACACGTAAGTCCAGTAGCGAGACGTGACTTTCAAAGCGAGAGAAGCTCCAAATAATAATTGTCATTAAAATAAGAGAGAATAATGACTCAAAGAACTAAGGCTACTCTTTAGTATTCGTTCTATTGTACTGTCACACGTAAGTCCAGTAGCGAGACGTGACTTTCAAAGTGAGGGAAGCTCCAAATAATAATTGTCATTAAAATAAGAGAGAATAATGACTCAAGGAACTAAGGCTACTCTTTAGTACTCTTTCTATTGTATAGTCACACGTAAGTCCAGTAGCGAGGCGTGACTTTCAAAGTGAGGGAAGCTCCAAATAATAATTGTCATTAAAATAAGAGAGCATAATGACTCAGAGCTAAGGCTACTCTGGTACTCTTTCTATTGTACAGTCACACGTAGGTCCAGTAGCGAGGGGTGACTTTCTAAGTGAGGGACGCTCCAAATAATAATTGTCATTAAAATAAGAGAGAATAATGACTCAGAGCTAAGGCTACTCTTTTACTCTTTCTATTGTATAGTCACACGTAGGTCCAGTAGCGAGTTGTGACTTTCAAAGTGAGGGAAGCTCCAAATAATAATTGTCATTAAAATAAGAGAGAATAATGACTCAGAGCTAAGGCTACTCTAGTACTCTTTCTATTGTACAGTCACACGTAGGTCCAGTAGCGAGGGGTGACTTTCTAAGTGAGGGACGCCCCAAATAATAATTGTCATTATAATAAGAGAGAATAATGACTCAAAGAACTAAGGCTACTCTAGTACTCTTTTTATTGTATAGTCACACGTAGGTCCAGTAGCGAGGGGTGACTTTCTAAGTGAGGGACGCTCCAAATAATAATTGTCATTATAATAAGAGAGAATAATGACTCAAAGAACTAAGGCTACTCTTTAGTACTCTTTCTATTGTACAGTCACACGTAGATCTAGTAGCGAGGCGTGCATTTCAAAGTGAGGCAAGCTCCAAATAATAATTGTTATTAAAATAAGAGAGAATAATGACTCAGAGCTAAGGCTACTCTGGTACTCTTTCTATTGTACTGTCACACGTAAGTCCAGTAGCGAGGCGTGACTTTCAAAGCGAGAGAAGCTCCAAATAATAATTGTCATTAAAATAAGAGAGAATAATGACTCAAAGAACTAAGGCTACTCTTTAGTACCCGTTCTATTGTACTGTCACACGTAAGTCCAGTAGCGAGACGTGACTTTCAAAGCGAGAGAAGCTCCAAATAATAATTGTCATTAAAATAAGAGAGAATAATGACTCAAAGAACTAAGGCTACTCTTTAGTATTCGTTCTATTGTACTGTCACACGTAAGTCCAGTAGCGAGGCGTGACTTTCAAAGCGAGAGAAGCTCCAAATAATAATTGTCATTAAAATAAGAGAGAATAATGACTCAAAGAACTAAGGCTACTCTTTAGTATTCGTTCTATTGTACTGTCACACGTAAGTCCAGTAGCGAGGCGTGACTTTCAAAGCGAGAGAAGCTCCAAATAATAATTGTCATTAAAATAAGAGAGAATAATGACTCAAAGAACTAAGGCTACTCTTTAGTATTCGTTCTATTGTACAGTCACACGTAGGTCCAGTAACGAGGCGTGACTTTCAAAGTGAGGGAAGCTCCAAATAATAATTGTCATTAAAATAAGAGAGAATAATGACTCAGAACTAAGGCTACTCTTTAGTACTCCTTCTATTGTACTGTCACACGTAGGTCCAGTAACGAGGCGTGACTTTCAAAGTGAGGGAAGCTCCAAATAATAATTGTCATTAAAATAAGAGAGAATAATGACTCAGAACTAAGTCTACTCTTTAGTACTCCTTCTATTGTACAGTCACACGTAGGTCCAGTAACGAGGCGTGACTTTCAAAGTGAGGGAAGCTCCAAATAATAATTGTCATTAAAATAAGAGAGAATAATGACTCAGAACTAAGGCTACTCTTTAGTACTCTTTCTATTGTACTGTCACACGTAGGTCCAGTAACGAGGCGTGACTTTCAAAGTGAGGGAAGCTCCAAATAATAATTGTCATTAAAATAAGAGAGAATAATGACTCAAAGAACTAAGGCTACTCTTTAGTACTCTTCCTATTGTACAGTCACACGTAGGCCGAGTAGCGAGACGTGATTTTCGAAGTGAGGGAAGCTCCAAATAATAATTGTCATTAAAATAAGAGAGAATAATGACTCAAAGAACTAAGACTACTCTTTAGCATTCTTTCTATTGTACAGTCACTCGTAGGCCGAGTAGCGAGACGTGATTTTTAAAGTGAGGGAAGCTCCAAATAATAATTGTTATTAAAATAAGAGAAAATAATGACTCAAAGAACTAAGGCTACTCTTTAGTACTCTTTCTATTGTACAGTCACACGTAGATCTAGTAGCGAGGCGTGATTTTCAAAGTGAGGCAAGCTCCAAATAATAATTGTTATTAAAATAAGAGAGAATAATGACTCAGAGCTAAGGCTACTCTTTTACTCTTTCTATTGTATAGTCACACGTAGGTCCAGTAAGGAGGCGTGACTTTCAAAGTGAGGGAAGCTCCAAATAATAATTGTCATTAAAATAAGGGAGAATAATGACTCAGAGCTAAGGCTACTCTAGTACTCTTTCTATTGTACAGTCACACGTAGGTCCAGTAGCGAGGGGTGACTTTCTAAGTGAGGGACGCTCCAAATAATAATTGTTATTAAAATAAGAGAGAATAATGACTCAGAGCTAAGGCTACTCTTTAGTACTCTTTCTATTGTACTGTCACACGTAAGTCCAGTAGCGAGGCGTGACTTTCAAAGCGAGAGAAGCTCCAAATAATAATTGTCATTAAAATAAGAGAGAATAATGACTCAAAGAACTAAGGCTACTCTTTAGTACTCTTTCTATTGTACTGTCACACGTAAGTCCAGTAGCGAGGCGTGACTTTCAAAGTGAGAGAAGCTCCAAATAATAATTGTCATTAAAATAAGAGAGAATAATGACTCAAAGAACTAAGGCTACTCTTTAGTACTCTTTCTATTGTACTGTCACACGTAAGTCCAGTAGCGAGGCGTGACTTTCAAAGCGAGAGAAGCTCCAAATAATAATTGTCATTAAAATAAGAGAGAATAATGACTCAAAGAACTAAGGCTACTCTTTAGTACCCGTTCTATTGTACAGTAACGCGTAGGTCCAGTAGCGAGTTGTGACTTTCAAAGTGAGGGAAGCTCCAAATAATAATTGTCATTAAAATAAGAGAGAATAATGACTCAAAGAACTAAGGCTACTCTAGTACTCTTTTTATTGTATAGTCACACGTAGGTCCAGTAGCGAGGGGTGACTTTCTAAGTGAGGGACGCTCCAAATAATAATTGTCATTATAATAAGAGAGAATAATGACTCAAAGAACTAAGACTACTCTAGTACTCTTTCTATTGTACAGTCACACGTAGGTCCAGTAGCGAGGCGTGACTTTCAAAGTGAGAGAAGCTCCAAATAATAATTGTCATTAAAATAAGAGAAAATAATGACTCAAAGAACTAAGGCTACTCTTGTACTCTTTCTATTGTACAGTCACACGTAGGTCCAGTAGCGAGGCGTGACTTTCAAAGTGAGGGAAGCTCCAAATAATAATTGTCATTAAAATAAGAGAGAATAATGACTCAAAGAACTAAGGCTACTCTTTAGTACTCTTTCTATTGTACAGTCACACGTAGGTCCAGTAGCGAGGTGTGTGTTTCAAAGTGAGAGAAGCTCCAAATAATAATTTTAATTAAAATAAGGGAGTATAATGACTCAAAGAACTAAGGCTACTCTTGTACTCTTTCTATTGTACAGTCACACGTAGGTCCAGTAGCGAGGCGTGACTTTCAAAGTGAGGGAAGCTCCAAATAATAATTGTCATTAAAATAAGAGAGAATAATGACTCAAAGAACTAAGGCTACTCTTTAGTACTCTTTCTATTGTACAGTCACACGTAGGTCCAGTAGCGAGGTGTGTGTTTCAAAGTGAGAGAAGCTCCAAATAATAATTTTAATTATAATAAGAGAGAATAATGACTCAAAGAACTAAGGCTACTCTTGTACTCTTTCTATTGTACAGTCACACGTAGGTCCAGTAGCGAGGCGTGACTTTCAAAGTGAGGGAAGCTCCAAATAATAATTGTCATTAAAATAAGAGAGAATAATGACTCAAAGAACTAAGGCTACTCTTTAGTACTCTTTCTATTGTACAGTCACGCGTAGGTCCAGTAGCGAGGTGTGTGTTTCAAAGTGAGAGAAGCTCCAAATAATAATTGTCATTAAAATAAGAGAGAATAATGACTCAAAGAACTAAGACTACTCTTTCTATTGTACAGTCACACGTAAGTCCAGTAGCGAGGCGTGACTTTCAAAGCGAGAGAAGCTCCAAATAATAATTGTCATTAAAATAAGAGAGAATAATGACTCAAGGAACTAAGGCTACTCTTTAGTACTCTTTCTATTGTACAGTCACACGTAAGTCTAGTAGCGAGGCGTGACTTTCAAAGTGAGAGAAGCTCCAAATAATAATTGTCATTAAAATGAGAGAGAATAATGACTCAAAGAACTAAGACTACTCTTTCTATTGTACAGTCACGCGTAGATCCAGTAGGATGAGCATTACAATAAGATTATGCAATAAATAAAAACACTAGAACTAGTGATTTCAAGCTTAATCGCACAACTAACAATTAAAGTAGGATATTGCGCAAGACATTTTTACAAAGGGACTTGTCTTGCTAAAATCAGTAATTGTGGTCAGCCTATGGTCCATACATAACCTGAAACAAGATGAAACGTCTCACTCTGTGGTATATTATAGGATGAAGTCCATTCAGAGTCGCATCAAGCTACGACTTTGGCTGTTCAAACTGTTCAGTCCAACTTACTTGTTTTGTACATAACAACAAATAAAGCAGTGACTGGTTTGGTGTGCAGTTTATGTAGGTACATAAATGTCGAATGTAGGATGTAAACAAAATAGATGGAAAGATAAAATGATCTAAAGGACAAACAATTTTATTGGCACTATAATGTATTTGTTGTTAAAATAAAGTATTCCTCCACTGGTAAACAATAACGTGCATTGTTTCTGATTATAAAGGTTCTCACTATTTCTGTAATTAAGTATGAAAATTACAAAAACAAAATTGTTAATCGGTAGCGGTTGATGACGTAACCAAACCGCGATTAGTGATTACTTGATAATGTATAAAACACTATCATGTCAATTCTATATAACAACTTGAATGGTTTATTGAAATAAACGTAGTAAACCGTGGATTATTGTCAGCTACGTGCTTGTTTGACATTTACTACGCAAATGTAATGAGGGTAAACAAACAGCAACAGACGTCGACGCATATGTATGTGTTTAGTATATCATGTAATGCCAGAAGAAGTGGCCATGAAACAAAACATCATTCCAAAGAATTTAAACTATTTCCATTATTTTGTGAAGTCCTAGTTGTGTTTGAATATACATACATAGTTTATAGTTGCTTTTTAAACAGCATTTGAGATTATCGCTGCTATGGTTAACGGCGATAGTCATGGGCGCAGTCACGTGGTTCTAGTGCAGTCTACTATAGTGTGTAGTGCGAGGCACAGAGGTTACCAAATGGTTCTGTTGAATACGGAGAAAATGTCTACGTGAAAATGTAAGATCATAGAAAGTGTAGGAGCAATTAAGTAATAAAAAGTACTATTTGGATTTAAAAAGCAGAAAACTTGAACGAATAAACGAAATACTGGATTATTAGCATTTATAATGATAAAACGCAATTTTTAGAAAGGAGAATTAAAGGTTAAGATAGGTGATTTGATCACGTGGTCATATAATCTGTTTGAAATGAACCAAACAGGAATACATGAAATTAAGATCTTCGGGGCCCAATTTAGTAATGGTAAAACTAACATTCTTCAATATCGTGGGCTAATTCCTCAGTGGCTTGGCTGGTTAGCTTTCAAGGTCGTGGGTTTAGACCCCAAATGTCAGATTTACTCGGTGCTGACAGTTGATGCGGAATGCCAATCCACAAATTACGTCCTCCAACGTTAAGTGATATCGGACGATGAATGGAATGGGTGAAATGATGCTCAATTAAGTCCAGGGTCCATAGAGCTTAAAGTTACCCGACATTCGTCTGGAAGGATAAGCGAAAACCCCAGAAAAACATCCAGGTAAGTCATACTGATCGAGATTTGAACTCGGGACCTCCTGAACGCGAGGCAGACACCTACCATCTCTGCTACCGAGGCGGGCAAAGTATATATCAAATCTAATGGAGAATGGAATAAATGATTGATAATGGGTCGCTTATGTGTTAGTAAATAGAGAGAATATTGCATTACGTTTTGAGGTCCCCTTACACTATGGCAGATTTTGTCTCTCCAGCTGTTCTCACTGAAGATAGTGCGATAGTATTCTTTGAAGTTACAGATGTAAGAAACTTGCCAAAGCTTGAGGTTCCTCAGCCAAGTGGAGTGATGGCAAAACACTAGCGTAACTAGATCTTCTGATAATGGCAACAGTCATGGGTGTCACACTCAATTTATTGGTTATAGCTTCACAGATTCTTAGCTGGGTCAAACTAATAAAGTTGAAGCTTTTGGCCATTTCAGAGTCCATGGCCTGAACCATGTATAGCTCCTACTAGGTAGGTGGAGCCACGGCCTGTACCATGGTCTAGTCTGATATCTATTGCATTTAATTTGACATTATGTATTAAGGCCGTGCCGTGGCTCAGTGGTTAGACAGCTTGGCTCTCACCAAGGCAGCCACAAAATGAGATTGTGGTGGACAACACGGCCGGGATACTCTGGGATCTCCAGTTCCCCCCCCCCCCCCATCTCATTCCACCGCTGCTCCATCTTCATCTCATGTATCATCAGTGTCACCACCTGCGGTGCTGTATGTAGTAAATGCGGGCATTAAACACTACACACACACACACACACACACACACACACACGCACGCACACACACACACACATTACAGAGGCTAATACATCATTGCATTGAATATTTACCTGTTGAATAAGATATTAAAGAATTGTTTCATATTATATGGAAGGCAGTAGTATCTAATAATTCCATGCTGGTTTATGCAGGTCCTCTGCATTCCTAGAACTGTGATGATGCACAGTAAAGTTTGTTATGAAGTTATAATATCTGTAAAACAAACAGAAGAGTAAGGTGTACAGGAA
The DNA here is from genome assembly GCA_030765055.1 of Mantis religiosa. Classification (NCBI taxonomy): domain Eukaryota; kingdom Metazoa; phylum Arthropoda; class Insecta; order Mantodea; family Mantidae; genus Mantis; species Mantis religiosa. The sequence goes on from CM060956.1 coordinate 1,919,189, forward strand.
TGATGGGATATAACCCAGGGCCAGGACTTGCCTGAATACCTGCCAATATCACATTATATGCAGACGACACCACTTTACTTGAAGAGCAGTTAAATAGCAAATGTATGGAGGTGTTACTAAGTCTGGAAAAATACTTTTATACTCACAATCTTACCCCAAACAAATTACTTACTATTTACACTGGACAGGAGCTATATCTATAATGGACTGATTTTGACATACAAAGAGGACAAAATTCTTAGGCATTAACATTAATGATAATCTCTCCTGTAAAAATGACATTTTGATTGTTTACTCTAAACTTAACAAGACTGTGATTTTGTTACATCAACTAGTTAACACTTTACTTCCTCGTATATTTTTCTTTATTTCATTCACATCTGGAATATGGAGTTCTGCTGGTAAGACCTATTTTCAGTCCAAAAGAGGTCTATTAGAGTTGCCACAATCTGAGTCATGTAGACTTTACTTTAAGAAATTCAAAATCTTACCCCTCTTTTGAATATACGTAAATTGTTATTTTTTATGTAAAAAACACTCAACAATATCCTGCCTAAATAAAGATATACACAAACATTACACTTGCAGACAAAATGACTTTTTTCTTCCATCATATAGGGACCAGTTTGGAAATAAAAATATTATTTATGCTTTATCAAAATACTTCAACATATTACCAAACAGACTGAAGTCAGCGATAGAAATACTTTTATAAAAAAGCTCAAAATGTATTTGTTAATCCATTGTTTTTATAATGAAGATGAGTTTCTTATACATAATGGAAAATAATCACATTTTAAGCATAGTTGAGTTTGACATAATGGTATGCACAGATATACATTATCAATATTTAGATTAACTTTATAGACTTGTATGGATAGAGTCAACATGAAAAATTCAATGCCATGGCTGGAATTTGAACCACGGATCTACTGGTTTCTGTCCAGTTGATTGTACCTATTGAGCTACAATGGCCAACTTGCCGTCACGACATTAAATTCTCCATTTGATTCATATTTCCCCAGTAGACCATAGGGACTCTCGCATTTGAGATACACCGTTTGTGGCGACTTCCATGATTCAAATCCCGGCCATGGCATTAAATTTTTCATGTTGACTCTATCAAAGACCTTAGGCTATATATGGTTAGTGTAAAGAAATGATTGATGTTATTATTTGTGTATTCTAAAAAATAAATACATGGTAAAGGTAGAGTTTTTAGATCTGGAAAATCCTCTGTTATTGCTCTCCACAGTCAAGGAAAGAAATAGCATTAATTGCATTTGGCAAGACCACCTCTCAATCCAAGATACAAGCTGTGAGTAGACGGGGCTTAGCAGACTCACCTGCTGCGCTACAGTGTATGTAGTCTAACCTTGTTAGTGAGATGCTGGAGATCATTGTGGAGACTGATAGTTGATATAATATGAAACATTTACCTTCAGCGCTGTCCTGCATCATGGCATAATGCCTGGGTTCCTGCCACGGAAGGTGACCTAGGTTTGATCCTACCCATGGGGGGTGTGGATTTTAAGTCCCGGGTATAGGACTGGTGCCCACTCAGCATCATGAGGAAAGTGAGGAGCTTATGATAGGTAAGTGGCCATGGTCACGGAAGCCAACTCTCTGGCTAGGGATGCTGGGATGCTTGTATTGGTTGGATGGTCGCCCTCCTTTACCTTGCATATGTAGGTGTGAGGCTGGCAGGTCCTGGTCCGATATGGACTGTAGTGCCACAGGTTTAACTTTAACCTTCAAGGCTATGCAGATGACCTAACACTCATACAGACATCATGAATAATGAATAAATAACTGAAGTAAATAACTGGTGCATTGGGAGGGTCTTCCAATCAATCCTTCAAAGACAGTTATGTGTAGTTTAAGTAATCTAATCTCTGTTTCACATAACCTTGCCCCGCTGAAATGTATCACTCCGCATTCAACAACCCTCCCCCTCGCCCTAATTGGCTAATGCTTTCGCGTCATAGGCCATAGGCGGTGCCTTCCTGTCGTATTTAAACCTGCAGTAAATGTCGTAATAATTGCCGGGAAGATAAATAAAATCATACAAATAAGGATATGAAGGCATGCAAAAATACAAGTTTATAATGAAACTGAGCAAGTTGAAACTCAATGACTGAGCAATGAAACTGAAAGAGTTTATAATGAAAGGCCTTTGGCCTTTTCCACTGGGATTTTTTAAACCAGCACACATACCTTTCAAAAATGCTTGTCTTTCAGTCTTAAAAGTCGTGTCACACCATACTTTACTTTTCGTGTGTTCTTCGTGTTTATTTTGCGATTTGTATCTCGGTGCAGTGTGGTTGTCCTTAAATAAGGTCTTCGCCACATAGCAATATCGCCTCTGTCTTTTAGTACATTTTTCTTGCCTCTTTTTTCATTCACATATCCCAACTGTATAAACAATCTGCTGAAATTTGGTAAATCTGCATCCTCATTTACAGCAGATGAAATGTTACTTATGTTAGGGAGTTCGTTTCTAAAGAAAAACTACACACATGACGACGCACAACACTTTTCACGTTATTTTCTCCGGGCATGCACTTCTGTTTATTCCTGCTTTTGCCTGGAGTGGTAAGTTTTCCTGTTTCCTCAATTTCATGTCACGATGTTCCTACGCATCTAACACTCACACCTGTAACTTCAGAGCATAGCTGTTCGACTTCTCTCACTGACAAAGACGGATTCTTCTCTGTGAGTGCATTAAACACATGCAACACAATTCTTTTTTCGCCTGTTTGTAAATATTTATCCTTGCGATACTTCAGCGAAAAACTGGCGGTAGACTCTGCCATTATACATATAATAAGTACATGCGCAATAAACGATCAATAAAATAGATTAGCTCCCGCACTCTCGAATGGCGATGCATGACCAATCCAGTTCAAAACAAGGTCAGTGATAAAAGTCATATAAACAAATGTCACCACTACCGCTAAATCGCGTGCTATCGTGCCATGTGCTTGAGAGCAAAGGAACCTCCTCTTTACTTTGTTTAAGAATTAACATGCATTTCAGATAAATCAACTCTGTTGCGTAATATATTTATAAAAACAGTTACGAAAATATAAATTTGAGAATTCTCTTCCAACAGATAATGATATATCACCATGTTAAATAACGAACTAATTTTTACCGCACAACAGTCTATTCTACAATAGCAGCCAATGAGAGGTGATTAGGTCACGTGACCGTTAAGAGATACTGGGCAAGCTTACGTGAAACAAGGTATAAATCACTTAAATTTCTTCTATTGGTAAAGCATATTTGGTGAACTGATGTCGGCCAAATATCAGGATGGTGGCATGCTGGTCTGGTAGTGGAAACATTGTATATAAAATATTTATGGAAATAAAAACTAATGGATGGAAGGGAAATGCAAATATTTCCATTATCTGACATTTTGTTCAACTTAATTGACAACTTGTTACATGAGTACTTTCCATTGTTTTATGTACTCAAGTGTGTGTTAGGTCAATAACTACAATCCGGCTACTATTTGGGACATGTACGACACAATAACGTGGCCTAAGTCTGTCTTTAGCTTTATTGTGACATGCTGACAACTCTTCTTGTTCTTCTATTGGTATCAGTATGTTTTTGTGGGTTAAAGCAAGACCCGCTCCCCAGCAAACCTTGGGCACCTAATCTGTATCACCACAGCCCGCCTGCTTCACCTTCAAGAATTCCAGAGTTCAAATCTTGGTCAGGATGAGTTACCTGGATAAGGGTTTTCTCTTATCCTGAAAGATGAATGTTAGGTAACTCTAAGCTCTATAAACCCTGGGCTTATTTGAACATCATTTTAACACTTTCATTCATCGTCCAATGACTTAACATTGGAAGTAAATTACCCCCCCCCCCCCCCCCCCCGCTCCCAAAAATAACTATCACTAGTGTTTCAGTTATGACACTAATTGTATGTTTATTGGACATTGTATAATAATGATCCTGTGTTGGTTGTTTCAGGTCTCCTGCCAAATAACCTGTGGCTTCAAGTCAAACTGGATAGTACAAGACGACCGTCATCTATCCGAAATAAAGCTTCAGAAGGACATCAAATTATGATCGCTGGATCAGCCAATTTAGTGTCTGAACAAACACAAAAATGAACCTATGATACTGACATATAAAGTTTTCCATTAAGTAATGTCAGTTTAATTTGCTATATATGTACTTATTTTTGTCGGTACTATATATACAGTGGTAATTTTTTGTTATAGTCTTCTATAGGCCAAAAATAAAAGATCACTTCATGCAAACAATTTATTTCCAAAACTTTTATACACTTTTGGTTACATTTCAACACAATCACCAAAAAGATTGATACACTTATCATACCTGTGGACAAGCTTTGCAATACCCTCTGCAAAAAATGTTGCCGCCAATGATTTCAAATAAGCATTGATAGAGTTTTGAAGACGTTAGCCTATTAGCCTATCCTCCACATTGTCTACAAGAGAAAGGAGACAGCACGTTAGCCTATCTCAGCCTATTAGCCTATCCTCCACATTGTCTACAAGACAAAGGAGACAGCACGTTAGCCTATCTCAGCCTATTAGCCTATCCTCCACATTGTCTACAAGAGTAAGGAGACAGCACGTTAGCCTATCTCAGCCTATTAGCCTATCCTCCACATTGTCTACAAGAGTAAGGAGTCAACACGTTAGCCTATCTCAGCCTATTAGCCTATCCTCCACATTGTCTACAAGAGTAAGAAGTCAACACGTTAGCTTATCTCAGCCTATCCTCCACATTGTCTACAAGAGAAAGGAGACAGCACGTTAGCCTATCTCAGCCTATTAGCCTATCCTCCACATCGTCTACAAGAGTAAGGAGACAGCACGTTAGCCTATCTCAGCCTATTAGCCTATCCTCCACATTGTCTACAAGAGTAAGGAGACAGCACGTTAGCCTATCTCAGCCTATTAGCCTATCCTCCACATCGTCTACAAGAGTAAGGAGACAGCACGTTAGCCTATCTCAGCCTATTAGCCTATCCTCCACATCGTCTACAAGAGTAAGGAGACAGCACGTTAGCCTATCTCAGCCTATTAGCCTATCCTCCACATTGTCTACAAGAGTAAGGAGACAGCACGTTAGCCTATCTCAGCCTATTAGCCTATCCTCCACATTGTCTACAAGAGTAAGGAGACAGCACGTTAGCCTATCTCAGCCTATTAGCCTATCCTCCACATTGTCTACAAGAGTAAGGAGTCAGCACGTTAGCCTATCTCAGCCTATTAGCCTATCCTCCACATTGTCTACAAGAGTAAGGAGACAACACGTTAGCCTATCTCAGCCTATTAGCCTATCCTCCACATTGTCTACAAGAGTAAGGAGTCAGCACGTTAGCCTATCTCAGCCTATTAGCCTATCCTCCACATTGTCTACAAGAGTAAGGAGACAACACGTTAGCCTATCTCAGCCTATTAGCCTATCCTCCACATTGTCTACAAGAGTAAGGAGACAACACGTTAGCCTATCTCAGCCTATTAGCCTATCCTCCACATTGTCTACAAGAGTAAGGAGACAACACGTTAGCCTATCTCAGCCTATTAGCCTATCCTCCACATTGTCTACAAGAGTAAGGAGTCAGCACGTTAGCCTATCTCAGCCTATTAGCCTATCCTCCACATTGTCTACAAGAGTAAGGAGACAGCACGTTAGCCTATCTCAGCCTATTAGCCTATCCTCCACATTGTCTACAAGAGTAAGGAGACAACACGTTAGCCTATCTCAGCCTATTAGCCTATCCTCCACATTGTCTACAAGAGTAAGGAGACAACACGTTAGCCTATCTCAGCCTATTAGCCTATCCTCCACATTGTCTACAAGAGTAAGGAGTCAGCACGTTAGCCTATCTCAGCCTATTAGCCTATCCTCCACATTGTCAACAAGAGTAAGGAGACAGCACATTAGCCTATCTCAGCCTATTAGCCTATTTTCCACATTGTCTACAAGAAAAGGAGACAACACGTTAGCCTATCTCAGCCTATTAGCCTATCCTCCACATTGTCTACAAGAGTAAGGAGACAGCACGTTAGCCTAACTCAGCCTATTAGCCTATCCTCCACATTGTCTACAAGAGTAAGGAGACAGCACGTTAGCCTATCTCAGCCTATTAGCCTATCCTCCACATTGTCTACAAGAGTAAGGAGACAGCACATTAGCCTATCTCAGCCTATTAGCCTATTTTCCACATTGTCTACAAGAAAAGGAGACAACACGTTAGCCTATCTCAGCCTATTAGCCTATCCTCCACATTGTCTACAAGAGAAAGGAGACAACACGTTAGCCTATCTCAGCCTATTAGCCTATCCTCCACATTGTCTACAAGAGTAAGGAGACAGCACGTTAGCCTATCTCAGCCTATTAGCCTATCCTCCACATTGTCTACAAGAGTAAGGAGACAGCACGTTAGCCTATCTCAGCCTATTAGCCTATCCTCCACATTGTCTACAAGAGTAAGGAGACAGCACGTTAGGCTATCTCAGCCTATTAGCCTATCCTCCACATTGTCTACAAGAGTAAGGAGACAGCACGTTAGCCTATCTCAGCCTATTAGCCTATCCTCCACATTGTCTACAAGAGTAAGGAGACAGCACGTTAGTCTATCTCAGCCTATTAGCCTATCCTCCACATTGTCTACAAGAGTAAGGAGTCAGCACGTTAGCCTATCTCAGCCTATTAGCCTATCCTCCACATTGTCTACAAGAGTAAGGAGACAGCACGTTAGCCTATCTCAGCCTATTAGCCTATCCTCCACATTGTCTACAAGAGAAAGGAGACAACACGTTAGCCTATCTCAGCCTATTAGCCTATCCTCCACATTGTCTACAAGAGTAAGGAGACAACACGTTAGCCTATCTCAGCCTATTAGCCTATCCTCCACATTGTCTACAAGAGTAAGGAGACAACACGTTAGCCTATCTCAGCCTATTAGCCTATCCTCCACATTGTCTACAAGAGTAAGGAGACAACACGTTAGCCTATCTCAGCCTGTTAGCCTATCCTCCACATTGTCTACAAGAGTAAGGAGACAACACGTTAGCCTATCTCAGCCTATTAGCCTATCCTCCACATTGTCTACAAGAGTAAGGAGACAACACGTTAGCCTATCTCAGCCTGTTAGCCTATCCTCCACATTGTCTACAAGAGAAAGGAGACAACACGTTAGCCTATCTCAGCCTATTAGCCTATCCTCCACATTGTCTACAAGAGTAAGGAGACAACACGTTAGCCTATCTCAGCCTATTAGCCTATCCTCCACATTGTCTACAAGAGTAAGGAGACAACACGTTAGCCTATCTCAGCCTGTTAGCCTATCCTCCACATTGTCTACAAGAGTAAGGAGACAACACGTTAGCCTATCTCAGCCTATTAGCCTATCCTCCACATTGTCTACAAGAGTAAGGAGACAACACGTTAGCCTATCTCAGCCTGTTAGCCTATCCTCCACATTGTCTACAAGAGAAAGGAGACAACACGTTAGCCTATCTCAGCCTATTAGCCTATCCTCCACATTGTCTACAAGAGTAAGGAGACAGCACGTTAGCCTATCTCAGCCTATCCTCCACATTGTCTACAAGAGTAAGGAGACAGCACGTTAGCCTATCTCAGCCTATCCTCCACATTGTCTACAAGAGAAAGGAGACAGCACGTTAGCCTATCACAGCCTATTAGCCTATCCTCCACATTGTCTACAAGAGTAAGGAGTCAGCACGTTAGCCTATCTCAGCCTATCCTCCACATCGTCTGCAAGAGTAAGGAGACAGCACGTTAACCTATCTCAGCCTATCCTCCACATTGTCTACGAGAGAAAGGAGACAGCACGTAAGCCTATCTCAGCCTATCCTCCACATTGTCTACAAGAGTAAGGAGACAACACGTTAGCCTATCTCAGCCTATTAGCCTATCCTCCACATTGTCTACAAGAGTAAGGAGACAACACGTTAGCCTATCTCAGCCTGTTAGCCTATCCTCCACATTGTCTACAAGAGTAAGGAGACAACACGTTAGCCTATCTCAGCCTATTAGCCTATCCTCCACATTGTCTACAAGAGTAAGGAGACAACACGTTAGCCTATCTCAGCCTGTTAGCCTATCCTCCACATTGTCTACAAGAGAAAGGAGACAACACGTTAGCCTATCTCAGCCTATTAGCCTATCCTCCACATTGTCTACAAGAGTAAGGAGACAGCACGTTAGCCTATCTCAGCCTATCCTCCACATTGTCTACAAGAGAAAGGAGACAGCACGTTAGCCTATCTCAGCCTATTAGCCTATCCTCCACATTGTCTACAAGAGTAAGGAGTCAGCACGTTAGCCTATCTCAGCCTATCCTCCACATCGTCTGCAAGAGTAAGGAGACAGCACGTTAACCTATCTCAGCCTATCCTCCACATTGTCTACAAGAGAAAGGAGACAGCACGTTAGCCTATCTCAGCCTATCCTCCACATTGTCTACAAGAGTAAGGAGACAGCACGTTAGCCTATCTCAGCCTATTAGCCTATCCTCCACATTGTCTACAAGAGTAAGGAGACAGCACGTTAGCCTATCTCAGCCTATTAGCCTATCCTCCACATTGTCTACAAGAGTAAGGAGACAGCACGTTAGCCTCTCTCAACCTATTAGCCTATCCTCCACATTGTCTACAAGAGTAAGGAGACAGCACGTTAGCCTATCTCAGCCTATTAGCCTATCCTCCACATTGTCTACAAGAGTAAGGAGACAGCACGTTAGCCTATCTCAGCCTATTAGCCTATCCTCCACATTGTCTACAAGAGAAAGGAGACAACACGTTAGCCTATCTCAGCTTATTAGCCTATCCTCCACATTGTCTACAAGAGTAAGGAGACAACACGTTAGCCTCTCTCAGCCTATTAGCTTATCCTCCACATTGTCTACAAGAGTAAGGAGTCAACACGTTAGCCTATCTCAGCCTATTAGCCTATCCTCCACATTGTCTACAAGAGTAAGGAGACAGCACGTTAGCCTATCTCAACCTATTAGCCTATCCTCCACATTGTCTACAAGAGTAAGGAGTCAACACGTTAGCCTATCTCAGCCTATTAGCCTATCTTCCACATTGTCTACAAGAGTAAGGAGACAGCACGTTAGCCTATCTCAGCCTATTAGCCTATCCTCCACATTGTCTACAAGAGTAAGGAGACAGCACGTTAGCCTATCTCAGCCTATTAGCCTATCCTCCACATTGTCTACAAGAGAAAGGAGACAACACGTTAGCCTATCTCAGCCTATTAGCCTATCCTCCACATTGTCTACAAGAGTAAGGAGACAGCACGTTAGCCTATCTCAGCCTATCGTCCACATTGTCTACAAGAGTAAGGAGTCAACACATTTGCCAATCTCAGCCTATTAGCCTATCCTCCACATTGTCTACAAGAGTAAGGAGTCAACACGTTAGCCTATCTCAGCCTATTAGCCTATCTTCCACATTGTCTACAAGAGTAAGGAGACAGCACGTTAGCCTATCTCAGCCTATTAGCCTATCCTCCACATTGTCTACAAGAGTAAGGACACAGCACGTTAGCCTATCTCAGCCTATTAGCCTATCTTCCACATTGTCTACAAGAGTAAGGAGACAACACGTTAGCCTATGTCAGCCTATTAGCCTATCCTCCACATTGTCTACAAGAGTAAGGAGACAGCACGTTAGCCTATCTCGGCCTATTAGCCTATCCTCCACATTGTCTACAAGAGTAAGGAGTCAACACGTTAGCCTAAGTCAGCCTATTAGCCTATCCTCCACATTGTCTACAAGAGTAAGGAGACAACACGTTAGCCTATCTCAGCCTATTAGCCTATCCTCCACATTGTCTACAAGAGAAAGGAGACAGCACGTTAGCCTATCTCAGCCTATTAGCCTATCCTCCACTTTGTCTACAAGAGTAAGGAGACAACACGTTAGCCTATCTCAGCCTATTAGCCTATCCTCCACTTTGTCTACAAGAGAAAGGAGACAGCACGTTAGCCTATCTCAGCCTATTAGCCTATCCTCCACATTGTCTACAAGAGAAAGGAGACAGCACGTTAGCCTATCTCAGCCTATTAGCCTATCCTCCACATTGTCTACAAGAGTAAGGAGACAGCACGTTAGCCTATCTCAGCCTATTAGCCTATCCTCCACATTGTCTACAAGAGAAAGGAGACAACACGTTAGCCTATCTCAGCCTATTAGCCTATACTCCACATGTCTACAAGAGTAAGGAGACAACACGTTAGCCTATCTCAGCCTATTAGCCTATCCTCCACATTGTCTACAAGAGTAAGGAGACAACACGTTAGCCTATCTCAGCCTATTAGCCTATCCTCCACATTGTCTACAAGAGAAAGGAGACAACACGTTAGCCTATATCAGCCTATTAGCCTATCCTCCACATTGTCTACAAGAGTAAGGAGACAGCACGTTAGCCTATCTCAGCCTATCCTCCACATTGTCTACAAGAGAAAGGAGACAGCACGTTAGCCTATCTCAGCCTATTAGCCTATCCTCCACATTGTCTACAAGAGTAAGGAGTCAGCACGTTAGCCTATCTCAGCCTATCCTCCACATCGTCTGCAAGAGTAAGGAGACAGCACGTTAACCTATCTCAGCCTATCCTCTACATTGTCTACAAGAGAAAGGAGAAAGCACGTTAGCCTATCTCAGCCTATCCTCCACATTGTCTAGAAGAGTAAGGAGTCAGCACGTTAGCCTATCTCAGCCTATCCACCACATCGTCTGCAAGAGTAAGGAGACAACACGTTAGCCTATCTCAGCCTATTAGCCTATCCTCCACATTGTCTACAAGATAAGGAGACAACACGTTAGCCTATCTCAGCCTATTAGCCTATCCTCCACATTGTCTACAAGAGTAAGGAGACAGCACGTTAGCCTCTCTCAGCCTATTAGCCTATCCTCCACATTGTCTACAAGAGTAAGGAGACAGCACGTTAGCCTATCTCAGCCTATTAGCCTATCCTCCACATTGTCTACAAGAGTAAGGAGACAGCACGTTAGCCTATCTCAGCCTATTAGCCTATCCTCCACATTGTCTACAAGAGAAAGGAGACAACACGTTAGCCTATCTCAGCCTATTAGCCTATCCTCCAAATTGTCTACAAGAGTAAGGAGACAACACGTTAGCCTCTCTCAGCCTATTAGCCTATCCTCCACATTGTCTACAAGAGTAAGGAGTCAACACGTTAGCCTATCTCAGCCTATTAGCCTATCCTCCACATTGTCTACAAGAGTAAGGAGACAGCACGTTAGCCTATCTCAGCCTATTAGCCTATCCTCCACATTGTCTACAAGAGTAAGGAGACAACACGTTAGCCTATCTCAGCCTATAAGCCTATCCTCCACATTGTCTACAAGAGTAAGGAGACAACACGTTAGCCTATCTCAGCCTATTAGCCTATCCTCCACATTGTCTACAAGAGTAAGGAGTCAGCACGTTAGCCTATCTCAGCCTATTAGCCTATCCTCCACATTGTCTACAAGAGTAAGGAGACAACACGTTAGCCTATCTCAGCCTATTAGCCTATACTCCACATTGTCTACAAGAGTAAGGAGACAACACGTTAGCCTATCTCAGCCTATTAGCCTATCCTCCACATTGTCTACAAGAGTAAGGAGACAACACGTTAGCCTATCTCAGCCTATTAGCCTATCCTCCACATTGTCTACAAGAGTAAGGTTCAGCACGTTAGCCTATCTCAGCCTATTAGCCTATCCTCCACATTGTCTACAAGAGTAAGGAGACAACACGTTAGCCTATCTCAGCCTATTAGCCTATCCTCCACATTGTCTACAAGAGAAAGGAGACAACACGTTAGCCTATCTCAGCCTATTAGCCTATCCTCCACATTGTCTACAGGAGTAAGGAGACAGCACGTTAGCCTATCTCAGCCTATTAGCCTATCCTCCACATTGTCTACAAGAGTAAGGAGACAGCACGTTAGCCTATCTCAGCCTATTAGCCTATCCTCCACATTGTCTACAAGAGTAAGGAGACAGCACGTTAGCCTATCTCAGCCTATTAGCCTATCCTCCACATTGTCTACAAGAGTAAGGAGACAGCACGTTAGCCTATCTCAGCCTATTAGCCTATCCTCCACATTGTCTACAAGAGTAAGGAGACAGCACGTTAGCCTATCTCAGCCTATTAGCCTATCCTCCACATTGTCTACAAGAGTAAGGAGACAGCACGTTAGCCTATCTCAGCCTATTAGCCTATCCTCCACATTGTCTACAAGAGTAAGGAGTCAGCACGTTAGCCTATCTCAGCCTATTAGCCTATCCTCCACATTGTCTACAAGAGTAAGGAGACAGCACGTTAGCCTATCTCAGCCTATTAGCCTATCCTCCACATTGTCTACAAGAGAAAGGAGACAACACGTTAGCCTATCTCAGCCTATTAGCCTATCCTCCACATTGTCTACAAGAGTAAGGAGACAACACGTTAGCCTATCTCAGCCTATTAGCCTATCCTCCACATTGTCTACAAGAGTAAGGAGACAACACGTTAGCCTATCTCAGCCTGTTAGCCTATCCTCCACATTGTCTACAAGAGTAAGGAGACAACACGTTAGCCTATCTCAGCCTGTTAGCCTATCCTCCACATTGTCTACAAGAGAAAGGAGACAACACGTTAGCCTATCTCAGCCTATTAGCCTATCCTCCACATTGTCTACAAGAGTAAGGAGACAGCACGTTAGCCTATCTCAGCCTATCCTGCACATTGTCTACAAGAGAAAGGAGACAGCACGTTAGCCTATCTCAGCCTATTAGCCTATCCTCCACATTGTCTACAAGAGTAAGGAGTCAGCACGTTAGCCTATCTCAGCCTATCCTCCACATCGTCTGCAAGAGTAAGGAGACAGCACGTTAACCTATCTCAGCCTATCCTCCACATTGTCTACAAGAGAAAGGAGACAGCACGTTAGCCTATCTCAGCCTATCCTCCACATTGTCTAGAAGAGTATGGAGTCAGCACGTTAGCCTATCTCAGCCTATCCACCACATCGTCTGCAAGAGTAGGGAGACAACACGTTAGCCTATCTCAGCCTATTAGCCTATCCTCCACATTGTCTACAAGAGTAAGGAGACAACACGTTAGCCTATCTCAGCCTATTAGCCTATCCTCCACCTTGTCTACAAGAGTAAGGAGACAGCACGTTAGCCTCTCTCAGCCTATTAGCCTATCTTCCACATTGTCTACAAGAGTAAGGAGATAGCACATTAGCCTATCTCAGCCTATTAGCCTATCCTCCACATTGTCTACAAGAGTAAGGAGACAGCACGTTAGCCTATCTCAGCCTATTAGCCTATCCTCCACATTGTCTACAAGAGAAAGGAGACAACACGTTAGCCTATCTCAGCCTATTAGCCTATCCTCCACATTGTCTACAAGAGTAAGTAGTCAACACGTTAGCCTATCTCAGCCTATTAGCCTATCCTCCACATTGTCTACAAGAGTAAGGAGTCAACACGTTAGCCTATCTCAGCCTATTAGCCTATCCTCCACATTGTCTACAAGAGTAAGGAGACAGCACGTTAGCCTATCTCAGCCTATTAGCCTATCCTCCACATTGTCTACAAGAGAAAGGAGACAACACGTTAGCCTATATAAGCCTATTAGCCTATCCTCCACATTGTCTACAAGAGTAAGGAGACAGCACGTTAGCCTATCTCAGCCTATCCTCCACATTGTCTACAAGAGTAAGGAGTCAACACATTTGCCTATCTCAGCCTATTAGCCTATCCTCCACATTGTCTACAAGAGTAAGGAGTCAACACGTTAGCCTATCTCAGCCTATTAGCCTATCTTCCACATTGTCTACAAGAGTAAGGAGACAGCACGTTAGCCTATCTCAGCCTATTAGCCTATCCTCCACATTGTCTACAAGAGTAAGGAGACAGCACGTTAGCCTATCTCAGCCTATTAGCCTATCTTCCACATTGTCTACAAGAGTAAGGAGACAACACGTTAGCCTATCTCAGCCTATTAGCCTATCCTCCACATTGTCTACAAGAGTAAGGAGACAGCACGTTAGCCTATCTCAGCCTATTAGGCTATCCTCCACATTGTCTACAAGAGTAAGGAGTCAACACGTTAGCCTAAGTCAGCCTATTAGCCTATCCTCCACATTGTCTACAAGAGTAAGGAGACAACACGTTAGCCTATCTCAGCCTATTAGCCTATCCTCCACATTGTCTACAAGAGAAAGGAGACAGCACGTTAGCCTATCTCAGCCTATTAGCCTATCCTCCACTTTGTCTACAAGAGTAAGGAGACAACACGTTAGCCTATCTCAGCCTATTAGCCTATCCTCCACTTTGTCTACAAGAGAAAGGAGACAGCACGTTAGCCTATCTCAGCCTATTAGCCTATCCTCCACATTGTCTACAAGAGAAAGGAGACAGCACGTTAGCCTATCTCAGCCTATTAGCCTATCCTCCACATTGTCTACAAGAGTAAGGAGACAGCACGTTAGCCTATCTCAGCCTATTAGCCTATCCTCCACATTGTCTACAAGAGAAAGGAGACAACACGTTAGCCTATCTCAGCCTATTAGCCTATCCTCCACATTGTCTACAAGAGTAAGGAGACAACACGTTAGCCTATCTCAGCCTATTAGCCTATCCTCCACATTGTCTACAAGAGTAAGGAGACAACACGTTAGCCTATCTCAGCCTATTAGCCTATCCTCCACATTGTCTACAAGAGAAAGGAGACAACACGTTAGCCTATCTCAGCCTATTAGCCTATCCTCCACATTGTCTACAAGAGTAAGGAGACAGCACGTTAGCCTATCTCAGCCTATCCTCCACATTGTCTACAAGAGAAAGGAGACAGCACGTTAGCCTATCTCAGCCTATTAGCCTATCCTCCACATTGTCTACAAGAGTAAGGAGTCAGCACGTTAGCCTATCTCAGCCTATCCTCCACATCGTCTGCAAGAGTAAGGAGACAGCACGTTAACCTATCTCAGCCTATCCTCCACATTGTCTACAAGAGAAAGGAGACAGCACGTTAGCCTATCTCAGCCTATCCTCCACATTGTCTAGAAGAGTAAGGAGTCAGCACGTTAGCCTATCTCAGCCTATCCACCACATCGTCTGCAAGAGTAAGGTGACAACACGTTAGCCTATCTCAGCCTATTAGCCTATCCTCCACTTTGTCTACAAGAGTAAGGAGACAACACGTTAGCCTATCTCAGCCTATTAGCCTATCCTCCACTTTGTCTACAAGAGAAAGGAGACAGCACGTTAGCCTATCTCAGCCTATTAGCCTATCCTCCACATTGTCTACAAGAGAAAGGAGACAGCACGTTAGCCTATCTCAGCCTATTAGCCTATCCTCCACATTGTCTACAAGAGTAAGGAGACAGCACGTTAGCCTATCTCAGCCTATTAGCCTATCCTCCACATTGTCTACAAGAGAAAGGAGACAACACGTTAGCCTATCTCAGCCTATTAGCCTATACTCCACATGTCTACAAGAGTAAGGAGACAACACGTTAGCCTATCTCAGCCTATTAGCCTATCCTCCACATTGTCTACAAGAGTAAGGAGACAACACGTTAGCCTATCTCAGCCTATTAGCCTATCCTCCACATTGTCTACAAGAGAAAGGAGACAGCACGTTAGCCTATATCAGCCTATTAGCCTATCCTCCACATTGTCTACAAGAGTAAGGAGTCAGCACGTTAGCCTATCTCAGCCTATCCTCCACATCGTCTGCAAGAGTAAGGAGACAGCACGTTAACCTATCTCAGCCTATCCTCCACATTGTCTACAAGAGAAAGGAGAAAGCACGTTAGCCTATCTCAGCCTATCCTCCACATTGTCTAGAAGAGTAAGGAGTCAGCACGTTAGCCTATCTCAGCCTATCCACCACATCGTCTGCAAGAGTAAGGAGACAACACGTTAGCCTATCTCAGCCTATTAGCCTATCCTCCACATTGTCTACAAGAGTAAGGAGACAACACGTTAGCCTATCTCAGCCTATTAGCCTATCCTCCACATTGTCTACAAGAGTAAGGAGACAGCACGTTAGCCTCTCTCAGCCTATTAGCCTATCCTCCACATTGTCTACAAGAGTAAGGAGACAGCACGTTAGCCTATCTCAGCCTATAAGCCTATCCTCCACATTGTCTACAAGAGTAAGGAGACAGCACGTTAGCCTATCTCAGCCTATTAGGCTATCCTCCACATTGTCTACAAGAGAAAGGAGACAACACGTTAGCCTATCTCAGCCTATTAGCCTATCCTCCACATTGTCTACAAGAGTAAGGAGACAACACGTTAGCCTCTCTCAGCCTATTAGCCTATCCTCCACATTGTCTACAAGAGTAAGGAGTCAACACCTTAGCCTATCTCAGCCTATTAGCCTATCCTCCACATTGTCTACAAGAGTAAGGAGACAGCACGTTAGCCTATCTCAGCCTATTAGCCTATCCTCCACATTGTCTACAAGAGTAAGGAGACAACACGTTAGCCTATCTCAGCCTATAAGCCTATCCTCCACATTGTCTACAAGAGTAAGGAGACAACACGTTAGCCTATCTCAGCCTATTAGCCTATCCTCCACATTGTCTACAAGAGTAAGGAGTCAGCACGTTAGCCTATCTCAGCCTATTAGCCTATCCTCCACATTGTCTACAAGAGTAAGGAGACAACACGTTAGCCTATCTCAGCCTATTAGCCTATACTCCACATTGTCTACAAGAGTAAGGAGACAACACGTTAGCCTATCTCAGCCTATTAGCCTATCCTCCGCATTGTCTACAAGAGTAAGGAGACAACACGTTAGCCTATCTCAGCCTATTAGCCTATCCTCCACATTGTCTACAAGAGTAAGGTTCAGCACGTTAGCCTATCTCAGCCTATTAGCCTATCCTCCACATTGTCTACAAGAGTAAGGAGACGGCACGTTAGCCTATCTCAGCCTATTAGCCTATCCTCCACATTGTCTACAAGAGAAAGGAGACAACACGTTAGCCTATCTCAGCCTATTAGCCTATCCTCCACATTGTCTACAAGAGTAAGGAGACAGCACGTTAGCCTATCTCAGCCTATTAGCCTATCCTCCACATTGTCTACAAGAGTAAGGAGACAGCACGTTAGCCTATCTCAGCCTATTAGCCTATCCTCCACATTGTCTACAAGAGTAAGGAGACAGCACGTTAGCCTATCTCAGCCTATTAGCCTATCCTCCACATTGTCTACAAGAGTAAGGAGACAGCACGTTAGCCTATCTCAGCCTATTAGCCTATCCTCCACATTGTGTACAAGAGTAAGGAGACAGCACGGTAGCCTATCTCAGCCTATTAGCCTATCCTCCACATTGTCTACAAGAGTAAGGAGACAGCACGTTAGCCTATCTCAGCCTATTAGCCTATCCTCCACATTGTCTACAAGAGTAAGGAGTCAGCACGTTAGCCTATCTCAGCCTATTAGCCTATCCTCCACATTGTCTACAAGAGTAAGGAGACAGCACGTTAGCCTATCTCAGCCTATTAGCCTATCCTCCACATTGTCTACAAGAGAAAGGAGACAACACGTTAGCCTATCTCAGCCTATTAGCCTATCCTCCACATTGTCTACAAGAGTAAGGAGACAACACGTTAGCCTATCTCAGCCTATTAGCCTATCCTCCACATTGTCTACAAGAGTAAGGAGACAACACGTTAGCCTATCTCAGCCTGTTAGCCTATCCTCCACATTGTCTACAAGAGTAAGGAGACAACACGTTAGCCTATCTCAGCCTATTAGCCTATCCTCCACATTGTCTACAAGAGTAAGGAGACAACACGTTAGCCTATCTCAGCCTGTTAGCCTATCCTCCACATTGTCTACAAGAGAAAGGAGACAACACGTTAGCCTATCTCAGCCTATTAGCCTATCCTCCACATTGTCTACAAGAGTAAGGAGACAGCACGTTAGCCTATCTCAGCCTATCCTCCACATTGTCTACAAGAGAAAGGAGACAGCACGTTAGCCTATCTCAGCCTATTAGCCTATCCTCCACATTGTCTACAAGAGTAAGGAGTCAGCACGTTAGCCTATCTCAGCCTATCCTCCACATCGTCTGCAAGAGTAAGGTGACAGCACGTTAACCTATCTCAGCCTATTAGCCTATCCTCCACATTGTCTACAAGAGTAAGGAGACAACACGTTAGCCTATCTCAGCCTATCCTCCACATTGTCTAGAAGAGTATGGAGTCAGCACGTTAGCCTATCTCAGCCTATCCACCACATCGTCTGCAAGAGTAGGGAGACAACACGTTAGCCTATCTCAGCCTATTAGCCTATCCTCCACATTGTCTACAAGAGTAAGGAGATAACACGTTAGCCTATCTCAGCCTATTAGCCTATCCTCCACATTGTCTACAAGAGTAAGGAGACAGCACGTTAGCCTCTCTCAGCCTATTAGCCTATCTTCCACATTGTCTACAAGAGTAAGGAGACAGCACATTAGCCTATCTCAGCCTATTAGCCTATCCTCCACATTGTCTACAAGAGTAAGGAGACAGCACGTTAGCCTATCTCAGCCTATTAGCCTATCCTCCACATTGTCTACAAGAGAAAGGAGACAACACGTTAGCCTATCTCAGCCTATTAGCCTATCCTCCACATTGTCTACAAGAGTAAGGAGACAACACGTTAGCCTCTCTCAGCCTATTAGCCTATCCTCCACATTGTCTACAAGAGTAAGGAGTCAACACGTTAGCCTATCTCAGCCTATTAGCCTATCCTCCACATTGTCTACAAGAGTAAGGAGACAGCACGTTAGCCTATCTCAGCCTATTAGCCTATCCTCCACATTGTCTACAAGAGAAAGGAGACAACACGTTAGCCTATCTAAGCCTATTAGCCTATCCTCCACATTGTCTACAAGAGTAAGGAGACAGCACGTTAGCCTATCTCAGCCTATCCTCCACATTGTCTACAAGAGTAAGGAGTCAACACATTTGCCTATCTCAGCCTATTAGCCTATCCTCCACATTGTCTACAAGAGTAAGGAGTCAACATGTTAGCCTATCTCAGCCTATTAGCCTATCTTCCACATTGTCTACAAGAGTAAGGAGACAGCACGTTAGCCTATCTCAGCCTATTAGCCTATCCTCCACATTGTCTACAAGAGTAAGGAGACAGCACGTTAGCCTATCTCAGCCTATTAGCCTATCTTCCACATTGTCTACAAGAGTAAGGAGACAACACGTTAGCCTATCTCAGCCTATTAGCCTATCCTCCACATTGTCTACAAGAGTAAGGAGACAGCACGTTAGCCTATCTCAGCCTATTAGGCTATCCTCCACATTGTCTACAAGAGTAAGGAGTCAACACGTTAGCCTAAGTCAGCCTATTAGCCTATCCTCCACATTGTCTACAAGAGTAAGGAGACAACACGTTAGCCTATCTCAGCCTATTAGCCTATCCTCCACATTGTCTACAAGAGAAAGGAGACAGCACGTTAGCCTATCTCAGCCTATTAGCCTATCCTCCACTTTGTCTACAAGAGTAAGGAGACAACACGTTAGCCTATCTCAGCCTATTAGCCTATCCTCCACTTTGTCTACAAGAGAAAGGAGACAGCACGTTAGCCTATCTCAGCCTATTAGCCTATCCTCCACATTGTCTACAAGAGAAAGGAGACAGCACGTTAGCCTATCTCAGCCTATTAGCCTATCCTCCACATTGTCTACAAGAGTAAGGAGACAGCACGTTAGCCTATCTCAGCCTATTAGCCTATTCTCCACATTGTCTACAAGAGAAAGGAGACAACACGTTAGCCTATCTCAGCCTATTAGCCTATCCTCCACATTGTCTACAAGAGTAAGGAGACAACACGTTAGCCTATCTCAGCCTATTAGCCTATCCTCCACATTGTCTACAAGAGTAAGGAGACAAAACGTTAGCCTATCTCAGCCTATTAGCCTATCCTCCACATTGTCTACAAGAGAAAGGAGACAACACGTTAGCCTATCTCAGCCTATTAGCCTATCCTCCACATTGTCTACAAGAGTAAGGAGACAGCACGTTAGCCTATCTCAGCCTATTAGCCTATCCTCCACATTGTCTACAAGAGTAAGGAGACAGCACGTTAGCCTATCTCAGCCTATCCTCCACATTGTCTACAAGAGAAAGGAGACAGCACGTTAGCCTATCTCAGCCTATTAGCCTATCCTCCACATTGTCTACAAGAGTAAGGAGTCAACACATTTGCCAATCTCAGCCTATTAGCCTATCCTCCACATTGTCTACAAGAGTAAGGAGTCAACACGTTAGCCTATCTCAGCCTATTAGCCTATCTTCCACATTGTCTACAAGAGTAAGGAGACAGCACGTTAGCCTATCTCAGCCTATTAGCCTATCCTCCACATTGTCTACAAGAGTAAGGAGACAGCACGTTAGCCTATCTCAGCCTATTAGCCTATCCTCCACATTGTCTACAAGAGAAAGGAGACAACACGTTAGCCTATCTCAGCCTATTAGCCTATCCTCCACATTGTCTACAAGAGTAAGGAGACAGCACGTTAGCCTATCTCAGCCTATCGTCCACATTGTCTACAAGAGTAAGGAGTCAACACATTTGCCAATCTCAGCCTATTAGCCTATCCTCCACATTGTCTACAAGAGTAAGGAGTCAACACGTTAGCCTATCTCAGCCTATTAGCCTATCTTCCACATTGTCTACAAGAGTAAGGAGACAGCACGTTAGCCTATCTCAGCCTATTAGCCTATCCTCCACATTGTCTACAAGAGTAAGGACACAGCACGTTAGCCTATCTCAGCCTATTAGCCTATCTTCCACATTGTCTACAAGAGTAAGGAGACAACACGTTAGCCTATGTCAGCCTATTAGCCTATCCTCCACATTGTCTACAAGAGTAAGGAGACAGCACGTTAGCCTATCTCGGCCTATTAGCCTATCCTCCACATTGTCTACAAGAGTAAGGAGTCAACACGTTAGCCTAAGTCAGCCTATTAGCCTATCCTCCACATTGTCTACAAGAGTAAGGAGACAACACGTTAGCCTATCTCAGCCTATTAGCCTATCCTCCACATTGTCTACAAGAGAAAGGAGACAGCACGTTAGCCTATCTCAGCCTATTAGCCTATCCTCCACTTTGTCTACAAGAGTAAGGAGACAACACGTTAGCCTATCTCAGCCTATTAGCCTATCCTCCACTTTGTCTACAAGAGAAAGGAGACAGCACGTTAGCCTATCTCAGCCTATTAGCCTATCCTCCACATTGTCTACAAGAGAAAGGAGACAGCACGTTAGCCTATCTCAGCCTATTAGCCTATCCTCCACATTGTCTACAAGAGTAAGGAGACAGCACGTTAGCCTATCTCAGCCTATTAGCCTATCCTCCACATTGTCTACAAGAGAAAGGAGACAACACGTTAGCCTATCTCAGCCTATTAGCCTATCCTCCACATTGTCTACAAGAGAAAGGAGACAACACGTTAGCCTATATCAGCCTATTAGCCTATCCTCCACATTGTCTACAAGAGTAAGGAGACAGCACGTTAGCCTATCTCAGCCTATCCTCCACATTGTCTACAAGAGAAAGGAGACAGCACGTTAGCCTATCTCAGCCTATTAGCCTATCCTCCACATTGTCTACAAGAGTAAGGAGTCAGCACGTTAGCCTATCTCAGCCTATCCTCCACATCGTCTGCAAGAGTAAGGAGACAGCACGTTAACCTATCTCAGCCTATCCTCCACATTGTCTACAAGAGAAAGGAGAAAGCACGTTAGCCTATCTCAGCCTATCCTCCACATTGTCTAGAAGAGTAAGGAGTCAGCACGTTAGCCTATCTCAGCCTATCCACCACATCGTCTGCAAGAGTAAGGAGACAACACGTTAGCCTATCTCAGCCTATTAGCCTATCCTCCACATTGTCTACAAGAGTAAGGAGACAACACGTTAGCCTATCTCAGCCTATTAGCCTATCCTCCACATTGTCTACAAGAGTAAGGAGACAGCACGTTAGCCTCTCTCAGCCTATTAGCCTATCCTCCACATTGTCTACAAGAGTAAGGAGACAGCACGTTAACCCATCTCAGCCTATTAGCCTATCCTCCACATTGTCTACAAGAGTAAGGAGACAGCACGTTAGCCTATCTCAGCCTATTAGCCTATCCTCCACATTGTCTACAAGAGAAAGGAGACAACACGTTAGCCTATCTCAGCCTATTAGCCTATCCTCCACATTGTCTACAAGAGTAAGGAGACAACACGTTAGCCTCTCTCAGCCTATTAGCCTATCCTCCACATTGTCTACAAGAGTAAGGAGTCAACACGTTAGCCTATCTCAGCCTATTAGCCTATCCTCCACATTGTCTACAAGAGTAAGGAGACAGCACGTTAGCCTATCTCAGCCTATTAGCCTATCCTCCACATTGTCTACAAGAGTAAGGAGACAACACGTTAGCCTATCTCAGCCTATAAGCCTATCCTCCACATTGTCTACAAGAGTAAGGAGACAACACGTTAGCCTATCTTAGCCTATTAGCCTATCCTCCACATTGTCTACAAGAGTAAGGAGTCAGCACGTTAGCCTATCTCAGCCTATTAGCCTATCCTCCACATTGTCTACAAGAGTAAGGAGACAACACGTTAGCCTATCTCAGCCTATTAGCCTATACTCCACATTGTCTACAAGAGTAAGGAGACAACACGTTAGCCTATCTCAGCCTATTAGCCTATCCTCCACATTGTCTACAAGAGTAAGGAGACAGCACGTTAGCCTATATCAGCCTATTAGCCTATCCTCCACATTGTCTACAAGAGTAAGGAGTCAGCACGTTAGCCTATCTCAGCCTATCCTCCACATCGTCTGCAAGAGTAAGGAGACAGCACGTTAACCTATCTCAGCCTATCCTCCACATTGTCTACAAGAGAAAGGAGAAAGCACGTTAGCCTATCTCAGCCTATCCTCCACATTGTCTAGAAGAGTAAGGAGTCAGCACGTTAGCCTATCTCAGCCTATCCACCACATCGTCTGCAAGAGTAAGGAGACAACACGTTAGCCTATCTCAGCCTATTAGCCTATCCTCCACATTGTCTACAAGAGTAAGGAGACAACACGTTAGCCTATCTCAGCCTATTAGCCTATCCTCCACATTGTCTACAAGAGTAAGGAGACAGCACGTTAGCCTCTCTCAGCCTATTAGCCTATCCTCCACATTGTCTACAAGAGTAAGGAGACAGCACGTTAGCCTATCTCAGCCTATAAGCCTATCCTCCACATTGTCTACAAGAGTAAGGAGACAGCACGTTAGCCTATCTCAGCCTATTAGGCTATCCTCCACATTGTCTACAAGAGAAAGGAGACAACACGTTAGCCTATCTCAGCCTATTAGCCTATCCTCCACATTGTCTACAAGAGTAAGGAGACAACACGTTAGCCTCTCTCAGCCTATTAGCCTATCCTCCACATTGTCTACAAGAGTAAGGAGTCAACACCTTAGCCTATCTCAGCCTATTAGCCTATCCTCCACATTGTCTACAAGAGTAAGGAGACAGCACGTTAGCCTATCTCAGCCTATTAGCCTATCCTCCACATTGTCTACAAGAGTAAGGAGACAACACGTTAGCCTATCTCAGCCTATAAGCCTATCCTCCACATTGTCTACAAGAGTAAGGAGACAACACGTTAGCCTATCTCAGCCTATTAGCCTATCCTCCACATTGTCTACAAGAGTAAGGAGTCAGCACGTTAGCCTATCTCAGCCTATTAGCCTATCCTCCACATTGTCTACAAGAGTAAGGAGACAACACGTTAGCCTATCTCAGCCTATTAGCCTATACTCCACATTGTCTACAAGAGTAAGGAGACAACACGTTAGCCTATCTCAGCCTATTAGCCTATCCTCCGCATTGTCTACAAGAGTAAGGAGACAACACGTTAGCCTATCTCAGCCTATTAGCCTATCCTCCACATTGTCTACAAGAGTAAGGTTCAGCACGTTAGCCTATCTCAGCCTATTAGCCTATCCTCCACATTGTCTACAAGAGTAAGGAGACGGCACGTTAGCCTATCTCAGCCTATTAGCCTATCCTCCACATTGTCTACAAGAGAAAGGAGACAACACGTTAGCCTATCTCAGCCTATTAGCCTATCCTCCACATTGTCTACAAGAGTAAGGAGACAGCACGTTAGCCTATCTCAGCCTATTAGCCTATCCTCCACATTGTCTACAAGAGTAAGGAGACAGCACGTTAGCCTATCTCAGCCTATTAGCCTATCCTCCACATTGTCTACAAGAGTAAGGAGACAGCACGTTAGCCTATCTCAGCCTATTAGCCTATCCTCCACATTGTCTACAAGAGTAAGGAGACAGCACGTTAGCCTATCTCAGCCTATTAGCCTATCCTCCACATTGTGTACAAGAGTAAGGAGACAGCACGGTAGCCTATCTCAGCCTATTAGCCTATCCTCCACATTGTCTACAAGAGTAAGGAGACAGCACGTTAGCCTATCTCAGCCTATTAGCCTATCCTCCACATTGTCTACAAGAGTAAGGAGTCAGCACGTTAGCCTATCTCAGCCTATTAGCCTATCCTCCACATTGTCTACAAGAGTAAGGAGACAGCACGTTAGCCTATCTCAGCCTATTAGCCTATCCTCCACATTGTCTACAAGAGAAAGGAGACAACACGTTAGCCTATCTCAGCCTATTAGCCTATCCTCCACATTGTCTACAAGAGTAAGGAGACAACACGTTAGCCTATCTCAGCCTATTAGCCTATCCTCCACATTGTCTACAAGAGTAAGGAGACAACACGTTAGCCTATCTCAGCCTGTTAGCCTATCCTCCACATTGTCTACAAGAGTAAGGAGACAACACGTTAGCCTATCTCAGCCTATTAGCCTATCCTCCACATTGTCTACAAGAGTAAGGAGACAACACGTTAGCCTATCTCAGCCTGTTAGCCTATCCTCCACATTGTCTACAAGAGAAAGGAGACAACACGTTAGCCTATCTCAGCCTATTAGCCTATCCTCCACATTGTCTACAAGAGTAAGGAGACAGCACGTTAGCCTATCTCAGCCTATCCTCCACATTGCCTACAAGAGAAAGGAGACAGCACGTTAGCCTATCTCAGCCTATTAGCCTATCCTCCACATTGTCTACAAGAGTAAGGAGTCAGCACGTTAGCCTATCTCAGCCTATCCTCCACATCGTCTGCAAGAGTAAGGTGACAGCACGTTAACCTATCTCAGCCTATTAGCCTATCCTCCACATTGTCTACAAGAGTAAGGAGACAACACGTTAGCCTATCTCAGCCTATCCTCCACATTGTCTAGAAGAGTATGGAGTGAGCACGTTAGCCTATCTCAGCCTATCCACCACATCGTCTGCAAGAGTAGGGAGACAACACGTTAGCCTATCTCAGCCTATTAGCCTATCCTCCACATTGTCTACAAGAGTAAGGAGATAACACGTTAGCCTATCTCAGCCTATTAGCCTATCCTCCACATTGTCTACAAGAGTAAGGAGACAGCACGTTAGCCTCTCTCAGCCTATTAGCCTATCTTCCACATTGTCTACAAGAGTAAGGAGACAGCACATTAGCCTATCTCAGCCTATTAGCCTATCCTCCACATTGTCTACAAGAGTAAGGAGACAGCACGTTAGCCTATCTCAGCCTATTAGCCTATCCTCCACATTGTCTACAAGAGAAAGGAGACAACACGTTAGCCTATCTCAGCCTATTAGCCTATCCTCCACATTGTCTACAAGAGTAAGGAGACAACACGTTAGCCTCTCTCAGCCTATTAGCCTATCCTCCACATTGTCTACAAGAGTAAGGAGTCAACACGTTAGCCTATCTCAGCCTATTAGCCTATCCTCCACATTGTCTACAAGAGTAAGGAGACAGCACGTTAGCCTATCTCAGCCTATTAGCCTATCCTCCACATTGTCTACAAGAGAAAGGAGACAACACGTTAGCCTATCTAAGCCTATTAGCCTATCCTCCACATTGTCTACAAGAGTAAGGAGACAGCACGTTAGCCTATCTCAGCCTATCCTCCACATTGTCTACAAGAGTAAGGAGTCAACACATTTGCCTATCTCAGCCTATTAGCCTATCCTCCACATTGTCTACAAGAGTAAGGAGTCAACACGTTAGCCTATCTCAGCCTATTAGCCTATCTTCCACATTGTCTACAAGAGTAAGGAGACAGCACGTTAGCCTATCTCAGCCTATTAGCCTATCCTCCACATTGTCTACAAGAGTAAGGAGACAGCACGTTAGCCTATCTCAGCCTATTAGCCTATCTTCCACATTGTCTACAAGAGTAAGGAGACAACACGTTAGCCTATCTCAGCCTATTAGCCTATCCTCCACATTGTCTACAAGAGTAAGGAGACAGCACGTTAGCCTATCTCAGCCTATTAGGCTATCCTCCACATTGTCTACAAGAGTAAGGAGTCAACACGTTAGCCTAAGTCAGCCTATTAGCCTATCCTCCACATTGTCTACAAGAGTAAGGAGACAACACGTTAGCCTATCTCAGCCTATTAGCCTATCCTCCACATTGTCTACAAGAGAAAGGAGACAGCACGTTAGCCTATCTCAGCCTATTAGCCTATCCTCCACTTTGTCTACAAGAGTAAGGAGACAACACGTTAGCCTATCTCAGCCTATTAGCCTATCCTCCACTTTGTCTACAAGAGAAAGGAGACAGCACGTTAGCCTATCTCAGCCTATTAGCCTATCCTCCACATTGTCTACAAGAGAAAGGAGACAGCACGTTAGCCTATCTCAGCCTATTAGCCTATCCTCCACATTGTCTACAAGAGTAAGGAGACAGCACGTTAGCCTATCTCAGCCTATTAGCCTATTCTCCACATTGTCTACAAGAGAAAGGAGACAACACGTTAGCCTATCTCAGCCTATTAGCCTATCCTCCACATTGTCTACAAGAGTAAGGAGACAACACGTTAGCCTATCTCAGCCTATTAGCCTATCCTCCACATTGTCTACAAGAGTAAGGAGACAAAACGTTAGCCTATCTCAGCCTATTAGCCTATCCTCCACATTGTCTACAAGAGAAAGGAGACAACACGTTAGCCTATCTCAGCCTATTAGCCTATCCTCCACATTGTCTACAAGAGTAAGGAGACAGCACGTTAGCCTATCTCAGCCTATTAGCCTATCCTCCACATTGTCTACAAGAGTAAGGAGACAGCACGTTAGCCTATCTCAGCCTATCCTCCACATTGTCTACAAGAGAAAGGAGACAGCACGTTAGCCTATCTCAGCCTATTAGCCTATCCTCCACATTGTCTACAAGAGTAAGGAGTCAACACATTTGCCAATCTCAGCCTATTAGCCTATCCTCCACATTGTCTACAAGAGTAAGGAGTCAACACGTTAGCCTATCTCAGCCTATTAGCCTATCTTCCACATTGTCTACAAGAGTAAGGAGACAGCACGTTAGCCTATCTCAGCCTATTAGCCTATCCTCCACATTGTCTACAAGAGTAAGGAGACAGCACGTTAGCCTATCTCAGCCTATTAGCCTATCCTCCACATTGTCTACAAGAGAAAGGAGACAACACGTTAGCCTATCTCAGCCTATTAGCCTATCCTCCACATTGTCTACAAGAGTAAGGAGACAGCACGTTAGCCTATCTCAGCCTATCGTCCACATTGTCTACAAGAGTAAGGAGTCAACACATTTGCCAATCTCAGCCTATTAGCCTATCCTCCACATTG
Source organism: Mantis religiosa (assembly GCA_030765055.1). Taxonomy (NCBI): domain Eukaryota; kingdom Metazoa; phylum Arthropoda; class Insecta; order Mantodea; family Mantidae; genus Mantis; species Mantis religiosa. The sequence continues at coordinate 1,946,973 of CM060956.1, forward strand.
TCTACAAGAGTAAGGAGTCAACACGTTAGCCTATCTCAGCCTATTAGCCTATCTTCCACATTGTCTACAAGAGTAAGGAGACAGCACGTTAGCCTATCTCAGCCTATTAGCCTATCCTCCACATTGTCTACAAGAGTAAGGACACAGCACGTTAGCCTATCTCAGCCTATTAGCCTATCTTCCACATTGTCTACAAGAGTAAGGAGACAACACGTTAGCCTATGTCAGCCTATTAGCCTATCCTCCACATTGTCTACAAGAGTAAGGAGACAGCACGTTAGCCTATCTCGGCCTATTAGCCTATCCTCCACATTGTCTACAAGAGTAAGGAGTCAACACGTTAGCCTAAGTCAGCCTATTAGCCTATCCTCCACATTGTCTACAAGAGTAAGGAGACAACACGTTAGCCTATCTCAGCCTATTAGCCTATCCTCCACATTGTCTACAAGAGAAAGGAGACAGCACGTTAGCCTATCTCAGCCTATTAGCCTATCCTCCACTTTGTCTACAAGAGTAAGGAGACAACACGTTAGCCTATCTCAGCCTATTAGCCTATCCTCCACTTTGTCTACAAGAGAAAGGAGACAGCACGTTAGCCTATCTCAGCCTATTAGCCTATTCTCCACATTGTCTACAAGAGAAAGGAGACAGCACGTTAGCCTATCTCAGCCTATTAGCCTATCCTCCACATTGTCTACAAGAGTAAGGAGACAGCACGTTAGCCTATCTCAGCCTATTAGCCTATCCTCCACATTGTCTACAAGAGAAAGGAGACAACACGTTAGCCTATCTCAGCCTATTAGCCTATCCTCCACATTGTCTACAAGAGAAAGGAGACAACACGTTAGCCTATATCAGCCTATTAGCCTATCCTCCACATTGTCTACAAGAGTAAGGAGACAGCACGTTAGCCTATCTCAGCCTATCCTCCACATTGTCTACAAGAGAAAGGAGACAGCACGTTAGCCTATCTCAGCCTATTAGCCTATCCTCCACATTGTCTACAAGAGTAAGGAGTCAGCACGTTAGCCTATCTCAGCCTATCCTCCACATCGTCTGCAAGAGTAAGGAGACAGCACGTTAACCTATCTCAGCCTATCCTCCACATTGTCTACAAGAGAAAGGAGAAAGCACGTTAGCCTATCTCAGCCTATCCTCCACATTGTCTAGAAGAGTAAGGAGTCAGCACGTTAGCCTATCTCAGCCTATCCACCACATCGTCTGCAAGAGTAAGGAGACAACACGTTAGCCTATCTCAGCCTATTAGCCTATCCTCCACATTGTCTACAAGAGTAAGGAGACAACACGTTAGCCTATCTCAGCCTATTAGCCTATCCTCCACATTGTCTACAAGAGTAAGGAGACAGCACGTTAGCCTCTCTCAGCCTATTAGCCTATCCTCCACATTGTCTACAAGAGTAAGGAGACAGCACGTTAACCCATCTCAGCCTATTAGCCTATCCTCCACATTGTCTACAAGAGTAAGGAGACAGCACGTTAGCCTATCTCAGCCTATTAGCCTATCCTCCACATTGTCTACAAGAGAAAGGAGACAACACGTTAGCCTATCTCAGCCTATTAGCCTATCCTCCACATTGTCTACAAGAGTAAGGAGACAACACGTTAGCCTCTCTCAGCCTATTAGCCTATCCTCCACATTGTCTACAAGAGTAAGGAGTCAACACGTTAGCCTATCTCAGCCTATTAGCCTATCCTCCACATTGTCTACAAGAGTAAGGAGACAACACGTTAGCCTATCTCAGCCTATTAGCCTATCCTCCACATTGTCTACAAGAGTAAGGAGACAAAACGTTAGCCTATCTCAGCCTATTAGCCTATCCTCCACATTGTCTACAAGAGAAAGGAGACAACACGTTAGCCTATCTCAGCCTATTAGCCTATCCTCCACATTGTCTACAAGAGTAAGGAGACAGCACGTTAGCCTATCTCAGCCTATTAGCCTATCCTCCACATTGTCTACAAGAGTAAGGAGACAGCACGTTAGCCTATCTCAGCCTATCCTCCACATTGTCTACAAGAGAAAGGAGACAGCACGTTAGCCTATCTCAGCCTATTAGCCTATCCTCCACATTGTCTACAAGAGTAAGGAGTCAACACATTTGCCAATCTCAGCCTATTAGCCTATCCTCCACATTGTCTACAAGAGTAAGGAGTCAACACGTTAGCCTATCTCAGCCTATTAGCCTATCTTCCACATTGTCTACAAGAGTAAGGAGACAGCACGTTAGCCTATCTCAGCCTATTAGCCTATCCTCCACATTGTCTACAAGAGTAAGGAGACAGCACGTTAGCCTATCTCAGCCTATTAGCCTATCCTCCACATTGTCTACAAGAGAAAGGAGACAACACGTTAGCCTATCTCAGCCTATTAGCCTATCCTCCACATTGTCTACAAGAGTAAGGAGACAGCACGTTAGCCTATCTCAGCCTATCGTCCACATTGTCTACAAGAGTAAGGAGTCAACACATTTGCCAATCTCAGCCTATTAGCCTATCCTCCACATTGTCTACAAGAGTAAGGAGTCAACACGTTAGCCTATCTCAGCCTATTAGCCTATCTTCCACATTGTCTACAAGAGTAAGGAGACAGCACGTTAGCCTATCTCAGCCTATTAGCCTATCCTCCACATTGTCTACAAGAGTAAGGACACAGCACGTTAGCCTATCTCAGCCTATTAGCCTATCTTCCACATTGTCTACAAGAGTAAGGAGACAACACGTTAGCCTATGTCAGCCTATTAGCCTATCCTCCACATTGTCTACAAGAGTAAGGAGACAGCACGTTAGCCTATCTCGGCCTATTAGCCTATCCTCCACATTGTCTACAAGAGTAAGGAGTCAACACGTTAGCCTAAGTCAGCCTATTAGCCTATCCTCCACATTGTCTACAAGAGTAAGGAGACAACACGTTAGCCTATCTCAGCCTATTAGCCTATCCTCCACATTGTCTACAAGAGAAAGGAGACAGCACGTTAGCCTATCTCAGCCTATTAGCCTATCCTCCACTTTGTCTACAAGAGTAAGGAGACAACACGTTAGCCTATCTCAGCCTATTAGCCTATCCTCCACTTTGTCTACAAGAGAAAGGAGACAGCACGTTAGCCTATCTCAGCCTATTAGCCTATTCTCCACATTGTCTACAAGAGAAAGGAGACAGCACGTTAGCCTATCTCAGCCTATTAGCCTATCCTCCACATTGTCTACAAGAGTAAGGAGACAGCACGTTAGCCTATCTCAGCCTATTAGCCTATCCTCCACATTGTCTACAAGAGAAAGGAGACAACACGTTAGCCTATCTCAGCCTATTAGCCTATCCTCCACATTGTCTACAAGAGAAAGGAGACAACACGTTAGCCTATATCAGCCTATTAGCCTATCCTCCACATTGTCTACAAGAGTAAGGAGACAGCACGTTAGCCTATCTCAGCCTATCCTCCACATTGTCTACAAGAGAAAGGAGACAGCACGTTAGCCTATCTCAGCCTATTAGCCTATCCTCCACATTGTCTACAAGAGTAAGGAGTCAGCACGTTAGCCTATCTCAGCCTATCCTCCACATCGTCTGCAAGAGTAAGGAGACAGCACGTTAACCTATCTCAGCCTATCCTCCACATTGTCTACAAGAGAAAGGAGAAAGCACGTTAGCCTATCTCAGCCTATCCTCCACATTGTCTAGAAGAGTAAGGAGTCAGCACGTTAGCCTATCTCAGCCTATCCACCACATCGTCTGCAAGAGTAAGGAGACAACACGTTAGCCTATCTCAGCCTATTAGCCTATCCTCCACATTGTCTACAAGAGTAAGGAGACAACACGTTAGCCTATCTCAGCCTATTAGCCTATCCTCCACATTGTCTACAAGAGTAAGGAGACAGCACGTTAGCCTCTCTCAGCCTATTAGCCTATCCTCCACATTGTCTACAAGAGTAAGGAGACAGCACGTTAACCCATCTCAGCCTATTAGCCTATCCTCCACATTGTCTACAAGAGTAAGGAGACAGCACGTTAGCCTATCTCAGCCTATTAGCCTATCCTCCACATTGTCTACAAGAGAAAGGAGACAACACGTTAGCCTATCTCAGCCTATTAGCCTATCCTCCACATTGTCTACAAGAGTAAGGAGACAACACGTTAGCCTCTCTCAGCCTATTAGCCTATCCTCCACATTGTCTACAAGAGTAAGGAGTCAACACGTTAGCCTATCTCAGCCTATTAGCCTATCCTCCACATTGTCTACAAGAGTAAGGAGACAGCACGTTAGCCTATCTCAGCCTATTAGCCTATCCTCCACATTGTCTACAAGAGTAAGGAGACAACACGTTAGCCCATCTCAGCCTATAAGCCTATCCTCCACATTGTCTACAAGAGTAAGGAGACAACACGTTAGCCTATCTTAGCCTATTAGCCTATCCTCCACATTGTCTACAAGAGTAAGGAGTCAGCACGTTAGCCTATCTCAGCCTATTAGCCTATCCTCCACATTGTCTACAAGAGTAAGGAGACAACACGTTAGCCTATCTCAGCCTATTAGCCTATACTCCACATTGTCTACAAGAGTAAGGAGACAACACGTTAGCCTATCTCAGCCTATTAGCCTATCCTCCACATTGTCTACAAGAGTAAGGAGACAACACGTTAGCCTATCTCAGCCTATTAGCCTATTTTCCACATTGTCTACAAGAGTAAGGTTCAGCACGTTAGCCTATCTCAGCCTATTAGCCTATCCTCCACATTGTCTACAAGAGTAAGGAGACGGCACGTTAGCCTATCTCAGCCTATTAGCCTATCCTCCACATTGTCTACAAGAGAAAGGAGACAACACGTTAGCCTATCTCAGCCTATTAGCCTATCCTCCACATTGTCTACAAGAGTAAGGAGAAAGCACGTTAGCCTATCTCAGCCTATTAGCCTATCCTCCACATTGTCTACAAGAGTAAGGAGACAGCACGTTAGCCTATCTCAGCCTATTAGCCTATCCTCCACATTGTCTACAAGAGTAAGGAGACAGCACGTTAGCCTATCTCAGCCTATTAGCCTATCCTCCACATTGTCTACAAGAGTAAGGAGACAGCACGTTAGCCTATCTCAGCCTATTAGCCTATCCTCCACATTGTCTACAAGAGTAAGGAGACAGCACGTTAGCCTATCTCAGCCTATTAGCCTATCCTCCACATTGTCTACAAGAGTAAGGAGACAGCACGTTAGCCTATCTCAGCCTATTAGCCTATCCTCCACATTGTCTACAAGAGTAAGGAGACAGCACGTTAGCCTATCTCAGCCTATTAGCCTATCCTCCACATTGTCTACAAGAGTAAGGAGTCAGCACGTTAGCCTATCTCAGCCTATTAGCCTATCCTCCACATTGTCTACAAGAGTAAGGAGACAGCACGTTAGCCTATCTCAGCCTATTAGCCTATCCTCCACATTGTCTACAAGAGAAAGGAGACAACACGTTAGCCTATCTCAGCCTATTAGCCTATCCTCCACATTGTCTACAAGAGTAAGGAGACAACACGTTAGCCTATCTCAGCCTATTAGCCTATCCTCCACATTGTCTACAAGAGTAAGGAGACAACACGTTAGCCTATCTCAGCCTGTTAGCCTATCCTCCACATTGTCTACAAGAGTAAGGAGACAACACGTTAGCCTATCTCAGCCTATTAGCCTATCCTCCACATTGTCTACAAGAGTAAGGAGACAACACGTTAGCCTATCTCAGCCTGTTAGCCTATCCTCCACATTGTCTACAAGAGAAAGGAGACAACACGTTAGCCTATCTCAGCCTATTAGCCTATCCTCCACATTGTCTACAAGAGTAAGGAGACAGCACGTTAGCCTATCTCAGCCTATCCTCCACATTGTCTACAAGAGAAAGGAGACAGCACGTTAGCCTATCTCAGCCTATTAGCCTATCCTCCACATTGTCTACAAGAGTAAGGAGTCAGCACGTTAGCCTATCTCAGCCTATCCTCCACATCGTCTGCAAGAGTAAGGAGACAGCACGTTAACCTATCTCAGCCTATCCTCCACATTGTCTACAAGAGAAAGGAGACAGCACGTTAGCCTATCTCAGCCTATCCTCCACATTGTCTAGAAGAGTATGGAGTCAGCACGTTAGCCTATCTCAGCCTATCCACCACATCGTCTGCAAGAGTAGGGAGACAACACGTTAGCCTATCTCAGCCTATTAGCCTATCCTCCACATTGTCTACAAGAGTAAGGAGACAACACGTTAGCCTATCTCAGCCTATTAGCCTATCCTCCACATTGTCTACAAGAGTAAGGAGACAGCACGTTAGCCTCTCTCAGCCTATTAGCCTATCTTCCACATTGTCTACAAGAGTAAGGAGATAGCACATTAGCCTATCTCAGCCTATTAGCCTATCCTCCACATTGTCTACAAGAGTAAGGAGACAGCACGTTAGCCTATCTCAGCCTATTAGCCTATCCTCCACATTGTCTACAAGAGAAAGGAGACAACACGTTAGCCTATCTCAGCCTATTAGCCTATCCTCCACATTGTCTACAAGAGTAAGGAGACAACACGTTAGCCTCTCTCAGCCTATTAGCCTATCCTCCACATTGTCTACAAGAGTAAGGAGTCAACACGTTAGCCTATCTCAGCCTATTAGCCTATCCTCCACATTGTCTAAGAGAGTAAAGAGACAGCACGTTAGCCTATCTCAGCCTATTAGCCTATCCTCCACATTGTCTACAAGAGAAAGGAGACAACACGTTAGCCTATCTAAGCCTATTAGCCTATCCTCCACATTGTCTACAAGAGTAAGGAGACAGCACGTTAGCCTATCTCAGCCTATCCTCCACATTGTCTACAAGAGTAAGGAGTCAACACATTTGCCTATCTCAGCCTATTAGCCTATCCTCCACATTGTCTACAAGAGTAAGGAGTCAACACGTTAGCCTATCTCAGCCTATTAGCCTATCTTCCACATTGTCTACAAGAGTAAGGAGACAGCACGTTAGCCTATCTCAGCCTATTAGCCTATCCTCCACATTGTCTACAAGAGTAAGGAGACAGCACGTTAGCCTATCTCAGCCTATTAGCCTATCTTCCACATTGTCTACAAGAGTAAGGAGACAACACGTTAGCCTATCTCAGCCTATTAGCCTATCCTCCACATTGTCTACAAGAGTAAGGAGACAGCACGTTAGCCTATCTCAGCCTATTAGGCTATCCTCCACATTGTCTACAAGAGTAAGGAGACAACACGTTAGCCTATCTCAGCCTATTAGCCTATCCTCCACTTTGTCTACAAGAGAAAGGAGACAGCACGTTAGCCTATCTCAGCCTATTAGCCTATCCTCCACATTGTCTACAAGAGAAAGGAGACAGCACGTTAGCCTATCTCAGCCTATTAGCCTATCCTCCACATTGTCTACAAGAGTAAGGAGACAGCACGTTAGCCTATCTCAGCCTATTAGCCTATCCTCCACATTGTCTACAAGAGAAAGGAGACAACACGTTAGCCTATCTCAGCCTATTAGCCTATCCTCCACATTGTCTACAAGAGTAATGAGACAACACGTTAGCCTATCTCAGCCTATTAGCCTATCCTCCACATTGTCTACAAGAGTAAGGAGACAACACGTTAGCCTATCTCAGCCTATTAGCCTATCCTCCACATTGTCTACAAGAGAAAGGAGACAACACGTTAGCCTATCTCAGCCTATTAGCCTATCCTCCACATTGTCTACAAGAGTAAGGAGACAGCACGTTAGCCTATCTCAGCCTATTAGCCTATCCTCCACATTGTCTACAAGAGAAAGGAGACAGCACGTTAGCCTATCTCAGCCTATTAGCCTATCCTCCACATTGTCTACAAGAGTAAGGAGTCAGCACGTTAGCCTATCTCAGCCTATCCTCCACATCGTCTGCAAGAGTAAGGAGACAGCACGTTAACCTATCTCAGCCTATCCTCCACATTGTCTACAAGAGAAAGGAGACAGCACGTTAGCCTATCTCAGCCTATTAGCCTATCCTCCACATTGTCTACAAGAGTAAGGAGACAACACGTTAGCCTCTCTCAGCCTATTAGCCTATCCTCCACATTGTCTACAAGAGTAAGGAGTCAACACGTTAGCCTATCTCAGCCTATTAGCCTATCCTCCACATTGTCTACAAGAGTAAGGAGACAGCACGTTAGCCTATCTCAGCCTATTAGCCTATCCTCCACATTGTCTACAAGAGTAAGGAGACAACACGTTAGCCCATCTCAGCCTATAAGCCTATCCTCCACATTGTCTACAAGAGTAAGGAGACAACACGTTAGCCTATCTCAGCCTATTAGCCTATCCTCCACATTGTCTACAAGAGTAAGGAGTCAGCACGTTAGCCTATCTCAGCCTATTAGCCTATCCTCCACATTGTCTACAAGAGTAAGGAGACAACACGTTAGCCTATCTCAGCCTATTAGCCTATCCTCCACATTGTCTACAAGAGTAAGGAGACAGCACGTTAGCCTATCTCAGCCTATTAGCCTATCCTCCACATTGTCTACAAGAGTAAGGAGACAGCACGTTAGCCTATCTCAGCCTATTAGCCTATCCTCCACATTGTCTACAAGAGTAAGGAGACAGCACGTTAGCCTATCTCAGCCTATTAGCCTATCCTCCACATTGTCTACAAGAGTAAGGAGACAGCACGTTAGCCTATCTCAGCCTATTAGCCTATCCTCCACATTGTCTACAAGAGTAAGGAGTCAGCACGTTAGCCTATCTCAGCCTATTAGCCTATCCTCCACATTGTCTACAAGAGTAAGGAGACAGCACGTTAGCCTATCTCAGCCTATTAGCCTATCCTCCACATTGTCTACAAGAGAAAGGAGACAACACGTTAGCCTATCTCAGCCTATTAGCCTATCCTCCACATTGTCTACAAGAGTAAGGAGACAACACGTTAGCCTATCTCAGCCTATTAGCCTATCCTCCACATTGTCTACAAGAGTAAGGAGACAACACGTTAGCCTATCTCAGCCTGTTAGCCTATCCTCCACATTGTCTACAAGAGTAAGGAGACAACACGTTAGCCTATCTCAGCCTATTAGCCTATCCTCCACATTGTCTACAAGAGTAAGGAGACAACACGTTAGCCTATCTCAGCCTGTTAGCCTATCCTCCACATTGTCTACAAGAGAAAGGAGACAACACGTTAGCCTATCTCAGCCTATTAGCCTATCCTCCACATTGTCTACAAGAGTAGGGAGACAGCACGTTAGCCTATCTCAGCCTATCCTCCACATTGTCTACAAGAGAAAGGAGACAGCACGTTAGCCTATCTCAGGCTATTAGCCTATCCTCCACATTGTCTACAAGAGTAAGGAGTCAGCACGTTAGCCTATCTCAGCCTATCCTCCACATCGTCTGCAAGAGTAAGGAGACAGCACGTTAACCTATCTCAGCCTATCCTCCACATTGTCTACAAGAGAAAGGAGACAGCACGTTAGCCTATCTCAGCCTATCCTCCACATTGTCTAGAAGAGTATGGAGTCAGCACGTTAGCCTATCTCAGCCTATCCACCACATCGTCTGCAAGAGTAGGGAGACAACACGTTAGCCTATCTCAGCCTATTAGCCTATCCTCCACATTGTCTACAAGAGTAAGGAGACAACACGTTAGCCTATCTCAGCCTATTAGCCTATCCTCCACATTGTCTACAAGAGTAAGGAGACAGCACGTTAGCCTCTCTCAGCCTATTAGCCTATCTTCCACATTGTCTACAAGAGTAAGGAGACAGCACATTAGCCTATCTCAGCCTATTAGCCTATCCTCCACATTGTCTACAAGAGTAAGGAGACAGCACGTTAGCCTATCTCAGCCTATTAGCCTATCCTCCACATTGTCTACAAGAGAAAGGAGACAACACGTTAGCCTATCTCAGCCTATTAGCCTATCCTCCACATTGTCTACAAGAGTAAGGAGACAACACGTTAGCCTCTCTCAGCCTATTAGCCTATCCTCCACATTGTCTACAAGAGTAAGGAGTCAACACGTTAGCCTATCTCAGCCTATTAGCCTATTCTCCACATTGTCTACAAGAGTAAGGAGACAGCACGTTAGCCTATCTCAGCCTATTAGCCTATCCTCCACATTGTCTACAAGAGAAAGGAGACAACACGTTAGCCTATCTAAGCCTATTAGCCTATCCTCCACATTGTCTACAAGAGTAAGGAGACAGCACGTTAGCCTATCTCAGCCTATCCTCCACATTGTCTACAAGAGTAAGGAGTCAACACATTTGCCTATCTCAGCCTATTAGCCTATCCTCCACATTGTCTACAAGAGTAAGGAGTCAACACGTTAGCCTATCTCAGCCTATTAGCCTATCTTCCACATTGTCTACAAGAGTAAGGAGACAGCACGTTAGCCTATCTCAGCCTATTAGCCTATCCTCCACATTGTCTACAAGAGTAAGGAGACAGCACGTTAGCCTATCTCAGCCTATTAGCCTATCTTCCACATTGTCTACAAGAGTAAGGAGACAACACGTTAGCCTATCTCAGCCTATTAGCCTATCCTCCACATTGTCTACAAGAGTAAGGAGACAGCACGTTAGCCTATCTCAGCCTATTAGGCTATCCTCCACATTGTCTACAAGAGTAAGGAGTCAACACGTTAGCCTAAGTCAGCCTATTAGCCTATCCTCCACATTGTCTACAAGAGTAAGGAGACAACACGTTAGCCTATCTCAGCCTATTAGCCTATCCTCCACATTGTCTACAAGAGAAAGGAGACAGCACGTTAGCCTATCTCAGCCTATTAGCCTATCCTCCACTTTGTCTACAAGAGTAAGGAGACAACACGTTAGCCTATCTCAGCCTATTAGCCTATCCTCCACTTTGTCTACAAGAGAAAGGAGACAGCACGTTAGCCTATCTCAGCCTATTAGCCTATCCTCCACATTGTCTACAAGAGAAAGGAGACAGCACGTTAGCCTATCTCAGCCTATTAGCCTATCCTCCACATTGTCTACAAGAGTAAGGAGACAGCACGTTAGCCTATCTCAGCCTATTAGCCTATCCTCCACATTGTCTACAAGAGAAAGGAGACAACACGTTAGCCTATCTCAGCCTATTAGCCTATCCTCCACATTGTCTACAAGAGTAAGGAGACAACACGTTAGCCTATCTCAGCCTATTAGCCTATCCTCCACATTGTCTACAAGAGTAAGGAGACAAAACGTTAGCCTATCTCAGCCTATTAGCCTATCCTCCACATTGTCTACAAGAGAAAGGAGACAACACGTTAGCCTATCTCAGCCTATTAGCCTATCCTCCACATTGTCTACAAGAGTAAGGAGACAGCACGTTAGCCTATCTCAGCCTATTAGCCTATCCTCCACATTGTCTACAAGAGTAAGGAGACAGCACGTTAGCCTATCTCAGCCTATCCTCCACATTGTCTACAAGAGAAAGGAGACAGCACGTTAGCCTATCTCAGCCTATTAGCCTATCCTCCACATTGTCTACAAGAGTAAGGAGTCAGCACGTTAGCCTATCTCAGCCTATCCTCCACATCGTCTGCAAGAGTAAGGAGACAGCACGTTAACCTATCTCAGCCTATCCTCCACATTGTCTACAAGAGAAAGGAGACAGCACGTTAGCCTATCTCAGCCTATCCTCCACATTGTCTAGAAGAGTAAGGAGTCAGCACGTTAGCCTATCTCAGCCTATCCACCACATCGTCTGCAAGAGTAAGGAGACAACACGTTAGCCTATCTCAGCCTATTAGCCTATCCTCCACATTGTCTACAAGAGTAAGGAGACAACACGTTAGCCTATCTCAGCCTATTAGCCTATCCTCCACATTGTCTACAAGAGTAAGGAGACAGCACGTTAGCCTCTCTCAGCCTATTAGCCTATCCTCCACATTGTCTACAAGAGTAAGGAGACAGCACGTTAGCCTATCTCAGCCTATTAGCCTATCCTCCACATTGTCTACAAGAGTAAGGAGACAGCACGTTAGCCTATCTCAGCCTATTAGCCTATCCTCCACATTGTCTACAAGAGAAAGGAGACAACACGTTAGCCTATCTCAGCCTATTAGCCTATCCTCCACATTGTCTACAAGAGTAAGGAGACAACACGTTAGCCTCTCTCAGCCTATTAGCCTATCCTCCACATTGTCTACAAGAGTAAGGAGTCAACACGTTAGCCTATCTCAGCCTATTAGCCTATCCTCCACATTGTCTACAAGAGTAAGGAGACAGCACGTTAGCCTATCTCAGCCTATTAGCCTATCCTCCACATTGTCTACAAGAGTAAGGAGTCAACACGTTAGCCTAAGTCAGCCTATTAGCCTATCCTCCACATTGTCTACAAGAGTAAGGAGACAGCACGTTAGCCTATCTCAGCCTATTAGCCTATCCTCCACATTGTCTACAAGAGTAAGGAGTCAACACGTTAGCCTAAGTCAGCCTATTAGCCTATCCTCCACATTGTCTACAAGAGAAAGGAGACAGCACGTTAGCCTATCTCAGCCTATTAGCCTATCCTCCACTTTGTCTACAAGAGTAAGGAGACAACACGTTAGCCTATCTCAGCCTATTAGCCTATCCTCCACTTTGTCTACAAGAGAAAGGAGACAGCACGTTAGCCTATCTCAGCCTATAAGCCTATCCTCCACATTGTCTACAAGAGAAAGGAGACAGCACGTTAGCCTATCTCAGCCTATTAGCCTATCCTCCACATTGTCTACAAGAGTAAGGAGACAGCACGTTAGCCTATCTCAGCCTATTAGCCTATCCTCCACTTTGTCTACAAGAGTAAGGAGACAACACGTTAGCCTGTCTCAGCCTATTAGCCTATCCTCCACATTGTCTACAAGAGAAAGGAGACAGCACGTTAGCCTATCTCAGCCTATTAGCCTATCCTCCACATTGTCTACAAGAGAAAGGAGACAACACGTTAGCCTATCTCAGCCTATTAGCCTATCCTCCACATTGTCTACAAGAGTAAGGAGACAGCACGTTAGCCTATCTCAGCCTATCCTCCACATTGTCTACAAGAGTAAGGAGTCAACACATTTGCCTATCTCAGCCTATTAGCCTATCCTCCAAATTGTCTACAAGAGTAAGGAGTCAACACGTTAGCCTATCTCAGCCTATTAGCCTATCCTCCACATTGTCTACAAGAGTAAGGAGACAGCACGTTAGCCTATCTCAGCCTATTAGCCTATCTTCCACATTGTCTACAAGAGTAAGGAGACAGCACGTTAGCCTATCTCAGCCTATTAGCCTATCCTCCACATTGTCTACAAGAGTAAGGAGACAGCACGTTAGCCTATCTCAGCCTATTAGCCTATCTTCCACATTGTCTACAAGAGTAAGGAGACAACACGTTAGCCTATCTCAGCCTATTAGCCTATCCTCCACATTGTCTACAAGAGTAAGGAGACAGCACGTTAGCCTATCTCAGCCTATTAGCCTATCCTCCACATTGTCTACAAGAGTAAGGAGTCAACACGTTAGCCTAAGTCAGCCTATTAGCCTATCCTCCACATTGTCTACAAGAGTAAGGAGACAGCACGTTAGCCTATCTCAGCCTATTAGCCTATCCTCCACATTGTCTACAAGAGTAAGGAGTCAACACGTTAGCCTAAGTCAGCCTATTAGCCTATCCTCCACATTGTCTACAAGAGAAAGGAGACAGCACGTTAGCCTATCTCAGCCTATTAGCCTATGCTCCACTTTGTCTACAAGAGTAAGGAGACAACACGTTAGCCTATCTCAGCCTATTAGCCTATCCTCCACTTTGTCTACAAGAGAAAGGAGACAGCACGTTAGCCTATCTCAGCCTATAAGCCTATCCTCCACATTGTCTACAAGAGAAAGGAGACAGCACGTTAGCCTATCTCAGCCTATTAGCCTATCCTCCACATTGTCTACAAGAGTAAGGAGACAGCACGTTAGCCTATCTCAGCCTATTAGCCTATCCTCCACTTTGTCTACAAGAGTAAGGAGACAACACGTTAGCCTGTCTCAGCCTATTAGCCTATCCTCCACATTGTCTACAAGAGAAAGGAGACAGCACGTTAGCCTAAGTCAGCCTATTAGCCTATCCTCCACATTGTCTACAAGAGTAAGGAGACAACACGTTAGCCTATCTCAGCCTATTAGCCTATCCTCCACATTGTCTACAAGAGAAAGGAGACAGCACGTTAGCCTATCTCAGCCTATTAGCCTATCCTCCACATTGTCTACAAGAGTAAGGAGACAGCACGTTAGCCTATCTCAGCCTATTAGCCTATCCTCCACATTGTCTACAAGAGTAAGGAGACAACACGTTAGCCTATCTCAGCCTATTAGCCTATCCTCCACATTGTCTACAAGAGTAAGGAGACCACACGTTAGCCTATCTCAGCCTATTAGCCTATCCTCCACATTGTCTACAAGAGAAAGGAGACATCACGTTAGCCTATCTCAGCCTATTAGCCTATCCTCCACATTGTCTACAAGAGTAAGGAGACAACACGTTAGCCTATCTCAGCCTATTAGCCTATCCTCCACATTGTCTACAAGAGTAAGGAGACATCACGTTAGCCTATCTCAGCCTATTAGCCTATCCTCCACATTGTCTACAAGAGTAAGGAGTCAACACGTTAGCCTAACTCAGCCTATTGGTCTATCCTCCACATTGTCTACAAGAGTAAGGAGACAGCACGTTAGCCTATCTCAGCCTATCCTCCACATTGTCTACAAGAGTAAGGAGTCAACACATTTGCGTATCTCAGCCTATCCTCCACATTGTCTACAAGAGTAAGTAGTCAACACGTTAGCCTAACTCAGCCTATTAGCCTATCCTCCACATCGTCTACAAGAGTAAGGAGTTTTGTCATATGAGTTCTTAAATTTCCTTGGCGATACATTATATATTACTGGTTCACTTGTTCTTGAAGTAGATGCTTTCGGCGGTGAGTTGGCTGAATCCTTCTTCTTAGGGATGAACTTAAGTCGTCGCGCTCTCTGTTCATGCTCCTTTTTGTTGCTCTGTCCGTGATCTTGGTGTAATTGATCTTTCGGATATTACTTCTCCATTTATTTCCCTGGTTTGTTGCAATTTCACGTCTAGGTACCGGCTTAGCTGCAACTGGACTATACGTAACGGTCCTAGGTACAGAAGGCTGACGAATACGCAAGAGTTTCCAGGCTTCCACGAAGGACACCCTCTCTCTTACCCGGATCTCCTGGACAGCCTTCTCCTCCATAAAACGGGGACATTCTCTGGAGTTTGATGAATCATTTCCACTGCAGTTAACACATGTTGCGGGTGAAGTGCATGCATTGTCATGCTTGACTTCCCCGCAGTTAACGCAAGTGGCAACTCCATTACATGAATCACTTGTGTGTCCAAAGCGCTGGTATTTTTAATACCTCAATGGATTGGGTATATACTGCCTCACTTTAATAGCGTCATACCCTGCCTTAATCCTTTTCAGGAGATCTACCTGATCAAAGGTAAGAAACAGAGTACGAGTGGGCACTAGTTCACCTCGTTCTTGGTGGTGAACTCGATATACATTTGTAACACCTTGTTCCGCCAAGTTTTCTTGAATCTCCTCATTGGACATACCGTCCAATGTGCTGGTATTTACGACACCACCGAGGAGTTCAGGCTCCTATTCAATTCAACACGCACCGGATAGCTTGCAAGCATATTGGCAGCCTGCGTCAAAGAAACTGCTTCGACTAGGAGCATGCAATTGCGAGATCGAGTACATGACTTTACAGGACCGGCAATAGTATCTAAACCCTTCTGAATAACAAACGGTTTCACGGTAGTAAACTTTTAACCTTCCTCAGGTCTACAAATAACTAAATAGCGAGGACCACAAGACTTAAATTTAGGGTTTGCCATAAGAAATTGAATGTGTTTCATCCCCCAGTGCTCCCCACCCACCAGAGCCCAACAAGGGGTCATCCTACTGGGATGACTGGGCTACACAGGGGATATAGCGGGCTACCTGTCCCACTCACCCTGGAGTTCGGTACAGTACCTAGTCCTGGCCAATTGATTAGGGATGGGTTAGTCCCTAACCTCCCATTTAGGTGAGGCAGAAACCAAAGTAGTGTATTAGAAATGCGCACCCTCCCCGAATTCAGAGCTCAGATGCGCATCCCTCAACCACGAGGACAAACCTTTCCACAGACATGGGTCTCCATGCAGGAACCCTGACCCCTCACCACTAAGAGGAACCAACATCGAGGGTGTCAGTGTGGCTCGGGACCCCGGGATCGCCAATTCCCGTACCTACCGCAGTAGGTCCCTGGGGGAAAAAGGGAAGGATGAAGAGATGTTTAATTAAACTTAAGAAAATAACTTTCAACAAAATAAAACACAGATTACGAAATTGTATTTATACATTAATTTCATTTACAGTCGTCATAGCACATATAATAAAACATATATTCAGCTTGAATTATCAAGTTTCGTTTTCTTTCGTTTTGACATATCTATGGTTTCTAACTTTCTCTTACTAACATGACCGTTGAGATGTTCAACTACCTTTTCAGTGTCTGTATTCTCTGGTAAACCATTGAAACTTAACGTGTCCAGTCCTTCAGAAAGTGATGCTAACCTCCTCTGTTTACTTTCTTTCTTCATCTTGGCTATGTCTTTGTTTTTCTTCTTTTTCTTCTCCTTCCTCGACTGTTTGTTGTTTGGTTGTTCTGCTTCTGAACCGCTGGCAGATTCTTGTTCTTCTTGTTCTTCTTCTTCTTCTGCTGATGATGATGGCTTAGTTTCCTGTTTTGTAGGTGACCTGAAAAATAGATTGTTACATTTATATTTTTGTTTCCCATTGTTCTTATCAACATGCCGTCATGACATTAAATTCTCTGACTCATATATTTGCCCAGTAAACCACTAGGAGCTCTCGTATTTCAAATATACTATTTGTATATATGTGTTTGGAGGAATTTAGTAACAGTGATGTCAAAATTAATCTTAGAAACTATTTGTAGTTGGTTTGTACAAGTAAGTAACGAGTATTAATAAATACTAAAATTAGGCAAGTGAGTCAACCTTGTATATATTTTTCTCCACTTACAACCACAGAACTGACGATAGGGGAGAAGTCCCCAGAAACTAGTCTTCATAAAAAACTTGAGTCAACCACAGAACTGACGATAGGGGAGAAGTCCCCAGAAACTAGTCTTCATAAAAAACTTGTAAGTGGAGAAAAGTATATACAAGGTTGACTCACTTGCCTAATTTTAGTAACAATGGCACTCCACTTTCTGAAATACTTCTTTTTATTCTATACCAACTACAAATAGTTTCTGAGATACCATTTGTAGCGACTTACCATTTTATAGATGTATTTTTAGACGTGGCACATGACCTTGCTCAGACATGTGCGAGTGACGTCATGCAAATCAATGGTGGTACTATTAAGATCTCTGCTTTCACCAACAGATTGCTGATAAAACTAGTGTGTTAGATGACAGATGACTAACCTGACACTCCTTTTTCTTACAAATAAGCAAATAGACTTGACCATAAACTACTGCGCAACCTTATGTCATGTGCCACGTCTAAAAAAAACATCTGTAAGTACTTGAGTCCCAGGCTTCATATTAAACTATTATTATTCAAGTTAACTGATCGTTCCTTGTTACTAGTCGTGTATAGGCTAAGGTTTTGAATCGATAGTCAAGCTGAAAAACTTAAAAGTACTTACAATAGTAATTCACCACAAAAGGTACATATCTCATTATATACGAGAGCCCCTAATGGTTTACCAGGAAACACACGAGTCAGTTGGAGAATTTAATGTCATGATGTGACGTTGGCCTGGTAGCTCAATGGGCAAGAGCAATGGAACAGAAACTGAGAGGTCCATACTTCAAATCCCGGCCATGGCACTGAATGTTTTAGTTTGACTGTATCTATTGCAAATCTTGGCTATACACGGACAGTGTGAAAGAACGATTAATTTCTATTAATTAATCTCAGAAACTATTTGTAGTTGGTTTATTAATACTCGTCACTTATTACTTAACTTAAATGATAGTCTCTTGTTCAGAAAGTGGGTCGTATGCAGGTTTTGTAATTCTACTTTTATATGACATCACAAAATACATTTTTTTAAATATTAAATCCATAATAGACCTCTTAAAAATAAAAAATAAAATGTTATAAATAAATTGCTTGTTTTGAGGAGATTTGCATTTTTGTCCTTTAATGTTTATCTGTTATATCGTTCAGAATAGAGAGGATTTATGGAAAATTCTAGATATATAAGGGTTGAATAAAAGTACTGGCAACACTTATAATTTGCACCAGACTTACTGACACAATATATAGAATAAAAAGAAGTATATCAGAAAGTGGAGTGCCATTGTTACTAAAATTAGGCAAATGAGTCAACCTTGTATATACTTTTCTCCACTTACAAGTTACTAGTCTTCATCAAAAAACTTGTAAGAGGAGAAAAGTATATACACGGTTGACTCATTTGAGTTACTGACACAAGTTTACCATATCACCTGACCTAAATATAATTGTCCCACATCTTCCCACAGTGTATGCCATGAAGAAGTTCATTCATTTTGGCAAATAGATGGATGCTCTATAATTCAGAAAGCGCCTGTAGTATTATGCGGAAGCAGACGACCAGCCAGTTCTCGCGTTGCAGCCAACATGAGAAAGATATATAAAACTTGTAGCCAACCTCTGCAAAAATGCCTCAGACATGTGATGCAGTCCATGTGCAAAGGAGCATGGTTTGAGCAGGCTAAGTTATCGCCCTGCCAAATTTTGTTACTCATGCACTGCTTAGCATGTAAACAATCCTACAACACGACGATAATGGAGGAAATACATGTATGAGCTCATGCACTGTATTGGATTTGTTTGGCTACTGCCGCAAAGTGTGCATGATGTCAAATAACACCAAGTATACTGCAAGGGGGAAACTGGCGGTCCCGGCTATGTTGTTGAAATCGACAAATGCAAAATAGGACGATGCAAGTTTCATCGTGGGTGCTCCAATTAGACTGTAGAGCATATTTGCATCCCTCCTATTGTTGGGGCATATCGTCATCCACACCTCATTCGTTTCCACATCGATCATTCCCAAGATCCAGTTGCCCTCTATGATGCGCCCATGAACTGTATTATCAAACTTTTACTGTACACGTTACACCTGTGCGTAACAAGAGTACAGATGTAATAAATATCTATTTCCGTTTCCCTGTATGTTCTGTTTGGTACAATATATTATAAAATAGGATGAATTATTGATAAGATTACCTAAATCGTTCGAAATTGGTACACATATTTATATTTTAACAAACCTTATTTATTTACTTATTTATTTATGGCACCATCAATACAATGCCTTACCGGCCGCCCCTGGTTACTAGTATCAACTCAGCTTAAGAGAATACGTCATATCATACTTAACGAATGGCAGAGACAAACCAAGATTTTCATTTTTACAATAAACAGTCCTTATTTTTCCATATGAATCCAAAATTATTAAAAGGAGCGATAAGCCAAAATAAACTGACGACAGAGGAGAACATATTGATATTGAAAAATAAGGACCACATAATGAACTTTGAAATCCCACCAGTAGATAGTTTGACAAAGAAGTTCATAGTTCCACCACCAGAGAGATGAGAGCAGACAACAACAGATGCTAGTTGGAGAGAGGCTGAAAATGGAGGCAAAGGTCTTTGAAACTAGTCCCTCAATAACATAAAAAAGTGACGAGTGTCAATAAGTCGACTGAAAATAGTTTTTATGATTAATTTTGAGGTCACTGTTACTAAATTCCCCCAAACATACATAAGCAGAAATTCAACTCACAGCAGCAGAGGATGGACTTGAAAACGAGCTGGCAATGTCTGACTCTACCTTTCCATACTTTAGCCTACACACGGCTAGTGTGAAAGAATAATTAATTTCCATTAATTGTACCTAATAGTGGTTAACTATAAAGCCTGGGGCTTAAAGTACTTACAGCATAGCAAGTCGTCATTAAGGTAGTTGTCTCATATGTTTATGAGAACTAGTGGTTTACCGGGAAAAACACGAGTCAGTTGGAGAATTTAATGTCATGTCGGCACGTTGGCTATAGTAGCTCAATGGTTTAGAGTGGCTGGATGGAGACCAGAAGATTTGTGGTTCAAATCCCGGCTATGGCATTGAATTTCTCAGTCTGGCTCTACCCTTTCATAGCGCGTCCTACACACGGCTAGTGGGAAAGAACAATTAATTTTCGTTTTCAGGTATGTTAATTGGTTACATTTACCAAATTACATAATTTAATTATGAAGGATTCAACTATATATTACATATAAATATTAATAAATATTTAATATTAAATATAATAAAATTATATATTAATTATATATTATTTAATAATATATTAAATATTATATTAATATTTTATATTACATATAAAAGCTATTAGCTTTTATGTAGTTGTCTGTCTGTATTGGCTACAACCCAAGATCCCACAAACAGGCAATCTTCAATAGTTTAGCACACAGACTGGTAAACATCCCTCTCACAGCAGAAGAATACAAAACAGAATACATCAAAATAATTGAAATAGCACAAGAAAAAATAACTTTCCAAAATCATTAGTGGACAAAAAAGTGAACTTAGCAAAAAAGAAGAAGCTACTAAAGGAAACCACAACTCTCTCATCTACAGAAACTAATATGATTTTCAAAAAATTCACTTACCATCCAAGGGCCTATGATAAATTCAAAAAAGTCTTCAAAAAACAAAACATTCAACTAGCACCAGTCAACCATTTCTCCTTAAAAAACCTAATTTGCTCAAACATCAAAGATGCCATTCCATCTAACAAAAAATCTGGTATATATCAAATTGAATGCAGTGACTGTAGTCAAATTTATAATGGAAAAACAAAAAGAAATTTAGAAACAAGAGCAAAGGAACACTTTAGAAACATAAAATATAAACAATTAGAAAAATCAGCAGTTGCCACACATTTCTGGGAGAAAAACCACAACATAAATCCAGAACCAAAACTACTAAAACATACATCAGGAAAACAAGAACTATCCACATGGAAACAAATCTTCATTTCAAAAAATAGGAACAAGGTATTCAATTTCGACATCCACCAGAAAGATTTGTTCAGCAAGTTCCTTGAACCGCCACCAGAGGAGACCTGTGACAAAATATCAACTACACCAATGAGAACCAGTCGATGGTCGGCTGAGGATAGAGGCAAAGTCTCTGAAACATGTTCCGGAAAAATTTAAAAGTGTTGTTTAGTGTCATTAATCGACTCCCTTTAAATTTAATTTATCATAACAACACTGTTTTCAACACTTCCAAGAAAGGAATTGAAGGAATGATATGTTTTGTGGAAAAGAAGTTTTTGAAGGTCACTTTTGTTGTCCAGTATATTCCCATGAGTATATTTTGAATTTTGTAGGAATGTTCTCAGAAGTCCTCTACATTCTGAATGACTTTTGTGTAATTGATAAACTCTAAGAAATAGATAAAAATATTACTACATAATAATTTAAATATCTATTGAAATTTAACTGTATTGGAACACAAGAGTGAAACAAAATAATTATTAAATTATAGACGAGTCGTATTTATTACACATCAGCTTCACTTACATATCTATATTGAGGACATGTTTCGCTGTCGTTCACATCATCGGCTCTAATGTGACTAAAGCTTGATCCAGTGGTGTGGGTAGTTCTGGTGTTGCTGCTGCCATCTCTTGATTTTGTGATGAATTTAACCGTGGGGCTGTCTTCTGGCGGGATTTCGAAGTTCATTAGTTGGTTTTTATGTTTTTCTATGTATATTTTCTCCCATATGACGAATTCACTAAATTTTTTGTATGTATTTTAGTAAATTTGGTGCTATCTTCAACTTCATGATTCTCAGACCAGAAATAAGCTGCTATTGTGAACTTATCAATAGTTTTGTATCTTAAGTGCCTGAAGTGTTCTTTCTTTCTAGTGCCTATGTTTCTTTTTGTCCTCCCTATGTAAATTTTTTCACAGTCTTTACACTTAATCTTGTAAATGCCTGATTTTTCTTCTGGTTTTATCTTATCAGTATTATTACTGTTAAGTAGGTTTTTAAGGTAATTCTTTTTTGGTGCCAATGTTATATCAAGCTTTAGTCGCATAAGAGCCGACGATGCGAACGATGGTTTGCAAAACATGTCCTCAATATAGGTATGTAAGTGAAGCTGATGTGTAATAAATACGACTCATCTATAATTTAATAATTTAAATATCGTTAAAACAACAATTTATATCACAAACTTTTTTGTGTGTTATACAGTTCCAAGATATAGTTTTCTTCAAGTGCTAAGTCACTTCAATTTTTTCTTACTACTAAGAAGTCCTACGACATGCTTTTTAAAAATGTAACTGTCACTTTAGCCTATCGCCTACATTTTGAATAACGATCTGTATTGATAAAATGTTGGTAGAACAATCAACTTCCACGATACTCACCTCTTGACATTGAGCAGTGTTGCCAACTTGTTGAAGAAGATCTGTTTCTCTGCTGACATGTCAGCCTGTGTTAGCGTTGATCTGATGGCGTCCCAGTCAACACCACACTCTGCTGCACTGTCTTTGGACCTCTTTCTCAACGTAGCAAGAACTTGGACCAGGTGCTTCACAAACTTGGGCTTCACTTTCTCTTCAGTCTGTAGCCACTGCAATATAAATGTGCAAACTTAAACTGAGACCTATAAGAGACAAAAACTCACTACAAAATGTACTTGGAGTGCTCAAAAATGCTTGGCACTAAAACTTTTGTTTTCACAGGAACCAATTACTGAACAAAAGCAAGTAGATTTTATTACAGATATTCCCTGGCAAACCATTCTTTGGGAATCTCTTGGTGCCATATGGCAATGGTCTGGTAACCGGAATGTACTGAACACTGTCTGAGGCGGTTTAGCCGGTGTAATCTTGCTGAGTTCTCCCCTTTGCTCAGCGCCTCACCATGATGGGTTTTATGACGGGTGAGGAGAATTAAACTTGGCCGAGGATTTCTGTAGGATATCTCCGCATGGATTCTCTTAGCTGGATTCAAGGTGTGGGTGCATCCTAACTGGTGCTGTAGTTCTGACAGAAATACCTCGACTGTTTTACATATCAGTTTATTGTGTCCCTTAAATTCTCGTTGAGCTTGCCACCTGTGATGTCGCTACTTGTGATGTATCATAGTTTATTTCTCTCACGCGAATGAGTGTTCGAAGATAGACTAATGTCTCGCTCGTGAATCAATTTAATTGTCCGAAATGTGTATAGTTTCTTGCGCCCGGACGGAGTTCTTGTATTTCGTGTTCTTCAGTGTGAACAGTGCAGAGTGTAATGTATGTTATATCTCACACGCAAATAAATGTAACTGTTTGAAGATTCACTGATGTCTGACGTGCGGTCAGATACGTCGAGTTCCTTGCTGTATAGTTTGCAGACTGTTCTATCGTCTACTATCAAAGTTCTGCCATGATGATATTCTCTCCAACTCTTGCTGGTTTTTTGAAATTTGAAAACTGACGTGATGTGTTATTAGTTTGACATTGGTTGGTTTTTATCCCCTCTGCTGGTAGCCGTTCAAATTTCTCAATTTGGACGTTCTTTTGCCAAGCTTTCTCTTTCCCCACCAGGGAGATAAATTATGTGTGGAGCATGAACCAGATTCTATGAAAGAACTTTGTACCACAAAACTGGCGTCGTAAAGCTAAATCATGCAATAGCTAATAGTTTCCAGTATGTGTACCTTTCTGAGAAGGTTCAATAACATTTCTGTATTATTCATATATGTCAAATATGATCTTTAATTATAACTTAACTGTCCCTGTGGGTTATTATTATTATTATTATTATTATTATTATTATTATTATTATTATTATTATTATTATTACTATTATTATTAGTCCTGTCCTATACGGACCGCTTCATGTCGATGGTCATATGGGGAGGAAGCCAATCCTAGAACACTGTTGCCCTTTGTTTCTGCAAGAATAGTCCCAATAGTTATGGGAGAACTATAACTCGATGGTGACCGAACTCAAAATACTCCTGTATATCTGCATGTATTGTTAGTATATGTCCTCACAAAGTTAAGGCACTCAATGTGGACAGTCCTTCACTTCAAATCTTCATGGTTCCTCCATTGCCATCGCTAGTTTGTCCAATGTGATCCAGATGTTCTCCATTATCAAAAGTGCCTCACTGATCATTGTTTGGTTTGCACGCAGTTACTCAATGCCACCACAGTCCCTGCCATCTTTGAATTTGATATACAACGAAACATGGAGATCCAGAGACTCGATGCTGTCTACCCACAAATATGGATGTCTCCTTCCTTCCAGGGAAACTACACTGTCCACTATTACCTCTACAAGTATATTTGTAAACCAGAACAATTGCTGGTTTAATGAACTACATAATCTGGTGGCAGTAGACATACACGTTTCAAACTGCTACTTCACAGGAGTTAGCTTTGGCACTGCAACCCAGTCCATCATCCCTCCCTCTCCCTCATCCTGTCACAGCACAATCAACAAGAAGTTCACTCTCCCTACGACCAATTCAACAAATGTAAGATGAGACCATGTTTATCAGACCAATCACTTGAAGCTGTTTTGACAATTGATTCATCAACCACTATCATCCCAAATAGAGGACAATTAACTCATTTGGAATGCTGGACTTTGCGACAGTAATGTGCACTTAGCTTATATTGTAACACCATATTACTGTCCGACTGAAAAATTAAATGCCATAGCTGGTATTTGAACTATGGATCTTCCAGTCTCTGTTCAGTTACTCTTAACCATTGAATTACCATGGCCAATGTGCCATGATGACATTTAGCTCTCCAATTGACATGTTTTTCCGGTAAACCACTAGGGGTTCTCATATACAATGAGATATGCACCATTTATGCTGACTTACTGTGCTGTAAGTACTGAAGTCCCTGGCTTGGTGGACTGTGGTTCAAATCCCAGCTACAACTTTAGTTGTCCAAATCTTGCCCTAAAAATTGCTTGTGTGCAAAAATGATTAACTTCCATAAATTAACCATATCTCTTATATACCTAATCCTTGTTTCATGTAAGCTTGCCCAGTATCTCTTACTGCTCATGTGACCTAATCACCTCTCATTGGCTGCTGTTATGGTAAAGACTGTTGTGCGGTAAAAATTAGTTTGTTATTTAACATGGTGATATATCTGTATATAACTATATGTGTTGGAAGAGAATTGTCAAATTTATATTTTCGTAACTGTTTTAATTAAATATATTACGCAACACAGTTGATTTATCTGAAATGCTGTTACAGGAAGCCAACACATTCAGAAAATTATATAAAAAATAATAGCCACAACCCAATTACACATAAACATGCAATAATAAACAGCCTTACATACAGACTAGTCAACATACCCATGGAAAAAGAAGAATATTTCAAGGAACAAAAAGCAATAATACACATAGCAGAAGAAAACGGATACAACAAAAGTTTGGTGTTGAAGAAAATTAGAAAATCTAAACTAAAGAAAACCATTAAGGAAGCAACCACATTTATTAAAGAAAAAGAAAGCAACAGCATATTCAGTTCATTCACATATCATCCAAAAACATTTAATAAATTTAAAAAGATATTCAAGCTTAGATCTTATTAATTACACTTGATGCAACTTATTTTTTTTTATTTTTATACTTATATTATTTGTATTGTTCTAAATATTTGTATTGACGTATCCAATGTCATTGTATTGACTTAACGGATGAATAAAACCACTACCACTACCGCTACCGCCACCGCCGCCGCCGCCGCCGCCGCCGCCGCCGCCGCCGCCGCCACCGCCACCGCCACCGCCACCGCCACCGCCACCGCCACCGCCACCACCACCACCACCACCACCACCACCACCACCACCACCACCACCACCACCACCACCACCACCACTACTACTACTACTACTACTACTACTCAAGGGACAAAATATCATCTTGGCACCTACTAATAGATACTAAATTTTAAAATTACTAAATTCAAAAACAAAAGATGAAATTCCTTCAGGTAACAAATCTGGAATATACCAAATAAATTGTAAGAATTGTGAAAAATGCTACATAGGTCAAACAAAAAGAAATTTAAAAACCAGAGTCAAAGAACACTTTAGAAACATCAGATTGAAACAAGAAGACAAGTCAGCAGTAGCATTTCATTTTTGGAATGAAAACCATGACATTGATCCAAATCCAAAATTATTAAAAGGAGTGATAAACCAAAATAGATTGACAACATGGGAGAACATATTCATCTGGAAAAATAAGGATCGCGTAATGAACTTTGAAATCCCGCCAGTAGATAATTTGACAAAAAAGTTCATATTTCCACCACCAGAGAGAGCAGACAACAGCAGATGCCAGTTGGAAAGAGATTGAAAATGGAGGCCAGGGCCTTCGAAACTAGTCTCTCATAAATATATGAAAAAGTAAGTGACGAGTGTCAATAAACCAACCACAAATAATTTTTAAATTATTATGACGTTTACTGCAGGTTTAAATGTGACGGAAAGGCACCGCCTATGGCCTATGGCGCGAAAGCATTAGCCAGTTAGGACGAGGGAAAAGGTAGTTGGATGCGGAGTGATACATGTCAGCGGGGCAAGGTTATATGAAACAGAGTATAGTCTAGCCATAAATACTGTTACAACTTGTTACTGTTAAGTAAATGGCTAGTCAAGTGTAATGTTGGCTGCATTGCTTTCACGAAGTTGGATGTCCTGCATTCTACATATGCACTAAGTAAATAAATATAATACTTGAGTCATGCTCATAAAACGTATACCAACAAGAAATAACCCAAAGACATTTTATATAAAACATAGGAAACTGTAGTATTAAAAGTATCTAACAATGGACTTACAAAACATCCTATGTCTTGTGTTAGAAAGTTGAGTCAATTGTAGATACATAGAAGATAATTTTGTTACAAGATAGTACAAGTTATTAGGTTCTTACCAAATTTAATGTAGAAGTACTTACCTTGATAATTTTATTAGAGATTGTATGTTCAAGTTGGACAAGATGTGTTTCGGAATTCAGTCTGCGGTTTCTGCACAATACCACCAAAAACTCAAGAGCCTGGTTTCTCCTGAATGGCCTCACATTCTTGTCAAATGCATATTTAACTAGAAGAGGTGCAAGCGACCAGTTGCCAGTCCATGTGCTCTGTAGTATACTTTTGAACAATGCCGGCTGGTGCAGACACTCCCTGAAAATACATCAAATTCACCAAAATGACAACCAAGGCCTGAACCAAGCAAACAAAGGGAGATAGTTATTTTTTGTGATCTCTAATAACAAAGGTAAAATTGGTACTGTTGACCCACGACAAGAAGGCACACTAAAAGAATGTACAACGTAATCACTAGGGCAGCGATATTGGAGCGCTTGTGTGTGTTGGGAGGCACCCGGTAGTGGACTGATTTCAATGGGATGGTTGGGTTACTGAATTCCTTCAATCATGCATAATGGTAATTTCTGTTTATGCAAGTGTTGCCACCTTAGCCAACTTCCCCGCATCCTACAACCACACAGAGCTTGGTCCTGTACTGTCATATGACTTTCCCGCATGTCATGGCTGGATGGATTGCCATTGCCAGGGACTTCTGCAATGTAGTAAATCAGCCTAATGGACAAACTTTACACTCTATGTTGCATTTTAGTTTGACAATGCATATCCTGGTTCAAAATAATTTTGAAATTTATGTATTTTTATCTATGAACTTTTTATGATGTAATTCTGATTTCACATTAATATTGTGTGTGTGTGTGTGTGTGTGTGTGTGTGTGTGTGTGTGTGTGTGTGTGTGTGTGGGCGTGCGCGTATGCTGGCGCGTGTGTGTGCGCGCGTGTGTGTGCGCGTGTGTGTGTGTGTGCGCGTGCGTGCGTGTGTGTGTGTCCAAATCAGTTGTACAAAAAAGATTTTACAATTTTATTTTCTTACACATTACTGAGTTGCTATTTTATCCCTTACTCCACCATACATATTAACACCAAAGTTGTTTATGCATGTGGACTTTATTAGTTTTCTTTATTTTTCTATAACATTTTTCATTTACTCTTTCCACAAATTCCCCTAGCACTTTTATATCCTCTTCCTCCGCAGTTTCATTATCCTAACCTTTAGAACTCCTATTGAAATTATATAAAATATATCATGGTTGATGTAGCTGCTGCCATCTAAGTACATTGCTACCTTATTTACTGCAGTGGCAACACCAATGTATTATGTCATCTAACATAGTCATATTGGATTATGATTAAAATGATGCTCAAATGAGTCGAGGGTTCACAGAGGTTAGAGTTACTGGATATTCATGTTTCAGGATATGGGAAAACCTTGTAAAAAACTTTATCCAAATATCTTGTGCTGACCGAGATTCAAACTTGAGACCTCTTGAATGTGAGGCAGACATGCTACCCCTACATCAGAGGATGGCAATATCAGTGTTACCAAGTAAAGGTTTGAATGTAATACAACATTTAAAATGATTAAATCTGTACAGAATTACCATGCACAAACACTGCGCTAAGTGAAACGTTTGCAGACAATCAGATTCTTATATGTAAGTATGGTGAATGTGTAGCTGCTGACTTGACACCTCCCAACTACAACAATTAGTGCTCCAAGGCTGCTCACTATCTAGTTGTAACTTGTGTTTTGTGTAACAATGTGGTAAATAAACTGTCCTTAACAGCAACTCATGTTCTTATTTTTACTATACTAAAGCAAAAATTCATAATATGCTAAAATATATGAAAACTGTTGATAGAGTCGACATGAAAAAT
Source organism: Mantis religiosa (assembly GCA_030765055.1). Lineage (NCBI taxonomy): Eukaryota > Metazoa > Arthropoda > Insecta > Mantodea > Mantidae > Mantis > Mantis religiosa. The sequence continues at coordinate 1,975,857 of CM060956.1, forward strand.
TCAATGCCACAGCCGAATTTGAACCACAGATCTACTGGTTTCCATCCAGTCGCTCTAACCCATTGAGCTACCGTGGTCAACTTGCCGTCCTGACATTAAATTCTCCATTTGACTCATATATTTCCCCGGTAAACCACTAGGAGCTCTCGCATTAGAGATACACCATTTGTGGCAACTTACTATCGTAAGTACTTGAATCCCAGGCTTCATCATTTAACTCTTATTATTTTAGTTAATTGATGGAAATTAATTATTTCTTCACACTAGCTGTATATAGGCTAAGATATTGGATTGATAAAGTTGCCATGAAAAATTCAATGCCACAGCTGGAATTTGAACCAAGGATCTACTGGTGTCATGACGGCAAATTGGCCATGGTGGCTCAATGGGTAAGAGCGACTGGATGGAAACCAGTGGATCCGTGGTTCAAATCCCTGCTGTGGCATTGAATTTTTCATGGCAACTCTATCAATCCAATACCTTAGCCTATATATGGCTAGTGTGAAGAAATAATTTCCATCAATTAACTTAAATGAAAATCGTTATTTAAAAACAGTTAATCTTCAACACCCACACTGTGGCTGAGTGGGTAACACCCTCAACTCTCATCAAGGCAGCATGGGTTTGATCCCAGGCGACCTCTAAGTCAGATTTGTGGTGGGCAACAACAGAGCTGGGGCAGGTTTTCTCCGGGATCTCCAGTTTCCCCTGCCACCTCATTCCATTGATGCTCCATCTTCATCTCATGTATCTTCAGTGTTATAGCCTATGTTGCATATAATAAAACCAGGCATTAACACATTGATAGTTAATAACCACTTAGTGTAGGCTCTGACCTTTTAGTGAAGAAGTTTACAAGAGCATCTTTATAGACGTTCTCAACTAGAGGACTGTTGTCAAGCTGCTGGGCACAACGGACAAGGAAGGTACAACACTCAACCAGCTTGGGACCCATATCTATCACTATAGCTGCAGAAGTCTTCTCTCCTTTCCTCAGCAGCTTCTCTATAGCTTCAGCGATTGTCTCATCTGTCACACCTTCAAGTGACAGGTTCTTTCTGTGAGATGCCAGTTTCTTCAGACAGGATCTGCAATCACAAACAACTTTATGTACCATCACCTAGCTTAAAAACATATCTGCCTTTCCCAATCCAATCTTGTACAAACTAAACATTATCTTATTATAGATACAAGGTAATACAGCAGACACTAAGTGACACTAAGCTTCATCATGAAGAAGCACCAGTATTGTTACTTAAAGTAATTGGGAAGTAAAATAATACATCAATCTGAGACTGCAACCTGCAGATAAGATTTCTTTTTCACAGACTAAATTGAAGCTGGGAAAAGAAAGTCAAATTCTTTGTTAATCTGTTATACCTGCAACAAATAATCATCATAAAACACAGCCAAAAGCAAAATTATGAAACCAACTTAAAATACAAAATTATTCATCACAAACTGGCATCACTGCGCAACCCATAATTTTATTACAGGTGACTTTGGCAATATTTACACTTAGAAGGGCTGGACATGTAAAGCCTATAACCCAAAGGCCAGTTTATAACACTACACAGACTCAGCCTACAAAGGAGCAACAAATTCTGATTGATGGACACATTTATACAGATCCATTCTGTTTCACATATCGCTAATATTAAAATTTGCAAGTCAAAACCTAGCGGAAGAAATAACTGATAATTATCTTAATCAACAATGTGTCACTAGAACTGAGGCCACTAATAACAAAGAGCAAGAGACTAGTATTATCAAATGTGTGGGCACAACATGATTTTCCATAACTTACATTACACCCAGAATTTCAATTGTTAACTTTAATCAAGTAATGAGCTTCTGTAGGCAAATATACATAAAAGTAGCAAATTGCCTAGCTGTTAAAGATACCAGCTATTGGATGTATCTTCTTGCGGACATTGGAAGGTTCTAGAGAAAATACATCCAGCACAAAATGATAAAGGCTGTTTCCACTTGTGACTGATGTTTCCAACTAACACCTCTGCTTCCCAAGAAGAGAATGAATGCAAAGTGGCCAAAACTACCATTCAGCAGGAGCCAGATGTGTCAGACTTCATCAAGAACTGCCAAGAAGTTACCCATAGACAAAGTGGTTTAACACTTTACATTTTTCATTTTTGAGGGACTAGACATTAAATGTCATACTGCTCCTGATATTCATCTGTCTTTTACAGAGTATTGTCAAACCACATGGAATGTTATCGGAAGCCATTGCTCCCATTTTTAGCCTCTTGAAATCCCACCAGTCAATAATTTGATGAAATTCGTAGTTCCACCACCAGAGAGAAGACAGCAGATGATTGACCTTCAAGGATGAAAATGGAAGAAGGAGCCTCCAAAACTAGTCCCTCTAAAATGAAAAATGTAAATTATGGTGTGATAAAAACTGAGTACACATATCGAGATTTAACTGCATTGGAACACCACAGTGAAGCAAAAAATTATTAATTTTTAGATTAGTACACATAGTTTGAATTTAAAGGGAGTCAATTAATGACACTAAACAACACTTACTTTTAAATCCCATCAGTTAACAGATCCGGAATATACCAAGTAAGTTGTAGGAATTGTGAAAAATTCTACATAGGTCAAACAAACAGAAACCTAAACACCAGAGTCAAAGAGCAGAAGCATCAGACTGAAACAAGAAGATAAGTCAGCAGTAGCATTTCATTTTTGGAACAAAAATCATGACATTAATCCAAGTCCAAAATTATTAAAAGTAGTGACAAACCAAAATAAACTGACAACATGGAAGAACATATTCATAGGAAAAATAAGGATCGAGTAATGAACTTTGAAATCCCAGCAGTAGATAATCTGACAAAGAAGTTCATAGTTCCACCACCAGAGAGAGAGCAGACAACAGATGTTAGTTGGAGAGAAGTTGAAAATGGAGGCAATGGCTTCCAAAATTAGTCCCTCAATAATATAAAAAAGTAAGTGGCGAGTGTCAGTAAATCAACTACAAATAGTTTTACGATTAATTTTGACGTCACTGTTACTAAATTCCTCCAAACACAGATAACATACAGAGTGTCCCAAATTGATGTATACCTCTTTCACTGTTATTTCTCCGCAACAAAATGAGACAGAAATACAATTTTTGTTTGGTTTATTTCTTAAGCCTGTACATGTTCAAAATGTCTGGAAAACCTTCCCTTTCGTCACACTCCTGCAGGAACCACTCACAAAATTGCAGTCGCCTATCTGGAACATCCTTATTTAGTGCGTGGAGAAGTCTCGGAATTGTAAGGTTTCCTTTTCGGCTCCACAAAATTCAATGAACAATGCTTTTCTTGATACCAACCTCACGAGAACATTGCCTCACTGACTTCTTTTCAGATCATGCAAAAACCTGCATGACTGCAACAGACTCTTATTTCTTTTGCGCCAACCTTTCAATACATCTTGCACCATTCCATTGTCTTCAAACTTGTCTTGAATTTTTGTTACTGTTACCCTTGTTGGTGGCGGTGTCCTTAACTCAACCATCCAATGTTGTTGCACTTCAACAACATTCTCCACTTTCCAATAACACTTCAGTAGCCACTTACGTTCTTTGAATGATAATCTCGCTGCCACTGCTGTTTATAAAAAAGTACAGATCTATGAATGTGTTGCTGTGCTTTTCCAGTACCTTGTGGTTCATACTGTAACTTTGTGGGTTCGTAGAATTAAAAGGCCGTGTTGCAGAAATTAAAAATCTCCTTTATTTTCGTCGAAATACACTATTCAATTCCCACGTAAGAACATTAAATCACATATACACAGTCTTACAAGGTCGATCACAATAACAAACAGTGACAGCAGAATAACAACACAGCTGGCTATCTCTCATTTCACAACTGTTTCACAACCACAATTGTCCTGCTAGCGTGTCACAATCCCTTTTATATCTCCATTCATGATTACCAGATTGTTCTGTCAATCACTAGAAGTTTCTGGAAACAAGGCATCTAGTTACATAATTCGAACATTCTATCACCTTCCAGAAACATAACTTAATCTTCAATTCCTTTCTTGGAAGTGTTGAAAACAGTGTTGTTATGATAACGAGAACCAGTCGAGAGCCGGCCGATGATAGAGGCAAAGCCTCAGAAACATGTCCCGGAAAAATTTAAAAGTAAGTGTTGTCTAGTGTCTTTAATCGACTCTCTTTAAAGTTAATAACTTAATCTACCCAGCGAGGCCTTTGACTTCTTGCCTGCCGGCACTATCTGTTACACACGTTCGTTATCTACGTGAAACCTATCCATTTATCTATTTGCACCAAAACTTCAATGCCCGTTACTGCGACACTGCTCCCTCCTCAAGGCTGGTCGTCCCGAACAGCACCATCGTAGTGGGCCAGATGATCCAGGTGTACCGACAGCATCTTCCCTTGGGGCACCTTTTGGATGCGGTAGACCACGTCGTTAATCCTCTTCACCACCCGGTACGGTCCTTGCTATGGTTGCTGGAGCTTCGGGCAGCATCCCTTGGTCCGAGTAGGGCGGTACAACCAGACTAGGTCACCCTGCTGGAACCCTTGGTTGTTGGCTTGCCTGTCGTATTGGGTCTTCATGCGGTCGCTCGCCTTCTGGATGTTCTGACGAGCTATCTCATGCATATCGTTGAGATGGTCCACTAGGTTCTCCACATACTCGATTGCTGGCTGTTTGGCGTCTGGGGGGCTTCCAAAAGCTAGGTCACAGGGGAGGTGTAACTCTTGGCCGAACATCAAACTGGCTGGCACCATCCCAGTGGTATCATGTGTTGACGAGTGGTAGGCCAGTAAGAACGGTGGCACCTTAACGTTCCGTCTCGCTGATGGTTGGCCACGACCTTCCTCAGGTGTTCCTCGAAGGTCTTGATGTATCTCTCGACCATGCCGTCCGACTGTGGATGCAGGGCTGTGGTGTGGGTCTTGTTTACTCCAAGCCTCTCTAGTGCCACCTTCATCAGGTTGGATTCAAAATTAGTGCCCTGGTCGCTGTGGAGCTCTAACGGCCCCCCAAATTGGCAGAACACTTGCTCCACAAGGCAGTCCGTGATTGTCTTCACCTCCTGGTTCGGAATGGCATACACTTCCGGCCACTTGGTGAAGGTAGTCCACGACCACTATCAGGTACTTGTTGCCTCGGTCGGACACGGCAAATGGTCCAGCTGTGTCGACAGCGATCCTTTCGAATGGCACTCCAACGTTGTACGGCTGCATGTGACCCTGGCTCCTAGTCTGGGGGCCGCGACTTGCTGCGCACGCGTGACATAAACGACATCATCTCTCAGCATCTGCTTGGAACCTCAGCCAGTAGTAGCGCTGTCAGAGTTTGTCGATCGTCCGGTTTGCTCCCAGGTGTCCTCCTGAAGTACCGGCGTGCACTTCCTCCAAGACTTCCGGGACCTTACTTCGGGGAAGTACCAACTGCTCCCTCTGCATCTTCCCATCAGGCGATTCCCATACCCGGAACAGCAGGCCCGAATCCCACTGGGCCCAGTACAGCTCCTCGGTGCGATGTCCTCCCAGGATGGTCTTGTCCCTGCCTCCACTTCTCTCAAGAGTGGCCCCAAGTCTGCATCCGCCAGCTGCTCCCTCCTCAGGCCTGCGCTATCCCAGCCATCTGCAGGCACTGCCGTGACTACTCGGACTGCTGCGGCACGCTCCTTTTCTTCTACTCTTGTGCATTGGCCGCACTCCTCTCGGCAGGGTCTTGGGACATGGCATCTGGGTTACCGTGGTTCTTCCCTCCAAGATGTTCGGAGGCGAAGTCATACTTCTGCAGCCTCTGAACCCAACGTGCTGTCTGGCCTTCCAGGTTTCTAAAGCTCAGTAGCCAAGTTAGGGCACAATGGTCAGTCCTTAGGTGGAATAGCTGACCATACAGGTACTTGTGGAAGTGCTCCAAGGCCTTTACTACCGCCAGTAACTCTCGCCGGGTGACGCAGTAGCTCTTCTCTGCCTTGGCTGAAGACACGCTGGTATCGTCTCAGCAGTTGTTGAACCATCTCGAGCTGTTCTGCGGTCAGGCGATCAGCCGCCCTCTACAGTAAGCCTTCCAGGTGGGGCCCCAGTGTTGCATTGGCACCGGCTCCAGTGTCTTGTCGATTGCTGTCACGATGACCACGGACTCGCACATCCCCATCTCCATTCCGGCCTGAACGACGTGATCGATGTATGCTAGGTTAAGCAGCCCCACTGGCACCTCCTCTCGGCACGGCAATAATGTCCTTCATTCGCTATCTTTCCAGTTGCGCCGTCACTACCACCTCCTTTCTCGCGGGGACCCATGTCTTCCTTCAAGATGACCCTGCAGATTTCAAGGCGTTCTTCGGGTTGCCGGAGTATCACCTCTTCTCCATTGAGCCGCAGGACCTTCCTGCCGTCGTTGACCATCGCCTCGTGGCTCCTGAGGGCATCCAGTTCCAGTATCACCTCCTCAGCCAACTCCGCGACGAACACCCACTGACGCACAGCACTCCGTCCCAAAGTCAACTGCAGCACAGCCTCCCTCTCCACGGGCAAGGTGTCGCCCGATGCCGTCACTTCCTGGTATGATCGGCTTGGTTTCTTCGACGGTAAACCCTTGCCCACGCCGAGTCTGATGATGGTCACGGCTGCCCCGGTGTCTACGAGTACACGGAACGGCTTCCCTCTGACCCAACCATCCGCGATGAGGCTGTCATCCATACGTCGGCTGGCAGTGTCACTTGAGGGGATGGTGGTGATGGCACCGACGTGCTTCTCGCCCCGCTGGTCCTTACTCGTTCCTCCGGCTGCTCTTCCTGGTGTCTGTCATTTTCGCGGTCATCGTCGCGCCCAAGTTGCTATTTGCAGCTTCCGTCTTCGTTGTTAATTCGATCTTCATTTCTTTCATCTTCTCAGTGATGTTGTCGTACTGCTTCCTGACACCAATTGTAACTTTGTGGGTTCGTAGAATTAAAAGGCAGAGTTGCAGAAATTAAAAATCTCCTTTATTTTCATCGAAATACACCATTGAATTCTCACGTAAGAACATTAAATCACATATACACCGTCTTACATGGTCGATCACAATAACAAACAGTGACAGCAGATTACATCTTTAGCTCTCGTTACAACAACACAGCTGGCTATCTCTCATTTCAGAACTGTTTCACAACCACAACTGTCCTGCTAGCGTGTCACAATCCCTTTTATATCTCCATTCATGATTACCAGACTGTTCTGTCAATCACTAGAAGTTTCTGGAAACAAGGCATCTAGTTCCATAATTCAAACATTCTATCACCTTCCAGAAACGTAACTTAATCTACCCGGCGAGGCCTTTGACTCAGTTATCTTGCCTGCCGGCACTATCTGTTTACACACGTTCATTATCTACGTGAAACCTATCCATCTATTTATCTATTTGCGCCAAAACTTCAATGCCCGTTACCGCAACAATACATACCAAAAACTGTATTTCTGTCTCATTTCATTGAGGAGAAATAACTGTTCAAAGAGTGTATACATCAATTTGGGACACTTGTACTACAAATACTATGTATTACAGAAAATCACAGAATTTTTTAAACTTGGGGAAAGATCACAACACACTTAGTTAACCTTTATGTATTCTATTAATAATCAAAATGTTATGTGGAATAAAATTTGAAAGATTAATGGCAGCAACTCCACTTATCAAATTACAACTGTATTAATAATTATGTACTAACTGAACTTTAAACTTTACTGTTCTGGAGTAACCAAGTTCGTCAACAAGTCCATGTTATGTTACATGGCACTCAACGACTGGAGCACAACAGTTTTACCATCAAGTGACAAAATGCAATAGTGATTTCTACCAAAACATAACTGCTGTCTGACATATACATACAATGAGCAAATATCTGAAAAAAGTAATAAACTGCAGATTGACAGACATTACAAAAATAAAGTCTCCAGTGAAGTACAGAATATATGTGAGACATTCCTTGCTGTCAAAAACACTTTTTAAACCAATTCTCGAACTGTATAAACACTTAAGCTCCACTTACTTTTTAAATTAGGACAAGTTTCAAGGACACCGCGTCCCCATCCTCAGCTGATGTTCTACTGGTTCTTCAGGTGACCGCCTCCCTCTCCTGGCGCTGTTCAATGAGTTGAATGACGTCATCTACTACTGGAATTTCGAAGTTCATTGCTCTCTTTTTGTTCTTCAAAATGTGTATATTTTCCCAAACTGTTAATTCCCAATACTTTTTTGCCGGTACCAAAAGTTTTATGTCTTTGGAAATGTTGTGATTTTTTGACCAGAAGTGATGGGCTATGGCCGATTTATCTGTCTGTTTGTATTTAATACATCGCATGTGTTCTTTCATCCTTGTTTCTAGGTTTCTCTTTGTTTTTCCGATATAAATTTCGTGGCAATCCTCACATCTTACGCTATAAATTCCGGATAGTTTGTTGGTTGGACTTGTGTTTTTTAGCGGGTGATTCAGCATGTTTCTCATGTTATATTTGTTGTGTGGTACTAGTTGTATCTGAAATTGACGGAAAATGTTTTTGAATTTATTAAATGCCTTAGGGTGATACGTAAATTTGCAATATGCTTTCTTTGGGTCGTCAGCTTTTAAAGTGCTAACGTCCTTGATGGTTTTCCGTCTTTTATGCTTGTTTATCATTTTTTTTAATAAATTTATTAAACATAAAAGACGGAAAACCATCAAGGACGTTAGCACTTTAAAAGCTGACGACCCAAAGAAAGCATATTGCAAATTTACGTATCACCCTAAGGCATTTAATAAATTCAAAAACATTTTCCGTCAATTTCAGATACAACTAGTACCACACAACAAATATAACATGAGAAACATGCTGAATCACCCGCTAAAAAACACAAGTCCAACCAACAAACTATCCGGAATTTATAGCGTAAGATGTGAGGATTGCCACGAAATTTATATCGGAAAAACAAAGAGAAACCTAGAAACAAGGATGAAAGAACACATGCGATGTATTAAATACAAACAGACAGATAAATCGGCCATAGCCCATCACTTCTGGTCAAAAAATCACAACATTTCCAAAGACATAAAACTTTTGGTACCGGCAAAAAAGTATTGGGAATTAACAGTTTGGGAAAATATACACATTTTGAAGAACAAAAAGAGAGCAATGAACTTCGAAATTCCAGTAGTAGATGACGTCATTCAACTCATTGAACAGCGCCAGGAGAGGGAGGCGGTCACCTGAAGAACCAGTAGAACATCAGCTGAGGATGGGGACGCAGTGTCCTTGAAACTTGTCCTAATTTAAAAAGTAAGTGGAGCTTAAGTGTTTATACAGTTCGAGAATTGGTTTAAAAAGTGTTTTTGATTGATGAAGCTCCACTGTTTATAAATACTTCTATTATAGTTTTATTTTATTCCTTGCTGTTTTCACATTTGTTATCTCTTGGTTAAGACCACTCTTAAAACTACAAATCATCTAAATATAATGACCATAGATTGTGTGTTCTGGGAATGAGGAAGCTTCACCTCTCTATAGTTAAATATTTTGACAGGTAAAATCCAAACTGAAAAATTCAGTAGCACTTCCATTTTATGTGAGCTACTTCACCAATACAACATTAAATTCCTTAAGTGACTCCCATTTTCCCAGCAGACTACCAAGGAAATCTCAAATTTGAGACCATATACCCCAATGTTTGGTTGTGTGTGTCAAAACACTAAGTTATCATTGATTGGCCTTCTAAATAGAAACTACATAAAATATTTTGTTTGCTAGCAATGGTCATACCAGTGCCACATTTAGATGCCAGTAAATATACTTTTAAACACTTAAAACCAACTGATCTGGACTGGGTTTGAACCTGTGACTAGCCTGCCTCGGTAGCGTAGATGGTAGCATGTCTGCCTCACGTTCAAGAGGTCCCGAGTTCGAATCTCGGTCAGGGTGAGTTACCCGGATAAGGTTTTTTCTGGGGTTTTCCCTTGTCCTTCAAGACAAATGTCAGATAACTCTAAGCTCCATGGACCCTGGAATCATTTGAGCATCATTTCACCTAATTCATTCACCGTCCGATATGACTTAACATTGGAGGATGTAAATTACACAAAAAAGAACCTGTGACTAACTAACATTCACATCTATTTAATTGTACGAGGTGCGTCCTATTTTTTTTTCAGGACTGGGACCAGATAGCAACTTCTGGTTCTTTTTAAAATACACGTGGACTCTTTGTGAATGTGTGATAGAGATGACAGCACCGTACAGTGCATAGGACTCCAGTGGCAGAGGTGAGAGTTAGTACTGATTTTGATACTTAAAATGGCGATGTTTTCATTGCAAGAACAGTGTGTAGCCATTCGTTTTCTGCATTTTCGTGATGTGACACCTATTAAGATTCGTCAGTTGAGTGAGGCATGTGGTGATGGTACCATGGATGTGTCTAGTGTGCGTTCCTGGGTGTGACAGTTCAATGAAGACAGAACAGCATCTGACAACAAACAAAGACAGTTGAGTGAGGCATGCGGTGATGGTACCATGCATGTGTCTAATGTACGTTCCTGGTGGTACCATGCATGTGTTTAATGTGCGTTTGTGGGTACGACAGTTCAATGAAGACAGAACATCGTGTGACAAAAACCAAGACAGTTGAGTGAGGCATGTGATGATGGTACCATGGATGCGTCTAATGTGCGTTCCTGGGTGTGACAGTTCAATGAAGACCGAACAGCATGTGACAACAAACAAAGGCAGTTGAGTGAGGCATGTGGTGATGGTACCATGGATGTGTCTAATGTGCGTTCCTGGGTACGACAGTTCAATGAAGACAGAACATCATGTCACAACAAACCAAGACAGTTGAGTGAGGCATGTGGTGATGGTACCATGGATGTGTCTAATGTGTGTTCCTAGGTACAACAGTTCAATGAAGGCAGAACATCATGTGACAACAAACCAAGACAGTTGAGTGAGGCATGTGGTGATGGTGCCATGGATGTGTCTAATGTGTGTTCCTGGGTACGACAGTTCAATGAAGGCAGAACATCATGTGACAACAAACCAAGACAGCTAAGTGAGGCATGTGGTGATGGTACCATGGATGTGTCTAATGTGCGTTCCTGGGTGTGACAGTTCAATGAAGACAGAACATCATGTGACAACAAAGACAATCACGGCCTTACACCAGCCGGTCTGAAGACATGATCCAGTGAGTGGAGAACGTTGTTTTGGAGGAACGCCGATTGAGCATTGCAGACATTGCCTACAAAATTGTAATTTCTGTGAGATCTGTGCACACAATCCTGCATGAAGATATGAAAATGCGAAAAGTGCCTGCGTCTTCCCAATAGGTGCCACGAATGCTTACAAGGCTGTGCGCACGGCAAATTTTCAAGCGATGTTGACGGCATGAATGGAATATCAATTACACACTGTTCTTACAATGAAAACGTCACCATTTTAAGTATCAAAAACAGTCCTAACATTTGTTGTTGCCATTAGAGTTCTATGCATTGTACAGTGCTGCCAGCTCTGTCATGCATTCACAAAGAGTGCATGTGTATTTTTAAAAATACCAGAACTTTCTATCTATAGGTGTTTATAACTTGAATGCAGCTCATACATGTTAAGGGTCAATGACGTTTTTATGTTATTAAATAACTACAGAACAAAAGAGAAGGTTTGATGTTTCAGCTACCAAAGATACTTATGCATATTTCCACAACTTCAAGAGTTGTTTTGTGTCAATAAAGGAAGGGGAAGATCTTAGCCGAGGTTGTATAAACAATAAAGTTTACAAAAGTACCTTATTTTGTTCTCTAAGGGTTTCTGATGAATATCCTTGATGCAGAACTCGAGTAAGTCAAACAGTACCAACATAATCTCCAGGTAAGTAGATAATGCAGTTTCTGTGCCTGCATGTTCTGACTTAATGTACATCTCCAGTAAATCCACCACACGTATCCTGAAGTGCATTAGAACTCGTTCATCCTTGGGCTGTTTTTTGTTCTTCTGATCCTTCTTGGTCTTCTTCAGCATGCTGAATGCCTCAGATAAGGCTGCATCCAGACGTTTTCCTTCCTCCTCGTCCATTTCATCAATGTCCACAGATTCCTTCAAGAAGAACCAGAATAAATGTCAGTACATGGTCTTGCAGACACTCAACATGACAATTGCTGTGTTACTTACTGTGTCTGTGAGCGGGGCTGCAGCACCAAGGGCATCTCGCACAGCCATGCGCAGCTTGTCGTTTACTGCATCATTCTCTGCATCCTCAAGGTCAGACTCTCCACTTTCACTTGATGATTCTGATGATTTATCCTCTCCATCTGCATTCTGATCATCGTCTTGGTCATCTTCATCATCTGAGCCACCTATAGGGTTCTCTTCTGCATTAGGATCGAGCACCTATAAAATATAACAGTTCATGAACATCAAAATATCAAATAATGAACTTTTTACTGGAATATGTAATAAATTTGAGAGAGAAGGTTTGGCTTGGGCTATGACTAATGTAGTTGGATATACTCAATGTGTGCTAGAACCAAAAACACTAGATTACAAATGAAAACTTCTTTTCTCCAATATCATTAAAATTGGATAGAGTTAACATGAAAAATTCAATGCCATAGCCGGGATTTGATCCACGGATCTTGTGGTTTCCGTCCAGTCACTCTTAAACTTTGAGCTTCCATGGCCAACGTGCCGTCCTGACATTAAATTCTCCAGTTGACTCGTATATTTCCCCGGTAGACCACTAGGGGCTCTCGCATCCGAGAAACACTGTTTGTGGCGACTTACCATTGTAAGTACGTAAGTCCCAGGCTTCATCATTTAACTCTTATAGGAGATCCGTGGTTCAAATCCTGGCCATGGCATTGAATTTTTTAAGTTGACTCTATCCATTAAATATCTTAGCCTATGTACGGCTAGTGTGGAGAAATGATTAATTTCCATCAATTAACTAAAATCATTAAAATTATTTGACTTTTACTAATTTCAGCATGAAGAATTCAAAAATGCATTCTGCTTTTCCATAGCACATCTTACTTTGCAATTTGACAATGTTCAATGAAAATATAATTGTAAAATTCGCAAAAATATTACACATTCATACTCTACTTTAAAGAAAATAAAGAATTTGAAAAGGTATGTTATATACACCTGGAAATGTGTACAAAGCCTATTCTATGACTGCTAAGTGTCATGGACTTTACTTACATTTGCACCCTTTGCAAAATCACACTGATGTAGTGTCCATTAAAAAATATAAACAAGCTCAGCTAAACATTCCATTTTCTTGATCCTTTGCTATAGTATTTTAGGGCTATATGAGCCTTGCATGAATCTCATGTCTTTTCTTTAGTTCACTGCGTTTTTCCTATCAAAAGACAACAAATAACACACCTAGATTTAGACAAGATACTTGCTGGTCAGTATGGTAACACATTTACTTGGCATGTAGTGTTGGTTGTCATGACGAAAGATGTGCAGGACCTGTCAGAACTGGCATGTAGCAACTATAACCATTGGCATGTTAACAGCAAGTGGATGATGACATAAAGGGAGTCAATTCCAGTGAAGGTACTGTTGACAGACGAGGATGCTGGGGCACAGACAATCCCTATTTATTTAAGTTTCTTCATTGATGTCAGAGTTTGAGTTTGTGTTGTTTTAGGGCCCGTCGACAACAAGGTCATTTGGGCCCTCATTGATGTCAGATGTGTTATGGATAATAAAGCCAATGCCACTACACCATTCTTTCTCTGGAAGAGAATACACAGCCAAGACACAAAGACAGTTTTAAATGAATAAATGTGTTCTTATTTTTGGCTGTTGTCTAGATCTGTGGTCAGATACCAGTTTTTAATGACAATCACATGTCCCAGATCTTACCAAGTGGGAATCGCCATGACATAGGTGAATTTACTGACAGCAGTCATCAACGTTACACAAGAAGTTATGGACAACACTTAACCACCAGTATTGGTACACAACAAATAAAAATTTTGTTAAGGTTGACAATATATTGCTATACCATGTAAACATGCTACTGCATCAATACCAACAACTGAGATCTGCTCAGTCCAAAACACTCGAGGATCCAACACAATCCTCCCCAACCAAGACTACACTTTACGTGGAACACATTTTAAGAATTTCAATCCTTTCAGAAATGGCTGTGATGCTTTAGATTAAAATGGTTTAAGATATTTTTATTACAAATAAATGTATATGTTGAATTTTCTGGGAGTGTTCTCAAAAGTTGGATGACTTTTGTGTAACTGGTAGGCTGTTAACTACTATTTGTACACTTTATTTGAGCTTTCAGATGACAACAAACATGGCAATGTCTTCCAATGTGTAAGGACTATGATACAATGAAGCACAAAATGAATATAATTTGGGTCAAATTAATACTCAATGCTCCATTTAGTGCTAGCATTTAACTAGAACGTGTCTGTTAGGACCTTCCTAACATCATCAGTTGTCGACTAAATGCCGTTGGTTTGGTGAACTCCTTGGAGGTGATAGGGCATCTCTGTCGGTATATTGATGAACTTGGAAGTTTGGATTCTCTTCAAAGGTAATGTCAAAATTGAGCAATTTTCTTTCATATTTCTTTTTGAAAGAGACGCCACGTTCACCAAACCTACAGCCATTAGTTGACATCAGCTGATGATGTTAGGAAGATCCTAATGAAACGCGTTCTAGGTAAACACTAGTAATAAATGGAGCGTTGAGTACTAGTTCGACACAAAATTATATTCATGGCAATGCCTTTTATCCAATCGTACTTCAAATGATCATAGAAGACCATGTGTTATAGTTGTACATCTAAAGCAAAAGGGTTAACACTTTTGCTATTTACAAAAGTCTGCGTTGTTGATGCAGAGATTTAATACAAGAGGTAACACAGCAATGTCCAGTTGTTACTTCTTGTATTGGACAGTTCATACAACTAATTTCAGGACTCAATATAAAGTGTTTGAATATAATATGTATGTCCAGAAAGTAAGTTCTGTTTGGTAATAAAATTAAATTGTGTACAGATACAAAAAAATTATTTATTATTCTGCAACTCTTAAGCTACTTTTCCACATAACTGCCAAAATTTTGCAGGTATTTGTCATAGTGAGGCACAAGTTTTTGTATACCTTCTTCATAGATGTTTGTCGCCTGTGTCTTCAACCAGTTGGAAATATTTTCTTTCAGCTCTTCGTCATTGTTGAAGTGTTGACCACCAAGGAAAGATTTGAGATGCAAAAACAGATGAAAATCGCTAGGAGCGAGGTCAGGGCTGTACGGGGGGTGGTCAAACACGTCCAAGCCAAATCCCTGTAGGATGTTTTTCGTTGCATTTGCAGTGTGTGGTTGTACATTGTCATGAAGAAACACAGCAACTTTTGACAGCATTCCTCGGCACTTATTCTGTATTGCGCGGCGCAATTTCCTAAGTGTCTCGCACGAAACATCTGCTTTCATTGTTTGACCACGCGGTAAGAAATCTATGAGTAAGATGACTTTCCTGTCCCAGAACACTTCCCGTAGGGGAGGGGATCCGTCCCCTTCAGCTGCCGTGGTGCGGGCGCTGTGGACCCTTAGCACTCGTGGTACCTCTGACGTTACTAGAGGAACCTCGGGCCAAACAGCCGAGCCCCTCCTTCGGGAGTTGTTCGGAATGGGTTGGTCTCGAGGGGGCAGTGCGTTGCCGATACCCGTGGGAGATTGGGTACGTCTTCGGACGGGGTTGAGGGAAGCCATTAAGTTTCCGGGTACTAGCCTGCTCAGCTAGTACAAGGTGTGCTAGATCACCAGGCGGCCTCACCGAGGTCATATCGGTAGTCTTCACCTTGAGTGTTGACGCGCGTAAGTGGTGTATCCACTTCCGTCCCGTCTTGTGTCTTCGGACCAGATGGGGGGGCTTGTTAGGAAACTAGGTCTTGCCCTAATGGAAAGCCCCACGGAGGATGCCGAGCGCCCTTTGGGACAGCTCGGATACTCCCTGGTTTAAAGAGGCCCGGGTCTTGTTCCTACGGGGACAGGGCTAATGGGAGTAGACCCTCTGCACTCAGATGTCCCAGAACACTGTACACATCATTTTTCGAGGTGTCAAGATTTGTTTTGGCTTAATCTTTTCTGGGGATGAGGTGTGCCTCCATTCCACTGATTGACACTTACTTTCAGGGGTGTCGTAAGAAACCCAAGTTTCATCTCCTGTGACTATCTGTGTCAGAAATTCTTCACCGCCTTCATCATAACGGGTCAAAAACTGAAGTGCACTACCCATCCGTTTTGTTTTGAGTTGCTCAGTAAGAATCTTTGGCACCCAATGTGAGCAAAGTTTACAAAATTTCAGTTTTTCGGTAACAATTACATGAACTAGTGATCGTGAGATTTAGGGAAATTCCATAGCAAGAGCACTAATTGTAAACTTGCGGTTTTCCTGGATCTTGTCATCAATCGCGTGAACCAGTTCTTCTGTAACCAAAGATGGACGCCCACTTCGTTCTTCATCGTGCACTTCACTACGTCCTTCATTGAACTGTTGGACCCATCTTCTCACCATTGTATCACTCATCGCATTTTGTCTGTAAATATCACAAATTTGCCGATAAATTTGAATTGTTTTCACTTTCCTAGCATTCAGAAAACGAACCACAGATCGGATTCACAAGCGGCGGGATTTTCGATCAACACCGACATTGTAAAAAAGCACAACAAAGCGTACGTGACTGATAGCAATCTCACAATGGCGCACGTTTCTTCTCCTTGATACAGAGTGTCTACCGCGCATGTGCGGAACTGTGATTGCAACGCCGCAGTGGTGATAAATTGGAACAGAACTTACTTTCTGGATGCCCCTTGTATATATATTTTAAAACACTTCATTTATGTCATTTTTTGAGGGGAACCATTTCTGAAATTGTTATTTATTTGGAGTTTTAAATTCTTAAATTTTTCTCAAATGGAAAGTCAATCTTTCTATGTGTAAGATCATCACATAGCAACCAACTATGTGAACATGTGACTATTACTTAAGTCTACAATATTTTGATGTATAATAAAACCACTTGTACACATGTTCATTATGAAATAGGACAATAAGCATCTTTAACAACAGTCACACAAGATTTCTTAGAGTGACAAACTGCTGCATGCTGTTTCTCATAATATTACAAAGCACCTACGATTTAAATGTTATGACTTATGTACCTGCCCTGTCACTTTAGTTTACTATGTCAACGAGAAGTAGGCAAAGAGCAGACACCTGTAGAATTTGCTTGATGGCTGACTCTGTGAGATGAGGACACAGATGGAAGAAGAACATGTCTACCATATTCTTTGGGATGCTGGAGGTCCCAGACAGTAGAGAGAGAATGAGGTCTACTGATACCTCAACCCAGCCTGGGTCATCACTGTCAAAATCCTTTCTCTCAAGCTGGAAATGTTGGTAACAGCTGTACAGTTCCTGAAACATCATCCAAATGCATTTGACCATTACAGAAAATGTCACTACAATCTACTTCCATTCTAGCAACTCACATTCATTGTGAAGGTTATGCTGGTACCCTTTTTATAGTCATAGGTGTTCAAACTTTGAATGCTAATCAACTTATGTCAATCTAACTAGTTATATGAGCATTACGTTTGCAACTTGAATTATTTTCAAGTTTATTATTTATTTTTGGGTAAGTGTGTTTATGAGAGACTTTTCTTTTTAGTGGAAGACGATCTGTATGGTAAAGCAGATGTTTAACTTATTTCAAATCTTTTGATATGTTACGTCATGATATATTCTAGGTGTTCCTTAATTAATATGATTATGTTTCCTTACTCTTAATATGTCATCTAATAAGTAACTTTCCCTAGCCAGGATTTGAAGCATTGTTCTCCTAGTCTCCATCCAGATTCTCTTCGAAAACTGTCCTATACACAGCTGGTATGAAAGAACAAGTTCATTACCATCAATTAACCTAATAGTGGTAACTATAAAACCTGGGACTTAGTTAATTGATGGAAATTAATCGTTTCTTCACATTAGCTATGTATAAACTAGGGTTTTGAATAGACAGAGTTAAACTGAACAATTCAATGCCATGGTCAGGATTTGAACCACTGGATGGAAACCAGGAGATTCATGCTTCAAATCCCGAATGTAGCATTAAATTTTTCATTTGGGACTTTAGTACTTACAGCATAGTAAGTCACTACAAAAGGCAACTTACTATGTATATGCACCTATACTATGGTGCATATTGTAGCACTATTATGGTTTACCAGGGAAATACGAGTCAGTTGGAGAATTTAATGTCTTGCTGGCAAATTGTAGCTCAATGGTTAAGAGCAACCGGACGGAAACCGAGGAGATCCATGGCTCAAATCCTGGATATGGCATTGGATGTTTCAGTTTGATTCTACCTCTCCAAACCTTAGTCTACATATGGTTAGTATGGAAGGGTGATTAATTTCCATCAATTAACCAATAAGTTTCCCTATTTTGTTTCTTTGTGTCCTTGAAATATGAGAGCTGGGGATGGTTTACAGTACATGCCTAGCAAGCCTCAGTAGTGTAGATGGTAGCGTGTCTGCCTCACGTTCAAGAGGTCCTGAGTTCATAACTCGGTTAGGGTGAGTTACTTGGATAAGGTTTTCCCCGGGTTTTTTCCCTATCCTGAAGGATAAATGTCTGGTAACTCTAAGCTCTATGTACCCTGTACTTATTTAAACATCATTTCATTCATCGTGCGATATGACTTAACGTTGGAGGTTTTCCCTTATCCTGAAAGATAAATGTCTGGTAACTCTAAGCTCTATGTACCCTGTACTCATTTGAACATCATTTCATTCATCGTCCGATATGACTTAACGTTGGAGGTTTCCTCTTATCCTGAAAGATGAATGGCTGGTAACTCTAAGCTCTATGTACCCTGTACTCATTTGAACATCATTTCATACATCGTCTGATATGACTTAATGTTGGAGGTTTCCTCTTATCCTGAAAGATGAATGGCTGGTAACTCTAAGCTCTGTGTACTCTGTACTTATTTGAACATCATTTCATTCATCGTCTGATATGACTTAACGTTGGAGGTTTCCTCTTATCCTGAAAGATGAATGGCTGGTAACTCTAAGCTCTGTGTACTCTGTACTTATTTGAACATCATTTCATTCATCGTCCGATATGACTTAACGTTGGAGGTTTCCTCTTATCCTGAAAGATGAATGGCTGGTAACTCTAAGCTCTATGTACCCTGTACTCATTTGAACATCATTTCATTCATCGTCTGATATGACTTAATGTTGGAGGTTTCCTCTTATCCTGAAAGATGAATGGCTGGTAACTCTAAGCTCTGTGTACTCTGTACTTATTTGAACATCATTTCATTCATCGTGCGATATGACTTAACGTTGGAGGTTTCCTCTTATCCTGAAAGATGAATGGCTGGTAACTCTAAGCTCTATGTACCCTGTACTCATTTGAACATCATTTCATTCATCGTCCGATATGACTTAACGTTGGAGGTTTTCTCTTATCCTGAAAGATGTATGGCTGGTAACTCTAAGCTCTATGTACCCTGTACTTATTTGAACACCATTTCATTCATCGTCCGATATGACTTAACGTTGGAGGTTTCCTCTTATCCTGAAAGATGAATGGCTGGTAACTCTAAGCTCTGTGTACTCTGTACTTATTTGAACATCATTTCATTCATCGTCTGATATGACTTAATGTTGGAGGTTTTCCCTTATCCTTAAAGATAAATGTCTGGTTACTCTAAGCTCTGTGTACTCTGTACTTTTTTGAACATCATTTAATTCACTGTCCGATATGACTTAACGTTGGAGGTTTTCTCTTATCCTGATAGATGAATGTCAGGTAGCTCCATGGACCCTGGACTCATTTGAGCATCATTTCACCCTTTCATTCAGTGTCCGATATGACTTAACATTGGAGGATGTAAATAAAAAAAGTACATGCCTGTCAGCATGTGAACTACAGTATGTTTTATCACAAAGCCATTTGCTGTCAGAGTTAGCCTCTATCAATGGGTAGGTTGTATCAATAGCCAAATGGTTTGTCAGTATAGAGGAAGATCACCACTTACAACCTCTACATCTGAGTGCAGCAACATTTGGCTCCAGAGTGGGCCCATCATTTGAGTCCTGAGACAAAATATCAAAGCATGGTGTGGAAGAAACCTGGCAGGGTTTTACTTGCCTCGCAAAACCACTATACTGTAATGTTTTAAAGAATCACTGAGCTGTCATCAAAAGAAAACATGCTAGATTTTTGTCTCACAGAGTTCTATTTTTCAATGTCATAGCTGTAATGAACCATGCAGAGCTCGGAACATTCAACTGGCAAGTTTTCACCAGATCCTGTACCATGATTCCCCAACTCAAAGGTCATCTTGGAGTGAGTGAGTGTGTGGTGTTTAAGGGCCCGTCGACAACAAGGTCATTTGGGCCCCAAGTCAACACTAAAAGCTAAAAGCTATAAAAAAAATTAGCTTAAAAGGTAAAATGTAATAAAACCACTCAACTGTTAAAAGGACATAAAAACCATCTAAAACTTATAATTTAAAATCTCTAAAATTAATAAATATAAAATACAAGTTATACTTGTTTGCTAAAACCGATTTTAAAAACGAACCGCAGAACCTTATCCACGGCCACTGGGTCGTTCCCTAAAATACCGTGCATGTTAGCTCTTAGGCCCAAAGACTGGTGAACGCGGGTGTATTGCGGGCAATCCAGCAATACATGCCGCACGGTGAGAGGTACTGCACACGGAGCACACACAGGGGCCGGTTCCCCTCTTAATAGATGGCCATGCGTTGCACGTGTGTGCCCAATTCTCAGCCGGGTGAGTATCACCTCGGCTCGCCGGTTATCCCTGCAGGAAGTTGGCCAGGGTTGTACGCTCTCCTTTATCGCCCGGAGTTGTGTGCCCTCCAAAGCTGTCCAGGATTGCTGCCAAGCAGATAGGAGTTGGCGACGGAAAAATCGTTGCACATCCTGGTACGGCACCGTAGTTGTTAAACTCCGGGGCAAACGGCAAGCGGACTTAGCAGCCGCGTCCGCCTCCTCGTTCCCGGAAATGCCCACATGGCCTGGGATCCAAGTAAAAACAAAATGGTATCCGCGACCGAGCATTTGCGAGATCTGGGCCTGTATTTTTACAACAAGGGTGTGAGCGGCTGTGTGCTGTTGCAAGGCCTGAAGAGCACTTAGAGAATCAGTGCAAACAATAAAAGAGCCAGGAGCTAACTTGCAAATAAAAAGGAGCAAATAAAAGATGGCATACAGCTCTGCTGAGAAGACCGAAGTGGAGTCCAGAAGTCGAAATTTATGAGCCTCACCGTTAATGAAAAACGCGCAACCCGTTGTGCTACCTAGCTGAGAACCGTCCGTAAAGACCGGAACATATTTAGGGTAACGGCCCAGTAGTTCGGCAAAAAGTTGTTGGAACACCGAATGTGGAGTAGCGAGTTTAGAGTTGCTGGAAAGAGCGAGATCGAACCGCGCACGATTGAGCTGCCAAGCAGGATAAGGGCTGATGGACGACCTCTCCACGCGAGGCATTTGGAGGCCATGGGAAAGTAGGAGATCCCAAAATCTTATTCCCATGGGGCGTGTCCGAGAACCAGGGCGCATATAACGGTGGACTAAATCTGGACACAGAACTGGTTTAAAACAAGGATGATTGGGATAACTTGCCAACTTCGAGACGTATGAGCAGAGTAACAGCGAGCGACGAATATGGAGTGGAGGTTCGCCTGAGTCTGCATACAGGCAGTCGACTCGACTGGTGCGGAAAACTCCTGTGGCAAGGCGGATGCCAGTATGATGCACGGTGTCTAAAAGGCGAAGTTTAGAGGCGGTCGCTGCGCCATAAATAAAACTGCCATAGTCCAGTTTGGACCGAACCAAAGAGCGGTACAGCCTCAACATTACAGTGCGATCGCCCCCCCAAGATGCTCCAGATAATACCTTCAGCACCCGAAGAGAACGATCGCAAGAGGCTCGAAGGTGACGAATGTGGTGCTCCCAATTTAGTTGTCGGTCCAAGTAGAGGCCCAAGAACTTCAGGTGCGAGACAAATGGCAGGGGTGTGCCGTTCAAATAAAGATCAGGAGGCGGGTGAATACCTCGTAGGCGGTGAAAGTGGATACACTGCGTCTTCGCAGCTGAAAAACGGAAGCCGGTTTGAAGCGCCCAAGCTGCTAGCTGGGTGATGGTCAGCTGCAGTTGGCGCTCAATGTGATCTATGTTGGCAGACCGATAATAAACTGCGAAGTCATCAACATAGAGGGATGATGGAATTCCACTTCTAACGGCACTAGTGATGCCGTTAATCGCTACGGCAAAAAGGGTGACGCTCAAAATCGACCCTTGAGGTACACCGTTCTCCTGTATCCGCTCCTGGGATATCGTTTTCCCTATGCGCACACGAAAACGGCGAAGTTTTAAAAAATTGCATAAAAACTCGGGTAGATGACCACGCATACCGTAACCATGTAGGTTACGGAGTATGCCGTAGCGCCAGGTGGTGTCATAGGCCTTCTCCAGGTCGAGGAACACGCCCACGGCGTGCTGTTTCAGTAGAAAGGCATCGGAAATATACCCCTCAAGGCGTGTTAGATTATCGACACTTGAGCGATGGCGACGAAAACCGCATTGCAAGTTGGACAGATGGTTATGTTTTTCTAGCCACCAATTTAACCGAGCGTTTATCATTCGCTCCAACGTCTTACAGATGACACTCGTTAGGCAAATGGGGCGGTAGCTAGATGGTAGCGTGCGGTCCTTTCCGGGTCGAGGGATGGGGATGACAATACCCTCTCGCCAGGAGGAAGGGAAAACCCGCTCATGCCAAATGCGGTTATAGATGTTTAAAAGGAAACATAGCGCCTCAGATGGAAGATGTAGCAGCATCTGTCGGTGTACGTCATCGGGACCTGGAGAAGAATCCTTTGCTAACGCCAGAGAATGGGCGAGCTCGGCTGCGGTAAAAGGTTGATTGTACGGCTCGGTGCAGGGTCATCTTGGAGGTAAGTAGAAGATGAACAGTTGGTTAGGAAGAACATACTATGTAGAAAGGTAACACAAGAATTCTACATGCAAATAAAATTATATTAACATAACACATTGTAGTAATCTTATGGTGGATGCTGTGCAAGGTCAGGCAGGCTATTCTGTATACTAAAAAATGTACCGCATTTGGCCTTTTAAATATATAGAAATTGTTACATTATTTCTTTTTCTTTTTTAAGTTTATTATTAGGCTGATCAGCAGTATTGCTATACAAGCCATTGATAAATTACACGAATACTGCATACAAATTAACAACTGAGGAATTGCTGTCCTCTAACATATACAATATGTGATAAAACATTATTTCTGGTTATTCACAAAAGAGCAAGTATGTCCAGTTCTTTATTGTTATTATTATTATTATTATTATTATTATTATTATTATTATTATTATTATTATTATTATTATTATTATTATTATTATTATTATTATTATTATTATTATTATTATTATTATTATTATTATTATTATTATTATTATTATTATTATTATTATTATTATTATTATTATTATTATTATTATTATTATTATTATTATTATTATTATTATTATTATTATTATTATTATTATTATTATTATTATTATTATTATTATTATTATTATTATTATTATTATTATTATTATTATTATTATTATTATTATTATTATTATTATTATTATTATTATTATTATTATTATTATTATTATTATTATTATTATTATTATTATTATTATTATTATTATTATTATTATTATTATTATTATTATTATTATTATTATTATTATTATTATTATTATTATTATTATTATTATTATTATTATTATTATTATTATTATTATTATTATTATTATTATTATTATTATTATTATTATTATTATTATTATTATTATTATTATTATTATTATTATTATTATTATTATTATTATTATTATTATTATTATTATTATTATTATTATTATTATTATTATTATTATTATTATTATTATTATTATTATTATTATTATTATTATTATTATTATTATTATTATTATTATTATTATTATTATTATTATTATTATTATTATTATTATTATTATTATTATTATTATTATTATTATTATTATTATTATTATTATTATTATTATTATTATTATTATTATTATTATTATTATTATTATTATTATTATTATTATTATTATTATTATTATTATTATTATTATTATTATTATTATTATTATTATTATTATTATTATTATTATTATTATTATTATTATTATTATTATTATTATTATTATTATTATTATTATTATTATAATGTTGGTAGCAGTGCTTTTTAAAACAAATGTGTAAGAAATCTTTGTTCGAATTCTTTCTGTAATTTAAAGATATCTTTATATTTTGGTGAAGTGTTTCTCGTACGTCAGTATATTCTACAAGTTTTCCGGTACGTGTGGTAGTGTTAGTGCAACGAGGGAACTATCGGTTTAGTTTTTGTGAGAAAAAACAATTGTGCCTGTGGAGCCACGATGACGTCAGCTGCTAACAGCGTATTTGAAAACGCTCTAAATAAGTTACTCAATATAGCTGACAAGTGCGTAAAAATGAGAAGTGATCTAAAGAAAGATCTTTTTGACGCGATCAGTGATATCAGGAAAGAGTTCAGCAGTGTTAGTAGGGCAGTGGAAGAAAAGAACAAAGTGATTAGTGAACTGGAATCGAGAGCTACAGAAGCGGCATCCATTGTCCAAGCCATTCATTCAGGCGAGGATGAGTACGCGAGACATCTAGCGCCCACGGGAGACAACCACTGGACCAGCGAGTGGAGGGTGGTGCCACCTGCAGGTAGGTCAAAGAAGTGCTACTCCGAAGTTACCAAGACAAACCAAGAGTGGCGCCAGTCGGATGTGTCACACGGAAAAAAAACTTATAAAATGTTTGTGAAATCAAAAAACAACAAGAGTGTCGAGTACACTAAGCCTCTACTCAAGTCGAAAGTTAACCCTGCAAAAATGAAAGTCGGTATATCTGCGCTAAAAACGCTAAAAAACGGGCAGTTACTTTTGGAATCAGAAAGCCAAGGTGAACTCAAAAAAGTTTGTGAAGCAATAACTGAAACATGCGGGTTAGAACTCGAAACCTATTTGCCGAAGCTCAGGAATCCCAGGATCATTATATTTAATGTTCCAGAGGATATTACCATAGACAATGCAACAGAAGCCATAGTCAATCAGAATTCAGATCTGAATTTAAGCGAAAGTGACATAATTCCTAAATTCGTGTTTGCAGATAGAAGGAAAAACAAGAATTTGGTAATAGAAGTCACGTCACAAGTTCGCAGGTGCATTTCGGGCAGGAAACTTAAATTAGGCTGGCACATATGTAATAGCGACGACTACCTATCAGTTACACGTTGCCATAATTGCTGTAAATACCACCATAGAGCCCAGGAATGCACAGGGGAACAAGTATGTCCACATTGCTCTGGAAATCATAAAATGCAAGAATGCCAAGCACCTAAAGAAAACCATCGATGCATCAATTGCACAAATTATAACAAATACAATGGATCAATGCCGATAAGTGAGAACCATTCATCGCTTGATAAAAACTGCCCATGCTATAAAACTGCCCTGAAGAAGAATATGGAAAGAATCGACTATTAACATGGATGGTCTCGCGGACAGAGGAAAGAATTATCTACGATGTGTACAGGTTAATTTGCAACACAAAAGAGCAGCAATGAATAATATTATATATAATATGAACAACAGTAGCATTGACCTCGCCTTTATACAAGAACCTTACACGATACACAGTAATGTAGCGGGAGTGCCTAAATCTCTAAGAATCTATGAGAGTGGAAAGGGAAGGAAAAGGTCAGCACTGCTTATAAATAACAAAGACATAGATGCCATTCTTATTACACAGCTCTCTGACGAAGACACTGTCGTCGCAGAAATAACGTACAAAAGAATGAAGTTTTACGCAGCTTGTTTATATTTCGATTCCACACAAGATATCGAGGTAAATTTGAGGACAATAGAACGAATTACAAACTATACAAAGGGGAGTGGTTTACTTATAGCAGCCGACAGTAATGCCAGAAGTAAAACGTGGTATGACGTCACAACAAATCACAGGGGGACAGCAATGGAAGATTTTCTAACAGTGTCCAACTTAAACATAGTGAATACTAGGTCGGAGCCTACATTTGAAACTAGAAGAGGCAGCAGTTATGTCGACCTAACTATTGTTAACAACAAGTTGTTAAGGCATGTCAGTGAGTGGACCTGTGGCTCCGTAGAAAGCTGCTCTGACCACAAGGTTTTAACTTTCAAACTCACAAAGCAGATTGAAAACACATATACAATTGGAATCGATCACACGAGAGCAAAGTATATAGTAAGGAATGAAGATTTCGAGAAATTCGACAGTATTTTCCTTTCCACGGTGATATCTAAATTCAATTGTCACTATAATGAAGAGAACTTGCAGAAATTAGATCAGGAACTAAGCAGCACAGTGGCAAGTAAAACTGAAGCAGAGGAAATGGCAAACCTCGCCTTTTCATGTATCATAACAGCTAGTAATGCAACCTTCAAAGTTTCAACAGGTGCTAAACAGGCAATAAAAAGGAAGACGGTATCTTGGTGGACAGACGAACTTACTATATTAAGAAAAAGGGCAAATGCACTGCGGAGGAGATACCAAAGAACTGTCACCGGCGAAAATCTACGACAGGAGAGGAAAGAAAAATATCTGGATGGGAAAAGGGAATACGAAAGGAAAATGAGAGATGCAAAACTGAAATCATGGAAAGCGTTTTGCACAATAAGTGACGATGCCAATCCTTGGGGTTTAGTATATAAAATAGCTTCTGGCAAACTCCGAACTGGTGTGAGATTGACTACATTACAAAAAGACGATGGAACATTTACCACAGATACTGAAAATACAATCAAGCATATGTTAGAGCACTTTGTACCCGAAGACAATCAAGATAGTGACAACGAATTGCACAAACAAATTAGGAAAGAAATTGAAGAACCCATCAATACTAATGATGATAAACCTTTCACAACTGCAGAAATCATCATTAATATGCAAAAATTCAATCCAAAGAAATCTCCTGGGAAGGACTGCCTATCTAGCGACATAATTACAAGAGCTTTTCAACATCTCCCTCTATTCTTCACGCAAGTATACAACGCGTGTTTAAAGAAGAGATGCTTTCCAAAAGATTGGAAGCAGTCTATTGTCATTCCAATAATTAAGCCCGGAAAAGAAGACTGCCAAGATGCATCAAAATACAGACCAATAAGCCTATTAAATATCGGAGGTAAACTACTAGAAAAACTGATGATTGACAGAATACTACACCATATGTACAGCAATAATTTGTTACACAACAACCAGTTTGGATTTACCCCCCAAAGGGGAGCAGTTGACGCTGCAATGGAAGTTAAATCTTTCATCGATAAATGCTTGAAGTCAAAACAATGCGTAGTAGTCACTAGTCTTGATGTCAAAGGTGCCTTTGATGCAGCTTGGTGGCCTAGCATACTCAAGAATCTAAGACAGCTTAGATGCCCTAAGAATTTATATAATTTAGCAGTGAATTACTTTAGCAACAGAAGAGCAGTATTTTCAGTGAACAACTATACAGCAGAAAGAGAAGTACAGAAAGGCTGCCCACAAGGATCATGCTGTGGTCCAGGCTTCTGGAACATAATGTACAATTCGATGCTGAATTTAGAATATGATCACCGGACAAGAGTGATCGCCTTCGCAGACGACCTGGTAGTAATGACAAGAGGAGCATACAAATCAGAAGCAGAGAGCGTTGCAAATCACGATCTTAGAAAAATTCAAAAATGGGCTGATGATAACAAAATTCAATTTAACCACAAGGAATCCAAGGTTCTATTTATCACAAGAAGAAGAAATGTAGATAGGGATGTCAACATATTTTTGAATCATCATAAACTTAACCAAACCGAAGAAATAAAATACCTCGGAATATATTTAGATAGCAAATTTAACTTCAACGCGCACATTGAATATACTGCAGACAAAACAATCTCGTTGGTTCATATGCTAGCAAGAACAGCAAAGCTACAATGGGGGCTAGGTCACAAAGCACTTAAGACAATTTATGAAGGTGCTATAGTCCTTGTCTTGACATACGGAGCTCCTATATGGATAGATGCGATACGGAAGAATAAAAATATTGCAAAATATAGAAGAATTCAAAGATTAATCAACATAAAAATGACGAAAGCATATAGAACTCTCTCGTATGATGCATCGTGCGTACTAGCTGGAGTATGTCCTATAGAAATAACTATAGAGGAAAAACTCCAAATATATCTGGCAACAAAAAGTCACATAGCAGACTTCGACAAACCATTAGAAGTAAAACACTGGCGACATCCTGCCGAAGTGGCAACGATTCAGGAGGTGAACAAAGATAACATATATAGAATGGAAGCGTACACAGATGGAAGTAAAATGGGGGAGAAAGTTGGCGCAGCAGGAATTATATTGAAAACGGAATTATGACACACCAGTTAAAATTCAAATTGCATGGCCACTGCACCAACAATCAAGCCGAACAACTTGCTATTTTAAAAGTACTAGAGAAATTAGAAGAACTATATTATGCCAGTTCAATAGATAGAAACGGAACCGTTGCAATATACACTGACAGCAGAATTACTATAGATCTACTGAGAAACAACTGGAAAAGGAATCGACTAATAGAATCTATCAAAGACAAACTTCTTGCACTAAACCATTTAAATTGGATCATCCACTTTGGCTGGGTTAAAGGCCACTGCGGAATAGAAGGCAATGAACTAGCAGATAAGCTTGCAAAACACGCTGCTATCGAAGATAGTGAAATAGTGTACGACAAAATACCAAAAGACGTAATTGTAACAAGAGCGAAGGAATATGGACTCAACAGGTGGCAACAAGTCTGGACGAACACAACGAAAGGTGCAGTGACTAAAGCATTCTTCCCGTTAGTGAAAAACAGATTGCGTCAAAAGATTCCAATATCCCCAGAACTCACTACAATGTTAACTGGCCATGGAAAATTAAACGCATACCTATACCGATTTAGAATAATAAATAACCCACTCTGTCCTTGCGGAAAAGAAGAACAGACCGTTAACCATATAATATTTAATTGCAGAAGACTTGATGAAAAAAGACTAGAATTGGCAAAAAGTGTAACAAGCAATGGAGGGAAATGGCCTACCACCAACGAGAAGATTGCGAATAATCACCTGAAGTCGTTTGTAAAATTTGCAACTTCTATAAAAATCACGGACATGGACTGAAGGATTTGGAGTGTAACAACGACAAATTGTGAACTCTATACAATCAACTTACTCCGGTTTCATCATAATCTTACAATTAACTAAAACATAAAGCACTACTTCTAAAAATATGACAAGTATTTAAATTGAAATAATTACAAATTGTGAACTCACAAAAATCAGCTAGAAGAATAGACTCAAATTAATGTACATAGTGTCTAAAGCACAGAATAACCCAATGTAAAATTGTTGTAATGTTTACAATTACTAATTCAAAATAGGACATGTAACTATAAAGCATGTAGTATTACTATGTAATGGAGCATGCTGTTGATATCAATAAAGCAAAACAAAAAAAAATTATTATTATTATTATTACTATTATTATTACTATTATTATTACTATTATTATTATTACTATTATTATTATTATTATTATTATTATTATTATTATTATTATTATTATTATTATTATTATTATTATTATTATTATTATTATTATTATTACTACTATTATTATTATTATTATTTATTATTATTATTATTTTTTAATATTATTATTTTTTAATATTATTATTTTTTATTATTATTATTATTATTATTATTATTATTATTATTATTATTATTATTATTATTATTATTATTATTATTATTATTATTATTATTTATTATTATTTATTATTATTATTATTATTATTATTATTATTATTATTATTATTATTATTATTATTATTATTATTATTATTATTATTATTATTATTATTATTATTATTATTATTATTATTATTATTATTATTATTTATTATTATTATTTATTTATTATTATTTATTATTTATTATATATTATTATTTATTATTATTGTGACTTTGTGGGTTCGTGAAATGAAAAGTCCAGTTACACAAACTCAACAATGTTCTTTATTTCCACCGACTTACAGTTAAACACTTGCCAATTACACAGAATTACGTACTGCACCCAATTACAATTCACCAGTTCGTCCGTTACAACTTCACTTGTACTCGCGATTACGTCAACTCCGTTACTCATACACAGTTACGTACAGTCTTCCGTTGCACAATCTTCTCGTTCATTAACACGCCGCTCCCCTTGCTAGCACGTCACTGACTAACTCTGCCTTCTTACACCAAGAACTGTCTCTCACTCACACTAACTGACTGACTTCACTTCGCTCCGGCAGCCCCTTTTTATAGGAATATCGCAGCCTTCTGGCTTTCACAGGAAGGTTCCAGTAGATGAAGGATCCCGTAATTTCCAGAACGCAGGTGAAAGAGAAACAGACCGCACAATCATGTTTTTTCTCCCCAGCCATCCCTGTCACCACTATAAGACGGACGAGGGGGAGGCGTGGCTAACACGGACCTCCCCTGTCTTCCGCTCTCAGCTGCTTCCACAGGGTGTTCCAACGTCCGGGTGACATTATATATTATTATTTATTATTATTTATTATTATTAATTATTATTATTATTATTATTATTATTATTATTATTATTATTATTATTATTATTATTATTATTATTATTATTATTATTATTATTATTACTATTATTATTACTATTATTATTACTATTATTATTATTATTATTATTATTATTATTATTATTATTATTATTATTATTATTATTATTATTATTATTATTATACTTGCAATCGTAATCAAAGGATGCAATAAATGAATTATGTTGTAATCTCATTTATGTTCCTTGAGTAGTTTCATTAACTTTTTGCCTGGATTACATCCTTTTAATCATTATACTGCCTCCTTTAATTACGTACAAATGACATTGTATTCTTTCTTAATTATTGTAGTTATCTTTTTATTCTTTCATTGCCGTTTCCCATATCATGCACAGAATGAATAAATAATAACTAACATAATATACTTAACTAATACAAAAATCAAATGAGGCTACTTACATTGAGTGCATCTGTTGCCATTTGGGGGTCCACCAGAAGCTGCAGTCCCATGTATAATATCATTGTATGAAACACTCTGGTCACCGACTGCTGCTTTGTTGTGCTCTGCATGGTCTTGTCAGTTGTCATCATCTGTTGCCAGGTGTCCATTGTTTCTTTTGTTAAGGATTGCCTGGAAACACATTTGCAGTTATATCCTTTAATTCTTTACTTTCAATAATCAAATAGCATCTTAATTCTGTTGTTTAAGGACTATGATACAATGAAGCACAAAATTAATACAATTTTGAGTCGAACTAATACTCAATGCTCCATTTATTGCTAGTATTTACCTAGAACACGTTTCGTTAGGATCTTTCTAACATCATCAGCTGAGTCGACAACAGCTGATGATGTTAGGAAGATCCTAACGAAACGCGTTTTAGGTAAATACTAGCAATAAATGGAGCATTGAGTAGTAGTTCGACTCAAAATTGTATTAGCATCTTAATTCTTAAGAGTAAGAACTATGATACAATAAAGCATAACATTAATAAAACTAAAGGATTTTAAATTTTTAAAACAAAAAGGAATTTGAACATTAGCTTATAGAGCATTTTAGGGACATCAAGAATAAAGAAATAGACAAATAGAGGGTAGCTGGCTATTTTTAGAATGATAATCATGATATAGAACAAAAAATCCATTTATTAAAAAGTATCCAGTGTCCAACTGCATTAAACACGTGGGAAAATATATTCATAAAGAGATATAAACTGTTCAACTTCAACACACCTTTAAAGAGAACCCAAACTTAAGTTCATCAAGATACCAACAGACACATCCCTATCACCTCCAATGACTTTACCAAATCAACATTCAACAGTCAACATTAGCTGAGGATGTTAGAAAGGTCCTAATGAAATCATTCTAGGTAAATACTAAGGTAGCTACAAAATAGGAATGAACATAAGATGGAGTTAGATGTGGCTGGTCTCTCGTAGTCTAGTCAATAAGGTGAGGGCAATGTTGTACAGTTA
Organism: Mantis religiosa; assembly: GCA_030765055.1. Classification (NCBI taxonomy): domain Eukaryota; kingdom Metazoa; phylum Arthropoda; class Insecta; order Mantodea; family Mantidae; genus Mantis; species Mantis religiosa. Next base: position 2,008,189 of record CM060956.1, read on the forward strand.
ACGACGCATACTGGCTCGCTTGGCCGAACCGTACAGATAATTTCTTTGCGTACTCAAGAGATACTAATGACAGAATTATTTTGTTTATCCTATGTCACAGAGCAATTTTTTCTGAGGAAGACCCCATGTTTATAGGAGATATGAAAACATAAGATGCCAAACATTAACTGTCAGTGAAAAAAGACGCAGCACACCTTGCATTCAGTAAAGTGGTCATCTTATAAAGAGCGTAGACATGCTTTTCAAAGTTAGAAAATACGTCGCTTAGCAAACCAGTACTAGTGTGCCTAGTAGTGACTCCGAGACAACTCGTAATATATCATATAAGCAGGCTAGAAATATTATTTTTCATGTGTATTCTTTTTTCAAACAATTGTCATACATTTTCGAAAGTACTAATTTCGCTCAAAACCGAGAATTAACAGCCCAGGCTGTGACGAACATTGTTAAAGAAGACAAACAGTTCACCAAATTAGGAGAAGTTCTCATATTTAGGTCTTCTGAAAACACAGAGCAACATTCTAATATGCACTGGTATATTCTGTATTTATTAACCATTTTAATGAAACAAACATTGGTTTAAAGTAAATTACACCCAGTATACAATTACGGCATCATTAAAGTAGTTGAAATGTCAATACTTTGTTTCACTGTTACAAACGCCATTCTTTTGTGGAACGCATCTAATTTGTGTCATTTCGTTTTGTATGTATATGAACGATGCTGCATTGGCGAACTCTTCTCATGTCCAAGGTCTTAAGCTCTTATGCTCTTATGCGACAGTCGCATAAGAGCAGAAGATGCAAACGATGATTTGCGAAACATGTCCTCAAAATAGGTACGAAAGTGAAGCAGATGTGTAATAAATACGACTCACCTAAAAATTAATAACAATTCACCAGTTCGTCTGTCACAGGTCTACTCTGCACTCGCAATTACACGCAACTCCTCCGATGCACGTACACAGTCTTCCAGTCCGTTCCCTCACTGGGCGCTCCTCACTGCTGCTCGCCAAGAATTGCCTGACTCGCCAACTACAGGCCTTATATAGGGAAGATCGCCATTTCTGGAAACTTCGTGGCACGCACAATTATCTCGAGGTTTCGAGACGTCTGGTGGGAGGGAAAAGATGGTACAGGGCTCCCACCGTTTCCCTATTCATCCCTTCAGTTAGTGACACGAGACAAATGGGTAGCCGTGGCCTCAATGCTTCCCCTCTGGCCCTACTGCCGGCCAGTTCTATAGGGAGTTCCGACATTCGGGTGACAATAATATCAACACTACCTGCAGGTGTTTGTTTACCTCTCACTAAATGTACTGATCTTTTAAGCATGCTTGGTTCCTCCTGACAAAGTATACTACATTACTTTGCCATACACTAACCAACTCAAGTACTAGACCTTGCTCACAATGGAGCTATTTCCATGTAAAATTATACTTTTAGAAAAACTGCCCAACGTGGTAAATAACAAGATTAAAATGTATTACTTTATGGTAATGGGTTCCAACATACATATTTTAAAAAGTTCAGTAGTGAAGGCAAACTGTATTTGTATTAAAGTTCCATCAACCATAAACTGTAGTCCTTTGAGGAAAAGGTAAAACAAACCATTAGCTCTCTCAACTCTCTTCCAACAAACATGGTAAGGGTACAACTGTTTTGTAATGTGTTCTTCTCAGAATTTTGTTACAAGTGATCAAGTACGAGTGGAAGAAAACTGTGAACTTTGCTGATTTTTAAAAAATAGTTTGTGTACACAAATTTTGTAAAATGAGTTATAAACATAAAACATTATTACTGGAGGAAAAAAATTAGAACACGAAAAGAACATCCAGCTAAACAATTAACTCTGTTGTTTAAAGTGGGGAAACCCAGATTTATGAGGTTTTGAAAAAATAAAAATTAAAGAGGAGTGGCTAAAGGGAACAGCAGGGCATGTTAACGCATCACAAAATCTACAGAGCATGACGAGCTAAATCGTACTGTGTTCGAGTGTTCATTAGCACTGGCACTAAAGTAATTCCCATTTCTGGACCATTACTTCAGACTCAAGCTTTAGAGACAACAAGAAAATTAGACAAAGACAATTTCAGAACTTCCAATGGATGACTCGAGAGTTTCAAACATCGCCATAACATTGTTTTGAATTATTAAATTTTAGATGAGTCGCATTTTTTACACATCTGCTTCACTTTCGTACCTATTTTGAGGACATGTTTCGCAAATCTTCGTTTGCATCTACGGCTCTTGTGCGAATGACGCTAGATCCAGCGGTGTGGGTAATTCTGGGGTTGTTGCTGCCATCTGTTGATTTAGTGATGAACTGAAATGTGGGATTCTCTTCTAGCGGGATTTCAAAGTTCATTAGTTGGTTTTTATGTTTTTCTATGTATATCCTCTCCCATATGACGAGTTCACTATGTTTTTGTACGTATTTTAGTAATTCTGTGCTATCTTCAATTTCATGATTTTCAGACCAGAAATGAGCTGCTATTGCGGACTTATCAATATTTTTGTATCTTAAGTGCCTGAAGTGTTCTTTCTTTCTAGTGCCTATGTTCCTTTTTGTCCTTCCTATGTAAATTTTTTCACAGTCTTTACACTTAATTTTGTAAATGCCTGACTTTTCTTCTGGTTTTATCTTATCAGTATTATTACTGATTGTTTTGAATGTTGTGTGTGGTGAAACAAATGAATACAGACAGTTGAAGATTGAAAAGAGGAAATTGAAAACAGAAAGAGAAACTGGGTGATAGACTACAATTATTGTATGTAAGTTGTAAACATAGTACGTGGCTTGTCGGTAAAATAAGGTCTCCAACTTTATTTAATATAGAAAACATATTTATTGTTGATGAATGTTACATTGATGGAAAGGCAGAACTTACAGCTATTTTTCAAAGTAATCACCATTGCAATCAATGCGCTTTTGCATGCGCTGTGGCAGTTTCTGTATACTCTTGTCATAGCACTCTCCCGCCAAGTTGCACAGTAGTGCTCAAGCTCGTTTTTCAAATCATCGTGGGTCTGGAAATGTGTTCCACCCAGGTGTGACTTCAACTCAGGAAACAGATGATAATCACTGGGTGCTAAGTCTGGGCTGTAGGGGGGATAGGTGAGAATGTCCCATCCGAACTGGGCCAGCAGATCAGCCGCTGCTTGTACAGTATGGGGCAAGCGATAATGCAAATGTTCGGTCAAAACCTTGTCAATCGTAGTCTTACTGAGTTCAGGTATTAAGATCACACAGCTCGCGAACTGTCACACGTCGATCTTTAAGCATTTCTTGCTCCACTTTTGAAATTGTTTCGGCTGAAACCGAAGGCCGACCAGAACGCTGTTCGTCATGGATGTCTGTACGTCTGTCTTTGAACTCTCTGACCCACTTTGGCACGTTTTTGACGTCCATACACTGTGGCCCATAGACTTTGCATAACCGACGATGAATTTCAGTGGGGGTAATAGCGTTCCTCACGGCTTCAGCGCCTTGGAGACCTTATTTTTACGGACATGCCTCGTACATAATACATATGAGCCTATTATTATTTATACTTAATTCTATATTATTCCTTTGCTGTAAACCAGTGTGACTATAACTTCTGTAATTTCTTTGTATTCAAACACAACCCTCTATTACAATGGAAATCTGTGTAAACGGAAAATAAATACCTGAATAATCACATTCTCTTTCACAGAGCTTTTACTGTACTACATTTCTTGCAATTTAATATTTTAATTGTTTCCTTTAAGACCAATAAGGTTTCCTGTACACCACAATTTTTTAGGATTTATTTATGAAACAGTTTAAAAATTTACATGTGTCCAGTTAAATTCTAATACATGTAGTTACACTTTTATTGGAATAGCAAAGCAAGCAGTTGTCATATATGGTAGTTTAATAACAGTTATCCTGTATTAAGAATGTAATTTTTAAGAAAAAGGACCATTCTCAAAATTATATATAGTCTGAGATCACCACCCACACTATGGTCCTTTATATACCAATAGATGTGGTTTTAGATGTATTCATCTCCTATATTTATATGCACACTTTCTGCTCCAGAATTTAATGGATTGAGTTACAACTGCGACAATTTGTCTCAACATAATGAGGTACTTTTCATAAGGGATATCAAAATTTAATAAATTGTGTATGAATAACATTAAATTAATTGGGAGTCGATTAATGTCATTAATCGACTCCCAATTAATTTAATTTATACAACAACACTGTTTTCAACACTTCCATGAAAGGATTTATGAATAACATTTCCCATATGGAGAAGTCTGCAGTGCATTTATCTTTCAGCTGAGAAGCCTTACAAGGCTCATTTTTCCACATTTCTCATGTGTTCTTTAACCTTGTATAAAAAAAATACAAACTGAACCTAATTTTTCCTAAAACTGGGAAATTTGAGAAGTTACCTTGGCAGAAAGTCCTTTCCCTCTAGCAGAGAGTGCACATGGTGTACTAGGGTCTGTAGCAATTGTCGAACATCCTCCATTTTGGGCAGTCTCTGGTTCAGTATCCTCAATAGAGCTGCCTTCAGCGTATCTAGACATGGGCAAAGTACACAAGAGTAAGATTAACAGTACATCACCACCAAACATGTTAAAAAAATAATGTTCCAGGTTGGTGGGATTTTCTTGAACATCTGTCACATCCTTGGAAGAGGCCAACTTTAAACAGCAAGCACATGCACGCAGACATTATTTTTTAGATTCAGAGGTCTCACATATATATGCAGTGAAATATGAATATCAAATTTTAGAAGGAATGCAGCACTTTCCCTACTTACTGTATATAATAAAGGAAATAGTAATTTTAATTAAATTAACTTCAGGCAAAAAAGAAATTTAATTCACAAATATTTTACAATGAGCAACATCTTTTTAATACTTCTGAAATTAATCTAATTTTATTAATTAATCCATCTAAGATATTTATCATTATTATATGTTAAAAGAATATACTTTCACTGTTAAGAGCCAACATGAAAAATTCAATGCCATGGCCGGGATTTGAAACACGGATCTCCTGGTTTCCATCCAGTCGCTCTAACCCATTGAGCTACCATGGCCAACTTGCCGTCACGACAAGTTTCATGTTGAATCTATCTATCAAAAACCTTAGCCTATATACGGCTAGTGTGGAGAAATGATTAATTTTCATCAGATAACTAAAATAATAAGAGTTAAATGGTGAAGCCTGGGACTCAAGTACTTACGATAGTAAGTTGCCACAAACGTTGTATCTCAATTGTGAGAGCCCCTAGTGGTTTACCAGGAAAATATACAAGTCAAATAGAGTTTAATGTTGTGACGGCAAGTTTGCCAAGGTAGCTCAATGGGTTAGAGTAACTGGACGGAAACCAGGAGATCCGTTGTTTAAATCCCGGCCATGGCATTAAATTTTTCATGTTGACTCTATCAAAAACCTTAGCCTATATATGGCTAGTATGAAGAAATGATTAATTTCCATCAATAAACGAAAATACTTTCATCGTTGTCCAAATTTCAGGGAGACCCTCCTAAAATGATAAAGACACATGAGCCTGAAAATTATTTATTTCTGATATTGAAATTTTACTTTATATGAACACAACAGTAAAGCAAAACATAATTAAATTATAGATGAGTCGTATTTATTACACATTAGCTTCACTTACGTACCTATATTGAGAACATGTTTTGCTATCATTTGCTATCGTTTCCCAGAGTGCCTAAATATTAGTACTATAATACCAATTTTCAAAAAAGGGGACAGATGCCATATTGCTAACTACAGACCAATAACTCTTACCTCTGTATTCAGTAAAGTATTTGAAAAAGTTTTAAATACAAGACTAGTTAACTTCTTAGATAAACATGACATATTAGTTAACCGCTTTGCCGATGGCCATTTAAACCCTTCAGGAGCCGGAAACGGATACCCAATAAACAGAACAGGACATTTAAATTGTTAAATGCTGTAAAAATGCATCACAAATACAATTCCGTATCTTCCGTATTTATTAAGTTATTTAAACAAAACAAAAACTGGTTTAAAACTCATTAAAGGCAGTATAAATCTACAGTAACAATAAAGTAGAGACTACATTAATAAATTGTTGAAATTTCACTGCTTTGTTTCACTGTAGCAAAAGCCATTCTTTGTGCCGAACGCGCCTAATATTTGAATCATTTTATTTTGTGTGTATACGAGCCAATGTATGTATGTATAGCTACGCAAGCAACTTCTCCGGTTCAAGTTTAGTTTATTTATGCTATCCCAAGCGATAATCATACGAGAATATATTGCGTTACACACTCACACACTGGAAAGAAAACTCTCTGTCAGCATCTGTTATTACAGTGTTTCTCAACCAAGGTTTCTAGTAGCCTTATGCAGCTGGTTCGCTCTGTATTTTAGTTATTTATAATCTCTTTGTGTTCAGAGTGATTTCTTATAGCTATCAAGAGCTAAATGAACGGCACATTTGAAATTGTTAAATTTCAATGTTAACCATGGCTTATCCCCGTAATGTAGCAAATAAATTAGCTTGGGTATGATGTGTACAGGCTTCTGATATTATGTAGAAAATCTGGAAGATTTGTTGTACGATTATGAAGGAAAACTTTAGTACTTACGTAGCAGTGACGTGTGCTGGTCTACAGATGGCATGTTAGCTACTCCATTGTTTGGGGAAATGGCGGGTCAAATATGGGTGATGCGGATCAGCTATTACTAGCTATCCCTCTTTACGGAAAACAGTTAAATGGTAAAAAAAAAAAAAAAAAAAAAAAAAGTATTTTTATACCACTGGATGTAACTATGCACAGTTGTTTAGTAATTTTCAGAACTGTAAATTCATGCAAGACATTCATCTACCTGTACTTGCGCGTATAAAGAGCTCGTAACCTAATTGAGTATTATAATACTCAGAGGCCTCTTTATATTAGGGGGTAGGAAACTCACCACATCACCCCTCATACTTGAGAGAAAACACTTTCCTAAAAGGATACCACCCACAACCAAAAAAGTCGCAACCATTTCGAAAATATGTAGTGTGTTGCGAAAAAGAAGTTCGCAAGGAAACCAATATTATTTGGTGTGAATCTGCAGATCTGCAGATGTGCCTCGGAGGTTACAATTCAAAAAGAAACCTTTCAGGGCACATTTACATTCCTTATAGAACTAATTTAAATTTATTGTAAAATAGCAAGATTAAAATAATTGGCATTAAATGAGCATTAAATGTATGTATACGCAGGACGTCTATACACGTCCATATCAGTTTGGGGCATTTTAACTTGGACGTCATATGACGTCCATATCGGTGAAAGGGTTAAAATGCAGCATGGCTTTAGAAAGAATTTCTCTACAACTATAGCTATCATAGATCTTGTACAAGAGATATATTCACAATTAGACAAAGGTAATCAAACAGTAGGACTGTTCTTAGATCTCTCTAAAGCATTCGATAGTGTAGCATTAAACTTATTATTGGACAAACTACAAGGTTATGGAATAAGGGGAAAAATGCATGACATATAAAATCTTATTTAACAAATCGCAAACAATGCACTATAATTACCTGTAACAACAATGGGTCAATTAGACGTTATATGTCACCATATGATATAGTTAAATATGGCGTGCCACAAGGATCGGTACTCGGGCCAATATTGTTTCTGTTATATATAAATGACTTATCTCACTATGAAAACTGCAAAAATGTGCCCTATGCTGATGATACTACTTAACTGTACTGGCACAAAACCATGAATCTCTTGGAGAATTCTATTATAGATACTTTTAATGGCCTACTTAAATATCTGGAACATAATTTAAAAGTGAACATAGATAAAACAAAATTATTGCATTTTCAGTATGGAAGATTGAATTCAGAAAGACCTGACCATGACAACCCATGACATTTATACCGGAAAAACAAAGAGAAACCTAGAAACAAGGATGAAAGAACACATGTGATGTATTAAATACAAACAGACAGATAAATCGGCCATAGCCCATCACTTCTGGTCAAAAAATTATAATATTTCCAAAGACATAAAACTTTTGGTACCGGCAAAAAAGTATTGGGAATTAACAGTTTGGGAAAATATACACATCCAGAAGAACAAAAAGAGAGCAATGAACTTCGAAATTCCAATAGTAGATGACGTCATTCAACTCATTGAACAGTGCCAGGAGAGGGAAGTGGTCACCTGAAGAACCAGTAGAACATCAGCTGAGGATGGGGATGCGGTGTCCTTGAAACATGTCCTAATTTCAAAAGTTAGTGGAGCTTAAGTGTTTTTACAGTTCGAGAATTGGTTTAAAAAGTGTTTTTGATTAATAAAATTCATATTAATACTTCAGTACAATTTCTTAATGAGCAATCTAATAAACCAAATTAATTAAATTAATTATTGCTGCCAACAAAGGTACAAAAACAAACAAGTTTCAGACTCAAGTTGATATGAACTAAGGACTCAAAAGTATGTGTACAGCAGAACTGAAAAATGAGAAATTTGTTAAATTCCAAAATTTAGTCAGGTTGTAGTCAGGTCTGACTATCACTTGCTCTCTTCTCTCTAGTGGTGGAACTGTGAACTTTTTTATCAAATTATCAACTGGTGGAAGTTCACGAGACTAAAAATGGAAGCAATGGCTCCCACAAAAAATACTAATATAAATGACAGACTGAAAAACCAACTATAGTTTCATCAATTAATTTGGACGTCACTCTAAATAAATTCCTCCAAACATATGTACCAAAACTTGATATTTAAATTTAGCATCTTCCAAGGTGTAACACAAAAACATTGAAGAAAATATGTCATCAAAGATTACACTGCATGGAAATTTTTTCGAAAATTTAAATTTCACAAAAATGGCTGTAATGCTTTTGATTAAAATAGTATAAGCTTAAGATATTTTTATTAGAAATGAAATTTATATCTTGAATTTTCTGAGAACGTCCTCTGAAATCCTTTTCATTGTGAATGATTTTTGTATAATTAGTAAACTGTAACAGATACAAAAAATCATATACACAAACATGTAAATCTTCTTTGATGCAATGTAGCACAAAATTAATATAATTTTGAGTCTCCATATATGGCTAATATTTACCTTTCGGTAGAACCTTCCTAACATTCTCAGCTAATGTCAACTGTTGAGCTAATAAAAAACAAAAATAAAATTTCATACAGAAAATTTACATATCATCCCAGAGCCACACACCTTTTCCAAAAATTCTTCAAAGAGCACAATATTACTTTGGCCCCACAGAACAAATTTAGTGTACAACACCTTTTGAAATACATAATACAAAGGAGGTACCCACAGACAAAAACTCAGGTGTGTACTGGATAAATTGCAAAGACTGTGACAACTTTTTCATTGGCAAAACAAAAATGAATTTGAACAAAGGGTTAAAGAGCATTTTAGGAATATCAAGAATAAAGAAATAGATAAATCAGCAGTAGCGTACCTTTTGGAATGATAATCACAATGTAGAACAAGAAATCCATTTATTAAAGTGTTCAGGGTCCAACTGCATTAATCATATGGGGAAAGATATTCATAAAGAAATATAAAGAAAAACTGTTCAATTTTGACATCACCTTGAAGAGAACCCAAACTTCAAGTTCATCAAGATACTAACAGAGAGGCCCCTATCACCTCCAAGGAGTTCAACAAATCAAAATTCAACAGTCAACATTAGCTAGGATGTTAGCAAGGTTCTAGGTAAACTAGCAATTTATGAATACTAGTTCGACTCAAAATTATACATTATATTTGTTTTGATGTTGGGTGGCAATAAACATACATCCTATATAACTATGTACATTCTTGCAAATCTGTATTCCTTAGTGCAGTAATGCTGAAATTTGACAAATCAGTAAGAATACAGACCATACCTGCTAACATGTTACCAACAGAAATGTTGTCACTAGATGTTGGAGTGAAGATGCTGTACTGCAACAAGAGCTTGGCTTGGTCCGTCCGCCACTCCACCTCCGTCATTAGGGATGGAATACCCACAATCTTTACAAACATGTCGCACGCATACATTCTCTCCTTATTGTTCCATTGCCGGGACTCCTCCCCATCTACACCACCAGGCCTGGTGCTTACGCAGCACACAACATCCCAAAACAGTTCTGCCAAACTCTTAGCATGTTGAGGCTTCAGTTGTAATATCAGGTTGTGTATTACTTTTGTTCCTAAAACATATTCCATGTCTTATTAATTACAACTTCCTCTTACATTTATCACTCCTATCATTTAAATGTTTCTGCAGCTGCCACTTTGTCTACCATGAATTCTGTTACTCTTCACATTGGAGGGACTCGCTTAGAAGTAGAAAGCTTAACTTAGACTATGACCTTTACAGGTTGGTACTACTGTTAAGCAGAACAGCTTTTATGTACTTGAAGTAATATGGTTTCTTTCTTTGCAAATATACATAAGTTTGAAATAGCTATGAAGCTAATTTCATACTAAAAGACTTATTCAGTCATATTTTATTAAAACTTCATTCATTGTCAACTATTAAGTTTTAATATAAATATGACACACAAGTTTGTTTAATATCTGTTTCATATAACCTTGCCCGGCTGAAATGTATCACTCCGCGTTCAACAGCCCTCCCCCTCGCCCTAATTGGCTAATGCTTTCGCGTCATAGGCCATAGGCGGTGCCTTCCCGTCACATTTCGTAATAATTGCCGGGAAGATAAATAAAATCATACAAATAAGGATATGAAGGCATGCAAAAATACAAGTTTATAATGAACTGAGCAAATAGAAACACAATGACTGAGCAATGAAACTGAAAGAGTTTATAATGAAAGGCCTTTGGCCTTTTCCACTGAGATTTTTAAACCAGAACACATACCTTTCAAAAATGCTTGTCTTTCAGTCTTAAAAGTCGTGTCACACCATACTTTTCGTGTGTTCTTCGTGTATATTTAGCGATTTGTATCTCGGTGCAGTGTGGTTGTCCTTAAAATAGCGTCTTCGCCACACAGCAATATCGCCTCTGTCTTTTAGCACATTTTTCTTGCCTCTTTTTTCATTCACAAATCCCAGCTGTATAAGCAATCTCCTGAAATTTGGTAAATCTGTATCCTCATTTACAGCAGACGAAATGTTACTTATGTTAGGGAGTTCGTTTCTAAAGAAAAACTACACACATGACGACGCACAACACTTTTCACGTATTTTCTCCGAGCACGCACTTTTGTTTATTCCTGCTTTTGCCTGGAGTGGTAAGTTTTCCTGTTTCCTCAATTTCATGTCGCGATGTTCCTACGGATCTAACACTCACACCTGTAAGTTCGGAGCACAACTGTTCGACTTCCCTCAATGACAAAGACGGATTCTTCTCTGTGAGTGCATTAAACACATGCAACACAATTCTTTTTTCACCGCTTTGTAATGGCTTACCCTTACGATGCTTCAGCGAAAAACTGGCGGTAGACTCTGCCATTATACATATAATAAGTACATGCGCAATAAACGATGGATAAAATAACGTATCTCTCGAACGCGCACAGTACACCTTCTAATGACAATACATGACTAATCCAGTTCAGAACAAGGTCAGTGATAAAACTCATATAAACAAATATAAACAAATATATGTAATTCACTACCGCTAAAGCACGTGCTCTTGTGTAATCAGAAAGGCAGGCCTAGACCTCTTTACTTTGTTTAAGAATTAACATGCATTTCAGATAAATTAACTCTGTTGCGTAATATATTTAATTGAAACAGTTATGAAAGTAAATATTTGACAATTCTCTTTCAACATATAAAGATATATCACCATGTTAAATAACGAACTAATTTTTACCGCAAAACAGTCTCTACCAAACAGCAGCCAATGAGAGGAGATGAGGTCACGTGACCGTTAAGAGATTACCGGGCAAGCTTACGTGAAACAAGGTATAGTACATATTTTGCTTTAAACAGCATTTTCTGTCAACGGCATTTTCTGGTATAAATTATTCATTTTGTCAAAAACTACCAGACATAACTAAACTAAATTTTCCCTGTTGTTAGCTAATCTGTTCACGAGTAATTTAGAAATACATATTACTAATGCCTTTCCACAGATTTTCAAATGTTGGCATAGATATGTCAACGATGTGTTTGTTATAGTTCCTTAAAGACTAACCAATAAAGTTGCTAAACCTACAAGAAAAATCTATAGTTTTCACCACTGAAGTAGAACAGAAGAATGGCTACCTTTTCTAGATTTGAAAATCATAAGAACACACACAGGATTAGAATTTGGAATATACAAAAAAGAAGCACATGTTGACAATTACATTAAACGTAACCCATTATAACATCAATATGCAATCTTCCCCAGCTTGGTTTACAGATTAATCAACATTCCGCTAACAAAAACAGAATGTGAACAGGAATACACACACATACACCAGGTTGCCAAATTGAACAAATACAACATAAATTTCATTAACAAATTGATCTACAAACACAAAAGAAACAAAAGCTTAAAGGAAATTACTATGTTAAAAAAACTAGAAAACCCAAACATCAGATATAACAAATTTACCTTTCATCTAAAATGCTTCAAGAAATTTGAAAAGATATTTAACAACTTCAAAATAAAATTAGCCCCTCAAAACAAACACATTTGCAACTTACTAAACCATTCTCTAAAAAATAGCACACCAAAAACTTAATTATCAGACATTTACCAAATGAGCTGGCAGGATTGTGACAAGATATACATTGGGAAGACAAAAAGAAATCTAGGAACAAGAATGAAAGAACACTTCAGAAATATTAAATTCAAACACATGGACAAGTCTGCCATAGCACATCACTTTTGGTCTGAGAATAACAACATCAAGCAACAAATAGAATTGTTCAAACAGGCAAAGAAACCTCTAGAACTGCAGTTTTGGGAAAACATATTCATTACTAAGAAACAGAACATCTTGATGAATTTTGAAATTCCCGCCGTCATCAAAACTTACCAGATTATCAGATAGCAGCACAACAGCAGTTGCACCATCAGTCGCCCACAAAACTGACGATAGGGAAGAAGTTCCCACAAACTGGTCTTCATATAAAACTTGTAAGTGGAGGAAAGTGTAGACAGGGTTGACTCAATTCCTTTCTTGGAAGTGTTGAAAACAGTGTTGTTATGATAAATTAAATTTAAAGGGAGTCGATTAATGACACTAAACAACACTTACTTTTAAATTTTTTTAAATTTTATTTAAGGGATGACTCAGTTACCTACTTTTAACAACAATAGCACTCCACTTTCTGAAATACTTCTTTTTATTCTATATTGATGCAGTGTTCCTATACAACTTGGTATTAACAATGTAGTGGAGTATAAAAGAAATGCAAGTGATACTCATTCATGTGACTTGCCTGTAACTCTATCAAACATCAACTCTCCTCCTGCTTTGAAGACGAGATGTTTGATAATTTTGACAAGTGTTTTGCCCTTGGCTTCCTTAATGGCCGTGGTGACCATGTAATTTACGGCCAGCTGAGTGTGAGCACAGGAAACATCTGTTTTACTGAGTTGTCTGTGTGACAACTTCTCCAAGCTCTTTACAATCAGATCCACAAAATTTGGTATCAACAGCGACGGAATCTATAACACATAAACAAGTACAATGGTCAAATCCTAGCTACAGTATTAAGTACTGATTCTACCCTTCAAAGCCTGCAGTTTTTCAAATCTTTTTTATATGATTTATTAAATACTAAAACAAATACAACTTGGGCCATCCCTGAGCTAATAGGGCAGCCCTCCAATCAATTGGTCGTTGCTTTTCTTAGCATATGTAAATGACTTATGGAAAGGGATAACATCACAAATTCGGCTTTTTGCGGATGATTGTATAATCTATAGAAATATCGAGACCGAAGGTGACGTTAACAATTTACAAGAAGATTTAAACAAAATTCAACTCTGGGCGCAATCCAATCAAATGGAGATAAATCCAAGTAAATGTAAAACAATTATATTTTCAAGGACAAGAACAGAAGAAAATGTGACGTATAAATTAGATAACAAGAGAATACCCAGGGTAAGTAGCACTAGATATCTAGGTGTAATAATAAATGAAAGATTGGAATGGGGGGAACATGTAAACTCGGTCACTGGAAAAGCCTGCAAAGCATTACACTTTGTAATGAGAATATTAAAACGCAGCAATGGGAAATCGCGAAAGTTAGCTTACACATCCTTAGTCCGACCAATATTAGAATATAGCGCGGCATGCTGGGATCCATATCGGGTTGGTCAAAAACAAGCACTCGAGAGAGTCCAAAAACGAGCAGCTAAATTTGTTGATAGAGGAATGCGATTTGAAAACCCTACAGGCACTGCTACCTCCTGGGAATCATTGGAGAAACGTAGAAAACGGGCAAGGCTATGTGCAATTTTTAGAGCATATAAGGGGGAACCTGCATGGAAAGATATAACAAAGCGGTTGTTGACACCATCATATAGGGGAAGGAATGATCACTCTAAAAAAATAAGAAATAGGGAACAGAAAACTGATATAGGTAAATTTTCCTTTACCAATAGAACAATTAATGACTGGAACAATTTGACTGCAGAATTACTGGAGACTTTGCCTCCAAATGTAAATAATTTCAAAGAGAGGTTAAAAAGAAATCCTGTATAGTTACCATAGTGCATGAAGGGAATTGTATATATGTTGTAAGGAATTGTATATTATATTGTAAGGAGTTGTATATCATACTGAATTGTATATTATATTGAGAATTGTATATTATATTGACAGCGCTGCCACCGGGCCATGCTCTAAGCAGTGAAATAAAGTATCTATCTAATTACATACTTGATGCATGATAATTGCTTTATCATGCACAACTTTTTGCTATTTTGTCTCCCCTGTTAATTACATTTTATTACTTTTGTTTCACTGGTTCTCGATTTACCTAAACTCACTTTTCCCTATTACATAGTCACTAGCCACTATTCCAATTCTCCTTGCAGTTATTCACTTCTCACTTCTTTTGCTATGTCAGTGCCTCTGCCCTGACTTCATTGACACACGTACTGACGTAGCACTTGCAAGTACACCTTTCAACTGACTGTTTCCTATTCACTGGTTTTGTGTCTCTGCTCATCTCTATGTACTTGTATATTCCACCTTTTATTCTCACAAAAAGATTAAGTCCTTTCCAATGTGCCTTTCTCCTTCCTTTCTGTCCTCATCCATCTTCACCAATAAAGATTTCTTATAGCTTTACAGCAGTCTCTATCAATAGAAATTGTACATTTTTTAAACTTCTTTGTATTATTTAAAATTGTCCATTTCACTTCCTGCATTGTCACATTTATGAGAGTTGGTCAAATGTCTCTTCCCTTTTTCTCTAAGCTCTATGTGTCCACAATTTCCCATCCTTGCAGCCCTATTTCTAATTCTCCTTCCAAAGCGTAAAAGCTATTTGTAGTCACTTTATTGACACTAGTCATTTACTTTTTCTATATTACTGAGGGACTAGTTTCAAAGGTCATTGCCTCCAATTTCAACCTCTTTCCAAAGTATTTAATAAATCATATCAAAAAGATTTGAAATACTGCAGGCATTGAAGGGTAGAATCAGTAAGTTGGAGAGAGGTTGAAAATGGAGGCAATGACCTTTGAAACTAGTCCCTCAATAATATAGAAAAAGTAAGTGACGAGTGTCAATAAACCGACTACAAATAGTTTTTACGATTAATTTTGAAGTCACTGTTACTAAATTCCTCCAAACACACATATCTCCTTCCAAAATTTCAGACATATCATAACTCAATGGGTTAGAGCGATTGGACGGAAACCAGGAGATCCGTAGTTCAAATCCCGGCCATGGCATTGAATTTTTCATGTTGACTTTATCTATCCAAAACCTTAGCCTATATACGGCTAGTGTGAAGAAATGATTAATTTCCATCAATTAACTAAAATAATAAGAGTTAAATGATGAAGCCTGAGACTCAAATACTTATGATAGTAAGTCGCCACAAAAATGGTGTATCTCGAATACGAGAGCCCCTAGTGGTTTACTGGGGAAATATACAAGTCAAATGGAGAATTTAATGTCAGGATGGCAAGTTGGCCATGGTAGCTCAATGGGTTAGAGCAATTGGATGGAAACCAGGAGATCCATGGTTCAAATCCTGGCCATGGCATTGAATTTTTCATGTTAACTGTCTATCAAAAACCTTACCCTATATACAGCTAGTGTAAAGAAATGATTCATTTCCATCAATTAACTAAAATATCGTAACTTCTTGTTTAAATCTTCTTTTACTTCATATATAATTAGATTCAACTTCCATTGCCCACTTTCACACTTCTTTTTATCAGTTCTATTGTTCTTCAGTAGTTTGCAAATTTTTGTTCAATTTCTTTAATTAACTCCTTGACTACTACTCTTAGTTCTGTATTTGTATTCTTCCTAGCTCTCAGTTCTTTTTCACATCTTCTTCTATTCTGTTAAAACCATGGACATAGCCTTCAACATTTCCACGACTTGGTTAAGGTAGTAAGTCCTGGATGCTGCTCCACACTAATTATGTAATTATCAACAAAATGACAATCTCTGAGCTATATATATTTGGTCAGTTAGCTTATATTATTTCCCCAAAAGTTTCCATCCTCAGTCTATATATCTGCAACTCCATACCTATATTCTTGCTCTCTGCATTACAGCAATCTTTTGATATATTCAACACTTACTGCTGCTGGTGGCTGTCTAACACCAGGATACAGTTAGTTTAATAAAAGGATTAATATACAATTTCAAATGTAAGTAATTCAATTTATGGTGTGATTATATCCTAATATGTATATTTATTAAAATGGAAATAGAGATTCTATTCTATTATATAATTCTGAAAGAAAGTAGTCAAAAGCAGTTAATATTGAAATCCCAGCCAAGTTGTTACCTCACTCTTGTCCTTGGAGTGTTGCAGCATTTTATGGAACATTTCCATCAGCAGATATCTCTTGGAGTCACTTGGTTTTTCTAGGCTCTGGTTCACAACTGCTTCCCAGAACTTTGTCAGCAACGGCGACTCAAGAAGTTGGAGACATAACTCTTCATATATTGGATGGTACAGGTCTGAGATGTGCCTTATGGTCTGTGAACACAAACACAGTACAATGTACACAGCTCACTTCATTCAAAAAGCAATACTTCAGCAACAATTGTAAACAAATGGGCAAATCAGCACAAAGTGAATCGAGAAGATTCACAGGACATGTTTCAAGAGCTTTTGCTCTTATCATCAGCTGGAACTAGACTGGTGCAAATTGTAGTGGTTTTCCTCTTTCTCCATATTGTGACGCGAGCGCTGGAACACCCTGTGGAAGCAGCTGGGAGCGGAAGACAGGGGAGGTTCGTGTTAGCTACACCTCCCCCTCATCTGTCTTATAGTGGTGACAGGCAGTGGTCGGGAGAAAAACATGACTGTGCCGTCTGTTTCTCTTACACCTGGTTCTCGATCATTCTTTTACTGGAACATTCCCGTGGACACTAGAAGGCGGCGATATTCCTATAAAAAGGTGCTGCCGGAACGAAGTGAAGTCAGTCAGTCAGAGTCAGTCACTTGGTTAGTGAGTGTGAGTGAGGAGACAGTCGCAGTTCTTGGTGTAAGAGTTAGTCAGTGACGTGTTAATGAACGAGAAGATTGTGCAACGGAAGACTGTACGTAACTGGTATGTGCATCGGAGTTTATGTAATCGTGAGTACAAGTGAAATTGTAACGGACGGACTGGTGAATCGTAATTGTGTGCAGCAAGTAATTCTGTGTAATTGGCAAGTGTTAAACTGTAAGTCGGTGGAAATAAAGAACATTTTTGAGTGGTGAAATTGGACTTTTCATTTCACGAACCCACAAAGTCACACTGGTGTCAGGAAGCGGGAAAACAACATAACATCACCGAACATTACAACCATGGAGGCAGCATTAGAAAAGATTTTAGCGGAACTGAAAGAAATGAAGACGGCAACTGAAAACCTCGCTGCAAAAATAGAAGCGGCAAACAACCACCTCATCGCCGAGTTGAAACAAATGAAGACGGCCAATGACATCACCGCGGAGATGGAAGAAATGAAGGCCGAGTTAACCACAGAAATGAGAGCAGCGAACGGCAGTCTGGCCACGGAAATGAAGGCGGCGAACGAGGCCCTCGCCGCCAAGTTTGAGGAACGGTTGGCTGGCGTGAGGGATGACGTCACGAATCTGGGCAAGCGGATGGGTCAAGCAGACGACCGCCTTAATGATTTAGAGGAAAAGGCCGACAACATCGCAAAACCACTCACCGGCCTGATGGAGGAACACCGGCCTTATGTGTGGACAGAGGACGCCGAAAACGCTTTCCAGCACCTAAAGGAGACCCTGTGCAGTGCTCCAATTTTGGGTTTCCCACAACCGGGTGGCGCCTTCATTGTGGACACCGACGCCAGCAACCATTGCATTGGAGGTGTCCTATCGCAGATCCAGGACGGCCATGAGCGCACAAGAGTGGAAGAGAAGGAGCGTGCCGCAGCAGTCCGAGTAGTTGTGGCAGAGCCTGCTGAAGGCTGGGATAGCGCAGGCCTGAGGAGGGAGCAGCTGGCGGACGCAGACTTGGGGCCACTCTTGAGGGAAGTGGACGCAGGGACGAGACCAACCTGGGAGGACAACGCACCAAGGAGCGCCACCTACAAGTTGTACTGGGCCCAATGGGACTCGTTGAAGACCAGAGAGGGCGTGCTGTTCCGGGTATGGGAGTCACCCGATGGGAAGGCGCAGAGAGAACAGTTGGTACTCCCCCGGAGTAAGGTCCCGGAAGTCTTGGAGGAAGTGCACGCCGGTACTTCAGGAGGATACCTGGGAGCGAACCGTATGATTCACAAACTACGGCAGCGCTACTTCTGGCTCAGACTCCGGGCAGATGCTGGTGGTACACCTGGACCGCCTCGCACGCTACGATGGTGCTGTTCGGGGCGAACAGCTTTGAGGAGGGAGCAGTGTGACGCGAGCGCTGGAACACCCTGTGGAAGCAGCTGGGAGCGGAAGACAGGGGAGGTTCGTGTTAGCTACACCTCCCCCTCATCTGTCTTATAGTGGTGACAGGCAGTGGTCGGGAGAAAAACATGACTGTGCCGTCTGTTTCTCTTACACCTGGTTCTCGATCATTCTTTTACTGGAACATTCCCGTGGACACTAGAAGACGGCGATATTCCTATAAAAAGGGGCTGCCGGAGCGAAGTGAAGTCAGTCAGTCAGAGTCAGTCAGTTGGTTAGTGAGTGTGAGTGAGGAGACAGTCGCAGTTCTTGGTGTAAGAGTTAGTCAGTGACGTGTTAATGAACGAGAAGATTGTGCAACGGAAGACTGTACGTAACTGGTATGTGCATCGGAGTTTATGTAATCGCGAGTACAAGTGAAATTGTAACGGACGGACTGGTGAATCGTAATTGTGTGAAGCAAGTAATTCTGTGTAATTGGCAAGTGGTGAAATTGGACTTTTCATTTCACGAACCCACAAAGTCACAATATCGTTGATAGATGGCATGATGTACTTGTCAAAGATGTCCGGTGGTGGAGTTTCACAATTCATGACTCTATGACAATTTTTGTTAATGAAGATTTTTTCCATACGGAAAGGTCTGTGGGGTGATTAACATATTTTGTTAGAGATGTTTCCAAGTTGATGTCATGTCTAGTATTCAAAAAATGAAAAGCCACTGCTGATTTTTCTGTGTCACCATTTTTAATGTTTCTTAGATGTTCTTTAGTTCTGATGTTAAAATTTCTTTTTGTTTTTCCTATATAAATTTTAGGGCAAGTTTCACATTTGATCTCATAGATTCCTGGTTTTTCTTTGGTGGTAATTGAATTTTTTTTTTTTTTTTGGGGGGGGGGGGCTTTTAACAAATTTCTGATATTAAACCTATTTTGAGGTGCAAGAATTATGTTGTGTTTTTAGAAGATTTTTTGGAATTTATTATAGGCTGATGGATGGAAGGTGAACTTTTTTTAAAAAAAAAATTATCTTTTCCTCCTGTAGGTTCTAGGGTGGTGGTTTCTTTTATTTTCTTAGCTTTGTTGAGTCTGTTAACTGTTTTGTCTACTAAATGTGGGTTGAAACCTTTGGATATAGCTACTTTTTTTATGTGTAGGTATTCTTCTTGATAATCTTCTCTGTTTAGCGGAAAGTTGATCATCCAAAATATTAAACTGTTGAAAATGGCATCAACTTGGAAACATCCTTAATAAAACACATAAATCACACCACAGACCTTTCCATATGGGAAAAAAATCTTCATTAACAAAAATTGTCATAGAGTCATGAATTTTGAAACTCCACAACCGGACATCTTTGAAAAGTACATCATGCCATCTATCGATGATACGGAGAAAGAGGAAACCACTACAATTTACACTAGTCGAGTTCCGGCTGATGATAAGAGCAAAAGCTCTTGAAACATATCCTGTGAAAAAGCAGTGTGAGTGAAGCAGTGTGTCAATGTCTTCTCGATTCACTTTTGTGCTAGGTTGTGCTTCACTTTCTCCACGCTTCTTTCAATTTTATACATAAGTTGAATTTGAAATATTTGCCCATTTAAAGTACAAACTTGAAAGAAGCGTAGAGACAGTGAAGCACAACTTAGCACAAAGTGAATTGAGAAGATATTGACACACTGCTTCACTCCACTTTACTAAATGTACTAGTGTAATAGACTTTATATTAATTTGCAGCATTTTCAATCATATTTGTAATTCATTTTTATATCTTTGAAACTGTATTTTTGAGGATGCCACGAGTCTGGCTGACTCCTACGGCAGATAAATAAAAAAATATAAAAAAAAACACCCACTGTTTTTTCACAGGACATGCTTCAAGAGCTTTTGCTCTTATCAGCTGGAGCTCTGTAAAAAAAAAACAGTGTGAGTGAAGCAGTGTGTCAATATCTTCTCGATTCACCTTTGTGTCAACTTATGTGTACAAAATATGCTGTTATTGGGTTTTGGATGCTTTGCTTACAAACCTAAAGATTGAGGAAATGTGATGCAATAGCAAAATAACTCAGCAGAAGTAAAATTAGGGAGAGTGGTTCAGCTATTAGAGGAAAATGCTAAATTAAAACAATGTGATATGGACAACACTGGAACAAAGAACAATAAAAACAAGGAATGGGGAGGGGCTCATTAACAGATTATACATATCTAAAATGGAATGAGTATGGCATGATGGAGCATGCAAAGACAGGGACAGGTGTAATGAATGAGTGGCATAAGAGGGAAGATGTGTAACTGGCATTACATTCTGGAATCCAATGATTCAGAAAAAGGGAGAGTGAAATTAGTATTGGGGATATAAAAATATTTCCCTGTAGAAATAAAGGAAGATATTTATAAGATCAAATGATTATATGAAAAAGAAAAAACAAAAAAAAAAAAAAAAAAAAAAAAAAAAAGGAAAACACTGAGGAAAAAATAAGGTAAAAATGGTTAAAAGAAGTGTGTAGAAAAGTAGAGAAAAAGATGTAAGCAAATAGTGGTGTACCTCCTCATTATATATACAATGGAATTTTAAAATAAGAAGAAACAGAAATAAGCAGGAATAATATATTTTGTGAATTTTAAGTAAAGAAGATAACACACAAACATAATACCTAGTCTAGCCATAAACATTGTTACAACTTGAAAATTGAAAAACTCAAATACCATGCAAAATATTTTGTGTTTTGGTATGTTGTACCTACAGGCATTCATCACATACAGCACCAATCACTTTTTGAAACGGCCACCTCTTGTACGGATATGGCTCTGAGTCTTTGTGATGGCAGAATGGATGACATCCAGGAGGAAATCCGCCACTGCTGACAACAAGGAACACTTTAAACTTCCAATGGTGGGGTGTCTCCTCTTGCAGGTGATGCCGTGAAGCAGTGGTCATAGTCAGTAGTCCAATGGATTCAGGTCCAGACTGCTACTGGGCCAATCTTCAGACGAAATAAAGTCAGGGACATGATGCTGAAGCCATGTTTGCGTTAACCTGGCCTTGTGGGCAGGGACAGAATCCTGCTGGAAAGTCCATGCTTGGTTTTCAAACAATGTGCCACTCTAGTTCTTGACAATAGATTCCAAAACAGTGCTTTCATACACTCTGGCATTGGTTTTAACGCTCTTTTTGCAAAAATGTAGCTCGGTGGTACCAGAATAACTCACTGCCCACCACACCATCACTGAGGACGGATGATAGGTCCTCTGGACTTAAGGAACCTTATTACTGGGTTCCCAAGATGATGATGATGCATACACCCTGTTGTTTTGTAAATTGAAAGACTCCTCAATAGTGAAAACTTTCTCATCAGTGTAGAGGATGTTCCGATGACCATTTTGAGCGCAATGCTGTAGGAGATGTCGACATTTAAGTACTCTCAGCTTCTTTAGGTGTGTGTCAAGATAATGTTCTTTACGTGGCGATAAGCCCTTAGTCCAAGGTCCTCTGACAGAATCTTGGATATTGTACTTTTTTAAATGTTCATTTCATGGGACAAGATAGGCAGCTTCCGCACAGGATTTCTCCAAACACGAGCTGCCACTACTTTTTGTGCTGCTGGGGTCCTGATACTGCATGGTCGACCCTCCCTCGGCCAATCCTTTACAGTCCCAGTTGCAGTGAATCGCTCAATGGTGCGGTACACAAACATACGGCTGATTTTCAGCTTTTGTAGCATCTTGAAAATGTCACTTGCAGATTTTCCAACTTTATGCAATGCAAAGAAGGCATGGTGAAACCTGGAGCTAAATACTTCCTCTTTCAAAGACAAGCTAGCAATGGTTCAAGGTTAAGGTGGCAACACACGCAGTATTTTATGCACCAAACCGGATGTACAGTCTGTGTCAAAAATTTGTAACAGTATTTATGGCAAGACTAGATACATAAAATATAACTATTTGTCACAAACTTCACTTATCTTTTAATAAAATTGATGAAAATTTCTACAGAGTTAAAGCAATTAAATGGTCCGATAGATTTAATGGTTTGGGAAAAAATATTTATTTTAAAAAACAGAAATCACTCACTAAATCATTCATTCATGATACAGTTGAATCTCAATAAATTCATTCATGAATTTAAAAAAAAACATCCTGTAATCTTTATTTGGAGAGATAATTTGTCATTTATTT
The DNA here is from genome assembly GCA_030765055.1 of Mantis religiosa. Taxonomy (NCBI): domain Eukaryota; kingdom Metazoa; phylum Arthropoda; class Insecta; order Mantodea; family Mantidae; genus Mantis; species Mantis religiosa. The sequence goes on from CM060956.1 coordinate 2,031,390, forward strand.
ACCAAGAGCAGTTTGGCCCAGTACCCAATTGCATCTTCATCGAGCACCTCAGGGGTACCCAAATGGCTGCTGAGGAACTTCTTTTTTACAATGGCAGGATAACAGTTCCTTGCCCACAGCAAGATATGTAATATCTCTAGTGTTTGTTCTGGCCATTGCTTTACTCTTTCTTTCACCAGCGGCCACAAAGTATCTCGGAAACACTCCTCATTGACCTGTAACAAGAGCAACCAGCTTGTTAGTCAGGAATACAGATGGCAGCACACAAATAAACAATGCAACAACAAGTACCTTGTGAAGCATCTTCATTATGAACGTGTGCGACAACACCCTCAAGTAACTGCGCTTGGCACCAGCTTCCCACAACAGTTGCACTAGCTTGCCTACTTCTTCTGTTGGGGCCTCTGACATTCTGTTTGACTCCACCAATGCGCCCAACACCAAGATCTGCCCCATGAGAACATCTGCTTCCTCCTAAAACACATCAACAACGCAATCAGCTATAGCCAATCACTTCTCACAACAAAATCACAATGTACAACAAAAAGTCAAGCTTTGAAAGTTTATAATCACGGCTGAAAAGTTAAATGTCATAGTCAGGATATGAACCATGGATCTTCTGGTCTGTGTCTGGTTGCTCTAAATATTCAGCTACCATGGCAACATACAGAATTTAATGTTGTGTTGGAATGCAGCCATGAAATTTGTCCCAAATTGTTTTAATTTATTTATGATATAAAATTTGTTGTTTATTAATAAAACTGCCAAGATCATGTAAGGTCAAAGGTCATCAATGTGCAGTTCTTTTACATGGTAGGAAATCTGACATAAGGCTGTTGTTTTAACCTTGCAGTATTACAATAGACAAGAGCTTATTTGTTCATGGTTCAGTGGTTGCATGCTGGGCTCAAATTAAACACAAACCAGCAGTTTCTAAGTGTCCTATAAGTGACAATCCTATGTCAGCAGATTTATTCCTTCGCACATAGATCCTGGCAATTGAGAGCGTCATTAACAAAGAAAATATTTTTCTTTTCTTCTCTCTTTTTAGCATGAGGTTTTAAAAGTTAACTGTAATAGCTTTTGCAAAAAATGATATGATATGATATATTGAGTACTAATTCAAATACAACTTGGGCTACCCCTGAGCTGGACCACGGCACTTTTGCTAACAGAGCAGCCCTTCAACACAATTACAGACTTAACACATATTTGTCCCTTTTACGAGGATCGTTCAAGTCAATCCAGGACTATGCAGTAGACAGTGGCACCTGTGTCCTTTCACTGGTAGACAGTGCTCATTTCCTGTGCTTCTGCATAGACCATTATTCAGATGGCAATTCCTGAGAACATTCAACACATGCAGCAGCTGATCTTGCATAATCGTCACATAACCTGTCATCAAATTGCAAGGGTGTGTAACAGTGAACAAGTTACAGAGGAATAAGCTTACTCAGTAAAGTATACTCAGGGATATTAGCAAACAGATTAAGGGCAGAGACACAAGGAAACATTACAATTTCATGCATGCTCCAGAAAAGGTAAACAAATATTAAATAATGTTACGCAAATATAATTATTTGTATCAGAAACTTTACTTATCTTTAAAGAAAATGATGTAAATAATGCATTCATAATAAAGACAAATATTGATATGTATCTCAGTAGGAAATGAGGAAGAGTATATATCGGAAAAACTATTTGCAGCCGTTTTATTGACACTTTGTCACTTATGTTTTTATATTATTGTCGCGAGGTGCCTTGACAAGAGAGGGAGCGAGGATGGTGTTAGAACCATGCCTACGCCAACGCGCAGCGCTAATGACGTACCAAGACGGGGTGGGGAGAAGTAACCAGAAATTAGGCCCCTTCTCCTACCGCCTTGAAAGACAGTGATTCTTCGTTAATAGTCCGGAAATTTCTAGATACTGTAATTTGTGTATATAAGTGATGCATTGGACGAGTTAGTGTTTTTTTGTTTTTTGGTAGGAAGCCGTAAGGAGTGCAGTTGCTAGTGAGAAGTGTGCAGACAGGCTGGAAGATTGCGTACGTGTGCAAGTTATCAGAGGTGTACGAAGCGTATTTCTACGGAAATAAACAATGATCTGAATTTCTGCAAGTTGGACTTTTAATTCTACGAACCCACAAAGTTACATTATCGAGGGACTAGTTTTGGAAGAGTCCTTAATAACATAAAAATGTAAATGACGAAGTGTCAATACCAACTACAAATAGTTTTTACAATTTATTTTGACATCACTGTTACTAAATTCCTCCAATAATGCATAGAGTATATATGTTTTTTGTAGACTTTAAGAAACCATTTGACACTATAGAGATGCACTTATTGAGAACAAAAGGAACAAGTGATGAATTTAAAAACGAAATAACAAAGATATATAAAAGAATTAAAGTTTGTATAAGATGTGAAAGGAATAAAATCAAAGAGATGACAGAACAGATGTTAGGTTTAAGATTAAGCTGTAAATTACGTCTCACTTTATTTAATTTGTTGATAGATGATATAGTGGAAAGGAAGAAATCAACCCTGTCCAATAATAGGAAATAGAGAGATACAAAGTTTGTTATATGCAGATAGGAGCAATAACATCAGTAGGATTACAAAGAGCAATAAATGACATTCTTAAGTTCTGTAAAGATTGGGGAATTAAAGTAAATACAAAAAAGTCAAAAGTGACGGACTTTAAAAGAGGAACAAGGGTTTTTAGAGGGACAAAAGTTAGAAGTTGTGAAAGAATTTTGAGTGGTTAGGGGTTAGGATGAATTATAATGGAGAATGTGAAGCATATAGCAGGAATAAAGATATGCAAAGTCAAACCTGATATGCTCATTTTCTTCTCGGGCAGCCAGCCAGGTGAAAAGACGATCAGATATCAATGTTTCGGGAGTGTGCATCTCTCCCATCATCAGGATATTTATTAAATGTTATAACCACAAATGAAGCACTGGATATAACACAACTATAGATAGATAGTTTTATTCACCTTAGGAATATACAATATTCACGGCTTCGTCAAATTTGTACCCATAAGAATAATACATTTCTTATGAGTAATACAATTATGAATAATACAATAGTAATTAAATAATACAATAGTAGTTAAATAATACAATAGTGATTAAAGTAATGCAGTAGTAATTAACAGAATAATAATACAAATAGTAATTAAGAATAATGCAACTTAAGTCACATAATAGTTTAATGTATTACATTTTTAAGAACTAGGCTGTAAGAGACATAATTTTTACCAATTTTACTTCTTAGAAACTCATCTGTTGTCTGTGACATTACTTTTAGTAGGATATTTTTTACAGCTTTTCTGAATATTACAAGTATCACCTCCGAAGTTGCACAGGTATTTATTCACAAACATCATTTTAGGAAGCATTGATATGTTGATCATGTTTTAAATATTCTTCCACTCAATAATAGCAACCTTCTCTTAAAAATGATTTTACAGTAAGTTTAAACCTTTTTTCCGATGTTATACTTTTAATGCCATCGGGTAGTTTGTTATATAATAATACTGCTTTATGTTCGAAGCTATGTGTGAATAAAGTTGTATTGTGGCTTATAATGCGTAGATCTGATTTACTTCTTGTATTATGTGTATGTATCTGCGAATTTGTTTCAAATTGAGCAAGTACAATTCTTGTCCTAACTAGAGCTTCATATATATACCCACAGGGTAATGGAAGTATTTTTAGTAGTTTAAAATATGGTTTACAGCTGGTGGTGAAAGGAATATTTACTATATAACGAATAGCCCTTTTCTGCAGTCTAAATATTTTTGATACATCTTTAGCATTTCCCCAGCTAAGTATACCATAAGACATTACAGAATGAAAATAAGCAAAATAAAGAATTCTCAACACATTTGTGTTTACAGACTCCCTCATTGATTTAATAGCGAATGTAATTCTGCTTAGTTCCAATTCTAGTTGCTCAATTTGTTTTTCCCATTTTAAATGTTCATCTAACCATATTCCTAGAAATTTGGTATTTGATTCATAGAGTAGTGATTTATTCCCTAAATATATACCTGGGAATTGAGCAGTGTTATTTAGTTTGTGGTGAAAGCCTATAGCTACTGATTTTTCTTCATTTATTTTTAGCTTAATTTTTAAAAACCAATTGACAATTTTTGTATTAAAAGTATTATTATAGCTCAATACCTCATCCGAGGTTTTCCCAGTCATTAATATGCTGGTATCATCGGCAAAGAGTGTCAAATTGATGTTCTCGCCCGTTTTATTTAAACCTAGACCTAAATCATTAATATATAAGAGAAATAAAAATGGGCCCAATATTGAACCCTGGGGCACACCTTGCTGTACTATTTTCTCTGTGGATGTTTTACTTTGAATTACACCTAAGTTTTTATCTACATAGTCTAGCTGTACAAATTGACGTCTACGTTCCAGATATGATCTGAACCATTCGTAACATTCCTCTAATAACAACTGCATGCAACTTATCCAGTAGAATGCTATGGTCTACAAGAAGACAAAACACGATCAAAATTTGTATTACTGAACAAAAACTGTTTTCAGTAAATTAAATGCCAGGTCAGGAAATGGCGTGAGTATAGAAAATTGTGTCAAAGAAACGTAACTACTTAACTTGATTATCAAGCTGTATTGATCTTTGCTTCTTAAATCGAGGATTTCCATTTTTAAGTCCAGTTGCCAAGAGGAGCTGAACTGAAATCCAGCATCACAATTAAGTGTGCTCCTTTCAGAGGAAATGGCCAAAGCCAGCTTAATTCTCCACTCCCAGTAACTGTTGCATATTGCCAAGATGGTCGTCTCCCGAAAATTGGCTCTATGGTTATCAAAACAATGCTCTGCCAGTCTAGACTTCTCAGGTTGCATTAACGGAAGAACCATTGCTACTAGAATAATCGAACATGAACAGAGTATTCGTTTAATACAACCTGAGAAGTCTAGACTGGCAGAGCATTGTTTTGATAACCATAGAGCCAATTTTCGGGAGACGACCATCTTGGCAATATGCAACAGTTACTGGGAGTGGAGAATTAAGCTGGCTTTGGCCATTTCCTCTGAAAGGAGCACACTTAATTGTGATGCTGGATTTCAGTTCAGCTCCTCTTGGCAACTGGACTTAAAAATGGAAATCCTCGATTTAAGAAGCAAAGATCAATACAGCTTGATAATCAAGTTAAGTAGTTACGTTTCTTTGACACAATTTTCTATACTCACGCCATCTCCTGACCTGACATTTAATTTACTGAAAACAGTCTTTTGTTCACTAATACAAATTTTGATAGTGTTTTGTCTTTGTTTATATTTGTGTTATATCCAGTGTTTCATTTGTGGTTGTAACATTTTATAAATATCCCGATGATGGGAGAGATGCACACTCCCAAAACGTTGATATCTAATCGTCTTTTCAGCTGACTGGCTGGCTGAGAAGAAAGTGAGCATATTCGTCGCCAGGAAAGCTTCAAGTCTTATTTTATGAAACTTGATATGTTAAGCAAATGGTTAGAGAGAATATATGAAACATTGGTAGAGTCAAGATGTTGTATACTGCAGAAATATGGCAGACATCAAAAGTAACAAATAAAATAAACCAGTTATACAAACAAAATTGCTAAAGAGATACTGGGATTGCCCAGAACAGCGCCAGGTAAAGTAGCCTTAGTAGAATTAGGAAACACCAAAAGAAAAGGTACAATAATTGAAAGAATTTTAAAATTTTGGTATAAAGGTTCGATAAAAGATGATGAAATCCTAAAGGTATGTATGAATCAACAAAAGAAAATGGAAGTAGAAAAAATTCAGAGGCAGAAAAAAAAACTGTAAAAGAAATAGGAATGGGTGATTTATAGAGACTAGAAAATAGGAATGTAGAAATAGTCAGAACTAGAGTGGAGGATATAGAAAGACAAGAAATAAGGGGAGGGTTACAAAACAGAAAATAATTAAAATGTTATAGGTTAATAAAGAGAGAATGGGGAAGAGAAAGATATGTAGACCAATGTAACAGTTAGGAGAAAGAAGAAATGGTTCGGAATAGAACAGGATCAATGTTCTTAAGGGGACTAAGAAGTAAGACAGTAGAAATATGTGAGTTTTGATGGTGAATAAATCCTAATTCTGATATTCTGAAAGACTGTAAAGAGCTAGACAGAAATGGAGACAGAAAATATGGGAGATGAAACAGGAAAAGGTGCAAAGTGAGTTGATAGGTTACAGGGAAAAATGAAAGTCAAAACAGAGTAGATGACAAGCTACTCAGCAATGCTAGAAGGTCTGGGTGCCATGCAGGTTGAGCTAGCTATTGTACACTACAAGCAATTTATACAACTAGACTAGAATAACATGTATGTCATGTATATAAAATATCATAAATAGCAAATTGTATAAATATATTCTATTCTTATAAACATATATGTACTATATTAAATTTAAAGGGAGTCGATTAATGACACTAAACAGCACTTACTTTTAAATTTTCTTGGAACATGTGTGACTGTAGTCAAATTTTTATTGGAAAAACCAAAAGAAATTTAGAAATGCTGTGACTGTAGTCAAATTTTTATTGGAAAAACCAAAAGAAATTTAGAAATGCTATGACTGTAGTCAAATTTGTATTGGAAAAACCAAAAGAAATTTAGACATAAAAACTAATGGCTACAACCCAAGATCCCACAAACAGGCAATCTTCAATAGTTCAGCACACAGACCTCTCACAGCAGAAGAATACGAAACAGAATACAACAAAATTATTGAAATAGCACAAAAAAAAGACTTTCCCAAATCATTAGTAGAAAAAAAGTGAACTTAGCAAAAAAGAAGAAGCTACTAAAGGAAACCACAATCCTCTCAGCTACAGAAACTAATATGATTTTCAAAAAATTCACTAACCATCCATGGGCCTTTAATAAATTAAACCACAACATAAATCAAGAACCAAAACTACTAAAACACACATCAGGAAAACAAGAACTGTCCACATGGGAACAAATCTTCATTTCAAAAAATAGGAACAAAGTATTCAATTTCGACATCCCCCAGAAAGATTTGTTCAGCAAGTTCCTTGAACCACCACCAGAGGAGACCTGTGAGAAAATATCGCCAGCCACACCACTGACAACCAGTCAATGTCCGGTTGATGATGGAAGCAAATAGCCTCTGAAACATGTTCCGGGAAAATTTAAAAGTGTTGTTTAGTGTCATTAATTGACTCCCTTTAAATTTAATTTATTACAACAACACCGTTTTCAACACCTCCAAGAAAGGAATTATTGTATTATATGTCCTATAAATAGTGTTATGTACATATTAAAAACTACATATTTTAAGATTATATAAAATGAAATATTTGTATGGTACTGAAAATATACAATGTATGATCCCCTCAGTTAAAATTATTTTCAGTGTTAGGTATGTAGTACATAATATATCTAATGAACCTCAAGGTATAGCCAAGATATGGGAGGGATCTCAAGCCCAAAGTGTAGCCAAGATATTGGGGGCCCACAGCCTCAAAATGTAGCCAAGAGATTGAAGGATCTCAGGCCCAAAGTGTAGCCAAGATATTGGAGGCCCTCAGCCTCAAAATGTACCCAAGAGATTGAAGGATCTTGGGCCCAAAGTGTAGCCAAGATATTGGGGGCCCACAGCCTCAAAATGTACCCAAGAGATTGAAGGATTTCAGGCCCAAAGTGTAGCCAAGATATTAGGGGCCCACAGCCTCAAAATGTACCCAAGAGATTGAAGGATTTCAGGCCCAAAGTGTAGCCAAGATATTAGGGGCCCACAGCCTCAAAATGTACCCAAGAGATTGAAGGATTTCAGGCCCAAAGTGTAGCCAAGATATTAGGGGCCCACAGCCTCAAAATGCAGCCAAGAGATTGAAGGATCTCAGGCCCAAAGTGTAGCCAAGATATTGGGGCCCACAGCCTCAAAATGTAGCCAAGAGATTGAAGGATCTTGGGCCCAAATTGTAGCCAAGATATTGGGGCCCACAGCCTCAAAATGTAGCCAAGAGTTTGAAGGATCTCAGGCCCAAAGTGTAGCCAAGATATTGGGGGCCCACAGCCTCAAAATGCAGCCAAGAAATTGAAGGATCTCAGGCCCAAAGTGTAGCCAAGATATGGGGGCCCACAGCCTCAAAATGTAGCCAAGAGATTGAAGGATCTCAGGCCCAAAGTGTAGCCAAGATATTGGGACCCACAGCCTCAAAATGTAGCCAAGAGATTTAAGGATCTCAGGCCCAAAGTGTAGCCAAGATATTGGGGGCTCACAGCCTCAAAATGTAGCCAAGAGTTTGAAGGAAGTCAGGCCTAAAGTGTAGCCAAGATATTGGGGCCCACAGCCTCAAAATGTAGCCAAGAGATTGAAGGATCTTGGGCCCAAAGTGTAGCCAAGATATTGGGGGCCCACAGCCTCAAAATGCAGCCAAGAGATTGAAGGATCTCAGGCCCAAATTGTAGCCAAGATATTGGGGGCCCACAGCCTCAAAATGTACCCAAGAGATTGAAGGATCTCAGGCCCAAAGTGTAGCCAAGATATTGGGGGCCCACAGCCTCAAAATGTACCCAAGAGATTGAAGGATCTCAGGCCCAAAGTGTAGCCAAGATATTGGGGCCTACAGCCTCAAACTGCAGCCAAGAGTTTGAAGGATCTCAGGCCCGAAGTGTAGCCAAGATATTGGGGCCCACAGCCTCAAAATGTAGCCAAGAGATTGAAGTATCTCAGACTCAAAGCATAGTATTGCAGAGGAGTGGAACAACTGCAAAGAGATGGGAAGGCGCAGCCGAAACATCAGTCATCCTTCTTATTCAGTACTGCAATTATAATTGTTTTTTTGGCCCAACATCCAACAATTTTCCTACAATGAAGAATGCCTTAAAAGGCTGGGTCGCAGGGTTTCAGAAAAATCTACTTCTATCATCAATAACCAGGTTTTCATAGTACTATTTCTTAACTCTTTCTCCACTTTTCAAATTTATCATAGGTATAATAATTTTGTATTTTTGTTATGTACCCTTTATACATCATCTGCCTAATACTAAAACAAAATCCAATCATTAGTAACAAATAGATTCTGCAGTTTATACAATTTTGTTAAGGATTATTTTATGAACTTGGATCAGAACTGATCTGGGGTTGCTTGCAGCAGCACACATCTCAATTTCATCAGCATTACTTATATAGCCAGATCAAAGTTATTTTCATTCATGTTAATATGGAGTTTTATCTAGGAAGCCAAGCTGCTTTTTGTTGAACTCAGATTTATCCTTGTTTTAACATTAAACAAACACAAACTGTAAAATTTACTGTACCATGCTGTTACTGACAAATGTGTTCAGACATAATCTACGTTGACTTACACTCTTTGAACTGCTGGAAACATGAAGTTCTTTCTGAACAACATTTAGAACCATGTCTGGAAGCACTCTTGGGAATGTGGATGTAAGTCCAACAAGAGTTGAGAAGTATCCAGCTCTTGAGCTGGCACGTGAAGATGCTACTCCTCGTACTAACCTTTCTAGCGCATACTGTAGTTCAGGACACAAACCACTTTCCTGGAAGCATAAAACATTCAGAAAATTAACTTTATACACTTTAATCAGTTTTCTAACCACTTTAAAGTAAAAAGAGATATTTTTACTGTTTTATTTCATTGAAGTCTGCATCTACTGTAAATGGAGGGCATAGCAGGCAGAGTAATATGGCAAAAAATACTACACAATGGTATATTTGGTATAACTTCCACTAATGGAAGAGTCCAATGACATTGTTGAAATAGGGGTTAGGAACACCAGCAGATGCAACAAAATAAGTCTGAATGTTCTCTGTGAACCAATAAATGGTAAAAGTTTCATATTTATAAGAATAAGCAACTGTTACACAATTATTTCCCTATTGCTACCTCTTTTTATGAAAACTAACCTCTTAATCTGCGATTATTAACTACTACTTAACCTCTACATCACGTACTTCATATTCTGTTTTTATTGCAAGTACTGAAAACTTTAAATAAAAATGTCGATTTTTTAAACATTTGCTTTTTTCTTTGTTTATTACATTCTAAATCGGCAAAAGAGACTTTATTTAGCTTTACTATCTAATTAAATGAAGGGTATCATACCTGATGACGAAACTGTTTTTTATGTAGATGTTCCAATAGTTTTACTCCTGCTTCAATTCTAGCTTTTTCATTATTTTTGCTTAGTGCTGTAAACGAATCTAATATAGTGGCATGCATTTTTCGTTTAGGTGCATTACAATTTAACATGTGGTCCTCGCTTGCATCCATTTTGCCAGGCTGAACCAACCGATCGTATATTGTTATTGAAACTTGGTTGCTTCTTGTCAAAATTTGCAGTGTGTAAGGCCCTCTTCAAATAAACAAAATTTATTGTCGTGTAAAGTAGCTTTCATGCCTTATTAACCTACCACTAACGTATCTCGTGTTTCCTTTATTCTATAATATCGGTATCAGTTATACGTTCCTGGGAGGTTCGTCGCATCCAACATGGCTGGACGTGGTAGATACGATGATCGCGATAATAGGCAAGTAAACAACTTATGTAGCTAAATAGCATTGATAATTGTGTAAATTTCATCATTACATATCTTATAATTTTAGTGACTTTGTTTTATGCATTTAGCATGTAAGAATAATATGTATGTTCGCGTGTGAGGTTAAGAGAAAGGACGAGGCGGCAAGTGTGTTTTATAGAAGCAGATTTTGTTAGTCTGTGAACTTGTAAAACATAACAACGTTTCTAACCTACAGAGATTATGGTGGAGGAGGAGGTGGTGGAAGACGCAGCAGGGTTTTACCTACAGAACCTCCGTATACAGCGTATGTGGGAAACCTGCCCCAAGGAACCGTCCAAGGAGATGTTGATAGAATATTCACAAATTCGAAGAAAATACAGGTACAGGGAAGCTCTGTTAATACATTGAAACCTGTTAACAGTATCTTTTGTTGTTCTTACCTGTTGTTTAACTTTTATTTTTCCCTTTCTAAAGGTGAAAAGCATTCGTCTAGTGCGGGACAGAGAAACTGACAAATTTAAGGGTTTCTGCTATGTTGAATTTGAAGATATTAAAGACTTAGAACAGGCCCTGGACATGGATGGTCACGTTGCTGTTGAAGGTCAAGTTATCAGAATTGATGTTGCAGAAGGAAAGCGTGACAGAGGGCGTTCACGAGGTTTGTAATTTCTGCATGGAATGTATTCAAAGTTTGAAGCATTATTTGTGTTTAATTTAATGAAACTTCCAGTGTCTAATTCCTTATTTGGAATTCTGTTTGTAAAACGTAGAAGCAGCAAGGTTATATAAATTTGAAATGTCATAATTGGTTTTTCGTGCTACGTCGTTTAAATATAAAGTGTAATAAAGATACACTCACCTAGGTACATGACTGTGTAATATCCAATACAAGATGTTGCTTCTTGTGCTTTAATCAAAGAGAGTTCCAAAGGTCACCTTATTAAGAATAAATAATGTAATTTAAGTGAAATAATAATGTAATGACTTCCTCTAGTGAAATGTTAACTTGTAATTTTTGTAGGTGGCTTCCGAGGCGGACGAAATGAAAGAGGTTTTGATGATTTTGGAGGAGGTATGTATTTTAAATGTATAAAGATTACCTAAAAGCTGCAATAATTTAGAATCATTTTCATGATCAAAATAGCACAAGGAGCAAGAAATTTGAAGCTTGTGTTATATTGGTACTTTATAATACCAGCTAAGCAATAACAGCACATAACATAACAAGGATTTAAAATTGTGAAACTATTCATTAGCATTGAAAATAATATAACAGTTTGATGAATTGCTCTTGCATGACTGTCTGTTCATGTACAAATACTTATTCCTCTGTCTACTTCATCTTCATAAAGGTAAACTTTATCTTACTGCTTATTTTGTTGTAAGTCCAAGGTGAATTTGGGAATATAGTAGACCGTAAGTGACAGTCGCCATCTTAGGACTTTGACGTTCCATTCTCTTTACATAACCAAGAGGGGAAAATATAAATAATGACTTCCCATTTGAGTAAAGTATAAGTATTGAAAAATTCAGATGCGAGGGCAATTTGCTAACTAATGGCAGTTCACATGTAATGTTGAAACTTCTAACATTTTTATATCGTCATGTATGTACAGTCTCTAATGAGAATATCACGTTGCTATGCATTCGGTCACATAACCTAGCAAAATGAGTGCCAACAAATGTGAGGTGTGTGGTGTTGATTTCTTTAAAAGTTATTAAAAATATGATTGACGAGATGAAAAAGATGATGCTAAATGTGGGCTATAAGGCTGATAAAACCATTCTCATTTAAAAATATTCCAAAGCTCCCAAGTTTTTCAAGCACTGTGAGGTTGAGCGATGTTGGCATATACTCTGATGCAGTAAATGTTATAACATGACACACCAAGGATATGGTGACACTCATTTTGTAAGGTAAACACATTTTCTCACTAGTGTGCTAGATGCAATGTAAAACTAAGTTTAGCTTTCTAGTTGCTCTACAGTAAACATTCATTCCACAAAACGTTTGACACAAACTGTCTGCTTTAAAGAAATCTACATTTTTTATGTAATAGAATTTTGTGTGCCTCTTACAGTTTACCAATTGTAGAAAAGTTATCGAGAGGACATTTTCAGAAAATTTTTAACTTATTCAGTCAATTTGCCGTTAAAGTATCTTAAACATAAAATCATTTGAGCTATTTTTGAACATGATCCTTGGGAAGATGCTCCTTTACATTCTGAATTACGCTGTTCGCACACATGCATACCACAGTCCCTTTTCTCAACCCAGGATACCCAACATTTCCATTTCCAGCGAAATCTTGGTAGCAAATGCAAGTGGGTGAAATTCAAGAACTTCCTACAGATATGTGGTAGAAAAATAAAATAAAAGATAATTGAATGTATCAGAATAAAGCACACTATATAACAGTTGAAGTATATTCCATAAAAGCATTGATGTGCACCTTCTTGTTCTAAGACTTTGAGTACTGAAAATGCACCTAAAATAATTTGAAGAATGAAGTTGGGTGTACTTATCACAGAAACTACTAAACCAATCTTGATAATTCATTCACCATTGGAAAACAGTGGTTATATTGAGAAAAATAAACAGTTTTATGAAAAAATTTGGATGTCACTGTTGCTAAATTCCTCCAAGTATCACATAAATGGATTATTAGCACTGCTGTCACTTTGTCCTTCAGTTTTACATACCAGTAAATCTACAAGGGGGTGTCGTAAAGTTTTAATTATCACCCTTTAAAAAATGTGATAGAGAGTTTGTATAGATATGTGCTTGCTAGTTCTTCTCTACGTAGTCACCATTCAGATTTACACATTTTCTCCAGCGTTTCTTGACCTTTTGAATATCTTCTGTATAATTAGCTTTAAATCACTCTTCCACTTCACTAATGACGTCATTTGTGTTGTCAAATCGGCAACCACGCAACGGATTCTTCATTTCTGAGAACAAGTCACTTGGTGTGAGATCGGGCTGTAACGTCTCATTCCCTTGTTTTGTCAACTGCAACTTGAGATGAATGAGCTGGTGCATTGTCAGACAGAAGAGACACGTTGTTTCTTAATCAGAGCTGCTCGTAACTTGTCCAGAAGATTGTAGTAGTATCTGCCAGTGATGGTTTGACCCTTGGTAAGATGACTCCACGACAGTCCCAGAAAACTGAAAGCATGATCTTCCCAGCTGACATTTGGCATGTTTCCAGTCCATGCTCAGATTTTTGTCTCTCGATCATACTAATAGATCAAGGATTCACCCATGGTTACCAGACAATAAAAAAAAATCATCTTCATCCTGTTCCAACAGCATCAACATCTGTCTTAAAAGGTCACAACGTGTTTGCTTTTGGAAAGGGGTTAGCAAATGTGGAACCCACCTTAGACATGTGCAGTTCCATACACTACCATAGCTAAAATGTGTCTCATTCATGATCATATGGATGGTTGCTCCTCTGTCTTCCAGTATTAAACACTCCACTTTCTTCTGTCATTGACGGTCTACCAGCTCTTGGCTCATCTGTCAGGACATGTGACTGCCTTACAATAGGGCAATCATTTCCATAAACAGCCGTCATCTCATCATGGATTTCCCGGGCAGCTTTGCCCTTCAAATGCAGAAACTTATTTACACTACAAGCCTCAATTTTCTCCATCTTATACCTCAGTCACTTCTGGCACTCACTGTAAAATAAACAAAAGGACTCAAATCACTGAAACTACCAACGTTATGTCCTGAGGGATCAGTGATGACACTGAAAAATTTTCATCACTCTAGCATAAAAACTACCGGGTGATAATTAAAACTTTACGACACCCCGTCGTATTGACATGGGGCTCTTGCTTTTAAGTACACTTAAAAACCATTGGTTAGAACCTGCATCCTTGGAACTATAAAAATAAGTCTTAACACAGCTCCATGCCTAGAAAGGATGTACAAGGCCTGGATATTGGAATATAAACATGTTGATATTTGCAAAGAAGGTTTTTTACTTTTTGTTGGATATCATGGAGTTGAAAAACAGTTTCAAGCATTATAGTCACAATTTAGCAAAACAACCCATAATTAAGTATGCTTATCTGTCTCAAATGCATTACATATTAAAAAACCTTTAATAACTCTTTTGTAAGAAAGTATGTTCATTACCAGCATATAGTAAAGCCTTGTTAAACCACTAAAAATAACCATTTTGATTTAACAAAGTTTGAGTTGATGAGGTTTTTAAAAATATATACCCAGTTCCTTTCTTGGAAGTGTTGAAAACAGTGTTGTTATGATAAATTAACTTTAAAGAGAGCCGATTAATGACACTAACAACACTTACTTTTAAATTTTTCCGGAACATGTTTCAGAGGCTTTGCCTCTATCATCAGCCGGCCCTCAACTCTCTTTAAAGTTAATACGAGGGCCGTTCAGAAAGTAACCTCCGGTTGATTGCAAAAAATTCACCAAGTTAAATAAAAATATTTTAATATATACATCTTACAACTACATCTTTGCACTATTTTTCTACATAGTCTCCATAACGATTGAGGCACTTATCGTATCTGTTCACAAGCTTTGAAATTCCTTCTGCATAAAAATCACCTGCTTGTGCCTGGAGCCAGCCTGTGACCGCATCTTGGAGCTCTTCGTCGTCATCAAACCGCTGGGACCCGAGCCATGTCTTCATATGCATGAAGAGGTGATAATCGTACTTGTCTTTCAGTCTTAAAAGTCGTGTCACGCCATACTTGTCGTGTGTCCATTCACCCAATGGTCTACCACTCCTCTCTTCATCATGAACGTTTTCTCGTCCACTTTTAAATAAACGTACCCATTCACGGACCACTCCTTCACTCATAACTCTTGGTCCGTACACGGCACAAAGCTCACGATGAATAGCTGCTGCAGAATCTCCTTTGGCTGTAAAAAATCTTATAACAGCACGCACTTCACATTTGGCGGGGTTTTCTATTGCAGCACACATTTCAAACGGCCACAAACACTAAACTAGCGCAGATACGACGTTCACTCGACCACGGCTTGATGCCGACTGACCTGCTGAGTGCGTGAATGCACAGATGGCGTCCCCCACTACCCGTACTGTGACCGATCGGAGGTTACTTTTTGAACGGCCCTCGTATATACCCAGTTCCTATCTGAAATAGCAAAATATGACTTGATTTTTTTTTTTTTTCTGCTGTTAAGATTACCAGTGAATGACGGTACTCAATTTTCATGTCCTGATAACCACGGCAGTTGAGTGCCCTTATATACACATTCGATTTTCATGACATCTAAGAAAGACAGAAAATAATTATTAAATGTGTAGTTTGCTGCAAATACATGTGTTGGAACTATTCAAAAGGCAAATCCTCTATTTCTGAATATTTGGTTGTCGTCATATTCTGTCTAAATAAAGTGACGTGCATCTTTTTTTATCTTCAACTTATAATCAAGAGAACAAACTTTGGTATCTGAAAATGCTCTGATCGTTCTCTCTTCATTGTCAGCCATACTTATGTACAGTTGTGCTTTTGTTTCACCTTGAGAGCATTATGAGCATATTCATGTTTTGGCGGCAAATTGTAATTGATGAGAAAAAAAAACAATATTTTTGTAAGCAAAGACAGAGACCTCTGTACTTTCGCACTCTGAAAGTAAAATGTAGGTAAGCGCAAGTAAGCAGTTGGGGCTGTTTTAAGAAATTAGAAATGATGTAAAATGCACAATGAAAAGTACTGTATTGCACAATATATATACGAAGGTGATCTGAAAGTTTCTGACCTCAACATGAAGATGGCAGCACTCATAAATAAAAGCTAGTGCACTTTGTTGTTCATTTATTGACAGTTACTCACCAAAGTTTCAGCCATTTTGGATGCTCAGTTTCTATGTAATAGTCGTTTGAGTGATGATGTATTTGTATGAAAATGGACAAAATCTAGTATCGAGCTGTCATTAAATATTTGTTTTTGCCTACACAAATCAAAGATGAGTTGAATTCTGTGTATGGGCACAGTGAAATTTTAGGCAGCTGAATTTAGATGTGGCCGTAAGAGCTTGGGAGACGACGAACGTTTGGAACGTCCAAAAACTGCAAATACCGATGAAAGCATCGCCAAAGTTTACCAATTGGTACCAGATGACCGCCAAATTAAAGTGAAAGAGATAGTAGAGGCTATGAACATGTCATAAGAACGTGTTTGTCATATATTAAATCAACATTTAGACATGAGAAAGCTGTCAGCGCATTGGCTGTCGCATTTGCTCATGAGACCAAAGACATGTTTGAATGAACATTTCCAGCGCTCTGTTGGCGCAGTTTAGGCGCAATAAATCCAAGTTTTGGCGCCGATTAATTACTGTGGATGAAACCTGGATACACCATTATATGCCCGAAACAAAAATACAGTCCAAACAGTGGACTGCAAATGGGAAACTGGCTTCAAGAAAAGCAAAAACTGTTTTTCCGGGTGGGAAAGTGATAGCGACTATTTTTTGGGATAGTCCTGGAGTTATCTTCAATAACGAAAAACCATTACAGGACCATACTGCGTATCATTACTTGACAAGCTGAAGGCAGAACTTTTGGAAAAACAGTCACATTTGCAGAAAAACAAAATCCTGTTTCACCAAGACAACGCACCATCTTACACCTCAGCTGTTGTAATGGCGAAAATCCACAAATTACAGTATGAACTGCTTGACCATCCGCCTTACTCACCAGATCTAGCCCCAAGCAACTTCTTTTTGTTCCCTCATCTGAAAATTGTGCTTGGAGGACAGATTTTCGTCAAAAGAAAAGGATATCACCATCGTGAACAATTATGTTGCAGAGAAAAATGCTGAGTACTATTTGGACGGGTTACAGAGATGGGAGCATTGCTGGGAGAAGTGTGTTTAGTTACTAGGAGACTACGTAGAAAAAAAAATTGTGAAAAAATTTGTTGTATCTTTATTAGGTTGGAAAGTTTTCAGTTCACCTTTGTGCATATATGGTTCAGACAAAAATAAGGTATGAAATAATTATGAGACCAAATTTGAGTTATCCAAAATTTGGTTTAAGGTGGTTCTTATTTTTATATAAATTGGCAGGAACCAAACAGCAAATATGAGACCAGGACATCTGTGGTTCAAATCCCAGCTGTGGCATTGTATTTTTCAGTCTGACTCTGTATAGCCAAATTATCGACTACATATGGCTAGTGTGGAAGAACAATTAATTTCCATCTATTTACCTGTTTTATTGCCTACTTCAAGTTTAGGAGTCTCCATCTCATTTAACATTTTGTCCAATGGTTTTGGAAGGCTTGTGTTATGTGCTGTATGCCCACGACAAGAAGACTAGAGGAGGTTGAACTGTTTATCTGCTCCAGTAGCAGATCTTTTACCAGGAAATGATTGTATGAGAGTACATATGAGTCACCCATGCTGCCAGATCTAATGTTTGTTGCAGCGATAGGTATTATGTATAGGTGAGCTATGTGACAACACTTGCATATTTTAAACGAACCTTCCATCCTTGTCATACTCAGAAGGCGAGCATGAACACCGAGCAGACAACAAAAGTGATTGTGTTGCTTGCGTTCTTGTCCTGAGCAATCAGTATTCACAGAAGCTTCTGTGTGGCCATAAATCAAAATCCAGCATGATGTCTTGATTTTTCCTAAATGTCAATCTTCTGTGAAACATGTACTTCTGGTATTAATTTATAGATGAGTCGTATTTATCATACAGTATAATAAATACGACTCATCTATAAATTAATAATTATTTTGCTTCACTGTGGTGTTCCAATACAGTTAAATCTCGATGTGCTTCTGTTGTTCTGATCTTGCAGATGTTATGAGCATAATATTTTATGGTTGGTTTCCAGAAGTCCTGAGTAGTGGCAGACCTTTCTATATATATAAAATATATTCCATTCCACAATATGCACACAGTTTCCTGCTAAATGAAGCACAAGGAAAGAACTAGACCACAATCTACGAGCCCAGAAAAGTTATAAAATGACATTGACAACATTTCCAACAAAAACTTTAACATCTATGTGCCAAAAAAAGAACAGAATCAGAAAAGTGTGGCTTAAGACCAAAGTGCAAAAAGCTTTTTTTCCCATTGTGTAAATATGCTACTGAATTTATACTATTATTGAATGCGTTCACAAAAACAAAAGGAGATCTGGTAAACAGATCAGATATGAAATAGTGTTAAGATAATATTAGAACTGGTTTTAAATATACTGAGAGAATAGAATGAAGTTGAACTTGTCAGTCAATGAGGGAAGTGTAGTTCGAGCATCTCATTGTTTAGTAAGAGAGACTGGTCCCTTACTTCAGAAAACAAATCTTTATTAGAAAACCTTGTAAGGAAAGATCTGAAAGAAGCAGACTTCAACTATAACTTAGATGAGAAAGCATCTTAACATGATGAGATTATTTTAGGCGCTGCAAGAAACAGCCCAAAATATAGAGATATATTGCTTTTAGAACCAAAAGTCATATCTGCTATGAGAGTATCAAATGGGAAGAGTTCGGGAGTCCAGCTAATCAGATGTTTTAGCGCCTTCTATATTGCCAGCTTATTATCCCCACTCTTTATATTTCCATCTCTCTCTTGCATACTCATACAACGTGCAGGTCTGCTTGGCACTAGACGGAAGGGTAACCAAATTAAATTTTCGAAAATTTAATAATGATGCAGTTACCAAAATCAAAATTGGAAAAAAGCATTTTCACAAATTGTGTATATTTTTAAATGCTATAATTAGTTTATGAATTACTTGTTTTTCTAATCCAATGGAACTGCCAGTGGCTCATCCATATCACTATCAATGTCACTTCAAGAGACAATTCGTCATTGTCACCGTCTTTGTCTTGCAAATGAACGATTATAGGTTCCAAAATCTCGTCACGTGCTATTTCTTGAAATCGTCTTCTTGTAGGTTTTGTGCTTGTCTCACGCAGTAAGAGCACAAGTTATCTTCTGTATAGTTGGAAATTCACCTCGGTCATAAAACTCGAACACAGTTCTACGTACAACGTCCTTGTCAAAGTCACTTAAATTTGTAACCCTCTTCGGAGGGTCAACATGTTTCCTGGGCGACACAAACATTTGCGTACTACTAGGATAAAATTTTCTTGCCTCTCCACAAATGCGGGACACACCTGCTTAACCTACACCACACACTTCAGCACTAAGCCGTTGAGAAATTTTGAACTTATAAACTGACTGACATTGAGCAACTTATTTATGAAGAAACTGACAAAGTGACACAACAAAATTGTCAAAACTGTGTAAGACTTGTAGAACTACAAGAAGACAACTTTTGGAAAGAAATAGCATGAGATGACGTTTTGGAGCCTATCATAAAAGTTGTTTCCTTATGTCCAGCACAGAGTAGATTGCATGCTTCAGGATAGTGTGCAAGAAAAGAGTGGAGGTAATGAGGTGGCACTGAACACACAAACTCATCTCATTTGCTGCAGACCAGAAACGTAATAGCTGTTTTATCACAATGTCCGTAAAAGAATATGGAGAAATTTCAAATCCAGCATGAAGTGGTTCACTTTTTAAATATCTCGGCTTTCTGTAGTCTTCTTTTATGTACAAGGAAATGTGTAGAAATCAGTTTGTGCAAGAGTGGATCATTTGAATGTAGCACCTGAATTACTGTAAAATGTTTATTTAAAGTATATATACACATTTGTTTAATAAGAAAAAAAAGTTTACGAAATTGATGTGTTTATTTTTCAGGTGGTGGTGGTGGTTTCAGTGACCGTGGTGGCCGTGGTGGTAGGCAAGGAGGGGGAGGAGGAGGCGGCGGCGTAGGAGGTGGTGGTGGTGGTTTCACCGATGCAAGAGGAAACCGAGGTTCTTATGGTCATTTTGAAGAAGGTGGTGGTGGCGGCGGCGGCGGCGGCGGTGGAGGAGGTGGTGGTGGTAGCCGAGAATGGGGCCGTGGTGGTAGAGGCGGCGGAGGTGGCACTGGGGGTGGTTTCGGTAGCAGACCTAGAAATGAACCCCCCAGGGACAGAAGACCTTTCCCTGAAGATTTCAAAGAACCATCGGCAGGTAAGCAACACAGTTATTGTACTTGGTGTTTGCTATGGCTACCAAAGTAAGCCATCAACTGAACAAGTTTGTTGTTTATTCAGCAGATACTTCAGCTCGTCCCAGGTTGCAGCTCCAACCGCGGACCGTGAATAAGCCACTCAACCAGATGGCAGAAACAAGTCAATCGTCCAAGATTTTTGGTGGAGCCAAACCTCGAGAAGAGAAACTTCCAAAATAAACACTTCTTTTTTTCCCCTTCACTCCGCTTATGTCGTGATTGGTTGCTGCTCAGCAGGTAAGATATTTACCTCTTTAAATAACTTTAATTAATTTTCATTAATTGACCTAATAGTAGTCCGAACTATAAAGCCCGGGCCTAAAAGCCATAGTAGCTCAATGGTTTAGAGCGGCTGGACAGACACCAGAAGATCCATGGTTCAAATCCCAGCTATAGCATTGAATTTTTCGGTCTGACTCTATCCTTTCATAGCACATGCTACACACGGCTAGTGTGAAACAATTTCCATTAATTGACCTAATAGTGGTTAGCTGTAAACCCCAGGCCTTAAAGTACTTACAGCATTGTAAATCGTCATTAAGGTAGTTTTCTCATGTGTTTATGAGAACTCCTAGTGGTTTACCGGGAAAAACACGAGTCATTTGGAGAATTTAATGTCATGTTGGCACGTTGGCCATAGTAGCTCAATGGTTTAAAGCGGCTGGACGGAGACCAGAAGATCCATGTTTCAAATCCCAGCTATGGCATTGAATTTTTTAGTCTGACTATCCTTTCATAGTTTATCCTACACACGACTAGTGTGAAAGAACAATTTCCATTAATTGTACATAATAGAAGTCCGAACTATAAAGCTCGGGCCTTAAAGTACTTACAGCATAGTAAGTTGCCATTAAGGTAGTTGTCTCATGTGTTTATGAGAA
The DNA here is from genome assembly GCA_030765055.1 of Mantis religiosa. Classification (NCBI taxonomy): domain Eukaryota; kingdom Metazoa; phylum Arthropoda; class Insecta; order Mantodea; family Mantidae; genus Mantis; species Mantis religiosa. The sequence continues at coordinate 2,052,937 of CM060956.1, forward strand.
CTCCTAGTGGTTTACCGGGAAAAACACGAGTCAGTTGGAAAATTTAATGTCATACCCGGGTCTTAAAGTACTTACAGCATAGTAAGTCGCCATTAAGGTAGTTGTCTCATGTGTTTATGAGAACTCCTAGTGGTTTACAGGGAAAACCACGAGTCAGTTGGAGAATGTAATGTCATACCCGGGCCTTAAAGTACTTACAGCACAGTAAGTCGCCATTAAGGTAGTTGTCTCATGTGTTTATGAGAACTCCTAGTGGTTTACCGGGAAAAACACGAGTCAGTTGGAGAATTTAAGGTCATGTTGGCACGTTGGCCATAGTAGCTCAATGGTGTAGAGCGGCTAGACGGAAACCAGAAGATCCGTGTTTCAAATCCCGGCTATGGAATTTTTCAGTCTGGCTCTACCCTCTGCATATAAACATATCTAGCTGTATCATATAGATATTTCCTAATATTTGGGACCAATAGACAACACTGTAATAACATGTACAAAAGCAATTGTAAGATAGTAAATAATATTTTACCTACACTTCTGGAGTGTTCACTAGTGGTGCAATTGCTTCTCTGTCAGAGTTTGATTCCAAAGTGCTAAGTTCATTATCAGAAGAAAGACTTTCCAGTTGTTTTAATTTCCTTTTGGTACTTCCATATATGGACAACAATGTGGCTAAGTGGTTAGATCAATTATCTCTCACCAAGGTAGCTGGGGTTCAATTCCAGGAAATTGCAAATGGGATTTGTGGTGGACAAAGTGCAATACTTAGGTCAGGAGTTTTTTTACAAATAAGAGGCATAAATTCTCTCAAGTAAATTCTCTCTCGTCAAAGAACCCTTTAAACAGTAAAAAGCTATATCACCCAAAATGGCTCCTGGATTTAAAGCAGATGCTTCATAATGTATGTTTTGAATTGGAATAGCCTGTGCGGTCTTTTTGATCTCAGTGATTTTTGAAGAAGTGGAAAAGTGCTATCTGTGTTTTAGTTGCATGGTTTATTTTGAGATCTCAAAGATGGTAAGAGAACTTTTCATTGACTACTGATCAGGCCTGTTTTATGTATACTTAAGCAACAGCCCCAAGTGAATGTTGGCACACCAGCAGCACTGGTATGATCCTGGCAATTAACACCATCACTAAGAAAGTAATATTTTTTTTTATTTATTTACAGAAGTTTAAATTTTCTTCAAGCATTTAGTACTCAGTATGATAATGCAAGAGGACAATGATAAATTTACAATTGCTAACACTGGAGTATGGACAACAATTAAATTTAAAGGGAGTTGATTAATGACACTAAACAACCTTACTTTTACGTTTTTCCGGAACATGTTTCAGAGAGAGATGGTAAGTGAAATTTTTGAAAATCATATTAGTTTCTGTAGTTGAGAGGGCTGGTAGCCACCATCCATGGGCCTTTGATGAATTCAAAAATGTCTTCAAAAAGCAAAACATTAAACTAGCACCAGTCAACCATTTCTGCTTAAAAAACCTAATTTGCTCAAACATCAAAGATGCCATTCCATCTAACAAAAAATCTGGTATATATCAAATTGAATGCAGTGACTGTAGTCAAATTTTTATTGGAAAAACCAAAAGAAATTTAGAAACAAGAGCAAAGGAACACTTTAGAAACATAAAATATGAACAATTAGAAAAATCAGCAGTTGCCACGCATTTTTGGGAAAAAAACCACAACATAAATCAAGAACCAAAACTACTTAAACATACATCAGGAAAACAAGAACCATCCACATGGGAACAAATCTTCATTTCAAAAAATAGGAACAAAGTATTCAATTTCGACATCCTCCAGAAAGATTTGTTCTGCAAGTTCCTTGAACCGCCACCAGAGGAGACCTATGACAAAATATTGTCAACTACACCAATGAGAACCAGTCGATGGCCGGTTGAGGATGGAGGCAAAGTCTCTGAAACATGTTCCAGGAAAATTTAAAAGTAAGTGTTGTTTAGTGTCATTAATCGACTCCCTTTAAATTTATTTTATTATAACAACACTGTTTTCAACACTTCCAAGAAAGGAATGGACAATAATGTTAATTTGTTACTTTGGCAAAGATCAGACCCACTTGACTCAAGACTAGATTTCAAGGCTTAAGATAAAGTATTTAAATATGCATGCATATCCAGGGTGAAACACCAAAAACTGACACTTTAAATATTACAGCAGTAAAAAGGGGAATTAAAAAAGTTGACAGGGGAAGGATATGGATCATTCAAGAACGTACACAAACATAACTTTAGTATCCTCAAATATTGGAAGTAGAAACCCAGTCAATTAGGCATTTTACAGACTATAAGACATACTGTCATCTGAACTGTCATCTGTCACAGATCTTGCAGGAACTACTTCATAATTGCAACCTTTTGATGTAAACCCTTTAAAGTGTATGAGAAAGAAATGAAGTAAATGGATGATTGATAAAACCCAACATGAATTCACACCAAATAGTACAATCAAGCAGGTGTCATGACATTATTGTTAAAGCTTTGAAGAACTGCGGCATAAGTAGTGCTCTCGATGGCAGTGAAAACCACTGAACAGCAGGATGATACAGAGAGAGAAGCAGAAGAAGAAATTTCAGATGATGATTTTATGGAATTTTAAAGGTCAGTTACACCCTAATGATAAATGTTACAAATGTTATTTTTCACACTAATTAAAAATGAAGTGAAGCTGATCCATCTGTAAACTGTTTGGCATAGTACATTACTGTTATACATTTTATAGCTTTGGTTCGTTTCAGTACTCCCTAGAGCAATTCATTGCACAAGTTCTATAACACATCAGAGCATTGCCCAAGTTCTATAACACATCAGAGCAGGCTATGGTAGATCCAGGCTGGACTGTCGTTAAGAGTCAGAGGGGCCAGGTCTCACCGATTATATCACACAATTTATAGGCATTCTTTTAATTTGAAGAAAAATTATTTTATTTTATTCAATTGTAATAATCATTGCGAACAATAATTTATTATATTGTGATTCTTAATGGTTGCCGAAACTTGCAGCCCGAAGTGTTGAACATGATAACTGCTCCTGTCTTCTTGTCGCAGAGCACAGCATTGGCAGATTACATAAGCCTGCAGTTTCTTCTCTCTCCTCTACACACTTTAATAATAATAATAATAATAATAATAATAATAATAATAATAATATTTATACACTTATAGATATCTTACAGCGATGTTTCAAGCTTCGCCAAAAGCTGAAATATTTTATAATTACAAACTTTTCTTATGTACATCTGTACAATATCAAATTATGATACAGTATTGTACATAAAACTAACTTTAATTACAGCACTAGGAAGTTTCAGCATTTGTGTGATTTTTGTTGGAATTTTAATTTGCTCAATTTCTTCTCGGGCAGCAAGCCAGGTGAAAAGATGATTAGATATCAACGTTTCAGGAGTATGCATCTCTCCCATCATCAGGATATTTATAAAATGTTATAACCACAAATGAAACACTGGATATAACACAACTATAAACAAAGACAAAACACTATCAAAATTTGTATTACTGAACAAAAGACTGTTTTCAGTAAATTAAATGCCAGGTCAGGAGATGGTGTGAGTATAGAAAATTAATTGTGTCAAAGAAACGTAACTACTTAACTTGCTTCTTAAATCGACAGATTTCCATTTTAAGGTAGGTTTCCAAGAGGAGCTGAACTGAAATCCACCATCACGATTAAGCGTGCTCCTTTCAGAGGAAATCGCCAAAGCCTCCTTAATTCTCCACTTCCAGTAACTGTTGCATATTGCCAAGATGGTCGTCTCCCGAAAATTGGCTCTATGGTCGTTATCAAAACAATGCTCTGCCAGCCCAGACTTCTCAGGTTGCATTAAACGAATGCTCCATTCATGTTCATTTACTCTGGTAGTACTGGTCCTTCCGGTTTGTCCTATATACGGTGTCCTTCATTCACAGGAAATTTGGTACACTCCCGGATTTTGGAAGTCCGGTTTGTCTTTCACTGGTCTCAACAGATGTTTAATCTTCGGAGGTGGCTTGTGGATGGTCCTGATGTTGTATTTGGCGAGAGTTCTTTTGATTCTGCCAGATAGGTTGCCTGTAAATGGGATGCAGGCTGTAGCAGTAGGCTTATCTGATGCTTACTGTATTACAGGTTTCCCTTTCCTATCTTTGGTGATTGAGGCTTCGTGGCTGGGATCAGAGATAGACAAAGCTCTGTAGGCCAGTGTATTGAGAACTCCCAGTCGTTGAGACTTATGATGGAAAGTATAAACATTCAGATAGATCTGTGTGTGTAGACTTGCTAAGAATGGATACAAAAGCAGCGACATTTACCATACACACCGGAAAGTTTTGAACAAGAACCAAGACACTAGAAACCCAAATACAGAAAGAGAGACATAAATTCAAGGCAAAGGCCTTTATTCCACTTTACAGCACAGTGTCAAAATAGCACGGATTTTAAACAGATTCAGTATCCAAACCATATTTCTAACACCAAGGAAGCTGAGGCAATATATGAGACCCGTTAAAGACAATCTAGGATTAAAAGCTCCCGGTATGTACAGAATTCCATGCCAGTGTGGGAAGATCTATATAAGACAGACAGGCCGCACCATAAAGAAGAGATGTGCGAGACTACTTCAACCGTAGAAGTCAGCTGTGGCCCAGCACAGCTTTAGATAATGACCACAGGTTCTTATTTGACGAGGCCATGATCTTATACCATAGTGACCGATATTACGACAGACTTATAAAAGAAGCTATAGAGATTAAATCACAAACAAACAATTTTAATAGAGACAACGGCCTAGGTCTGAGTATACCATGGACGAAAGCTCTCAAACATCAGAGCAATTCAGCAATCGAGTCAGAGCTAGAGTAAATAGTTTTAATATGGCTAGCAACTCTCCGCTGACTGGTTCCCCATTGGACAGCGCCATTTAGCCCCACCCCTCCACCCAGATACATATACCGCCCTGGACTGGATGCTCATCACTTCCTGAAGAAGGCCGAAAGCTCGAGCAACATTATAAATATTGCACAGCTGGTAACCCGAGAAGCTCTATTTAATGATCATCGCCATGAAAGCTTCAAATCTTACATTCATAACACTATTTTGATACCAGTCCTCCAACGTTAAGTTATATCGGACGATGGGTGAAATTGATGAAATGATGCTCAAATGAATCCAGGGTCCATGGAGCTTAGAGTTACCCGACATTCATCTATAAGGATAAGGGAAAATTCTGGAAAAACCCTTATCCAGGTAACTCACCCTAACCGAGATTCGAACTCTTGACCTCTTGAGCGTGAGGCAGACATGCTACCACCACGCTACCGAGGCAGGCCCAGTCAGCATGTCATTACTGCAACGTCAGAATGGTGAAACACGTTTAACACAATTTGCTATATAAAAGTTTACCTTTGGGTGATTGAGCAGTCATTCTTATCACTGTCATATGCTATTTCCTTGTCATGCTCAGTCAACAGATCTTTTGTTTGTGTTTTAACAATATTGTAAATGTGCCATGATGAGTTCCACTAACACATGCTAGACAAGAAATGGCAAGTGTGGTGCTTATATAGCTAGGATCATAGCAGGATAACCAATGATGTACTCCTGTTTTTGTTGTATGCATATGGTTTCATAATTATTTCACAGTACATTTTAAATCTGACCTTGTAGTCACAAATTACTAATGATTTCCATTAGTAAACAACAGCTAAAGCAAATGAGGGAAAAAGAAATCATACGTGATAATTTATATTTGTTGTCATGGTTTCCTACATACAAACATTTCACTTCTCTTGTTAACTTTGCTGTACTATGTAACTATGCTTACCCAAGCCCATCTTCAGCAGCTTTACTAAACATTGTTTTGCTCTTATAGTTAAGTATACATTATGGACATATTTGATAACTGAATGGTTGGCACTTTTACAACTGAATACCAACCATATGTATGCAAATATAACAATTTGTAACTTAAAACTTCACTTGTAAGAAATGATGACACTTTTATAAATTGTTCGGGATCACAATTTCATGGAAATTCTTCCACATCGTCAGCCGTAACCAACAAAAATGTTGTCATTGTTACAAACGCTAGATGTTAATATATTCTTGTTAGCACTATCAAAATCTGAAAATAAAACAGATTTAAAAACAGAATTGACTGCAGGTATTTCAAAGTTCAATACGCAATATTTGTTTTTTAAAATAAATATATTTTCCCAAACCATTAAATCTATCGGACCATTTAACTGTTTTAATAATTTAACATGTGGATTTATTTCATGGTTAAATGACCAAAACTGATCTGCTCCGGCTGATTTATCAGTTTGTTTATACTTATTGTTATGAAAATGTTCTTTCGTTCTGATTTCTAAATTACGTTTTGTGTTTAAAATATAAACTTTATCACAATCGAAACAAATAAATTGATAAATACCAGATTTTTTATTATTAGAAATTTTATCTCTTTTTAGAGAAATGCAATAAATTTTTAATACTATATTTATTTTGAGGAACTAAAGATAATCGTGTTTTATTTTTTTAAGGGTAGAAATATCATTAACAGTTTTTTTGTATTGAAATTTTTCAATTTTTTTATTTATAAAATCTTTATTAAAACCATTAATTAAAGCAATATTAATATGTTGATATTCTTTATTAAATTCCTCTTTATTCAGGGGTATATTTATTACTCTATAAATCAAACTATTGAAAACAGCAAATTTATGTGAAAAAGGGTTAAAACTTTTATTTTTTATGTAGCTTTTTTTTCTGTAACAAAAAGTATAAACAAACTGATAAATCGGCCGTAGCACATCATTTTTGGTCATTTAACCATGAAGTAAATTCAGAAGTTAAATTATTAAAACAATTAAATGGTACAATTGATTTAATAGTTTGGCAAAAGATATTTATTTAAAAAACAAATATTGTATAATGAATTTTGAAATACCGGCAGTCGATTCTGTTTTTAAATTTGTTTTATATTCAGATTTTGGTAGTACTAACAAGAACATATTAACATCTAGCATTTGTAACAATAATGACATTAATCAAGGCTTCGCGGGTGATCAGCCATTTAAAATTAATAAACGTCGAGCTTTCGGCCATTGCAAACTCCATGGCCTCCTTCAGGATCTGATGAAATGACTGATTATTAATTTGACACGGCTGATTACCCGCGAAGCCTTGATTAGTAATGCTCACCGTGAAAGCTTCAAGTCTTACATGACAACATTTTTGTTGGTTCCGGCTGATGATGTGAAAGAATTTCCATGAAATTGCGATGCCGAACAATTTATAAGAAAAGTGCCATCATTTCTTATAAGATAAATGAAGTTTTAGGTTACAAATTGTTATATTTGTATATATTTGTTTGCTTTACTGTTAATAGCTTCATATTTTAGCAACCATTTTTCCTGCCTTTTAAGTTTACTGTTACTTGTATATGTACTGTTCCTAGTATTAATTATTATCATACTAATTGCTTTTGTTGCTCTTTGTTGCAGGTCCAGTTTAAAAACAAAAACTAACCCTTATGTTGCGTCCATAAGACAGATGATCAGTTTTGAAAATTTTACCGAAACCCTGCGTTTTTAAATGCACACAAGATTGGCTCCTGAACTTGAACTTCATTTGCTCCATTTCCTGTTTTCTTTGCTGTGGTGAGGAAAATGTGTTTTGAAATAAAACAGTCGGACCAAAGAAGTGGAAAGCAAAATATTCATAATTGTGGAAATAATGTGATTGATTGTTATTTTCTGAGTTGACTCTGATTGGCGTCAATGATCTTTTAGCAAGGTTAAAAGTCTAAAATATATTGTGTCGTATAATGATGGAGGTAACCATTGTCGAAGAATCAGGGTTAACTCAGCAATGTTTATCACTGTATGCTATTTCGATATTGTCTGGAATACCTTATCTACTGAAAGCTGTAGCAAATAGTTCATCTTCACATTGGTTTTTCTCCTCATCTGTAGTCTTGATGCTGTAAAAATTGCTTCCCATAAATACATCTTTCAGTAGATAAGATATCCTCAAGATTTTGTACAGAATGCATGTTCCACTTTGTATGAAGTCGTTTCTTCTTGGGGGGGGGAGGCTTCACCCTACATTAATTTATCATGCATTATAGAAAACTGCGCAATTATTTAAAGGGTTGATGTTTCCTTTTTTTTAATAAAAATAAAAGTAAACTAAAAAGTGAATAACAAAAAAAAAAAAATATATAAATATTGTTGTCGGAAGCTCAGACTGTATTTAAGTACATATGTGAGCCAAGTCTTCATTAATTATTCCTGAAGAAGGAAGGAATAGTGTTAAAGAACTAATTGTTCTTCAATTTCTATAATGAATTAATTTTGTACTCAACGTTAGCTGTACAAATCTGAAAAAGGAAGAAAGAAAAAACCAAACTCTATACATACATATATATATATGCATTAAAATGAATATTTTGTAATTATGTGGTGAGTCATTGAAATGTGACCTTACAATAGTTGAATGTTAAAGATATTTTTTAAGAAAGAAAGCTGCCAATATAAATTATTGCTTTGGTTTCTTGTGTGATTATTGACTGATCATGAATTTTTACATTGGCCTGTATCTTCATTGTGTAGGTTATATTGCTTATGTGTATTAAAACAAAGAATGTTGGTTTGCCAAAATCTGTTAGTGTGTGAATCCCAAGCATGTGCACAGATAAATCCCCTCAGTCCTCTGCTGGCAAATGCCAGACAAGTATCCCATGTTTCCTTCCTATGCACACTCATTACACATTGTTCTATACATTTGAAAATATCCCAAAACTGTTTCAGCTGCATGGAGACACTTTCCAAATATCCCTCATCGTCTCATAGTATCAGCCTTGCATCTTTTTCTTAACAGAACTGACAAATTGATAGAGGATGTGGAGGAGTTTTGCAGACAAATACCATGATCATTTGTGCATTATCCTATTGTACCTTCTTTGCTTTATTCTCCAGTGATGAATGCAAGTGGTGTCATTCCATACTCTGGCGTTTTGCTTCAGGCTCATAATGTTGGAAACAGCTTTCATCCATTGCCTGTCACAAAAGCATATTCATTTTGAAATTTCTGAAGTTTGGGTTAATAAAAGAGGACCAAACTTTTGGATAACCTAAGCATTCAATCATTTCTTGTACTGCATTGTGTCCTACTGCACAGAGATTGTATGAAGATTTTTCCTGTTTAACATGGTATTCAAATACAACTTCTGGATAGTAAAAGAGTGTAGTTTACTGGCACTAAATCACTCGTATTACAAGGGCAGTTCAATAAGATCAGGATTATTATAAAGGGGATTACTCACCGAAACCTGTGGTTTATTGTAACTAAGCTCCAGGTGGGGCACCTTCGGGAGGAAAGATGAGGTGAAAGGAGACAAAGGGCAGCCAACCCAAGGTGCTGAGACACCCACTGACACTTCTACCCTGAAAGAGACAACCAGATGAGATATGATGTGAAATAATGGAGATGAAATTGAGGGATAGGAAATCGGGAAATATAATTAACCTACCCAGCATTTGCCTGACGACCCAGAAAACCCCCAAAAAGAAAACATGGGTCAGGTAGGTTGGCCATGGGAATTAAATGCGAGCCACAGACAAAACTGCTGGAGACATCCCGCTTGGTGTGGTTCAGTAAGTATCCATGTTTAAAAAATATGGTGTTGCTAAGGGAAGATGTGTTATGTACTGTTACACATTGGTGCTGATTCATAAGTTTGAATTTTTACAGAATTCAACAAGTTGTTCAAGTGTTTCTGCTAAAATGTAAAAGTGCAGTATTGTTCAGTGGCTTTCTACTTTTAGACGGAAAAACTTGCGAGAAGATAAAACCCAAATTGGTTGCTGTTTATAGAGGCCTTTCACCTTCTATAGCAACAGATATTGGTATAACTTATTTAAACGTGGTCGAGGAGTGCCCAGGATGCCCTGTAGATGTAGTTACTGAAGAAGTAATTGAAAAAGTACATGATATGACTCTCGCTGACCATTGAATGAAAGTTCTCGATGTTGCAGAGGCCATAGGTGTATCAACAGGAACAGTAATTCATATTTTGCATGATAAGTTTCAGATGAGAAAGCTTTCAGCCCGATGGGCACCACATTTGCTCACAGTGGATAACAAGCAGATACAACTTTCAACTTCAAAGTTGTTTAAACGAAATCTGAAGGACTTTTACTGACGATTATCACTGTAGATGAGACCTGGATTCATTATATGCTGGAAACGAAGCAACAATAGAACAATGGGTTGCTTCCAGAGAATGTGCTCCAAGGAAGGCAAAGAAGGTCCCTCAGCTGGAAAAGTGATGGTGACGATTTTTTGGGATGTGAAGGATGTCATACTCATTGACTTCTTGGAAAAAGGAAAAATGATTACTGGAGCACACTACAGGGAGTTATTGGCGCTATTTGACAAGAAGTTGAAGGCGACATGGCCCCATATGGAAAAGAAGAAAGTTATGTTTCATCACAATTGTTGCAAAGCCGTTACCTATGATAGCACGGCTTGTGTATACAAAGAGCTGGCAAATAAAGATAGCTGAGATAAAGGATTTGCTGGCATAGATTAAGTTACGCTTCTGGAAGGTGATAGAATATTCGGTTTCTTTATTGTTCCGGAAATATCTAGAATTTATCAGTGAGGTATTTAAGAAGGCAATGACTCACCAAGAGTCAGTCGCGAAGAGTCGTAAGCAGTAAACAGCTGTAGAGTGTTGTAATGAGAGCCGATGTAATTAGAATGCTGTTTGTTATTGTGATCAGCCTTGGTAGACTGTGTATGTGTCATAATGCTGTTACATGAGAATTGAACACTGTATTTCTAAGCAAATAAAGAAAATTTGGAATATCTGCAACTCAGACTTTTAATTCTACGAACCCACAAAGTCACACAATTATGCCCCAGCTCATTCTTCCAAAGTTTTTGCTGCGAAACAACCTATATCGTCCACTACCTATATCGTCCTGTTCCCAGACATGAAGAAATGGCTCACATGAACAAAATTTTGATCAAATGAGGTCATCATGGAGACAGATGCATATTGTCACGAGCATTGTTGCAGCCGGGCGCACAAATAGTACACATACTACAGCACAGAGATAAAAGCTTGCTGAAACATAAAGAGACAGATAGCTGACTGGAAGTTTCGATTTCATGTTCGTTACAGAACATTCCAGAAATGTCATATCAATGGACGTATAAAAGGAAGCCGCTGTTAGTTGAGTGGAAAGTCGTAAGGGGAGAGTCGTAATTGGAACTGGGAATCTTCCGCATGCAGCTGTGTTTTGAAAGTGAACTCTTTGTTTGTGGGTGTGGCAGACGACCTTGGTAGTATTGTGTATGTGACGTAATTCTGCTACTATAAGGGTTGACCAAAGTCTGTTTCTATGGAAATAAAGAGCAATTTGAATTTCTGCAACTTGGACTCATAATTCTATGAACCCACAAAGTCAATATTTTACAAAGCTTAACAATGCTTAATTTTGAAGGGTGTTTTTTATTATTATTATTATTATTATTATTATTATTATTATTATATGTCCTTCAACGTTAAGTCATATCGGACGATGAATGCAATGGGTGAAAGGACGCTTAAATGAGCCCAGGGTCCATGGAGCATGGAGTTACCCGACATTCGTCTTTTAGGATGAGAGAAAACCCTGGAAAAAACCTTATCCAGGTAACTCACCCTGACTGAGATTCGAACTCAGGACCTCTTGAACATGAAGCAGACATGCTACCGAGGTGGGCTTGTAGGGGTTAAAACAATGTCACTAGATTTCAGAGAAGTGTATATCCTTAAAAGGGGACTATATGAGAAATAGTTTATATTTAAAAAAAAACTGGCATCTTTATTCCTAACATAGGTACTTACTGTACTGCCTTCATATTGTAAAAGTGCTCCCGTTATCAACATGATGCCAAGGTGTTGAGAATTAATGTCCCTGAGGTTGCTGATTGGAGGTAACTCAAAGTTGAAAACCCAACCTTTTTTTTTCCCCATGTAATAAAAATGTTCTTCCAGACTGTTGTGTTCAAGTGAAGTACTGGTTCGGGATCAGTTTTGTGGTTTCTTAATCTAAAGTGCACTGCTTTCTTCGTGTTAATACTTTAGATTCCTTTACCCTGGTTTTAATTTCCAATATAAATATTACAGCTAAATTGGTAGTCCCAACTGCATTGTTGCGAGGAGGCGTGGCCGATGCACACAAAGAGACAGATAGGGCAGTGCGGAGATAAAAAGCTTGCCAAAACAGATAAAGATAGCGTGGGGATAAAAGGCTCGCCGAAACCGATAAAATTAGATAAATGGAAGGTTTTAGTGCTGTCTTGTTTGTTACAGAAAATACCGGTAATTTCTCGAACAGTGAGTGGAGCTATATAAGCAGCTGCGGATTGCCAGGTGGGAGAGTTGTAATTAGAGAGTGCTAATCGGAACTGATTTGTGTCCGTGCAGCTGTGTTTTGAAAGTGAACTTGTTTGTTTGTGCACAAGTGACAAAGATTGTATTTGTGTATGTTACGTAATTCTGCTACTGCAAGGGTTGACCAAAGTGTGTTTCTACGGAAATAAAGAGCATTTTGAATTTTTTGCAAATTGGACTTTTTATTTTACAAACCCACAAAGCCACAGTATGTTGTGCTATTGCTGGTATGGTTTCCTTTAGTTCAGAATGTAGGATGCAACAATGATGTTTGTATATTTTTTGCATGTGCATTTTTCTTTTTCTGCTGACAGTTTGTTCGTCTTTTGTATAATCTTTACTTTTTTTTTCCTTTTGAATATTTTTCATTGCTTTTTTTATGTCTCTTTTCGTTTGTTAAATACTGCTATGTAGAGAGATAAGTGAGTCAAACTGTTGAAGACTGAATGCTGATATGATTTGAATTTTATACAGTTTGTGTGTGTAAGTTTTTTATAGAGTGATTTATACAGAAGTGACACATTTCTTTCTTTAATTATTTCATTGGAAATACATTCAATGACCCAATTTTAGCACCAAAATAAGCAGAATGTACAGGAGTTTCTATTCATTGTCACTAGATGTGCAGATGTTTGTTTTATTCCTAATTGCTATTGTTGGCAGCTGTTTTTGACATTTTGTTCTAGTCAACGTGAATCAACGACTCTTCCTTGTTAAGCAATACTGACAAATTCAATTACAGCTATTCAAAGGACATACCAGAGAGAATTTTGTGTTCGCAATCCTCCTGGGACTGGTAAACAAATCGGAAAATACTGGATCTCTGATGAGTGAAAAAGGCAAGCATTGTTCATCTAGGCTTCCCACAGTTAACGTAAGAGCACAACTGGAGCAGTCGTGCAAAAGTGTCAATGTGAAAAGTGCAGGACTAAAGCCATATAGGGTTACGGTTGTTGACATAAGAGCACGACTGGAGCAGTCACCCAAACAATCATTAAGACGTTTGTCGCAGGAGACGTGGTACACCTACTCAATGTGAAAAGTGCAGGACTAAAGCCATATAGGGTTACGGTTGTTGACGTAAGAGCATGACTGGAGCAGTCACCCAAACAATCATTAAGACTTATTAATTAAAGTTAATTATCATAATTTATTATTAATTTGTCATAACATTGTTTTCAACACTTCCAAGAAAGGAATCATTAAGACGTTTTTGCAGGAGATGGGATACACCTACTCAATGTGAAAAGTGCAGGACAAAAGCCATATAGGATTATGGTTGTTGTTGACATAAGAGTACGACTGGAGCAGTCACTCGAACAATCATTAAGACGTTTGTCGCAGGAGACAGGATACACCTACTCAATGTGAAAAGTGTAGGACTAAAGCCATATAGGGTTATGGTTGTTGTTGACGTAAGAGCACGACTGGAGCAGTCACCCAAACAATCATTAAGACGTTTGTCACAGGAGACAGGGTACACCTGCTCAATGTGAAAAGTGCAGGACTAAAGCCATACAGGGTTACGGTTGTTGACGTAAGAGTACGACTGGAGCAGTCACCCAAACAATCATTAAGACGTTTGTCGCAGGAGACAGACTACACCTACTCAATGTGAAAAGTGCAGGACTAAAGCCATATAGGGTTACGGTTGTTGACGTAAGAGTACGACTGGATCAGTCACCCAAACAATCATTACGACGTTTGTCGCAGGAGACAGACTACACCTACTCAATGTGAAAAGTGCAGGACTAAAGCCATATAGGGTTACGGTTGTTGTTGACGTAAGAGCACGACTGGAGCAGTCACCCAAACAATCATTAAGACGTTTGTCACAGGAGACAGACTACACCTACTCAATGTGAAAAGTGCAGGACTAAAGCCATATAGGGTTACGGTTGTTGTTGACGTAAAAGTACGACTGGAGCAGTCACCCAAACAATCATTAAGACGTTTGTCGCAGGAGACAGACTACACCTACTCAATGTGAAAAGTGCAGGACTAAAGCCATATAGGGTTACGGTTGTTGTTGACGTAAAAGTACGACTGGAGCAGTCACCCAAACAATCATTAAGACGTTTGTCACAGGAGACAGACTACACCTACTCAATGTGAAAAGTGCAGGACTAAAGCCATATAGGGTTACGGTTGTTCATCAGCTATAGGAACCAGATTAGGATAAGACCTGAAGCTTTCATGGCAACTTAGTTACGTGGTTAAGTACTTACATTTCTTTGACACAATTTTCTATACTCACGCCATTTCCTGACCTCGCATTTAATTTACTGAAAACAGTCTTTTGTTCAGTAATGTGAATTTTGATAGTGTTTTGTCTTTGTTTATATTTGTGTTATATCCAGTGTTTCATTTGTGGCTATAACATTTTATAAATATCCTGATGATGGGAGAGATGTACACTCCCAAAACATCGATATCTAATTGTCTTTTCACCTGGCTTGCTGCCCGAGAAGAAAGTGAGCAGATAAGGATAAAAGATTGAATTATTTTCATTGGTTTTAGATGTTCATTGTGCAAAATCCTGCCATGTTGTATATCACATGGTGTACAGATGAATCATGGCTCCATTTACCCAGTCATCCATGAAGCACCTATGCACTCAGTTAAAATTGGAGTTTGGTGTACAATATCCACAGAAAGAATAGAGGGGCCATTTTTTTTTTAAAAAAAAAACTAGACTGAACACTACAAGAGTACCAACTGATTTTCATATAGTTGAGCAACTGGACCATGTAGAGCTGAGTCAAGGATATTTTCAGCAAGATGGCGCTACATGCCATAGATCTAATGAATCTGTGGAACTGATTGCAAGTTTCTTTGATGACCGGATAACTTTCAGGAGCCTGTGGACACTGAGATCTCCAGATTTGACATCGCCAGATTTTTTTATATGGTGTTACTTAAAAGACAGGATTTACGCTATAGGTCCCCAGACATTGGACGATCTGAAGTACAACACCACACACGAGATTCAAGCTATTGACAACAGAGTCCTCCGAGTGGCTAGTAACATGGAATGACGTGTTGAGTTGTACCTTATGCAGGATGGAGAACATTTTCAACATTTGCTATAGAGGTAAATCTCCCAAAATTTCTCTATATTTTGGGTGTAATAAGTTATCAGTAGCACAATTTGTTTTGAAACAGTTAATGAAAGAAATGTGTTAGTTCTACATAAATCACTCTGTATATGTCAAATGTGAGATTTGTAGTGATAATCAAGGTGTACGTCTCTCAGGCACCCTAAAATCTGTTATGAACCAAAAGATACCTTATCAGTAACAGAAATCAATATAACTGCAATAGGATTCATATTGGAAGGCAAGGGCAAAGGAGCTTGAAGTATAAAGAAGAGTAGTAATAGCAGTGCACTTTTGATTAGAAGACCATAAAACTTTCAAACTTGAAAACACCTGACAGCCTCAAACATTATTTTGTTGAGTTTTCAACTTTGAGTTACCTCAACAAGAAATTCATTGATAGTCTCCAACACCACGCTTTAGCAGTCAGCAAGTGATGTAGTGTCAGTACGTTTACTATCTAGAAATTGTTTACGCATCAGTCTAACAAAGTAGATCATTCAACTATGTCGGAAAGTTACAGTTGTTTTCGTTGGAATTTGACTTTCAGTGTGATCTTCATATCATGTGTCCACCACTTACCAGTTCTTTCACATTATATATTTAGAACACAAAGCAAATATTTTAATGATCTTTGTCAAAGTATTATTAATATATTGTTTTATTCATAATTACTTTGTGATATAATGTGGAATGCTCTTTGATTCTGTGGTTTATTGTATTGCTTCCAAATGTTTGATTTGAGCTTAATGCATAAATATAAAGAAATGTCTGTGTAGGCATTTCATAATTATAATACAGGTTGTTTCGAAACGAGACCGAACGAATATAGCCATTTCATACTTTATAACTTAACCATTCCGTATTTGATGTTGCAGCTTCAAAATTCTCTTGGGTATAATTTTATGCAGCATTAAATATTACATTATTTTGTGATTAGGCAGTGCAGGAACCACTGGTGTGCGAACCTCTTAAAGTTGTTATTGGGACACAGTGGTCATGAAAACAAAAACATTGCTCCTTGCTCTTTATCAGTGACCCTAGCCTTGCTTTCAGGTAATGGGGCAAAGGGCAGTCACTCGACAATGACTCGGACAGTTCCAAGATTGCTCATTTTTCTATGATCTTAATTGTACAGTTACTGTAAAATCAACAACCTTTTTTAAAGTTACAAATGCTTTATTTAGTAGTATTAAACAGAGTGAAATAAAATGTCTGTGTCATTGCATAAGGCATTTAGTTTTGGTTAACTTTATCTACAATTCTTTGATATTGTTCTCTGTTCTTTTTATCAATTAATGCTTCCATCCTCAATCTCACTAACATTAACTTCCCTCTAAAAGGTTTAAGTTGCATATGTCCACCAATTATTTGTCGTCATTGACTTATAACGGAATGTTGGAACATGTATAACTTCCATAAACAAATAACTAAAGAATAGCTTCTTTATTGCAGTTTGGTAAGCCAAAGAAATCCTTAATCGTAGGAAGCTACCGTGGAGTATGTTTACAAACTGCTACAGCAGGTGGAATGCTGCATTGCCTACCTGTGAACTTTGATAGTGCAAGGCACGCAGCATTGTTCCTGTAACTGCCTAATCCACATATATTCTGGAGCATTCTTTAAGCGGCTCTGTTGGTAGTAAAAACTATCTATATGTATCTCATAGAAGCTGAGCAACTACTTCTATATATTTGTTCGTTGTCCTTTTGAAACACCCTGTATAGGAGAAAAAATCTGATGTGTTGCAGTTGCATGACCTCTACTTTTTACAAACTATTCTTGTAAATGCGTATTGCTGTATTTCATGTTAATTGACATAAACTTTATCTTATTGCTGATTTTCTTGTAGGTACATTGAATATGGGAATACAGTGAGAGCTGGGCGTTATGTGATATTTTTAGAATTCTGTTCTCTTGGCAGGGCCTAAAAATAAAACAATGCATGTGCATTTAAAAAAATTCAGAATGAAGAGATGTTCTGAGTACTTTTCCAGAAAAGTCAACATATACAGTTTACGTATTGTAAAAATAACTTAAACATAAGCTATTTTCATTAAAATTGTTAGAGCCATGTTTTAAAATATCAGATTTTTCAAAAATTTCTCCATATAAAGGATAATCTAGCATAGGGTGATATTCTTCAGAATCTCCTTGTATCTATGGAAGATCCCAAACTTTTAAACATTTTTTATAATGTTCACAGATGAATACAAACTTTTTTTAAAGCAAAATGCCTTGCTTTGGTTCATGGCCTCAAAACGTGTATAGTGAAATCCCGGTATTGAGTATTTGGGTGCTCTACTTTTGTACAGAGTAGAGAAAGTAAAACATAATTAAGAAAAATCAAGTTTAAATTCAACTCTAAATATTATTTTCACCAGTTAAATAGTTATTTCTTTCTTTGATATTAAAAAGACCAATTGTGCTGCAAGAAAAAATGAATTTATAATAAAATAGCAAAAAACAACCAAAATTATAAATTGTTAAAATGTTTAATGAACTTCAACAATAGCTTAAAGCACTACAAAGAGAAAAGAAAGAAGAAATATCAGATGTAAAAGTACAATAACTTTCTCGACCATTGTTGTTTATTTTTAAGTAACTTGTGTAACTCTTGTTACAAAACCTGCTTCATGTAAATATGATAAACGTTTACAAAAATAGTTTAATTACACATTTTGTTGTCATAGGAAACTAAAGCAATAGTCCAAGTTTGCTCTTTCTGTGATATAGAGAAAGTATTGAATATCTCACAAATAGCTCAAGCTACAGTAAAGTTTATTTCAAATAAACTATTTCAAAGAAATTTAAATTGTTTATGTAATAGGCTTTGTCTTTCTGTTACAGCTTACTGGTTTTTCAAAATTGTATTCCTTCACAATGCAAAGATTATTGCCAAAAAATTAAAGATATCATTTTGTCATGTATATTGTTGCAATCAAAATGATTAATCATTTTGAAAAACATCAAACATTTTAAAAAATTGTCCATGTAAATAGTTTGGGGTGGCACATATCCTCTGTAAAAGATACAGTTTGGTACGAGGGTCAATCAAATATTAACATGCCTTTGTTTACTGCACATGCATAGAGTGCCGTATGGGTTCAAGGCTTTTACAGCACTTACAGTGAGGTCCCTGGAAGGGGACAGTGGCCTTGGAAACTCGTATGGCTGTGTCCCTCAGTTACTGTCAAGATGTCTGAGAGAGAGGTGCATCCAGCTGTTGTGCAACCAATAATAATCAAGTTTCTTGTCAATGAAAATGTCCATGCAGCTGAAATTCGCCGTTGGTTACTCCCACAGCTTGAGGAAAGAACCTTTTCCTGATCCAGAACTAAACATTGGTGCCATGAGTTTAGTGAAGGACACGAACGTGTTGAAAACTTCACCCACCCCCGCCACCCATGCACCAGCATCAATCCAGAAAACATCCAAGCTGTTCAAGACATCATTGAAGGGGATTGCCACATCACAGTGCTTGAGATTTGTCGACAACTTCTCATAAGCTATGGGAGTGTCCAATCAGTCATTTGAAGGGAGCTGAAATTGAGCAAAGTGTCATCTCGTTGGGTTCCATAGTATCTCACTGCAGAACAGAAAGCAGTGTGAGTTCAAATGTGTCGCATGCTTCTCATGCACTACAAAGAGGAAGGTGATGTCTCATCACTTTGATTTGACATGGGTGAATCATTACACACCCATATCAAAGAGGGCCAGTCTGGAGTGGAGAGCAACCGCCGGTGAAAGCCAAGTCACGACTGTCAGCAGGGAAAGTTTTAGACATAGTGTTCTGGGACTCGAAAGGTGTCCTCATTGATTTCCTCAAACAACAAGGGCAATGACGACGGACCATTAATGCTGCCTACTACTGTGACCTCAGTCAAGTTCGAAATGCTTTCTGATCAAAACGTCGCAGTAGTCCGATCAGAAATGTGTTCATTCTGCAGGATAATGCCAGACCACACCGCAGCAGCAACACAGCAAAAATTGGCCGAAATGCACTGGACTGCCCTTCCACATCCACCCTACAGCCCAGACCTCTCACCATCTGACTTCTTAATGTTTGTTCCACTCAAAGAAGCTCTTGGAGGACATCGTTCCACAACCAATGAGGAGCTGAAAGACTTCATGTGCAACTGGCTCTGCACACATCCTCGGACTTTCTTTGAAACTGGCATTAAAAAACTGCCTGTCCGTTGGAACAAATGTATAGAAAAGAAGGGTGCATATAGTAGAAAAGTAAGAAAAATGTTAATTTCAATTATTCTTCATGAATAAATTTTCTGGAACAAAAGGCCTGTTTATAATTGATTGCCCCTTGTACATACATGTAGAGAAGGTATTGAAATTTGACACTTAAGTTTCAGCAGTAAAAGACCTCTAAAGTATTTAAATAACCTCTGTTTAAGTTGAGCTCTGATACAACAGGAAGATTTTCATAAAAGTCCTTTCCCCTCCTCAAAATATCCTTTACATGGAACATTTTTTGAAAACAATCCCTCTATATGCTACGAACACAGGTTCTGCAACACGTCAGTTCCACTTCAAGAGCTGGCCAATTTACCAGCTATGATCCAGTTGTTCTCAGGAAGCATCTCTCCCATCATCAGAATATTTATTAAATGTTATAACCACAAATGTATCACTGGAAGTGGAGAAGGATGGAACTCTTCCATTCCTGAATGTTCTTGTTTCAAAAAACGGCAATGGTACACTGGGGCATGCTGTATATCGCAAGCCTACACACAACGATCTCTATCTGAATGCTCATAGTTTTCATCATAAGTCTCAACGACTGGGAGTTCTCAAGACACTGGCCCTCTCTGATCCCAGCCACTTAAAACAGGAATTACAGCACCTGACACTCACTTTCCGTCAAAACGGCTACTCCGAATATGACGAAGCCTCCATCACCAGAGCTAGGAAAGGGAAACCTGTAATACAGGTGTCAGATAAGCCTACAGCTACAGCCTACATCCCATTTACCAGCAACATAGCCGGCAGAATCAACAGAAGTCTCGCCAAATACAACATCAGGACCATCCACAAGCCATCTCCGAAGATTAAACATCTGTTGAGATCAGTGAAAGATAAACTGGGCTACCAAGTTCCGGGAGTGTACCGCACATAGGACAAACCAGAAGGACCATCGCTACCAGAATAATCGAACATGAACCGAGCATTCGTTTAATGCAACCTGAGAAGTCTGGATTGGCAGAGCATTGTTTTGATAATGACCATAAATGACCATCATGTCAAAATGCAAGTTACTGGGAGCAGAGAATTAAGGAGGCTTTGGTGATTTCCTCTGAAAGGAGCACGCTTAATCGTGATGCTGGATTTTAGTTCAGCTCCTCTTGAAAACCGGCCTTAAAATGGAAATCCGTCAATTTAAGAAGCAAAGATCAATACAGCTTGATAATCAAGTAGTTACGTTTCTTTGACACAATTTCTATACTCACGCTAACTCCTGACCTGGCATTTAATTTACTGAAAACTATCTTTTGTTCAGTAATGTGAACTTTGGTAGTGTTTTGTCTTTGTTTATATTTGTGTTATATCCAGTGATTCATTTGTTGTTATAACATTTAATAAATATTGTGATGATGGGAAAGATGCACACTCCCGAAACGTTGATTTCTAATCATCTTTTCACCTGGCTTGTTTCCCGAAAACAACTCGAGCATATTCGTCGCCAGGAAAGCTTCACGTCTTAATTTACCAGCTGTGCCATTCTGCATGCATGTGAATGAGTATTGTTATTGCATGGCTACTGTACTGCAGAGCCAAACCAAGGAAACTATTTACAAGTTTAGCAATAAAAGAAAAATAAAGCTCTAGATATCTAAAGGATTGGATAATGAGGTGGAGTAGGCACTGGAATATACTCAAAATTATTCAGCTGTTACATAGCTGTATTGGAGAAATCCAGGCTATACAGGCAACACTAATACTTTGTTATTTTAAGTGATTCAACATCAGCTATTCATGCTATTACATCAGATAACTCTTCCTCTTCCTCTAATGTGTTAGAAATAAAAAAGATGATAAAAGGATTTAAACCAAATTAATATTCTGCTCCAATGGATACCTTCTGCAATGATACTCCCATGTACTGGTCTACAGAAGACATACTTGCTACTTCATTTTTTGGGAAATGTATGTCAAATACAGGTGTTCCTCCATTTTGTGGATCCTTCAGAGAATGTAAATGATGAACTCACAAAATCAGGCTGCTGTTTTATTATATTATCCTACAGTTCAAAGATAATTATGTTTCTTATGAATAGGTCACTGTTGATGACAGCTTAATGCTTTGAAAGGGTTGTTTAAGTTTGAAACAATACATCAAAACAAAGAGGGCCATATGAAAGTAAAACAGAATATGATTACAACAGCTCCATAATATACTGGTTAAGGAACTGTTAAAGATTTAGGGATATGTGGCTCTATCTGTACTTGATCAGGGGTGGTCAGTATATTTAGATAATTGGTACAGCTCCCTTAAATTTGTACTACAGATCTTACAAGCAATATAGCTAAGTGTTCAGCCCAAGCTGTTAACTTACCATATTGTGACTTTGTGGGTTCATAAAATTAAAAGTCCAGGTTACAAACACCAAAAATTGCTCTTTATTTCCGTAGAAATCAATCTGACAGTCCAGAATTATGTCACATACACAATATAACTTGCAAGGTCAACGACCACAACACAGCTCACACAGCTGTTCACGCACGCTAGTTCAATTAACAACTGACTTGATAGTGGCGGACCGGCAGCTCCTTTTATAGTTACTCACTATTCCAGAAATTCCTGGAATTTTCTCAATCAGGACAGCGTTAGAAGAAAGATGATCTCTCCAGAAATCCATCTCCTTCCCCCCACCATTTTGGTGAGCTTTTATCCCCGCACTGCACAGCCTGTCTCTTTGAACTCATCGCCCACGCCACCTCAAATCAACAATGTATTCGCCACAATATTCAATTTACAACTTCTACTATCTGCACATTAATTTCCCTTAAAATTATGTCTTGTTCACTTCTCATTTTAATGAATAATTCCATTTCTTTTCAACTTTGAAAACTTTCCAGCTTTCATCTAGTTTTTACTACAAATTTTAATTAATGCAATTTTCCTATCCATTTTGAGCTATTTCTAATTTGAACACTATTTTCCCCTTAATTCTGTTGCTTTACACTCAGACGTTACCTCATCTAAATTATATCAAGTCTAGCCATAAATATTGTTACAACTTGAAAGAAGAAAAACGCAAATACTGTGTAAAATATTTTAATTGGCTTTTAGTATTTTATACTTAAAGGCATTCATTACACACAGCACCAATGGCCAGCTTTTGCACAGATACAAGCTCTGAGTCTTTGTGGCCACTCGTCTATGGCAGAATGGACATCGAGACAGAAATCTCTCACTGTTAACAAGAAATGCTTTAAACTTCCAATGGTGGAGTGTCTCCTCTTGCAGGTGATGTCCTCAAGCAGTGCCCACAGTCTATAGTCCAGACTGCAACTGGACCAATTTTCAGGCAAAATGAAGTCAGGGACATGAAGCTGAAGCCATACTTGTGTTGACCTGGCCTTGTGGGCAGGGGCAGAATCCTGCTGGAAAGTCCATGGTTTTGAAAGAATGTGCTACTCAAGTTCTTGACAATAGGCTTTCATACACTCTGTCGTTGGTTTTAACACCCTTTTTGCAAATATGTAGCTGGGTGGTACCAGAATAACTTGCCCCCCACCACACCATCACTGAGGAGGGATGGTGGGCCCTCTGAACTTTAGGAACCTTATTACTGGCTTCCCGAGATGATGCACAAACCCTGTCGTTTTACACATTGAAAGACTCCTCAATAGCTTCTTTAGGCGTGTGTCAAGATAATGTCCTTTATGTCGGCAACAAGCCCTTAGTCGAAGGTGCTCTGACAGAAGCCTGGGCACTGTCCTTTTTGAAATGCTTCCGTACACATCCTTGACAACTGAAGATGTGGACAAATGTCCATGAAATTAATTTCGTATAAAGAAGATAGAAGTATTGTCATCCACTTCTTAAGATAAGTGGAAAATAATTACTAAATATTTTTATTTGTATAATAATGAATATCTTCTCTGTTGTGAGTATTCAAACATCCAGTTAAATAAAACCAAGATTCCTCAATAAAACAAAAGCTGTAGGTCAATGAAACCCCTTTCTATAGACTGGAAAAACCAGTTACAATAATTCACACGTTTAGCGGGATCATTTGGTTTTAATGCTTGCATACGTGTGTAGCAATAGGGCTTCAGTTTCAGCACGTAAATTGTTCCAATCCTCGCACTCTGCAGGAACTTAGGGAATACTAATGTGCAAGCAATGACAAGAATACCGACTGCTGAGCTTTGGAGAGTGAGCAAGAATATTTACACGAGATATGCTATCTGTCTGAGAACAAAAGGTCCAACATCTATTATAAGGTAAGGATTTTAGTCTGCCTCTGCTGGCCTAAGTTCCCCACGCAGTAGAGAGAGGCAGCGAGTGATTATAATTTAACTACCCTATATTATCTCCCTATAATGTTTGGCAAGATTACCTTGGAGTTTACATCCAAACACTAATAGCTGAAGCATTGACTGAGTGCCATTATTTATTACGTCCTCTTTGTAAAGAATTTTGTATAACAGGTAAATGTTACATAACCCTTTAAGACATCTGTTATTGGTTTGAACTTAACATTAAGTTCCAATGTGTAAGGGCTATGATACAATGGACAAAATTAATATACGAGGGCTATCCAGAAAGTAGATTACGTTTTGGAATAAAAAGTAAACAAAGTATAGGAAACAAATTTTATTATATACAGATGAAAGCCACACTCAAATACTACTTTTCGACATAGTCACCATTCAAATTAAGGCATTTATCGTAGCGATGTACGAGCTTGGAAATTCCTTCGTCGAAAAATTCGGCCGCCTGCACCTTCAACCACTTCGTTACCTCTTCTTGCAGCTGTGCGTCGTCATCAAAACGCTGCATAGCCAGCCACTTCTTCATTGCTGGGAATAGGTGGAAGTCGCTCGGTGCCAGGTCGGGACTGTACGGCTGATGATGAAACAACTCCCACTTAAAAGATTCAAGAACTTCACGAGTGACATTTGCCGTGTGGGGCCGGGCGTTGTCGTGAATCAACAAGATCTTAGAGCTCAACATTCCTCTGCGCTTGTTTTGAATGGCTCTTCTGAGTTTTTGGAGAGTTTGGCAATACCTTTGAGAGTTTATTGTAGTGCCTCTTTCCAGGAAGTCCACCAAAATCACACCTTTTCTGTCCCAAAAAACAGTCGCCATCATCTTCCTTGCCGACATTGTTTGCATGCATTTCTTGGGTTTTTGGGGAGAACTTGTATGCCCCCACTGCATTGATTGCAATTTCGTTTCACAGTTCACGTGTTTCACCCATGTTTCGTCACCAGTAACGATGCGATCGAGTAAAGAGTCACCATCCTTATGGTAAACGTCCAAAAAGTTCAACGCTGCAGCCATTCGCTGATTTTTGTGGTCCTCTGTCAAGATTTTTGGAATCCATCTTGCACAAAACTTGTGGTAACCAAGCTTTTCGCTGATGATTTCGTGCAACAAACTTCGCGAAATTTGTGGAAAACTCAAAGAAAGTTCCGTTATTGTGAACCTTCAATTTTCACGGACTTTAGCATCGACTTTTTTGACAAGTTTGGCAGTCACTATGCTGGGTCTCCCACTTCGATCTTCGTCGTGAACATTGGTTCGGCCATTTTTAAATCTGATGACCCACTGACGCACTCCACCTTCAGTGATAATGTTGTCCCCATACACTTCACAAAGCTGCCGATAGATTTCTATCGGTTTACAGTTTTTTGCAGTCAGAAACCTTATTACTGCACGCACCTCGCAGCTCGCGGGATTTTCAATTAACGCAGACATTTCAAACCGTCACAGTATCTGAACGGAGCACAGCATGAACCTCTCACTAGCACGGCTAGATGCCGACTGAGCTGCGCAACGCTCTGACCCCAAGATGGCCGCGCTAGCCCCGCCCCTAGCGGAAACAGACGAAAACGTAATCTACTTTCTGGATAGCCCTCGTAATTTTGAGTCAAACTAATACTCAATGCTCCACTTATTGCTAGTATTTACCTAGAACATGTTTTGTTAGGATCTTCCTAACATCATCAGCTGTTGTCGACTAATGGACGTTGGTTTGGTGAACTCCTTGGAGGCGATAGGTGAATCTCCGTAGGTATCTTGATGAACTTGAAGTTTGGGTATTCTTCAAAGGTAGTGTCAAAATTAAACAATTTTCTTTCATATTTCTTTATGAAGATTTTTTCCCACGTGGTTAATGCAGCTGGACCTTGTACAGTTTTAATAAGTGGATTTCTTGTTCTATATCATGATTCTCCTTCCAAAAATGGTACACTACCGCCAATTAAAAAGTGTCTTATTACCACTTGTTAACAAGTGTCCAAGGTCCAGCTGCATTAACCACGTGGGAAAAAAATTTCATAAAGAAATATGAAGGAAAACTGTTTAATTTCGACACTACCTTTGAAGAAAACCCAAACTTGTTCATCAAGTTACCGACAGAGACGCACTTATCGCCTCCAAGGAGTTCACCAAACCAACATCCATGTCGACAACAGCTGATGTTACGAAGATCCTAAAGAAAGGCGTTCTAGGTAAATACTAGCAATAAGTGGAGCATTGAGTATTAGTTTGACTCAAAATTATATTAACATAAAGTGTTAAAACTGTTCATTTGTTTCTTGTGATGTCATGGAAAGTGTGTTAGGTAGATATTTTGAGAAATGGTACCTTCCATTTCATTTAACAAACCAATCATATACTTTATAAACTGATGTTTCTTCCATGGCACCGAAATGAACAACTCCATTGCTTCCACATGTTGACCTGCTGGTCATTGATCCATTACATCATTTGTTACCACCTCCTTTGCGTTAAAAGTTAACCACTGGTGCGACAGCCCTGAGAGGGCCAAGGCCTATCAACCCGACTGCCGGCCTCATGACCACTTACGCATAGCAGAGGCGGGCGATCATCCAACCGATACGTGGAGAAGATGTGGTCAGCATCTTGGCATCCCCCAGCCAGAACGTTGTTTTCGTGACCATGGCCACTTGCCTATTGTAAGCTCCTCACGATGCTGAGTGGTCACCGGTCCTATACCCAGCACCTAAAATCCCCAACACATGGGTGGGATCGAACCCGGGCCGCTTTCCATGGCCAGGGACCAAGGCATGCTGCCTTAGCCTACTATGCCACGGCGCAGAACTTCTCCTTTACATACTTGACGTAAAATAACATGTATGGCTTGTGTACTAACCAACCTGAATACATTCTACTTTTTATAAGTTTGCAAATGAAGTAAATATTAATAAGCACCTGACTTACTCTATCTTATTTGTGGCATGTAATGTGTTTCTCTTCATTAACATGAAGTAGATAGGAAAAGTAACCTTGTACAAGTGATATATCAACAAATGTCATGTGTAATGTTCAACCCTCTCATTTACTAGTAGCGTACAAACTGTTCTTAGAAATCTTTATTTTTGTATGTACTTCATTCTAATAGAGATAAACATTTACAAAAATTGCTACATTACACAAAAGGAATAATGATTGTCAAAATTGAACAACTGGACTTTGAGGACTGCCTCAAAATTCTATATTCCTCCCATACAACACCAAAAACAATCAAATGAAGGCATGAGAGTGACAAAGTATTGAACAGTTGCAACACACGTCTCAAATGGCTTATGCCACAAAAGGTTATTTTAATTCAATTGTCTGTTTTAAAGAGATCTACTTTCATGTGTAGTATTTTGTTTATTGCTTAACATTTACAGCTGGAAATGAGAGTGCTTTCCCTGACACAATCATGTGGACAACAATAAAATTTACCACTGAAATAAAATGTGAGGAACATCTTCTATTCCTAGACGTCAAAGCCCCAAAATGCAATAAACATTGAAAAAGACACAGTAGCAGAAAACAACACTAAAAAAGAATTCCAAAAGGGTAAAAGCTGAAGATAAGAGAAACTATCAAAACAGTCAGCAGAAAAAGAATGCACACACAAATTCCACATATGCCAAATCCCTTACCGGTTCCAAAAAATATTCAAACATCATTGTGGTGTCCAAAAACCCTTACTTCATCCAAATTTGCTGCATTCTGAACTGAAGGATACCAGAAATATACCAATTTAACTGCAATACCATTTCTATTTGAAATACAAAAACAAAACTGAAACAAGGGCAAAAGATTCTTA
Organism: Mantis religiosa; assembly: GCA_030765055.1. NCBI lineage: Eukaryota > Metazoa > Arthropoda > Insecta > Mantodea > Mantidae > Mantis > Mantis religiosa. The sequence goes on from CM060956.1 coordinate 2,080,821, forward strand.
ATTATAAACAAGAAAAATCGGCAGATATGCAGAGTACTTTTTTGCCAAAAAGCACAAAATTGATCCTGAATTTTTACTTTTAAAAAATGCCTGGGAAACCATTTCCATCCTGAAAAACATAAGATGGCTGGACTTTCAAGCTTGAGTTACCTCTAGGTGACAGCAGAAGGTGACATGAGCGCTATAGTCACAATGAAAACAAGTCCCACTTTACAAAAATCTAAGTAATGCAGTGTCACATATGCAATCTTTAAATTATTTACACATCGCTCAATATAAAACGTCCAACAAAGTAATGGAACCAACTTTATATATCCAACTGTTCATATTTAATTATGCTGGAACAGGCATTCTAATTTTTTTTTAAATTTAAATTCAGGTTCAACCTTGTATTTGTGGTGAAACTTTGATATCAAAATTTTGGAAGGAACTAATACATTTTGTATGACCATTCCGGTTTTATACTTTTCACCACTATTAGCCAAAATCACATTATCAGTCAAAGATTTTTGTTAGGATACAGGTATGAAAGAGCAACATTGTTTTTAAATTTCTGCTGAAAAAACTGTTTATTTGAAAATATTTTAAATCACAATGGTACTAAAAATTGGTCAAAATAATGTTTACCTACTATTAACGCAAGTTCCAAATTAATACTTTGAGAGTTTCTTCTTAATCAAAAATGAACAAAGTCTGTCATCTGATATAGAAATGTCTAGACAATCACATTATGTGCTACATCTTGCTCTCTCTCGCTCTCTCTCTCTTGTACATACACACTATTTCATACATACACAGATGAACACATAGGTATTCACAGGAAATAGTCAGCTTGAGGTTTCTTGGATGGGATGCCTCTACTCTCTTGAGGGGCAGCCTCAAAGATAGTGAAGTCCCTCTGTAAATGCTCATTCAGTTCCAGAATTGCTGCCACATTACCACATCTGCAACACAAACATTAACGCCTTTTTAACTTCCCTCAACACACAAACTTGAAACAATAGTTATTACTAGATCCCTGTTCAAAACTAAAATACAATGTCTTGATATATAGTCTGTTATTTAAGAATATACCAAATAATAACATTTAATAATTTTACTGTGAGTCACTCCTTAAACAAGTTCTTTCAGATGGGAGAACAATCGGTTTACTACTCTGAATCTCCTGAGGAGTGGCTTACATTCCAAAGAAATTATTTAAATCATCTTCCTATGTTCTTACAAGATTTATATCAAATACTTGACAGCCAATCCTATTTTACAATGTACAACGTGTCCAAGAGCTGCATGTTATGCTCTCAATTAAACTTTCCTTTAACAAATCCACTGATCACATGTCAAAGCTTTCTGAGAAAACTAAAGTTCACATCACGCCCATTTTTTGAGACCTGCAATAAGATACTGCAGTCCATGATTAAATTTCTGCAGCAGATCTTCAGCAGTGGCAAAACCCAGAAGAGCATAACTTTTTTACTTACATCACTTTCCCCACTCCTCTAAAAATTAATATGTAACAAAAAGAAGTAACAACACTGAAGCAACAAATACTACATAAAATATTATTTCTCACAAATTCACTTATCTTTTAACAAAATTGATGAAATATCCACAGAACTCAAAGAACTACTTTCACAAATAAATCATCAGTATCCTGAATTTGTTTATTTTGTTATCATTCTGCCACACTGTCTTATTTTTGTAATTATTACCAAACTGAAAATGAAACAAACTTAAAGACAGAATCGACTGGCGGTATTTCAAAATTCATGACAATTTCTATTTTTTAAAACAAATATTTTCTTCCAAAACATTAAATCTATCGGACCATATAATTGCTTTAATAATTTAAATTCCAGATTTATTTCGTGACTTAAGGACCAAAAATGATCTGCCATGGCTGATTTATCAGTCTGTTCATATCTAATATTTCGAAAATGTTACACTGGAAGGACCAAACATAATTTAAAAACCAGAACAAAAGAACTTTAGAAATATTAGGTACAGACTGACAAATCAGTCGTGATAGATCATTTTTGGTCATTTAACCACAAAATAAACCCAAAATTTAAATTATTAAAGCAAATAATTGGTCCAATAGATTTAATGTTTAGGAGAAAACATTAATATTAAAATATAGAAATCACATAGTGAATTTCAAAAAGCTGACAATCGATTCTGTCTTTAAGTCTGTTTCATTTTCATTTGTTAATAAGTACAAAATAATACAACACCAGAGGCAGTAACATTGACAAAGGAAACAGTGACTCCCAATGCAAAGGAAATTTTGTGAAATTATTATGGGTGCATTATAAGTTGGTGATTGACAGTTGAAGGAGTGGGGAAAGAGAGGGGATGGCACCGTTGCCACTTTAGCGTCCCTCTCCACGTGCTAGGCAATGAAGGTGATGGTTAGAGGGGAGGTGGCAGTTCGGTTGCAGTCAGTTGCAGTAATGCACACGCACATATTCCTAGAAATTTGCATACTGCAGTATTAATCGTAAGATTGCCGTAAGACTGTCTACACGTTTAAGTGAGCAGTTACCTAAGTACAGCATACGAGTTTGTAACCGCGATGTACATGCCTGATTTTCTTCACTAGCGTATTTCTCTTCCCCTACTCTAACTATGGCATTCTTACTTACACCAACATCAGCTGAGGTTCTGTCCGGTACTTTTGAAACGGGAATTATTGGACTCCAACTGTCATATAATTTCCCTTGCTTGTCCTTTAATTGGGATTCCGTGTCCATAACATTTTTTGTGGTCTTCGCAGATAGTTTCTTTCTGTCTGTTTCTGTAGCACAAGTGTTTGCGGTAGCCATGATTAACAATAATTAGCTAAATATTAAAGTTGCGCTGAAACACAAAAGTTGATCACAGAAACACTAAAGTTGATCACAAAAACACTGAAGTTGATCACTGAAACACACGAATTATATTGCGAAAATGTAAAGCTGTTTACACTCTGTGAAACATTCACTACCTGAAGCAGTACACTCTTAGTTTGGCAGTGATGACAGGGAAAAATACCCTAAGTAAGGGTTGGCCATTAAACTGTAAAGGTTGGTCATTGACCCAGAAAATTTCATAAGCTATTCCTTGAAACTAAATCCACACCTGTTCCCTTCCAACAACGCATACCGTCTCATACTAAAGGGCAACGAACGACGACGGTATTGTGATACCGCTGATTCATAAGCGAAGCAACAATAGTAGCAGTGTCTGTTTACTGAAAACTTCAACATGCCGAAAGAATAGCGTCATGCATAAAGCACGTGATCTAGTGCGATAGAGTTGGCAACATAGGATAAGCGGCTCGGGTTGCTATGGCAACAGTTTACTTTTGATTGGTGGATTGCTGGTTGCTAGGCGACGGCAATGACGTGTCAGTGACGTGTTTATCTCCTCTCCTTGTTTTCGCAGCTGAACAGCACGTGGAGGCAAAACGCCAATCACCAACTTATAATGCACCCATTATAGTCTCCTGAATTCTGTGGAAATTTCATCAATTTTCTTAAAAGATAAGTGAATTTTGTGACAAATAAATAATATATTCCTTCATACAAACACTTATTGCTCTATCTACTTCAAAATAAACATCTTATTGTAGTTACAAGGGAATACAGTAGACTTTAAGTGATAGTCAAATGTTTTGGTCATTATGTGATGTACATTTTGATGCTGGCTGGTTGTGAACTCACCTGTAGCAGTAGTTGGGGGCAGACCACACAGTGAGCACCGTCTCATTGAAGTGCCACTTGTAACCCTCCATCACGAGTTGGTGAGCCCTACATATCATGTCTATGTCATTTGCTGCATTAAACTGTGCTACAACATCCGAACCAAACAGGTAACCAGCTCCTCTGGGGCTTACTCCCCAGCCCTGCGTGTCCTCTGGATCTGACCACAGAAGATCACACATCGGCCCATCGTGTGGAACTTCCTGTTTTCTGTCTATTGTGCGTATCTGGTCCAATGTCTGTATCGACGGGGAAAGGCCCCCGTGTACACAGAAAATCTGCAACAAAATACACCAATGCTGCCTTAAACCTCAATGATTTAGTATCTGTGAAATTACTGTGCATTATCTAGAACATATTAACGGTAAAGTCTCCTGGGCAGATACTGTAATCTGTTCCACAAGCATTATTTGTTGGTCGAACAATAATGTACCTTCTCTTGGATTGTGAAGTTAATTAGAAACAAAGACTACAAGTTTTCACATAATACACCACACTAAGGAAGTATAACAATGCCATATTGTTATAAATGGATCTAATTCTCTTGTTTTCTAAGTTATCACTGCTATACATGACATGAACAAAAATTATGGAAACTGAGAACTTTTAAAATAATCAATGAAATTAGGTACCAACCTTTTTGTTGTCATGGGAATTAGTGGCCCTCCAGAGAGCATAAGGGTTAATTAAACTTCAGAGTTTTAAATACAACCATGGTACAAGTTTGAGATCTTCTGATAGCCCTAATAAATCCAACTTTTGTTTCAAATGTTCTTTCTAAAATAAAAATTTTAGAAATCACAAAGTATTCAAATGTTATTTAACGTACTTAAAACAATTTCTGTGCACTTTGTCTACTAAGTTTGGTTTCTGAGCTACGCTGTACATACATGGACCTCTTCTAAAATTGCAGCTTTGGATTCAGGGCCTCAAAACATGTATTTCTGGGCAAATCCTGACACCGCATTTTAAGTGGAATAGAGTATTTCTCTAATTACAACAATGAAACTTCACGGAAGATATTCTGCAAATAAATCAACAGCACTCTTCATCAATTCTGAAGAAATAACAAAATCCTACCATCAGGAGATTCCTTCAGCTTTGAAAATTGTATTTAATGTACCTTCAAATAAATGGAAATAAATGTTTATACAGAGTTTAGTGAGGGCATTCCATTAGCACCTTACACAATGGTAATGGCACATGTAACTATCCAGTAATAAAACCAAGTGAACTCGTGCAGATATACCCTAGCTCCAACTAAAGTACATTTGACTAACAAGTATTCTCAGAATGGAAGCTCGGTACACGGTAGTAACAAAGGATGTCTACTGTGACTTGTCCTTCAATCAGCCCTCCTGTACTGCCACATTTAATGTCTTAAGTGGGGTATGATGTACACCAAATGAATCTGCTTTTTAATATTTTTTGTTCTAGAAAGTCAAGTTTTTAAAAAATAATGAAAAGAGAGGTAGGGATGGATAGAGTCAACATGAAAAATTCAATGCCATGACCGGGATTTGAACCACGGATCTCCTGGTTCAAATCCTGGCCATGGCATTGAATAGTTCATGTTGACTCTATCCATAAAAAACCTTAGCCTCTATACGGCTAATGTGAAGAAATTATCAATTTCCATCCATTAACTAAAGAGAGGTAGGGAATTCACTTTGACATGATAAAATTACTGACCCCTTATGAAGATTATAAACATTTAATTGTACGCAAAGTATTGAGATTTTTAAAGAACAAAAAATCAACGGCGGCATTGGAAAAAAAAAACTTGAATGTCATCTGGAAACCTTGGCTAAGAAGGCCACATCACCATGCTGCCAAGGACCAGCCAATGGGAGCAGAAGAGGGCAGTACTTTTCACCTCCCAGTGCAGGAGTACTAGCTGGACAAAACATATTCAGTCCTGAGGAAGCTACATCATAGGACAAGCGAAACATCGGCAAACTCACGCCTCAATATGTGGTCTACGCTCGAAGTATTGGATCAAGATAATCTTAACATAAATAACTTATCAAATTTTAGTTGTTCTCTGTGGTCTATAAATTAGCATGCTAGCCTCTGGTTTAAACCCTGTGTAGGCCAATTGTTTTACCTTCCTTTTGAAGGGAAATATAGCTGTTTAAAGAGAAGTTCCTACTTCCGCCCCTTGGTGTTATGTGGTCCAATCAACTGCCATCTTGCACCCAATGACATTTTGGAAGAGCATTTCTAGACACCAATAAATAAACACATTTAATTGCTTGCTACTGACTGAAGGACACTGCTACACCTTTCTATTGGCATGACTTGAGAGCTTTACACAAATTTCAAATACAAAAGCAACCCTACTAAAGAGGTAGACTTGTAATGAAACAACTTAAAATGGTTATGTTTGTTTATGCAACATGCTTGCAAGCAATACAAATTTACTAAGTGAGTTTGTGGGAGAGTGTTTGTCTCTTATCCCACTTTCTGCTTGTGCTATCATACATGATAATTGAAATTGTTGAATTGTGTTTCACACTTTAACAATTGTACTGTATCTTCTCTCTTTGATCCTAAACTTAGCCAGGATCAAGGATATAGATCATATCATAGAACCATGTAGTATTTTACAATTTCTGAGTTTCTTTCTTCCCCCGCCAGCAGTTAAGCACAAATTACGACTGATGAAGAATGGGATAAACAAGCTATATTCCTTTATGTTGTAAATAGTATGTATGAGTAAGAACTTTCTCATTCTTTGTTTTAAATCTTGAGTAATCTTTTGATTCACACAATTTCAGGTATAAAGGAAGAATATTATATACTTTGAAAGGGTAGAGCCAGACTGAAAACTTCAATGCCATAGCCATGATTTAAACCACAGATCTTTTGGTCTAAACCATTGAGCTACTATGGCCAACGTGTCGACATAACATTAAATTCTCCAACTGACAAACATGAGTCAGTTGGAGAATTTAATGTCATGCAATGATCCGTGGTTCAAATCCCAGCTATGGCATTGAATTTTTCAGTCATGCTCTACCCTTTCATAATGCATCCTACACACAGTTAGTGTGAGAGAACAATTAATTTCCATTATTATATACTTGTATTTATCCCTCCAAGTTTGTCGTAAACACTAATTAAACGAAAAGCTACATTGGTTTGAGATTCAAACAATACCTAAACATATTAAATACAAAGAAATGAAAACTGTGCAATTGCCTACCATTTCTAAACAAAAATTGGAATAAATATTAAAAGCAGAAACATTATTAACAGTAAATGATCTTGAAAATGTTTCTATTATACAACATAGTAAGTGAAGTTGAGTGTAAACATAGTGACTTATTAATCAAACTCAAAAAATTGGATATTCAAAAAGAGAAAAGTTTAAGGCAAGCCTTATGAGTCCAAATAGTGCATTAAAACTTACATGAGTAGTCATGAACACTGTCATTCTGTGACCCACCCACATAACCACTCCTTTCGGGAGTCCACCTTGGTAGCGTGTCTACCTCACGTTCAAGAGGTCCCGAGTTCGAATTTCAGTCAGGATGAGTTACCTGGATAAGGTTTACTCTGGGGTTTTCCCTTATCCCGAAAGACGAATGTTGGGTAACTAAGCTCTATGTACCCTGGGCTCATTTGAGCATCATTTCAGCCATTCCATTCATCGTCCGATATGACTTAACGGAGGACGTAAATTACAACAGAACTCCTTTTGGCACCTGCTATCTTGCCATTACACTTTATAAATAGACAAGTGTTAACGTTCTGTATACTTAGAAGTCAATATAACTTAAAAATTCCTCACCAGGGAACTGCGTAACTTTCCTGATGAATAAAGGTCTCTGACCCAACCAATTCAGAAACACTACTTATATAAGCAAAGCAAACACCATATTGACAAACAGTGAAGTTCACCTGCCCTAAGTTTTAGCTACACTTTTCAGTCACTTCTGTACTTACATAAAAACTTCCCTCTAACTACGCTTTGCATCCTAGGGCTCTAAATATCCCAGCTACACTTTGCAACTTAAACTGTTTTCTATGCAAATGTTAGCAACAAATGGAAAACTGTATATAGTTTCTGGGTGGGTTGCATGTGTTGTAATGGTGCAAACACTGACTTTTGAACTTAAGATACACCTACACATACTTTTTGAGGAGTCCTTCAATATTTTGTATTGTATATTCAGCAGCTAATGCATTTTATGTATACAGAACATTAAACCAAACATAATTTCCAAGACTGCCAATGCCTTATCTCTCCTTCACTTTGCATACATAAATAGAAATGCTGATGCACAGGACCCATATTTGAAACTACTCACCCCCTCATCCTGGATCACTGAGGTTAAGCTTCTTCATGCTTCTGTTTATAAAAACCATTGCTGGAATACTCTTTCCAGCTTAGGGCCCTCAACCCTAGACTTAAGCTTTAACAGTAATTGGCAGCTCTGCAGTTACAGGTTCTATAACTAGACCACTAACAGAATGCTGTTGGAGGCATGGCTTACCAACACAGAAGTCCTCTAGCTTTCCCCCTCTACCGTCATTTTAGATTGCTTCTATTCCATCGCGTGGGCTGCACTGGTCATGTTTCATTCACTGTTACATTCACTATGCATTTTCTGCCGAATCACTGCGTTGTTCCTCAGGGTTTAAAGAGACTATGATTCTATTTATTTGTTGATCGATTGTGAGGTCATGTCCCAGGTAATTATTTTCTGTTAACTTTGAAAATCAAAACAGTATTAAAATACACTCGTTTTGTGTGGTTTGCACTCTGCGCATTCAGGAAGGGAGGGGTAGGAGTCACGTGATGCTTGGATGGCGAGAAGGGGAGAACACTCCTCATGCATGCCCACACCGACTGCATTTTGATTGCAGTCTACATGTATAAACACAATTTTCCTGTGAAATAAAGTGTTGTAAAAGTGGTCAATGTTTGGGTCCACAGGGTCTAAAAATACTCGCACAAACTCTGAAAGCAATTTCTAAGCTTTTCCAGAAATGAAATTAAAATCAAGTTTTTATTTTCATGACTCACACTCAGAAGTTTACCCAAAATTGTGCACTTTAAGATGTTGGCAGCACTGTGTCCCTTGCAGCCCTACCACTATCTTTAGACTGCCTATGTTAGCAAATTATGGCCAGCTGCGAATATGTTCCTATGATATATTAGGTGTGACTTGTTTTGTTTTGTTTTAAATTAATGTCCCCCAATATAAGTTGTATCGAATGAACGATATGGACAAAATAATGCTCAAATGAGCCCAGGATCTTGAGCTTAGAGCTGCCCGACATTCATCTTTGAGGTTAAGGGAAAACCTGAAAAAACCTTACATAGATAACTCACCCTGACTGAGCCTCGAGCTCGGAACCTCTTGAATGCAATGCAGAAATACTAACCCCTATACTACAGAGATGAGTATGACATGTTATGCGTACATGTTGTATTTCTTGGTAAAACTGCACATAATTATGCCAAAGTGTTTTACATGTTTTATTTGTAAAGTAGGGTGTTAATTAGTGTTCAATGTATGTATTCCTTATAGCTGGTGAATAAACAATTGCTGTAACATCAGAATTGATTCCCTTCACAACAAACAAATTTAGCCAGAAAAGCATTTCAGAAACATACCTTGCCATCTATTATAGCAGAAAGACTCAAGTAGTCAAATATTTCTGTGCAGTATCGCCACACCGTTATGCTTCCATATTTTCTAAGACATTCATCATAGAATCCATAAACCTGGGTGATTTGTCGTGATTCATGATTACCTCGTATCAGAGTAATTCGATCTGGATATCTCACCTGGCAGAAGCAAAACAAATATACTTTAAATTCCTTAATAAGCTTTAACACTGATTTATTGATAAATTAATAAGCTAGAAATTGTAATACATTATTACAATCTTTTTATTACCTTGAGAGCTAGTAAGAGAAGAAAGGTTTCTACACTATAAAAACCTCTGTCTACAAAGTCTCCCATGAATAGATAGTTGGTTTCAGGAACATCACCACCAACTTTGAACAATTCTTTGAGGTCATAGAATTGACCATGTATGTCCCCACACACCTGCAAATAATAATACTTTAATTTTCTGTAGCACTTGATAAGGTACATGCACTGCCCCATTAATGCTAAGAATATGTTCACTAATTTATATAAATACCTGGTCTATGTTTATATACAACTTTTTAACTCAAAATGCCATTGATTTTTATAGCTGAAACAAAATTTATACTTACAGTAACTGGGGAATCCACTCTTTGAACGTTACTTTCTTCTACTAATATTTCTCGAGCTTTCGCACATAAAGCTTTTACTTCTGATTCCTTTATTATTTCGCATTTCTTTAGTTGTTCAATTTGACGATCAAGATCACTGGAGTCATTCATTTCCGTAGCGTACCTGTAACGATTAGCACTAGCTATTTTATTTTGCACTTGACATAAAAGCCAGATGTCTCTCAATTCAGAAGTACATCTCCATGGGCTTCTTGCTACAATTATCCTGACTATTCTACTAACGTATATAGAAAGAGGTTACCGAATTTTCGAAAACTATTGAAACGATTAGTAATCTGTTCTGAAAACTGTAGTCATTTAACTTCACACTTCCATTGATGTCCCAGAATTCCTGCTGATCTCTGATTGGTTGCTTTAAATTGGCGCTTTGTAATCAGAGTTCTGATTTTGTACTGCTAGAGAAAAACATTACCGTTCCGTTTCTTGGACTTATAATTCCAAAGTCTGATTAAAAATGATTTCATCTTTCCTTGAGCCTTTAGTGTAGTTTTGGTCGGATGATATTGTTTTGACGAGCTGCTATTTGGAATTTTCTGAATGGGACTATAATTTCTCAAGAAGCAGAATTTCGATCGATTGCCTCACAGCAAAGCATGACGGGAAAGCATCACGGTCGTAGCAAATAGAGAAGATCTGTCAGTGCTACAAGTTTTGGTATTTTGGGATGATGTGTTGATGTTGTCGGGAAAGGGTGGTGCTTAGTGTGTATTTAGAATACTGTCAAGAACTGTGTCATCGCCTGGAGTGCAGCAGCAATGGGAAATATTTACACCGTGGGACCAAATGAGGCGCTTATAGTATCAGGTAGGCGTAACTTCACGTTGGAAACTTCAAAACACCTGAGACGAACATTGTTTACTATTTTCATACTATCAGTTGTAATAGAAGCATGTGGATAGCAGAGTTAGACCCGAGATATTTGTTGTAATATGTATAATAGCTTTAGGAATAACTAAAATAGTTTTATCGCTAATTATTACAGGTCAAATACGGCTTGTGTTTACAGTATTTTTAGTTGTCATTGCACTAACAGTTCTTGCAAACTTCTCGAGCTATGCCTTGTCATTTTGAAAATATTGATTATGGTAGCATTTCCTGTGAAAACATGATAGCTGAAAGGTGGGCTTGCTGTTTACAAGAACTGTTTAAAGCACTGTCTTTAAATATTATGGGTTTCATAGCTTCACCGGCAGAAAGTTTCGACAGTTTATTGGGTAAACATGTATTATAGAAATGCTCTATTGTGTATGCTTATGTTGCACCTCAGTTAATAAGTTTTGTAACGTCAGGGGAGAAAACTAAACCTGGCTGTATAGCTGTGCATCATATCATATATTAAACAGCCCCGTACATAACATAGAACGCGAAACTGTGTAAAACATTGTTTTTGTGATTTGACCATGAAGTTATTGCGCCACTCACGTGAATCCCGAGCTCGTGAGCTACTTCCGAGAACTGTTACATTGTTAGTTATTTCTTAAGGAAAACACAGGTCAACTTGAACAAGGAAGGAAGCAAGCATTCGTTTAATTTAACATTGATACTGTCATACTTTGAATTTGATGCTGCCAACACATTTTAGTGTGCCCATTACAGGCGAAACCTCGTAACTAATTGAGCTTACGCTAGATATTTATAGCACTAGCGAACGCGTATTCGCCATGATACCAGGAAAGTGCTTCGCTTCCATAATCATATTTCATAATAAAAGCAACTGGCGTTAGAGGTTAGGGTTGTTTGGGTGCCAATTTCTCCACCATTACCATAATTGTAACAGTGAATATTGCAATCTAATGATATGCTATTGTTGAAAATAGGTTTCCCCTTTCTGCGTATAAGTACGCAAAACTAATTGTGCCTATTACTAGTTTGCAAAGACGCTCTTTCTTAATATACTCTCGCCCCAAAATAGATGGTGTAACAAATGTCGCATCTCGCGAGAGAAATGAGAGAAATAACGAGAGTATCTCCCAGCATCCTCCTGGACCACGTGGTTTTCATCCCCTTGCGCGGGTATACTTGTGGGATTCAACTCATTTGGAGAAACAATCCCATTCGTGTTTAAATTATCTAAACGAATTTGTGAACAGAAGCGTAAAGGTAACGGACCATTAAGAAGCAGTAAAAATGCAGAAAATTGATGTATTGGTGCCATGTAACCCTTTCACCGATGTGGATGTCATATCCATGTTAAAATGCCGGAGAACCGATATGAAGCGATATAGACCTACTGTGCATACATGCATTTAATGCGTATTTAACACCAATTATTTTAATATTTCTGTATCACAGTAAATTTAAATAAGTTTTATACGTGATAAAAACTTACTCTTAAAGGTTTCTTTTTTAATGTTACACCTCAAAACATGCCTCAACACACAAGGGCACATCTTCACATTCATGGCAACTCATACTGGTTTCCCTCCGAACTCATTTTTTTGCGACACACTAGGCATTTTTTTTAATGGGGCGACTTTTTTTTCTGTGGATGGTATCCTCTTAGGAAAGTACCCCCAGCATGATGAGGCCTCTGAATATTACAGTGAGATGCCCCGATTGTTAAACAAATAGCTTGTAATAACTGATAAAGTAAATCCACACCAGCCATATTTGACCCGTTATTTTCCCAAATACTGGAGCAGCTAACATGCACTGTCCACTTCAGAATTTTCCTCTTAGGTCCTAACTTGCCTTTTTAAAGGCCATGGCTTCCTTCACCCTACTCGCATATACATTTGTTTCCGTAACAATGAGACACACTAAGTCAGCAGTAAAAAAGTTACAAAAATGTCAGAAGTTAGCTGTTCACCAGAAAAGATTATTTTTGACCACTTCACAATGTTGATTCTTTACGAACACCTGAAGGAAGCAGGTCATTGTCTTCCTCACTGCAACATGTCCCTCAAAATCTGAAAACCCGTGATCAATATCCAAACAGTAAAACGTCCTCCACATTTTCTTAAGTGGTATCAGAAGCCCGTACACATTCTACGCAAGCTATTTTCTGTATTACTGGAATATGCCATAGTTAATACTGAAATTTAACAATTTCAAACGTGCTGTTCAATTAACTCCCGATAGCTGAAAGAAATCACTCTGAATCCCGTAAAAGTATAACTAAATTACTGAGTGAAAATAGCTGCATAGTCTTTACTTTAATTATACCGTAGTTGTATTCTGCCTTTAACGGGCTTTATACCAGTTTCTGTTTCATTAAAATATCTTAACAAATGCGGAAGATATTCTGTTTATTGGGTAACCCTTACCGGCCTGCAGAGTTTAAATGGCCATTTCTGAAGCGGTTAATAGCTCCATAGTAATACGAGATTTTGTTTCACATCATCTACCAATTACAGTATTTTCGCCTGTAAGATTGGGTTGTAGGAGGAATAGTTGGTTAAAAATACAAACTAATAACTTTCGTTGTTAAATGATTTATTACGAGCTGTTCATTTGTTCTTTATGTGCTGCCTTTGACGGCTATCGTCTTTTTTTTTTCTTCGGAACAATTGCTCATCGGTAATGATGTTCACGCGTTTATTTATGTAACTTTGGGTCTGTTTATGTTGGATTTTCTTACATACATTAAATTCTTTTCCCTCTTTCTCTCTCATGCGCACACACTTACAGATTTTAAGGAGGGCGAATAATTGGGTAAAGAACAGTTCCCATCCTCCAGCCGGGAATTGAATCAGTGGCCTTCCAATTTGGAATCCAGCACACTGGCGACAAGACCATAAATTGTTGTTTATAAAAATATAGTCACAGAATTGGCGTGTTCTACTGACATCTTTGATCTACTCTCGTACAGTGTATAAAGTACATAAAACCTTGACTACTGCTAAGGGAGTTACTCCCCATTTAACTGTAAGCTTAATATCCTGTTATAGATATAAATTGAACAGTTTTAGAACTTTTGAGGTGCCAAAAATGAACCTATCTTATGGTTAACTCTAACAACTGAGGTACATACAATATTTCTGTAATACATTTCTGTAATACATGTCGAAACTTTCTGCCGGCTGCGCTATGAAACAAGCCGTAATATTTAAAATTAATCACTTACTTAAAGTAACGTCATTAGACAAATAACTCTTTATATGATTTAAGTTAACTGATGGAAATTATTCATTTCTTCACACCAGTCGTATACAGGCTAAGGTATTGGATTGATAGTCGACATGAAAAATCCAATGCCACAGCCGGGACTTGAACCGTCCAGTCGCTCTTACCCAGTGAGCTACCATGGCCAATTATTTTATTTTTCCATTACTTAAATAGTGAATTCACAAAATAACTTAATCCACATTTTTAAAGGTTGAAGTTAACCCGTAACTGGTATGGTGGGGTCAAGAGGACCCCCGGCTAAAATTGTATACCATTGAATTTTCTCTGCAGTGTGGCGCTGCGGCTCTCAGTACCTTTTAGGCAGTATGTTTTGATTTGAGTGTTTAGATTGTGGTGAAAAGAGTGATATATTACGAAAAACAACTGAATGTTCAGCAATTCCAACATACGTACACAAAAAAAAAAAAAACCTATGAAATAGTCTGTTTTAACGACCATCCCAATGAAGAGGACTTGACAGCTCTATATTTTACTACTTATACATATAGCCTCTTAGTCAAAGGCCTTACACCAATTTTTAGAAAAAAAAAATCGAAAACGATAGTTTGGGGTGGATGATTTTATTTTGAAAATGTTGGTGTTACATCCTGAATGTAAATATCAAGTGTAGGATGGCTAATCGTACAGTCAGGATTCGAAACCGGTCCTGTACTACATGTGATAAAGAGGCCTATGAGCGAAGGGGACGTTGAGAAGCACACAGCCATTTGATGCCCAGTTCCGATACCAAACTCCGTTATCATTTTGACTGAGGTCGAAACAATTTCAATAGATGTTATATTTTAACATGAACATATATTATGAATTTATCATGTTATCGGACTTCTGTTAACAAAATATGTATAACTAATGTTAGACTTCTCTACTTGCAATAAGTAAGGCAAGTGATGTATTGGATAGCCAGATTTCATTAGAAATACATACAGTTACTCCAAAAAGTATTCGTGTAATGCATGCATTTATGTTTAAGGATGTATGGTTAATGGAATAAGGTACAGCAGGGACTCTGTCTCGTGTATTGATAAAAGAAGAAGAGAATACAATAAAGAAACACATAGTATCTATTCATATAAACATAAATAAACGTTCAAATGTAAAGATATACAATATTGGATGCTAAACAAGTATTCGTGTGCATACTGAAAATGGTGTAGAATGTTACGGTTAGTACTTAGTAGGTCCTCCATTCCTCTTTATAATCTCTTGTATTCTCCTTGGCATGGATTTCACCAAAGATTGTGCTGTTTCCACTGTAATTTTACAGCATTCCTTTAGTAGAGCGTTCTTTAGATCCTTTATATTAGATATCTTATAATTCCTAATATTTGTGTGCAGTATACTCCACAAATTCTCTATTTGATTCATGTTTGGGGATTGCGGTGGTGTCGCCATCTATCGTGGAGTATTATATAACAACCATATCCTTGCATCTAGAGCTACGTGTTTTGGATCATTATCTTGTGTTAAAATATAATCCTCAGAAATATCCATATTCTTCACACTTCTGGACAGATGTGTTTTTAGGATGTTTATATAAACCTTATGGTTCATAATTCCATCAATAAAACACAAATCCCCCCACACCACCAGACAAGTACTGAACCGCCTCCATGTTTAACTGAAGCTGGACAACCTTCTTCCAGAAATCAAACCCATCGTATTTATGTTCTATTGCAAAAGCAACTCGCTTCTTTCTGTTGATTGTACTGATGTAGGTTTTCTAGGGGCTGTTCGGTCTCCATACTCAGCTTCATAAAGCACGTTTCTTATAGTTTGTGCTGAAACGGACTTACCTGAACTGCAATAGCAAGTTTAGGAGTTTTGTTGACTTCTCTAAGTAACTGTCGTTTCACCATCTCGGATAGAACTGCGAGACGACCGCTTCTTCCTTGATTTTCCTAAGTTTTGTTCTGATCAAACCTTTATTTAATAGTCTTCTCTGTACTAGCACGTCTTCCAGTGGTTTCTTGACTTTCTTGACAAAAAAAATCCTTTTTTAAGTAACATGATGCAAATTTAGATCTCTTCCTTTGTAGTTTCACGATGTTTTCGATCCATATTACTTAAATAGCAATGAACGGCTTGGAAAACATTGATGGAACTGTCAACGACAGTTGATGAAACACGACTACATAAGTAAAGAGAAGGGGTGTGTGTCAGCTAGGCGCCATATCTGGCATTTTGTTTACTAGAGGAATACTTGTTTGACATCAAATGGGACATCATTTTAAATAACGTAGAGCTGTTCACTAAATAAGGAATATATAAACCCAAAAATTGTTTGATTTTTGAGTCTGGATGTCAACAGAGCTAAGGAAATAGTTATTGTTCGCTTCTTATCTATATTTTTCTGACTGTGATTGTTATATTCAATGTGCTATGAGTAGACGAATACTTTTTGGAGTGTCTGTATATACAAGTCAGTCTCTCTGTGTGTACAGCGTAAACAAAGTTGTTCATACGCCCAACTAAACTTTGTGGGACTTTTCCCGAAAACTTGGCTGTAACCATTTCGATCAAAAGACGATGCGTTCAACATATTTGATGATAAATGAAATGTACATGTTGAATTTTCTAGGAATACCCTCAGAATAACTTTTGTATATTTAGAGACTGTAAGAGATAGACAAGATCTTACTACATAACAAATGTATATCTTGTTATGACACAGTTTGATATTGCTTGTTATTTATCTGAATATTGCAATACTTAAATGGGATGTCGTAACGACTACCACTTAGTGTACAGAGTCGAGTCCTCACAACAGATGTTGTTATGTTGAACAATTTGATTCAAAAGGATTGGTTGCTATGGGAACAGATATCCCTCCACTTGAGTTACGTACAGAGGTAAATGGGGCAACGACTGCTTTATCCGTGACAGCTTCCAGGGAATGTTTGCATGACGTACGTATCATGTGCTTCCATATATTCGTTTTACCATGTCTTAATTGTATCGATACTTCTGCTGTACTTCGACATCGCTGCCGAACGTAAGCACGTGATTATGTACAAATGAAACTTTAAAATACTAGGCAAAAATATAGACTTTGAAAGAAAGTTGAAAGCCGATTTTCGTTTGAACTATGTTGCAGAGTCTATTGTATCCCTTATTTGCCTCATTACTAGGAATGGGTCCGATATTTGCATATCGACATCGAACGATACTTCAAAAATTTCGCTCGATACTTTTTCGATACTTCGGTGATGATTCTGCAATTTTTATTTTATTCTAAAATGATAAGATATTACTGCCGCAAGTAGAACATTGCAAGGAATGTGGTAGCTGTGCAGTAACATTATATAAGAAAATAATCGTGTGTCAACCTTCAGTTAACAGTTGACTACATATCTCACCTCCTCTTTCTAGTACACTGTATTACTGGAAAACAAATTCAACATTTACAAAACTAAATATTTCTCTGAAAGACTATTTAGTACTGCAGGACTCATATGTGACAGAAAAAGAAGTAGGCTTGACGCCGAAACAGTGAAAATGCTAGTATTTTTGAACAAAAACTCATAAAAGTGAACTGTATTGATTTTAAATATGTAATGTAAAGTTTAAAAATAAGAAAACTGATTGTTTTAAGTTTTCTCTTATTAAATATGTACCCAATTAATTTTATGGTAACTACACAGTTCTACCAACATTCTATTTTGCATTGAAACTAGAAGTAGAAATGACGTCATCGAGTGTCAGGTATCCATCCCTTTCTTGTATTTGCTTCACATTTGGAACCACTTCCACCTTAGTTTTCCTGAATATTTACAGTCTTTCTCCATATATTAATCGATTAATCTTCTTAACTTTTAGCTCTCTTAGGAAATGTTCCCATTTCTTCCCACATTCCAGAAGACATCTCCGTCCTTGTCACTCTTTGTTGCGTACTTCAATGTCTCCCCCCCCCGTTCCAGTTTTTATGACATTACTTACAATTTAGTGTTTTTTGAATATGCTGTAGTTTTATTCTAATTTCGATTCAAACTTTGCTTTTGTCCTCACCTTGTTGGTTATTTCGTGTAGTGGGAGACTTGAAGACTTGTTGCTGTATTATTGAGCCTTACTTCCAATACAGTTTCGTGACCAAACAAAATCGATATGAGTACTGTATGAACATTTGAACGCGTCAACTCACGCTATCTGGTGGCGAGATTTTCACTTTAAACCTCGCCTTCTGCGTGTCCACATGTTGCTGTTGCCGTCACGTGCTTGATAAATCACATCTCATTGAAAATTTAGCTTCAATTGCACGGCTCTACTTTGGTCCAACATTACAAATGTTCTGATTGATGTTTCAATAGAAACTCGCCCACCTTGGTAGCGTGTCTGCCTCACGTTCAAGAGGTCCCGAGTTCGAATCTCGGTCAGGGTGAGTTACCTGGATAAGGTTTTTTCCAGGGTTGCTCTTAACCATTGAGCTACTATGGCCAACATGCCAGCATGACATATTCTTCAACTGACTTGTATGTTTCCTGCTAAACCTTTCCATCAATATAACTAAAAAAATAGTGGGTTAATTGTTGGAGAATTTAATGTCATGTCGGCACATTAGCTATAGTAGCTCAGTGGTTTAACTATGACGTCTGGGACTTAAGTACTTACAGTATAGTAAGTCGACACAAAAGGTGCGTGTGTCATAGCATATGAGAACTCCTAGCGGTCTATCGGGAAACATATAAGTCAGTTGGAGAATTTAATGTCATGTCGGCATGTTAGCTATAGTAGCTCAGTGGTTTATCTATGAAGTCTGGGACTTAAGTACTTACAGTATAGTAAGTCGACACAAAAGGTGCGTGTCTCATAGCATATGAGAACCCCTAGTGGTCTAGCGGGAAACATACAAGTCAGTTGGAGAATTTAATGTCATGTCGGCACGTTAGCTATAGTAGCTCAGTGGTTTAACTATGAAGTCTGGGACTTAAGTACTTACAGTATAGTAAGTCGACACAAAAGGTGCGTGTGTCATAGCATATGAGAACTCCTAGTGGTCTACCGGGAAACATACGAGTCAGTTGGAGAATTTAATGTCATGTCGGCATGTTAGCTATAGTAGCTCAGTGGTTTAGCTATGAAGTCTGGGACTTAAGTACTTACAGTATAGTAAGTCGACACAAAAGGTGCATGTGTCATAGCATATGAGAACCCCTAGTGGTCTATCGGGAAACATATGTCAGTTGGAGAATTTAATGTCATGTCGGCACGTTAGCTATAGTAGCTCAGTGGTTTAACTATGAAGTCTGGGACTTAAGTACTTACAGTATAGTAAGTCGACACAAAAGGTGCGTGTGTCATAGCATATGAGAACTCCTAGTGGTCTACCGGGAAACATACGAGTCAGTTGGAGAATTTAATGTCATGTCGGCATGTTAGCTATAGTAGCTCAGTGGTTTAGCTATGAAGTCTGGGACTTAAGTACTTACAGTATAGTAAGTCGACACAAAAGGTGCATGTGTCATAGCATATGAGAACCCCTAGTGGTCTATCGGGAAACATATGTCAGTTGGAGAATTTAATGTCATGTCGGCACGTTAGCTATAGTAGCTCAGTGGTTTAACTATGAAGTCTGGGACTTAAGTACTTACAGTATAGTAAGTCGACACAAAAGGTGCGTGTGTCATAGCATATGAGAACTCCTAGTGGTCTACCGGGAAACATACGAGTCAGTTGGAGAATTTAATGTCATGTCGGCATGTTAGCTATAGTAGCTCAGTGGTTTAGCTATGAAGTCTGGGACTTAAGTACTTACAGTATAGTAAGTCGACACAAAAGGTGCATGTGTCATAGCATATGAGAACCCCTAGTGGTCTATCGGGAAACATATGTCAGTTGGAGAATTTAATGTCATGTCGGCACGTTAGCTATAGTAGCTCAGTGGTTTAACTATGAAGTCTGGGACTTAAGTACTTACAGTATAGTAAGTCGACACAAAAGGTGCGTGTGTCATAGCATATGAGAACTCCTAGTGGTCTACCGGGAAACATACGAGTCAGTTGGAGAATTTAATGTCATGTCGGCATGTTAGCTATAGTAGCTCAGTGGTTTAGCTATGAAGTCTGGGACTTAAGTACTTACAGTATAGTAAGTCGACACAAAAGGTGCGTGTCTCACAGCATATGAGAACCTCTAGTTGTCTACCGGGAAACATACAAGTCAGTTGGAGAATTTAATGTCATGTCGGCACATTTGCTATAGTAGCTCAGTGGTTTAACTATGAAGTCTGGGACTTAAGTACTTACAGTATAGTAAGTCGACACAAAAGTTGCGTGTGTCATAGCATATGAGAACTCCTAGTGGTCTACCGGGAAACATACGAGTCAGTTGGAGAATTTAATGTCATGTCGGCACGTTAGCTATAGTAGCTCAGTGGTTTATCTATGAAGTCTGGGACTTAAGTACTTACAGTATAGTAAGTCGACACAAAAGGTGGCGGCATATGAGAACCTCTAGTGATCTACCGGGAAACATACGAGTCATTTGGAGAATTTAATGTCATGTCGGCACATTAGCTATAGTAGCTCAGTGGTTTAACTATGAAGTCTGGGACTTAAGTACTTACAGTATAGTAAGTCGACACAAAAGTTGGCGGCATATGAGAACCTCTAGTGATCTACCGGGAAACATACGAGTCATTTGGAGAATTTAATGTCATGTCGGCACATTAGCTATAGTAGCTCAGTGGTTTAACTATGAAGTCTGGGACTTAAGTACTTACAGTATAGTAAGTCGACACAAAAGTTGCGTGTGTCATAGCATATGAGAACTCCTAGTGGTCTACCGGGAAACATACGAGTCAGTTGGAGAATTTAATGTCATGTCGGCACGTTAGCTATAGTAGCTCAGTGGTTTATCTATGAAGTCTGGGACTTAAGTACTTACAGCATAGTAAGTCGTCACAAAAGGTGCGTGTGTCATAGCATATGAGAACCCCTAGTGGTCTACCGGGAAACATACGAGTCAGTTGGAGAATTTAATGTCATGTCGGCACATTAGCTATAGTAGCTCAGTGGTTTAACTATGAAGTCTGGGACTTAAGTACTTACAGTATAGTAAGTCGTCACAAAAGGTGCGTGTCTCATAGCATATGAGAACTCCTAGTGGTCTACCGGGAAACATACGAGTCAGTTGGAGAATTTAATGTCATGTCGGCACGTTAGCTATAGTAGCTCAGTGGTTTAACTATGAAGTCTGGGACTTAGTACTTACAGTATAGTAAGTCGACACAAAAGGTGCGTGTCTCATAGCATATGAGAACTCCTAGTGGTCTAGCGGGAAACATACAAGTCAGTTGGAGAATTTAATGTCATGTCGGCACGTTAGCTATAGTAGCTCAGTGGTTTATCTATGAAGTCTGGGACTTAAGTACTTACAGTATAGTAAGTCGACACAAAAGGTGCGTGTCTCATAGCATATGAGAGCCCCTAGTGGTCTACCGGGAAACATACGAGTCAGTTGGAGAATTTAATGTCATGTCGGCACGTTAGCTATAGTAGCTCAGTGGTTTAACTATGAAGTCTGGGACTTAGTACTTACAGTATAGTAAGTCGACACAAAAGGTGCGTGTCTCATAGCATATGAGAACTCCTAGTGGTCTAGCGGGAAACATACAAGTCAGTTGGAGAATTTAATGTCATGTCGGCACGTTAGCTATAGTAGCTCAGTGGTTTAACTATGAAGCCTGGGACTTAGTACTTACAGTATAGTAAGTCGACACAAAAGGTGCGTGTGTCATAGCATATGAGAACTCCTAGTGGTCTACCGGGAAACATACGAGTCAACTGGAGAATTTAATGTCATGTCGGCACATTAGCTATAGTAGCTCAGTGGTTTAACTATGAAGTCTGGGACTTAAGTACTTACGGTATAGTAAGTCAACACAAAAGGTGGCGGCATATGAGAACCTCTAGTGATCTACCGGGAAACATACGAGTCAGTTGGAGAATTTATTTCATGTCGGTACGTTAGCTATAATGTCGGTACGTTAGCTACAGTAGCTCAGTAGTTTAAAGCAACCGTACGGAGAGCGGGAGATCCGTGGTTCTAATCCCGGCTATGGCAGTCTGGCTGTACTCATCTAATGTACAGTGTTGTTTACATGCGAAATGTAGAGGTAGCTGTTGTGAGTAAGGTGCACGCTCAGCGATTTATGTTATTATATTTAGTTCTCTGGAATGACAATGACGGTTTAAATAAACATAAGCTGCACTTGCTCCTTGTTTCTAAACGTAACATTTGTTGCACATCGTTTTTCTTCCAGGTGACCAACGTCCTAAAGTTCGGTATTTGCCGAGGTTCCAGTATAACTTTCTTACTAAAATTGGTACTATTAAATGAAATATAAATAAGCAACATTTCAGGTCAGTTTATAGTATACGGTACATTTTGTGCCATCTTTTTCTGTTATATTTCTATCTTACTTTGTAGGTCAATAAGAGGCAATTGTGAACATTAGTGAATTTCCATTGAAGTTTGTAACCATATTCATTATGTGGTAAACATTGACAGACGTGGAGTTTGATTTTCTGACGATTATAATGGTGAAACAACAATGACCACTTGCAGTTGAGTCTAAAGAGAAGTATAAAATAGAGGACCGGTGTACAGCTGCCAACAACAAATACCATCACGTCACTCGCTTCCTGCTTGTATCCTAGGCCTATTTGGAGTTCAGCATCCAAAATGCAAATCAACAGAATACAGACTTTACGAAAACGGGTTTTGCTCCTAATAGCGAATGCACCTTGGTACATTACGCAAAGATCTACTTACTCCAACAATAGAAGATACTCTTCTCTCCTGCTACACACGCCCCTATAGATTAAAAAAAAAGAGATAACATCAATAACCATTTGCTATTTGAAAAGAGGGAATATGTCAGAAATGGCCAGATTTGGTACTGAAGCTGTGCACATTTCCTTTGAAATCTGCACAATGATAACAATACTTACTATATATACTAGATCAAATAACACGGCTTCTACACGACAAAACTTCACAGTTTGTCTTGTACATTGTCTCTTTTACAAATAACCTTACATACTTAACGGTTTACAAATATAACAATTTGCAACTCAAAACTCCACTTATCTTATAAGAAATGATGATCATTTTCTTATAAATTGTCCGGATCGCGAATTCATTTATATTGATACACATCTTCAGCTGGAAAAACAAAGCTGTCGTCATCGATACTAAACATTAGATGTTGATATGTTCTTGTTAGTATTACCAAAATCTGAAAATAAAACAAATTTAAAAACAGAATCGACTGCTGGTATTTCAAAATTCATTACGCGATGTTTATTTTTTAAAATTAATATATTTTCCCAAACCATTAAATATATCGGGCCATTTAATCGTTTGAATAATTTAACTTCAGGATTTATTTCATGGTTAAATGACCAAAAATGATCTGCTACGACCGATTTATCAGTCTGTTTATATTTAATGTTACAAAACTCTTCTATAGTTCTGTCTTTCCAATATAAACTTTATCACAATCAAAACAATTAAATTGATAAATACCAGATTTTTTTATTATTTGTAATTTTATCTTGTTTAGAGAAATGCAATAAATTTGTAATACTATATTTATTTTGAGAAACTAAAGTTATACCAAACTCTTTAAAAACTTTTTGAAAATGTTTACTAACCCAAGAATGATAAGTAAATTTTTTAAAATTATAATCGTCTTTTATATTTTAGGGTAGAAATATCATTAACAGTTTTTTGATATATGAATTTTTCAAGTTTTTATTTATAAAGCCTTTATTAAAACCATTAATTAAAGCAGTATTAATATGTTTATATTCTTTATTAAATTCATCTTTATTCACGGGTATAGGTATTAATCTATAAATGAAACTATTGAAAACAGCAAATTTATGTGAAAAAGGGTTAAAACTTTTATTTTCTGTGTAATTATCAATATGACTAGACTTTCTATAAATACCAAAGTTCAATTTATTATTATTTATTATTATCTTTGGATCTAGAAAAAGGATTATCATCATTTCGTATAAGATAAGTGAAGTTTTAAGTTACAAATTATTATATTTGTATATATTTGTTTGCTTCACTGTTAATAGTTTCTTATTTTACGTACTTAAAGGTTTGTTTTACCGTCAATAGTAAGTTTGTAGTTTGTTTCATGCCACCTCAGCCGCAGTACTTTGTCAAGTGTTTTGGCATAATGTATACACATTTTGTAACCTCTGTATCCCATCCTAAAAGTTGGATACCCAAATATGTTTTGAGGTTCCCTGAATTCTGAAATGATGAAGGGGAGGGGTGGGCTCAGTCCTTGTACAATAACAATAACAACACTGTTTTATATGAGTTATTTATTTTGTTTGTTAAATAGAAGTTTGTGGGTCATTGATTGCATGTAGAAGGTTGAGTCGTTGATTTCCTTGACCATGACTTCAACCAACTACGGCCATAAACCACACACACACACACACACGTTAGTGGTAACCTGTTTCTCGATACCCAGTACTCGGTTTGAAGTTATCAGTAGTTCTCTGTGTATAAACCAATTTTGTACAGATGTCATTCTGACAGCAATAGCAAATTGATACAAGTTGTGTAAACTTTATTGCACGTTTTCAGTACTATACTTATACTTGACTCGGCATTACTGTCGTACAAAATATTTATGGAAACACAAACAGATCAAGAGTGAGTGTGAGTGTGTGGTGTTTTAGGTCATTTGGGCCCAAACAGATCAAGAAGCCCTATCTCGCGTCTTCATTTGTTTCTATATTCACAACTCAGTTAACGCTACATGTTACACGAATACTTGTCAAGGTGTATATAATAGGCCAAGTACGTAAAGTGTCGACTTATTTCATATACAGAATACCGCAGGAGTATCCAAGTATCGAGATTCCATTCTTGTCACATGCAGAAATTGCAATCCGAGAACGACCACATGACTTTCTCTACACACTGTAATTTACTTCCATATAACAAAGCTAATATGAGAAATCTAAATGCTAATCATGAGAAATACATGGTTCCGTTGTAGCTGTTCTTGGTGTTTTACCTGAGGCTGTTTAGAAAAGGCTTCCCTCTGGCGGAACTGATGAGAACTGGATCAAGCAGCTGAAGTGCCGTCTGGAAGGTTCGAGAAGAAGTGACCAACGTCATGTGATTGTCAACTATCTGATATTTTGATAAAAATGAGTAAGTTTACCAGACTCAAATGACCTTGCTGTGGGCAGGCCCTAAAACACCACTCACTCACTGAACAAGTTTTCGAAGGGTAATTTTGATCACATTTTCTTGGAAGACGCTGAACAGAGATGCAATATAGAAAAACTTTTCTTGAGACGGAAGTAACGGTTTTGCTTAGTTTTTGTGGCCGCCTTGGTGAGAGTTTGGCGTTATAACCGCTCGGCTACGGCGTGGTCGAGAAGAAGTTACAGATGCAAGTCTTGGTTAGGCTATTACGTAGAAACAAATACGTTCTTAACTTAACGCACATTTGAAATATCTAAATTTTAAGTTTTTATGTAAATATTTTCAAATGTTTGTGACATAGTATTGTATTACGGTATGTTTTAAATTATTTTATTAATCAGCCAGGCGCGGTACATATTTTGTTCATTTTATAAAAATAAAGAATATCAGTATAGAGAAGTGTCGTGTGTCATAAGTGGCATTTAGGAAATGTGCATTAAACTCGTCATCTCCAAGTACAGGGACATATGTTGAAACTTTGACAGCGTGTGTAATTGAAGTATATAGCATTTTTGGATATGAAAAGTAATATTTTGAATTATCTGACATGTCAGCGATGCCTATCGTTAAAATTGTCATTTTCTTACAAACGACGCAAAGAATGTTAAATGTAAGGTACTATAATTACTTGTTTCTCTGTATCAGTCCGATTTATATTAAATCTTTGGTGAAATATTTTATAAAGATAGATGTCTGAAAGTTGGGTGTGTGGCTTGTTCTGCCCTTACTTGTCTACTCGATGTGGAGTTCTCACCAAACTGCCCTTGTGATGATTAACATTTCATTACTTTGTAATTTCTCAAAAAAGTTTGATTAAAATACAGATAAATGGAATGTATATTTTGAGGAATGACTTTTTACCTCATTCAGATAGAAAAGTTATCGCAAACATGATGGAACACTAAAGCTTGGCCATTCACAATTATTTTAATTAACAAAAACATTATCGCCAATCTTGTAAACTCCAAGCTTTCATGTTCGTCTTTGGCAATTAAACAAAAGAGAGGGATAGAGAAAAACAGTATCGCGCTCACAGCAACAAAAAAGGAGGGATATGGAGTCATTCGACGAGAAATTGATTATTTTATTTCAAAATTATCGTTCTCTTTATGTCAAAAAGTATAAATCCTACAAAGATAGTTTACTGAAGGGAAGTATTGGAAAGCAAAACACAAATGAGTTGTTTATATTATTTACTATGCTATCTGTCGATTTTGTGAGGTTAGTTAGGGTATAAAATATTTTGTTTTGTGTATATATGAAAAACCCATAAAATAATTATTATTACCTTCTTATTTGTATCAACTGTCTGTGTAGTTGGGAAAGTACTGTTCTATATGAATATTTTAAGTACTAAATTATTCTGAAGATTACTATTCGTGAAATGTTAATAGTAAGTACAAATTTAATTCAAGAACATTCCAGTGATAGTATTTTAAAAATGTTTAATAAGTTCGTTAAGGTGTGGTGACGTCACACGTTCAAGTGCTCGCGTTAATGTTAATGTGGCACTTAACAGACCAAGTCGTACTGCTACACATAAGTGCAGATTTCGTTAAAACACACATATAATGCAGTACTTATGTACTTGTTTTATGTAGTGAGTAGCGACAAGCTTTTTATAAATCTGACTAACGGTTTAGCCTGCAGTACTTCTTTCTGTTTATTTGTGTTTGCATTTATATGCGGATGAAACATCCAAGGTGATATTGGAGGAGCAATTGCTAGTTTTTTTGCGTTATTTTTACTTATTTATTACATAAACTTCAGATACTCATTCTTACTGTAAGACTCTTGGTTCATCCTCCACGCAGTACCTCTCAATTTGAAAGTTAGCATGCTATCTACCAGAGCGCATAGCAATCTTCCTCTACTTTTGTTATTGGTACAAGAGATTTGTAATTAATGTGTAAAGAAAGTTATGTGAGTATTGTTAGTTTTGGCATGCAGTGACAGCGACCAGCGCCTGTGGATGACCTTGATGAAAAGTTCTGGAAGACCTATCCCACTTCTCCATTGGTAACGGATCCACTTTTTATGCTGAAACAGCTTGAGAAAACAAACAGTTGACTATAATTATGCGAATGCAGACCTTGGCGAGTTTGGATACTTGCCTACCTGTAGTACGTAGACAAGAGTTGGTAAAACATCTTTAATAAGCTAAAACAAAACATTCAAATCTGCTGAAATGTCATAGTATGGACTATCTTGTAATGTTTCTCCTTTTACCCCGCTGAATTATTGTGGATCAAAGAATACTGAACGTATGTCATAACTGAACTTTCAACACAATACCATTTCTGCACACTTTGGTGGACAGACTCGTAGTTAACGCTTTTTGACGAAGGTCTCGTACGATTGTCCGGATGAAAGGTTGACTGGAGTTACTGGTTTTCATCTTTTCTTTTCGGAACTGATTCCGAATTGGAAGACTTTCAGTGAAGCATTGTGGCTGTTTAATATTGTTATTTTTGCCACTTTGTACCTTTTTCCCATTTCTGGATAGATATCGAATGCTGGATGAATCTGTACTATTAAAAAATGAGGACGTGGATTATCAGAGCTCTAACAAAATGAAAAAAGCGACGTTCTTATAATAGTTGATTCTGCGAAGAAAGGGCAGTAAAGTAGCACAGACCCTGACAAAGAAAAGTTCTGCTCAAAGGTTTACTGGCACTTAACAGTACCCTTAACCGCTGTAAGAAAAACCGTCCCAGAGTGAGTTGCAAATAATCAGCAGTACCAACGTACATAGGGAATCTTGCTAAAGACGTCTTAAGTCAGAAATGAAGTTAATAATAGAGCTCTGTAAATGTCTTTCTAGATTGGAAAAACGCCTTCATATAAGAAAGCCCAAATGTCAAGTTATTGCTTAGGAAGCTGGAAGTTTGACGTGAGGAGTATATGCGTATCATCCTAAATGGAAGAGAAGACAATAATGGGAACTGGCAGTTGTGAACGAGAACGCTGAGTACACCAGCATTCGTCTAAGAGACCTCCACAAGCTACAGTCATCACTGAACACGTGAAAGTCGCTTATCTGCGCCAAGATGTAAACTGTTGACACGTCCCCAACGCTTACTAGAGGGTGTTTAAATTATAATCGAACCCATTTGTGGCCTCTCTCTCTCCTGCGCGAGACGGCCAGCAGTCGCCGGGGAACTTAAACCGGCAGAGCCGGACTAGTATGCTTACCTTGTCATAGATGCTAGAACTTCCGCTCTGAAACAGGCAGCATATCTCGTGCAGATATTTCGGCTCACTCTCCGAAACTCAGCAGCAGGTATACTTGTAATTACTTGCATACGGCTTATCCTAAGTTCCTGTAGTGTGCGAGGATTGGAACGAAACACGTCTACTGAAACTGAAGCCCTATCGCTACGCACGTATGCAAGTGCTAAAGCCAAATGATCTCGCTGAATGTGTCAATTATTGTAACTGGGGTTTTCAATCCGTAGAAAGGGATTTCATTGTCCCCCACTAATTAGTCTTTCTTGCATTTACGTGGATGCGTTTGAACACTCACAACAGTTATTACTGGGCTTCAGTAGTAGATAAAACGCTTGTTTATGATGAGAACATTGGAGTGTGATAAGTGCTAGAATAATGGAGGCCATATTCTTTGATGAGACAATAAATGCAGAGCGACCTCAGAAGTTATTCCTGAGGCCATTTTTTATTCGCACGACAAAAGAGAAACTATATGTTTGGTTCCAGCAAGATTCTGCAACGGCATATACGGCTGCTGAATCGGTAAATGCAGTAAGAGAGGTATTTGATGACTAGGGCAGGAACTTTGGACACGAAAACATTGGCACGAGGTGGCTGCAGGTTGCGAGATACTGACCTATGGAACCTCTCGATCCACCGCTGTCCTTATGTACAATCGCGTTCCGAGGGAGGATCTAAGGTGAAACTTCGAATATTGAAATGTGTGCTGCTTTAGGGGCAGTGGTAAAAGTTTGTGAAAAAAATAAACGAAGTTCTGATGATACTAATAGTAATTGTGTTAAACTTCAACGTGTTATTAAAAACAATCAAACATATTCAAAACTGTGTGAAGTGCGAAATTGTTTAAATGGCAACACAGATTCAAATATAAACTGTTTCTACTGTTTTTTTGTGGTCGAATGACTGTGCGTACCCAAGATCGGAATCAGGTTTAGTGTGTACTACAAGCGTCATTCTCTCACCCTCAGTTCCTTGTAAACAAACCTAATTCTATGGTCTTGGCCTTGCAAACTTATAAGGTTCGGTGTCTAAATTTTTGCCCTGTTGATGACTAAAGGCCGGAAAGATGTGCACTTGCGTGCAATACAAGTTAGCTGGACACAGATTATGAATGACGTCAGATGTACAGCACGGCCATCAAATTTGCATACATCGAAAACCAGGTAACTTAGTACACTGCCAACTATACTCCTGCCGCCCTAAGAAGCACACTGTTCCTCTGAGCAATTCCGCGAACAAAACCTACGAAACAATATCTACTGGTACGCTACTCTTGTGCATAGAACTTGTTTCACTGTAATATGGCATAACGTATGTGCGAAAGTGTCACTGTCGCCTGTCACGCTTGTGCACGTGGGCGAGAGGTAATACAAAAAGTTTGTTTCTTAAGATGGATGCAGTATAGTGAAGCACTGTCGTGCAAGTGTATGGTTTAGTATAACGCGAGTGTTTTGTTTCCTCTCGCTGTGAGGCAGTTGTCATGGTCAGGCCTTTGTTTACATGCGTAAGCGACATAGTACAGTCCTTGTGCAGTATACCTATGGGAAAACGTACACGCCTCCGGATTTTATTGATGGCAGAATAATTAGTGTTGATTTGTGGCCTCCTCGTTCTCCTGACCTAACGAGTTGTGACTTTTATTTATGGTTCTTTAAAAGACAAAGTGTATCGTTCCAATTTTGGCACTCTACAGGAAGCTAGGGGAAACATTGTTCAAGAAATTATAAGTATACCTGCTGCTGAGCTTCGGGGAGTGTGCGAGAATATTTCCACAAGATGTGCTGCCTGTTTGAGACCACAAGATCAACATTTTCCAGCATCTATTACAACGTAAGGATTGCAGTCCACCGCTGCCGGCCAAAGTCTCCGGCGACCTCCGGCTGTCTCGCGCAGGAGAGAGAGGCCATGAGTGGGTTCGATTATAATTTAACTACCTGCTATTATAGACAGTAGTGCGTGGAAAACTTCTAGAATTGCGAGGCTAGGAATTGTTCAGTGGTTATCTTACAGTAATCAACATATTGCCCTAAATAACAGCGAGCCACACATATAGGCTGTGCATTTGGTTTTGTTTTTAATATAATTCTTAGGTTTGTAATCTGACTATGCTTTCAAAGTTAACTGGCAAGTATTACATAGTCATACTACGTAAATTGTACTTTGTGACGAAAGTGGCATTGATAAAGACGTGATGCAGTGCATAATCAGTGTAAGGATACTTGATACAGGTTGTTCGATGCAGTCGACCTGATGTGCTAAGTAGCTGTCATTAAGATGTTCATATCCACGCACACTCACGACGAGCTAATGATTGTGATAGCTGAGTTTGTCGTTCATGGTGTGAGATATTTGCAGATTTGAATGCTTTGTCTGGATACACAGTATGTTTCCTGAGGTAATTTTGTTAAGTGTTCACATGACAGAAAATGTCAAGTCTTTGTACATCGAGAACTGATGCAGTTCTTATCACAGAAGTTTCTGTTGAAAGACACGAACATATGGCACCTGTGTACAGAGATATTCTAAGTGTTGTTGAGAAGCCAGTCTTCCTTGATCATGTCGGCGCCTTTCTCGGCGATCATGTAGGTCGGGGCGTTGGTATGAGCTGCTGGTATCACGGGTATGATGCTAGCATCTATCACTCTCAGTTTCTTTATACCCCTGACACGGAGTCGTGGGTCCACGACACTCTCCGGGTCCGAGTCCGGTCCCATCTTGCAGCTGCCACTGTGATGGTAGATAGTGAAGGAAAGCTGACGTGCTAGACACTCCCAGTATTGATCTGTGCCATATCGGAGATGAGCACATTCGGGTAGAGGCACGTCATGGGGTCTGCTCCCGAACCTCTGCATCGCTTTGGTTTTACTCAGCTCCATAGTTATTTTGGCACCCTCTACTAGAATGGGGATGTCGTCCGGATGGTCGAAGTAGTTGGCGTATATCAGCGGTTTCTTCAAAGGGTTTTTGCTAGCGAGCATGATGCGTCCTCGACTTTTTGGTCGCAGCAGCATCGGGAGCACCATCCAGGAGTCCAAGTTGCTAATCCTTTCGTAGACTTTCTTGTAAACTTCGTCCGATATCCCGAAGGTTTCCTTCAGTGTGGGGTGTGACACAATTGAACCACCAATGAAGAGAAGCTCCAGGTTAGGATGTCCATGTGGGTCCCCTGGATGATCCAGGTCGTAAAATGCTACGGCCTCGCAGCCCCCAGGAACAGACCATGGACCATTGTGATGTGATAGGTAGTTTCCTAGCATAGAGGGCCTGTCCAGGACGCGGTCCGGTCTCAGTGAGACGGTGTCGTTGATTAAGAAGACAAGGCCACCCATGGAGACATGGTCCTGGAGGTTATAGCCGACCGGGAGATCCATTATCACAGGAATGCCCATATCCTGCAGGTGCTGTTTGGGTCCAATTCCGGAGAGCATCAGAATTTGCGGCGAGTTGATGGCTCCAGCAGACACAATCACTTCTTTTCTGGCCAACACAACCCTAGTCTTCGCTTGTGCTCCAGACCCTTTCCTCAGCTCCACGCCGTACGCCGTACGAGTTGCGGGGTCTATGAGAATCCTGCCAACCAGAGAGAAACACGCATTACTGGAGATGCTTACCTGAGTATCGTGCATCGTTAGTGTGCCATGACAATTCACTCACTTGGTAACCGTGCTGAGCTTAGTCACGTGCAGGTTCTTCCGATTACGAACTGGGTGGAGGAACGCTCTGGAAGCGCTCCATCTGGTGCCGTTCTTCATCGTGGTTTGCAGGTAGTTAAAACCTGCCATAGTCTCAGTGTTGTAGTCCAGGACTCTCTGACCAGTCTCTCGACCTGCTTCCAGGAAGGCACGAGCGAGCGGTGTCCGATATGGTATGTAGCTGACGGTGAGGTAACCACCCTTAGCATGGTGAGCAGAGTCCTGGGACAGCTCTTCCTCAGCCATGTCTTCAGACTTCATGAAATAGTGCAGAGCGTCTTTGTAACCCCAGCCTTTGTTCCCCAGCTCTTCCCAGTAATCATAATCTCTGAAACACAGACTAGAATTAAAGTCTGGACATAATGCAAATTACAAATGAAACTGTTGAGGTCTACGATTTATTTATGCGAACCCATCGCACGTACAGTCAGTTCAGATGTTATCACGTCTTCTGGACAGCAGCATGTCAAATGTCGCAGGCGTGATTCAATGTTATAACAAAGAGGGAATTAAAACGGGCGGCTGCACTGGCAATTTATTTGTCTACCTATGTAGTGCGATCCATATAAACCTGAACCATTTCAATATGCCATAACTTTTGAGCCAATATACAAGGGGCGTCCAGAGAGTACGCTCTGTTTCAATTTAACTCCGCTGCAGCGCTGCAATCGCAGTTCCGCACATGCGCGGTAGACGCTCTGTATCAAGGAGAAGAAACGTGCGCCATTGTGAGGTTGCTGTCAGCCACGTACGCTTTGTTGTGTTTGTTTACAATATCGGTGTTGATTGAAAATCTCGCCGCTTGTGAAATCAGGTCTATGATTCGTTTTCTGAATGCTAGGAAAGTGAAACCAATTGAAATTTATCGGCAAATTTGCAATGTCAAAAGCTGTTGTGTTTCTTCACGACAACGCACGACCACATACTGCAAATGTGACGGAAAACATCATACAGGTATTTGGCTGGGACGTGTTTGACCACCCCCCGTACAGCCCTGACCTCGCTCCTAGCGACTTTCATCTGTTTTTGCATCTCAGATCTTTCCTTGGCGGTCAACACTTCAACAATGACGAAGAGCTGAAAGAAAATGTTTCCAACTGGTAGAAGACACAGGCGGCAAACTTCTATGAAGAAGGTATGCAAAAACTTGTGCCTCGCTATGACAAATGCCTGCAACATTTCGGCAGTTATGTGGAAAAGTAGTTCAAGAGCTGTAGAATTTTGTACAATAAATAATTTGTCTGTATCTGTACACAATTTAACTTTATTACCAAACAGAACTTACTTTCTGCATGTACCTCGTAATATGACATACGTACAACTTTGGTAGAATATAATACACAATTGGGAGATTACGTTACACTATTTATATCTCAGAGAAAGTGTTCAAGTGTCCTCCACCAGCATCTATGAATCGTTGGTCCCATTTTCTTTGATGCGACTGTAGACACTGAAGTTTATATGGGTATCTTCAAGGCATTTATGGAGCAGCTGGATAATATCAAATTAAGAGAAGCTTATTTCCAGCAAGATGGAGCAACGTGCCATACATCTAATGGCATCATGGAACTTTTAATCAGTTTATTTGATAATCGAATTATCTCAAAAGGTCTGTGCCCCCCCCCCAGATAACCTGATTTAACCTCACCGGATTTTTTCTTGTGGGGTATCTAAAAATAGTGTACAAGAATAGACCACGGACGATTGATGTTCTCAAGGAATCCATTGGAACGGAAATAAGTAACAGTGTCGAGGATACTCTCCGTAAAACTTGAGAGAATATGGTTAGACGAGTACAAACATCTATAGATGCTGGTGGAGGCCACATCCAACATTTTCTCTGACATGTAAATAGTGTAATGTAACCTCCCAATTGTCTATTATATTGCTACGGAGTTGTCAGGGAAGAAATCCTGAAGAAGCCCCACATAGTTGGGACGAAACGTCGACTAGAGGAACAACAAAGACGCGGTCCTACCCGAAAGACCCAGTTACCATGGACACCGGCCGCCGAAGCCTACGCACTGTGTACTATATTCTCTAAAAGTTGCACTGTATCCTATTATTGGTTCAAAAGTTATGACCTATTGAAATGGTTCAGGTTTATATGGATCGCCAGCTTCAAAGTTCTTTGTCACTTACTGTACGCCAACTTGCTCAAACTTGGCTCTTGTAGTAAACAAGATATATAAGCTCGAGGGTATATACCAGGGCAGAGCCTCACAGAGTGAAGACTGACTAGCGAGTTACCGAGCTGTCCCAAAAGGGTGCCCGGCGCCTCCGTGTAGCTTTCCATAGGGCAACACCTAGAGACTAACAAGTCTTGTGGACTCAAGACGGGATGGAAGTAGATTCGTGCGCCAACTCCAAAATGGGGAGGCTACCGATATGACCTCGTTAGGGCCGCTTGGTGATCTAGCACACCTTCTGTTAGCTATGCTGTCTAGTACGCTGGAATATATGGCTTCCCTCAACCCGATCTCCCACGAGTATCGGGAACCACTGCCCCCTCGAGTCCAATCCAATCCGAACAACTCCCAATCAGAGAGGGGCTCGAATGTTCGGCCCGAGGTTCCTCTAGTAACGTCAGAGGTGCCACGAGTGCTAGGGGTCCGCACGGATCCCCTCCCCTACGGAAAGTAAACAAGATACCATGCGAATGTAACGCTCAATACACCTCAACAATCCGACATGAAATACTATTAGACGAAGGCCACTGGCTGTGTTACATGGCGCGACGGTGTGGGGATAATCATTGAGAAAGTGTACTATAACAAGAAGATTGAAAAAAATTAACGACTAATAAATATAAAAATAGCAAAAGCGTACCGAACAGTATGTTTAATGGTGGGAACTACAACCATCATAATTGAAATTATATAATATAATGAGAGAAGAAGAAAATCAGAACCACTTGAATATCACGAAATGGATTCACCCGGCAAGCACAATAGCAGACATCAATGGAAGCTCGCAACCTAGTCAAGTGTTCACCATGTCAGGTAGAACAGTTCGCAATTCTAAAAGTAGAATTCTTTCAGAAAATGGAAATCAGCCACAGAGAAGCTTGAATACATACAGTAGTCACCATAGACGCTCTGCAAAACCGGAAGAATCATGCCTATCTGATTGAACTAATGAGGAAAAAGTTTAGAGAAATAAAAAATGGAAAAGAATGGGTAGTAAAATTCACCGTGATAAAAGCACACATCGACTACACAGCAAACGAGCTAGCTGATCATGTTCCTAGACAAGGTGCATTCCTGCAGAATCCCCAAAAGTATTATTGTAAAAAGAAAGTGTTCATACTGTAGACATGTTGTTAATGCAGAGGCACTACTCCCATTAGTCTTGGACCCGTAGGACCAAGGGCCCGGGCCTCTTCTACCCGGGAGCGATGGATAACTCCGAGGCTCTTTCCATAGGGCAATACCTGGAGTCTAAAAAGCCCCCCCCCCGCCCGCTCAGCACAACGTCAAGACGGGATGGAAGTGGATACGCCACTTACGCGCGTGAACCCCGCAGGGAAGACTACCGATAACCTCGGTGGGGCCGAATGGTGATCTAGAACACCTTCTGCTAGCTCTGTAGGCTAGTACCCGGGACTTTTAAGGCACCCTCTACCCCCTCCGAGCGGCCGTAGCCTGGCCGGAAGTACCCATTTGCCCGTGGGTGTCGGGAACACACTGCCCCCTCGAGTCCAACCCAATCCGAACAACTCCCCTACGGGAGGGGCTCGGTATGTTCGGCCCGAGGTTCCTCTAGTAACGTCAGAGGTACCACGAGTGCTAAGGGTCCGCAGCGCCCGCACCACGGCAACTGAAGGGGACAGATCCCCTCCCCTACGGGGATTCATGTTGTAGACAAGTGGCATAAAACATCCAAAGAAAGGCTAAATTTAAAACAAATGTACGAAATCTGTTCAAAAGGATTACGAATTTTATATTTTCGCGGGCTACGTATATTCGGGGTGAGTGAGTGTGTGGTGTTTTAGGGCCCGTCGACAACGAGGTCATTTGGGCCCGAACGTATATTCGGTTTTCGATTGTTTTGCGGCGTTATGTTGGTACTGATGTGCCTCACTTATGTTGACAAGCTCGGCCATTTTGAATGTTCAGTTAATTGTTGACAGCTATTTTGCTTGGACGTGTTTTGGCTCTTCTTCGTCTTCGATACGAGTCATCACCTTGGATATGTTCCAAAGGAGAACGGTCGCCGATCATTGCAGTTAAAGGCGCGGTATAAATGTGAACGACGAAGAGCGTCCCGGACGCCCGAGCTCGTCTACAACAGATGTAAACATCGAAGAAGTGAACAAAATAGTATTAGCCAATCGTTATAGAAGTTGCTGAGGACCTGGACATATCTATTGGCCGTGCCATTTGATTTGACCAATGATTTGGGCGTGAGACAGGTCGCCGCAAAATTCTTACTAAAGTTGTTCAAAGACACCATCGCATTAACGTTGCTACGGAGCGACAGAGTCATAACCATGGGTGTCCCACACGAACCAAGACCCCAAAAAGCGCGCCAAATTCGGTTGAAAGTGAAGATTTTGCTTACAGTTTCCTTCTTATCACAGAGTAAAGCGGCCAATAAGGGATATTACCTGCAAGTTATGCCCAGTTTGCTCGAAGCAATCCTCCAAAAACGCCCGGATTTGTGGAAGAACAAAAATTGGCTTTTGCACCATAACACCCACTGCTCACACATTGTTGCTTGTGCGCGAATTTTTGGCAAAAAAAAAAAAACAGGCAACAGCAGCCACCGTACTGCCCAGACCTGGCCCCCTGTGACTGAAGAAGCCCATGAAAGGAGACGCTACGCCACGACTGAGGAGATAAGGAGGGCTTTGAAGGAGGAGCTGACCGAGATCACAAAAGAAAACTATTTTTTAAGTATTGGAAGAAACGTTGGCACAAATGTATAATATCTGGTCCAGATTACTTTGAACGGGACAAAATAGATATTCATGAATAAATAATTACTTTTTGGAGGGAAAAAAAACAACACAAAATTCGCCATACTTTTTGAACAGATCTTGTATCCCTGAACTTGACAGCAGTGCTTTTAGGAAATGGACAACTAAGATCCTACAGATTTGAAAGAATGGTTAGTGATCAATGCCTGTGGGATCAAGATATGCAAACAGTGGACCATCTGATCTTTGAGTATAATTAAAACAACAAAGACAATCTGAACAGCAATTTAAAATATTTTCCAGTTGAGAAGAACGAACTAATGTTCAAATATGCACATTCTTAAACTTTGTAGATAGTATAACCTTCGATAAATTGTAAACATGTATTATAATTGTATAAAGTAAGAATTAATTTGAGAGATTTAAAGCTTTCTTGGCGTTGATTCATTACAATGGTTTCTCGGGATTGCAGCCAAATGATGTTTTCTTATTCCAAGCTTTCGGCCATCTTATCTCTGTGGCCTTCTTCAGGGTTAACAATCGTAATAAGAAATAATTTATTTTAAAAATAAGTGGTAAATGTTATAATGCAGAAGATCAGATTTTCAGTACTAAATTATCTGAAAATACATATTATAGATAAGACAATTTCGTAACAATGTTAAAAATGAATATAATGTAATGAATAAGACAACAATAGCATGACGTATTTATCACATTGTAATGGAGCATACTAAAAATAAAGATTATTATAAAAGTTGAAGTCTATCTGACAGACAGTAACAGTAACTGTCTCCATCAGATCATGTGACCTTCCAATAAATGAAAACTAGGAGACATTCAGAATATACAGGTTGTCTCAAAACGACACCGAACCAATAGAACCGTTTCGTAGTTTATAACTTTACTAGTCGAATTTCGGTGTCGCAGTTTCGAAATTCTCTTAGGTATATTTTTTATGCGGCATTAAATATTACATTATTTTGTGATTAGGGAGTGCAGGAACCACTGGTGTGCGAACGTCAAAAGTTGTTCTTGGGATACATCGGCCACGAAAACAAAATCATTGCTCCTTGCTCTTTATCAGTGACCCTAGCCTCGCTTTCAGGTAATGGGGCAAAGGACAGTTGTTCGATAATAACTCGGACAGTTACAAGGTTGTTCATTTTGCTATCATCTTAATTGTATAGTTACTGTAAAATCAACAACTTTCTTTTCAGTTACAAATGCTTTATTTAGTATTATTAAACACAGTGAAATAAAATGCTTGTCTCATTGCATAAGGCATTTAGTTTTGGTTAACTTTCTCTACAATTCTTTGATAATGTTATCTGTTCTTTTTATCATTTAATGCTTCCATCCTCAACCTCGCAAACATTAACTTCCCTTTAAAAGGTTTAAGTTGCATATGTCCACCAACTTATTTGCCGACAGTGACTGTTAATAACGGAATGTTGGAAATATTAAACGCCCATAAACAAATAACTAAAGAATAGCTTCCTTATTGCTGTTTGGTAAGCCAAAGAAATTCTCAATACTAGCACCCTACCGTAGAATATGTGGGTATGTTTACAAACTGCTACAGCACGCGACACGGTGTGTCACTTACCTGCAAACTTCGATAACGTGAGGCACGCGCGTTGTTCCTGTAACTGCCTAATCCACAGTCATTCTGGAGCTCTTTTTATGCGGCTCTGTTGGCGGTATAAACTAGCTATATGTGTCACATAGAAGCTGAGCAACTACTTCTATATATTCGTTCGGTGTCGTTTCCAAACACCCTGTATATTCTACAGAGACTCCCATAAATAATCGGACAAAGCAGAGTACTAAGTTTTGAAAGTGAAAATCAACATTTGATGTGCTGTTTTATTGAAATTAATGCTAATCGACAGTTGCATGGATCGTTCTTGTAAGAAAATAAATGTTATTTCACATAAACATTATATAATACGTGTTTTTTTTTTTAAGAATTAAAAAGAAATATCACATTTTTGGCCCTCAAAAGTAATCGGACATAACAACTTGAGTGTGATACAAAATATGGCTTAGTGCTTTGTGACTCTCCCTCTCCTTTTCACCACTTCTCGCTACCTATGTGACATGCTGTGATCCAGGTTTTTCAGGTAGGCTTCATTCCTCTCGCAACCTCTCCTTCAACTGTTGCTCCGCCCGGCCTTCTCCCGTTTATCCCATAAGGCTTCTATGGGATTAAGATCCGGGGACTGAGGGGATTGATGCAGTACACGAGGACAGTTGTAAAGTAACCATAGCTGTACAATGTGGGACGTATGCTTAGGATTATTATCCTGATATAATGAAAAGCTGTCTTAAATACTCATCATTTCTGCACTTTATTTTAAATGTTACTGTAATAGTCTAAGATAGACTTCCTTGTTGATGGTTGTGTCTATGAACACTTGCTTTCCCACTCCCGTAGAAGAAATACAGCCGCATACCATTACACTCCCTCCGCCGTGTTTGACTGCCCTCTTCCAGCTCCACACAACCACCCTGCCATCGGAAACAGCAAGGCTGTATTTGCTTACGTCACAAACAATAACTTGGTCCCACCAGTTGGTTGTCTTGTTAACAAAGTCTTTGGCAAATTGTAATCGCTTCCTTTTATTCTTACTGGAAATGTATGGCTTTTTTCTGGCTACGTGACCATTAAAATGTTTCCGCAAGGCCCTTCTGACCGTTTCAGGGCAGTCAGTCCCAGTTCTTCCTGAATCTCAGTACAAATTACTGGAGCACTTATACGCGGATTTCTTGTTACCTTCCGTATAATATAAGACTCCTGCCTATCGGTAAGAAGGTTTGGTCGCCCTGGCTTTCCTCGAGATTCAATTCTGTCTTCATACTTATTATACCGCTGAATTATGTCACTAACTGTACTTTTGCTAAGATTCACAATCTCTGCTCTTCCATAATCTCAATCTCAATTCCCCATACTGTGCTCTTGCTTTCTTGGTGAACAGTTGACGTACTTCTTCTACGATGTTGTTTTGTCTACTGACAGACTTCACCTACTCGTATGTGCTGTCAGATTCTTTGTGCTGTAAACTCGTGATGTAAACAAGGTTCAATGGGGGAAGCTCTTAGTTTAGCCACATTTTCAATCTCTAAAGTGGATATTCATAGCAAATGGTTTTCGCTTAACATAAGAAGTACCTTGAGATTGATACACATAATCTATCCTGCTTTATAGAGCACTCCATAGTGAAATGCAAGGTCTGTCCGATTATTTATGAGAGTCAGTGTGTAATCGTACAAACATAATGGACCAATAAAAATAATTTGAAACAGTGAACATTTGATGTTGCGTAGTGACATAGTAATTCTGTCTCGTCAAAAATAGCGTACTAATTCCTTGTTCCCGATTTTGTTTTATTTTTTAAACATTTCGAAACTCGAACATAGAGCTTTGAGTCGCAGAACTACTTTCGGAAAGTGGTAATTGGCGACGGATGGCAAAAATATATCAGTACCAAAATTTAAAATAGCGGTTCTGATGTTAGTAGTTAGTATGTCTTGCTAACCAGCTTGATTACAACATAAATAATAAGGTACATGTTTGTTCACGAAGGTTTTGAAGATATGTTAGTATGGATATCGTAGCATTATAATCAAATTCGATCCTCTTTGTGCCGTCATTTCTATCCGTGACATTTATCTTACTTTAATGCATATTCTCTGGAAATACAAGTATTTCCTACTCCATGCTCAATTAAAAATCAAGGCCGACTTGGTAATCATTTTCTTTTGATACGTCGGAGTGTTTGAATTAAGTACATGTATTTTGTAACACTTAAGTAACTTATTAAATTAAATTAAGTGTTTGAAATGCAGAAACGTCTAGATATTTCATGCACCATGTTTCTTCATTGTTTTACGACATAGTACTAACATTATAA
The DNA here is from genome assembly GCA_030765055.1 of Mantis religiosa. NCBI lineage: Eukaryota > Metazoa > Arthropoda > Insecta > Mantodea > Mantidae > Mantis > Mantis religiosa. The sequence goes on from CM060956.1 coordinate 2,121,995, forward strand.
GTACTTCCCAATTGCAAACAGTACATTAAATAGTTCTTGGATAAAAAGAGTGTTTTCGTTACAAAAGAAGCTTTATTTAGCTTCGAAACTCTTGCGACAAGATTTTGGATTTACGTTCTGGGAATATCACTTTATAAAATGTATGTCATTTGATAAATGACATCAGTCATGGAGCACGTATTATTGTGAGAAATGTAAATGTCTCGTACAACATTTGTATTATATTTTGGAGGGTGCATCAATTTTGTTAATGTATATATTGGAGAAATACTAAAGCTGAAAATGTTTGAAGTTAAGGATCTAAAGGTAGGAATGAAATTGTTTGAAAATAGAACCGTGTTACCTGGGATGTCCTCTGGTGTAGATCATGTAGTTGAGGACACTGCTTCCCCCCATCACTTTACCTCGAGGGTAGTTACACTGACGGTTCTTCAGACCCAAGCATGAGTTGTTGGACGGTACGGTCTTGAACTTCCAGTTGGCTTCCGTCAGCTGCAGGATGTTGGCCACAATGGGAATGTCCATAATAAAGTTCTGTAACAAATCAGTTACAGCTTACTGGTTATATAAGCCATTCAGAATAAAGAGCACTTCTGAGAACATTCTCAGAAAACTCAACATTGAAGGTGTAACAACAAATGTGTCTAAACTTTGGCAAAACATTTCTTGCATATAGATGATAAAAACTGTTATATAAACATACGTCCGTAATTGTTTATTTGCATGGTAGAGCTCTTTTTATACAACTCTATTTACATAGCTGTCCTAAAAATAGTTGAATTGTACACTTAAAAAACTGTTGCATTTACATCTGGTTACATTGGGTGAAGTTGTTGCATTTTAACGTTGTCACTGTGAATAAATGTGTAGTGTGTGTCGCCTAATTGGTAGTACATACGACACCGCAGACGGTGACACTGATGATTCATGAAATTAGGATACAGCACCGGGGGAAACCGGAGATCCCAAAAAATACCCGCCCCACCGCCGTGGTGTCCACCACAAATCTCACTTTGCTGTCGCCTGGGATCGAATCGGGGCCTCCTTGGTGAGAGTCAAGCGCTGTAACCAGTCGACCACAGCGCGGCCTGTTGTCATTGTAGTACAGTACACTTGTTAGGCACCGTACTTGGTTCATTCCTCATTTCAGGCTTTCTGATCGACTGTTTTCTTCTGGTAGATGGATAGTTAGAGGTGGACTAATTCCGTGGCCTAAGATCGGTTTTTGTTAAACAAACTTTATTACGTTGACACTAGAGTTAAGATACATTTGAACACTTCAAACAAACAAAACTAATCGTGTCACTCGCAGCTTTTGACTAGCGGCTGGACGGAGATCAGAAGATCCGTGGTTCAAATCTCGGCTATGGCATTGAATGTTTCAGTCTGGCTCTACTCTTTCATAGTGCGTCCTACGCACGCCTAGTGTGAAAGAACAATTAATTTCCAAAAAAGTAATTGTTAATAAAAAAGTAAAAAATGTAGAAATGAAGGAAAAAATCTTTTTCACGGTTTAGTATACTTTATTGAGTGACAAATTTAGATTGAACTGTTGTTCTATGACTTTATCATTTGATGTAAACCATTAAAGCCAGTTGCTACAAAGAAGGCATTTCGGGCTGTCGGAGGAAAACCCTCAGAGCACGCCTACGAACATTAAACGTATTCTGCCAGACATTTGCCCACCGTGGGACAGGAAGTTGATGGTGTTGTGTAGTCGAACGGGTAACGTCCGCTACCACATGAGCAACTAAGTTATTCAGAGTCGTGCTCCTTGTAATTAAAAACTGCTAACTGGATATAAATGTTCTTTTTGGCATGACGGAAGTGCCAGCTAGGCTAACGTGGAGAGAAATTACTTGGATATGGAAAATGGCCACAAGAATGTAAATCAGAGGAAATTGCTACTCTTTGCCACAGCAGAGAAAGTCTCAGGGGTATGAGGCACATGGGGTGTTAGACACTTCCGATACCCTCCTTGATAGTGCTCATGACACTTGCGTCAGTTCAGCTACAGCCCATTCACAAACATTCTGACGCTTTTTGTGAATAAACCGTTTTTTATACTGAGTAAATAGGGAACATGTTTTTTAAGTTCTCCTCCTTGTGTAGCATGGGTTCTCTGTCACACATATAGGCTGTTCACCCTGTGTAAGGGTTACACGTTCCTGTCACAGACTTTCTTTGCGTTGGCGAATAGTAACTGGAACGAACAAACTGCGGGATCTGTACCAATAAGGAGTCGCAGTTATTCCTCCCCTTTGCTATAAGCTTGCCTCTCGCACAAGTCCAATTTGTGCCCCGGGGAGTATGATTGGCATTTATGCCTCCCACCAACAGAAGTCGTCGTCGCAGTTGGCGGAGTGAGAACAGCCCGAGGTGGGTCAAGAAGTGTACCTGCACTTTTTGGAGCTTAACCACGGCGGTGTGTAGGAAGGTTGCAGGGTGGCGGGAGAAAATTAGGTACGGGGAAGAAGGGAGGTAGCATATTGCTCCTCAACGGCTCTGGACTTGGGTGCCACGGCCCTCATGCATCGCTAGTGGATTAGTTAATAAACTAAGAAAAGTAGAAATTATAGATATCCAGTTAAAAATCTTGTCTGGCTGTAAATTTTTTTGTTTGCAATTTACATCCTTTAACGTTGTCATATCGGACGGTGAATGGAATGGAAGAAATGGTGCTCAAATGGGTCGATGGAGCTTAGAGTTACCCGACATTCGTCATTTAGGATAAAGGAAAACCCCGGAAAAAACTATCCAGGTAACTCAGCTTGGTCGAGATTCGAACTCGGGACCTCTTGAAGGTCAGGCAGACAGGCTACCATCTACGCTACCGAGGCAGGAATGAGTGCCTTATGGTTACCGGTAGTGCCCGCATGTCAGGTAGGGTAGCCGGTATCGCTTTAAGCGACGTTCACGGGGTAAATAATTCCCAAGAGAGCTAACTAGGGCGCTCTGATGTTAAGGTAAACTCTCGTAAAATTCGGTGGCCCGCCCGGCGCCTAATTTCATCCTCCACATATCGGAGGGATGAAGCCTCGTGAAGTAATCTCACGGGGAACCTTCTGCATACAGAATAGATAACCCGAAGGCAGTTGCAGCAGTAGCAGATTAGAGCCTGTGGCTACGCGTGAAGCATGATAGGGAGAACTAGAGCCTAAAAGAGACGCAACTTCAGGGGAACGGATGTCAGGGACCGCCACACAGGGTATAGTGAAGCATAGACTCCGCACGACTGATGCGATAGCTCCCGGATGTGCTCCCGAAAAGTTAGGTCCCTGTCCAGTTTCACTTCCAAGTATTTGATGGAATTTTCTCACAAAATCCTTCGTCTAGAGTGAGTGAATGTGGGGGAAGTTCGCAGTTTTTGTGGTGAATTTATCGATTTTCTTGGGTGTTGGGCTAACATTTTTGTCGACAAGATTATCTGGCTGTGCGGACAAGACCTTCCTGTTCCATCTGTACGAAAGATGGCCACATGCCTCACTTAGCTGACGATAAATTTCAATAGATGTCACATCAAGAAAATGATTACATACTGTTCTAGCAATGAAAACGTCGCCATTTTAAGTATCAAAAGCAGTCGTCGCTGCCACTAGAGTTCTATGCACTGTCCAGTGCTGCCATCTCTGTCACGCATTCATAAAGAATCCACGTGTATTTAAAAAAAGTTCCTATCTGGTCCCAGTCCTGAGGAAAAGGTGTTGTAACTTAAACGTACTTTGTAAACTAAGTTTATTTCTGAAACATTTGCGAGTCGCTCTATGGTATTGTTACTGTCCACGTGTTGTAGTGCATGCCACTCTTACCAACAGAGTGATGTTACATGCCTAAGATATATCTTTGCAGAGTGAATGATGAATCAATTTGTTTCTTTCTTCACAACATGTGATAGCATTATTGATGTTATTAACCACTCACCTCTCGACCTCCAGCTTCCACAAGGAGCACTTTCCACTCGGGTACTTCTGACAGTCTGTTGGCAAGAACACAGCCGGCCGTGCCAGCTCCAACGACGATGAAATCGTACTCTTTGAGGAGCTGGTTCCGGTCCGGTGGTTCCTCCGCATGCTGAGTGACGGCATCTCTGATCAGTCGGGGGAGATTCTGCGCACTTTGTTGTATGAGACTAGCTAGATTCTCCAGGATATCCTGGGCCATAGGTCGGTCACACCATACACATAGCAGTGTGAGTAGCAAAATCTGTCTCACGATCATTCTGTAAAAACAAGTCAACATCGTCATTAAACACTGTTGTCGCTACATTCTCCAGGATATCCTGGGCCATAGGTCGGTCACACCATACACATAGCAGTGTGAGTAGCAAAATCTGTCTCACGATCATTCTGTAAAAACAAGTCAACATCGTCATCAAACACTGTTGTAGCTAGATTCTCCAGGATGTCCTGGGCCATAGGTCGGTCACACCATACACATAACAGTGTGAGTAGCAAAATCTGTCTGACGATCATTCTGTAAAAACAAGTCAACATCGTCATCAAACACTGTTGTCGCTACATTCTCCAGGATGTCCTGGGCCATAGGTCGGTCACACCATACACATAGCAGTGTGAGTAGCAAAATCTGTCTGACGATCATTCTGTAAAAACAAGTCAACATCGTCATCAAACACTGTTGTAGCTAGATTCTCCAGGATGTCCTGGGCCATAGGTCGGTCACACCATACACATAGCAGTGTGAGTAGCAAAATCTGTCTGACGATCATTCTGTAAAAACAAGTCAACATCGTCATCAAACACTGTTGTAGCTAGATTCTCCAGGATGTCCTGGGCCATAGGTCGGTCACACCATACACATAGCAGTGTGAGTAGCAAAATCTGTCTGACGATCATTCTGTAAAAACAAGTCAACATCGTCATCAAACACTGTTGTAGCTAGATTCTCCAGGATGTCCTGGGCCATAGGTCGGTCACACCATACACATAGCAGTGTGAGTAGCAAAATCTGTCTCACGATCATTCTGTAAAAACAAGTCAACATCATCAAACACTGTTGTCGCTACATTCTCCAGGATGTCCTGGGCCATAGGTCGGTCACACCATACACATAGCAGTGTGAGTAGCAAAATCTGTCTGACGATCATTCTGTAAAAACAAGTCAACATCGTCATCAAACACTGTTGTAGCTAGATTCTCCAGGATGTCCTGGGCCATAGGTCGGTCACACCATACACATAGCAGTGTGAGTAGCAAAATCTGTCTCACGATCATTCTGTAAAAACAAGTCAACATCGTCATCAAACACTGTTGTCGGTGCATTCTCCAGGATGTCCTGGGCCATAGGTCGATCACACCATACACATAGCAGTGTGAGTAGCAAAATCTGTCTGACGATCATTCTGTAAAAACAAGTCAACATCGTCATCAAACACTTGTCTCTACATTCTCCAGGATGTCCTGGGCCATAGGTCGGTCACACCATACACATAGCAGTGTGAGTAGCAAAATCTGTCTGGCGATCATTCTGTAAAAACAAGTCAACATCGTCATCAAACACTTGTCTCTACATTCTCCAGGATGTCCTGGGCCATAGGTCGGTCACACCATACACATAGCAGTGTGAGTAGCAAAATCTGTCTGACGATCATTCTGTAAAAACAAGTCAACATCGTCATCAAACACTGTTGTAGCTAGATTCTCCAGGATATCCTGGGCCATAGGTCGGTCACACCATACACATAGCAGTGTGAGTAGCAAAATCTGTCTCACGATCATTCTGTAAAAACAAGTCAACATCGTCATCAAACACTTGTCTCTACATTCTCCAGGATGTCCTGGGCCATAGGTCGGTCACACCATACACATAGCAGTGTGAGTAGCAAAATCTGTCTCACGATCATTCTGTAAAAACAAGTCAACATCGTCATCAAACACTTGTCTCTACATTCTCCAGGATGTCCTGGGCCATAGGTCGGTCACACCATACACATAGCAGTGTGAGTAGCAAAATCTGTCTCACGATCATTCTGTAAAAACAAGTCAACATCGTCATCAAACACTGTTGTCGCTGCATTCTCCAGGATGTCCTGGGCATATGTTGCGTTCACATACCTCTACTTGATATTGTAGTCACAAGGGAATATGGTATCAGTTAGACCTTAAGTGAGAAGTCAAAGGTTTTAAGCAGCTAATCGCTATGTGATGTCCTTTAAATTCGTGACTAACGGATAAAAAATAGATAATGACTTGTCATTTCAAAAACTGGAAAATTCTGATGTACGTATAACAAGGAATATATTCGAAATCTTTCACTAATAATAATAAAAATAATAATAAAAATAATAATAATAATAATAATAATAATAATAATAATAATAATAATAATAATAATAATAATAATAATAATAATAATATAATAATAATAGCATGACGGAATTGTTTTAAGAGAACTACATACATTTGTCGGTAGTTCTGCGCTGTGACGTGCGTTTGCTTTAGTTCCCTGCACCCGGGATCGATCCCACCCATTTTAAGTTCCGAGTGTAGGACAGCATCGCGAGGAAAGTGAGGAGCTACGATAGATAAGGAACTCTGGTCTAGAAAGCGATCTTTCCTCCCTGTATCTGTTGGATGGTCGCATGTGGACGTTAGCCCACTAGGGCTCGTATGTTACATTTGTCTGTAGTAATGATTTGTTTACCAGTTTTATAAAAGTCGTTCAGAGAATGGAATATATAAATTTCATTTGTTGTAGTTAGAACAATGTTAATGTTGATTTGAATATTGATATCAGTGTGTGTATGTAAAGTGTAGTTTGTGTGCAGGGAATATCGTGCACAAGCCCCCTTTTCTCAAATTTCTGGGCTTTCCTGTTCCCTCTCTATATTACATGTTTACATTAAGTAAATGAAGTATGGTCTTAAACCGAAAAATCTATAGCGGAGTTTCAACGAAAATATGTTTTGAGAGTTCCTAAAAAATGATTTTAATTAAAATACGATATTCTGGTGACAAATGAAATGTATACATTGAATGTTGTGGGAATCACCTTTATTCTGCATGACTTGTAAACTGTAAGAGAGAGGCTAACTTTTACTAACAGAATTTTGTGGCATTAATCTATTTGCCAGATATTCCTTGTTAATGGTTTGAATTTTCAAATAGGAGTCATGTGATTTATAAGAACATTTGACTCGCTTAAGTGCACTGTACTCTTAACATGAAGTAGAGGAAGTAACGGAAGTGATGTGAATGAGAGCACTTTGATGAAGATGTCAAGGTTCTTCCTGGCACATACATCATTACAATAATCAAACGTGACACTAGGGTTATTCTTTGTTCCGCCATTCCACGCCCGAGCGCTGCCCAAACATCACGAAGGGTTGGTTCCTTATTTACTACATTGCCATGTGACATGTTTTAGCAGTTATTTCATACTTTCAGTACACGTTATACTAACTTCATGCTATTGTTATCAAGAGAAAGACATGCGTGATTGGATGTGAAAATGTGTCAGTTTTATAAATGTATAGCAATGTCAGAATATCTGAATACTCTGTAGATGTATGTAGTGTAGATCTGCTCACGTAAGGTTTATTTACGTTCGTTATCACGATGAGAAAATTCTGACAGTAGAAATTAGAGAATGGATACTTTATGTTGAGTAGAAGATGGTCTTGTTATTGCCCAAGATGGCAAAATGTTGTTCCTTAAGCTTATCTACCATGTTATGCTGTTAAATAAGATAGTGAGTAAAGCGGCTGAGGTTGTCCACGCCAAAAAGGTTGCACTGTTTCCAGAATTTAGAAGGTTAAGGGAGTGTAGTGGATATTTCACACGTTACTTGGACTGTTGGAAACTGCAGTTACAGGTGTTAATAGCGTGGTAAGGAGTATGGGGGGATAAAAGATTAATTCGTTTGTAGATCTTCGAGTAATTGATGGTAAAGTTGTACTTGTTACACCTGTGGCTTGCTTGAGCGAGAATGTACATATTTTGTTGACAAACTGCGTAGTTCAGTTTATGGATTAGTCAGGTTTCGGCTGCGCATTGCAAAGCATGACGATGAGAAAGGATGTAAGATATAAACAGCTAGAGTAGTATGGACATGGCCGCAGAATAAGTGAGATGACGTTACCAAAACAAGTTTCGAAATGGAATCCTCCTGGAAGTCTGGCCGACGTAGAATATTGAAAGACCAATGAGGGAATTAGTTTTGGAGGAAGAGTATAAAAGACTGAACTTTGGATACAGGAAGAAGTTTTGTATTGTAAACCTGTATATTAATAAACAAAGACGAGAAAATACCAAATTAAATATAGAAAGTAGTCAAAACAAGTTGATGTATTAAACACTTGGCAGTTGTCGTTTGATGTGTGCAGCTTTTATGGAAGTTATACGGACGATGTTGCCGAACAGAAAGAACAAGCATATCAAAACCACCGCAGGAATTTTCTCGAACCTGTGACCTTGAGATCAGTAGAGCAGCATCTGTCTGTACACGTTAATAAGAGGTTAAAATCTTCCCAAAGTCGACCAGATCAGTAACTCGCTTTCCCAGTTCGTGGGTTTTCCCCGGAGATTGCAATACAGCTACGCTGCTTTTTTGTTTCTCCGACAGTTTCTACCATTTACCAGAAGCTTCCGTGGGCAATTCGATTGTAACGCTGTGTTTGACATGCTCAAACTTTATTGTATATATTTGCAATACTTGAGCTGAAACACAGACATGCTGAATATGAAGAAAGAGGCAGTAAGACAAATGGAACTAAAGACATTTGCTTTGGTGCTATGAGATGACTCAATAATAAACACGGATATTACAGAGAACTGGCACATCGTAAACAATGATGAGTAAGTCAAAACTGAGAGACAAGCACTCGAACATCCCCCGCAAGCGAAAACTGCATTCGCTGTCTAGATGTGACAAGAAATAAAAGTTATGACATATTCGTACAGTGTTCCTCTCACGAGGTTCACATCCAAAACTCAACGACTAGAGTTTGCTATGTCTTGTCAGAAGTTTTAGTAGTGTATAAAGTGATATCGAATGTAGCTTTAGAATGTGTCGTAATAATTCAATATAATACAAGTACGCGAATTTACAGCTGCTTTTAGTGACCGAATGTTTGACATTATCCAATGTTTTTTTACCTTGAACGGTGTCTTGTCCGACAGCATTAATCAGGAAGGGGCAATATATCTCACATCTTAACCATTGCACCAACAAAGTCATGTTCTAAATATTGTCCTCAGTTGTGGCCATATGGGAACAGCAAAGGATCAACTATACAAGCTTGCTCTTTAAATTATAAAACATAGCTCCTCATGCGGTATTTCATAAAACTAATTTACATATCTAATTATCGAAATTGGCGACACCTTGCTGTGGTGGAACCAACGTTTAACCTAATATACTGACTAAAATATCTCTCGTTAAGCGCGTTCGTGTGTGTGTGTGTGTGTGTGTGTGTGTGTGTGTGTGTGTGTGTGTGTGTGTGTGAAATGTGTAGTGTTTAACGCCCGCTTTTACTACATACGGCACCGCAGGCGGTGACACTGATGATACATGAGATGAAGATGGAGCACCGGTGGAATGACATGGCGGGACAACAGGAGATCCCGGAGAACAACCCGCCCCAGCGCCGTGTTGTTCACCACAAATCTCACTTTGCGGTCACCTGGGATCGAACCCGGACCGCCTTGGTGAGAGCCAAGCGGTCTAACCACTGAGCAACGGTGCGACCGCGCGCGCCTGTGTGTGTGAGAGAGAGAGAGAGAGAGAGAGAGAGAGAGAGAGAGAGAGAGAGAGAGAGAGAGAGAGAGAGAGAGAGAGAGAGAGAGAGAGAGAGAGAGAGAGAGACCTTTTCCGAGATGTTCTTCATTTCCATCAGATATGCCTTTCTCAAATTGGGAAGTAGTTCTTTTTTAATCTCTTGGCCATACAAAAAGAATGCAATTTGAAACATCATATACCAACCAAAACATTTGACTATCACTTAAAGTCTACTGTATTCCCTTGTAACTACAATAAGATAATGTTTATCTTGAAGTAGATAGAGCAATAAGTGTTTGTACAAGAGTAGAGAAAGTCATGTATACATCACATAACGACCAAAACATTTGACTATCACTTAAAGTCTACTGTATTCCCTTGTAACTACAATAAGATAATGTTTATCTTGAAGTAGATAGAGCAATAAGTGTTTGTACAAGAGTAGAGAAAGTCATGTATACATCACATAACGACCAAAACATTTGACTATCACTTAAAGTCTACTGTATTCCCTTGTAACTACAATAAGATAATGCTTATCTTGAAGTAGATAGAGCAATAAGTGTTTGTACAAGAGTAGAGAAAGTCATGTATACATCACATAACGACCAAAACATTTGACTATCACTTAAAGTCTACTGTATTCCCTTGTAACTAAAATAAGATAATGTTTATCTTGAAGTAGATAGAGCAATAAGTGTTTGTACAAGAGTAGAGAAAGTCATGTATACATCACATAACGACCAAAACATTTGACTATCACTTAAAGTCTACTGTATTCCCTTGTAACTACAATAAGATAATGTTTATCTTGAAGTAGATAGAGCAATAAGTGTTTGTACAAGAGTAGAGAAAGTCATGTATACATCACATAACGACCAAAACATTTGACTAACACTTAAAGTCTACTGTATTCCCTTGTAACTACAATAAGATAATGTTTATCTTGAAGTAGATAGAGCAATAAGTGTTTGTACAAGAGTAGAGAAAGTCATGTATACATCACATAACGACCAAAACATTTGACTATCACTTAAAGTCTACTGTATTCCCTTGTAACTAAAATAAGATAATGTTTATCTTGAAGTAGATAGAGCAATAAGTGTTTGTACAAGAGTAGAGAAAGTCATGTATACATCACATAACGACCAAAACATTTGACTATCACTTAAAGTCTACTGTATTCCCTTGTAACTACAATAAGATAATGTTTATCTTGAAGTAGATAGAGCAATAAGTGTTTGTACAAGAGTAGAGAAAGTCATGTATACATCACATAACGACCAAAACATTTGACTATCACTTAAAGTCTACTGTATTCCCTTGTAACTACAATAAGATAATGTTTATCTTGAAGTAGATAGAGCAATAAGTGTTTGTACAAGAGTAGAGAAAGTCATGTATACATCACATAACGACCAAAACATTTGACTATCACTTAAAGTCTACTGTATTCCCTTGTAACTAAAATAAGATAATGTTTATCTTGAAGTAGATAGAGCAATAAGTGTTTGTACAAGAGTAGAGAAAGTCATGTATACATCACATAACGACCAAAACATTTGACTATCACTTAAAGTCTACTGTATTCCCTTGTAACTAAAATAAGATAATGTTTATCTTGAAGTAGATAGAGCAATAAGTGTTTGTACAAGAGTAGAGAAAGCCATCAAATTTGACTATCACTTAAAGTCTACTGTATTCCCTTGTAACTACAATAAGATAATGTTTATCTTGAAGTAGATAGAGCAATAAGTGTTTGTGCAAGAGTAGAGAAAGTCATGTGACTGCATAAAATTAGAACATTTTAGAGCTTATGTTTTTGGGGCATTTTCAGAACTAGACTATTGTGTAAAAGTAGATATTACAAATATATGTTGAAGTTACCAGATACATTTTCTAGAATACTTCGTGATAAATATTTTTTTCATAAACAATCAAACAAGCGACACAAATCAGGATTATATATAAAGTAATATGCATAAAATTTTTAATCTAAATTCCTTGAATGTTTTTTTTAATTCTGAACGAAAATCTTAGGAAAAATGTACATTGTGTGAAACGAAATTTAAAAGTTTGACTTCAAATGTAGGTTGTTTTTCTATCTGCCATGTCGTGCCTTTTGAAAGTATTATGAATATTTAAATATTTATTTTTCCAAATACAGTTAAAGCTTTGGTGCATCGCATTATATGTTTAAAAATAGATTTGTGATCGTTGTTAGCTGTATCTAGTCTTTAATAAAGAGTTTTGAAGGCGCGGATGATGGTGCACAGAGGACGGCCTTCGTGACCTAATATCGGTGATACCCGATTCAAGGAAGAGACTGGGAGGAGCAGTGGCCAGTAAGAGTGCGTTCTCGTCCCATGGTCATCATGAACAATTTGAGGACGCTGCCAAGGTCACTTATAATGTATTACGTTTAATTTGTTAGATAATTATTCTTGTGTTTCCCACATAAATTTATAGAAAGGACAAGGTGTTTGTTTTTTAGCTCAAGGTTAATATATAAATATGTGTACACTTGACTTTGACTCTTGTACCATTTCTCCACTCAGATCATACCGGAAATATTTTGATTTGTCCCAAAATCGCGACGCGACTCGACTCCTAAACTGCGCTTTACTTAAAAACTGTTTTGTTATTTTTTCTTTTACTTTAAAATGTCCTTCGAGTGTGTTAAGAATATGACACTTTTTATGACTAGGTGCATATCTTAATAAATGTTGCATAGTTTTAGAAAAATCTCTAATTACACTGGGCTAACAAAAATAATTGTGAATGTTTCGAGCACTTCATGAGGCAATTCCTACTAATTTTGGGTTGAGAAAAATTGTTATTAGCTCTAGTTTCTATGATATACACAATGTGGAAGTATTACATATTAACGGATTGAGAGAAAAGGATACATTTTAATTACATACATGCTAACAACAATGAAAGTGCATTTGATTTTTTAACTGGTAATTACATGCTAAGAGTTGTACATTGCTGGTAAAATACTTCGCAGAGAATCATGACTTGGTCGTCTTTTAGCTTGCCTCTTGTGATGGAGTTCCGCAGAATCCCTATACAAAGACCAAGCATTACTTCATTCCAACGACCCTGATATCTTTGTTCCATAACAGAAATGTCCTGATGGAATCATCACTATCAGCTCCACAACTAGGAGGGAGTGGTAACGGACATGTTACATCCAAGGTGACGGTACTGTCACCAAATGCTTGTAGTTGTCATCTGTTTTGTTGCCTAAAAATCCATGAACAACAAACACCCTTGAAGGTTTCCCAAGCTTCCTTTTCTTTCCCCTCCAAAATTTGCTCAAGTGCAGGATCCTTTACAAGTTCTCTTATTTGTGGTCCGACAAAAATGCCTTCCTTAACTTTTGCATCACTTAATTTCCAAAATTTCTCTCTGATGTTATTTGACAGGTGTGCCAACTCCCAAAAAATGTCCCCTAAATTTAAAATCTTCACTCTAAAAAATGATAGTCACTTTATCTTCAAAACAAGAGCTAATCTATCATTTTTATGGTGATTTTTGAATTCATCAGATGGAAATAGGTATATGTAAATTTACTATTTTTAAGCCCGAAACATGTTCATTGTTACCCAGTGTGTGCGACAGCATAATTCAAAGACGAAAAGTCTATTAAATACCAAACTTGGTGGAAGTTCGGTCGCTCTTCTATACTGGCCATGTGTAGGATAAGATTTGGGACTTAAGTACTTACAGAGTTAGTAAGTCTCAATGTATATAAGAACTCTTAGTGTTCTACTAGGAAACATATGAGTCAGTTGGAGAATTTAATGTCATGTCGGCACGTTGGCCATAGTAGCTCAGTTGGTTAGAGCAACCGCACGGAGAGTGAGAGATCCGTGGTTCAAATACCGGCTATGTCATTGAATTTATCATTCTGACTCTAAATAAATTTGGCATTTAAGTTCAATGTGTTTGAACAACGCAGCATAAAATCCTCTGTCCCCTACCAGACTGTCCTTTACATGGAAAAAGGTGATGTCCTCAGAAGTGCTGTTCCTTCTGTATAGTAAGCTAAGAGATAGACAAAAGAATGTTAAAGCACATAACATTGCATTTCTAGAGGACTTAATAGCGAAAGTGGTGTGAGTTTGGAAATGTAAAGAAAGTGAAGACTAATGGAAGTGCTGCGCAGGATGGCGACCTTCGGGAAATAATAAAATGTGGGAAACTGGTTTGAGCTTTTGGATCATGTAGAAAAAGTATTAAAACCAGTTGAGATTACTTGGAGAGCATGGCGGTGCTGTAATAATTACGTAATTACGACATCGAACTATTTGGAAAGTTGGGGGAGCGAACAAAGAAAGTGTAGTTTTTGTCCAAAGTGTTATGTGAACAGATCACTATTGTTATACAAGATTTGTTAGAAATGGTTCGGTTACATACCAAAGTGTCGAATTGCAACGAATAACAATGATCTGTGCCTTAACATGTCGAAACTTTGGAAGATGCTGACCAAGCAATTTTGGTATTGAGTCTTTGATCATTCTTTTCATGGACGTTTAAACATTATTAAACAATGAAGCTAGCTACAGTGAAGCAACAAATACTACACAAATATAACTATTTGTAACAGTAACTTATGCGGTATGCCCCTGGGGGACGGAGCTCCAAACTTGGTCTATTGTATCTATACCCCAGTAGAATACAGTATACTAAAATGATAAGATATTAAAACAGCGTGTCACTATGTGATGACTTTGAAATTACTCGTTCTCTGATTGGTTTTAATAATAGATATATTTGTAAATTGTGAGGCTTATAAAAGTTATGGTGAAATGCAAGACTCTGCCAATGTATAACACAAATTTGTACGGGGATATTTTTGGCTTGCCCTTTGTTATATCCAGCCCAAACGAGAGCGCTAAAATGTTTTAAAACTGAATTATTAGAGGCAGATATTGTATGTCGAGCGCTCAACCACCAACCTAACTTCGGTGCTATAGTATATACCACGGAAATGTTAACTTAAATACCAAATAGTTGAGCATCTACCTTTCAAAAGAATCGCGTCTCCATATCGTGATGAAACGATTCTCTCTGCTCATCGCTCACAGCCCCCAGGTGAGGAGGGGGGGGGGGGAGAGGTTCAAGTGCGAGTACAGAAAATGTATTCTTAAAGCATTCCCGTTAATTTTTAAAGTTTGCTATAGACATGTTGGTATTTTTATTGTTCCTGATAAACTCATAAACGATGCTTTAAAATTACTAAATTTGCAAGATAAAGCTATAAAATGTACATTAGGAAGTGAAATTAACGGATTTCTTCCTTTTGTAGATCTAAAGATAATAAGAAATAATAATAAATTAAACTTTGGTATTTATAGGAAGTCTACTCATATTGATAATTACATAAAAAAATAAAAGTTTTAACCCATTTTCACATAAATTTGCTGTTTTTAACAGTTTGATTTCTAGATTAATAAATATACCCCTGAATAAAGATTAATTTAATAAAGAGTATAATTAATACTGCTTTACTTAATGGTTTTAATAAAGATTTTATACAAAACGATTCACGAATTTAAATATAAAAAACTGTTAATGATATTTCGACCCTTAAAAATAAAACACGATTACAATTTAAAAAAAAAATTACTTACCATCCTTGAGTTAATCATTTTCAATTTTTTTTAAAGAGTTTGGTATAACTTTAGTTCCTCAAAATAAATACAGTATTAAAAATTTACTGCATTTATCTAAAAAAGATGAAATTCCTAATAATAAAAAACCTGGTATTTATCAATTTAATTGTTTCGATTGTGATCAGGTTTATATTGGAAAGACAAAACATAATTTGGAAACCAGAACAAAAGAACATTTTCGTGACATTAAATATAAACAAACTGACAAATCGGTCATAGCAGATTATTTTTGGTCTTTTAACCATGAAATAAATCCAGAAGTTAAATTATTAAAACAATTAAATGGTCCCATAGATTTAATGGTTTGGGAAAATATAACATCGCGTAATGAATTTTGAAATACCAGTAGCTGATTCTATTTTTAAGTTTATTTCATTTTTAGATTTTGGTAATACTGGCAGAAACGTAGTGATGGTAGCATTGAAAACGAGGTTCTTTGTGACTGAAAATGTAAACAAAACTTCACAGCAATTAATAAGAAACATTTACATCATTTTCTTTTGAGATAAGTGAAGTTAATATTACAAATAGTTATATTTGTGTATTACTGTTATTGTTACTGTCGAGGATGTTCCAAACATGAATTTGTTTTGTATTTTTGTGCGGAATAGGCTCATACTTACGTACTTAGTAGTGGAAGAAATAATGTTTTGTAAACAATAGTTGATAGAGCCTAGTGGGCATGCAATGTTATACAGGTAATTTGCCAGAATGAAGCTGTGGGTTTTTCCGGGATGTTTGGTATTCAGCCATACACAAATGTTCTTTTTGCATCCAGTGAAAACTCGCTATTGCTGTAAATAAAGTTACCGACTTTATTACTTATTTTGTACATTAATTTATTGAAACTTTCCAAATTGGACTTATCAGTAAGTGTAAGGGTGCGTTATGGTAAATTAGGTTCAACTACCCTTTACATCTTGTGCTGTCTCAAAAGTTCCTCTAGTACCATTTACTTAAGATGTTTATATGACAAAATGTATATCTTGAATATTGTGGGAATGTCCACATTGTAAGCAAAATCTTACCACACATAAAATGTATTCCTGTTGGCATCGCATCTGTCACAGTTGGTGGATCTAAATTCTAAAACTTTGTAATTAACGATTCTTTGTTTTTCATCTAATTGTAGTTTGATATGTAAATTGGATTTTTGATGAATTTAGGGAATTGTCACTCCAGCAGTAGTAAATAATGGAGAAAAAATTGATGTTCTCAGTGAAATGTTTCACTTAATGGGATTTTAATGTAAAGAAATTGAAATTATCAGTTTGCTTCCAAGAAAAGATAGATACATGATGCGCGATTCTCTCTTTATGTGTAATAGGTCCAAATATTATATCACTAGCGTATGGAAAAGAAATTTATAAAGAAAGTATAAACAAGATGTAAAATTATTTCCCAAAGTTTTGTTCGAATACTTATCTCTCTAAATGTTGGCAGTTTATAAAATTTAAAATGTTACAGAACTGAATGATCAAGAGTTCGTTTTAGATGATATTTGGTGTGTAGTGTCAGGATAACAGGACGATTTATCATATACAATTTATTTTTACAGCTGGTTACCTTAAAACAAATGATTTCATATTATGTTTTAATAGCATAAACCGATCTCTATATTCAGTTGTTTCATTTGATATGACACAGAGTGTGTGAGCATACACCTTCACTTGATTATCACTATTCTCTTTGTATCTAGAAAGTAGATAGACTAATTTACAGAGGAAGCCATGTGTTAAATGGATTCTACGATTTTAAGTAAAAACTTATTTCGACGTAAATATGAATATCTTTATATGTAGATGCAAAATAAAATTTGTCTTTAATTTTACAATTTGAGGTTTCACGAAATTACTTTTTGCAGCACATTGACGTGTTGTACAGAATGCAGTTTTGTATACTGCTTTGACTGGTTTTTTAAACCTGTATGGCATTTACTTGACAGAACTGGATGCAAGGAGCAGGTGACTTGTCTTGAACTTGACTTTGTGCAGAAAACAGGTCAAAGCACTGACAAATATGTTTTCGGAGGGTTAAATATAGTCAGCATTACCTTGAGGACCAAAAGTAAAGTAAGTACTTACCTGATGAGGAGTTGTGCACCGCGCGACGTTTACAAACTGAAGTTGCTGCTCTTACAGGTAGCTTCCTATATAGCGTTGCCATTGTCCTTGGGTGTCGCCATGTCAGCCAATCACAGCGCGTCTACCTAGGGTGCCCAGATATCTTCCTAACTTATTTCTTTTTACTCCGGATTAATCATTTTAATTTGATCCCACGTTCACAGTCAGTATGTCTTTGTTTACTTTGAAATATACATTTATGTTTTTATATCTGTATGGGTAGTTTGACAGAAATACTCGAAACTCCGAATTTGTGAATTAATTGTTTTCATTTGATGTAGTCTCCATGTTATTGTCTCAGTGAAACTTGTCCAAATAACACCCCTCTACCGTAAGGGCGTGTTTTCTGTGATAGCACCCCCATGTTCTAAAGCGGAAATGTGTGAAGTTTGTACGGGTCATCTAAAAATTGTGAGCATTCAATGCTAAAATCCAAATTCTACCAACATTACAAAACGAACCGCGGATGTTGCCATGTTGTGACGTCATTAACGTGTTACTGAATTCCTTGTTCAAAGGGCGGGCCCTAAAACGCCACACACTCACTTGTTAAAAGGGATAAAAATTTTGTTGCAATTCACTTCAGACTATGAAAATATCAGAAAAAGGAACAGGACATCAGTGCAGTGGTCCAGAAACTCCTCTTCAGAAGGTGGGTTTGTGAGGGGTTCCATTATTACGGCCAACAATTGTCATATCGAGATTTCGGAGCGTATGCACGTTTTGACGTCTCCTGGATTCAGAAATGGTCCCTCTCTCAGCCGTTGTGTTAAACTGGTTAAATCCCAAAATTACTATTTGAGTTCATCATCTCAGACTACCCTTAACATGCTACATTGTTGAACGTTCTAATTCCATAAACATTGTACCAGTGATTGTAATTAAAATACCATATGTTTAAGATATTTTCACGACAAATGATATGTATCGAATTTTCTGGAAATGTCCTGAGAAGACCTCTACATTGTGAAGGATTTTTGTATAACGCGTAAATCGTGTGAGTACACAGAAACTGTACATCTTATTCAAATACAAAGTCTATGTCACCGTTTATTTAATTAATGTATTTATTTTGAGTGAACCGTTCCAAAGTTATAGCTTGTTATAAGTGATTTTGCAATAATATTTTTTAAAATTTATCATTTGGCTGATCAGCAGTATTGCTATACAAGCCATTGATAAATTACATAAGTTCTACATACAAATTAACAACTGAGGAATTAGTGTCCTCTACAATAGGTGATAAATTTATAACAGAAAACAATTAAGAACACATTTAAATGAAAGATAATAAAAGACAAAGTATATAACAGGCTAACTAACACATACAATAACATTAAATAAGATGGATAACGATTGAAAAGAGATTAGATTATGATCATTGGTATTATGAGAAAAATAGAGGATATACTTCGAATTAGTGAGAAAAGTTGCTATCTTCTGAATCAGTGAGTAGGATGTCTTGAGGCAGTTCTGGTCCTTTCGAAGTTTCGTCGTCCAATGTCATAGGTTACAGAGGATAATCTAACGAAGAATGTCTTTTATATCAATTTGAAGTACAGATGTATGGGAAGAATAGCAAGTTCCTCATGGAGTTGATCATTTCTAATGAACCATGGAGCCTATGTAATACTGCGGAGAAATTTGTTTTGTATAACCTGAAGTGGATGAATGTCCACCCCATACAGGAGCAGCGTAAGAAATTATGAGACTTATAAGAGACTTGTAATACTCCAGACCAAGCTGGGATTTCTTCTGTAGCAACGGATACAGCTTTATAATTCTAGAAATGACTGTTGTGGAAATGTAAGATATACGAGAATTCCAGGTTAATTTAGAGTCAAGCATTACGCCTAAATAGATAGTCAACATGAAAACTTCAATGCCATGGCCGGGATTTGAACCACGGATCTCCTGAAAAATATACGGAAAATATACGAGTCAACTGGAGAATTTAATGTCAGGACGGCACGTTGGCCATGGTGGCTCAAAGGTTAAGAGCGACTGGATGGAAACCAGGAGATCCGTGGTTCAAATCCCGGCCATGGCATTGAAGTTTTCAGGTTGACTCTATCAGAAACCTTAGCTATATACGGCTAGTGTGGAGAAATGATTAATTTCCATCAATTAACTAAAATTGCGCCTAAATATTTGACTGGTGTTTCTGGGGGCGTCCATGTTAGTTGTTTTCCTTGCAGATATAATGGGAGGGGAGAAGGAGAATAATATTTTTCCTGGAATGGGAAATCGCCATTCCTTTTTCCCCCCGTGTCCATTCAAAGAGAGCGGAAATTCAAAGACAACTGATAACGATCAGCTGTACAAAACATTTGACTATCATTTAAAGTCTATTGCAGTCATATTGCCTTGTACCTACAAAAAGTTACAGTAAGATTATCATGAATTAGATATATGAATAACTGTACAAGATTAGAGAAAGTCATGTGAGTGCTGCACATCAGGACGACCCCCGATTATTTATATAGATTCTCATAGTAAACCTTTCTACAGAAGTTTAATGTCCCTAATGTGGCGAGGTGCAGATAATTTTGTGAGTACTTTATCAACTGGAGATTGTTGTGTGCCAAACTTTATAATTAATAAAATAAAATATTATGTGGAAGTGAGAAATTTATCAGGTCTTGAAAACGTACGACTCTGATAACGTTCTTATTATTTTGATATCGTGGTAACTTTTTATGCGAGACTAATGTGTATTTACGATCTTACACGTGATATGGACGGTACACTAGAGTAGTAAGTACTGCATTTCTCTCCAAACTTCATATCGAGACTTGGGACCTGTGTGTGTCCAACAGCATCAAGTCGGTACCAAAGTACTGAGCATCTTCTATAGGATTTTCTAGAAAGTTCTCCCGACAAACACTACTCTACACATGTAACTGTTGAAAAATATTGATATTGTCGGAAATGGCTCTCACAATTGTAACTACTTATATGATAAATAAAATGCTTATCTTGAATTTTCTGACAATATCCCCCAGAAGTCCTCAAATGACTTTTGTATAACTGGTAAGCTGCAAGGATACACAACAGTTGCACATCAAATGTGGCAAATTGTGTGTTTTAACGAGATCTCTTAAAGTTTATCACTTATACAAAAGTCATTCTGAGGACAATCACAGAACTTTCCAGATATGCATTTTATCATGACAACAAGGTATTACGAATTAGTCCAGTTTTCTGACTCTTCTATAAAGTGATCTACTTCAATTTCCCGTGCTTCGCTAATCTTCTGAATTTTAGTTCTGCCTGTCATTTCACTAATATGATCTATTTCACTAATTGAACTACTTCAATTTTGTATATCACTTCACTAATAACACCGATTTCAGTTTTTCCAGACACTTCATAAATATGAACTAATTCAGTATTCCACTAACTTCACTAATGTGATGTACTTCAGATTTTCCAGTGACCTCACTAATTTGAACATGTTTAGTTTTAACAGTAACTTCAATAATATGAACAATTTAAGTTCTCTTCACTAATATGAACTAGTTCAGTTTTTCCAGTCACTTCACTACTGTGATCTACTTCAATTTTTCAGTAACTTAACTGATGTGAACTAGTTCACTTTTGCCGGTCACTTCACAAATGTGAGCCAGTTCAGTATTCCAGTCACTTCACTAATGTGATATAATTCAGTTTTTGCAGTCACTTCACCTATATGAAGTAGTTCACTTTTGCCAGTCGCTTCACTAATGTGAGCAAGTTCAGTATTCCAGTCACTTCTCTAATGTGATATAATTCAGTTTTTGCGGTCACTTCACTGATGTGAACTAGTTCACTTTTGCCAGTCACCTCATTTGAAGTTCTGACCGAGCGACTTAAATGCGCACTTAGCATCATCGCCTCAATTCCTGCCAACAACAAATTCCGGCACTTAGTTCTCTAAGCCTGCTTACTTTTATACCTGCTGGAGAGTTTGGGGAGGGGGGTGGCAGAATGAGCTTTCTTTCACACCACTCCGCCTTCAAAGCTGCAATATATTTTAATCATGATTATTACAACAATTATTAGAAGGAAATCATTAAACGTGGCCATGTAAGGGACAGTTTAGGGTGGCAGAATTCTGTGTATTTCACCGACCTTAAGTTAACACAAAGCTGTACTAGGGAGATAGGAACTGTATGGAGCCAATACTGGCATAAAGTCACATTATTCCGTATGACGTAAGATCCACCAGTCGTCAGTACACGAGGGTGTAATCTACATACAAAGTGTGCAGCACAACGTGAGTAGGTAGTAAAAGTTGCTGGGATTGAGAACTAAAGTTTGTGTATGCACCACACAGATACATACCATCAAGTTAGAGTAGATGCACCAGCTCTTGACACACAGAACATTCCACATTTCCCAAAATGTAACAGTTCAAAAAATAACTCAACGAGTTCCTCTAATCTTGTAGACACTCATTGCTCTATCTACTTCAAGATAAACATTATCTTATTGTAGTTACAAGGGAGTAGAGTAGATTTTAAGTGATATTCAAATGTTTTGGTCGTTATGTGATGTATACATGACTTTCTCTACTCTTGTACAAACACTTATTGCTCTATCTACTTCAAGATAAACCTTATCTTATTGTAGTTACAAAGGAATACAGTAGACTTTAAGTAATAGTCAAATGTTTTGGTCGTTATGTGATGTATACATGACTTTCTCTACTCTTGTACAAACACTTATTGCTCTATCTACTTCAAGATAAACATTATCTTATTGTAGTTACAAGGGAATACAGTAGACTTTAAGTGATAGTCAAATGTTTTGGTCGTTATGTGATGTATACATGACTTTCTCTACTCTTGTACAAACATTTATTGCTCTATCTACTTCAAGATAAACATTATCTTATTGTAGTTACAAGGGAATACAGTAGACTTTAAGTGATAGTCAAATGTTTTGGTCGTTATGTGACGCATACATGACTTTGTCTACTCTTGTACAAACACTTATTGCTCCATCTACTTCAAGATAAACATTATCTTATTGTAGTTACAAGGGAATACAGTAGACTTTAAGTGATAGTCAAATGTTTTGGTCGTTATGTGATGTATACATGACTTTCTCTACTCTTGTACAAACACTTATTGCTCTATCTACTTCAAGATAAACATTATCTTATTGTAGTTACAAGGGAATACAGTAGACTTTAAGTGATAGTCAAATGTTTTGGTCGTTATGTGACGCATACATGACTTTCTCTACTCTTGTACAAACACTTATTGCTCTATCTACTTCAAGATAAACATTATCTTATTGTAGTTACAAGGGAATACAGTAGACTTTAAGTGATAGTCAAATGTTTTGGCATGTAGGAATTTCAAAGTTGTATAAAGCGCTGCGATATTGTGTCAGATACAATTTACTTTCATTAACGAAGTAAATACCTGTAAATGGACACGCGAAGACATCTAATTAGTGAACAGATGATTTGCTTCCGTAGGCAGACATTCGGCCTTCGAACAACTTTTGGGACCAATTGCTGTTCAATATGAATCTTTTTTGGTGAAAAAAAAAAAAGCGAAGGTCGTTTAAAAGGGAGTGTCCGTTTCCAATTTCCTGCGTGGACACGAAACTGAACACAACATTCCAACTTTTATGAACAAAATAGTTTTGGCTTTCTGTATCATGTATATTAACATTGCACGTTCTGTATTCCCTTGTAACTACAATAAGATAATGTTTATCTTGAAGTAGATAGAGCAATAAGTGTTTGTACAAGAGTAGAGAAAGTCATGTATACATCACATAACGACCAAAACATTTGACTATCACTTAAAATCGACTGTATTCCCTTGTAACTACAATAAGATAATGTTTATCTTGAAGTAGACAGAGCAATAAGTGTTTGTACAAGAGTAGAGAAATTCAGGTATACATCACATAACGACCAAAACATTTGACTATCGCTTAAAGTCTACTGTATTCCCTTGTAACTACAATAAGACAGAGTTTATCTTGAAGTAGATAGAGCAATAAGTGTTTGTACAAGAGTAGAGAAAGTCATGTATACATCACATAACGACCAAAACATTTGACTATCACTTAAAGTCTACTGTATTCCCTTGTAACTACAATAAGATAATGTTTATCTTGAAGTAGATAGAGCAATAAGTGTTTGTACAAGAGTAGATGTAGTCATGTATACATCACATAACGACAAAGCATTTGACCATCACTTAAAGTCTACTGTATTCCCTTCTAACTACAATAAGATAATGTTTATCTTGAAGTAGATAGAGCAATTATAGTAGAGAAAGTGATGCAGACTGCAGAAGAAGTAGCAAGAAGCTGGGCATTACGACGAGTGTTTGGGGTGAGACAAAAAGCCAGTTCCTGTTAGACTTCTCGGTAGCCGAAGTACGTCATCTGCGGTCAGACAACTCTGCTGTAGTAATTGACGCCATAACAATAGTTTTGGTCGGTGAACTCGCGTCACATTCCTCGCTTATATAATGAGACATCAACGAGGCATTTCGAATTTTATCAAAACATTTTTATTTCTTTTATATACGTTTAGTTGTTGGAACCGCATAATATGATGTTATGTGAGGTGCAAGGTTCAATCATTGACCACGGGGTTTTCCGTGGTTTTCCCTAGTGTACAGGGGAATTGCTAGGTTGATTGTACGTCGGTCGACGGCTGGCAGATGGCAACACTACTCCAAGCTGTGGCGTACGTCGTTAAAAGTACCATACGAGTGTGTAATGTATTGTGTTGAAACATTCAACTGGAAAGTAGAGCCTGATTTGAAGCGGGTACTGCGAAATAATACGTAAGCTTTGAGTGGCTTCGTGAGCTTTACTTTCTATTAACATATTTTAGTGAACAATAGAGTGGCATAGAACATATGTAATAGTTTAATTCAAGAATGTCAAAACTTTTAAAAATAGACCTATATTGCCATTCAGGACCAAGTACCCTAACCTAATACACAGCTTGCCATTGAAGGACACGTGTAAATCTACTTCTTGTGTCTGGTATCTGTAAAATTTCCATGCCTCTCTTATTTCCAGCGTTTCTTCTTGTCCTTACAGTTTCCTCGTTTACATACAAATATTCATTTACTAGAAGCAGTACCTAACAGCGAGCTTTTTTGTGACTGAGCATGCGGGCCAACACATAAGAAACAATTAGCTGATTTTTATCGGTTAGTGGAAGGCCTAAAGCACTGACTTGTAATAGCCACTTACATCGAAAAAAATAACATTATAATTTCCATCACACAGCAAGTAAAGCAATGGACAAAAAATGTGTGCAGTTATACTATATGAAGCCAGGTTGCAAGTTTGTATATTCCTTTGTAGACCATGGCAGTTATGCGCAGAGGATCTACCCAAAGTACGAAGACCCTGGCCTCCTACCCGGGAGTGATGGATACTCCGGGGCTCTTTCCATATGGCAATACCAGATGTCTTAAAAAGCCCCCTCCCATCGACAACGTCAAGACGGGATGGAAGTGGATACCCCACTTACGTGCGTCAACCCCGCAGGGAAGACTACCGAAAAACCTCGGTAGGACCGCCTGGTTATCTAGCACATCTACTAGCTCTGCAGGCTAGTACCCGGGACTTATTAGGCAACCTTCTGCCCCCTCCGGGTGGCCGAAGCTTGGCCGGAAGTACCCGATTTCCTGCGGGCGTCGGGAACCACGCCCCCCTCGAGGTCAACCCAATCCGAGCAAGTCTCATTCGGGAGGGGCTCGAATGTTCGGCCCGAGGTTCCTCTGGTAACGTTACAGGTACCACGAGTGTTAAGGGTCCGCAGCACCGCACCACGGCAGCTGAAGGGGTCCATAATGAGCATCCCCTTGAACAATCCTCTTTCTTGGGCGTGATGTTGCATCGCTCGCTGGTCCGAGATAGTAATTTTTAACAATGAGTATTTCTCTAAAAAGTTGTTTGGTTGCAAGATTTGAGAAAGTCGGAGAGAAAAACTGACTGAGAAATCAGAGAAGCCGCTCACAGATCCTTTACTCAAGAATTTGAACTGAGAGAGTTTTATTAAAGACTTTGAGGATGATTGCTAAGCTTGCAGTCAAAATAAAGTTAAGGAATGTTTTGCAAGAACACACGGCGTACCGTGAAAAACTTCAAAACACCGTGCCTCACGTGACTACGGAGAAGATGCAATGTCTCTTACTCCGCTTTATCGGAGTGGTATCGGCTACAGTAAAGAGTGACAAGGTTTGGGAGTTTTGCATATATCCAACTGCAAATATATATATATATATATATTAAAAGTTATATATTGTAACTGCGCGTGTTACATAGCCTGGTTTGCAGAAACACAAAACAACCTTCGCAGCAGTAAAAAGACTTAAATTGGACAATCAGCTGTCTTCGAGGCTGACTTGGCGTTTTGCTGCACGAAAACAAATGAAAGAAATCACTGTGGTACACTTCAATCGTCGACTGTTGCAGTAACCAACGAACAACTGCAGCTCTTACACATTGCGGGTAGTTATACCTCCCCAGCCATTGTTCCTAGAAAGCTGCAGACCTTCCGAGAACTTTAGCGGTCGCAGCATTAGGCAGAACGTTCTGGAGCCTTTCCTGTCACGCACCCGTCTCCGTCTTGTAGCAGCAGCACAACAATACCATACTGTGGCAATATCAACATTCCGGTATAGTTGACAAATGTGTGGACTAAATCCGCACATACTGCATACGTGTGTGCAACAAAAGAATGAACGTGAATGTAACCTTTCGACTTCTATTTACATAGCAGTAAACAGTCAACTATTTAGGTCAAGGTCACAGTACGATCACACAAGGTCACACGATCTCTGGGACAGAGTTCCGGACGCAAGCATGTACGGGGTTCCTAACGTTTCCAGGACGAGCACAAATCTTTGATTGGGTCCACACGGACAATTCTGCATCCACCATCTGGTACTACCACTTCAAACAATGAAGTAAAGGAAAGTGTGATACTACGAACCCCGGACCTATTACACACCTAACCTCCGCTTGTGTCAACGTGGGGCCACACCAAGAAAATCTCTGCATCCTTTATTTGACATCTACATTTGTTGTGTAGTAATATTTTGTCTATCTCTTACAGTTTATCAGTTATACAAAAGTCATTCAGAATAAAGAGAGCTTCTGAGCACATTCACAGAAAATTCAAGATATACATTTGTTGTGTAGTAATATTTTGTCTATCTCTTACAGTTTATCAGTTATACAAAAGTCATTCAGAATAAAGAGAACTTCTGAGCACATTCACAGAAAATTTAAGATATACATTTGTTATGTAGTAATATTTTGTCTATTGCTTACAGTTTATCAGTTATACAAAAGTCATTCAGAATAAAGAGAACTTCTGAGTACATTCACAGAAAATTCAAGATATATATTTGTTGTGTAGTAATATTTTGTCTATTGCTTACAGTTTAGCAGTTATACAAAAGTCATTGAGAATAAAGAGAACTTCTGAGTACATTCACAGAAAATTCAAGATATATATTTGTTGTGTAGTAATATTTTGTCTATCTCTTACAGTTTATCATTTATACAAAAGTCATTCAGAATAAAGAGAACTTCTGAGCACATTCACAGAAAATTCAAGATATACATTTGTTATGTAGTAATATTTTGTCTATCTCTTACAGTTTATCAGTTATACAAAAGTCATTCAGAATAAAGAGAACTTCTGAGAACATTCACAGAAAATTCAAGATATACATTTGTTGTGTAGTAATATTTTGTCTATCTGTTACAGTTTATCAGTTATACAAAAGTCATTCAGAACAAAGAGAACGTCTGAGTACATTCACAGAAAATTCAAGATATACATTTGTTGTGTAGTAATATTTTGTCTATCTCTTACAGTTTATCATTTATACAAAATTCATTCAGAATAAAGAGAACTTCTGAGTACATTCACAGAAAATTCAAGATATACATTTGTTGTGTAGTAATATTTTGTCTATCTCTTACAGTTTATCATTTATACAAAATTCATTCAGAATAAAGAGAACTTCTGAGTACATTCACAGAAAATTCAAGATATACATTTGTTGTGTAGTAATATTTTGTCTATCTGTTACAGTTTATCATTTATACAAAAGTCATTCAGAACAAAGAGAACTTCTGAGTACATTCACAGAAAATTCAAGATATACATTTGTTGTGTAGTAATATTTTGTCTATCTCTTACAGTTTATCATTTATACAAAAGTCATTCAGAACAAAGAGAACTTCTGAGTACATTCACAGAAAATTCAAGATATACATTTGTTGTGTAGTAATATTTTGTCTATCTCTTACAGTTTATCAGTTATACAAAATTCATTCCGAGGACATTCCAAGGAAGTTCAAGATACATCTTATTTGTCAGTAAATCTCTAATCATTTTGTATTTTAATCCAAATTTTCGACAGATGTTCCATGTAAATGTTATTGTGGGTGTGACGTCATTGGAAGAAGTTGAAGTTTGGGATTAAAGTGAGTTACGCGTGGATCTTGTTGTATAAAGGATATATTTGCTGTTAAATGTAAGTAGATGATAGAGAAAGTGGTCGAGTTCATCGACATTGGAATGATGACCATCCTTGAATACGTTTAAATCTAGACCGGTCCAGATGCCTTAGAGGTCAAGTTGTTCACCTTAGAGACCCAAGGTGACTTCAACACGTACCACTACATAATACTTGCTCTACACGCTACCTTACATCATACATACAAACAAACTTCATACCAAAGTTTACACAAATAGCTTAATGAGTTGCAGAGAAAGGTACCTCGGAATTATGTAAAATGTAAATCGCAATTATAGGTTTGCTGTGAAGGGACGTGAGTTAGTGTGTCGGTTTTAAGGGCCCTGAAGGGACGTGGAATCATGTTTCACTGTTTTATTCTGATGACGAAGTTAAATTCCGGATTTTATCTTTAATTTCTGATAAGCAAAAGAGATTACAAGATCAGGGCTGTATTTTATAGGCAGTTGATAGTTTTAGTGCATGCGTTGTCAATTGGTAATACCATGTTTCCTTTTGGGGCATTTATCACCAAAATGTTCCAAAGTTTGTATAGCAATTGGCAGTAAGGGAACGTATATGTTCTAATGCTGTAGTACTGATATGACCGGTTAAAAAGAATAGAAAAATTATCAGTTTTGCGTATTTTACAATAAATCTGAGATACATTATCGTTAATGATAATCAAAAGCTAATTTGATGTACTAATTACGTAGAAAATGAAGCTAGTTATAGTGAAGTAATAAGTATTATACAAATATAACTATTTGGAACAAAAAAACTTCACTTATCTTAAGAAAAATGATGTCGATCTTTCTTATTAGTTGAATTAGTTGAAGTTGAAATCGATTTCACGTCGTCAGTCAAAGAACAAAATCGTCGTTAATGAAGTTACCATGTTATTATGTTTTTTTCAGTATTACCAAAATCTGAAAACGAAGCAAATTTAAAAACAGAATCAACTGCCGGTATTTCAAAATTCATTACGCGTTGTTTATTTTGTAAAATAAATATATTTTCCCAAACCATTAAATCTATCGAACTATTTAATTGTTTTAATAATTTAACTTCAGGATTTATTTCATGGTTAAATGACCAAAAACGATCTGCTACGGCCGATTTATCTGTTTGTTTATACTTAATGTTACGAAAATGTTCTTTTGTTTTGATTTCTAAATTACGTTTGGTCCTACGAATGTAAACCCAATCACAATTAAACAATCGAATTGATAAATATCTGATTTTTTATTATTAGAAATTTCATCTTTTTTTACAGAAATGTAGTAAATTTGTAATACTGTATTTGTTTTGAGGAATCAAAGTTATACCAAACTCTTTAAAAACTTTTTGAAATTGTTTATTAAACCAAGGATGGTAAGTAATTTTTTTTAAATTATAATCGTCTTTTATTTTTTAAGGGTAGAAATATCATTAACAGTTTTTTTTTATATTTAAATTTTTCAATGCAACTGAAAAATTGAAGTACTACTTTACAATTTTTACAGTTGATTGGAGTCAGTTTATGTTGAGCCATCACGTCATGCCAATGTCCGTCAAGGATTGCATTAGTTTGAGAAAACTCAGATCTGTTGCTTGCTCTTGTAAATCTAGGCGTCAGAGTGTTAGTCCGGAAATGTTCTCCACTTAAAACATTTTTGATGGACCTTGTTGTTTCGAACTATAAACAGTGATGTCTTAGCGTAACCACGAGAAGGAAGGAGAACGGAATAATTAGTGACTCGAATCTTTTACACTTTACAGTTATACAAAAGTCACGAAAACTTGCACAACCGGTTTATGTCAAACATAAGCACTTAACATCATCAGTAAATTGCCGAATTTGTTTTTAGCTTCAGAATGCGTGGACGGATTTTGTACAATTTTTTTACTGCCTTCCCAGAGATAAAAATAACAAGAGAATGTTATATCGGCGGTACGAAGTGATAATTGATCACTGCATGAGTTCTCACTTTTAAAACAAGGTCCCAAAATATGTTACATTTATCTCTGACTATAAATTGTGTCCTAAAACAAATACGCTTGGGCAGGGGTTCCTCGTGTGTAGAGTTAATTTCTCAGCTTTAACTTTGCTACAAATTTCCAAGCGCTGTGTTTGTTGAGAATGAGGTCCAGTTGATTTTCTAGCAGATCTTTACAGATTATGTGCAGTGTTATCCTGCACGTGAGGATGATGTGCTCTGAAGAAACATTCCCCCTCCAGCAGGACGGCCTCCGGTCTACTGGGTCTGTTTCTCGTAGGATGCCCCCTTCCTCCAGGGGCTACCACACTTGTGGGCATAGGTACAATAGACCAAGTTTGGATCTCCATGCCGAAACTTCTCCGTATTATTATTATTATTATTATTATTATTATTATTATTATTATTATTATTATTATTATTATTATTATTATTATTATTATTATTATTATTATTTGTAATTTACGTTGTCATATCGGACGATGAATGTAATGGGTGAAGTGAGGTCAATGATCAAATGAGCCCAGGGTCCATGGAACTTAGAGTTTCCTGACATTCGTCATTAAGGATAAGGGAAAACCCCGGGAAAAACCTTATCTAGGTAACTCACCCTGACCGAGATCCGAACTTGGGACATCTTGAACGTGAGGCAGACACGCTACCATCTACGCTACCGAGGCGGGCATCTCCTCCGTAACACTGCCCAGAGTACTGTATGTGGATATCTATGTTTCTTGACTATAAAGCTGTCCGTTTCACTAATCGACGAAACAAACTCCAATTTAAAACGCAAACATCGCTAAATTTCTCTTGAAAAGATCTCCATACTTCAGCCAGTATATCAAAGTAGGAGTCTGGTGCCTGACAATAATAATGTTACTTGTTAACAACGCTGTCCTTTGCCAGAATTTCTTCGTGCAGTGCTTATTTTAAATGTCAGTAAACTTGGTGACATGGGACTGGGTTTGAACTCGTCACCTAACCAGGCCGACTTCTAGATGGCGATGCAATATTTCAGGACCAAACATCATTAACACGACTTTCTTAGAAGGAGAAGTAAACCTTATGGTCATAACACGTAAAAGAACGTCATATCTAAGCAAGATTAGGCATTTTTTAATGGTACGTTAATCACAGCGGTTAACAAAAACAAATCTAAAGCTGTAATTTATTTGCATGTTTGTGGTGAGTAGTTAATGGACCAGTGAAAGCTCTGCGGCTACTAAATATCGAACCAGTGGGCTGTTTCCTAACTACAGTTACTTCAGGAGACTGCATGTAACTTGCACTTTCTATACTAATTTAAGGAAAGCAAGTACAAAGACTACCAACTCAAAACCAGTCAGTTAAGTTACCCAACATACAGGACTTTGTTTAGAACTGTCGTGACTGGCGGAGTACGCACAGAAAGAGACAGTGTAGCTCGGAGATAAGGGGCAGATAAAGATAGCGCGGAGATGAAAGGCTTGCCGAAACAGATAAGGCTAGATAACTCGAAGATTCTAGTGCCGTCTTGTTCATTCTAGAAATACAAAAAGAGGTATATATAAGAGATCACGACACGCCAGCGGGGAGTGTCGAAATGGAACTTGATAATCGTGCAGCTGTATTTTGAAAGTGAACTCTTTGTTTGTGGGTGTGGCAGACGAACTGGAAGATTATAATTGTATATTTGACGTAATTCTGCTACTGTAAGGGTTGACCGGAGTGTATTTCTACGGAAATAAAGAACATTTTGAATTTCTGCAAATTGGACTTTTAATTCTACGAACCCACAAAGTCACAATACGTAGACCAAATGTCTGTACTACATAACAGTTATGGGGGGTGAAGAAAGGTTTAGAGCCTGGAGAATGGCCGTGCCTCTGAACAGTATCTTCCAGGACGCAGATACTGCAAACTCCCCTTTACATTAAATGCATTTTAGAACACTTTTGTAATCTCAAAAATGGCTCTTAACAACTTCAGTTAAAATACGACGTGTTTAACATGTCTTTTGGACTAATATAATGTGTATCATCAATGTTCTTTGAATGCCCTCAGATATCCTTGATTTTCAATGACTTTTATATTTGTAATAAACTAGAGGAGATATCTGTATCTCTTTACTTTTACTTCATTTTAGCTCACAAAGATGTAGACTTTGTTAAAGGGAGCTATATGTGTCTAAGATTGGATTGGATTACGATTCGGCACTATCACCAGTCTTTATCTGTTGTATAGTCGCGCTGCTGGAACGGTTACCATGTATCTATCTTAGTTAACACAAACCTCTCATATAACGTACTGATTATTCTTGTAAGAGTGAGAGGGGAACTGACAAGCCTCCCGGTCGTGGGTTAAGCACCAATGAACGCATCACTTCAGCAAGTGGAACTCGCAGGAATCACAAATGACAGATCTATGTTCACTCCACGTGGAGTAATCAGTGCGTTATCTGAGAGGTATCTATTGCCTAAGATAAATCCATGGTAACGATTCGAGCGCATCTCCAGAAGGAGAATGAAGCGAGAGGTGACAGCGAGGCCGAACCAAGGAGTCACAACTTCAGAGGGCAGGAGCTCCCCGGCAGCTCACTCGACTGCGGTACTGCGCTGGGAGACCGTCCTTCCGCCGAGGCACCCGCCGATACTTCTACCCGGATATATACCATCAGATAAGAAATGATTTCAAATGTAGGGACTTGAAAATTCGGCGGATGTAATGAACATGGCGACCTGTGGAAAACGCCCGAAAAAAACCATGTATCAGCTAGCTCCGTCGCGGGAATCGAGCCCGAGCCTTCCGAACGCGGGCCATATCAACAGGAAGTAGATATTCCAAGGACATACGTGGGTAATATTTTCAGCCAATTCCCTTGAAGCATTTTGACAAAAAATAAGTAAGGTTACTTGGATATTAATCAACGTATTTACCGATTTAGCCCTCAAAGCTTATTGGCAGTGATATGTGGTTATGTAAGTTGAGAGCGCAGAATGCAAAAACTTTATGGAGGCAAATGAAGCGAAGTTTGTATTTAAATAAAAATGGACTATAATTACTGGTAAATCCAGTTTGAGACACAGATGCGTGTGCATGTTTGCCAAACTGAACCGGAAGCCAGAAGTGTCGACGTGACAACACTGAAGTACGGGAGGGACATTGATTTCCGGTTATCAGTTTGATCTGTCGTGACCTAACAGCATCCTGGATACAGCCTGTGCAAAAAGTCTCTCCCCACTCTGTGAATTATTACTTACAAACCACTCACTTAGTTTTATGTCATATTAAGGACATTTAAATAAGTGCTACATCGAAATTAAATATTAATTTCGGAAAAATTAATTTGATTTCATGTCATAGGGGAAAAGACACACAAACGATTTTGGTAATTTTTTCCATAAAAGGGCTTAATTTGTTCAGACCTTCACTTTAAAACACTTCTGATTTCACTGTATAACTTATCTGCTAAAAGATAAAATGGAATTCCAAAACCGTTGTAGGCCTTTGACTACAAACACATTGAAGTTAAGGCACTGCCTATCTCCGCAATGCTATTTCCAGGATTTTTGGTAATTATTATTGATATATACATGAACATTTTTAGGCATATTATTAAAATCTTTTTCTTGAATAATACCTATTATTATTTGAAAATTTATACTGATAATGTTATAATTTTTTTAAAAAGCACTGAAATTTCAGATAATTTTTTTTTTAAACAAGTATTATTGAATCTCGGAGAAAATCCCTTCTTATTATTATTCCTATAAGGCTGCTTAATACACACAAAAAATTCATATGTTTTGGTTGAATAGCTTTTTTAAAGAAAAAATGTACCGGAACCTGAAAAAAATGTGAAACTGAGAAAAACAGCTTTCAAGTTGATACGAGGGCTGTTCAATAAAGAATGATCATAATTTTTCGCTCTAAAATTCAATCTTATTATATTCTGTTAGCTTAATGTGAAACAAACACTCCGTAGTAGTTTCATTGTTGGTACTCCTGGTTCCCGCCTGTGAGAACCAGGCAAGTTCAGACATGTTCAATATCGCCTAACGCTGTAATGAAGGTCTGTTTGCAGTTAAAGTTGATGTTAGAGGAAGACCCGGAGTTTCTTTCAAACGTAATCACTGCTGATGAAACTTGGCTACATCATTTTGATCCTGAGAGCAAACAGCAAAGCTCAGTGTGGAAATCTCCTTCATCACCAACCCCCAAAAAAGCAAAAGTGGTTGCTTCTGCTGGGAAAGTTATGGTCATCTCATTCTTTGATATTCATGGAATGGTTTATCAGCATGTTGTACCTGCACACACATCAGTAACTGGACAATACTACAGGGATGTCCTGAAAACATTGCGAGACCATATCAGGCGCAAAAGACCACATTTCCGTGAAGCAGGCTGGATGCTGCACCACGATAATGCGCGGCCGCATATTGCCAATGTTGTTGCTGAATATCTTGCAAAAATCAACGTGAAGTACACCCCTCACCCTCTCTATAGTCCGGATTTAGCCCCATGTGACTTTTTTCTATTCGCTAACTTGAAGAAACGCCTTCGTGGGAGACATTATCCATCATCAGAAGCAGTGGTGAAGGCTGCGGAGGCGATTTTGAAGGGTCTCTGAAAAAATGGTTTCCAGCATGTCCTTGAAGACTGGCAGAAATGCTGGGACAAGTGCATCGCATTCAGGGCAGACTATTTTGAGAAGGACCATCAAAATTATGAGGATGAGTAAAGGTACGTTGTCAAAAAAAATTGTGATCATTCTTTATTGAACAGCACTCGTATATTGATTACTGACTTCTCACATGAGTCAGAACATTCCTGCTACATAGTCTTGACCCTTTGTATTCTCTCTTGTTCCTTTCAAGTTGCTCTTCATTTGTCTTGCCTTCTTGACCAGTTCTTCAACCATTTTATCTGCTTTCAGGACTTTCAGCTCATCAATACCATGATTAGCACATGTATTGTGTGAACTGGACCTAATAACCTCAATATTACATATGGTTTCATTGTCTACTGTATTTATATTTTCCACATTTACTGTTCTGTTTTTAGTAAAACCATTGCCAATGTTTTTGGCCTACACATATCATATATATACACCAATAACTAGTACAAAATATTATTCAAAACAAATAACTGTTCACATACACAGCCAAAGACAAAAGAAAAACTAGCATCATTGGACTTACAGTCGTACTAACAGGAAGCTGTAAGTTTTTATTTATAT
This sequence comes from Mantis religiosa, assembly GCA_030765055.1. Taxonomy (NCBI): domain Eukaryota; kingdom Metazoa; phylum Arthropoda; class Insecta; order Mantodea; family Mantidae; genus Mantis; species Mantis religiosa. Next base: position 2,157,245 of record CM060956.1, read on the forward strand.
TTAAAAAGGGTTTGAAAATGTTATAAAAGAAACACAAACAAAATTGTGTAAAAATATATGTAATTTTGTGATTGGCCGTAGTAATAATTGTATTACTTAATGTAGCGGTGGCCAATCATAAAAGTGATATATGGGTAGCGATAATAACGAAGCATTAAATAATTTTGGTGTAGAACACCGAAGAGATCGGACGCTTTTTAAATTGCTCGAAAATATTTTTAGGTGTTAGTTCAATTTGAATTATTAGATTGATTCAGATCACAGTATAAAGTTTTGTGATAAGAATTGTAAAGGATTTGGTGTTAAAATAAATAAACAAAATATTGATTGATTAAAGAAATTCAAAATAAAAATCTAAATGATTTCTTCACTCGTTACCAACCTTGTAACTTTGAGTTTTCATTGCCCGTAAGTAAGAATATAACAGAAGAATATTAAAAGCTAGCCGAGGCATAATTAAGGATTTTCCTGATAACTTCGCGGAACATCTTCATCAAGTCGTAATATTTTGGACGAAGTAAGACCAACGACGGGAAACCAGATACCTGCACGAATCTTGCTATATATGTTGCCACAACGAAACCCACAACAGTGGAGGAATGCTGCTACAAAGCTTGAAAGATCCCTTACAAAACAAGGCTTAGTTCAGAAATATCTGTTCAGTATTACAGAAGTTATGATCGATTTTCTGAAAGTTTACAAAAAGGGGCGTGGCAAGTGAACACTCGCTAATATAATGAGCAAATTAGTTATAATGTATGAAGTATTGCTCCAAGTATTGTGTGTGTGTGTGTGTTTGTGTGTGTGTGTGTGTGTGTGTGTGTGTGTGTGTGTGTGTGTGTGTGTGTGTGTGTGTGTGTGTAATCTAGAGGGATGAAATTATAATAAAATGTAAAAATTAAAAAAAAAAGTTTTAACCCCTAGTGAAGTACCTTCTCACCTTAAAACATGTACCAAGAAGGTCTGGCCTTGCTTACACAGTGTATTGCTAGGAATATGTATAATAAACACAAAACAGTTTTAAATATTTCTCTCATGCTATCCATCTTTGGCCAAGCTTTCCAGAGGTGGAGTCAGTATGAGAAATGGAACGCTATGGCCGAGCTTTGAGCCACGGATCTCCCTGTCTCTTAATCTTTGAGCTAGGACTGTAATGTCATGTTTGCATGTAGCTTATGCAATAGTTGTATTGTTTGGTCACGAAAGTAAAGCTTTGATAAAACAGGTACTAGGATGTGGGCGGCAACTTCTAGACTAACTAGGCACAAATTATCTCTGAATACTTGACACTAGATTACATAGCAGAAACTAGTCCCGCTATCTTAATTATGTCTATCACAGCACCAATTAGTCATTACCACCTACGAGTATTGCATTTTGAAATTTCCTATTGTAGAATAAGCTCGGCATTTGTTTCTATATCAGCTGTATAATGCAAAAGCATACAATGTATCAAACCTCAGCATGTTCCAAGAATGTTAAAAGAAAACTCCCACCCCAGACATGAAATATATTATAAAATTTTGATTTTCTAGACTGTGGCGCTAATGATATCGATAAAGACATAGCACCAATAAATAAAACTGAGACACCATGTGTTGACCACAGATAGAGAGAACAATCCCTCACCAATAACTACTGCCCTTTGTGCGTTCTTGTAGTTTATTACAAATAAAACTAAAAAAAGGATAATTTATAGACTAGGTCATTTTGGACATATTCCCCTCCATTTATGTTTAAATGTTTAGATACCTACTCACTTGGGAAGCCGCTATTCTGTTTTTCTCCTGCCCATACAAAGAAAATCAATTTGAAGACACATAGCCATCAGTTGTTTCAAACATTTCACTATCACTTAAAGTCTACTGTATTCCCTTGTAACTACAATAAGATAATGTTTATCTTGAAGTAGATAGAGCAAAAGTGTTTGTACAAGAGTAGAGAAAGTCATGTATACATCACATAACGACCAAAACATTTGACTATCGCTTAAAGTCTACTGTATTCCGTTGTAACTACAATAAGATAATGTTTATCTTGAAGTAGATAGAGCAATAAGTGTTTGTACAAGAGTAGAGAAAGTCATGTATACATCACATAACGACCAAAAAATGTGACTATCACTTAAAGTCTACTGTATTCCCTTGTAACTACTATAAGATAATGTTTATCTTGAAGTAGATAGAGCAATAAGTGTTTGTACAAGAGTAGAGAAAGTCATGTATACATCACATAACGACCAAAACATTTGACTATCACTTAAAGTCTACTGTATTCCCTTGTAACTACAATAAGATAATGTTTATCTTGAAGTAGATAGAGCAATAAGTGTTTGTACAAGAGTAGAGAAAGTCATGTATACATCACATAACGACCAAAACATTTGACTATCGCTTAAAGTCTACTGTATTCCGTTGTAACTACAATAAGATAATGTTTATCTTGAAGTAGATAGAGCAATAAGTGTTTGTACAAGAGTAGAGAAAGTCATGTATACATCACATAACGACCAAAAAATGTGACTATCACTTAAAGTCTACTGTATTCCCTTGTAACTACAATAAGATAATGTTTATCTTGAAGTAGATAGAGCAATAAGTGTTTGTACAAGAGTAGAGAAAGTCATGTATACATCACATAACGACCAAAACATTTGACTATCACTTAAAGTCTACTGTATTCCCTTGTAACTACAATAAGATAATGTTTATCTTGAAGTAGATAGAGCAATAAGTGTTTGTACAAGAGTAGAGAAAGTCATGTATACATCACATAACGACCAAAACATTTGACTATCACTTAAAGTCTACTGTATTCCTCTGTAACTACAATAAGATAATGTTTATCTTGAAGTAGATAGAGCAATAAGTGTTTGTACAAGAGTAGAGAAAGTCATGTATACATCACATAACGACCAAAACATTTGACTGTCACTTAGTCTACTGTATTCCGTTGTAACTACAATAAGAATATGTTTATTTTGAAGTAGATAGAGCAATGAGTGTTTGTACAAGAGTAGAGAAAGTCATGTATACATCACATAACGACCAAAACATTTGACTATCACTTAAAGTCTACTGTATTCCCTTGTAACTACAATAAGATAATGTTTATCTTGAAGTAGATAGAGCAATAAGTGTTTGTACAAGAGTAGAGAAAGTCATGTATACATCACATAACGACCAAAACATTTGACTATCACTTAAAGTCTACTGTATTTCCCTGTAACTACAATAAGATAATGTTTATCTTGAAGTAGATAGAGCAATAAGTGTTTGTACAAGAGTAGAGAAAGTTATGTATACATCACATAACGACCAAAACATTTGACTGTCACTTAGTCTACTGTATTCCGTTGTAACTACAATAAGAATATGTTTATTTTGAAGTAGATAGAGCAATGAGTGTTTGTACAAAAGTAGAGAAAGTCATGTATACATCACATAACGACCAAAACATTTGACTATCGCTTAAAGTCTACTGTATTCCGTTGTAACTACAATAAGATAATGTTTATCTTGAAGTAGATAGAGCAATAAGTGTTTGTACAAGTGTAGAGAAAGTCATGTATACATCACATAACGACCAAACGATTTGACTATCGCTTAAAGTCTACTGTATTCCGTTGTAACTACAATAAGATAATGTTTATCTTGAAGTAGATAGAGCAATAAGTGTTTGTACAAGAGTAGAGAAATTCATGTATACATCACATAACGACCAAACGATTTGACTATCGCTTAAAGTCTACTGTATTCCCTTGTAACTACAATAAGATAGTGTTTATCTTGAAGTAGGTAGAGCAGTAAGTGTGTACCAAAGTAGAGAAAGTCATGTAATCACAACACATAAGTTAATGCCTTGTAGGTTACGTGATGGCCTTAGTTGCATAGTCACCTAGTGTTTTTATATGATGTTGGTATTGAAGCTGCAAATGGGTAATCCCAGTCACACCTGGGCAATTTGAAAGATGGGTGTCGCCGAGATCTGCAAGGTAAACATGCCGCAATGATTTAGGGAGACAACAGAACCGCTATGTTGTACATTTTATATGGAAAACATGTTCCAATGTGTGCATAACAAAATCTATACTAATATTATGGGGAAGAAAAATCGGCTCCGTGTAGGGCAGTATGCAAGAACATTAAACAGATTTTGATACTTTTTGCACCACTGTAAACGTTCTTTTTTGTGATGCTTATGGGCTATAGGACATTTCGTAAATTTCTAAATTATTACAAAGGGTTTAATAGAAGGTTATTGGTGATATAAAAGAATGTGTTCTACAACAGAGGACATGCTTTTGTAAAATAACAGAAGAGCTACTGTGTAACATTGGTCGAGAATGTGATAGCAACGACATTTTAGGATGTAAAGGATGTCATAGTCATTTATGTTTTGGAAAAAATCAAACATGTACGTACCTACGATTGAAATCTGCTGTAAATTATTCGTCAGGAAGTAAAAGAAGTGAAGCGCACCAGCGCTTTGTTCTGGTGTTGTCCCTGCCAAAGTGCTGCCGCAGTCCCGATACTCGTCCGATACATTCTTCTTATTCTCAAGCATGAGGTGATGATTGATCAGACTTGAGAAATTGTGTTTGGCGACATCTTCTTCCTTATACACGTACCTACTTATTGCACTCAGTGCACTTGCAAATGTCGGTTCCATTGATACTTACCTCTAGTATTTTATCTCGATGTCGAGGCCAATACACGTTTCAAAGTGTCTTAAATCTTAAGATAGACGTCCGCACAGAGGACCCAAACTTCAAACGAAATGTCAACCAAACTAGACAAATATTTTCAGAGAAGGCTTTCATTAAACTGAGCTTCAGATGGACACTTTTTCGTTGTTGATAGGAATGTCAAGGGTTCTTCATTTAAAAGCAAACAGATCACAAGGTGTTTTGCCTGTCCCACGACCTTGCTCGTTTCCCTCACTACCAGCTGTCATTGTGCGCGGTAAAGTATCTCCTTCCAGATTTACAATTCACGAGATTGTGAAGAGATTCCCAACTACTGGTTCTGTGCTAAACAAAAGACGAAAGCGTGAGCGTACAGTGTTAACGGAGAAAAGTTAGACGATCGTTCAACCATATTCATCCCAAATTAGTACAACACGTGAGAGTTTTAGTCTTCTGTACGTAGAGCAGTTAAATTATTAACACAAAAACTGTATGAGTGTACAAAACGGATAACAACAATGGATGCGCTGTAATTACCCGGGATAGGAAGCTTCAGTTGAAACTTCTAATCACTATTGCATATTCTCCTGTGAACTTTGTGCGCTTAAGCAAGCTTTCACATACATAATCCAATGTAGTGAGAGTAGATTTCTTATAATTTCTGATTCATTAAGTTCTCTCCAAAGTCTCAGACCGATGAACTGACCTTTAACTACTTCAAGAAATCCACAGTCTTTATTTCATTGCTCTATATAAAAAGAAAATTGTTACTTTCATGTGCGTCTCTTCACACTGCGGCATTAAGGGAAATGAAGAACCGGACAAAGTTGCTAAAGAAGAAAGTCAACTAACAGAGTTAGATGAACAACAAACTACCTTATCAGGATATTACAAAATACTTCTCCGGAGTAATAAATACAAAATGGAAACAGAAAAGTTCCATATGGGGATACTAACTGTTCCCCTGTCTACTCTCTTAGCAGGTCTCCGCATTGGTCATACAATGTTAACCTACTCATAGCTCCTTAGGAACACCCGCCTCACACATCACAACCCTGAACACGACATCCAACTTGTAACACGTACTGCTAATCCTCAAACTTGTATACCAAAACCTAATTGTAAGGATATTAATTCAAGTTATTATGCAACCAATTGACTGTCTAAATACTACTGCTCTATTGATTGTTATTCGGAACTTTATCCTTAGATTTATAGATATTGAATACGTTTGTCATATTGATTAGTTATTTATTGTTTTCATGTTTTTGTTTAAATAATTGTAACCAATTTATTGTATACACTGTATTATGCGAAATAGTCGCGATATGACCTAGTTGTTAAAACGACTCTAAATAAATGAATAAGTAGTGAACGTATGAGTGTACAAGTGTATATACTTTAAAATAAGGTGACGCAGTGTCATGAATGGTTTCTTTGATCAGTGTATGACGGTTTAATTGATGCACAGCTAATGTATCTTTTCGGATAAGGCGTGGCCGTGTCAACACTACAGTCGGTACTGAACCTCTGAACATGTACATCGTGTTTAACAAATCCCTCATCATGATCGGAAAGTTGTAGTTTGGTGTGCTGTTACCACTAGATGCATAATCGGTTCAATATTCTACGAGCAGTGAGCTAACGAAATGACATTTTCTCATTAAGTGATAGAAGAAGCGGGTGGTTTCTGCTACTATCTGTACAACAGAGGAGTTCATCAATAAAATTAGGGAAGTGTTTAAGATAGAGTGATTAGTACTGGTGTACGGCTCTCTGGTTCCCCCGATCTAACAGACAAATCCTCATACATTGGAAGAAGGAAAACAAAATATTGGAAATGTAATCAGAAACATTAAGTGGGTCAACTTAATCATAATCCGATATACAGCTTGTTTAACTGAGGGTGGTTGACATTATCTTCTATAAGATAAGTGTTATACATGCTTTACGTGCAGAGTTTATGTAGCAGGAAAGCCCACTGTGGCGAAATGCCGTCCGCCGGTTAGGTTTTAAATGAACCTTGTGTATTGGTGATTAAAGATAGCATGCCAGTTTTCTGGATGTTTTTGGTATCATAGAAATGCTTAGCACTGCCTGTTTCAGAAGGAAAGTAAAGCCGGTGGTTCTGTGTACAATATAAAAGTGTCTGTTACATTACATTTGACGCTCAATATAACGTTGCTTAAAAGATCTACAATAGAATGTCTTTCAGTCAGAAATTTCAGGCCTCTAGCATAATCATTTCTTCTTTTCTTCTTTTTATTTCTTCAAAATGTTTTATGCGATGCTAAAACAGAAGCAATCAAGCATGCCATACAAATGGGTTTTGTTTTCAAGCGTTTTTCAGTTGTTAATTTTTAAAAGTACACGAAATGACAAAACAAATTAGAATTTCAAATGTAGAAATTTAGAAAAGTTTTGTGTTGAACTAAGGATGGTGTGACAAATTTGGTAAATGACACAGTGGAATTTGATAATAAAATTCAAATGTAAAGTGTCATAATTCGAGAACTAAGAGACATGACACAAAATGCTAGAAGTGTATAAGTGAACTAACATTGACTACTATAGATGTTACAACCTCGTGCAATCAGTATATAAAAGAACTGTAGATGTTTATCATGAAGTAGACGATCTGTCAATAAAATGCTCATGTTTATATGTTGGTATACTAGTAACAATATCTCAGAAATGGCTGGTCATATCTCTTACAGATCTCAAACATATGTAAAGCCATTTTTTAGAAAATGGATAATTTCCAAACTTTTTGCACATGAAGTGCTGTTGTCACATTGTTGAAAGTTGCTCAATACAAAACATAGCTTACCGTTTTTGTAGGGGGCAGCCTGAAAACATAAGAGTTTGGTTAGAGTACATACGTAGCCTTCTTTTTGTACGGAATTGACTTATATATATATATGTTCGCCTTGAATAAGCGACGAAGTGTGTGCATCACAGGAAACAGACAGGGATTATGTTGATGTGCATGCCTGCATAATTAACTCAAGTGCATCATAATTACAGTAATTTGGTATACCAATAACAGAGTTTACAATTTTATAATAGTGCTATAGATTAAAAAACTGTTTTAATTTGAATTTCAAACGTGTTTGTACGCTAAACAGGTTTCTTTACCTAAATGAACAACAAACACACGAGGAGTTTTGCACTTGATGTAACATAGACATTCACTTTTCTTAACACTCTGTTGTAACATACAGCATTTTGTGACTTATTTGTTGGTTAGAAAAATAAAAAACTGAAGTAAGTTTTGAACTTTAACAAGGACTAGAATATATCTATCAAACATATACAATGTTCTCTTGTCCATTTACTAGATCCTGATCTCTATTCTCACCTCTTTTATCACAAACAGAAGTCCAACAGCAGCCTGTATGTAGTCTCTGATCTAGTCTGACTTTATTGGCTATAAACTCGCAGACGTAAGGCAACTTGAAGTTACCTTTGCTAAGTTAGTCTTGTTTGATCAAACACGCTCAACTTTTCACTTTTATTTCATTAACATCATAATCTCGATGAACTCAGTTCCTTGCAGGTCGTTCACAACCTTCCCTGAAATAATAACGATTTCGTCATCAATATCTAATCAGCTTTAATTAGGTGTTACCTTTACTTTCTGCTGTATCTCTAATCTTAAGTCTTCTTTGTCAAATAATTTTTAAACTAGGTGTAAAACCAAATACAGCAAAAGTTGACATTATTGATTCATCGCTGTTTTATCACGTCTGACGATTTTGCCCATACAGTCTTCAGTTTGGAATTAGTGCTACCTTTACTGGCCAAGTTGTCGTTTATTACTCATGAATATCATGATGAGAACTTAGTTCGGTTTGATCAGAAATTAGCACGTGAAGGTGTCTTCGATATGAAACACATTTCAGCTTTGCTTACACTTCATCACTTCTTCTTGATCCGCGTTAACGTTTGCCAACGCTTCAACAACCTTTCCAGAGCCTCATTTTTGGCAGTGATTCCCTCAGCAGTTGAAACAGGTTGATTGCATCTTCAATTTGGAACCAGTTTGAGCTTGGTGCTACCTTTATTCAGCCAATCCTGCTTAATTAGATCTGCTCCCTTCTCGCCGATCATGATAGTAGGGGCGTTAGTGTTTCCGCTCACTATGGTGGGCATGATAGATGCATCGATGACCCTTAAGCCACTAATGCCATAGAGCTTGAGCCTTGGGTCCACAACAGCCTCCGGGTCCCAGGAAGGTCCCATCTTGCACGTCCCCACCGGATGATATATAGTCATAGAGATTGTGCGGACCGCACACTCCCAATATTCATCAGATCCGAAAGGATGTTTCCGACAGTTTGGAAGTGGTATGCGATGTAACCTTGACCCGAACTCTCTGAATGCTCGTGTCTGTCCCATCCTGACGGCGATCTTCACACCTTCTACGAGAGTGGCTACGTCCAAAGGATCGTCGAAGTAATTGGAGTTTATGACGGGGTAGTGGAAGGGATTGGAACTTCTGAGACGGACCCATCCTCTGGAACGCGGGCGTAGTAGCAGAGGAAGTAGTGTCCAAGAGTCACGGTTGGCAATGGGACGGTAGACGGTGTTGTAGACACGATCTGTGAGCCCCAGGATCTTGCGCACCTGGAGACCGCCGTCAGAATTAACGGATGCGGGCGCAAAGTGGAATTGAATGTCGGGATAGGTGCCGCTCTCGTTAGCGTATTTGGTGTTGACGAAGGCTAGACCTTCCAGACCCCCAAGTGTAGTCATGGGGCCCCGCTCACGTATGATATACTGCGCTGAGACTGGGACCGTCTGGAACCGCTCCTGAACAATGGCAACAGGTTTGTTGACCAAGAATGTCATGCCACCCAGTCCCACATGGTCCTGAAGGTTCTCGCCAACCCTGCAACAAGTAAATAGAAACTGTTAACTCTTTCCAGCCACATAGATAACTAGATATGCCCATATAGATAGACTTTTGAGGTCTCTGAGATAATTTTTTCTACATTAAGGGCAGTGAGAAAGTGAGGGAAAGACAAACCAAAGTCAAAACATGAAATTTCGGTTAAACACCTATCTTGGTATTTGAATACGGCATGAAGTTTAACAAGAAAATCGTCTACCCCATATTACTCCTTACATGGAACAATTCTCAAAGCATATACAGGATTCTACTTTTAAAACCTAACGGAGGATATGGCGTTTCGCCTCACTGGCGACCTTACTCGAAGGAACAATGCCGCGTGCCTCACGCTATCGAAGTTCGCCGGTAGATGACAGCGTGCCGCCTGCTGTAGCAGTTTGTAAACATACTCCACGGAAGCTTGCTGCTATTAAGAATTTCTTTGGCTTACCAAACCGCAATAAAGAAACTATTCTTTAGTTATTTGTTTATGGAAGTTATACGTGTTCCAACATTCCGTTATAAGTCACTGACGGCAAATAAGTTGGTGGATATATGCAACTTGAACCTTTTAAAGAGAAGTTAATGTTAGCGTGATTGAGGATGGAAGAATTAAATGATAAAAAGAACAGATAACATTATCAAAGAATTGTAGATAAAGTTAATCAAAACTAAATGCCTTATGCAATGAGACAAGCATTTTATTTCATTATGTTTAATTATACCAAATAAAGCATTTGTATTTTAGTTAATTGATGGAAATTAATCATTTTTTCACACTAGTCGTATATAGGCTAAGGTCTTTGATAGGTTCAACATGAAAAATACAATGCCACGGCTGGGATTTGAACCACGGATCTCCTGGTTTCCGTCCAGTCGCTCTAACCCATTGGGCTACCATGGCCAACTTGGCGTCATGACATTAAATTCTCCATTTGACTCATATATTTCCCCGGTAAACCACTAGGGGCTCTCACATCCGAAATACACCGTTTGTGGCGACTTACTATCGTAAGCACTTGAGTCCCAGGCTTCATTATTTAACTCTTATTATTTTAGTTAATTGATAGAAATTAATCATTTCTTCGCACTAGTCATATATAGACTAAGGTCTTTGATAGTCAATATGAAAGCATCTGTAACTTAAGAGGAAGCTGTTGATTTTACAGTAACTGTACAATTAAGATGATAGCAAAATGAGCAATCTTGCAACTGTCCGAGTCATCGACTTTTTCACAAGTTACTGCCCTTTGTCCCATTTCCTGAAACCGAGGCTAGGGTCACTGATAAAGAGCTTTTTATTTTAATCCTTCGATCAGGAAGTATGCTTTACAGATGCCTTCCTCACGTTCAAGAGGTCCCGAGTTCGAATCTCGGTCAGGGTGAGTTACCTGAATAAGGTTTTTTTCCGGAGTTTTCCTTATCCTAAAAGACGAATGTCGGGTAACTCAAGCTCCATGGACCCTGGGCCCATTTGAGCATCATTTCACCCATTCCATTCATCGTTCGATATGATTTAAAAAGTTAAAGGACGTAAATTACAAATAAATAAATTTACAGATGTTTGTTATTGAGACACTTAGTAACAGTACACATAACAATTGAGGTAGCCGTGAACGACTCCTCTAACTAAATATGTCAGGATCACTGTAACACAACTTTGATAGGTATCACTCGTCTGGAGAGGTGACTCAGGCGAGTTGGTTGGCGAGTGCGAGCGCCGAGATTGTACGTAACAGCTCCAGGGACCTCCTGCAGATGGTAAAAGCCGGCGGATGTAGCTGTACGGAGCAGCCTGTTATGTAATACCTGCAGTCTTGCTGGTGCCATCCCAGACTGGAGCTGGGACGGATTAGAGATGTGTAAAGAAGAAGGGAGGTGCGCCTGTTGAGTAAAGGGTACAGACGCAAGTGTAACAGACCGCACACTGGTGGGTAAACATGAGAGCTGTTCCCCGAGCAGCTGTAGCCTTTGTCTTGTTGGTGTTGAGGGAAATGCGCCAGTGAGCTAGTCGATCCAGGACAGTTTGTAGTTCATGAATGGCAGGACGGAGCAATGCTTTTGTTTTCGTGGCCGGTGCGTCCCAATAGCAACTTTTGAGGTTCGCACACCAGTGGTTCCTGCGAATCACAGAATAATGTAATATTTAATGCTCCATAAAATTATACCTAAGAGAATTTCTAAGCTACGACACCGAAATTCGGACTAGTTAAGTTATAAACTACGAAACGGCTATATTCGTTGGGTGTCGTTTCGCAACAACCTGTATATGCATGTACGTGTATGATTTGTTGTGTAAATATGTCACGTTAGACAGAGTGGATCAAAATGTTCCGTACATTGCTTAGTTACGGAAGGCGCTGTTTGGTTTAAAATCTTTTGTTACATCTCTGGAGGATGCTGAGGTTAAATGCCAAGTTTGGTATTTCTGTGACGTTTTGTTGTGTGGATCGCAGCGCCTCATTCTATACTGGACGTGAATGCACCTCCCCAAATGTAACCGTGCAACACACAGTCGGATGTTTTTCAAAAATGAATAGAGGGGTTCTCAGAACGTGCATTGTTCTGGTACTTGGGTTTTGGATTGCTGAATCATGCAAACATCAGTAACACCTTGTGAATAATTGGTCTTTGTTGGAGCATCCCACGCCACTTTCTCCTTGTACTTTCACTGTACTGCTTAGTACACGTCTCTATCCGGATTGTTGGAGCAATCATGTGTTTTGAAATGTTAATGACGATAAACGATTTGTTTATATCTTTCCGTATAGCAGCATGGGCAATAAGAGAATACAGTAGACTTAAGTGATAGTCAATTGTTTTGACAGCTGTTCACTATTTAAATTGTCTTTGTTCGATTAAAATATAACAAAGTGAATAAGGACGGAATACCTAGGAAATGGTGTTCTCCACCACAAAGAAGAATAACTTATTTGTAGTAAGATTTTCCTTTATCAGTTATATAAAGGTAATGAAGAACGAAGAGCACTTCTGAGGACATTCATGAAAATATCTTATACGTATGCTATTTTAATTAAAATTAAGTTGTATAATGCTTAAAAAATGTTTAATATAAAGCGTTACTCTTCGTCTAACATCCTTAGTCGGTCAAATCCCTTCCCCACCTCAAACTATAGTTTACATATATCATTTGTCTGAATAACAATTCTAAAGATTTTAATTAAAATAGCATATGTTTAAGATATTTTGATGACAAATAAAATATATATTGAATGTTCTGTGAATGTCCTCATAAGTCTTTTATATTCTGAAAGACCTTCGAGTAACTGTAAGAGACAGACAAAATTTTACTATACAGTAAATGTAAATCTTTTAAAACATACAATTTATGTAAAATATTTGTATGTGTGTGCGTGCATGTGGAGTGAGCCACTTTCGAGATATTCCTTGTGTGTATTTTGCAGTATTTATATTTTTCTCAAGTACAAAGTATCTCTTCATGTATATCTGTTAGATATACAAAGAGAATGTAATTTCAAAGACATGATATGTTTAAAACATTTGACTATTACTTAAAGCCTACCACACTATCCCTATCCCTTATGCCTTATATAGGGTAATGTTTTTTGCTGTTTGTTTTAATTGACGTCCTCCAACATTAAGTCATATCAGCCGTTGAATGAAATGAGTGAAATGATGCTCAAATGAGTCCAGGGTCCACGGAGCTTAGAGTTACCCGACATTCGCTTTTCACTATAAGGGAAACCCCCGGAGAAAACCTCCTACAGGTAACTCACCCTGACTGAGATTCGAACTCGGTACCTCTTAAACGTGAAGCAGACATGTTACCATGTACGCAACCGAGGCGGGCAGTAAGGTAATGTTTATCTTGACTCGCATGATATAGATGAAGGCGATAGGTTCCCCATGTGTAGACAAGAAGTAGAAATAGTAAGTATCCACTAAGATCTACTTTACTTTCATTTGTGCTCTACAAATTGAAGCATTAAAATGATATGTACATAAAGATTCCTTGTGTGAGGCTGAGTGTAGTAAATTACCTGAGATCCTTGAGCGTGGGAATGCCGAGCTTCTCAAGATGCTCTTTCGGTCCTATGCCAGACAGCATGAGTAGCTGTGGTGACCCAATGGCTCCGGCAGAAAGGACGACTTCCCTTCGTGCTATGACGATCTGTCTGACGCCGTTCCTCACAAACATCACCCCATACGCCCTCATTGTGGTGGGGTTGATGAGAATTCGGATGACGTGCGAGTTCATGGCCACGTGTAGGTTCCTCCTCAGTCGTACCGGTCTCAGGAACGCCTTGGCCGTGCTACAACGTGATCCTCTTCTGATCGTTCCCTGTGCGAGCATCACGCCAGTCTGAAACTCCCCGTTGATGTCCCTGTTCTCGTACCCGAGCTCCTCTCCCGCTCTGATGAATGCGAGCGATAAGGGCGTCCTCCAGGGTGACTCCTGCACCGTCAGGTAACCTCCCCGTCCATGGTAGGGCGTCCTCGCTAGGTATGGGTTCCTGTTGTCTTCAGACTTCTTGAAGTAGCGTAGAACGTCCCTGCAAATGATAACGCGTAAGAGACACTTTACTAGTACTTTCTACAAGAGTTCATCAAGTAGTGGCATTTTTTATAATCCTTGGAGAGCGTACCTTATGTACGTACCTTATTAGTTGTACCTTATGCAGGATGGAGGACATTTTCAACATTTGCTATGAAAGTAAATAATCTCCCAAAATTCCTGTACAGTTTAGGAATAAATTGTCATTTTCAGAATTCGTTGTGAAATAATTAATGAAAGAAATGTGCCACTCTGTATATGAACGTAAACTAAAATATAAGAATATTTAATCATTTAGCATTTCATCTAAGGTCCACAAGTTTTATCATCAAAACCTCAGAGAAAAATTCGGTTGGTGCCATGTTCACATTTTTGCGAAAAACTTAACCATATATTTACCTGATACATTAAAATAAGTAGAACTGTTTTAATAAACGATCTAATCGGTTGTAGACATTGTATGTAGCTCATTTAAAGATGTAGTGATAATATATAACCTTAACAAATGAGTTGTCTGCTGATGTCGGCGTCAAAGTGTCCTGACGTTATCACAAAGCATAACAAATATTGAAGGTAATCAAAATGGATAACACTGGGCAACAAAAAATAATTGTTGAATGTTTCGAGCACTTCATGAGGCAATTGCTACTAATTTTGGGTTGGGAAAAACAAATATGACAATGAAAAATTGTTATTAGCTCTAGTTTCTATGATATACATAAGGTGGAAGTATTACATATTAACGGATTGAGAGAAAAGGATACATTTTAATTACATATATGCTAACAACAATGAAAGTGCTTTTGATTTTTTAACTGGTAATTACATGCTAAGAGTTCCAAATTGCTGGAAAAATACTTCGCAGATAGTTGTGTCTGAAGAGAATCATGACTTGGTCGTCTTTTAGCTTGCCTCTTGTGATGGAGTTCCGCAGAATCCCTATACAAAGACCAAGCATTTCTTCATTCCAACGGCCCTGATATCTTTGTTCCATAACAGAAATGTCCTGATGGAATCATCACTAACAGCTGCACAACTAGGAGGGAGCGGTAAGGGACATGTTACATCCAGGGTTACGGCACTGTCACCAAATGCTTGTAGTTGGCATCTCTTTTGTTGCCTAGAAATCCATGAACACCACCCTTGAAGGCTTCCCAAGCTTCCTTTTCTTTCCCCTCCAAAATTTGCTCAAGTGCAGGATCCTTTACAAGTTCTCTTATTTGTGGTCCGACAAAAATGCCTTCCTTAACTTTTGCATCACTTAATTTCCAAAATTTCTCTCTGATGTTATTTGACAGGTGTGCCAACTCCCCAAAAAATTCCCCCAAATTTAAAATGTTCACTCTAAAAAAATGAAATATCACTTTATCTACAAAACAAGAGCTAATCTATCATTTTATGGTGATTTTTGAATTCAGCAGATGGAAATACATGTAAATTCACTATTTTTAATTCCGAAACATTTTCATTGCTGCCCAATGTAATTAACAGCTATAATGAAAAATAATAAAATGTTTTATCCGTAAATGTGTAAATCAACATTATGAGAACGATTATTTGAGTAGATTGCTTTCATCCAGATATCTGAACCATAAAGGAAATATCGATAATTTGTTTTTTAAAGTCAGGATAGAGGAGATGTAAGCTTATATGTTGTACAAGAAAGAGGGGGAATTAACGTCGTCTTTTTGGGCCTCAGTGCTGACGGTAATAAGCGCTGATTTCTGACAATCTGCTAGCCAGGAAAAAGAATTGATGACCCATCCCTTAAGCGGCTATCATTGGCAGCTGGGTTTCTGCCAAAACGTCTCCATTTAGGGACAATATTGAGCAACAATAAAGGAGATGTGTTGTTATTCACAACTTTATCCTTATGATTTATATATATTGAATACCTTTGTCATATTGATTTGTTCCTTATTGTTTTAATGATTTTGTTTAAATAATTGTAACCAATTTGTTGTGTACCCTGTTTTATACAAAATAGTCGCGATATGACCTAGTTTTTAAAGCTACTCTAAATAAATTAAAAAGGTAAATGACATGCTCTGGTTTGTATACCTAATACGTCACATAAAAGTATGGTAAACAAAGACAAGGATTACCCCAGTGATTGCCTGCTGTTCCCAAAACTTTATATACTGACCTGTATCCCCAGCCGGGGTTCCCTAGTGACTCCCAGTGATCGTAGTCCTGCCGATTGCCTCTCACGTACAGCATGTAGTTGAGAACACTGGAACCTCCTAAGACCTTGCCCCGGGGCCAGTTACAGCGTCCTCCACGCATCCCCAGACACGCCTTGCCCGTAGGTTCCGTCTTGTACTGCCAATCCAGGTTGGAGAGCTGTAGATAAGCTGCCAGAGAAGGAACATCGCTGATCTCGTTCTCATCTGGTCCCGCTTCCAGAAGCAACACGGTCCAGTGGGGCACCTCGCTCAGTCTGTTGGCGACCACAGCTCCCGCGGAGCCTCCACCCACAATCACGAAGTCATATTCCTTGTAGAGCGGGTATCTGTCAATGGGGCGTGACTCGGGGTCCAGCTTGTCGTACCGGTAGTACGCCACACCGGCGATGAGCAAAGGAATGAGCCATAGACTCGTGCCAACCACCCCTAGCGCCGTCTTGAGGGCGGCAGTTGTGGCGACGAGACTCAGCAACATGTCAGTCTAGCCTGGCGGACCGTCCTTGACTCGGTACATCGTCTGGAAAACAAGCAACAACGTACAGAGATCGGGTGAACCGTCATCTAAAACCTTCTTTACGGAAGTGAATTAAGTAATGATTTTGTGACAGGTTCCATATTCACACAGAGTTCTATCGTAAGGTACGTAGAGAAGTCTATACTTGAGTTGTCTATAAAAACATTAAGATTGAAAAAATAATAATATTGACTTGCAGTATGATGATCGCATTTTCCAACTGATCAGACATGTCAAAAGGTGTGTGAGTTGTCCTTGTATCTATTAATAAAGGTATACTTTCCACGATAACATTTATATTGTAGATCTTACTCATCCGGTTTGGGCTCCAAAACACGTCTACTTTTATGTAAATTATGAATATATTAAAGATTATAATTGAACACAAATCTATTGACGAAAGCCTTTAGTCTACAGGGATAACATAGTAGCCTCTAGTTCCAAAGGTCACGTGAAGGGCGATTTAGAACAACCTTAGGCCTGTTAAGAGTGGGGCGCTAAGATATATAAAGGCAAAAAAGATAATACTGCCGTGACTTTTGATTGTTATAGAGTAGCAAAGAGTTTGTTGGGCTGCAGTCCCTAGAGTATGAAGAAACGCGTTTACATTTTATTGCAAGGACATGGGGACCATCATATCTGGTATACTGATGTAAAGAAACAGAAAGGTAGAGTCCTGACTGAAAAATTCAAGTCCCCGCTATGGGGTCTTGACCCTACCTTTCACAGCTAGTGTGAGGAAGCAATTCATTTCCAAAGAGAAGACAGTTTCAAAGTTGACAATTGATCCTATGTTATATTCCTTTCTTTGTTATTTATCAAGCACTGTAGATGTGTATATAATGTCACGGTATCAAACCCTCTAAATAACCTTTATTGTAATTCTATAGATTATGTGCTCTACCCACCACAAGAAGACAAGCGGGGCATGAAGAGGGAGAGGGGTTTGAACTGTTTATCTGCTCTGTTAGTGGATCTGTTTACTACGAAATGAGTGTATGAGAGTACATATGAGTCACCCATACTGTCAGATCTAATGCTTGTTTCAGTAACTGCAGTGATAGGTATTATGTACTGTCTACCCACCACAAGAAGACAAGCGGGGCATGAAGAGGGAGAGGGGTTTGAACTGTTTGTCTGCTCTGTTAGTGGATGTGTTTACTACGAAATGAGTGTATGAGAGTACATATGAGTCACCCATACTGTCAGATCTAATGCTTGTTTCAGTAACTGCAGTGATAGGCATTATGTACTGTCTACCCACCACAAGAAGACAAGCGGGGCATGAAGAGGGAGAGGGGTGATTTGAACAGTTTATCTGTTTTGTTAGTGGATCTGTTTACTACGAAGTGAGTGTATGAGAGTAGATATGAGTCACCCATACTGCCAGATCTAATGCTTGTTTCAGTAACTTTAGTGATAGGTATTATGTACTGCCTACTCACCACAAGAAGACAAGCGGGGCATGAAGAGGGAGAGAGGTTTGAACTGTTTATCTGCTCTGTTAGTGGATCTGTTTACTACGAAATGAGTGTATGAGAGTACATGTGAGTCACCCATACTGCCAGATCTAATGCTTGTTTCAGTAACTGCAGTGATAGGTATTATGTACTGCCTACTCACCACAAGAAGACAAGCGGGGCATGAAGAGGGAGAGAGGTTTGAACTGTTTATCTGCTCTGTTAGTGGATCTCCCATACTGCCAGATCTAATGCTTGTTTCAGTAACTGCATTGTTAGGTGCATTACATGCATTGTGTGAGTTATGTGACAACTATTGTGTTCTTACATGAATCTTGCATCCTTATGTCCGGAAGACGAGCATAAAAAAGTGATTACGCTACAGTTTCCTCTGCCTTGCCTTTTTGTGGTGGGCAGAGAGTACTGACATTTTTGGCTGTCAAAATCTTTGTAGCTGTAACTTCTCAAGTTTCTTGTTGTAGGTATGTAGTGAAATTCCCGATTTATTTGTGTTTATGTTGTGAGAGTATAGTCTGTCAGTGTGAAGAAAGTCTTGGAGCTTGTAATGGTCGAATGCTCGAATTAAATTACTTTGACATGGCGGATTACCTGTAAAGCTTTTATTAATAACGCTCGCCATGTATAGTATGCTGACTTGATGTCACGATCTTGGGCTCACACACTGACCCTGATAACTTTCTCACATGAACTTTACCGTGATGATCGTAGGACACCGGAAGTTGTGTTACGTAATCAACTTTCTCCCAACCGGTTGTGGAGCTCCGCAACTTTCAGTTCCTGTATGACATCAGAGAGGAACCTTGGTCCGCGGGAATGAACTACATTACCAAAGTCACCCTCATTTTTACTTACAGCAACTGAATGTATAGAAAAGTGCGAACTCTACTCAAAAACCAAAAGTCTAACATAAAGCAGGTAGTATGTAGAGAAATTGCGGAGGTTAGCACTTTCTACACCGGAAGTGATGTCCGTCCTTGGTATTGGCTGGCCGCGGAATGTTGCTCCAAGTTGAATTAGCAGAACAATGGACTTGCTTTCTAAAAGAGCAGCATCATCTGCAGATGTTAGGAACCGCTCACCAGATGTCTGTCTTACTGTCTGGTCACACACAGCAGCTGCCGCATTCCACCCGAAACTTCGATGTAAATGCACGTTTTGAGGTCACTGGTATGTGTGTAAACATACCTAACTCAAAAATAAAATTTGGGTTCATTACTAAACTGGGTATTTAAGTACAAAAAGTACTGCTGCTTTGTAAGTCATTTTTGCTTAGTTTTGGACCTGAGTTATGTTGCAGATTTGACCATTCACAGTCTATCTAGGTAATTACACAAGAACATTGGACAGTCTGTAAAGTGTTGAATGTGTTAAAAATGTGATCATCTACATCGCTTTACAAAAGCTATTGAAACTAAAAGGGGCGTTCCGAGAATATTGAAGATAAACATGACCTTTGCCACGAAATGATTTAATCAGAGTCCTTATAGTCCTTTTTGAGAAAGTAAAATAGAATCGATTTTTCCTGCTTATACAAGGTATTTGGCAGTGGTAACGTTCCAACAACGAGGAAACACAGCAAATTGCACAGGTACAAATGCAGTTAATTAACTAAATGACATTTTGAAATATTGTACACAAGTTACATAACACAAATTAATATTGGAAATTAATTGTTCTTTCACACTGGCCGTGTGTAGGACGCACTATGAAAGGGTACAGTGAGACTGAAAAATTCAATGCCATAGCTGGGATTTGAACCATGGATCTTCTGGTCTCCATCCAGCCGCTCTAACCCTTGAGCTACTATGGTTTACCGGGAGAAACACGAGTCAGTTGGAGAATTTAATGTCATGTTGGCATGTTGGCCATAGTAGCTCAATGGTTTATAGCGGCTGGACGGAGACCAGAACATCCATGGTTCAAATCCCGACTATGGCATTGAATTTTTCAGTCTGGCTCTTCTCTTTCACAAATTAATATTGCCACTTTGTAATAAAAATAAATTGAAAAAAGATACTAGTTAAAATATAAAATACGTTAGTATTATTGGCACAGTTTATGTTGAGCCCTCTATCCCGAGTCAACAGCTGAACATCGTGTTACCTTTTACTAACCACGGAACCAGAGCTATCAACATAATGCCACTAATTCCCTGTTTACCTGAGCCGTTGGCTAGCCTGCAAAAAACAACCGACTCACGGCCGTCTGTGATGTGGTTTTAAGTACGACTTGTTAACAGTTGAAGATAGTATAGATTATAAAAAGTAAAAGATGTAAATACATACATAGGAAGACGTAGGTTACCATGTGCTCTCAGTGCTTCCTCACTCTTCCACTGCACTTACAATACTGGCTGCCTTTTACCTGGTGATGTTGAAGATGAAAGTGGGACAGGTTGTTCCCCTCCCCCAGCTGCCCCACGGCTTAATGTCGTATTGTTAGACATTTTATACTTTTGTATGTCTCGGTCATAACAACCTTATCACTCATCCCATGTGTACTTCATTTGTTATGAAAATACCTTAAACGTACGATCTTGGCCATTTATTAGAAGATTGAAAATTTCGAAAACATTTGCGATCGCGCATTCGCATCTCTCTCTGCGATATCTTAGTGTTGACTTCTGTTTGGAATGAGGCAACATCTCTACTATGTATGTTAAATACCAAGCGGGATGGTAGCCCGCATTTGGGGGGCCGGGTTCGATTCCCGTAGCCGACCTATCTGACCCATGGCTTTTGGGTCCGGGTTCGATTCCCGTAGCCGACCTATCTGACCCATGGCTTTTGGGTCCGGGTTCGATTCCCGTAGCCGACCTATCTGACCCATGGCTTTTTCGGGGATTTTCCCTGTTAGCCAGGCAAACCTACCCGAATTTTCTGTCCTTCAATTACATATCCTTTATCATTTCACACCATCTCTCATCTGGTGGTCTGTTTCAGGGTACAAATGTCGGCGTAGTATAGCAGGATAATATACATCTGGTAAATACTTGCTCAGGTAGGACGGTCTCAGGGCCGATCTGGAGGTGTAGGTACCCTGCCCTCTGCACTACCGTGACTCTGTGGGTTTACCTCGCCTCATCCTTCCTCTCAGGGATGCCTCACTTGGGGTATAGGTACAACATATTCAAGTCTGGTCGCAGTGCCGAATGAATGTTACATGAAGCATGTACACAAAAGTTACAACATTCCAACCAAAACTTCGATATAAAAATCTCACCCGAACCAATACGTTTAGAGGTACAAAAAATGGCTATTACAAGGTCCGCGTGTCTGTCTGTCTGTCAAGAGTAGAACTCAAAAACAAAAGTCGGTTACATACTAAACCTAATTGAAGACATCTGAATGACTTTGGTAAAATTCTTAAAACTAAAATGTACATCTCTTTAAATAACTTGTTGGCCCGCCTCTGTAGCTTAGATAGTAGCGTGTTTCCCTCAAGTTCAAGAGTTCGGATCTCGGTCACGGTGACATATGGTTATTTCCGAGGTTTTCCCTTATCCTATAAGATGAATGTCTGGTAACTCTAAACTCTATGTACCGTGTACTCATTTGAACATCATTCATCGTCCGATATGACTTAACGTTGGAGAGTTTCTCTTATCCTGAAAGATGAATGTCTGCTAACTCTAAGCTCTATGTACCCTGTACTTATTTGAACATCATTTCATTCATCGTCCGATATGACTTAACGTTGGAGGTTTTCTCTTATCCTGAAAGATGAATGTCTGCTAACTCTAAGCTCTATGTACCCTGTACTTATTTGAACATCATTTCATTCATCGTCCGATATTACTTAACGTTGGCGATTTTCTCTTATCCTGAAAGATGAATGTCTGGTAACTCTAAGCTCTATGTACCCTGTACTCATTTGAACATCATTTCATTCATCGTCCGATATGACTTAACGTTGGAGGTTTTCTCTTATCCTGAAAGATGAATGTCTGCTAACTCTAAGCTCTATGTACCCTGTACTTATTTGAACATCATTTCATTCATCGTCCGATATGACTTAACGTTGGAGAGTTTCCCTTACCCTGAAAGATGAATGTCTGGTAACTCTAAGCTCTCTGTACCCTGTACTTATTTGAACATCATTTCATTCATCGTCTGATATGACTTAACGTTGGAGGTTTTCTCTTATCCTGAAAGATGTCTGATAACTCTAAGCTCTATGTACCCTGTACTTATTTGAACATCATTTCATTCATCGGACGATATGACTTAACGTTGGAGGTTTTCTCTTATCCTGAAAGATGAATGTCTGATAACTCTAAGCTCTATGTACCCTGTACTCATTTGAACATCATTTCATTCATCGGACGATATGACTTAACGTTGGAGGTTTTCTCTTATTCAGAAAGATGAATGTCTGATAACTCTAAGCTCTATGTACCCTGTACTTATTTGAACATCATTTCATTCATCGGACGATATGACTTAACGTTGGAGGTTTTCTCTTATCCTGAAAGATGAATGTCTGATAACTCTAAGCTCTATGTACCCTGTACTCATTTGAACATCATTTCATTCATCGGACGATATGACTTAACGTTGGAGGTTTTCTCTTATCCAGAAAGATGAATGTCTGATAACTCTAAGCTCTATGTACCGTGTACTCATTTGAACATTATTTCATTCATCGTCCGATATGACTTAACGTTGGAGGTTTTCTCTTATCCAGAAAGATGAATGTCTGATAACTCTAAGCTCTATGTACCCTGTACTTATTTGAACATCATTTCATTCATCGGACGATATGACTTAACGTTGGAGGTTTTCTCTTATCCTGAAAGATGAATGTCTGATAACTCTAAGCTCTATGTACCCTGTACTCATTTGAACATCATTTCATTCATCGGACGATATGACTTAACGTTGGAGGTTTTGTCTTATCCTGAAAGATGAATGTCTGGTAACTCTGAGCTCTATGTACCCTGTACTTATTTGAACATCATTTCATTCATCGTCCGATATGACTTAACGTTGGAGAGTTTCCCTTATCCTGAAAGATGAATGTCTGGTAACTCTAAGCTCTATGTACCCTGTACTCATTTGAACATCATTTCATTCATCGTCCGATATGACTTAACGTTGGAGGTTTTCCTTATCCTGAAAGATGAATGTCTGGTAACTCTAAGCTCTATGTACCCTGTACACATTTGAACATCATTTCATTCATCGTCCGATATGACTTAACGTTGGAGAGTTTCCCTTATCCTGAAAGATGAATGTCTGGTAACCCTAAGCTCTATGTACCCTGTACTCATTTGAACATCATTTCATTCATCGTCCGATATGACATAACGTTGGAGTTTTTCTCTTATCCTGAATGATAAATGTTTTGTAACTCTAAGCTCTGTGTACCCTGTACTCATTTGTTTTAAAAAAATGTTGTTATTCGATTAATTGCTTCTCACAATATCAGTTTCAAAATATTTCACAGCGAAATGTGTAATGGAACTATTTAACATTAAATAGAAAAATATGGTTGCATGACAACAGTTTGTGGGAGGATATGAAAGTAAACGAAATTGGCTAGAGAAAGTAATAGATTAGATTTCTACTATTATTTACTAAATGTCAATTATATTGTTTACAAGGCATCACAGTTGCAGTCTGCCATGAAGCAATTTTTGTATCATTTCAACTGGAATAACATTACCTACTTTCTCTGTAATTGTTTTAAGGTCAAGGGTTTGAATGAAGTTTCCTCTTCAAAAAATACAACAGTGTCATCGAGAGCTTCTTTGACCTCGGATTTTTAAAGTGTTGACGCTGTCCAGATGTTTGTATATATCGACTGGGTTTCCTGTATTACCTTCAACGAGATGTAAAATGGAGCTTATTCTGCCAAGGTTTATTTAGATAAAAATGAAAAAGGCGCATGTGGTAGGGTTCCCTGGTCCTCCAGTTCGGAGGAGGGCCCGTCTCTCCTAGGGATGTATAAGCCCGGAGGACTCGGATAGTGGATAGAGAGTATTCTCTGGTAGTGACCGCTGTCCTGAACGATATGTGGACCGTGCCTTGTTTTACGGATGGCTAATGTTCCAAAACTCGATAATAATTGAAGGTGAGTGAAAGTTGAATTACCGTGCATGAAGTTCAGTGTCGTCGTGGCCTCTACCCATCACTTTAACGCTTATGATGTATCAGTTGAGATGAAACATTGTCCATGTAAATGGCAGTTGGTGCAATTAGCGCTTTTCACACCCGCGGCTTGAGCTTTTGCGGATAAACAAACGAGAACCTGGCTACAATATCTGAGATTGCAAGAGATGTAAGTGTTGAGATGACGTTCACTTGTTGATGGAGGAAGCCGTTGTGGCATTTGTACGACTTCGGCGGCACATCTGTATTGTGTAGATCAGGGGTGGCCAACATACTTGGAGTCAATAAAATGTGATTCTACTTGCCTTCCATGAAGCTTTATTTGTGGACATATAGTCATAGGGTAGAGAAGAGAAGTGTATTTCCAAATACCTCGTAGATAAAAACATTTGTGGAAATTATGTAATATATTGTTATCAAATAATTATGAGATTAATATTTTCTGTTTGTTCCTCCATTAAATCCTGCTTGGAACACTATCAGACCTTCTAACTCATGGAAAGGTAGAGTCAGACTGAATAATTTAATGCCATAGCCGGGATTTGAACCACGGATCTTCTGGTCTCCGTCCAGCCGCTCTAACCACTGAGTTACTATGGCCAACGTGCCAACATGACATTAAATTCACCAACTGACTCGTGTTTTTGCCGGTAAACCACTAGGAGTTCTCACAAACACATGAGACAACTACCTTAATGACGACTTACTATGCTGTAAGTACTTTAAGACCCGGGTATGACATTAAATTCTCCAACTGACTCGTGGTTTTCCCGGTAAACCACTAGGAGTTCTCATAAACACATGAGACAACTACCTTAATGACGACTTACTATGCTGTAAGTACTTTAAGACCCGGGTATGACATTAAATTCTCCAACTGACTCGTGTTTTTCCCGGTAAACCACTAGGAGTTCTCATAAACACATGAGACAACTACCTTAATGACGACTTACTATGCTGTAAGTACTTTAAGACCCGGGTATGACATTAAATTCTCCAACTGACTCGTGTTTTTTCCGGTAAACCACTAGGAGTTCTCATAAACACATGAGACAACTACCTTAATGACGACTTACTATGCTATAAGTACTTTAAGGCCCGGGTATGACATTACATTCTCCAACTGACTCGTGTTTTTTCCCAGTAAACCACTAGCAGTTCTCATAAACACATGAGACAACTACCTTAATGGCGACTTACTATGCTGTAAGTACTTTAAGGCCCGGGTATGACATTAAATTCTCCAACTGACTCGTGGTTTTCCCGGTAAACCACTAGGAGTTCTCATAAACACATGAGACAACTACCTTAATGGCGACTTACTATGCTGTAAGTACTTTAAGGCCCGGGTATGGCATTAAATTCTCCAACTGACTCATGTTTTTCCCGGTAAACCACTAGGAGTTCTCATAAACACATGAGACAACTACCTTAATGACGACTTACTATGCTGTAAGTACTTTAAGGCCCGGGTATGGCATTAAATTCTCCAACTGACTCGTGTTTTTCCCGGTAAACCACTAGGAGTTCTCATAAACACATGAGACAACTACCTTAATGACGAATTACTATGCTGTAAGTACTTTAAGGCCCGGGTATGACATTAAATTCTCCAACTGACTCGTGTTTCTCCCAGTAAATCACTAGGAGTTCTCATAAATACATGTGACAACTACCTTAATGGCGACTTACTACGCTGTAAGTACTTTAAGGCCCGGGTATGACATTACATTCTCCAACTGACTCGTGTTTTTCCCAGTAAACCACTAGGAGTTCTCTACTTACACTAGTTCTCTACACACGGCCAGTGTGAAACAACAATTAATTTGCATTAATTGACCTAATAGTGGTTAACTATAAAGCCCGGGCCTTAAAGTACTTACATGTTGTAAGTCGCCATTAAGGTAGTTGTCTCATGTGTTTATGAGAACTCCTAGTGGTTTACCGGGAAAAACACGAGTCAGTTGGAGAATTTAATGTCATATCGGCACGTTGGCCATAGTAGCTCAATGGTTTAGAGCGACTGGAGGGAGACCAGAAGATCCGTGGTTCAAATCCCGGCTATGGCACTGAATTGTTCAGTCTGACTGTATCTTTCCATACTTTAGCCTACACACGGCGAATGTGAAAGAACAGTTAATTTCCATTCTAACTGATGTTTGTTATTCGTCTGTCATTTGGAGGATTATACGAAATGACAGTTAAAGAGGAGATAGTTTAAAGTTGGCAGTACAAGAGTAAGTGCGCAGACGTGGTAGTACCAATAGCTCTACATTTGGACATGTGGGAAAGTAATCGTCAGCTTTCACCGACCGTGACTTATGTGGCAATCATGTAAACTGTCAGATCTCATTTAATTCTATCTACTTCAACATAAACATTATCTTACTGTAGCTTCAAGGGAATGCAGTAGACTTTAAGTGATAGTCAAATGTTTTAACAGCTGGTAGTGATGTGGTGTCTTTTTAATTACATTTTCTTTGTGTGATTAGGACTTAAAAATGAACTTGAAATTTGAATTGAGTATCTTTCAAGGTTTAAGCACCCCAAAATATTTCCGATTTTCTTAAAAGCCTTTAATGATTTTAGTAAAATAGCATGTATTTAAGATATTGTAATGACAAACGAAATGTATATCTTGAATTTTCTAAACAATTAATTTGCCTGTGCTTTTCATTCTGGAGAAATTTTCCATAATCTTTTTCTAGTAGACGTTAAGCGATAGACGAAAGCTCCTACATTAAAATTTTTCACTTCAGAACAAACAATTAATTTAAAAGAGACTTTGTTTTTAACGATAAGACCTCTCCCCTATTTTACTTCAAACTTTTAAAGGATTGTCGATATTCAGTTGTTTGTTATGATGTACTCCCTTTATATCCATAACGATGAACGTTTGTATCAATTAAAATGAAGTTTGTGCAATTGCCGTCCTATGTTCTATTTTGCTTTGCCCTGACCCCGTTAAGAAAATAAAAAGAAATGTTGAAGGTCGTTGTTATATTTAATTGAAGTTATTACACAAGCTGGAAAAGTTGAGCACTATGATATATGATAGTTGGTAGCACTGACCTCGATCTTGTACATACATGTGAGGAGGAAGTGTGTACGTGCAAGGTGGCGCGTGTCCGTCCGGTAGTGAAAGTGGCAAATCTGCATTTCCGAGACATTCCTGGTTATTTGTCTTCATCAGATAGCAACGAGCCCTTAAAACATTTGACTGTAGTGTACTCTGGTTAAAGGGCAGAAGCAATAAGTGAGGTTAAGTAGGTCCAAATTTCAGATGGTAAAAATGAGATAAAAGGGTTTGGGACGGAAGGGTGTTGGTTTATTCCATAATTTGTCTTTCCTCTATTCTAGTTTATTGAATTATAAACAAATATGAAATTATTCACCACCAGAAGAAGCAAGGGAAACAAAGTGAAGCTGTTGTACTTGAATACAAGGAGAAGCATCTTTCGACATCCACAGAGACAGTGTATTCAGTTGGAATGACAACTGTAAGTTGTGGGCAATTCCTCATTGTCCGGAATATTCTGAAGTTATTGGCAAAGTCATGTATCTGCTCCTAAACGAATGTAAAATATTTCCCATTATTTCCCTTTTCCAGACCTTGTTCTTCTAATGGTTTAATAGATGTAATCAGGCACTGGTAACTGTGGACACAATATAGTTCTCTCTGCAACAGAAGTTGCTGTGTCGGCTGAATCCAAAGAAAGCACGAACTCTTTATTTTTGTCAAAATTGTCACACAACATAAGTAGCATACTTAATCCAAATACCTACCGACAAATGTGGAAGGAGCAGAGCCGATGTATTTGTTCCTTGTTAAGGACATGTCAGTGCTTCAACTGGTAACAGCTGGTCCATAACCACAAGAAGATTTCAAGCTTTTCACAGAAGTATATAATTGATTGCATTTGCTTTCTGTATCTCGTATATATTTTTTTAACTTTTTTTTTAATCAACGTCCTCCAACGTTAGTCATTTCGGACGGTAAACGAAATGGGCGAAACCATACTCAAATGAGCCCAGGATCCATAGACCTTAGAGTTATGGGATGTTCATTTTGCCCGCAGTACACTCTCCCTGGCCGAGATTCGAACTTGGGTCCTCATGGACGTGAGGCAGACACGCTATCACCTGTGCTACAGAGGCGGGATTTTAACAACCTGGACTTAATTGTTTCACCTACTTCAAAATATATGGTTTCACGTCGTCTATGGTTTCACCCAGAGTAATTTCCACTTCGCAATCAGTTTACCCTCGATCCTTTGTATGGTTTCTTGATAAACTACTCTCATTGGACATTGATGTCTTTGTTTATTTTTGAAATAGTTTCTTGAAGGCTGAATGGTCACCTTATTGAGAAGCAGACAAATCAAATTTTGGCTTCTTGAAGAATTCTGTTAGATCACATTTCGTAATAAAAGTTGCACGTGTTCATTTGATGCTTAACAATGGAAGTGTGTTGTTTGATGTATTGTTCTGAATCGCAAATTAGGATTAGGATTTCATTACGGAGGGGATTCGGTACGTAGGCCACCATGCTGGGCCCATTGCTCCTATGTCCCCAAGTGGGGGCACCTCCGGGAGGAAGGATGGGGCGAAGGAGACAGAGGGCAGGGTCTCTACAATTTACGTGGAGACTTCCCTTGAGAGGCCAGGAGAAAAGACACGCTCCCCTTCAGCAGGACAGCAATGAGCCCAGCAGCTGAGCTTCAAAGGTCCTTGGCTGACGGTCGCGAAATGGTCCCAGCAGAGGAGCTGAGGCCAACAACCGACGTACCGGAGGAGGAAGTACTTTACCTCAGGTCGTATCATCCCGCCATGCACCGCCGAGACACCCGCCGACATTTCTACGCTGAAAGAGACCACTAGATGAGAGATGTTGTGAAATGTAGTGGAGATGAAATGGACGGACAGGAAATTCGGGGGATGTAGTTTACTTACCCAGCATTCACCTGGTGACCGGGGAAAACCCCCGAAAAACACCTGGGTCAGGTAGGTCGGCCCTGGGAATCGAACTCGGCTTAACAGTTTGATCAGTGTCCTTGAAATATTGTTTGAATTGCTGAACGGGCACTAGACAGCTTTGGCATGGTAAAATGTCGTTTAGTAATGTAACAAAGGAGTAAGACCTGCGACAATTACCAACATGTTTCCATTGTTGTCTAGTAGCGTCGATCAGACCTTCACCTCCACGCGAACAGATGACGTGTCACCGTAACCAGATCATTGCGGGCAGAGAGACATTGATTTCGCGGCGTTTACCTTGTTCACAGCAAGCTGAAGAGGCATTTATTGCAAGTTAAATATTTATATATTGATTGTAGAAAATACAAATATTCTCCATATTGAATGTAGGGGAGAAAAAAGTGAAATGAAACTTAAAGAAAAAAGGAGGAAAGGGGAAAAGTAGCGTTAAAAGTATCTCTCTTCAACTCGGGACATATTTCACACTTTAGTATCTTTTCGCAGAGCTTTAGTTTACCCTTAAAAAAAGGGTGTGTACCTAAAAATCGTAACCCTTGGTAATAAGATGAAATAAAGAGGCAAATACTAGGATGGAAAAAGAAACGATTGTGGACAAACAGCAAAACGGAAACAAGATACGCAATACGCAGGTAGGGAAAGAGAAAATCAAAGTACACAGTAGAAAGGAGCAAACATGTAAGTGTAGGCTGTCCTAATGGTACAAGCGCCAGGGGTGGCCAGAGTTGTGTTCTGCTTAGTGCTCAATAACACTTGATGACGTATGTACTGTATTGTAGTATTCCTGTCGTATCTATAATAAAAGCATTTGTAGGAATATTTATCTCGATTAATATGAAATAGAAGAATGAATGTATTGAGCACCGTGTACGTGGAGTGTTTACTTTCACTATAAGCGCACGTAACTTTGGTGCTACTGAGGAAGAAAGTGGCGACGGAATGTGGAGGAACCGGTGAGATGACGACTTTCCTTTACATCATCGTGTAAACATATGATATTGCGTCACAAACATTTCCTTGTAGCTATGTATATCTATCTCTTATGTTTGCAGGTCAGTTCTGCGAGTAGAAATCGGCCTTGGTCAATTTTACCTGTCGCTAAGCTATTAACTGCATCACATTGGAGAATATGCAAGAAAACACAAGCCACGGTCTCGTAGCTCATTCGCTGTGAGAAACGTACTAAGGAACCAAATTACAAGTGTTCTCCTGCTGAATGCTCTTACTACATCACATTGGAGAGTATGCAAGAAAACACAAGCCACGGTCTCGTAGCTCATTCGCTGTGAGAAACGTACTAAGGAACCAAATTACAAGTGTTCTCCTGCTGAATGCTCTTACTACATCACATTGGAGAATATGCAAGAAAACACAAGCCACGGTCTCGTAGCTCATTCGCTGTGAGAAACGTACTAAGGAACCAAATTACAAGTGTTCTCCTGCTGAATGCTCTTACTACATGACATTGGAGAATTATCAAAAAGACTGAAAAGTGGTGCATAACCTCCATCTGTTATCGTAGCTCTGGTCAACTGAACCGAACATTCATATTTCGATATCGGACGATGAATGGAATGGCTGAAGTGATGCTTTCATTGGTGCTTAGCACACGACAGTTCCCCCTCTCTGTTCGAGCAGCACGTCATTAGAAGATGTGAGGAACCAACGTATTAAGGATGGCATCGTTCTTACTGAGACGACAATATTGACACTGCAATGACGACCAGTCTCGATAGACGACGAAATTCGGGAGCAATTTGAGCACATTTTTCTGGTCCTACACGCCAGCATCAGGTCAGAGAGTATGACGTCTATATAGATATTCTCGAAAACATTTTGGTAGTAACCCTTCGTGGTAGATTCCTAGAGCAGGAAGAACACAGATATCCCTAGGATTGGCTAACGAGGCATCCGGAATAATCTGCACGGACTGGCCACCAAAGTCTCCTGATCTAAACTCCATTGAACATATGTGTAACGAGAAGAACGTCGACCAGAGAATCGGAGCTATGGCAACACCCAAACCGGTGTTTGTAATGATTGCATACATGCGCGAAACAGTAAGTGATGTAATCGTAGCTGTGGGCGATTACACAAGATCTTATTTTTCCCACAAATTATTATTCGTTGTAGCAGAAACACGTTTTCTATATATCCCAAATGATTCACAATTTAATTAATTTGTTAATAAATGACGTGAGTTTCGAAACAGGTATCCTTGGTTCACTTGAGGCAGTTTGCATTTTGCCACTGAGCTACGATAACAGATGGAGGTTATGTACTGCCTTTTCGTCTCTTTGCCATGTAGTAACAGCTTACCTCGAGACTACAGTTGTAAATTGGTGCATTACTGCGTGTAACAAAAATAAAAAAGGAATAAAGAAATAGAATAGGTATGACATGTTGGGGTTTGAACCGTGAACCTTCGACTCGCTTCTCACAGCTAAGATCCTAGTTTGTATATAATGAAATGTGTAGTATTTAACGTCCACTTTTACTATATACGGCACCACAGGCGATGACACTAATGATATATGAGAAGATGAAGCACCGTTGGAATGAGATGGTGGGGAACCGCCCCAGCGCCGTGTTGTCCGCCACAAATCTCAGTTTGAGGCCGCCTGGGTAGTTAATAGAGAGTGGCTTATATAATACGTGTTTTCTTACATATTCTCCAATGTTACACAGTTAATAGCTCAGCTTGCTATGTCTATCTGTGGCCATACTGGATTGATATAGCCATAGAATTCTGCCAAGTAAAATTATATGACGGATGGTATGACATGAAATTAGAAAGCTAACGGAATCATCACACTTGCTTGATATACACAAACAAATTGTCTCCATGTATACTATTGCCAGTATTTATTTAAAAAATTGTTTAAATTTAATGCACTGTTTCTGTACATCTGACTGCTTTGCAATTTGGAGGCGTAGAGTTCCTGAACAAATACTAGTTAGATGAATTATTTATTTTATGTGCCCACATCTTGAGTCAGGTTTCACATCCCTGAATCGAAAGCAGTTTTTTTTTTTTTAATTTAGAAGTTGGTTTAATAACAAAGTTCACAATTTTCCAGAGTTGCCGCACGAAGTTGAGTGCCCAAAATACTCTTAACTGGAATATTTTCTCCTAATTATTATTTTGTAAAAAAGTTTTCAACGGTTTTGATTAAAGTGAAGTGTGTATACTGTTTGCTGTAGTTATGGCATTGAAGGTTAAATGCAGTTGAAAGCGTTATATTGCCTGAAGGTTCGGCCGGTTGGTATTACATCACTGACTTGTTTCAACACGCTTGTGTGTCTGATATGTAAGGTTAGCCAGTTATAAATATCAACGTATGTATCTGGAGAATTGAAGTGCAATATCTACTGAGCTCCCTCTTCTTTCTTCTTGTCATGTAGACCCGTTACATCTCAACTGGACTCGGCATGTATGTGCTCTTGTCAGCTAGGGCCGTGCAGTGTCAACAAATACAAGACACAACAAACACATTGCAATAGATTTCTATCAAGTTTTACATTACGGGTCTCTGAAACTTGCAACAATGCAACCAAATTCACAAGGATTTGCTCTTAAAACTGATTCAGAGCACTTTTACTAATAAAAATACAGAAAAAGTCTGTCTTAAACCTGATTTCATTAAGTCAAAGTTTATCTTCCATTCAGTATTGACTTGTATCATCAGAAAACAAAAATATGTAAAGTCGTTGAAATGTGCACCTTAAAACAGCTGTGATGAAGATATGCCTAGGCCGCATCCCTGTTTCAGACAAATAAAACAGATGACGAGCAAATGTCAGTACACCGTCTGCGATAACTGTACTACATGGCAAAGCGAGAAGTCGTATCGGAAAAAATTCGCACCTAGCTTATCGCACATACACGGTGAGTCTAGTGTACATATGTATAGTCTGTTCAGATATAATCATGTCTTCATGTCATACATCGTCAGGTGCGAGACACACGCAGCTTCCAATCGCTCTATTTGTGTTTCGTAACTTACTGTACATCAACTTACTAATAAAAGGGTAGAGTCAGATTGAAAAATTCAATGCCATAGCCGGATCTTCTGGAGCGGCTGGACGGAGACCAGAAGATCCTTGGTTCAAATCCCGGCTATGGCATTGAATTTTTCAGTCTGGCTCTACCCTTTCATAGTGCGTCCTACACACGGCTAGTGTGAAAGAACAATTAATTTCCAACTTAGTAATATTTCACTCTTCTAATCGACGAGATAAGACCTGATCAGAAACGATCACAGCGCTGGTCAGCTGAAGGTCAATACGCTCCAATGTTCTGTTGAGTAATTGTTTAAGATGTTTCCGAACCACTACAAACGGACCCCCTCTTAACGTCGGCCGTTGTTTCCTTTCCTTCCGTTGTGGGAGATTGTCGTCTGCGGGCGATAGCTTCACTACAAAACTGCCACGTTACATATTTGCCAACGCAAAGTGCGGCAAGGATAGAATTGTTAAAAAACACTCAGTATACTAAAACCGAGAAGGTTTATTGACAAAAGGTGTCAGACTATTTTTGAATGGGCTGTAACTAACAGGTGAGTGTCATAAACAAGTACGAACCACTTCCTTTTGTACATGTTAAACGTACTACATGTTTTTGTAGTGTTTTTACTTTCTTACTGCGTACGCCCATACATCCTGCTCAAACAGATTGTAGGTATGTTAATAGCAACATGTCCACCATATGCTTAACATATTTACTTGACAAACGAAATGTATATATCGAAATTTGTTCTCTCCTTACTGGAAAACTGTAGGAGACATGTACACAGAATCTTACTACACAAAGTACATTTAGTACATTTTTTTCTCCAGTGAACTATTTGTAAGACATTTTGTTATTAGTTTGAATTGTCTAACCTTGGTTTTTTATGGCTGACTACATAAAGGGAATGATCGCATAGTCTACAGCATTGTCATTGTAGCTACAAGGAAATAAAACGTTTATCTGAATTAACATGAAGTAGATAGTTTGTGTAAGGTTGAGTACAACAAAACGTGAGGTGAATGTTTGTGTACACTTGTAGACCGTAACGCCAACTATCTGTGGCCTGTGAACTTTCACTTGCTCAGTTCAGTAAAAGTCCGCTAGAGGGAAGGTCGCTATGTGAGCTGAAAGTAGAAAGTCAGAGAACGACAGTGGCATCTTGTACCTGCCTGTGTGTATGCACGATTTCTGCAGTCAATGGAAATATTGCAAAATCTTATAATTTGGTCTGCAAGTATCTTCTGGCGTAAGCGTTTGGACATGAAATGTTGAAACTTTTGTACCTACCTTCACGTTAGACAGGTTTATTTAAGTCAACATTAAAATGTTTATAAAAATGTCGCAAATATTGATGTGTATTCCATCACTTTAAAATACTTGCTTAAAAATTGTTTGTTATTGTAAGTATTGTGACTTTGTGGGTTCGTGAAATGATAAAACGAGGTTATAAAACACAAAAACTACACTTTATTCTCCTAGCAAATACATTCGTCCATCACAATTTGCTAGCTAACCTCAAACTGTTTATTTTCTCTCTAACAACTACTCTCATCTGTCTCTCACTTCCGGTAACGATCGGCCATCATTTTTCATCGGCTTCGCGAGCCTACCACCAGGGTGACACTGCTCCCTCCTCAAGGCTGGTCGTCCCGAACAGCGCCTTCGTAGCGGGCCAGGCGATCCAGGTGTACCACCAACATCTTTCCTCGCGATGTTCCGAGGTGAAGTCGTACTCCTGCTGCCTCTGAACCTCACCTGCTGCCTCTGAACCCCACCTGCTGCCTCTGAACCCCACCTGCTGTCTGGCCTTCCGGTCGCGCCGTCACTATCACTTCGCTCCTCGCGGGGACAACCACGTCTTCGCCCAAGACGACCCTGCCAATTCCAAGGCGCTCTTCTGGTTGACGGAGTATAACCTCTTCTCCGTTGAGCCTTAGGACCGTCCTGCCGACGTCGACCGTCGCCTCGTGGCTCCTGAGGGCATCCAGCCCCAGAATCACCTCCTCAGCCACCTTCACGACGAACACCCACAGACGCACGGCACTCCGTCCCAAGTTCAGCTCCAGTAGGGCCTCCTTCTCCACAGGCATGGTGTCGCCCGATGCTGTCACAAGCTCGTATGGTCGGCTCGGCTTCCTCGTCGGCAAACCCTTCACCACGTCAGGTCTGATGATGGTCACGGCCGCCCCGGTGTCCACCAGCACGCGGCACGGCTTTCCTCTTACCCAGCCGTCCGCAATGAGGTTGTCATCCATCCGCCGGCTGATGGCGCGAATTGTCACTCGAGGGGATGGTGGTAATGGCGCCGACGTACCCCTCTCCACGCCGGGGCTTACTCGTTTTCCGGCTGCTCTTCCTGGTGTGGGCAGTCTCTCCGCAGGTGTCCGGGCTGTCCACACCCCCAACACAGGCCACTAGGTGTTCGCCGGCGTCCCTCAGCTGGTCTTCTGTCTCCGGCGTAGCGGACACTCCTCGTTCTCGACGTCGGGATAGATACTACCTTGGCCGCCTCCATTCTTAATGCCGCTGTCAGCGCCTCGTGGATGGTTTTATAATCGCCGAGCATTAGGCGCTGACGGATCTCCGTGTCCCGTACCCCGTCGACAAAGTTGTAGGCGGCTTCCCGGGATACGAACTCCAGTGGCAGGTCAACCAAGGCCTTGCTAGCTAGCTGCTCAATCGCTATGGCTAACTCCTGCAGCGTCTCCCCCGGCTGCTGTGACCTTGCCTTTAGCTGGCTGCGGTATGCTGCGGCTAAGCGGTGGTTCCCGAAGCGATTCTCCAGGGCCTCCCAGATGTCCTTGGGCGCCACCGTCGTCTGCACCGCGTTTAGGACTTCCGCGGCCCGTCCCTGGAGGCTGGCTATTAGCTGTGTGGCCTCCTCCTCGGGTGACCATCTGTTGTGCTTGGCCACTGTGTCGAACTGGCGGCGGAAGACCTCGAATGTTGACGCGCCGTCATATTTCGGAGGTTTGACGCGCGCCGATGTTGTGTCGCGTCTCGGTGCGTCAGCCTTCAAATCCTTCAGTCTCCTGCCGACGACGTCCTCCACCATGGCGTTCAGGGACTTGACGCTGCTGTCGGCCTTTCCCTCCAGGTTGTTTACGCGGTTCGCGAGGTCTTCGACGTCTTCAACCATGGCGTTCAGGGACTTGGCGTTATTGTCGGCCTTTTCCTCTAGGTCATTGAAGCGGTTCGCCAGGTCTTCGACGCGCTCGTCCACTTGGCCCATCCGCTTGCCCAGCTCCGTCACGTTATCCCTCACGCCGGCCAACTGTTCTTCAAACTTCACGGCAAGGGCCTCGTTTGCCGCTTTCATCTCCGTGGCCAGGCTGTCGTTAGTTGCCCTCATTTCTGTGGTCAATTCGGTCTTTATTTCTTTCAACTATGCGGCCAGGTTGTTATTTGCCGCTTCTGTTTTTGTTGTTAACTCGTTCATCTTCGCGGCCAAGTTGTTATTTGCCGCTTCCGACTTCGCTGTTAATTCGTTCATCTTCTGCAAAAGCATTTCCATGCCGATTCCATGGCCATAATGTTCCGTGATGTTGTTATCCCGCTTCCTGACACCAGTTGTGACTTTGTGGGTTCGTGAAATGATAAAACGAGGTTATAAAACACAAAAACTACACTTTATTCTCCTAGCAAATACATTCGTCCATCACAATTTGCTAGCTAACCTCAAACTGTTTATTTTCTCTCTAACAACTACTCTCATCTGTCTCTCACTTCCGGTAACGATCGGCCATCATTTTTCATCGGCTTCGCGAGCCTACCACCAGGGTGACAGTATGTATATTTATATGATATAATTGATTTGTTGGTTATTAATTGTTAGTCCCCGCCGTTAGAGTGTGTCTGGTTTGGATCGCTCCTACTGGTGCAGTACCATGGACTCCACATATACTACTGCTGTTGTTGCTGCTGCTACTATTTCTTATGCTATTTAAAACTCCTAAACAGCTATAACTTACAAATGGCACAACTTATTTTTATTTAAACTAAAGGACAGGACAGATTCGTGCGTTATAATCAAATTCCACAGAGTATAATAAAATGATAGTCTTTTTGTTGCATTGTTTGGAGTATTTGGCATAGATACTTGAGGAAAATAATCATTTCTTTCACTCTAGCCGTGTGTAGGCTAAGGTTTGAATGAGTAGAGCCATACAGAAAAAGTCAATGCCATAGCCGGGATTTGAACCACGGAACCCCCACTCTCCGTGCTG
Organism: Mantis religiosa; assembly: GCA_030765055.1. Classification (NCBI taxonomy): domain Eukaryota; kingdom Metazoa; phylum Arthropoda; class Insecta; order Mantodea; family Mantidae; genus Mantis; species Mantis religiosa. The sequence continues at coordinate 2,194,890 of CM060956.1, forward strand.
TTGCTCTAAGCCACTGAGCTACTATGGCTAACGTGCCGACATGACATTAAATTCTCCAACTGACTCGAATGTTTCCCGGTAGACCACTAGAGGTTGCCATATACAATGAATCCGTTACATACGAGTCAGTCGGAGAATTTAATGTCATGTTGGCAATAGTAACTCAATTAGTAACTCTTCTCATTCAAAAAAACTTGAGCTTCAAAATTAAATAAGTGACACACTAAAAGAGATATCACAATGAAATTTGAAACTATTTGTTTGTCAAGGCAACATTTCAGCTAAATTAGCTAAACGTGTAGAAAAAGGCATAGTGTACAAACAGAGTAAACTTTCTGCTTCACTTCATAAATATAGTGTATATCGTTGCCACCGAGGATTTCTAACTAATTTTTAGTAAATATCTTTATTTTAAGAGATCGTTGAAGTGTCTAAATGAATGTTATGTTAATGCCGTGCTTTTATTGATATTTGTTGTCAAGTAATGCATCAGTTTGTACCTTTTTCTCATAACAGTGAACCCTCTGAACAATGAAGTAAGGAAAGTGGTGTTTACATTTGTTGACTATAACGTCAGTTCAGTAATTTCTGGCAGCTGGTAAATCGGAGAAGATAGACAAGATCTACTAGTTAAAAAATGTTCACAAATCGTAGACCGACCGTTGTAGATGGACAAACATCCAGAACATCTAGTTACCTAAGGATTATACTTAAATGTTTCGCTGGATGAAAGTGCAGCTTATCTGCCCGGCGATGTAAGGGATAGACAAAACTTAGTATTTATGTCACCATAACTATGTACCAGTTATTTGTTGGAATGTTTCAGTTCTTTTGACTTTCCTGTAATAGTAAGTTATTATTTATTTCTGTAATTCTTAAGTATACAAAGAGGATGAGATTTTAAAGTTGTCACTTAATGACCAGCTATCACTTAAAGGCTAGCGTGTTATTCTTATACTTTCGTCGTACTGTGTAAGTGTGTAAACTCTGTGGGCAGAATGTAGATAGAAGAATAAGGTTCTGTACAAATATGATGTACAAGTGTGGGTAGAGAAAGTTATGTGATTGCAATAGGTACGTCACACTCTTCGTTTCTCCCCCTTCTGAGACACCCGTAGCTATTCTAATACCTTTGTCATACATTTTAAAGTGATAAGTCGTCATTGTTTTGTTTATCGTGATACAAACAGTAGTAAAATCCGCCAATCACTTGTTTAAATTTATATATGGTAGCTAATAAGATTTGCCTAGTTTATAGACGAGCTATAAAAGTAAACAGTAATGTTTGAAGTCGCTTGTGTAGATCATTGGTATTAGTTTCTTTTGACCTATGAGTCATCTTCTATACGAAATGCAACCTTCAGAAGTTTCAGAATTTCAGACGGATACCCTTTTACAATTACTAGAAAATTAAAACAATAACAATACATTTTATTTATAAAAATTGGAAACAGTACTATACAAACAGTAAAAAACATAAATATTGCATAATTCTGCTTTGGTCTGTATAAAGACATTCTCTTATAAAGAAAATGTTAGAAGTCCGTGGTGAAATTGGCACATGAGCAAAAGCTGGTGTTGGTAACTAGGTTATTGGGATGTTCCAGTCCTCTTTGATGATGTCCGAAGCCTTCTCGCCAATCATGATCACTGGAGCATTGGGGTTGCCGCTCACAATGGTCGGCATAATGGAAGCATCTATTACCCTAAGTCTCTGGACACCATATACCTTCAGTCTGGGGTCGACAACAGCGTCAGGGTCAGAGGATGGTCCCATCTTACACGTCCCTGCTGGGTGATAGATAGTGAAAGTGAAATGTCTGAGAGCACACTCCCAGTACTCGTCAGACATAAAGACATGCGCTCCACAACCCGGCATAGGAATGTTGTGTGGTCGTGAACCAAATCTCTGGAAGGCCGGAGTGGCTGACAGGTTGATGGCGATCTTGATACCCTCCACGAGCACGTTCACATCCTCACGGTGTGTGAAGTAGTTAGGTTCTATATCAGGCTGGACCCTGAAGTCGGTACTCTTGAGTCGCACCCAGCCCTTACTTCGTGGCCGCAGCAGTAGTGGCAATATCATCCATGTCTCTGCTTGGTGTAGAGGTTTGTATACCTGGAGAAACAGAAACACATACTTTAAGTGATGGTCATATGTTTTGGTCATTATGTGATCAGCACCTTGAAGAGTCATCCTTCTCCGAGGACAAGGAGCCTTCGACGTTTTGCCAATCCGGGACTCTGTCCCTTACTGGCGTTTCTATGGATTTATAGTACAAGACGGTGGTTTCCTTTTTATGAAGTATCATAAGAGACCATTGAGCTTATGATAGGCCTAAGGTGAGTCTGGGACGCCCATAGGTTTCCCCAGGGTCATTGTCATTTCCAGATGCCTCAGATAAGTTGATTGAAGCAGTGGGGAAGACGGTAATAGAATTTGTGAGAGAGGGTGAGGATATAATCATTTAATTTGGGAAATGATAGGTCTGAATGGATGTTTTCACTAGGAATGTACCATTCGGCAACTGTTGCTACACGAAGGTACCGAAGGTGCGCCCCAGACCTGACGGGCATAGGTGAAGGTGGGTCTTATTACTTGTTTGTATAGCAGAAGCTTATTCCTCAGAGCCATGGGTGATTTTATGTTCTACAGTGGATAGGGTCTCGCCATACGCTTCGATACTCCGGAAGCTAGTGATGTAAAATGTTCCTTCCAGGTAAGGCGCATATCAAGAAGCACTCCAAGATATGGTACTTCTGAACCAGCTAAGCGTAGTTCAGGTACATCCCATAAGTGGCGACCAGTAAATGTGACTGCCTTGGGGGCTTGCTGGCATTAATCTTGAGGCCCCAAGTTGTAAACCAGACGGTGAGCATGTCTGTATAGCACTGAGATGATTTGATGATGCCGAGGTTATTGTGGTGTGAGGGGTATTGTGATGTGGTGTGAGGGTAGGGAGTGTGTTGATATAGGTTAGGAAGAGCAGGGGGCCAAGAACACTACCTTGGGGTACTCCTGTAGTGATGAAGTAGGGTTGGGAGATTATGTGCGAAGTATGAGCGAGGTATATGTCATGTACACATGACTTTCTCTACACTTGTTCAAATGCTTATTGTTCTATCTACTTCAAGATAAACATTAAACATTAATTATCTTATTGTAGTTACAAGGGACTTTAAGTGATAGATATTTTAAACCACAACTGCTCACTTACCAGTATGTAAAAATAATTCGCAAAAAAGGAACTTAGGCGAAAAGTTCTAGAAAATTCAGGATATAGTCTCGTTTGTCTTAAAATGTTTTAAATTGGAATTTTGTTGAAAATTGCCTGCCATTTTTAGGAAATTAAAAATTTAGGAAAAATGCTTTTTTTATTCAGATAATCTGAAAACACATTTTCAGTGATATTTTGCATGTTATACAAACCTTGCCGGACTTTATATATTTGGGTAGTAGAGAAAAAAAAAAACAAATGGCGTATATTGAACACCTTTCAAGAATGGGACACAAAGATTTTCAATTAAATCCACCTACGCCATTCTACCTTTTACATGGAACATTTTAGAAAGTTTTTAATTTTGTCAATAACTATTTTAATTAAAATATCATATGTATATATAGAATTTTTTGGAATTAGCTTCTGAAGTAATTTTAGACGTTAAGCAATAGAAGAAAATGCGCTACATTAATGATATTGTGTTAAAAACAACTTTTTTGTGTTATAAGGTGTTTCCAACATAGCCGTAATTAATGGTTGGAATTATTTATAAAGTTCTGTTGTTTGTTATGATGTAGTACAAAGGGCATGTAGCGTCTCTTTATATTTAGAACGAAACTGTTCATGTTTTTCTAAGTTGAGTGAGGTTGGTAGAGAAAGTAATTGTACCGTAGCCGTTGTAGGCTGAGATTTGGATAGTCAGAGTAAGGCTGATAGCCATGATTTGAGCCACGGATCTTCCACGCTCTGTCCGCTTGCTTTTAACCAATGAGCTACTATGGCCAACGGACTCGTGTTTTGCCGTACTTCCCAGAGAAAGTAATGGAAGGATAGCAAGTTTGGATTTTGGCGACCAAATAAAAGAGCAGTCAACTTGAAATGTTAAAGGTCACAAATATAGTAAGTAATGTTTGTTATCCTGGGAATTATCTTTATTTGGCAGCTGGAAATACTTTCTCAATAGCACTTAATGTACCAAAAGTTTCAGCACCTTTGGAAGTAAACGAAAACTCGGATATACGTAATGACGCGAGTGCTTTTGACAGATATGGGACTATAAAACAGTTCTAAATGCACTTCATAAAAAGTAAAGAGTGAAGTTGTAGGGGCAGCGACAGGTCAAACCTGTTTGTTGAGTTGAAGTGTTCCACTTTCACTCTTATACGCAACACAAGAACTGACCCATTGTCTCTGAACGGCATACACACTCCTAAATCTGTGTTCGTCAGTGTTTAATAGCTCTAAAACAAGTAATTATGCAATAGATAATTGATGCATGAGTCACAATTGCATCTGTTTAAAATCTCATGTATTTATAATAGTCAAACATTTTCAGGACAGTCTGTATAAGACCATCATAAATTATTTTATTCCTTTCAGTGTGATCTGAAAACGTGGTATACGAGGGTCGGTTGATAAGTCTTGGGCCTCACAATAATAAATAAATAAAAACATTTTACTTTTCTATTTACTTCTCAACATAGTCTCCAGAAAAGCTAATACATTTGTCATATCGGTGTTCCAATTTAATTAAACCATCTCTGTAGTACGATTTATCATGATCCTCAAAATAACTGTTTACCGCATCAATGACCTCGTTGCTGTCAAATCTTCGTCCTTCAAGAAATTGTTTTGAGGTTTGGGAACAGGTGATAATCACTGAGTACTAGATCTGGCGAATAGGGTGAATGTTCAAGCAATTCGAACTACAATTCACACATTTTTCCCACTACAGTGATTCAACGAGGGGTCGGAGCATTGTCGTGAGGAAGCAATATTTTTCTCTTTACCAAATGAAGTCTTTTTCTTTTCACCTCTACACTCAAACATTGTAGTAAGCTTACGTAGTAGTCACTAGTGATACTTTTACCCTTTTCCAAGTAATCAATAAAAGAATTCCCTGTACATCGCATCTCTCCATAAACTTGTTAACTGACAAAATTAGCTTTGGCTATCTTTTGGAGTTGGTTCACCTGGCGCAGTCTACTGTTTCGACTGTGATTTACTTTCTGGAGTGTAGTGATGTATCCAACTTACATCCATGGTAATAAGCCGTCTAAAAAATTCACTGGGAGTTTTACGGTAGAGCTCCAATTTCTTAACAGAAACAGTTTTTCTTTGTAACTTTTGATCAGTTGTTAATAAACGCGACACAGACCTTGTAAAGCCCGAAATATTACTTAAAATATTACCTGTACGTTCTTTTGATATGTTAACAGCCTCTGCAGTCTCAAAGCAGTCTTCTAGTACTCAACGATGAATGTTTTCGCTGATCTCTGTAGTTGTGACTTCCACAGAGCGAAGCTCATCACTAGTACTCGTACGTCCCATTTTAAACTCTACAACCAACCTTTTAATTATTGGATATGAAGTGACAGAGTCTTTCAATGATCTCTGTAGTTGTGACTTCCACAGAGCGAGGCTCATCACTAGTACTCGTACGTCCCATTTTAAACTCTACAACCAACCTTTTAATTATTGTATATGAAGTGACAGACTCTTTCAATGATCTCTGTAGTTGTGACTTCCACAGAGCGAGACTCATCACTAGTACTCGTACGTCCCATTTTAAACTCTACAACCAACCTTTTAATTATTGTATATGAAGTGACAGACTCTTTCAATGATCTCTGTAGTTGTGACTTCCACAGAGCGAGACTCATCACTAGTACTCGTACGTCCCATTTTAAACTCTACAACCAACCTTTTAATTATTGTATATGAAGTGACAGACTCTTTCAATGATCTCTGTAGTTGTGACTTCCACAGAGCGAGACTCATCACTAGTACTCGTACGTCCCATTTTAAACTCTACAACCAACCTTTTAATTATCGTATATGAAGTGACAGGGTCTTTCAATGATCTCTGTAGTTGTGACTTCCACAGAGCGAAGCTCATCACTAGTACTCGTACGTCCCATTTTAAACTCTACAACCAACCTTTTAATTATTGTATATGAAGTGACAGGGTCTTTCAATGATCTCTGTAGTTGTGATTTCCACAGAGCGAGACTCATCACTAGTACTCGTACGTCCCATTTTAAACTCTACAACCAACCTTTTAATTATTGTATATGAAGTGACAGACTCTTTCAATGATCTCTGTAGTTGTGACTTCCACAGAGTGAGGCTCATCACTAGTACTCGTACGTCCCATTTTAAACTCTACAACCAACCTTTTAATTATTGTATATGAAGTGACAGGGTCTTTCAATGATCTCTGTAGTTGTGACTTCCACAGAGCGAGGCTCATCACTAGTACTCGTACGTCCCATTTTAAACTCTACAACCAACCTTTTAATTATTGTATATGAAGTGACAGAGTCTTTCAATGATCTCTGTAGTTGTGACTTCCACAGAGCGAGGCTCATCACTAGTACTCGTACGTCCCATTTTAAACTCTACAACCAACCTTTTAATTATTGTATATGAAGTGACAGAGTCTTTCAATGATCTCTGTAGTTGTGACTTCCACAGAGCGAGGCTCATCACTAGTACTCGTACGTCCCATTTTAAACTCTACAACCAACCTTTTAATTATTGTATATGAAGTGACAGAGTCTTTCAATGATCTCTGTAGTTGTGACTTCCACAGAGCGAGGCTCATCACTAGTACTCGTACGTCCCATTTTAAACTCTACAACCAACCTTTTAATTATTGTATATGAAGTGACAGAGTCTTTCAATGATCTCTGTAGTTGTGACTTCCACAGAGCGAGGCTCATCACTAGTACTCGCACGTCCCATTTTAAACTCTACAACCAACCTTTTAATTATTGTATATGAAGTGACAGAGTCTTTCAATGATCTCTGTAGTTGTGACTTCCACAGAGCGAGGCTCATCACTAGTACTCGTACGTCACATTTTAAACTCTACAACCAACCTTTTAATTATTGTATATGAAGTGACAGTGTCTTTCAATGATGTCTGTAGTTGTGACTTCCACAGAGCGAGGCTCATCACTAGTACTCGTACGTCCCATTTTAAACTCTACAACCAACCTTTTAATTATTGTATATGAAGTGACAGAGTCTTTCAATGATCTCTGTAGTTGTGACTTCCACAGAGCGAGGCTCATCACTAGTACTCGTACGTCCCATTTTAAACTCTACAACCAACCTTTTAATTATTGTATATGAAGTGACAGAGTCTTTCAATGATCTCTGTAGTTGTGACTTCCTCAGAGCGAGGCTCATCACTAGTACTCGTACGTCACATTTTAAGCTCTACAACCAACCTTTTAATTATTGTATATGAAGTGACAGTGTCTTTCAATTATGTCTGTAGTTGTGACTTCCACAGAGCGAGGCTCATCACTAGTACTCGTACGTCCCATTTTAAACTCTACAACCAACCTTTTAATTATTGTATATGAAGTGACAGAGTCTTTCAATGATCTCTGTAGTTGTGACTTCCACACAGCGAGGCTCATCACTAGTACTCGTACGTCCCATTTTAAACTCTACAACCAACCTTTTAATTATTGTATATGAAGTGACAGTGTATTTCTATGATCTCTGTAGTTGTGACTTCCACAGAGCGAGGCTCATCACTAGTACTCGTACGTCCTATTTTAAACTCTACAACCAACCTTTTAATTATTGTATATGAAGTGACAGAGTCTTTCAATGATCTCTGTAGTTGTGACTTCCTCAGAGCGAGGCTCATCACTAGTACTCGTACGTCCCATTTTAAACTCTACAACCAACCTTTTAATTATTGTATATGAAGTGACAGAGTCTTTCAATGATCTCTGTAGTTGTGACTTCCTCAGAGCGAGGCTCATCACTAGTACTCGTACGTCCCATTTTAAACTCTACAACCAACCTTTTAATTATTGTATATGAAGTGACATAGTCTTTCAATGATCTCTGTAGTTGGGACTTCCACAGAGCGAGGCTCATCACTAGTACTCGTACGTCCCATTTTAAACTCTACAACCAACCTTTTAATTATTGTATATGAAGTGACAGAGTCTTTCATTGTACTGTCCAGTTCGTCCTTGATTTCTTTGGGCGTTAAGCTTTTCAAATGGAAGTATTTAATCACTGCTCGTTCTTCCAAATCCTCCATTTTCGTTAAACCTCTACACTTGTCTTGTCATTCAAAAACTAAACAAGCTGTTGACCTGTAACTATGATAATGCTAGTCTAGAGTTGAACTATATCATGATATCCGTGAAACTGGCCCAGTGGTGCCATCTCTGTGATGTCCGGGACTTATCAGCCAACCTTAGCATGAATCCTTTTAAAATTATGTAAATAATTTAAGTTTAACATGTTGTTTATGTATTTTCTATCCAATTCTGAGCTATTAAAAAATTTAGAGAAGGTTCCAAGAAAATTTAAGGCATACCTACATTTCATTCGACGGGAAAATATTTTACTCGTTTGATATTTTAATGAAATTGTTTACAGCATTTTCTAAATGTTTTCAGTTTAAAGCGTTGGCTGAGGGTGGGGCAGGATGTTCTTGAAAGCGAAATAATATTGAATTATCGCCCAGTTCTTTGCTGTGTTTAATGTTTCAGGTCTACCTAACTCACAGACAAGAAATCGAGTTAGAATAAATGTGTCGCGAAGTACCAAAGTATATTTTTAGGATGCGATTGAAATGTCATATGTTTTGAAGCGTAAGAGATATCGTTTAAACAAATAATTTGGCCTGTAAGAGTATGTTGACGTACCGTGTTATAGACCCTGTCACGCAGACCAACGATCCTCCGAATGTGTTCCCCGCCGTCTGAGTTGATGGAGCTGGGAGCGAAGTGGAACTGCACGTCAGGCCAGTCTATGGACTTGTTGGCGTACTTGGTGTTAACAAAGGCTACACCCTCCACGCCCAGGGTGGTGAGTGGACCTCGCTCGTTGAGGATGTACTCCAGGGCGACTGGCAGCGACTGGTAGCGAGACTTCTTGAAGCTGACGGGCTCGTTGACGACGAACGTGAGGCCTCCGAGACCCACGTGATCTTGTAGGTTGTGACCAACCTGGAACATTGAGATGACATAATGACACAAGATTATCGGAACGGTACTAGTAGACCCAAGGGAATGGCAGAGTGAACTAGATAACATGTGTACAATTATTAAAAGTTTCAAGTTAAATTATTAGATGGAGAATTACATATTCTGGTGGAGTTATTACGCAGATAGATTAGCTGTTAGGTATGCGATGGAGAAAGTAGTGCGATTGTACTGGGAGCTGAGAGGAATGTTTATGTGAAACTGTCTTTAGCATTTAGTCTTACCTTGAGGTCCCTGATGACAGGTATCCCGAACTTCTCGAGATGCTCCTTGGGGCCGATCCCTGACAGCATCAGTAACTGAGGAGTGTTAAGGGCCCCAGCTGATAGTATGACCTCACGACGAGCTCTCACAGTTTTCACCTTGCCATTCCTCATGAACTGTACGCCCATAGCCAGAGGTTCACCATTAGGACTCTTCTCCAGGAGCAGTTTCATCGCGTGGGAGTGCATCGCGATGTGGAGGTTTCGTCTCAGACGTATAGGTCTGAGGAATGCCTTGGCAGTGCTGCATCTGGAGCCTCTCCTAATTGTACCTTGGGCGATCATGAACCCGGTCTGAACCTCGCCATTACAGTCCCTGTTCTCGTAGCCCAACTCGATACCTCCCTGCACGAAGGCAATGGCCAGCGGAGTTCTCCAGGGCGATTCTTGCACGGTAAGGTAGCCGCCAGTAGAGTGGTAGGGCGTCTTCGTGAGATAAGGGTTTCTGTTGTCTTCAGACTTGAGGAAGTACGGCAGAACGTCCCTGTAAACACATTATCACGAAATGTGTAGCAGTGTTTGTACAAGTGTATGGAGAAAGTCATTTGAGTACAATGAAAGTGTTACGGAGGGATTGTAGCAAACTTTGGTATTAGCGACTTTTCGTTTCTGAAATATATACGATATATTTTGTTTGTAGTGAAATTGTGATATGTAATTTTTGGGAATAAGAACTTAAGAACATTTTATCTACTTTTACTTATTGTAACTTTCTCTTTCATGTATGTTTGTAGACTGTCACTTTGTACTGTACACATTTTGGAATTGAGAGGGAAACTTAAGCCCCTGTTTTAGTAGAAGCTTTGCTGTACAAATTTGTGCCATTGTTAAGTAAAGCAGCTTCGAAATATGTGGTTTCTTATTTTGAAAAATATATGTAACTTGAATCTTTGCTTTGAATAAGTTTTCTGTGCATAATATTTTATGGTTTAAGTAAACCACTTTCTCAAGAAAATGACTACCTATGGTTGGTGTAGTGATCATTTGAGGAATGTGATACATATTATTATATACAACTTAATTTTTTGTGTTAAGGGCATATTTAGCCAATTGGATATCGTGTTCGTTAAGGGTACGACAAGATCAGCCAACTCTGTGTGTCCACCATGACCCTAAACAAATGAACAACAGATTAAAGTGAAGCATCTTGACATACTTTCTCAGAATTGACGTGCATCTCTTTGTTGTATGTAGCACATTGTTTTTCCCATACTTCTAAATTATTCAAGCACGATTCAAGTTTATTCCGGGATAACAGGCGAGTCACGTGGTTGTATTACTTCAAAGTTTGATCTTACAATTGGATGTCTAAAGTGAATACTGAAGAAGATGGTTCTTTCTGGGGGTTCACCTTTGTAATACCTGGATACTTGTTAAATCTGTAACTGGTAAGGAATAAAAGGATTCCTCGCACGTGTTCCCGAATGACTACAACATTCTTTGTGTCTAAATGAAAACATGTGACGGTAATTGAGTTGTGAATGCACCTGATTCATTCTTGATGATTAGAATCTGTTAATAATCCAGAAACAAATCAATAACGGAAATACTTGTTCTTTCCATGCATCTGTTTGTAGTTAGTTTCCATAAATAGTTTGTACAATAGTGATACTGAGGCAAGCAGACAGTACAACAAATTAGAGGCATACAGGAGTGAAGTTATTGAAAGACGTCTCTGTCAGAACATGGTAACTGAAAATGCTATCAAAATGGAGTTACACGCAAAAAGCTACTAGTAAGAACATAATTAAGTGAAGCAGCTATTGCCGTTACAAACTTTCCAGTGTAGTATTGGTGGCATTGAGAAATAACCCCCCCCCCCCATCATTACTTTACACCGATGTTACTGCTCCTGGCGATCAATTTTGTATACTTGGTTGCTACTATGGAAAAATGAGAACTCCAAGTTACACTACAAACTCTCTTTATTTGTCAATAAAATCGTTATTCCGAAGCTAAATTAAAATCTGCTTCATTTTTTACAAATACATAGTAAACACTTCTCTTTACATAGCACAGCTTTATTCCTCTGTTGCGCTGCTTGTAGTTTCTCGACGCACAGAGAACGTTTCACTAATACTCGCTTGTACCCTGTACACACGTCTGCATACTCATTATTACTACTGAGCTGCACCTAGCAGACCGACTCACGATGTTGTCTTATACCCAGCCGGTCACGGCGTGAAGATTCTGAAAGTCGAATCTTCCAGTTCTGCCGGAATGAAATGCTTTGGACAACAAATGCTGGTATTATTGTTACCATGGATTTATTTATCTTTGGTAATAGATAATGCACTGATTACTGCTTGTGGACATAACATCCATCTGTCATATGTGATTCCTATGCATTCCATTGGCTGAACTGATGTGTTCATTTGTGCTTAGCAAGATCTGAGAACTGCGGCAGTTCCCCCTCATTCTTACCAGATAACGCTTTGAGCAGCAGGATAATGCTTCAGCCTTCGTGACGTCAACTGGTGGTTGGCCCATTTGGTCGGCAAACACAAAAACGGTGGAGTGGGTTGATCACACTTAATCTCTTTGCGTCAGGCACTTGCCTCCGGCTTGAGACTACCCTTAAACGATAAAACTAAATATTAACGAAGTAAATATTCAGGTTTAGAGTTAAATATAAGACGCAACAATCAAATATGTACTGTCGTGAGGCATTGTTTTGCGGCGGGCCGCGGCCGGCGCGTGCGAAAGGGAGAGATAGATGTCTGGAAGTTTCGTCTTTTTAATGCCGTCTCGTTTGTTACTGAGCGTTTCACTAATTTCTAGAACAATGAATGAAGATATAAAGGCGCCGCGGCTGTCAAAGCGAGTCAGTTGCTTATGGACATTAGAGAACTGTTAATTGTGTGTGTGCAGCTGTGTAATGGACCTTTGAAGTGTGTCGCAGGTGAATTCCTTCGTTTAAGTGTGGTGAAGCAACGAGAGACTGCGTGTTTGTACGACACGTCATTTTTAGAACCTGTAAGGTGTGTACAAAGTGTCTTTTTGCTGAAATAAAGAAAATTTTGTATTTCTGCGAACTGGACTTTTAATCCTACGAGCCCACAAAGTCACAGTAATAAGTAAAAAGGAGTTAATATATTTAATGCACTAAAACAATTAGATGTGGAAGGTTACCAGAACTGATTACAGGAAATTGAAGTTCTAATATTATTATATTAATAAGTATTTAGGTTACTTAAAGTTAATATTAACTAAAATGTTTTATTCATGTTGGTTGTTGACATCCGGTACTCAACGTGAACAAGTCTATTAACCGTTGTCTCTGGTATGACTTTAAGCAAATTATTACTTTTTGTTACACTACCATTATAAAAATACGAAAGGTAAGGCACCACTTGCTCGAATGAGAGATGTATTTTAGTGACGTGAAGATTGTTGAAGTAGTTTCATATTGTTTGTTCACGAAATCAAACACGAAACTACACTTACTGCTGAATGAAGCATACATTAGGTCGTTTGATTTGTCTGTCAAACTGCTGAGAACAGTGCGGGGTTCAGTCTCCATAAATACCAGTTTATATTTGAGACAGGTTATAATGTTTATTGCCCAGTAAAAGTAAAGATAAACGTTTCCAGTACAAGATGGCGGGTATGGAGGTCTTAAGGTGCAATGGGCGAGGCAGCAACTCAAGGATCGATGGTCGTACTAAATTTGCCATTAACGGTGTCACGAAACTGCATAATACAAGGTCGACAGTGTAAATGACTTCCTTTGGCGTGTGGGGAACCAAGCCGGGGTCACATTGACGTTGTGGAACTAAACTGATATTCTGTAGCCATATCGTAACCGTTTTTATCAATCAGCATATCGTACGTCGAGGAAGTACCGTGAGATAACAGGAAATGTACTGTATTCCCACGACAAAAAGCCTAGAGAGCAATGAAGGGGAGAGGGGTTTGAACTGTTTATCTGCTCTGTTAGTGGATCTGTTTACTACGAAATGAGTGTATGAAAGTACATATAAGTCACCCATGCTGTCAGATCTAATGCTTGTTTCAGTAACTGCAGTGTTAGTTATTATGTGCTGTCTACCCACTACAAGAAGACAAGCGGGGCATGAAGAGGGAGAGGGGTTTGAACTGTTTATCTGCTCTGTTAGTGGATCTGTTTACTACGAAATGAGTGTATGAGAGTACATATGAGTCACCCATACTGTCAGATCTAATGCTTGTTTCAGTAACTACAGTGATAGGTATTATGTACTGTCTAGCCACCACAAGAAGACAAGCGGGGCATGAAGAGGGAGAGGGGTTTGAACTGTTTATCTGCTCTGTTAGTGGATCTGTTTACTACGAAATGAGTGTATGAAAGTACATATAAGTCACCCATGCTGTCAGATCTAATGCTTGTTTCAGTAACTGCAGTGTTAGTTATTATGTGCTGTCTACCCACCACAAGAAGACAAGCGGGGTCTGAAGAGGGAGAGGGGTTTGAACTGTTTATCTGCTCTGTTAGTGGATCTGTTTACTACGAAATGAGTGTATGAGAGTACATATGAGTCACCCATACTGCCAGATCTAATGCTTGTTTCAGTAACTGCAGTGATAGGTATTATGTACTGTCTACCCACTACAAGAAGACAAGCGGGGCATGAAGAGGGAGAGGGGTTTGAACTGTTTATCTGCTCTGTTAGTGGATCTGTTCACTACGAAATGAGTGTATGAGAGTACATATGAGTCACCCATACTGTCAGATCTAATGCTTGTTTCAGTAACTGCAGTGATAGGTATTATGTACTGTCTACCCACCACAAGAAGACAAGCAAGACATAGTTGAGCTATGTGACAACATTTGTGTGTTTTAAATGAGTTCTATGCTTGCCATACTCGGAAGGCGAGCATTGACACCCAGGTGACAGCAAAAGTGATTACGCAACGCATTCCTCTAGCTTGCCTTCTTGTCCTGGGCAAACAGTACGTCTTTAAACTCACACGAACAACAAAAAGTTGGTATTACTAAGGTTGTGACACGAAGTTTTTCAGCAAAGTCCCATTCCCACCAAGAACTCAAAATATCAAATGTTTAAGATGTTTTCATGAGAAATAAAAGGTGTATCTTGAATGTTCTAGGTGTGTCCATACAAGCCTTCTTCATTCCGGATCAGTTTTGTATAACTGGCAAAACTAACAGATAGACAAAATCATATTAAGCAAAAAGTATAGTTCTTGTTAAAAATACAATTTCCGTAAAATGCATGTTTATGGAGATAACGATTTGCCAGATATTTCATATTATTGGTTTGAATGTTCCAATAGTAAGTCATACTTTACAAAGAGAATGTAATGTAAAGCCATCACATAGCGACCAATTGTTAAGTATACTGAATGGATGTGAAGTCGACATACCTGTAACTCCATCCAGGGTTGCCCAGGGACTCCCAGAGATCATAGTCGTGCCTGTTCCCTCTGATGTATATCATGGCGTTGAGGACACTGGATCCTCCCAACACTTTTCCTCTGGGCCAGTTACAGCGATCCCCTAGCATGGCGAGGCAGTACGGCGAGTTGTGTGGCGGCGATGTCTGGTATTTCCAGTCCAGGTCTGACAGCTGGAGGTAGCCGGCGAGCGAGGGAATGTCCGAGATCTCGTTCTCATCACCGCCGGCTTCCAGCAGCAACACTTTCCACTTGGACACTTCACTCAGGCGGTTAGCCACCACGGCCCCTGCCGATCCTGCCCCAACAATGATAAAGTCATACTCCGGAAGTGTGTCCCGGACGTCGATTGGGTGACTCTCCGGGTCCACCGTGTTGTAACGGAGATAGGCAAGTCCTACCGCCAGCAGGGGGAAGATGCCCCAAGTTAGGGCTCCTCCACCTCCTCCCCCCACTACAGTTCCCAAGATGCTGGTCAAGGGTGCCATCCCCTCCTGTAATAGTTTAAAATAGACCATAATCAAAGTTTACGTCAAAATAAATGCAATTTATCTGCAGAAAGTATATGTGGCTACAGTTATTACATTAATATCATTGAGCATTACTATGTTTAGTGTTAAGGTAGAACAACCTATTTTGGAAGTAACGTGTTCTGATGTTAAACTTGGTAGTTTCTCGTTTCTCTGCCACCTACATAATAGGTACGAGCGCTGTTCAATAAAGAATGATCATAATCTTTTTACGGTCATAATTTTTCGCACTAAAATTCAATCTTATTATATTGTGTTAGCTTAATATGAAACAAACACGCCGTAGTAGTTTCATTGTTGGTACTCCTGGTTCCCGCCTGTGAGAACCAGGCAAGTTCAGACATGTTCAGCATCGCCCACCGCTGCAATAGAGGTAACACGCGAGGAACAATATGCAACTTTGAAATTCTGCTTTCGTCTCAACAAATCTTCAGTTGAGGCCTATACGATGTTACAGGAGGCCTACGGAGAGTCTGTTCTTCCCTACAGCACAGCTCGAAGGTGGTTTAAAATGTTTAAAGAGGAGAGACAATCAATTTCAAAGGAAGGTGGACCCGATACTGCTCTTACGGCAGAAAACATCAACACTGCTTCTGCCATTGTGAGAGAGGATCGACGAATTACCTTAAGATCACTTTCTGAAATACTGAACATTTCATTGGGTGCCACCCACACGTTCCAAGACTGTTGATTCCCGAACAAAACGACATTCGCTTGCAGGTCTACATAGAGTTAAATTTGATGTTAGAGGAAGATACGGAGTTTCTTTCAAACGTAATCACTGCTGATGAAAGTTGGCTACATCATTTTGATCCTGAGAGCAAACAGTAAAGCTCAGTGTGGAAATATCCTTCATCACCAACCCCCCAAAAAAGCAAAAGTGGTTGCTTCTGCTGGGAAAGTTATGGTCATCTCATTCTTTGATATTCATGGAATGGTTTATCAGCATGTTGTACCTGCACACACATCAGTAACTGGACAATACTACAGGGATGTCCTGAAAACATTGCAAGTCCATATCAGGCGCAAAAGACCACATTTGCCACGATAATGCGCGGCCGCATATTGCCAATGTTGTTGCGTGAAGTGCATCCCTCACCCTCCATATAGTCCAGATTTAGCCCCATGTGACTTTTTTCTATTCCCTAACTTGAAGAAACGTCTTCGTGGGAGACATTATCCATCATCAGAAGCAGTGGTGAAGGCTGCGGAGGCGATTTTGAAGGATCTCTCAAAAAATGGTTTCCAGTATGTCTTTGAAGACTGACAGAAACGCTGGGGCAAGTGCATCGCATTCAGGGGAAACTATTTTGAGAAGAACCATCAAAATTATGAGGATGAGATAAGGTACGTTGTCAAAAACAATTGTGATCATTCTTTATTGAACAATCCTCGTAGAATAGGCAGAGGCGTCACAGGGTTGCTATTGTTGCAGTCCGGAAGGTGTTGTTTCCAAAGTAGACAATGTAAACCACAATAATTGATAGCATGGGCAAGTTGAGTTGAGGTTGGCTGTGGACTTGCAGTTTACCTGCGAAGTTTACTTTAATAGACCGACATATAAGAACTCTTCTTGGAATTAACTAATTTTGGTCATATTCTTTTAACAATGTGCCCTACGTAACTAAGATAGGAAAACAATAGGCAAGGCTGGTGAACCCACTCAAAGGAGAAAAGTGATTTCTATGACAAGATGAGCTACAATAAGGAATGGAGTATCACAAACTCTTTCTAAGGTACGTAAAGGAGGAGAAGGAAATTCCAGCATTTAAAATTAAAATTGGCAAGTTACTGGAAAATTTCATTGTGTCTGTAACGGAATTAGAACATGTTGACTATACCAAAACCATGGAAAAAGCATCATACGCCGGAAAATGATTACAGTTGTGCAGTGTACCGTGTGACTTTGTCGAGACATCCGGAAGTACGTATGAGGCAAATAGAGGTTTACTTCAGATTGCTGGACAATGGGATTGCTGATGAAAACAGTTGAACAACATTGTTATACGCTAGATATCTGTCACTGCTAATTCGAAAAGACATGGAGAGCCAATCGTCGTCAGGTTGTACTTCGAGCCTTTATGTAACCGGTTTGTCTAGTGCATTATGGGCTAAAGTGCATCAAACCGGGGGGTGACATAAGACATTTTTGAAGATTCGATTAGTTTTCAAATGCAAGCAAAAGGTCCTATTTTTCTTGACGTACGTACGGCATACAAAGGATCTAGAAGTAATGGTGTCATTTTACTTCACTTACCACAAACTTCAGCCACTGGACATTTTCTTTATTAAGCTTCTTTACGAGGAAATAGTTACATTTGAATCTTGAAAGATGGTCATTGTGGCAACCTTCTCACTTTTTGAGGCAGAGATAGTGAAAACTGCACTCAATGGTTTTCAGTTAACTTGATTTTGACTTCTTGATATCGGAATTCCTTCGTTCGGCAGTAAATGATATTGAAGTAAGTGGTCCTTTATTTGTAGCTTCGATTGGCACTACTCCACTTTGTGATAATTAAAAACCGGGAATACCAAATAAAAAAAATTGTGGTCTTCGGGTACAGCCGCAGCCGCACCTTCTCCGTTGCCCGCCTCGGTAGCGTAGGTTGCCTCACGTTCAAGAGGTCCCGAGTTCGAATCTCGGTCAAGGCGAGTCATGGATAAGGTTTTTTCTGGGGGTATCCTTTATCCTTAAAGAGCAGCGTCAGAGAACTCTAAGCTCCATGGACCATAGACTCATTTAAGCACCATTTCACGCAATTCATTCACAGTCCGATATGACTTAACATTGGAGGACCTAAATTAAAAAAAAAAAAATAAACTCTCTCTGTCCTGGCAGAAATAGAAGAGAGTTTCAGTCAAGTGACAGCATCGCCCTGTAGAAGTTTTCTCGGCTCAAGGAAGACAAGCTACGAAAACGCAGTTCAGCCAGAGTAAGGAAGAAAATTTAACATTGAGACCAAAGACAAGATATCGTACAGTCAAGTTCCAGTGAAAGTGAGAGTTAATGTATATATTTATATTCAACTTGGAATAAAGAAGTTGGATCGCCTGCATTAAGTGTAAAAAGTGGTCAAATAACTCCTATAGAGAGAGCGAAAATAATGAAGCAGTTCAGACTTAAATATAACGTGTTTATACGTTACACACTTTCTGCCAAATAGGAACATGCTGCTAATTAATCAGCAATTATTGTCTCTTTTTTACATTTTTCTTTGTAGCCAGATGTTTGCTTTAGAGTATAGTATCAATATATTTACTACCTCCTAGTAGCAAACAAATGTGTGCCCCGTCCGGATTCGGTTGCCTGATATTCAATGTGTCTGAACAGCAAAAGTCAAAAAGGAAATGTTGGTTAAATACCAGTTTTCCGTCTTGCTAGGATGCGACACCCACCCCAAACTAATGGTTCTAATTAAAATGTCACATGTTTAATGTATTTTGATGACAAACGGAATGTCCAAAAGATAGACAAAATACGACCAGTTATTTAAACATTTGACTATCAATTCAGTCTACTGTATTGCCTTGTACCTTTAAGGCAAAATGTAATATAATTTGTGGAAGACGTAGCAGAGGTCATGTTATTATTATTATTAATTATTATTATTATTATTATTATTATTATTATTATTATTATTATTATTATTATTATTATTATTATTATTATTATTATTATTATTATTATTATTATTATTATTATTATTATTATTATTATTATTATTATTATTATTATTATTATTATTATTATTATTATTATTATTATTATTTATTATTATTATTATTTATTAATTATTGTTGTATGCAGTAGACTTTAGGACGATAAATATTGTCCAGAAATGGATTTAACATATAGAAGACGGTATATTTAAAAATATTGACACCAGCCGTGAAATTGCACATTGTCTGCAGTAAGTAAAACAAACACTATGATACTCAGGACAGAGGGCCTGACTTGGATTATTGTCGATCTGGTTTTGAAGTGCTTCTAGGACGCTCAACCGTGGACCATACCGCCAAACACCCCTTGTACTGCTAGCGTGGTCACGTGTGGTATTTGCTTGAAATTGATATAGACTCACAGTTGTATACATATTTGTTGTATATTGTTAATACTAGTTTGACTGCAATATAAACGTCAGTTACTATAATCACAATCCAGACAACTGAAGGGGGAAAAGGAGTCGATAGAGCATTCAAAGTATCAAAACTTATACAAGGCAGTGAAGCAGTAAAATATTGCATTAAAGTAAGATACCTATAGTAAATATCTAGTTGTTTGTACTTTCGCAGTATAAAGCTAAACTTAGTAATTTGCTGTTTGTGTGAGAAAGGTGCTTCATTTAAACATTGAAATCAGTCACGCCTTAAACTTCTGTGGTTTCTTCACTTCCTCCACCGCGTTGTTCTTGAGTCAGTAGGTGGAGGCAAATCCACCTTGCCCTCTTTCGGCACTGGTCTATAACGTACTTTGTGTGATCGTCTGGCATTGCATAATATTTGTTTGCTAGCTTCTATTTGTTAGCAGTTTCAATTTTGGAGCGAAATGTGAGTGCAGCCGTCCTGATTGAAGAAAATGTATCAAACATAATGTTGTCAGTAAATCACGTTCACCTTTATACTTTAAAGTAAATGGCACGTTCAACAAAATGATACCATTTGCGTGCACTCCGACTAAGACAATAAATACAACACGGCCAGATCCATTCTAGCCTACCACTCCACTTAGGACATCCACATCTGCACTCACATGGCTTTCTCGTATACAATCTGAGAGAATCATTTCTGTTATTGCAGTAGCTACAGTGGGAATAAGAGAATAAAGCTGGTTTAAATAATGGTGAAATACTTTTAGAACCGGTCGCTATTTGACAGCTTTGAAGCTACCATCTCTTCGAAAGTCCACCACATTAAATATTTCAAAAGTGAAGTCATTAACAAAGAATATATCAGAAATAGCTAACTCCACACACAAGTAAGGAGATATTTGGAGGAATTGTGTATTTTAATTTGTTATGTAGTAATATTTTGTCTATCTCTTACAGTTTACAGTTACTCGTATACAAAATAGCACTTCATTTGTCACGAATATACGTTTAACGTATGGTTATTTTGCTGAAAATACTTGAAGCCATGTAAATGGTAGCCTGCAGTACTTACCTCCATACAGCAGTTGGTAAACGTTGCTCCATGCCACCACTACGTGAACCACTTACAACAGACTCTGTAGAAATGAAAAGTCGACGTGTTTCTCTCCGTCGACCTCAAACTTGCTTCAGCACTTTCTCTGCCTGGTGGGGTGACCAACACATGCTAAATCTATTTGTAGTAAGGAAATCTCTCTTATATCGAAAATAGCTCTATTGTAAATGTCCTCTTCAAACTGGTAAACTGTAGACAAAATCTTACTATACAACAATGTAGATCTTGTTATTAGTTTGAATTATCTAATAGGTACTTATGTTTTAGTTAATTAGGAATATGCTATTATCCATTTTTAGTTCTTACTCGTACAAAGAGAATAACATTTCAAGTTAATCACCTAACGACCAGCTCTTTAAAACACTTGACTATCACTTAAACTATGTACAAAGATACATAACAACCTTTTGCTATTATAATCCAAAATTTAATTTACATATCTTGAATAGATCCTGGAAAGAAGAACATGACTTATATCCGAAAATGTGATTGACATTTGCAAAAAAGCATCAAGTTGTAAAAAGGTGTTAGCAACTCCAAGTTGGAGGTCATGGCCGAGATTCGAACCTCTGCAGAAATCAGGTCAGATATTGGCCTTGAGATATACAGACGTTCACCGTCGTGTTGGAGAAAACGTGTATCAGTATAATATAGAAACAAAACAATATCAGATGGAGGTTTCACTTGTCTGCTGCGAAGTACGTCGCCACGTAACGACTTTTAAGATTTGTACAAACAGTGTTTGTTTTCTGAAAGCCGACTATACCGATGTCGATTGACTGTTCTGTATTACTACACAATCTTGTTAAAGCATACAATTTATACAAAAACATTGTATGCCAGTTGTAAATATTACTGGTCAGATTTCTCTATACCCATTTAGTTAGGTGTGGTATGAGCTTCGGTATAACTGCTTGAGAAAGTCCTTTGAATGTAGATATAACTTTTTTTTTTTTAATTTACGTCCTCCAACGTTAAGTCATATCGGACGATGAATGAAATGATGTTCAAATGTGTCCGGGGCCCATGGAGCTTAGAGCTACCCAACATTCGTCTTTCAGGATAAGGGAAAACCCCGGAAATACCTTATCCAGGTAACTCACCCTGACCTCGGGACCTTTGAACGTGAGGCAGACACGCTACATTCTGCACTACCGAGGCGGGCGATATAACCTTGTGGTTATATGAAATCATCGAAGGCTTAGTATTTTTAAAAACTACTAATTAAGTTTTACCGAATTCTCTGTTTGCGATTAGAATGTATCTACCAAATCATTACGTTTTAGCATTTCTTGTCGAACACTTTGTGTGTTCCCATAGACAGCTTTTGACACTTCGTTCTTGACAGAGTTACCTCATAAATTTTATTTGAAATTCGATGTATGGTTACCTGATCAGTAAAAAGTAAGAAATGTAGCACCAAGACTGCGAGCGCTTAATAAAATGTAGATAAGAAGAGTGACATATCAGAGGAAGACAGCTTCGACGTATTTCAGTCGGGAGCGAGGCTTGCACTGCGTGTGACGTCAGACAAGAGCCGTGTAGTACCAAGTTATCTATATAAATGGGGCGGTGAGTACAGAATCTGAGGGTTCAGTCAGGTTTAACACATTCGATAACAACAATGTAGCTGCCACGTATCCAATGGAACTGTTAAATTTACAATGTGACGATTTATTGAAGGACAAATATGCACACAAGAAAGACT
This sequence comes from Mantis religiosa, assembly GCA_030765055.1. NCBI lineage: Eukaryota > Metazoa > Arthropoda > Insecta > Mantodea > Mantidae > Mantis > Mantis religiosa. The sequence continues at coordinate 2,217,234 of CM060956.1, forward strand.
TGGCTGATTTTTACAAGAATGTCTCCCAAATCAGATTTCCGAGGTTGTATTCACTTGTCGTACGGATATTGTCCATGTTTAGCTCGACATATGTGTGCGAACATTTTTTTTTTTTTCTGTTATGAAATTAGCCAAGTCCAAACCCCGAAGTACCTTGGCGTATCACAATCTAAATGCAGCCTTCGATTACAAATTTCCCAGACTTTACGTCCTGATATTGATACATTAATTAAAGAAAAACGAAACAGAAAGTGTAGGAAAATATCCACCTGAGTTTGTTCTGAGTGGGTCTCCTCTAACTTGCAGAGAAAATTACTTTGTGTTTTATTTTATTTACTTTATAACATGCCTGTCCTTCAGATAAACTACGAGTTTGAAGTTTTATATATTTTCTCATAACACAGAGCTAAAATGTAATTGTTTATAAACTGTGACCAATTGTGTAATTAAAGCAGTCAGCATTAATATTACAACACCCAAGATGTAAGTTGTACGTATTATTAATACCCGATACGTTTCCTGTCTTTTCTACCCGCACACATCAAACTATTCCCTCCCCTTCTGACGTCACACGTTCGGGAGCATATTTAGCTGTGAGAGCTGGCAGGACTGACGTCACACCCCTGACATATATATATTAACCGTTTAACCTAAGGGTTTGGAGACGCCTCTGTAATGTCTGAGTGACTGTATTAAGAGCATATGAGAGTAGCGAAAGGGAAGAAAATGCAGACTGAGTGAACTAATAGCAGGCGGAAACAAGATCATTAGTAGAAAGCATGTAAATGTATTGTCACGGCGGCAACAAGACGAGTAATGTGTTACTTTTTCTTATGTCTTCGAGTCCTTTCGATTTCTAGATTCTAGAACAAAGTTAGCATGAGGGAGCGCTAAATTGATGGTCCTCGCTTGCATTCCACGCCCAACACCAAATGGTGGATGCACGTCAACATCAACACCTCCCTCATCTTCAGGATGAGGAGGTCAGACCATACCATCCCTACATTCATATCAGTCAACGACTATAATCCTATATTAGTTCATGTTAACCAGGACTTTGATCTGGATTGCGCCAAGGCTTCCATCTTAGCTCGTGAATCCTTCATTGTGATGCAAACTGTTCTTCCCCATCATGATATCCTCCGAGTATAGAGTCCTGCCGATAGTTGTGAGGCGTCTCCACAAGGTGCACGCATGGGTGATGTCTCGAGAACCGAGGTTGGAGAGGATGCCCAAGACGCCACAATCACGGTGTTTGCAGCTAATCACTTGGAACTCCCAGCACAAATAATCCGTTTTAACACACATTTGTCAAACATAGATCATTTGTGGTCTCGGTTGCGGGAAACAAGTGAACACAAAGACCAGTAGGAGGCGTAGTCCCCGAAGGTATTTTACTGCACCTACTGAGCCAACCTTCCTGTAGAGCCGCACGTCAATATAACACAGACTGCTCTACACACATCCGTCCACCTCCTCCAAGAATGATGCAACCCGCCATTCTCTTCGCTAAGTACCGCTTTTCCGCCAACTTCCCCGTATTTGCTTAAATCAGGACAAACACGTACTCAGCTAGGTAACGGCCACCTGGCTACAGTCTCTCTGTATCCCATTTGCGCTGTTTTCGTACACTAATATCAAGAAGTCACAATGGAGGAAACGCTTCAAAGTGAATCTCTAAAATGCACAAAATGGAAAGTGTGATAGGGAAAATAAAATTGTATATGAAAATCACGACAGAGAAGACATCTGAACTGGACAAGGTGGCATGAAGAAGGACGTGGAAGCACTCGTTGGGAAGGGGCAACATCTCGGACAAAGTGTTAACGCCGTGAGGCACCTTGGGAGACGACCTGGCGTCCCGAGGTGGAGTCTAGGACCGCGTACTGCCTTCAGATAACTAGATAGTCGGGAGAGAGGAATACCCCATGAGGATCCAACCAACGAGAACTGTTAGCGGCCAAGTCGACGAACCGGGATGAAAGGAATACTGATCCCGAGGTCGTGGGCTCAAACCCCACCTAGACCGATAGTCATAAAATATACTGAATTTAAAACAACTGGGAGAAACTGTGGATGACAATTGACAAAGAAAATATTGTAAGGCACATAATGAATGAGATAGAAGAATAGAATGCTTTTGTTGAGGTAAAGTTGAAATGTTCCAAACGCAGTCACTTGATGCGAGAGAAAGGTGAGGAACAAAGGCAGCCAACTTTCTAAACTTGAGATGTCAGGAGCATCTGTCTGTTAATTGTTTGCGTAATAACGGAAGCGTCCGGAAGTTACACCACTTTTATGTGTAATCTACTCTCCCGTCACGCATCCGACGTGCGCTTTCACGCATTCCTGCGCCATGAGGTGCCCAACCTCGGTATCTTCATCATACATTCGCAGATCCTATACAAACAGGTATATTTCTAATGACATTTGTGAGTGGAATGTATTGTCTTCTCTAAAAACGTAAGTATTTAATACTTTCGGAAACAATTGCACTTCAATATCAATACATTTTTGAAAGCAGTTCTTAAAGCAACACTTTCTGAGCCACCAAGTATGTTTCACTGCTTCCTCGCATGATGAAAGAGTGATTCTTTTTGGAAACAAACACACACACACACACACACACACACACACACACACACACACACACACACACACACACCTCCTATGTGAGATCTGTGTAGTGATGTGGGGGAAGCAAGATACCGAACTCTAATCTCGGTCAGGGTGACATCTGGATCAGGCTTCTTCAGTGGTTTCTCTTACCCTGAAAGATGAATGTCTGGTAACTCTAAGCTCTATGTACCCTGTACTTATTTGAACATCATTTTATTCATCGTTCGATATGACTTCACGTTGGAGGTTTTCTCTTATCCTGAAAGATAAATGTGTGGTAACTCTAAGCTCTATGTACCCTGTACTTATTTGAACATCATTTCATTCATCGTCTGATATGACTTAACGTTGGGGGTTTTCTCTTATCCTGAAAGTTGAATGTGTGGTAACTCTAAGCTCTATGTACCCTGTACTTATTTGAACATCATTTCATTCATCGTCTGATATGACTTAACCTTGGGGGTTTTCTCTTATCCTGAAAGATGAATGTCTGGTAACTCTAAGCTCTATGTACCCTGTACTCGTTTGAACATCATTTCATTCATCGTCTGATATGACTTAACGTTGGGGGTTTTCTCTTATCCTGAAAGTTGAATGTGTGGTAACTCTAAGCTCTATGTACCCTGTACTTATTTGAACATCATTTCATTCATCGTCCGATATGACTTAACGTTGGAGGTTTTCTCTTATCCTGAAAGTTGAATGTGTGGTAACTCTAAGCTCTATGTACTCTGTATTCATTTGAACATCATTTCATTCATCGTCCGATATGACTTAACGTTGGAGGTTTTCTCTTATCCTGAAAGATGAATGTCTGGTAGCTCTAAGCTCTATGTACCCTGTACTTATTTGAACATCATTTAATTCATCGTCCGATATGACTTAACGTTGGAGGTTTTATCTTATCCTGAATGATGAATGTCTGGTAACTCTAAGCTCTATGTACCCTGTACTTATTTGAACATCATTTCATTCATCGTCCGATATGACTTAACGTTGGAGGTTTTCTCTTATCCTGAAAGATGAATGTCTGGTAACTGTAAGCTCTATGTACCCTGTACTTATTTGAACACCATTTCATTCATCGTCCGATATGACTTAACGTTGGAGGTTTTCTCTTATCCTGAAAGATGAATGTCTGGTGACTCTAAGCTCTATGTACTCTGTACTTATTTGAACATCATTTCATTCATCGTCCGATATGACGTTGGGGGTTTTCTCTTATCCTGAAAGATGAATGTCTGATAGCTCTAAGCTCTATGTACTCTGTACTTATTTGAACATCATTTCATTCATCGTCCGATATGACTTAACGTTATGGGTTTTCTCTGATCCTGAAAGATGAATGTCTGGTAACTCTAAGCGCTATGTACCCTGTACTCATTTGAACATCATTTCATTCATCGTCCGATATGACTTAACGTTGGAGGTTTTCTCTTATCCTGAAAGATGAATGTCTGATAGCTCTAAGCTCTATGTACCCTGTACTCATTTGAACATCATTTCATTCATCGTCCGATATGACTTAACGTTGGGGGTTTTCTCTTATCCTGAAAGATGAATGTCTGATAGCTCTAAGCTCTATGTACCCTGTACTCATTTGAACATCATTTCATTCATCGTCCGATATGACTTAACGTTTGGGGTTTTCTCTTATCCTGAAAGATGAATGTCTGGTAACTCTAAGCTCTATGTACCCTGTACTCATTTGAACATCATTTCACTCATCGTGCGATATGACTTAACGTTGGAGGTTTTCTCTTATCCTGAAAGATGAATGTCTGGTAACTCTAAGCTCTATGTACCCTGTACTTATTTAAACATCATTTCACTCATCGTCCGATATGACTTTACGTTGGAGGTTTTCTCTTATCCTGAAAGATGAATGTCTGGTAACTCTAAGCTCTATGTACCCCGTACTTATTTGAACATCATTTCATTCATCGTCCGATATGACTTAACGTTGGAGGTTTTCTCTGATCCTGAAAGATGAATGTCTGGTAACTCTAAGCTCTATGTACCCTGTACTCATTTGAACATCATTTCATTCATCGTCCGATATGACTTAACGTTTGGGGTTTTCTCTTATCCTGAAAGATGAATGTCTGGTAACTCTAAGCTCTATGTACCCTGTACTCATTTGAACATCATTTCACTCATCGTCCAATATGACTTAACGTTGGAGGTTTTCTCTTATCCTGAAAGATGAATGTCTGGTAACTCTAAGCTCTATGTACCCTGTACTTATTTAAACATCATTTCACTCATCGTCCGATATGACTTAACGTTGGAGGTTTTCTCTTATCCTGAAAGATGAATGTCTGGTAACTCTAAGCTCTATGTACCCTGTACTTATTTGAACATGATTTCATTCATCGTCCGATATGACTTAACGTTGGAGGTTTTCTCTTATCCTGAAAGATGAATGTCTGGTAACTCTAAGCTCTATGTACCCTGTACTTATTTGAACATCATTTCATTCATCGTCCGATATGACTTAACGTTGGAGGTTTTCTCTTATCCTGAAAGATGAATGTCTGGTAACTCTAAGCTCTATGTACCCTGTACTTATTTGAACATCATTTCACTCATCGTCCGATATGACTTAACGTTGGAGGTTTTCTCTTATCCTGAAAGATGAATGTCTGGTAACTCTACGCTCTATGTACCCTGTACTTATTTGAACATCATTTCATTCATCGTCCGATATGACTTAACGTTGGAGGTTTTCTCTTATCCTGAAAGATGAATGTCTGGTAACTCTAAGCTCTATGTACCCTGTACTTATTTGAACATCATTTCATTCATCGTCCGATATGACTTAACGTTGGAGGTTTTCTCTTATCCTGAAAGATGAATGTCTGGTAACTGTAAGCTCTATGTACCCTGTACTTATTTGAACATCATTTCATTCATCGTCCGATATGACTTAACGTTGGTGGTTTTCTCTTATCCTGAAAGATAAATGTCTGGTAACTCTAAGCTCTATGTACCCTGTACTTATTTGAACATCATATCATTCATCGTCCGATATGACTTAACGATGGAGGTTTTCTCTTATCCTGAAAGATGAATGTCTGGTAACTCTAAGCTCTATGTACCCTGTACTTATTTGAACATCATTTCATTCATCGTCCGATATGACTTAACGTTGGAGGTTTTCTCTTATCCTGAAAGATGAATGTCTGGTAACTCTAAGCTCTATGTATCCTGTACTTATTTGAACATCATTTCATTCAACGTCCGATATGACTTACCGTTGGAGGTTTTCTCTTATCCTGAAAGATGAATGTCTGGTAACTGTAAGCTCTATGTACCCTGTACTTATTTGAACACCATTTCATTCATCGTCCGATATGACTTAACGTTGGAGGTTTTCTCTTATCCTGAAAGATGAATGTCTGGTGACTCTAAGCTCTATGTACTCTGTACTTATTTGAACATCATTTCATTCATCGTCCGATATGACGTTGGGGGTTTTCTCTTATCCTGAAAGATGAATGTCTGATAGCTCTAAGCTCTATGTACTCTGTACTTATTTGAACATCATTTCATTCATCGTCCGATATGACTTAACGTTATGGGTTTTCTCTGATCCTGAAAGATGAATGTCTGGTAACTCTAAGCGCTATGTACCCTGTACTCATTTGAACATCATTTCATTCATCGTCCGATATGACTTAACGTTGGAGGTTTTCTCTTATCCTGAAAGATGAATGTCTGATAGCTCTAAGCTCTATGTACCCTGTACTCATTTGAACATCATTTCATTCATCGTCCGATATGACTTAACGTTGGGGGTTTTCTCTTATCCTGAAAGATGAATGTCTGATAGCTCTAAGCTCTATGTACCCTGTACTTATTTGAACATCATTTCATTCATCGTCCGATATGACTTAACGTTATGGGTTTTCTCTGATCCTGAAAGATGAATGTCTGGTAACTCTAAGCGCTATGTACCCTGTACTCATTTGAACATCATTTCATTCATCGTCCGATATGACTTAACGTTGGAGGTTTTCTCTTATCCTGAAAGATGAATGTCTGATAGCTCTAAGCTCTATGTACCCTGTACTCATTTGAACATCATTTCATTCATCGTCCGATATGACTTAACGTTGGGGGTTTTCTCTTATCCTGAAAGATGAATGTCTGATAGCTCTAAGCTCTATGTACCCTGTACTCATTTGAACATCATTTCATTCATCGTCCGATATGACTTAACGTTTGGGGTTTTCTCTTATCCTGAAAGATGAATGTCTGGTAACTCTAAGCTCTATGTACCCTGTACTCATTTGAACATCATTTCACTCATCGTGCGATATGACTTAACGTTGGAGGTTTTCTCTTATCCTGAAAGATGAATGTCTGGTAACTCTAAGCTCTATGTACCCTGTACTTATTTAAACATCATTTCACTCATCGTCCGATATGACTTTACGTTGGAGGTTTTCTCTTATCCTGAAAGATGAATGTCTGGTAACTCTAAGCTCTATGTACCCCGTACTTATTTGAACATCATTTCATTCATCGTCCGATATGACTTAACGTTGGAGGTTTTCTCTGATCCTGAAAGATGAATGTCTGGTAACTCTAAGCTCTATGTACCCTGTACTCATTTGAACATCATTTCATTCATCGTCCGATATGACTTAACGTTTGGGGTTTTCTCTTATCCTGAAAGATGAATGTCTGGTAACTCTAAGCTCTATGTACCCTGTACTCATTTGAACATCATTTCACTCATCGTCCAATATGACTTAACGTTGGAGGTTTTCTCTTATCCTGAAAGATGAATGTCTGGTAACTCTAAGCTCTATGTACCCTGTACTTATTTAAACATCATTTCACTCATCGTCCGATATGACTTAACGTTGGAGGTTTTCTCTTATCCTGAAAGATGAATGTCTGGTAACTCTAAGCTCTATGTACCCTGTACTTATTTGAACATGATTTCATTCATCGTCCGATATGACTTAACGTTGGAGGTTTTCTCTTATCCTGAAAGATGAATGTCTGGTAACTCTAAGCTCTATGTACCCTGTACTTATTTGAACATCATTTCATTCATCGTCCGATATGACTTAACGTTGGAGGTTTTCTCTTATCCTGAAAGATGAATGTCTGGTAACTCTAAGCTCTATGTACCCTGTACTTATTTGAACATCATTTCACTCATCGTCCGATATGACTTAACGTTGGAGGTTTTCTCTTATCCTGAAAGATGAATGTCTGGTAACTCTACGCTCTATGTACCCTGTACTTATTTGAACATCATTTCATTCATCGTCCGATATGACTTAACGTTGGAGGTTTTCTCTTATCCTGAAAGATGAATGTCTGGTAACTCTAAGCTCTATGTACCCTGTACTTATTTGAACATCATTTCATTCATCGTCCGATATGACTTAACGTTGGAGGTTTTCTCTTATCCTGAAAGATGAATGTCTGGTAACTGTAAGCTCTATGTACCCTGTACTTATTTGAACATCATTTCATTCATCGTCCGATATGACTTAACGTTGGTGGTTTTCTCTTATCCTGAAAGATAAATGTCTGGTAACTCTAAGCTCTATGTACCCTGTACTTATTTGAACATCATATCATTCATCGTCCGATATGACTTAACGATGGAGGTTTTCTCTTATCCTGAAAGATGAATGTCTGGTAACTCTAAGCTCTATGTACCCTGTACTTATTTGAACATCATTTCATTCATCGTCCGATATGACTTAACGTTGGAGGTTTTCTCTTATCCTGAAAGATGAATGTCTGGTAACTCTAAGCTCTATGTATCCTGTACTTATTTGAACATCATTTCATTCAACGTCCGATATGACTTACCGTTGGAGGTTTTCTCTTATCCTGAAAGATGAATGTCTGGTAACTGTAAGCTCTATGTACCCTGTACTTATTTGAACACCATTTCATTCATCGTCCGATATGACTTAACGTTGGAGGTTTTCTCTTATCCTGAAAGATGAATGTCTGGTGACTCTAAGCTCTATGTACTCTGTACTTATTTGAACATCATTTCATTCATCGTCCGATATGACGTTGGGGGTTTTCTCTTATCCTGAAAGATGAATGTCTGATAGCTCTAAGCTCTATGTACTCTGTACTTATTTGAACATCATTTCATTCATCGTCCGATATGACTTAACGTTATGGGTTTTCTCTGATCCTGAAAGATGAATGTCTGGTAACTCTAAGCGCTATGTACCCTGTACTCATTTGAACATCATTTCATTCATCGTCCGATATGACTTAACGTTGGAGGTTTTCTCTTATCCTGAAAGATGAATGTCTGATAGCTCTAAGCTCTATGTACCCTGTACTCATTTGAACATCATTTCATTCATCGTCCGATATGACTTAACGTTGGGGGTTTTCTCTTATCCTGAAAGATGAATGTCTGATAGCTCTAAGCTCTATGTACCCTGTACTCATTTGAACATCATTTCATTCATCGTCCGATATGACTTAACGTTTGGGGTTTTCTCTTATCCTGAAAGATGAATGTCTGGTAACTGTAAGCTCTATGTACCCTGTACTCATTTGAACATCATTTCACTCGTCGTGCGATATGACTTAACGTTGGAGGTTTTCTCTTATCCTGAAAGATGAATGTCTTGTAACTCTAAGCTCTATGTACCCTGTACTTATTTAAACATCATTTCACTCATCGTCCGATATGACTTTACGTTGGAGGTTTTCTCTTATCCTGAAAGATGAATGTCTGGTAACTCTAAGCTCTATGTACCCCGTACTTATTTGAACATCATTTCATTCATCGTCCGATATGACTTAACGTTGGAGGTTTTCTCTGATCCTGAAAGATGAATGTCTGGTAACTCTAAGCTCTATGTACCCTGTACTCATTTGAACATCATTTCATTCATCGTCCGATATGACTTAACGTTTGGGGTTTTCTCTTATCCTGAAAGATGAATGTCTGGTAACTCTAAGCTCTATGTACCCTGTACTCATTTGAACATCATTTCACTCATCGTCCAATATGACTTAACGTTGGAGGTTTTCTCTTATCCTGAAAGATGAATGTCTGGTAACTCTAAGCTCTATGTACCCTGTACTTATTTAAACATCATTTCACTCATCGTCCGATATGACTTAACGTTGGAGGTTTTCTCTTATCCTGAAAGATGAATGTCTGGTAACTCTAAGCTCTATGTACCCTGTACTTATTTGAACATGATTTCATTCATCGTCCGATATGACTTAACGTTGGAGGTTTTCTCTTATCCTGAAAGATGAATGTCTGGTAACTCTAAGCTCTATGTACCCTGTACTTATTTGAACATCATTTCATTCATCGTCCGATATGACTTAACGTTGGAGGTTTTCTCTTATCCTGAAAGATGAATGTCTGGTAACTCTAAGCTCTATGTACCCTGTACTTATTTGAACATCATTTCACTCATCGTCCGATATGACTTAACGTTGGAGGTTTTCTCTTATCCTGAAAGATGAATGTCTGGTAACTCTACGCTCTATGTACCCTGTACTTATTTGAACATCATTTCATTCATCGTCCGATATGACTTAACGTTGGAGGTTTTCTCTTATCCTGAAAGATGAATGTCTGGTAACTCTAAGCTCTATGTACCCTGTACTTATTTGAACATCATTTCATTCATCGTCCGATATGACTTAACGTTGGAGGTTTTCTCTTATCCTGAAAGATGAATGTCTGGTAACTGTAAGCTCTATGTACCCTGTACTTATTTGAACATCATTTCATTCATCGTCCGATATGACTTAACGTTGGTGGTTTTCTCTTATCCTGAAAGATAAATGTCTGGTAACTCTAAGCTCTATGTACCCTGTACTTATTTGAACATCATATCATTCATCGTCCGATATGACTTAACGATGGAGGTTTTCTCTTATCCTGAAAGATGAATGTCTGGTAACTCTAAGCTCTATGTACCCTGTACTTATTTGAACATCATTTCATTCATCGTCCGATATGACTTAACGTTGGAGGTTTTCTCTTATCCTGAAAGATGAATGTCTGGTAACTCTAAGCTCTATGTATCCTGTACTTATTTGAACATCATTTCATTCAACGTCCGATATGACTTACCGTTGGAGGTTTTCTCTTATCCTGAAAGATAAATGTCTGGTAACTCTAAGCTCTATGTATCCTGTACTTATTTGAACATCATTTCATTCAACGTACGATATGACTTAACGTTGGAGGTTTTCTCTTATCCTGAAAGATAAATGTCTGGTAACTCTAAGCTCTATGTACCCTGTACTTATTTGAACATCATTTCATTCAACGTCCGATATGACTTAACGTTGGGGGTTTTCTCTTATCCTGAAAGATGAATGGCTGGTAACTCTAAGCTCTATGTACCCTGTACTTATTTGAACGTCATTTCATTAAACGGCCGATATGACTTAAGGATGGAGGTTTTCTCTTATCCTGAGAGATGAATGTCTGATAACTCTAAGCTCTATGTACCCTGTATTCATTTGAACATTTTATTCATCGTTCGATATGACTTAACGTTGGAGGTTTTCTCTTATCCTGTAAGAGGAATGTCTGATAACTCTAAGCTCTATGTACCCTGTATTTATTTGAACATCATTTCATTCAACGTCCGATATGACTTAACTTTGGAGGTTTTCTCTTATCCTGAAAGATGAATGTCTGATAACTCTAAGCTCTATGTACCCTGTACTTATTTGAACATCATTTCATTCAACGTCCGATATGACTTAACGTTGGAGGTTTTCTCTTATCCTGAAAGATGAATGTCTGGTAGCTCTAAGCTCTATGTATTCTGTACTCATTTGAACATCATTAAATTCATCGTCCGATATGACTTAATGTTGGAGGTTTTCTCTTATCCTGAAAGATGAATGTCTGGTAGCTCTAAGCTCTATGTATTCTGTACTCATTTGAACATCATTTCATTCATCGTCCGATATGACTTAACGTTGGGGGTTTTCTCTTATCCTGAAAGATGAATGTCTGATAGCTCTAATCTCTATGTACTCTGATTTAATTTGAACGTCATTTCATTCATCGTCCGATATGACTTAACGTTGGAGGTTTTCTCTTATCCTGAAAGATGAAAGTCTGGTAACTCTAAGCTCTATGTATCCTGTACTTATTTAAACATCATTTCATTCATCGTCTGATATGACTTAACGTTGGAGGTTTTCTCTTATCCTGAAAGATGAATGTCTGGTAACTCTAAGCTCTATGTATCCTGTACTCACTTGAACATTTCATTTATCGTCCGTGTGACTTAGCGTTGGAGGTTAAGTAAAAAAGTACGTTTATTGGTGACCATTATGGCATTAAGATCCTCTATTGTTCATGAAGTATATTTTTTTTTTTTCTTTTTGGATTTTCCCTAACGTTTTCCAAATTGCTCAAGACGAACTTTTCCCTTACAATTAAAGATGGATGCTGTTAATTTTAGAGCGATGCCTGCTTGCACCCGTAACAAATGTGTAATTATGTGTTTAGCCACTCTTCCATTAGTTACATCATCTATAAGATAGACTTTCTGGAAATTCCCAAGCCACTCACATAACACTTTGTACTCCCAACAAATGGTCTATTTTGAAATGCCTATTATTTGGGTTTATTCCTGAATAAACAGCATCATCCAACAGCTTAATGCATCTCACAACATTGAATTACATAGCACATTTTTCATTGCAGCGTTGCCTTTTTGAGCTCCAGTAGCAAATGAATTAATGGCATTTACTTTCTATACTCTTTGTCAAATTAGTGTATAATGATCTATAAATGTCTACAGTAAAGCAATTGGTTTGCTCCTAATTCTGTAGTTCCAGTTATTAAAAATCAAAGATGAAAACTGAAGGGATATTTAGAGAACCATCAGTTAGAACGTTTAACTTCCGTAACCTCTTCCCTGGAACAAGGTACTAGATCTGGCGAATAGGGTGGATGTTCAAGCAATTCGAAGTTTAATTCACACTTTAATTCACACTCCGCCGAAGCCTACGCACTGAGTTAATTCACAGATTTTTTCCATGACAATGACTGAACGATGGGCTGGAGCATTGTTGTGAAGGAACGAGAGTTTTGTCTCTACCAAATGAAGGCTTTTTCTTTTCATCTTATCATTCAAATGTTGTAATAAGCTTACGTAGAAGTCTCTAGGGATACTTTTACCCTTTTCCAAGTAATCAATAAAAATAACTCCATGTACATCCCATCTTGCCATAACCTTGTTAACTGACAAAATTAGCTTTGGCTATCTTTTGGAGTTGGTTCACCTGGCGCAGTCTACTGTTTTGACTGTGATTTACTTTCTGGAGTGGTAATAAGCCGTCTCAAAAATTCACTGGGATTTTTACGGTAGAGCTCCAACTTCTTAACAGAAACAGTTTTTCTTTGTAACTTTTGATCACGTGTCAACAAACGTGGCACAGACCTTGTGAAAGCCCAAAACATTACTTAAAATATTACCTGCACGTTCCTTTGTACTGCTGTCTCAGACAACTATAATCTACGGTCTTCCAGTACTAAACGATGAATGCTTTCAATGATCTCTGTAGTTGTGACTTCCACAGAGCGAGGCTCATCACTAGTACTCGTACGTCCCATTTTAAACTCTACAACCAACCTTTTAATTATTGTATATGAAGTGACAGAGTCTTTCAATGATCTCTGTAGTTGTGACTTCCACAGAGCGAGGCTCATCACTAGTACTCGTACGTCCCATTTTAAACTCTACAACCAGCCTTTTAATTATTGTATATGAAGTGACAGGGTCTTTCAATGATCTCTGTAGTTGTGACTTCCACAGGGCAAAGCTCATCACTAGTACTCGTACGTCCCATTTTAAACTCTACAACCAGCCTTTTAATTATTGTATATGAAGTGACAGAGTCTTTCAATGATCTCTGTAGTTGTGACTTCCACAGAGCGAGGCTCATCACTAGTACTCGTACGTCCCATTTTAAACTCTACAACCAGCCTTTTAATTATTGTATATGAAGTGACAGAGTCTTTCAATGATCTCTGTAGTTGTGACTTCCACAGGGCAAAGCTCATCACTAGTACTCGTACGTCCCATTTTAAACTCTACAACCAGCCTTTTAATTATTGTATATGAAGTGACAGGGTCTTTCAATGATCTCTGTAGTTGTGACTTCCACAGGGCAAAGCTCATCACTAGTACTCGTACGTCCCATTTTAAACTCTACAACCAACCTTTTAATTATTGTATATGAAGTGACAGAGTCTTTCAATGATCTCTGTAGTTGTGACTTCCACAGAGCGAGGCTCATCACTAGTACTCGTACGTCCCATTTTAAACTCTACAACCAGCCTTTTAATTATTGTATATGAAGTGACAGGGTCTTTCAATGATCTCTGTAGTTGTGACTTCCACAGGGCAAAGCTCATCACTAGTACTCGTACGTCCCATTTTAAACTCTACAACCAGCCTTTTAATTATTGTATATGAAGCGACAGGGTCTTTCAATGATCTCTGTAGTTGTGACTTCCACAGGGCAAAGCTCATCACTAGTACTCGTACGTCCCATTTTAAACTCTACAACCAGCCTTTTAATTATTGTATATGAAGTGACAGAGTCTTTCAATGATCTCTGTAGTTGTGACTTCCACAGGGCAAAGCTCATCACTAGTACTCGTACGTCCCATTTTAAACTCTACAACCAACCTTTTAATTATTGTATATGAAGTGACAGAGTCTTTCAATGATCTCTGTAGTTATGACTTCCACAGAGCGAGGCTCATCACTAGTACTCGTACGTCCCATTTTAAACTCTACAACCAGCCTTTTAATTATTGTATATGAAGTGACAGGGTCTTTCAATGATCTCTGTAGTTGTGACTTCCACAGAGCGAGGCTCATCACTAGTACTCGTACGTCCCATTTTAAACTCTACAACTCACCTTTTAATTATTGTATATGAAGTGACAGAGTCTTTCAATGATCTCTGTAGTTGTGACTTCCACAGAGCGAAGCTCATCACTAGTACTCGTACGTCCCATTTTAAACTCTACAACCAACCTTTTAGTTATTGTATATGAAGTGACAGAGTCTTTCAATGATCTCTGTAGTTATGACTTCCGCAGTGTGAGGCTCATCACTAGTGCTCGTACGTCCCATTTTAAACTCTACAACTCACCTTTTAATTATTGTATATGAAGTGACAGAGTCTTTCAATGATCTCTGTAGTTGTGACTTCCACAGAGCGAGGCTCATCACTAGTACTCGTACGTTCCATTATAAACTCTACAGCCAACCTTTTAATTATTGCATATGAAGTGACAGAGTCTTTCAGTGTATTGTCCAATTCCTCCTTGATTTCTTTAGACTTTAAGCCTTTGAAATGGAAGTATTTAATCACTGCTCGTTTTTTCAAATCCTTCATTTTCCTCTCTACACTTGTCTTGTTTAAAATGTTGTCATTCAAAAGCTGAAAAAGCTATTGACCTGTAACTATAGGTAGAAGCGAGTCTATCCGTCAAACTGGCCCGGGATTATTCAGGTGTCCTTAGTACATAGTATGTAAATATAGTTGTTGGTATAACAGAAATCGTTTATTTGAAAGTTATTCAGGGATTATAATATCCAGAAATTTCACTTAATATAAGTAGATGTAAAAAACTGGAAGAGATGTTGCTTAGTTTGGCATACAGAAACTTCATCTATTTAGTAGTACAGGGTACTCTCAAGTTGGGATCAAGGTGTTCTTTGATAACGGATTCTTTATAGCTGCAGTATGTGCGTTTATATTAAATTACAAACGTTTTGTTAACGGACTTTTGATGTTTAAGCTGTTTCTGAAAGGAAAGAAATACAGCTTTGTGGTATGCCTCTTGTTGAAGGGTTCCCGGCTTCGATTGTAGGTTACGTGATTGTTTTTGTAGACCGATGTTTTCCCTTATCCTTTTGGATCAACGTCCGATATGAACTACCAGTATGTTAAACTTAAGGAAACAGAATGGTGATGTGATTATGTGAACTATTGCATGATGTTCCAAGACGTAATGTTGCAATTTGTTATGTGTAATTTATTTTCAATAAGATAAGGTCCTATAATTGTTTCCGTGTAGTGTTAAGATGGGGTAGTGATATAATGGTGTTGTTTTGTTTCAGGTATGGTGATGTTATCAGCCCTGGCGTTGTGTGAACTACCAACCAATCATGTTAAAGGTCGGTACGTACGTCATACTGTTGCGGTGTGTTACCCTCGATATACGAGATCGGGAAAACCCGCATTGCTTACTCCTCTACAAAACCGTATACTGGCAACAGGACACAAATGATGGATGTTTAGGGCGTTTGGTGATTTACAGGAACTTAAAGCTAGATTAACGGAAGTAATAATACTTGGAGAAAGTAGATAAAGCAAATGTTTGGGAGAAATGTCCATTGTACGGACTCAAGGATAGTTGCAATGTGACGGAAAAGCCTAATTTAGATAGAATAGCAGATCGGAGAACAATATTAAGGATTAGGTAGAGTCAGATTGGGAAATTCGATGTCATAGGTCTCCCTTTCTCCGCCCGGCTGCTCTTAACCATTGAGCTGCCAGTATGACATTTAGCTCTGCAACTGACTCGTGTTTTTCCCGGTATGGCTAAGAGCAATTGATGGACATTAATCTTCTTCCACTTTAGCCATGTGTACGCTAAGATTTGTATAGATAATCAGAAACAATTGAAAGCTATACCCAGGATTTGAACCACGGATCACGTAAAATTTCATTGTTCGGATGTGTTCTTTACATCTTTTGGAGAACATAAAAACTGAAATTAAAATCGTTTAGAAGAAATCCAGCAAATTACGTAGCAAATAATTCTCAAAATATTGGAATGTATCTGTCAAATATAATTCAGTTTGACTTGTTTTAAAAACATTGCACTCATAGTATTATAATTTGGTTGAAGTTATGAAGGCAGACTGCTACATGACGATAGTGGCCGTCGTTAGTAGCAGATGGAAAGTCTTGACGTAGAGAAAGTAGTGAAAGTTTCAAGTACTTGACGACTATTTTGGTCTAGGTCATGTCATGGCCAAGGAAAACGAATCTTGGTTAGGGTGAGTTACCGAGACTATTACCCCGGGCTCATTGTTGTCTCCGTCACGTCCAAGAGGTCCCGAGTTCAATCTCGGTTAGGGTGAGTTACCTAGACTTTTACCCCGGGCTCATTGTCTTCTCCGTCACGTCCAAGAGGTCCCGAGTTCATCCTCGGTCAGGGTGAGTTACCGAGACTATTACCCCGGGCTCATTGTCGTCTCCGTCACGTCCAAAAGGTCCCGAGTTCAATCTCGGTTAGGGTGAGTTACCGAGACTATTACCCTGGGCTCATTGTCGTCTCCGTCACGTCCAAAAGGTCCCGAGTTCAATCTCGGTTAGGGTGAGTTACCGAGACTATTACCCTGGGCTCATTGTCGTCTCCGTCACGTCCAAAAGGTCCCGAGTTCAATCTCGGTTAGGGTGAGTTACCGAGACTATTAGCCCGGGCTCATTGTTGTCTCCGTCACGTCCAAGATGTCCCGAGTTCATCCTCGGTTAGGGTGAGTTACCGAGGCTTTTACCCCGGGCTCATTGTCGTCTCCGTCACGTCCAAGAGGTCCCGAGTTCAATCTCGGTTAGGGTAAGTTACCGAGACTTTTACCCCGGGCTCATTGTTGTCTGCGTCACGTTCAAGAGGTCCCGAGTTCAACCTCGGTTAGGGTGAGTTACCGAGACTTTTACCCCGTGCTCATTGTTGTCTGCGTCACGTTCAAGAGGTCCCGAGTTCAACCTCGGTTAGGGTGAGTTACCGAGACTATTACCCCGGGCTCATTGTCGTCTCCGTCACGTTCAAGAGGTCCCGAGTTCAACCTCGGTTAGGGTGAGTTACCGAGACTATTACCCCGGGCTCATTGTTGTCTCCGTCACGTCCAAGAGGTCCCGAGTTCAATCTTGGTTAGGGTGAGTTACCGAGACTATTACCCCGGGCTCATTGTCGTCTCCGTCACGTTCAAGAGGTCCCGAGTTCAACCTCGGTTAGGGTGAGTTACCGAGACTATTACCCCGGGCTCATTGTTGTCTGCGTCACGTTCAAGAGGTCCCGAGTTCAACCTCGGTTAGGGTGAGTTACCGAGACTATTACCCCGGGCTCATTGTTGTCTCCGTCACGTTCAAGAGGTCCCGAGTTCAACCTCGGTTAGGGTGAGTTACCGAGACTATTACCCCGGGCTCATTGTTGTCTCCGTCACGTTCAAGATGTCCCGAGTTCAACCTCGGTTAGGGTGAGTTACCGAGACTTTTACCCCGGGCTCATTGTTGTCTGCTTCACGTTCAAGAGGTCCCGAGTTCAACCTCGGTTAGGGTGAGTTACCGAGACTTTTACCCCGGGCTCATTGTCGTCTCCGTCACGTTCAAGAGGTCCCGAGTTCAACCTCGGTTAGGGTGAGTTACCGAGACTTTTACCCCGTGCTCATTGTTGTCTGCGTCACGTTCAAGAGGTCCCGAGTTCAACCTCGGTTAGGGTGAGTTACCGAGACTATTACCCCGGGCTCATTGTCGTCTCCGTCACGTTCAAGAGGTCCCGAGTTCAACCTCGGTTAGGGTGAGTTACCGAGACTATTACCCCGGGCTCATTGTTGTCTCCGTCACGTCCAAGAGGTCCCGAGTTCAATCTTGGTTAGGGTGAGTTACCGAGACTATTACCCCGGGCTCATTGTCGTCTCCGTCACGTTCAAGAGGTCCCGAGTTCAACCTCGGTTAGGGTGAGTTACCGAGACTATTACCCCGGGCTCATTGTTGTCTGCGTCACGTTCAAGAGGTCCCGAGTTCAACCTCGGTTAGGGTGAGTTACCGAGACTATTACCCCGGGCTCATTGTTGTCTCCGTCACGTTCAAGAGGTCCCGAGTTCAACCTCGGTTAGGGTGAGTTACCGAGACTATTACCCCGGGCTCATTGTTGTCTCCGTCACGTTCAAGATGTCCCGAGTTCAACCTCGGTTAGGGTGAGTTACCGAGACTTTTACCCCGGGCTCATTGTTGTCTGCTTCACGTTCAAGAGGTCCCGAGTTCAACCTCGGTTAGGGTGAGTTACCGAGACTTTTACCCCGGGCTCATTGTCGTCTCCGTCACGTTCAAGAGGTCCCGAGTTCAACCTCGGTTAGGGTGAGTTACCGAGACTTTTACCCCGTGCTCATTGTTGTCTGCGTCACGTTCAAGAGGTCCCGAGTTCAACCTCGGTTAGGCTGAGTTACCGAGACTTTTACCCCGGGCTCATTGTTGTCTGCGTCACGTTCAAGAGGTCCCGAGTTCAACCTCGGTTAGGGTGAGTTACCGAGACTATTACCCCGGGCTCATTGTCGTCTCCGTCACGTTCAAGAGGTCCCGAGTTCAACCTCGGTTAGGGGGAGTTACCGAGACTATTACCCCGGGCTCATTGTTGTCTGCGTCACGTTCAAGAGGTCCCGAGTTCAACCTCGGTTAGGGTGAGTTACCGAGACTTTTACCCCGGGCTCATTGTCGTCTCCGTCACGTTCAAGAGGTCCCGAGTTCAACCTCGGTTAGGGTGAGTTACCGAGACTTTTACCCCGTGCTCATTGTTGTCTGCGTCACGTTCAAGAGGTCCCGAGTTCAACCTCGGTTAGGCTGAGTTACCGAGACTTTTACCCCGGGCTCATTGTTGTCTGCGTCACGTTCAAGAGGTCCCGAGTTCAACCTCGGTTAGGGTGAGTTACCGAGACTATTACCCCGGGCTCATTGTCGTCTCCGTCACGTTCAAGAGGTCCCGAGTTCAACCTCGGTTAGGGGGAGTTACCGAGACTATTACCCCGGGCTCATTGTTGTCTCCGTCACGTCCAAGAGGTCCCGAGTTCAATCTTGGTTAGGGTGAGTTACCGAGACTATTACCCCGGGCTCATTGTCGTCTCCGTCACGTTCAAGAGGTCCCGAGTTCAACCTCGGTTAGGGTGAGTTACCGAGACTATTACCCCGGGCTCATTGTTGTCTGCGTCACGTTCAAGAGGTCCCGAGTTCAACCTCGGTTAGGGTGAGTTACCGAGACTATTACCCCGGGCTCATTGTTGTCTGCGTCACGTTCAAGAGGTCCCGAGTTCAACCTCGGTTAGGGTGAGCTACCGAGACTATTACCCCGGGCTCATTGTCTTCTCCGTCACGTCCTAGATGTCCCGAGTTCAACCTCGGTTAGGGTGAGTTACCGAGACTATTACCCCGGGCTCATTGTCGTCTCCGTCACGTCCAAGAGGTCCCGAGTTCAACCTCGGTTAGGGTGAGTTACCGAGACTATTACCCCGGGCTCATTGTTGTCTCCGTCACGTTCAAGAGGTACCGAGTTCAATCTCGTTTAGGGTGAGTTACCGAGACTATTACCCCGGGCTCATTGTCGTCTCCGTCACGTTCAAGAGGTCCCGAGTTCAATCTCGGTTAGGGTGAGTTACCGAGACTATTACCCCGGGCTCATTGTTGTCTCCGTCACGTCCAAGAGGTCCCGAGTTCAATCTCGGTTAGGGTGAGTTACCGAGACTATTACCCCGGGCTCATTGTCGTCTCCGTCACGTTCAAGAGGTCCCGAGTTCAATCTCGGTTAGGGTGAGTTACCGAGACTTTTACCCCGGGCTCATTGTCGTCTCCGTCACGTTCAAGAGGTCCCGAGTTCAATCTCGGTTAGGGTGAGTTACCGAGACTATTACCCCGGGCTCATTGTTGTCTCCGTCACGTCCAAGAGGTCCCGAGTTCAACCTCGGTTAGGTGAGTTACCGAGGCCTTTACCCCGGGCTCATTGTCTTCTCCGTCACGTCCAAGAGGTCCCGAGTTCAACCTCGGTTAGGGTGAGTTACCGAGACTATTACCCCGGGCTCATTGTCGTCTCCGTCACGTCCAAGAGGTCCCGCGTTCAACCTCGGTTAGGGTGAGTTACCGAGACTATTACCCCGGGCTCATTGTTGTCTCCGTCACGTTCAAGAGGTCCCGAGTTCAATCTTGGTTAGGGTGAGTTACCGAGACTATTACCCCGGGCTCATTGTTGTCTCCGTCACGTTCAAGAGGTCCCGAGTTCAATCTTGGTTAGGGTGAGTTACCGAGACTATTACCCCGGGCTCATTGTCGTCTCCGTCACGTTCAAGAGGTCCCGAGTTCAATCTTGGTTAGGGTGAGTTACCGAGACTATTACCCCGGGCTCATTGTTGTCTCCGTCACGTTCAAGAGGTCCCGAGTTCAATCTTGGTTAGGGTGAGTTACCGAGGCTTTTACCCCGGGCTCATTGTCGTCTCCGTCACGTTCAAGAGGTCCCGAGTTCAATATCGGTTAGGGTGAGTTACCGAGGCTTTTACCCCGTGCTCATTGTTGTCTCCGTCATGTCCAAGAGGTCCCGAGTTCAATCTCGGTTAGGGTGAGTTACCGAGACTATTACCCCGGGCTCATTGTCGTCTCCGTCACGTTCAAGAGGTCCCGAGTTCAATCTTGGTTAGGGTGAGTTACCGAGACTATTACCCCGGGCTCATTGTCGTCTCCGTCACGTCCTAGAGGTCCCGAGTTCAATCTTGGTTAGGGTGAGTTACCGAGACTATTACCCCGGGCTCATTGTCGTCTCCGTCACGTTCAAGAGGTCCCGAGTTCAATCTTGGTTAGGGTGAGTTACCGAGACTATTACCCCGGGCTCATTGTTGTCTCCGTCACGTTCCAGAGGTCCCGAGTTCAATCTTGGTTAGGGTGAGTTACCGAGGCTTTTACCCCGGGCTCATTGTCGTCTCCGTCACGTTCAAGAGGTCCCGAGTTCAATCTCGGTTAGGGTGAGTTACCGAGACTTTTACCCCGGGCTCATTGTTGTCTGCGTCACGTTCAAGAGGTCCCGAGTTCAATCTCGGTTAGGGTGAGTTACCGAGACTATTACCCCGGGCTCATTGTCGTCTCCGTCACGTTCAAGATGTCCCGAGTTCAATCTCGGTTAGGGTGAGTTACCGAGACTATTACCCCGGGCTCATTGTCGTCTCCGTCACGTTCAAGAGGTCCCGAGTTCAATCTCGGTTAGGGTGAGTTACCGAGACTATTACCCCGGGCTCATTGTCGTCTCCGTCACGTTCAAGAGGTCCCGAGTTCAATCTCGGTTAGGGTGAGTTACCGAGGCTTTTACCCCGGGCTCATTGTTGTCTCCGTCACGTTCAAGATGTCCCGAGTTCAACCTCGGTTAGGGTGAGTTACCGAGACTATTACCCCGGGCTCATTGTCGTCTCCGTCACGTCCTAGATGTCCCGAGTTCAACCTCGGTTAGGGTGAGTTACCGAGACTTTTACCCCGGGCTCATTGTCGTCTCCGTCACGTCCTAGAGGTCCCGAGTTCAATCTTGGTTAGGGTGAGTTACCGAGACTATTACCCCGGGCTCATTGTCGTCTCCGTCACGTTCAAGAGGTCCCGAGTTCAACCTTGGTTAGGGTGAGTTACCGAGACTTTTACCCCGGGCTCATTGTCGTCTCCGTCACGTCCTAGAGGTCCCGAGTTCAGTCTTGGTTAGGGTGAGTTACCGAGACTATTACCCCGGGCTCATTGTCGTCTCCGTCACGTTCAAGAGGTCCCGAGTTCAATCTTGGTTAGGGTGAGTTACCGAGGCTTTTACCCCGGGCTCATTGTCGTCTCCGTCACGCTCAAGAGGTCCCGAGTTCAATATCGGTTAGGGTGAGTTACCGAGGCTTTTACCCCGGGCTCATTGTCGTCTCCGTCACGTTCAAGAGGTCCCGAGTTCAATCTTGGTTAGGGTGAGTTACCGAGACTATTACCCCGGGCTCATTGTTGTCTCCGTCACGTTCAAGAGGTCCCGAGTTCAATCTTGGTTAGGGTGAGTTACCGAGGCTTTTACCCCGGGCTCATTGTCGTCTCCGTCACGTTCAAGAGGTCCCGAGTTCAATCTCGGTTAGGGTGAGTTACCGAGACTTTTACCCCGGGCTCATTGTCGTCTCCGTCACGTCCAAGAGGTCCCGAGTTCAATCTCGGTTAGGGTGAGTTACCGAGGCCTTTACCCCGGGCTCATTGTTGTCTGCGTCACGTTCAAGAGGTCCCGAGTTCAATCTCGGTTAGGGTGAGTTACCGAGGCTTTTACCCCGGGCTCATTGTCGTCTCCGTCACGTCCAAGAGGTCCCGAGTTCAATCTTGGTTAGGGTGAGTTACCGAGACTTTTACCCCGGGCTCATTGTCGTCTCCGTCACGTCCAAGAGGTCCCGAGTTCAATCTCGGTTAGGGTGAGTTACCGAGACTTTTACCCCGGGCTCATTGTTGTCTCCGTCACGTTCAAGAGGTCCCGAGTTCAATCTTGGTTAGGGTGAGTTACCGAGGCTTTTACCCCGGGCTCATTGTCGTCTCCGTCACGTTCAAGAGGTCCCGAGTTCAATCTCGGTTAGGGTGAGTTACCGAGGCCTTTACCCCGGGCTCATTGTTGTCTGCGTCACGTTCAAGAGGTCCCGAGTTCAATCTCGGTTAGGGTGAGTTACCGAGGCTTTTACCCCGGGCTCATTGTCGTCTCCGTCACGTCCAGGAGGTCCCGAGTTCAACCTCGGTTAGGGTGAGTTACCGAGACTTTTACCCCGGGCTCAGTGTTGTCTTTCTCATGTTCAAGAGTTCCCGAGTTCAACTTCGGTCAGGGTGAGTTACCGAGACTTTTACCCCGGGCTCATTGTCGTCTCCGTCACGTTCAAGAGGTCCCGAGTTCAACCTCGGTTAGGGTGAGTTACCGAGACTTTTACCCCGGGCTCAGTGTTGTCTTTCTCATGTTCAAGAGTTCCCGAGTTCAACTTCGGTCAGGGTGAGTTACCGAGACTTTTACCCCGGGCTCATTGTTGTCTGCGTCACGTTCAAGAGTTCCCGAGTTCAATCTCGGTTAGGGTGAGTTACCGAGACTTTTACCCCGGGCTCATTGTTGCCTGCCTCATGTTCAAGAGGTTCCGAGTTCAACCTCGGTCAGGGTGAGTTACCGAGTCTTTTACTCCGGGCTCATTGTTGTCTTTCTCACGTTCAAGAGGTCCCGAGTTCAACCTCGGTCAGGGTGAGTTACCGAGACTTTTACCCCGGGCTCATTGTTGCCTTTCTTACGTTCAAGAGGTCCCGAGTTCAACCTCGGTCAGGGTGAGTTACCGTGTCTTTTACTCCGGGCTCATTGTTGCCTGCCTCATGTTCAAGAGGTGCCAAGTTCAATCTCGGTCACAGTAAGTTATCTGGATAAGGTTTTTTTCGCATGTGGTAACTCGAAGCTCTATGCACCCTGGGCTCATTTAAACATTTCATTCATCGCCCGATAAGACTTAACAGTAGAGGACTTAAATTATAAAAAAAGAAAAGTAACCAGTTGAAGGACCTTAAACCCAAAGAAAAAAAAAACCGATGTTACTTTCTGTAGTGTTGTAGAAAGACTTATGTCAGTTGGCGTTGCAGTGTATTACAACAATCATATCTAAACTCTTATGCATAAAGAATGTGACAGCACGTTGTGAGACATTGAAAGACTTTTCTCCACATGAATGGATGTCTTTGAAACGAGTGAAATGTTGTGGATAAAATAACGGGTAGGTTCTCTGAATACAATAGAAAGGGTCCTCTCACCTGTTACCTGCTGTAAGCAGTCTCAGAGTGTGTATTTGTTAACGCTAGACTCTCCTGAACAAGGAAAATATAGTGAAAATGAGTTAAGGTTGCAAGAAACGCATAAAAAGAAGCTATAATTTAAACAAATGGCTAAAAAGGACAGATAAATGCTCCATTTTATGGCGTATATGACCCATTATTAGCATATATTATATCGGACGTCGACTTCAGACAGGAAAGAAGAATTTTTCCTCAATTTGCTAGCCCTTGTACCTGTACAAACGTTTGTCTTATAGCACTTATATGTAAACATAGTTTATTACTATTACTTAAGTAACAATGCCCTGGTTCCCCTTGCACATTACGTCAAATGATGAAATGTATTATTGATCTCAGTTCCAGTTTTGCAGCCAAGATTCCGTAAATGAAGCTGAAAGTAGAAAGGAATTTTGAACCTGTTTGTGTAGAAGCAGAACAGAAAACTGTTTAACATTCAAATTGTGTCGTTTACGTCAGACTGGGCGACATTACGTAATCCAAATGGTCATGTATGTTCATAACGGAGTATGTGCAATTACACGTCAGCAACTGGCGCCTCTATGTTACAAAGTTCAAACATCACATACTTGTGGTTGTGCTGCACCTATCAAATGGTGCTATGGATTATCATAAAGAGCCCCATATTGAGCTTATTAAACATCAAAACAAACAAGCCTAGAAAAAAGAACTCCTAGTTATTTTGTGATTTTATGAATACTGATTATAATATTTAATGAAAAGTAACGTAATTACTATGTGAGCGTCTGGACTGATAATTTGTTAAGTTTGGTTGAAATAAATTTATTGAACAATCTGACTGCGATGAGGGGACGCGTCACGGAGGTCCAACTGGGGCATGGCCAGGAGGATGAAGCGGGTAGCGACCCTAGGGGTCAAAGCGCAGGGTTCCTACATTTTACTTAGAATGGAAACTTCCCCCAGCAGGCCAGTACAGCGGACGTCCCGCCCTACTGCGGTTCGGAAACTGTCCCACCACGACAATCGGCCTGGTTTACTCAGAGCATATCATTCTGCCGTACAGCGCCGAGACACCTGCCGACACATCTATCCTGGAAGAGACTTGTGTAGCGAGGTGAACCCAAGAGTCCGAAGATTCCGGCCTCATATCAGCCCGGGGGCGATGGACAACTCCGGGGCAATACCTTGAGTCTAAAAAGCCCCCCCCCCTCATCTCAAGCCGGGTGGAACTGGATACGCCGCTTACGCGCGACAACCCCGCAGGGAAGACTACCGAAAACCTCGGTGAGGCCGCCTGATGATCTAGCACACCTTCTAGCTCTGCAGACTAGTACCCGGGACTTATGAGGCAACCCTCTATCCCCCCCGGGCGGCCGTAGCCTGGTGATCTAGCACACCTTCTACTAGCTCTGCAGGCTAGTACCCGGGACTTATGAGGCAACCCCCTACCCCCTCCGGGCGGTCGTAGCCTGGTGATCTAGCACATCTTCTACTAGCTCTGCAGGCTAGTACCCGGGACTTATGAGGCAACCCTCTATCCCCTCCGGGCGGTCGTAGCCTGGTGGTCTAGCACACCTTCTAGCTCTGCAGGCTAGCACCCGGGACTTATGAGGCAACCCTCTACCCCCTCCGGGCGGTCGTAGCCTGGTGGTCTAGCACACCTTCTAGCTCTGCAGGCTAGCACCCGGGACTTATGAGGCAACCCTCTATCCCCTCCGGGCGGTCGTAGCCTGGTGGTCTAGCACACCTTCTAGCTCTGCAGGCTAGCACCCGGGACTTATGAGGCAACCCTCTACCCCCTCCGGGCGGTCGTAGCCTGGTGATCTAGCACACCTTCTACCTCTGCAGGCTAGTACCCGGGACTTATGAGGCAACCCTCTATCCCCTCCGGGCGGTCGTAGCCTGGTGATCTAGCACACCTTCTACTAGCTCTGCAGGCTGGTACCCGGGACTTATGAGGCAACCCTTTACCCCCTCCGGGCGGTCGTAGCCTGGTGATCTAGCACACCTTCTACCTCTGCAGGCTAGTACCCGGGACTTATGAGGCAACCCTTTACCCCCTCCGGGCGGTCGTAGCCTGGTGATCTAGCACACCTTCTAGCTCTGCAGGCTAGTACCCGGGACTTATGAGGCAACCCTTTACCCCCTCCGGGCGGTCGTAGCCTGGTGATCTAGCACACCTTCTAGCTCTGCAGGCTAGTACCCGGGACTTATGAGGCAACCCTTTACCCCCTCCGGGCGGTCGTAGCCTGGTGATCTAGCACACCTACTAGCTCTGCAGGCTAGTACCCGGTACTTATGAGGCAACCCCCTACCCCCTCCGGGCGGTCGTAGCCTGGTGATCTAGCACACCTTCTACTAGCTCTGCAGGCTAGTACCCGGGACTTATGAGGCAACCCTTTACCCCCTCCGGGCGGTCGTAGCCTGGTGATCTAGCACACCTTCTACCTCTGCAGGCTAGTACCCGGGACTTATGAGGCAACCCTTTACCCCCTCCGGGCGGTCGTAGCCTGGTGATCTAGCACACCTTCTAGCTCTGCAGGCTAGTACCCGGGACTTATGAGGCAACCCTTTACCCCCTCCGGGCGGTCGTAGCCTGGTGATCTAGCACACCTTCTAGCTCTGCAGGCTAGTACCCGGTACTTATGAGGCAACCCCCTACCCCCTCCGGGCGGTCGTAGCCTGGTGATCTAGCACACCTACTAGCTCTGCAGGCTGGTACCCGGGACTTATGAGGCAACCCCCTACCCCCTCCGGGCGGTCGTAGCCTGGTGATCTAGCACACCTTCTACTAGTTCTGCAGGCTAGTACCCGGGACTTATGAGGCAACCCCCTACCCCCTCCGGGCGGTCGTAGCCTGGTGATCTAGCACACCTTCTACTAGTTCTGCAGGCTAGTACCCGGTACTTATGAGGCAACCCCCTACCCCCTCCGGGCGGTCGTAGCCTGGTGATCTAGCACACCTACTAGCTCTGCAGGCTAGTACCCGGGACTTATGAGGCAACCCCCTACCCCCTCCGGGCGGTCGTAGCCTGGTGATCTAGCACACCTTCTACTAGCTCTGCAGGCTGGTACCCGGGACTTATGAGGCAACCCCCTACCCCCTCCGGGCGGTCGTAGCCTGGTGATCTAGCACACCTTCTACTAGTTCTGCAGGCTAGTACCCGGGACTTATGAGGCAACCCCCTACCCCCTCCGGGCGGTCGTAGCCTGGTGATCTAGCACACCTTCTACTAGTTCTGCAGGCTAGTACCCGGTACTTATGAGGCAACCCCCTACCCCCTCCGGGCGGTCGTAGCCTGGTGATCTAGCACACCTACTAGCTCTGCAGGCTAGTACCCGGGACTTATGAGGCAACCCCCTACCCCCTCCGGGCGGCCGTAGCCTGGTGATCTAGCACACCTTCTACTAGCTCTGCAGGCTGGTACCCGGGACTTATGAGGCAACCCCCTAACCCCTCCGGGCGACCGAGGTCCGGCCGGAAGTATCCCATTTCCCGCGGGTGTCGAGAACACATTGCCCCCCTCGAGTCCAACCCAATCCGAACAATTCCCCGACGGGAGGGGCTCGGCAGTTCGGCCCGAGGTTCCTGTAGTAACGTCAGAGGTAACACAATTGCTAAGGGTCCGCAGAATGGATTTGTCTCACGTAAATTGTGTCTTTACTCTCAGGCACATATTTCCGGGGAGCGGGTCCAAAAATCTACGTTGAATTATTTGCTTTTAATAAATAATTAATCAGGGATGTGTTTTTATCATGTTAGTAAAAAAGAAAAACATATGACTTTCTCCACCCAAGCTTCTACAAATTGTTCTTAGGAAAGTTTTGTTATGTCTTGTTTCCTTGGATAAAGTCTGTAGAAATGCCTTGTACAGTTTTTGTTGTTATACCAGGATAAAGTGATATAAGCAGTAATCAGATATTTAAAAAGCGAACCACTGATTGATGCATTTGAAGTAATAGTTCTCCTTGAATGAAAAAGGCAATAGGAACTTACATACCTTTAAGTATCTGGGAATTCTAATCAACAAATTATGATATATCGGAATTGTGTAACGTTGCATGACTTATTTGTGTATTTTAACGAGTTCTACAGCTGCTGTGTCGTTTATCTCTTAAATAACTTCATGTCTGCCTGACATGAGAAGTTTGAATAAACTTTTCCGATTTATTTTAAGCTAAGTTTTATTTTAACTATTTAGTAAAAGTTTGAAACGACCCCCCTCCCATAAATACGTGCCTGCTTACTCCAGCAGTTTACTAGTTATGGAAAAGTACGTCAGAATGAATGGGACTCTGAGGACATTCCCAGAATATTGAAGATATACATTTGTCATGAAAATATCTGAAATACATGACGTTTTAATCAAGATCACTAGAGGCGTGCAAAGGGCTGAAGCAACTTTTGGTTTTTGGTTATGCTATTCACAAAAGTTGGCGACTTGGTCGATTTATTGATAAGAAAGCCGTTAGCCTGGAGCTCGTGCAAGAAATGAAAGCAAAAAGAACAATGGAAGTGAATGTTATCTGGGTCACACTCTAGAGCGCAGCACTAGCTCAGATAATTAGTAATGTGCCGCCCGAGGCGGGGAATCGCAGAATATCAAATTGCAAAGACAACAGACAACGTTGTCTCCTCGCCTCTTATGGATTTGGCTGTATTCTTGCTAGGACCACATTCAGTGTTTTCTAATTAAAGAGACAGCCATGTGATAGACTCGATAGTTGTGAGGTTTTCAGTTGACTGTCTCAAACAGCTGGATTTTCGGGATGTTTATTCGTGAATGCGTGTGCAGGTCTGTGATACACTCATGAAGCTGCTCACCAGTCCAGTCCCAAAATTGTCGAACAAGCAATGTGTATATCTCTTGATTTGTACAAAGTCCTGTAGAGCCGTGGATTTACTTGAGTTGTGTGAACGTCTTTATTACAATGTTTGGAAGTTGTAGATTGAGTATATAAGTAGTACTCCCTTTTCGACGACTAAAACATAATATCGAGAATTAGGAATGAGGAAAGGAACATTCAGTTTAATGGGAACTTTCAGCCAAATGATTAAAGAAAGAGGATGTTTATTTACTGTTATGAAGAGCTTTATCAATTTCTGTAAAGTTTAGACCAACAAGTTGTTCCCTTTGTTCGGGAGTAGGCATGTGTTGATCATTTACTTACCTTGTGAATGTTCACAAATCCACTGTTAGTTCGTTCGTCTGGCACGTAAATGGCCATATTTTACTTATTGATGAATGTTAGTCATTTCACTGTTGTACAACACATTCACGGAGAACATGTGCCGGGTTGCTTGTTAGGCAATGAGTTTTATTTTCTGCAGTCTTATGTGACTGGACCAGACTACGCTACGGAAATCCAGGTGTGGCACCCCAGTAAGGAGGATGAAGCGAGAGGAGACAAAGGATGGCCGTCCCAAGGAGCTGTGTCCGTACACTTTATTCCCTGGCAGGCCAGAACAACCGACACCCCACCCTACTGCGGTCATCCTGCCATGCAGCACCAACACACCTGAAGGAGACGACCAGTTGAGAGACGATACGAAATAGCGGGACAGGAAATTCGGGGGATGTAAGTAACCTACCCAGCATTTGTCTGGCGACGCGGGAAACCCCATGGATCGGGTAGGTCGGCCACGGGAATGAAACGTGGTCCACAGACGAAACTGCCTGAGCCATTTCGCTCGGTTTAAATTTTAAGACGCACGTTTCTTTGTTTACCTTCTAAGTGTATACAGAGATATGATTGGAAATACGTGTTTTGATGTGGCATCACCACCCTCACCCCCTTCATCGCCATTTATTGTCGGGTAACTGTCAGCTCTATGGACGCTGTACTCATATGAGCATCATTTCACCCAATTCATTCACCGTCCGATATGACTTAACGTTGGAGGGAAATGACTCTCCCAGCATTCAGGAAAGTGGCAAGTCTCAGTGAGGAATATAAACTACGTTACAGCTTTGTCTGCTAACAAAGTAACGTTTACAAACCTCCGACTTTGGTATACATAAGTTGTGTTTTCCATCAGCAAGGGGCAACGCAACTATCACTTTCCTACCAATTGTTTTTATTTTCTCTAATACGTATCCGAAGCACAACTATTGCATTCCATTCATTGGAGGACCTCCGCCCCCCCTCTCTGTATCTCAAATGATACTCTTTGTGTATGTCTTTGAATTATGGAGAACTAGATGATGATAATAAAAGTAGAGTTTCAACATTTGTTAAAGTGGCAGCATTAGAAAACACACTGTATTGTTAACATGCCGCTGTTATACATCAACAGTTAGGATTAGGATTTCATTACGGAGCTAATTCGGTACATAGGCCACCATGCTGGGTCCATTGTTCCTATACCAAGTGGGGCACCTCCGGGAGGAAGGACGAGGTACAGAAGACAGAAGGCGGCCGATCCAAGGAGCTACGACAGTACAGAGGGTAGGGTCCCTACAATTTACTTGGATAGAGACAATCCCCGCGGGCCACGACAACGAACTCGTCCCCTACAGCGGGACGGCAAAGAGCACAGCAGCCGAGCCCCAAAGATCCCTCGCTGGCGATCACGAAATGGTTCCCAGTGAGGAGCGAAGATCGGCAACCGACCTACCGGAGGAGGAAGTAGTTTTCCTCGGAGCATACCATCCTGCCATGCACCGCCGAGACACCCGCCTACACTTCTACCCTGAAACGGACCACCAGAGGAGATGAAATACGTTGAATGTAATTAACGTACTCAGCATTCGCCTATCTGGTGACTGGTTCTGGTAGCCTTGGTCGCTAGTGTGTATATCTCTACAGGGTCGCGGGTTAGAGTCCCGCCTTGGACATGGATGTTATGTATACAATTACAGAAAACAAACAGCAAACAATAAAAAGAGTAAAAATAAGGAAACGGAATATTACATGCGTGTGTTTGCTTTCTCCACCCTACATCCCAGATTTTGTAATTTCTTTTGGTTCCTAAAAATTAAAGTTACAAGACGTGGAACGAGTGGAACATGGTTTGTGACGTGCCTCACCAATGTAGTGATGTTTGGGCGTCACGTGTATGTAGGCAACAAAATGTGATAGGTCACCAGGTCGTTAATCTGTCTCTCACTTCAATATTGATCATCTTGTTGGCTCCAGAAATATCCTCCTCCCTTCCTCCCTTCCTTCCCTCCTTTCAGGCCAGATGACACTTCACTACAAAAACAGATTTTGTCAAAAATACGCTCGTAACAAATAAATCTCTGTCTTACACTTTCTGTGAATGTACTCAGTTCTGAATGACATCTCTGTAACCAGTATATCACCACACAAATAATCTATTTTATTTTATTAACAATTTCCAAAAGTATACCCATAATGATTAAATAACAGGTCATGTCATTTTGGCGCAACTTAATTTAACTTTTTTGGGCCTATACTTTTTTCGTGGTATTCTCTGACGGAAAATGCTTCATATTTTGCAATACTTTTTAATTTCTGTAGTAAGTAGGTAGAAGAGCTATTGATCTAAATGCACTTTTCTAGATGAATTGTAGCACCTTCTCCCCCAAAAATTAGCCCAGCATGCAATTTCCAAACATGGATTTAAGTTTGAAATCTTTGAAACTTGTGACACGGAGCCCTACTCGAAATTCCTCTTTACATGGAAAATTTAAAAAATATTTGGACTTTTCTGAAAAATGACTCAATATATAAGACTGCAGAATCCGCTTTTATTTTCTACTACTGAAAAAATGAATGTAGCCAAATTTATTTTAAGTTTACCAAAACTAAAAGTTTATATGAGCGTTCGTAGTCATGGCCGATACGAGGGCTGTTCAATAAAGAATCATCACAATTTTTTTGACAACGTACCTTTACTCGCCCTCATAATTTTGATGCTCCTTCTCAAAATAGTCTCCCCTGAATGCGATGTACTTGTCCCAGCGTTTCTGCCACACTTCAAAGACATGCTGGAAACCATTTTTTGAGAGATCCTTCAAAATCACCTCCGCAGCCTTCACCACTGCTTTGATGATGGATAATGTCTCCCACGAAGACGTTTCTTCAAGTTAGGGAATAGAAAAAAGCCACACGGGGCTAAATCCGGACTATAGGAAGGGTGAGGGATGTACTTCACGCACCAACATTGGCAATATGCGGCCGCGCATTATCGTGGTGCAGCATCCAGCCTACTTCACAGAAATGTGGTCTTTTGCGCCTGATATGGACTTGCAATGTTTTTAGGACATCCCTGTAGTATTGTCCAGTTACTGATGTGTGTGCAGGTACAACATGCTGATAAACCATTCCATGAATATCAAAGAATGAGATGACCATAACTTTCCCAGCAGAAGCAACCACTTTTGCTTTTTAGGGGTTGGTGATGAAGGAGATTTCCACACTGAGCTTTGCTGTTTGCTCTCAGGATCAAAATGATGTAGCCAAGTTTCATCAGCAGTGATTACGTTTGAAACAAACTCCGGATCTTCCTCTAACATCAACTTTAACTGCACGCAGACCTGCATGCGAATGTCCTTTTGTTCGGGAATCAACAGTCTTGGAACTCATCGCGCACAAACACGTCTCATGTGTAATGTTTCTGTCACCAACGTGTGGGTGACACCCAATGAAATGTTCAGTATTTCAGAAAGTGATCTTAAGGTAATTCGTCGATCCTCTCTCACAAAGGCAGCGGCAGTGTTGATGTTTTCTTCCGTAAGAGCAGTAACTGGAGCACCGGGTCCACCTTCCTTTGTAATTGATTGTCTCCCCTGTTTAAACATTTTAAACCATCTTCGAGCTGTGCTGTAGGGAAGAACAGACTCTCCGTAGACCTCCTGTAACATTGTATAGGCCTCAACTGAAGATTTGTTGAGACGAAAGCAGAATTTCAAAACCGCATATTGTTCCTCGCGTGTTACCTCCATTACAGCGGTAGGCGATACTGAACATGTCTGAACTTGCGTGGTTCTCACAGGCGGGAACCAGGAGTACCAACAATGAAACTACTACGGCGTGTTTGTTTCACATTAAGCTAACAGAATATAATAAGATTGAATTTTAGTGGGAAAAGTTATGATCATTCTTTATTGACCAGCCCTCGTATCTAGAGATTGAACACAAGATATTTTGTCCACAATGTGTATCTTGTTTGTGTACAGTTATGGAGGCCATGAATTGGAAAAGCAATATCGTAAAAAGAAGAAAGTTACTAATAGCATTATTGGCTAAGGCAGTAGCGGCGAGGGTAATGGCATCCCCCTGTTCCTCCATTTCTTATCCTAATGGGCAATTGTAAAGCTTCATCCTCTATGTCCAGTTCACTGAACATGCTCAAACCTCAGAGCTTACTTTCCTCTTTATTTTGTGTCTATCCCTGTAGCTGTGCCACGCCCAGCTACATCAACTTAGTTAATTAACTGTAGTGTAGATGATATCATACGTACAGTACAGACCTGAAACAAAAATATCCTCCCTTACAGCTTCCTCGACATAAACATTACACTGTAAGTGATAGTCAGATGTTTCATACAGCTGGAGAACATGCAAAACTTACTTTTAGAGAAAAGATAAGTGTTGTAAAAATTTAGACAAATAACCAGAAATATCTCGAAAATGTTTCACTTTACAAAAGATTATATAAATTGTACGTTTTAACAAGATCTACCCTTTGTGTTGTAATATAAAAGTCATTCAGAATGAAGACTTCTGAGGACATTCCCGAACATTCAGGAAAATGAGTTTGTCATGAAAATATGTTAAGTGAATGATAAAATATGTGATACTTGTTCCAGTAAAGGATGAAGAGCTGAACTGAAACACCAAGGTTCACAGACACACAAAATGTATTTGCAGTAAAATCTGGGCATTGAATGTTGTAGCTAACAAATGACAATGTCCACGTAATTGAAGGTGTAATGCACTCAAGAGTAATTGCATTTGGTCCACTTGTACCATCCACATTTCTGAGAAAAGCGAGAGTGGTTGGGACTGGTTTTGTAGTTTTTACCTCACCTCTATATTTAAACATTTCTTCTTTTTTTAAAAAGAAAAAACTGGAACCTGTTTGAAGTTATGTTCATTTTTTTGAAAATCCGTTGTCTGGAGGGTGAAATAGAACAAAGAAATGCGATCACCTGCGCAGTTGCAAAAGCGACGTTGTAAATTCTTGTTTTATTTCTATCAGTCGTAGTGGTTTGTTTTTGAGAGAAATCATGCAAACTTGAAATTCCTTTTATGCAAATACATAGTCACGTGGTCTGCAAGGCTACCGAGTTGCACATTTCTCACTTTTATCCTTGTTTATTTACCAAACTGACATCTCTACTCTTCTCTACAAAATACATAGGAAGTAGAGAGGGTATCGCAAATATCCATATCGTACAGAACATTTGGAAGCGATGTAACTATTACTTTAACTTTGTTACACCAACAATGAAATGTGTAATGAAAGTTTATCTGATAAGGTTAATGATAGTTTTAATGATTATTTAATTACAAATGAATGAAACTGGATCCCAGTGGGAGGTTTACTGGGTTTCGCCTGCAAAACAAGTAAAGACCTCCCTCACAGCGAATGTCAGCTGTTTCTTCGTTTTCTCTTCTTTTTCTTGTTGCTGAGCCACGTGTCCTTGACCATGTCCGCCCCCTTCTCGGCGATCATGATGACGGGAGCGTTGATGTTGCCATTGGTGATGGTCGGCATGATGCTGGCGTCTATCACCCTCAGACCCTCCACGCCGTACACCCTGAGCTGAGGGTCGACGACGGCGAGGGGGTCCGAGGACGGTCCCATCTTGGCCGTGCACGACATGTGGTAGATGGTGAGGGTATACTGCCGTATGACGCACTCCCAGTACTCGTCCGTGAAGAGAGGGAGATGCTGACATCCTGGCACAGGTTTCC
The DNA here is from genome assembly GCA_030765055.1 of Mantis religiosa. NCBI lineage: Eukaryota > Metazoa > Arthropoda > Insecta > Mantodea > Mantidae > Mantis > Mantis religiosa. The sequence continues at coordinate 2,252,346 of CM060956.1, forward strand.
TATGGAATCTGGCCCCGAACCTTCTCATCGCCCGCGTCTCGCCCACTGCTACGGCCGCCTTGACACCTTCCCTCATCACTCGCACGTCCTCCGGGTGCGTCAGGTAGTTGTGGTAGATGAGAGGGAAGTCAAATGGGTCGTTGGTTCTCAACTTGAGGTATCCTCGGCTCTTAGGTCTCAGTATCATCGGGAATATTCCAAACGCATCCTTCTTGCTGATGGAGCCGAAGTAATCGTTGTAGAACTTGTCAGTGAGGCAGTGCGCTGTCTTGGCGGCCGTTCCTCCGTCAGAGGAAGTAGTGGTTGACGTCATCATGAATTCTATGTCGGGCCAGTCATCGGATTGGTTGGCGTACTTAGTCTGTATAAAGCCGACGGTCTCGATGCCGATGCTTGAGGTCAGTGGACCGTCCCCAAGTATGGCGTAGCGAAGTGCCGAGTTGAGATTGACGACGCGGTCGATGAGGACACTCACAGGTTGGTCCACAAGGAAGGTGATGCCTCCTATCGCTATGTGGTCCTGCAGGTTTCTGCCTACTCCTGGCGAGTCGTGTATGACGGGGATGTTCATCTCGCGCAAGTGTTGGGCTGGACCTATACCTGACAGCATGAGGAGATGAGGCGACGCCAGAGCTCCTGCTGACAGGATAACTTCGCGTCTCGCCAGGACCTTCTCCTTCTTGCCGTTCCTTACCAGCTCCACGCCCAGAGCGCGTCGTGTCGTGGGGTCGATGATCACCTTGGTCACGTGGCTCCACATGGCCACGTGCAGGTTCTTCCTGAGCCTGACAGGACGCAGAAACGCCTTTGCCGTGCTGCAGCGGTAACCGCGTCTCATCGTGTACTGGAACAGTGCAAAGCCTGTCTGTTTCTCGCCGTTGACGTCCAGGTGTTCGTAGCCCATCTCGACTCCGGCCTGGAGCATGGCGACACCCAGAGGCGTGTGAAAGGGCGCGTCCTGGACGGTGAGGTAGCCGCCAGTAGCGTGGTATCTGGAGTTGTTGGCGAGGTAAGGGTTCCTCTGGTCCATGGACTTGAGAAAGTAAGGCAGGATGCTGTCGTAGCCCCAGCCGGGGTTACCGAAGCTCTCCCACTGGTCGTAGTCTCTCCTGTTGCCCCGGATGTAGAGCATTGTGTTGAGAACACTGGAGCCCCCTAGTACCTTACCCCTGGTCCAGCAGCATCTCATGTCGTTCATTGCCTGGCAGGCGCTGGGCTGTGGCTGGGTGCGGTACTTCCAGTCAATGGCGCTGCAACAGGACAAATGGCCATGATAAAACAGACTAATTACGTCCATTTGAAAATTCAAACCAGGCTTAACTAAAAAACTTGTCTCCAGAAACAAATGAATTTGACATAAACTGTACGTTTTAACAAGTACTTCGATATCAGAAACATGCCGTGGGACCTCCGAACTTAACAAAAGAAATATTTTTAGGAAAGCTCTATATTTCTGTGTGTTTATGAACAGCAAAACGCAAAAATAAAAATTGTATTAGATACCAACGTTTAGTATCCCTCAAGTGCAATATGAAGATTTACAATAAACTCCTCTCACAAGAAAATGTCCTTAACAAGGAATATGTTTACTACATTATCACATTTTTAAGATAGTTTAATGACAAATGAATATATATAACTTCGTGGATGTTGTCAGAAGCTCTCTTTATTCTGAATGACTTTTGTATAACTGATAAACTGTAAGAGATAAAGGTCATATAAAGAAATATGTCACCACTACCGATAAACGCACCTAATATCGTCAGTCATCCCGAGAGAATTTTTATACTGGCTCCAATGTATTTTATTTGTATTGATTTTATGAAATAGAAGACAACTAAATGATAATATGAAGATTTCTGGTTGTGAATGAAGCATAAATAGGCTGCATATTAACGGAAATGAAAGTGCATGAGCTTATTTGACATGAGCTGCATTTTGTATAGAGCTATGTTAAACCTCTAGAGTAGTCGTGCGCTTTGGAAAAGAGCAAAGAACTTCCATTTATTTAAACTCCAACTTTTTGGTATTAGACCATACATAAGGGATCACCTTTTTTTACAAAAAATATAAGACAGCACAGATCAGAAGATGTTGGGTTTTGTTGCTTAGATCATGTTTTACACATATAATTTCAGTTGAATGTTTTATTTGGAATATGTCCCCCACACTTACTAAAGTACTTACTATTCCACTTTCCTAAGATTACTTAACATTTACAGAAATAGCGTCATTACCTATACATAAGAATAACCACAAGAAACAAAAGAAGGTCTATCTTTTTTGGGTAATCAGATAAGGAGGCCGACTATGATTTTGTTGCTTTTATAGGTGCCGGCTGTGTGTAATTGCTTTATTGTCAGGTTTTTTATTTGATTGTAGACACAGGTTGAAGATAAGATAAAAAAGGAGTTAATTATGGTGTTGCTAAACATGCACACTGCATCACGATGCACGAGTCCCTCTAACAGGGAATGTGATGTGATGTGCTACATACAGTCTACAGATTAAAAGAAGAGTTCGAGTTCGAGAAGAGTATAGCTGTTGGCAAGTGCAAAAATAATAAGGAATTGCTCGGAAATGATTGCTCTACAAAAATTCTTTGACATGAATTGTGTATTTTAAAGACTCCCAACACTTTTGTGTGCTGTAACATTTGGTGTATCTCTTAAGGTTTAATCAGTTATAGAAGTCATTCAAAATGTAAAAATATCTGAGAATTTCTAGATAAATATTTCATTTGTTATCAACATATACATGTGGCGTTTTAATAAAAATGTTTGACCATTTTTTAGAAAACCGAAGTTTTTGTAAAATGTTACATATAAAGTGTAAATGGAATGGGGGAATTTTCTTGTACCATATCTTCATGAACACCAAATTCGGTTTTAAGTTGAAATAGTGTGACGACTTACCTTCTGTGTAAATAGAGGGACAAAATCGGCACGTCGGCGATCTCAGGCTCGTCTCCTCCCGCCTCCAGAAGCAGTACCTTCCAGTCGGGCACCTCGCTCAGTCTATTGGCCAGCACCGCCCCCGCCGAGCCACCTCCGACTATCACGAAGTCATACTCAGGCCGCAGCGTCTTGGCGTCGATGGGACGGTTCTCCGGGTCGAACAGATCGTAGTGGAAATAGGCAAGGGAACTGATGATGACAGGCAGGAACCAGAGGACTGAACCCACGCCCACCAGGCCCGTAGCCACCTTGATAGCACCTAGGATGATGGTTCCAGCCGCCATTGTCGATCACAGCATCCTCTGTAACAAATGACGCAAGTTGTGATTATGGGGAACAACTGCTGCATAGTAAGTAGAGAAGCTACCTAGTGGGATATCTCAGGCCAGCATTCGGTTCGATTCCCATGGCCGCCCTATCTGACCCATGGGTTGTTGAGGGTTTTCCCGGATCGGTATGTTAATTACATCTCCCGAATTTCATTTTACCTTTGATAGTTTGTTTTAACCGAAATTTTGACTCCGCGTTGTACCTTTGAGTCTTACTTGACACTCGGAACAAAGAGAATGTTTCAGAAAATAAAAATATATTTAAAAATTTGGAAAATCGGTATGTATAGTGGGGTGAAATTTGGAGAAATTATTAAACAGCACAATCGTTTTCTTCAACAAATAATTCCTTTACTTGCCAGGCTGGTGTTAGGTGTCGGTCGGGTTCCCTCAGAGTGAGGGTTGAGGAGTCGGCCCAACGCCTGCGATGACGAGGCGAAATGACGGCGAGGGAAACCGGAGGACCCGGAGAAAACCCACCCCAGCACCATGTTGTCCACTACAATTTCACTGCCTAGGTGAGAGCCAAGCGGTCTAACTGCTCATCCATGGCGCGGCCACAAAGAATTTAAATAACCTAAAATAAGTGCCTAAATTATAATCAGGAAATATTTGAGACAAACATAATAAATCAAGTGTAAACTCAAGAGTTATAGCCTTACTAAGTTTAAAGTAAAGTGATTTATTATAAAATGAAAACATTGTTTCAAAACTTACAAAACCTATTGGGAAAAAGAAAGACTTTTATGATAAGTATAACATTTAAAAAAAAACACATTACATTAGTACAAGCAGAGATACAACACATTAGTTAATAAATATGGGACGACGAAAAAGAATAGAGAAAGGTTATATGAAATGAGCTATAATGAAAGTGTAGCCAAGTTGATGGATGCAGTACAAATACACAGAAGAGAAACAAGCTAATTTGGCAAATAGCTGCACAACAATTAGATGAACATGTATGGTTGACATTTAGAGGAGGACTGCCGTCTTTGAGGTGTAAGAGGGATCGCAGGACAGCGCTTGAATTGTACATAACAAGAGAACGTCTATAGAGCTGAGACTTTTGCTTTTAATTAGGACGTTTAATACTAATCTGTAAAATAATGTCTGTGGAAATTCAAATAGAAGGGGAAGAGCCGTTAATGGCAAAGGAAGTGTGACTACAAGCATCAGCTAGGTTAACGTCGATCGCCATCTACACATCATCTATCGTATTAATTGGCTTTCTCTCCTTTCACGGAAGAAGAGCATTCACTACTTTCTCTATCATACATCGACATTACTCCGAAATACTTGTTTGAGACTCCCGCCATGCCTACAGTATTGCATTCCAAAGGTCCTCATTCATTGAAGCATGTTTAGAATGCACGTGCTTGTTTTTTAGCAATGATATGTATGAGCTCCAGTTGTCAATAAATCTACTGACGTACCTACACTTAAAACCCGCGAACCTTGGAATCGTAACCAAGCGCGTGTCTTTTGTTTTAATTGTCTAAACTGTTAGAGTGATGTTTGAGAAAGGTGGAATTGTTAAATTGAAATAAGAAATACCAAGGCTTTAGATAAATGGCAATTGAAGTGAGGAATGTGAGTGAAACTGTGAAAGGAAGAATGACCTACATAACTGTAACTTGTCTAGATAACATCTCGCACTTTCCGTCAAGTGTTTGCCCAAATAACTGTTGATATTGACACAAACATTCTGACTTGTGTAGACGGTGTGACATACGACTGAGCTTATTCTTCTTCTTAACAACTAAACTTAGAAATTGTAGTTTTGTAACAGTGTTTCGGACAAATTTACGTCATTGCGGGTGTAGCCGGGAGTGATAAGACGCTATTGGCGGTTCTTACACAAACACTAGTATCCTGCATTAAGAAATAGAAATAAACCTTGTAGTACTCCATCACTTTCTTACTTATTCTTACTTAAAATTAAGTTAACATTCTTTTCTAGTGTTATCTGCATTGGTAGCATTATAGCAGACCGGAGAGTTGATTATTCATCTAATACAAATGAAGTAGCCCACTTTCAGACAACTGCTCAAGAATTACCGAGGATAGTTCTGCAATTACCGAGGATATAGCTGACGGTCCTGCGGTATTTACGGTAGCTCGATACCTGTCCAGAAACAAGTGTTTGTACAAGGGTAAACACATTAAAATGTTTATGCCGATTACAAACTAATTAAACTTTTATTATGCTTATAAAAGATAAGGTTACTTGTTCTGAACGAAGCAAAACTTAGGCTGCATATTTTGACATTTAATTACATCAGTGTATTTCAAAATGTGGTAATGAAGTTCCAGGAGCTGTGCATTATAACATCGGCGTCCGCACAAGCCGTCCAGTGATTCTAGTTCTTGCTGTGTGTCTCACATCTCCAATATTGACTTAATTCCTCAGAGTATTATTAGATTTTTAACTTAATGTAGTTAGGGGGGCCGCCTGTTACCCTACCCCTGAGTGTTACAGTTCTCTAAAGCATTGTACTGCTGATCGATCAATAAACAAAATTGTAACATAAAAAAAAGTTGATGATTCAAAGTTTGTATCTTGTTTTTGGCCTCATAGCCAATGTAACAATTGCTACTCAATCAGTCCCACTTTAACAAAGTGTTTGATAATGTTCTAAGGCAGCAGTTAGCAAACAACTTGAGTACAGTAGAACGTTTGACATTGGTAACGCACATGGGCGTTTGGTCACATCTGTCATTTTGTGATGATTGTAAAGCCGACGTATAGTGAAAATTACAAAACATGTCCTTATACCTTTGATTTCTTTAAGAACCTTTGGAATATACTAATTCTGTAGAGTAACAACTATGATATAATCTATTCGAGCATTCCTCCCCAGGAGCAGGGGTGAGATGAGAGTATACTAAGATCAGTATTGGAGTATACCTCCCTAGGAGTAGGGGTGAGATGAGAGTATACTAAGAGCAGTATTGGAGTATACCTCCCTAGGAGCAGGGGTGAGATGAGAGTATACTAAGATCAGTATTGGAGTATACCTCCCTAGGAGTAGGGGTGATATGAGAGTATACTAAGAGCAGTATTGGAGTATACCTCCCTAGGAGTAGGGGTGAGATGAGAGTATACTAAGAGCAGTATTGGAGTATCCCTCCCCAGGAGCAGGGGTGAGATGAGAGTATACTAAGATCAGTATTGGAGTATACCTCCCTAGGAGTAGGGGTGAGATGAGAGTATACTAAGATCAGTATTGGAGTATACCTCCCTAGGAGTAGGGGTGAGATGAGAGTATACTAAGATCAGTATTGGAGTATACCTCCCCAGGAGCAGGGGTGAGATGAGAGTATACTAAGATCAGTATTGGAGTATACCTCCCTAGGAGTAGGGGTGAGATGAGAGTATACTAAGATCAGTATTGGAGTATACCTCCCTAGGAGCAGGGGTGAGATGAGAGTATACTAAGATCAGTATTGGAGTATACCTCCCCAGGAGCAGGGGTGAGATGAGAGTATACTAAGATCAGTATTGGAGTATCCCTCCCAAGGAGTAGGGGTGAGATGAGAGTATACTAAGATCAGTATTGGAGTATACCTCCCTAGGAGTAGGAGTGAGATGAGAGTATACTAAGAGCAGTATTGGAGTATACCTCCCTAGGAGCAGGGGTGAGATGAGAGTATACTAAGATCAGTATTGGAGTATACCTCCCTAGGAGTAGGGGTGATATGAGAGTATACTAAGAGCAGTATTGGAGTATACCTCCCTAGGAGTAGGGGTGAGATGAGAGTATACTAAGAGCAGTATTGGAGTATCCCTCCCCAGGAGCAGGGGTGAGATGAGAGTATACTAAGATCAGTATTGGAGTATCCCTCCCCAGGAGCAGGGGTGAGATGAGAGTATACTAAGAGCAGTATTGGAGTATCCCTCCCCAGGAGCAGGGGTGAGATGAGAGTATACTAAGATCTGTATTGGAGTATCCCTCCCCAGGAGCAGGGGTGAGATGAGAGTATACTAAGATCAGTATTGGAGTATCCCTCCCCAGGAGTAGGGGTGAGATGAGAGTATACTAAGAGCAGTATTGGAGTATACCTCCCTAGGAGTAGGGGTGAGATGAGAGTATACTAAGAGCAGTTTTGGAGTATCCCTCCCTAGGAGTAGGGGTGAGATGAGAGTATACTAAGAGCAGTTTTGGAGTATCCCTCCCCAGGAGTAGGGGTGAGATGAGAGTATACTAAGATCAGTATTGGAGTATCCCTCCCTAGGAGTAGGGGTGAGATGAGAGTATACTAAGATCAGTATTGGAGTATCCTTCCCTAGGAGTAGGGGTGAGATGAGAGTATACTAACATCAGTATTGGAGTATCCCTCCCCAGGAGTAGGGGTGAGATGAGAGTATACTAAGATCAGTATAGGAGCTTCCCTCCGTAGGAGTAGGGGTGAGATGAGAGTATACTAAGATCAGTATTGGAGTATACCTCCCTAGGAGTAGGGGTGAGATGAGAGTATACTAAAAGCAGTATTGGAGCATCCCTCCCTAGGAGTAGGGGTGAGATGAGAGTATACTAAGATCAGTATTGGAGTATCCCTCCCTAGGAGCAGGGGTGAGATGAAAGTATACTAACATCAGTATTGGAGTATCCCTCCCCAGGAGTAGGGGTGAGATGAGAGTATACTAAAAGCAGTATTGGAGTATCCCTCCCCAGGAGCAGGGGTGAGATGAGAGTATACTAACATCAGTATTGGAGTATCCCTCCCCAGGAGTAGGGGTGAGATGAGAGTATACTAAAAGCAGTATTGGAGTATCCCTCCCCAGGAACAGGGGTGAGATGAGAGTATACTAACATCAGTATTGGAGTATCCCTCCCCAGGCGTAGGGGTGAGATGAGAGTATACTAAGATCAGTATTGGAGTATCCCTCCCCAGGAGTAGGGGTGAGATGAGAGTATACTAAGTATTGGAGTATACCTCCCTAGGAGTAGGGGTGAGATGAGAGTATACTAAAAGCAGTATTGGAGTATCCCTCCCTAGGAGTAGGGGTGAGATGAGAGTATACTAAGATCAGTATTGGAGTATCCCTCCCTAGGAGCAGGGGTGAGATGAGAGTATACTAACATCAGTATTGGAGTATCCCTCCCCAGGAGTAGGGGTGAGATGAGAGTATACTAAAAGCAGTATTGGAGTATCGCTCCCCAGGAGTAGGGGTGAGATGAGAGTATACTAAGATCAGTATAGGAGCTTCCCTCCCTAGGAGTAGGGGTGAGATGAGAGTATACTAAGATCAGTATTGGAGTATACCTCCCTAGGAGTAGGGGTGAGATGAGAGTATACTAAGATCAGTATTGGAGTATCCCTCCCTAGGAGCAGGGGTGAGATGGGAGTATACTAACATCAGTATTGGAGTATCCCTCCCCAGGAGCAGGGGTGAGATGAGAGTATACTAAAAGCAGTATTGGAGTATCCCTCCCTAGGAGTAGGGGTGAGATGAGAGTATACTAAGATCAGTATTGGAGTATCCCTTGCCCAGGAGCAGGGGTGAGATGAGAGTATACTAACATCAGTATTGGAGTATCCCTCCCCAGGAGTAGGGGTGAGATGAGAGTATACTAAAAGCAGTATTGGAGTATCCCTCCCCAGGAACAGGGGTGAGATGAGAGTATACTAACATCAGTATTGGAGTATCCCTCCCCAGGCGTAGGGGTGAGATGAGAGTGATCTAGCACACCTGGTGATGTAGCACACCTTCTACTAGCTCTGCAGGCTAGTACCCGGGAATATTATGGCTTCCCTCAGCCCGTCCGGAGACGTAGCCGATCTCCCACGGGTATCGGGATCAAACTGCCTCCTCGAGTCCAACCCAATCCGAACAACTCCCCTACGGGAGGGGCTCGAATGTTCGTCCCGAGGTTCCTCTAGTAACGTCAGAGGTACCACGAGTGCTAAGGGTCCGCAGCGCTCGCACCTCGGCAGCTGAAGGGGACGGATCCCCTCCCCTAGGGGAACAGACTGTGTATGTAGTAAGTTCGATGTCGGGATATCACCTGAAGATATAGTGGTAACAGAACCTCCAAGGACGCAACACGACTATCAAGAAAATCCCCCACCTCCTTTACATAGGAAATGTTTACATATTTTACATTTTGTCAAAAATGATTTGAGTACAAATGCTATAGTTTTTATTTGGCCAGAAAAGGTGACGACGATGTCTCGGCGTTACATGGCAGGATGATGTTTCTGGTAAATACTGCCTCCTCCGGTAGGCCGTTTCAGAACCACAAAGGGTTGTACTGACTTGCCGCCCGGGGATACCCCACTTGAGGCATAAGCTTCGGTGCCCAATGCGTTGTATACATTCCGCCCAAGATCAAATAATGGTAATTTGTCATGAAATGCTATGAGATAATGTTTTGTTGGTTAGTAATAACCTGGTTAAGTGCGGACGAAGTAAAAGGATTTGATTGTTGCAGACCTTGACAGATATTCACAAGGCTGCAGCGGCGGCAGCGGCGGCAAGGGCGCATTAAACTGCAACGAAACGTAATAATTAATATTTGCCAGTTAAAGCAACTTGCTGTTATTACTGACGTCTCACTGTCAATGTCTCTTGTACAAATGGTTTACTTGTAAATTTGGTGTGTTCTCTTTATGACCAACATTTGTGAAACGTAGATACCATGTATCCGTAGATGTATCTCTTACAGTTTTCTAAAGTCATTCACAATAAAGAGGACTACTGAGGACATTGCTGGACATTTCAGAGAAAATGTCGGGAACACTTTGATATAAAGGTTAATGTGAACCGGGGGGGGGGGCGGATTTGTGACTTTGTCTCAGTCCACTTGGACTTCTAAAAACATTATCTCTCATTTGGTTGAGGGGGATCCAGTGATGTTTTGTTGCTGATATAAAAAGAGATGAATGAATGTATAGTATTTAATGCCCGCTTTTACGTCATGCGGCACAGCAGGCGGTATGCGAAAGATAAGATTTAAATGGTAAAATACCAAGCAGTTTTGTAGATGTTCAGTTTATGTAGCTCTGACTTATTTCATTTACTTTATCGTAAACCGTTTACTATTTACCTATTTATAATAAATAGCAAAAGTATGGCATTTCATCCTAAAATTCAACATTAAGACAAAACTTGTTTTGGAGTCTTGTAAATATAAAATGTTAGCAAGTTTGTCACTGTGTACATGTGAACAAGATAGCTCAAAACTAAAGTTGTGTAAATACCAACATGAAAACCAAACTCTCTTTTCACATGACAGAAATTGTTAAAGTATCACATTTACGTGACAACTGAAATGTCCTCAAATTACTGGTAAACCATACAAAACCTGCACATCTTATTAAAACATACAATTTACTTTAAATGTTTGAGATATTATTAATGGTTGGTATTATTGTAAAGTCGTGTCGGTACTTGTGATTGTTAAGTGAGCATTGTGACGCTACGAAATGTGTAATGTAACTATATCTGTAAACGTTTATTTCCATTAAAATAAAGTAGATAGAGAAATAAAGTGAAGTATACAACTGTCGCTGTCTTATATTCCATTTAACTGCTGTCGTTATATCGTCGGCTTTGGCAATTCTCCCGTACTGAACCGGCCATGTCATCATGGAGACACTTGTTTTCTTTGTTATTCTGGCATTTTACTCATACGGTACAATAATTATTGTATTTACTTAGTATATTATTCCTGTCTTAATAATCTACACGCATTCTGCTATATTGTAAATGTTATTTTTTCCTACCTTGTTATTTTGGAGCTGGTTTTCCTTGCAAGTGTGGAGTCCATTAACATACTTTCGTACTTGAAGTGAATTTCTGTTTGTATGATATCGCTAGCAAATAGTAGCATGTTTGTTGTTAGCCTAGAGACATTTTCTCCAAGAATTTCGCTATATAGCATAACTGAGAGAAACTTAAAGCGCTGATAACTTTGGTACCTTTCCTAATATTTTAGTTAACTTAAGCGTACGTGTGCTGTTACCGGTGTTATACGTACAACTCTGTGCGTGGCGTGTGGTAAATATTTGCACTAAACTCGCCACGGATAGTTTTTCAAAGAAGGCACAACATTTACTGTATAGATTCGAATTCATAATTCCAGTTCAACGGTTTCATTTTATATAAAGTCTACAAACGTTTGCAAGAATATTCAACGAGAATCGTTGCCAACATAAGAATAATTAAGTTTCCGGAAAATAAGAAAGAAAAAGACAGTTTATGATTATCTCGTAGAGTAATAACACCATTAACTTTGTTGTGTTTTGTTTGTGTATGTTGGCTACTGGCAATAAACAATTTACCTAAACTGCTGTGCTAATGTAATTTTGTGTATGATTAAGTTGTGGTATTTGTAGTTGTAGAACTGTTTTGCTTTCTCTATAATAACTCTGTTCATTTAGATGTAAGATGGCATTACGTTGGACGTGACGCTGCTACATAACTAACTTTCTCTACCACGTGCATTCCACTCAAAAATGTGTACAATACCAAGAGCAAAACTAAAGCCTAAAAGTTCGTCTATCATTTACTCTTTGAAACTTACCACAGGAAATTCCTCTATCGCGGAGTATCCTTTACATGAAATGCTATTCAAACATTTTGATGTTCTTCAAAATGGCTCTAACGATGTTAATTAAAATACCACAAGTTTAACACATCTTAATGACAAAATGTCTTGAATTTACTCTTCTGTATCAATTACTGTAAGAGATACACAATGTTATTATACAAAAATGTATTATACAGTTTCTTATATGTCTGTTTATCTCAATTATCCAACAGTTTTCTCATACAGTAAGTCGTTATTCATTTTTTATGTCCTGGATATGCAAAGTGAATGGAGTCTGAAAGTCATGACTAGAACTCAGATGTTTGTATATTTGTATGTTTTATTCCTTGATGTGCATGTTAAAAGGGAATAGTTGATATTTACTAATTTGTGCGTGTTTTTTTATTTATTTATTTTTTTTTTGCGGTGATCATTCGTACAAATATTTCATACTTTAAGGAAGCCCGCCTCGGTAGCGTAGTTGGTAGCGTGTCTGCCTCACGTTCAAGAGGTCCGCAGTTCAAATCTCGGTCAGCGTGAGTTACCTGGAAAAGGTTTTTCCCGGGGGTTTCCCTTATCCTGATAGACGAATGTCGGGTAGCTCTAAGCTCTATGTACCCTGTACTTGTTTGAACATCATTTCATTCATCGTCCGATATGACTTAACGTTGGAGGACGTAAAATTACAGGGGGGAAAAAAACTTTAAAAAGAGAAGGATACGAGAAAGTTTGTTTTCTAGCTCTGTTTGTGTAGCACTTGGGTACCATGTTTCTAAGGTTGCCGAAAACTGAGAAGGTAGAGAACTATCAACAATGAGTACTAAAAATATGTCCCTCAATGACTTGAACTAAATAGCGTTCAACAATTATCCGGTAAATCTGTAAAGTTCGGTCCCGCCGCTGTATCATAAAACTTGATATGGTTTGTATTAACATTGCAAAAGAAGTCGTCTGCTACAACGATAACATCTCCAAGAATTAAAATGTGTCATTTTCGTTTAACAGTTAAACTTGTGTTAGTGAGTACTGAAGTGTGAGCTGTAAGAAAGGGAATATTTCAATGTCGAAGTGGATGAGCACTAAAGCTTATTTGGTTCCACAGTGAGTGCTACTCTTAACAACAGACGAAGATATGGCAATGTTCCAACTGTGTGAAAGCACTTCTCCTCCCCCCCCCCTCCCTTCAGAATATTTAAAAAATGGGTGCGATTTTCCAGTTAGTGGTTGTTGGTTTTATTTAACTAAAGTAAACCCATATTATTTTTATACCATTGTTAAAGATGTCCTACAAAAATTATTTATTAACAACATCTACAAAGAGCTTCTCATAGAAATACAAAAATATTTCAAGTGACAATAAAATTGTTTCTTCCAGAAACAAAATATTTGTTTATTGCAAATAAACGAATACTGAAATAGACTGCAAGAGAGACTAATAAATGTTAATTATTTAAGAATTAACTATTTGAGAACTTCAAGGTAAATGAATATGAGAAAGTTGAAATAATGTACTTTATTTTAAATGTATACTATAAGGTGTTTCGAGCATATTCAGCAGATTTTTACTTTATTTGTTCGTACTTTATAGTACATAGAAATTTGAGGTCTAGTTATCATATAGTGCGATACAATAAGATGTTTATCTTGAAGTAGATGAAGGAATAATTAGAGAAAGTGATGATATATTTTATCTTGATGTTGAGCTGCAATATTTGGATATGTTCCCGGTGACAATATGATGAAGTACTTACCTTTAGTTATAAAATCCAGAGGTGCGTCTGTCACATGCTGTGTATGTTTATCACACCATCACTTGGATATAGAGTGAGTGAGTGAGTAAGTGGCCAGCAGAGAAAGTTTGTAGTCTACCCCCTCTACCTCTACCCCAGCATCATGAAGCAATACCCCGGCTTGTTCTTCACTTTCTTCTCATTTCCCTTCTCTTGCGAAACCTGACCTTCAAATGTGATGCAGTTTTGATGTATGTCTTACCAGCAGTTGACACTGTTTCCTTTGTTGTGATACACATTGTCAAAGTATCTGGAATCTTATATTGAATTGTTGGATGTTATGCAGCATTTTTCCTTCGTCTGTGGTAGACAGACTCTTTACTACATGGCAAAGCCAGAAGTCGTATCGGAAAAAATTCGCACCTAGCTCATCGCACATACACGGTGAGTCTAGTGTATATATGTATAGTCTGTTCAGATATAATCATGTCTTCATGTCATACATCGTCAGGTGCGAGACACACGCAGCTTCCAATCGCTCTATTTGTGTTTCGTAACTTACTGTACATCAACTTTCTAATATTTCACTCTTCTAACCGACCAGATAAGACCCGATAAGGAACGATCACAGTGTTGTCACGTTCAAGAGGTCCCGAGTTCGAATCTCGGTCAGGGTGAGTTATCTGGGTAAGTTTTTTTCCGAGGTTTTCCCTTATCCTGTAAGAGGAATGTTTTGGTAACTCTAAGTTTGGGTAACCCTAAGGCCCATAGACACCGGGCTCATTTGAGAATCATTTCACCCATTCCATTCATCGTCCGATATGACTTAACGTTGAAGGACGTAAATTACACACACACACACACACACACACACACACACACACACACACACACACACACACACACACACACAAAACAGCGTTGTCACCTGAAGGTCGATACGCCGCAACCTCTGTCGAGTAATACAAAGGTGCAGGACCTCAGGTGTTATTCACACAAGACAACAATGTATGATTTTGATCAATACATGAAGACACATATTTATTACCCCGTAATACAAGTCGTTATGACCTTCTCACTGCTTTACAGTTGTTAAATCCAATAGATCGGAGCTATGTTCAACGAATTTGTGATGAAATTCCTTCCTCAGTTGAGATACTCAGTAAGATCCAAGGGATACTTTTGAGTGCTTAGAACGTTGTGTTTAACTTGAATGGATATTTCACGTTATTGCCTCGCACGTGTCTCCAAAGACAGACCTGGACTGAGTGAGTGACATAAGTGATTGTGTATGTGTAACATGTAGCGTTGACTGAGTTGTAGTTTATGAATAGAAACAAATCAGGACTTGAGTTAGTGCAACAATTTGTTATTTACCTTCCATCTCTTTGTTTTCCATAATTTTTTACAACAGTGATATTGAGTGAAGTAGACAATAGTAATAACGTGGTCACATTTGTATAGAAAGTAAAGTTTACACAATTTTTATTGCAAACGTAATGTATCAGTTTCCTGTCGCCGTCAACATGACATCTATACAAAACAGAATTGGGTTATACACAGCAAAAATACTAATAATCAGGGTTTTAATGTCTAGGTCTCTGTCGAGTAATTGGTGGCTTTACCAAACTCAAACTTGAGTTTAGTGTTGAGACGAATCTGGACATTGTGTATTTCGCCTTATTTGTAGAATTGTCATTCCGAGTGAATACGACATTTCCCCCACTGATTTCTGTGGATGTCCAAAAAACTTTACCATCTATAAAGACATTCTATCTCCTAATAGAAACAGACTTACTTTTTAAAATGTAGAGATGCTAATGTCTTGAAATATAACAGCTTCATGTCGTTCCCTTCTTCTGATAAGTGACCATTTGATGTACTTATTGGTAATTCAATAAATGAAGGAAAGAGAAATTGTTGAATTAGTTGAATAAACCAGCAACTTTTTGTCTTTTTTTTACCTTATTTGAGCACCTTTTCCCTTTCTTCATTTGAAATTTGTACTTATGCTGATAACATAATTCACTGAACAATCTATCGTCTATACATCTTTTCATAAAGTACCGAGAAATAGTATTATCGTGTCATCACTGTCATACATAATTCTGCTTATTTAATTCATGACTAGTTTAGAGATTGGAGAAATAGTGAGATGTTCCCATCACTAATTGTAATCATTTCTGCAAAATTTAAACTTTTGGCCAAGTCCCGCCCTTTTCAAATATTCAAATAGAGGCAAATCAGTCCGTTGGTTTTCGATGAGCTAAATTCTACTGGTTCGATGCAGTATTAGCTAAGAGATTTAAAATGTAGGACAAACAATTTCTTTGTTTTTACTGTCAAGTGTTTGAAGAGTCACAGTGAATTACCTCACATGAAGTAATTTGACCTAGCCTCTGCTAGGAACCGTTCTGTGACGTAAAAGTGAAACCCGTTCTATTATGTAAAGGTATTGTTGAACATCAATCACTGACTCCATATGTCGAGATGTTCAACTTCTGTTTTTTTACAAACATCTGATGGCGCCAACGTTATTACTTGTCCTAGTTTATTGCTCTTCTCGATCTAACATAATCGACACCTCACGTTGTACTGACGAATTTATTTTATTTACTTCATGATTAGGTCCCGGATTTTGATGAAAAGTCATCTTTTTTCTGAGTAGTCACAGACGATGCTTTTTGGAAATTAAGTGCATTCTGGAACAAATACGTTAGCTATATATGGTTGTTATGGGTCATCAAAATGCATTTTTCCCACATTATTATAATAAAGTAATTTTTTAATATTTAGATGCATTTTCCGGTCATTTTCTTTCTTTTTTTACAAATTTATTGCGCATTTTCATGTGTAGCCCGCATTAGGGAGACCCGGGTTCAATTCCCGTGGCCGTCCTGACCCCGACCCATGGACTTTTTAGGTTTTTTAAAAGTAATCTGTGATTGAAAATTCATTTATATCATTTTTTATGAAATAGTAAGTTTGTAAATGTGGTAAACATGCAATTAACACAGGTGAGCGTCCTGGCCCCTAATATAGCTTTGCCCCCGGCGCCAATTGTAACACGTTGGGGTACATGGTTAACTGCGTGTATATACCACTGTGACAATTGTCAAATAGTGAGACAAGTGGTGAATAGTTTTGATAGGGTAGATTCTAAGGCGATTGAGAGCACAAAGGATCTGTTTTCTGATACTCAAATCCAAGGTAAATTAGCTTTCATTAAATCAAACTTTATATTTTTGACGGATACCATAATCCGCCTTGAAGAACGTGCCATGACATTGGATAAGTCGATTGAGTTAGTGACGATTGCGAAAGAGAGGATACAAAATGTAAAAGGTGAATTGGGGTCAAAATTTGTGTTGGACAAATAAAGGATAACAAACAGTTTGTCAGATTGCCGATATCTTGTCAGGAGAAACCTTCAGAACTGATAGGATTTAAGAAGCAGTGACATAGTGTTTTTAAATATGCACGTATAACATCTGTGGAAGTGGAGAGAAGTTTCTCAAAGCATAAAACAGTGTTAACTGACAACCGCCGTTCCTTACTTTTGATAACTTGAAGATGACCAACGCTAAGTAAGGTAAGTTTTGGCTAATGGGTGCAGTAACTTATTTTTTCATATTTTATAAAATGGAAAATGACCTGATGAATTTTGAATTTATTTATTACTTAGTAGCAATAATTGCATTATTTACTAAAAAAGTTGAAAGTATTGGTTAATTTTTGTTAGTTCGATTGTTGCAGTTTATGTGCATTTTTTATATTTTAAGTGCATTTTATAGCTCCTTTTTAGAGAATTTTTAGGTCAACAACTTCCGAGCCCTATGCATGATCTATAGATCTTGTTCAGTGATCTATAACACTTCCAGCTATTCCGGATAATGGGGATAAAACATCCCTTGATACTTAAAAGTATGGAAAAAGTGGACGGTACGGATGTAAGTACTTGCCGATAATTTGGGAATACTACACGCTGGCCACAGCCTCGAAGTGTGAATGTGTATTGTCGATAGATCTCTACTCTTCTACTTGATGCTCTGTGTATTTGTATTTACAACGGACTACAGTAGACTTCAAGTGATAGTCAAATGTTTTAGTCGTTATGTACGTTTTTGTATGTGATAAAAAGATGAATAAGACGTTCCTATTTAAGGATAACTAAGACTGACGCTTTCAAACCCTAAACCAATAACGCTAGCCTTTTAAGAGTTATACCATATGTGTAACAGTGGAAAAATAATACAGCCCAAATTTTATCAATTTCACTTTGATAGTTTACGTCACCGGGAAAGTCCCTTGTGACAGAATTACTTAATTTCTGGTCCTATATTTTGACAACCGGTTCCCTATACTCCAATTTTTGAAATATCCGTAGATTTCTCTGTGTCAAGCTCCAGGCTCCAGAAGTTGTTAAAGCTAAGTATATGTCTTTTTGCCCAAAAAGATAAAGTTTTTGTGTTTTGAAGTAAGTAAAGTGTGCTTAAATGCTAACACTAGCATTAAATTCGATTAGAACATTTATAAATGACTTGTGGAGGCCATCTAACAAGGGAACTGTCACTATCCTGACACCTGTACGGCTTGAGAGTTTGATGGCATCATCTGTGCTCTATGTAGGGCCAATGTGCGGAGTAGAACCACAACGCCCAAAACTAAAGCCTAGAAAGTCCGGAAATAGCTACTGGACGGCACTCCTTACGACACCATGACGTGTAGACCGCTGTCCGCAAGGGTAAACGATTACTCGTGTACAATCCCTAGACTCATTTTCAGATACTTCCAACTATACTTCGCACTCAGGTCCCACATAGAACAGAGAGGATGATGCTATCACTTCTCCTGAAAATTGTCATACCCATTAGCGTCATCTTCCGTCCAGTTTGTCACTAATGGCGCTTGAAAGGTAATGGCTGGTGAGCACTACTTCATCTTGTGTCAATGACGACACAGATAATACACGGATTCATGAACAACTGTCTATATCGAGAAGTCTTGGTGAGCAGCCGGATATGCGGATACCTATTTAACAGTTTAGAAAGACCATTTTTTCCACGTAAAGGTCCGTTGGGTTTTCCCTATTTTTTTTCTTCAGGAAATCGGATTGTCTAAGGAATCCTTGTTGCAATGTTAGCTATTCCATTTCACAATATGTTCCACAAAGGTTTAGGTCACGCTGCCAACGACAAGATTTGAGTTGCACAAATGGGTTTTATGATTGCTACCTCCACTGCCATTGTGTCCTTTTGCACATGAGTCGAGATTTCCAGCATTGACCTTTGTTAGGAAGCTTAGTTTGTCATCCCATATAGCATAGCTGAAGGTACAATGTGGTCGTTCTCTGAATATCGTGCACCGATTCGATCCAAATTGTGGTTGTGTAGTTTATTCTTTATCAGCGCTGAAAAGTTTACACACAGTCGACAACTGTGGCATCCATATAGCTATTGGAGATTTCCCAAGTTCCCAGTTGTGAGCCTTTACGCCGAATCTGCAGAGATACGTTTGGATAACCGGCGTGACATCGTATTTAGGAAATTATGTCTGCAGATTTGAGGATTTGACTATTGTTGGCGCCTTTCTTCATCTTAGTCCAAGTTCGTCGGATTTTCCCTTGCGGAAGTTACTTATATCTATCCAAATACCTAATGCTATTCCTACAGTCTCATTTTTAAATAAAGATACGTGAAGGTCATCAAGAAAAGGACGCTAAGGGTAAGAAGGGAAGGTCGTTCATATGGTAACGTAAACAAAGGTTGCCAGATTGGATACACTGGTGAATCACATACTCCTCGGCTCAGTTATCCCTAGTTCTACGCGGGAAACAGAGTTTACCTAGTTGTGCTGTGTATTGTTAGCCTACCTTGTTAAAACAATTAAAATACGTTTTTATGGAAGCAAGACGTAGTGGCGGTAGGATTAGAGGTAGACCGAGGAATCATGGCCCAAGACAAAGATCAGGTTACGGTCGGGTTGTTACATTGCATAGCCAAGCTACAGAATTTGTCTGTTCTCTTAGAGAATTCTTCCAACAGGAAGCAAGACGTAGTGGTGGAAGGATTAGACGTGGACCGAGGAATCATGGCCCAAGGCAATGATCAGCTTACGGTCGGGGTCTTACATTACATAGCCAAACTAGAGAATTTGTCCGTTCTCTTAGAGCATTCTTCCAACAGGAAGCAAGACGTAGTGGCGGTAGAATTAGAGGTAGACCGAGGAATCATGGCCCAAGACAAAGATCAGCTTACGGTCGGGTTGTTACATTGTATAGTCAAGTTAGAGAATTTGTCTGTTCTCTAAGAGAATTCTTCCAACAGGAAGCGAGACGTAGTGGTGGAAGGATTAGACGTGGACCGAGGAATCATGGCCCAAGACAAAGATCAGCTTATGGTCGGGTTGTTAACATTGCATAGTCAAGTTAGAGAATTTGTCTGTTCTCTAAGAGAATTCTTCCAACAGGAAGCAAGACGTAGTGGCGGTAGAATTAGAGGTAGACCGAGGAATCATGGCCCAAGACAAAGATCAGGTTACGGTCGGGTTGTTACAT
The DNA here is from genome assembly GCA_030765055.1 of Mantis religiosa. Taxonomy (NCBI): domain Eukaryota; kingdom Metazoa; phylum Arthropoda; class Insecta; order Mantodea; family Mantidae; genus Mantis; species Mantis religiosa. The sequence goes on from CM060956.1 coordinate 2,272,458, forward strand.
TGCATAGCCAAGCTAGAGAATTTGTCTGTTCTCTTAGAGAATTCTTCCAACAGGAAGCAAGACGTAGTGGCGGTAGAATTAGAGGTAGACCGAGGAATCATGGCCCAAGACAAAGATCAGCTTACGGTCGGGGTCTTACATTACATAGCCAAACTAGAGAATTTGTCCGTTCTCTTAGAGCATTCTTCCAACAGGAAGCAAGATGTAGTGGCGGTAGAATTAGAGGTGGACCGAGGAATCATGGCCCAAGGCAATGATAAGCTTACGGTCGGGGTATTACATTACATAGCCAAGCTAGAGAATTTGTTTGTTCTCTTAGAGAATTCTTCCAGCAGGAAGCAAGACGTAGTGGCGGTAGAATTAGAGGTGGACCGAGGAATCATGGCCCAAGGCAATGATCAGCTTACGGTCGGGGTCTTACATTACATAGCCAAGCTACAGAATTTGTCTGTTCTCTTAGAGAATTCTTCCAGCAGGAAGCAAGACGTAGTGGCGGTAGAATTAGAGGTGGACCGAGGAATCATGGCCCAAGGCAATGATCAGCTTACGGTCGGGGCGTTACATTACATAGCCAAGCTACAGAATTTGTCTGTTCTCTTAGAGAATTCTTCCAGCAGGAAGCAAGACGTAGTGGCGGTAGAATTAGAGGTGGACCGAGGAATCATGGCCCAAGGCAATGATCAGCTTACGGTCGGGGTCTTACATTACATAGCCAAGCTACAGAATTTGTCTGTTCTCTTAGAGAATTCTTTCAGCAGGAAGCAAGACGTAGTGGCGGTAGAATTAGAGGTGGACCGAGGAATCATGGCCCAAGGCAATGATCAGCTTACGGTCGGGGTGTTACATTACATAGTCAAGCTAGAGAATTTGTCTGTTCTCTTAGAGAATTCTTCCAACAGGAAGACGAGAGTTTGCTCCTTATCAATGAACAGCTCATTCCTTTTATCCAAAAGCGACAGTCCCATGTCAGTAGATATGCTTGGAGGTAAAAGAATTCCTGTGGGTCAAAATTCCGGCATATCGGCGGCGTTGATATGACCATGTCAATTAACAAGATTGTTAATAATAGAATTTTACGATATTAATGTATACGGAACGAGGAAAGGTTTGAAAAAGAAACGAGGCGCTAGCTCCGAGTTTTTTTTCCCTTCCAATTCTCGAGATTCCATTATGTACTTACCACTGTGTATTGTACATTAATTTTTGCACTGTGAGTATTTATAGCACTCTGACTTTTAGTAGTTAAGATGTTAGCTGAAATATTAATAAATATAATTGAAGATAAATGTTAGATTTTAGAACATGCATCGTCTCTGTGTGTTTCTATAGAGAAATGCCGCACTGTGCGGGAATGTCAACTTACGATGTATAGCAACAATAACGGTAAGTATGGAACATTAATTACATCGTACAAACAATTATTTGAAAGAACTTATACATGTGAAGACCCTACAACTTCTGTTTTAAAGTGGGCTAATACAGATAACTGGAACCCTTGTTTATGTTTCAATTGTTGAGAGGATAAGGAAAGGGGATCTGTTGGGCAACATTGCAGCACCCACGCGGAGAAACAGGTGACGTTTACGTATCTTCTTTTAAAAATCAGACTGTAAGGACGATTGAGTAAACCTCTCTTGGTTCATTTCAGACTTATCTTAGGATGAATGATTAATGATTAGCAGTGCTTTCTGGAATTACTAATTTACAATCGCCGAATTTTAATTTATACCGATCGATCTAAAAGCTCCAGCGTTGTTGGATGTGCCTGAACCACATACATTCGGTCTCCATAGTAGCACTTCCTTTATAATGCAGAACTGTACGCCATCGAAATTCCTTTGGCATTTGAGAGCTTCGTGATCCTGCTGTACAGCGCATCCACGACGCCTTGCTGGTGTAGTTGACTTCTGGAGAATGAAATTGGCGATAAGGCGGCAACCACATATGTCACCTTTGTCAACTTTGCGCGATAATCTGGAGATGAGTTTGGCTACTGCAGTTTTCAAGTGAGGCACTCCTCCAGTTTGTGTCGGTTCGTCAGGTGTTGCTATAGTGTGGAAGTCACTACGTATTGCTGACCTGACAAAGCCGTCAACAAATTGTCAACATATTTGTTAAGAGTAGACTTTCAACATAGGATTTACCGTAGTTGTGCTTTCGCCGTTTTATTTCTGTTATTTCCAATTTACCACTGGCGGTTGACATTGTTCATTAATCTTTACTTTTAATTGCATTTATGTCTAGCCTTTGCCATAATTTGTTTTAAAGGGCGCTGGTGACCGTGTATTTGGGTTTGTTGATCTTAACATTGCCCTAACGAGCTTCTCATGTTAACACAAATTGATGACTCACTTTCTCTCGCTAACGTGATAGCACAAGTACCTACAACCTTAATGGCTCTGTTTATACAAGATTGCGCAAAACTCATTCACTCACTATTTCTACAAAATTGATGCTATCATAACAGCCATGTGTAAAAATTATAACCTTCGTTAATGTTTGCAATGGAGGGAATTGTGGACTTAGATGTTTAAATTGCATTTACCGGCCTCACGTGGAGAACTTAAACTGTCAGAGAAAATATCAAGGATCAGTCTGATACTTTATCAACAAGTAGATGCTTTAAGCAGTTGGTGGCTCATTTGAAATGTTCAAACATGCATAGACTTTTGTCTAAAAATGCACTGACTTGGATTTAGAGAACCTCAAAACAGCTAGCTGCTCGAGATGAAATGTTTGTATTAAATTGTTGGGCAGAATTCCTTTCCTTATGTAAGTGTGTAGTAGTGAAAGGTCTGTGTTTGTCAACAGCAAAAACTGGGTTACATCCGAGCAGAGTTCAGCATCCTCTAAATGTGAAACAGAAATTTCCAACCGAAACCATCTTCTACACGCAAACAACGGTAACCGGTTAAATTCAAACACTACATATTATAATATGTTCATGACATGAAATACCATCTTCGTTTCTAGATAATTTTTGTATAACTGATAAAGTGTAAGAGATAGACAAAATATTACTACACAACAAATGTATATCTGGAATTTTCTGTAAATGTACTCAGAAGTTCTCTTTATTCTGAATGACTTTTGTATAACTGATAAACTGTAAGAGACAGACAAAATATTACTACACAACAAATGTATATCTTGAATTTTCTGTGAATGTACTCAGACGTTCTCTTTATTCTGAATGACTTTTGTATAACTGATAAACTGTAAGATATAGACAAAATATTACTACATAACAAATGTATATCTTGAATTTTCTGTGAATGTGCTCAGAAGTTCTCTTTATTCTGAATGACTTTTGTATAACTGATAAACTGTAAGATATAGACAAAATATTACTACATAACAAATGTATATCTGGAATTTTCTGTGAATGTACTCAGACGTTCTCTTTATTCTGAATGACTTTTGTATAACTGATAAACTGTAAGAGATAGACAAAATATTACTACATAACAAATGTGTATCTTGAATTTTCTGTGAATGTACTCAGACGTTCTGTTTATTCTGAATGACTTTTGTATAACTGATAAACTGTAAGAGATAGACAAAATATTACTACACAACAAATGTATATCTTGAATTTTCTGTGAATGTACTCAGACGTTCTCTTTATTCTGAATGACTTTTGTATAACTGATAAACTGTAAGAGATAGACAAAATATTACTACATAACAAATGTATATCTGGAATTTTCTGTGAATGTACTCAGACGTTCTCTTTATTCTGAATGACTTTTGTATAACTGATAAACTGTAAGAGATAGACAAAATATTACTACATAACAAATGTGTATCTTGAATTTTCTGTGAATGTACTCAGACGTTCTGTTTATTCTGAATGACTTTTGTATAACTGATAAACTGTAAGAGATAGACAGAATATTACTACACAACAAATGTATATCTTGAATTTTCTGTGAATGTACTCAGACGTTCTCTTTATTCTCAATAACTTTTGTATAACTGATAAACTGTAAGAGATAGACAAAACATTACTACATAACAAATGTATATCTTGAATTTTCTGTGAATGTAGTCAGAAGTTCTCTTTATTCCGAATGACTTTTGTATAACTGATAAACTGTAAGAGACAGACAAAATATTACTACACAACAAATGTATATCTTGAATTTTCTGTGAATGTACTCAGACGTTCTGTTTATTCTGAATGACTTTTGTATAACTGATAAACTGTAAGAGATAGACAAAATATTACTACACAACAAATGTATATCTTGAATTTTCTGTGAATGTTCTCAGAAGTTCTCTTTATTCTCAATGACTTTTGTATAACTGATAAACTGTAAGAGATAGACAAAATATTACTACATAACAAATGTATATCTTGAATTTTCTGTGAATGTACTCAGAAGTTCTCTTTATTCTGAATGACTTTTGTATAACTGATAAACTGTAAGAGATAGACAAAATATTACTACACAACAAATGTATATCTTGAATTTTCTGTGAATGTTCTCAGAAGTTCTCTTTATTCTGAATGACTTTTGTATAACTGATAAACTGTAAGCGATAGACAAAATATTACTACACAACAAATGTATATCTTGAATTTTCTGTGAATGTACTCAGAAGTTCTCTTTATTCTGAATGACTTTTGTATAACTGATAAACTGTAACAGATAGACAAGATATTACTACACAACAAATGTATATCTTGAATTTTCTGTGAATGTACTCAGAAGTTCTCTTTATTCTGAATGACTTTTGTATAACTGATAAACTGTAAGCGATAGACAAAATATTACTACACAACAAATGTATATCTTGAATTTTCTGTGAATGTACTTAGAAGTACTCTTTATTTTAAATGACTGTATTTTTGTTATAAATATGCTTAAAAAATATCTGCGTATGTTAATACTTGATTACGTAATGTATGTAGGCGGAATTTGGAAGTAAAAGGAAAGTTCCATTACGATTTTTGTCCAACAAAATGTCAGACACACAAAAAAGGTAAATAATGAGCCTGACTGACTTTAATTGGGACAGGGGCCATAAAACGTTTGTAGTTCTTCATTTGTTGCATGGTGAGTTTTTGTTGAAGATGGTCGAGAAAGTGCTACGTGACACACACCACGCGGTCCGGACATGCCGCTGTCGTATTTACTCAATCTTGTATATTAAACGACATACTTCCTTGTAGCTACAATGATGGATAGGTCATGATTTGGGGTTTTGCCTTTTAAGGAAAGTGTAAGAAGGAATATCTCGGGAATATTTTGTATCAAATTGTTGAAAATTATTAGGGGCACATTGTAAAATAACGATGTTTGAAAAGAATGCCGTACAAATGATTTTGTTGATAATGTTATCGTTTGACGTTTGGTATATAACCGTGTCACAACCACGGGCGGACGTGTTTGTAAGTGTCCAAAAACTCAGTGATATACATGATGAAAGCGTTATAGTAGTAACAAGGTAAAGCGGAGTGAAAGTAAATGTGAGAGTACAAGAATTGAGCAGGGCATATCAGCTAGCCAGAAGTATGGCAGAAACGTGGAAATAGAATAGTTCCGTGAGATGTGACCAAATGTGATACGGCTGTACACATTGTAGTAGAGGAAGAGATTAGAATGAGGTTAAGAGAAGCTACAGTAAGTGTCACAAAGCGATAGGTGGCTGAAAGAATTGCGAGTAAAATTAAATAATTTATAATACGGAAAGAGGACGCAGGAATTAGGGCGATGTGCAAGTGAGAAATATTGAAAAGTGAGGTTAGGTAAATCCAGACGCAAAGTTGAAACAAGTGGTAGTAATTTATAGCGAGAGACAAACATTTGGGAGATAGGAAAATCTAGTGCATGATAGAAAGCAAAGACGTATAAAGGGATAGCCAAGATGTGTTTTAGTACAAATCATATCACAAGGTAGTGAGTTGAGAAGGTAGAAGACCTCTGTAGAGGATCAGGTTCCCGTCTTAAGGAAGCTTTACAAAGCACTTTTAAGGCTTTGCACATTATAATCACTGATGCTCCCTCGTGCTTATTTAAAATATACAACATATATATGGCTTCTGTACAGTCTTGGACAATTAGTGCTAATGAGCTCATACTCGTCGTCTTGTCTCACAATTACCTAGGAAGTAATTTGGGCTAGTTGTGTGAACATCTGTATCATACATCGGTGTGGGGTTACGAGACTATTTGCTATGCTTTTAACTTCGTTTTAAAAACGTAGGAATTGTTTTATTTAAACAATTATTTGTTATTCTTATTCGAAAACAATATAATACTTCGTGTACTGTATGGGTACTGAAGAAATGAAGAAGGCAATAAAAGTACATATATAGATAATTGCATTTAAGTTTTGAAATATTGCTAGCAGCTTATGTTTCCTACATTTTGAGTTAATTAAAAGTTCAGGAAGAAGTGAAGTTGTGTAATATTGCCCTGTGTTAGTAGTATTGAAGTTGAAGAGCAGCAAATGTGGGGACATCACCAGGCAATCGAGAGGTAAACAGTAAATTGCCGACAGAGGGGGAACACTTGACTATCGACAAACAAGTGAAGAGTGTAATCAGTAGATATCTGCTTGCTCGTTCATCTGTATCAGTGTAAACATGAAAATAGCGTGTACAACATCCTCATTACTGCCGCAACTTTACTGCACATTGTTTTATACAATGAAGTTATTTATGGCGGCTCGTATTGTTATATTGCTTGGTTTAGCACACAACTGGAACCACTTCGAAGACTTAGAAAGGTTTTGGTCTCTGTTGTCGTGTAGGTGCCGGGTTTAGCGCCTGATGGCTGGCGACACGTGCTCCCGCCTGTCAGCCCCAGCCCATGTCTGTTAGACACAATAAAGATTTATAATGACGTACAAATGTTGTAGTTGATGTGTTACGCTGTACGTTGTTAACAATCAAACATATAATGAAACCCCAGCAGCTTGTTATTGTTGTTGACGAATGCTGATTACTTACGTTCCTTATGCTGTTTCAGGCTTGTTTCTCGGTGCTTTGTCATCCCTTCTTCTTAGGGGTTCTCAGCCCACACATGTAAAACAGTTGATATCAACTTTTGTTAACAAGCAAGATAAATAAAATTCTATCGTGATTGTTTTTACGTGAATTATATTTTACAATCACTGAATCATGTACTAAATAATATCATATTATATTTTGTGTACATTGATATTAGTGGATGAGGTCGCAATTTGGAGGTTAATAAAGTATATGTTCACATCCTAGAGGTCGTGGTTAGGGTTTTGTTTTTGCTGAAAGAGGAATATTAGGGAACAAAGATAACAACCGGTTAAATGACAGTATTTTAAATTGGGACACAAGAATGTATCAAATAATATTTAGATGACTAAACTTCCCTCTCAGGTTTTAATCTAATCCAATATATATGTCATGCATGGAAAGTTTATCCTTGAACTAGAGAAAATTACTTAAAAACTTAATTTTGAAAAGTTATTTCTCACAATTGGAAGAATTTAGGTCATTTGCTGTATAGTTACAGTACGAAAAGATAAAAATAAATAAAATATTGTGTCGTATAGGGGATTTTGAGAAAGCTTTTTGTGGGGGAAAAGAGGTTTAAATGTCGCATGTATTAAGAAGAGTGGCTGTGTTTATTTACAGCTTTAGTTGATTAGTACGAGGGCTATCCAGAAAGTAGATTACGTTTTGGAATAAAAAGTAAACAAAGTTTAGGAAACCAATTTTATTATATACAGATGAAAGCCACACTCAAATACTACTTTTCGACATAGTCACCATTCAAATTAAGGCATTTATCGTAGCGATGTACGAGCTTGGAAATTCCTTCGTCGAAAAATTCGGCCGCCTGCGCCTTCAACCACTTCGTTACCTCTTCTTGCAGCTGTGCGTCGTCATCAAAACGCTGCATAGCCAGCCACTTCTTCATTGCTGGGAATAGGTGGAAGTCGCTCGGTGCCAGGTCGGGACTGTACGGCGGATGAGGAAACAACTCCCACTTAAAAGATTCAAGAACTTCACGAGTGACATTTGCCGTGTGGGGCCGGGCGTTGTCGTGAATCAACAAGATCTTAGAGCTCAACATTCCTCTGCGCTTGTTTTGAATGGCTCTTCTGAGTTTTTGGAGAGTTTGGCAATACCTTTGAGAGTTTATTGTAGTGCCTCTTTCCAGGAAGTCCACCAAAATCACACCTTTCCTGTCCCAAAAAACAGCCGCCATCATCTTCCTTGCCGACATTGTTTGCATGCATTTCTTGGGTTTTTGGGGAGAACTTGTGTGCCCCCACTGCATTGATTGCAATTTCGTTTCACAGTTCACGTGTTTCACCCATGTTTCGTCACCAGTAACGATGGGATCGAGTAAAGAGTCACCATCCTTATGGTAAACGTCCAAAGAGTTCAACGCTGCAGCCATTCGCTGATTTTTGTGGTCCTCTGTCAAGATTTTTGGAATCCATCTTGCACAAAACTTGTGGTAACCAAGCTTTCCGCTGATGATTTCGTGCAACAAACTTCGCGAAATTTGTGGAAAACTCAAAGAAAGTTCCGTTATTGTGAACCTTCGATTTTCACGGACTTTAGCATCGACTTTTTCGACAAGTTCGGCAGTCACTATGCTGGGTCTCCCACTTCGATCTTCGTCGTGAACATTGGTTCGGCCATTTTTAAATCTGATGACCCACTGACGCACTCCACCTTCAGTGATAATGTTGTCCCCATACACTTCACAAAGCTGCCGATAGATTTCTATCGGTTTACAGTTTTTTGCAGTCAGAAACCTTATTACTGCACGCACCTCGCAGCTCGCGGGATTTTCAATTAACGTAGACATTTCAAACCGTCACAGTATCTGAACGGAGCACAGCACCAACCTCTCACTAGCACGGCTAGATGCCGACTGAGCTGCGCAACGCTCTGACCTCAAGATGGCCGCGCTAGCCCCGCCACTAGCGGAAACAGACGAAAACGTAATCTACTTTCTGGATAGCCCTCGTAGTTTAGTATATGTCAAGTGTAGACACTATGTAATATATTTTATCTAAGTTTCAAATGTCATTTTTGGTTGGATTTGACAAATGTATTATCATAAACAACAATTCTATTATGTATAATATGCAATATAGGAGGGAGACCACCGAATAATTACCTTTAGTCGTTTGTAAAATTTGTAACTTCTTAAAAAATCACGAACATGGACTGATGCTTTAGGAGTGTAATAATTACAAAATGTGAACTCTATACAATCAGCTCATTGTGGGTTTCGTTATAATTTTACAATTAATTCAATCATTTCTATAAATATCACAGACATTCAGAGTGAAATAATTACGAATTGTAAACTCTATACAATCAGCTAGAAAAATAACTCAATTTACTGTATATAAGAGAAAAATTCAATATAAAATTGTCATAATGTTTACAATTAGTAATTCAGAAGTGGACATGTAACTATAAAGCTTGTAGTATTACTATGTAATGGAGCATGCTCTTGATGTCAAAAAAAAAAAAAGTCATTTGGTCAGAGCGCTGCTTTTGAAATGCCAAAAGAATGGAAGAAGACGTTGGACGCACGGGAGAAAGAGAGTAATGATTTGATTTTTAGAAATTAATCTTAAAGACACTGTAAATATCTGGTAAGTTATCAAGGCTTGCTGCTACATGTAGAGATTACACACTGAACTAATCCGACACTTTCCAATCCTACATACTTCTAAAAAGAATTGCTATACTTTATTTTGTTTTATTGTCGTGCTTTATATTGCTTATTAGTTTTATATTTTCATTTGTATCCAAAAGAATCTTGTTTTATTTGTAAAGGTATGTAGTATTTCAAATAAAATAAGTCGGTGTGGGTGGCTCAGTTGATTAGTCGCTGGTCTACCCGATCCTGACCGAAGTACATTGTCACTACATTTACAGAAAAATGAAACTTGATGTTTTTATTTTAGTGGTTCTGTTTGTTTAAGTATAAGAGCCGTATTAATTTGCAACAACATCCAGCAGAAAAAAGACTAACAGTTTGTTTATGTATGTAGTTTCATAATGTGTCGGTTTAAAGTGCTAATTGGGACGTTTTAGATTATTTGTTACGAATGGATAAAGGAGTGGGCGATGTCTACCAGCATATATCTAGTATTTTATAATAGAATACTAAGTGTGATCCAAAACTACATTGAAATGACTTGTCTGGTAGACGGTGTGCAGGAACTGACTCTGACGCCAGTGGCCATTCTCAGAAGTAACGAGTTGCGGGAGTTGTACCTAGATGCCACTACCATACTAGTGTGTCTTACAGCACGCTCTGGTGGATGTTTTGTAGCTCTTCTCGGCCGAACGGGGAGGAATCCACAAGCCACGTGAAATACAGTAAAGTAAAACAAGAACGTTTTGAGAAATACTACGGCATGTTACATTCCATTCGTGCATGTTAATTGTGGTTACCTTTGCCCCTTGTATATTTGAATGAATTGAAAGGCATTCCCTCATTAAAACTGTAAGAGATCGACAAAATGTCACCACACAACGAATGTACATCTTGTTAAAAACAACCAAATTACTATTTTCTTGGAAATAAAGTATTCATGGAAACTTGTTATGTATTTGAAAGTTCAGTACTGGTAATGGGAAGTCATTACATAACGATCAGCTCTTGAAACATTTTACTAAGTCTGCTACGTTCTCCTATTACCATTGCACCTATAAGAAATCGTGCATAAACACCTGTCCCAAGCTTTGTCTCGATTATACGAAGTACATAGTGTGCATGCGCGTGCGTGTTTTGATAATCCACGTGTTCCATTACATTAGTAATATTACTTGTTCTGGTTTGCTTTGTTTCCAAATTAATTGCTCATATTAACAGACTGATTCTGTTCACATAATCACTGAAGTCTTAGAATTGACACACTTATTTAGTTATTCTGCAGTTTCTGGATTGATGGTATTGACAGAGACATTGAAGTCCTTTAGATACTGGCCATGAAAAATTCAATGCCATAGCCGGGATTTGAACCACGGATCTTCTGGTTTCCGTCCAGCCGCACTACCATTGTGCTACTATGGCCAACGTGCCGATATGACATTAAATTCTCCTTAAAGTACTTACATGTAGTAAGTCGCCATTAAGGTAGTTGACTCATGTGTTTATGAGAACTCCTAGTGGTTTACCGGGAAAAACACGAGTCATTTGGAGAATTTAATGTCATACCCGGGTCTTAAAGTACTTACAGCATAGTAAGGCGTCATTAAGGTAGTTGTCTCATGTGTTTATGAGAACTGCTAGTGGTTTACCGGGAAAAACACGAGTCATTTGGAGAATTTAATGTCATACCCGGGTCTTAAAGTACTTACAGCATAGTAAGTCGTCATTAAGGTAGTTGTCTCATGTGTTTATGAGAACTCCTAGTGGTTTACCGGGAAAAACACGAGTCATTTGGAGAATTTAATGTCATACCCGGGTCTTAAAGTACTTACAGCATAGTAAGTCGTCATTAAGGTAGTTGTCTCATGTGTTTATGAGAACTCCTAGTGGTTTACCGGGAAAAACACGAGTCATTTGGAGAATTTAATGTCATACCCGGGTCTTAAAGTACTTACAGCATAGTAAGTCGTCATTAAGGTAGTTGTCTCATGTGTTTATGAGAACTCCTAGTGGTTTACCGGGAAAAACACGAGTCATTTGGAGAATTTAATGTCATACCCGGGTCTTAAAGTACTTACAGCATAGTAAGTCGTCATTAAGGTAGTTGTCTCATGTGTTTATGAGAACTCCTAGTGGTTTACCGGGAAAAACACGAGTCAGTTGGAGAATTTAATGTCATACCCGGGCCTTAAAGTACTTACAGCATAGTAAGTCGTCATTAAGGTAGTTGTCTCATGTGTTTATGAGAACTCCTAGTGGTTTACCGGGAAAAACACGAGTCATTTGGAGAATTTAATGTCATACCCGGGCCTTAAAGTACTTACAGCATAGTAAGTCGTCATTAAGGTAGTTGTCTCATGTGTTTATGAGAACTCCTAGTGGTTTACCGGGAAAATACGAGTCAGTTGGAGAATTTAATGTCATCGGCACGTTGGCCATAGTAGCACAATGGTAGTGCGGCTGGACGGAAACCAGAAGATCCGTGTTTCAAATACCGGCTATGGCATTGAATTTTTCATTCTGACTCTACGTTTCCACAAAGTATGACCTTTTTTCACAATGTGCCTTTACTCATTCTCATAATTTTGATGGTCCTTCTCAAAATGGTCTCCCCTGAATGCGATGTATTTGTCTCAGCGTTTCTGCCGGTCTTCAAAGGCATGCTGGAAATCATTTTTGAGAGATCCTTCAAAATCGCCTCCGCAGCCTTCACCACTACTTCTGATGATGGATAATGTCTCCCACGAAGGCGTTTCTTCAAGTTAGGGAATAGAAAAAACTCACATGGGGCTAAATCCGGACTATAGTGAGGGTGAGGGATGTACTTCACGTTGATTTTTGCAAGATATTCAGCAACAACATTGGCAATATGCGGCCGCACATTATCGTGGTGCAGCATCCAGCCTGCTTCACGGAAATGTGGTCTTTTGCGCCTGATATGGACTTGCAATGTTTTCAGGACATCCCTGTAGTATTGTCCGCTTACTGATGTGTGTGCAGGTACAACATGCTGATAAACCATTCCATGAATATCAAAGAATGAGATGACCATAACTTTCCCAGCAGAAGCAACCACATTTGCTTTTTTGGGGGTTGGTGGAGGAGATTTCCACACTGAGCTTTGCTGTTTGCTCTCAGGATCAAAATGAGGTAGCCAAGTTTCATCAGCAGTGATTACGTTTGAAAGAAACTCCGGATCTTCCTCAAACATCAACTTTAACTGCATGTTACCTCCATTACAACGTTAGGCGATACTGAACATGTTTGAGCTTGCCTGGTTCTCACAGGCGGGAACCAGGAGTATCAACAATGAAACTACTATGGCGTGTTTGTTTCACATTAAGCTAAGAGAATATAATAAGATTGAATTTTAGTGCGAAAAATTATGACCGTAAAAAAATTATGATCATTCTTTATTGAACAACCCTCTTACATAGCTATAGTAGTAAGCGTAGTAAGCTACATAGAGTACTTTGTACCAAAATAGGTAGAGAAAGTCATAAGAATGCAACATACGGACGATGGTGTGAAAACTCAAAATAAATAAATAAAATAAAAGCTTTGTGGCGTTACTTGTTTCCCAAGTATACTTGGTTATTGATTTGGACTTTTAAGTACACTTTCTAGATGTTTCTTTTAGTCAGTGTTATTTATACGTGATGACATCACCGCTACATCGCCGACAGTAATTGTTTCATTTACTGGAAGGTCACTGCTTCATTATTAGGGAGGTCAATGTACCCACGTACATTATATGAATGTAGGTTTGACTGGTCGCTATGTATAGTTCACTACACACACACACACACACACACACACACACACACACACACACACACACACACACACACACGCACACACGCACACACACATCTACACACAATGTTTGTATTTAGGAAAACTCAAAATTGAATTTGTAGTGAAATCTGGTACCTAATGTTTTGGTGGAACACAATTATACAGATGCTAGAGAACAACTAAATGGCCAGGACGGAGCTTAAAGGAAATTGAAACATTTAAAACAAAACACTGAGTTTTATTGAAATAAATACAGAGTTTAACAAGAACAGTAAACACTGTATATTGTTTACGTGCTGCCAGTAAAAGTTTCATTTGTTTTTTCTAAACATTTAGCCCAAATAGGGAGCTCAAGTTGGCTGTACACGAGGAAGGGTTTAAAGACGTGAACATTAAGGGTAGTTTGTATGAAATACCTCCAAAAATTGAGTCAAAATAACCATGATGATAGAAACGACCCTTTCTATGCATATTTATTTACTGTTCAGCTGAAGATGAATCTAAAAAAGAACCGACGAAATAACAGTCAAGTATGTGTAACAAGAAACAACAGTTTGTAATCCGTGTCAAATTAGAAGGATCAAACATAAGGGATGGAAGAAAGAGACAGAGATACTGTAGCAGCATCACCCTGCACTCTACGAGCGTTTGTCTCTCTTTCTCGCTACCCATAATATTTACAACAGATCCTTCAGATAACCGTCAGGCGATGCCTTCCCTCCATGTTAGGTTTCTATCGTTTATGTCTAAACATTATTGAAAGTTGTTGCCTGATACGTGTCTCCACACAGTTGTTGATAATTCTTGACTAAATGTAACATTCCATAGACTCTTGTGTATAGAAAACAATGGGAAGTGCTCGTATAACATGCAGTGTTAACTGAGTTGTGAATTACAGTCAGTTATTCAGAAACAAATGAGGACTTGGGCTGATATAACAATATATTTGTACCTCCCAAATGTTAATCTGGTATTGAGTCAAATAGATAGTGCTGGTCAATATAACAATTACACCCAATGATGTTTACACAACTTCTCTTGAAGACGTGATGTACGAGTTTCCTGTCGCTGTCACAACAAAAACAAAATCTGTTTATCCACAGAAAAATACTGATGACGACATAATTCGGTAAAGGAGCTATCGTTTTCACAGCTTTTTATAAAGTAAGTATCGAGAAATAGTATCCTGTCATCACTACCAGATATAATTCTGCTCATTTAAGTCCTGACCATTATTGTAGTATCAGTTTGCATGATACTAATGATTATGCCGAATATGTACCACAAGAGCTCGGTGTCATAATTATACCTGATTGGCTGGAGGTTTTTAATACACGTCTTCTATTGTAACTCTGAAGTACGGTCATGTGACCTTGTAATACAGTAAATGTTTTAAAAAGGCTCAGTGTACGACACCTCAGGCGGTGATACATGAAATGAAGTGTTAATGATTTGGAAAGGGCATTTTGGAAGGAAACGTTTGAGGTACAACTACAGTAGAAGTTAATTGTTCTTTCACACTGGCCTTGTGTAGACTAAAGTATGGAAAGATAGAGTCAGATTGAAATAATTTCCATTAATTGACCTAATAGTGGTTAACTATAAAGCCCGCGCCTTACAGTACTTACAGCATAGTAAGTCCTCATTAAGGTGGTTGCCTCACGTGTTTATGAGAACTCCTAGTGGTTTACCGGGAAAACACGAGTCAGTTGGAGAATTTAATGCCATACCCGGGTCTTAAAGTACTTACAACATAGTAAGTCGCCATTAAGGTAGTTGTCTCATGTGTTTATGAGAACTCCTAGTGGTTTACCGGGAAAAACACGAGTCAGTAGGAGAATTTAATGTCATACCCGGGTCTTAAAGTACTTACAGCATAGTAAGTCGCCATTAAGGTAGTTGTCTCATGTGTTTATGAGAACTCCTAGTGGTTTACCGGGAAAAACACGAGTCAGTTGGAGAATTTAATGTCATACCCGGGCCTTCAAGTACTTACAGCATAGTAAGTCACCATTAAGGTAGTTGTCTCATGTGTTTATGAGAACTCCTAGTGGTTTACCGAGAAAAACACGAGTCAGTTGGAGAATTTAATGTCATACCCGGGCCTTAAAGTAGTTACAGCATAGTAAGTCGTCATTAAGGTAGTTGTCTCATGTGTTTATGAGAACTCCTAGTGGTTTACCGGGATAAACACGAGTCAGTTGGAGAATTTAATGTCATACCCGGGCCTTCAAGTACTTACAGCATAGTAAGTCACCATTAAGGTAGTTGTCTCATGTGTTTATGAGAACTCCTAGTGGTTTACCGGGAAAATACGAGTCAGTTGGAGAATTTAATGTCATACCCGGGTCTTAAAGTACTTACAACATAGTAAGTCGCCATTAAGGTAGTTGCCTCATGTGTTTATGAGAACTCCTAGTGGTTTACCGGGAAAAACACGAGTCAGTTGGAGAATTTAATGTCATACCCGGGTCTTAAAGTACTTACAGCATAGTAAGTCGCCATTAAGGTAGTTGTCTCATGTGTTTATGAGAACTCCTAGTGGTTTACCGGGAAAAACACGAGTCAGTTGGAGAATTTAATGTCATACCCGGGCCTTCAAGTACTTACAGCATAGTAAGTCACCATTAAGGTAGTTGTCTCATGTGTTTAGTGGTTTACCGGGAAAAACACGAGTCAGTTGGAGAATTTAATGTCATACCCGGACCTTAAAGTACTTACAGCATAGTAAGTCACCATTAAGGTAGTTGTCTCATGTGTTTATGAGAACTCCTAGTGGTTTACAGGGAAAACACGAGTCAGTTGGAGAATTTAATGTCATACCCGGGTCTTAAAGTACTTACAGCATAGTAAGTCGTCATTAAAGTAGTAGTCTCATGTGTTTATGAGAACTCCTGGTGGTTTACTGAGAAAAACACGAGTCAGTTGGGGAATTTAATGTCATACCCGGGCCTTAAAGTACATACAGCATAGTAAGTCGTCATTAAGGTAGTTGTCTCATGTGTTTATGAGAACTCCTAGTGGTTTACCGGGAAAAACACGAGTCAGTTGGAGAATTTAATGTCATACCCGGGTCTTAAAGTACTTACAGCATAGTAAGTGGCCATTAAGGTAGTTGTCTCATGTGTTTATGAGAACTCCTAGTGGTTTACCGGGATAAACACGAGTCAGTTGGAGAATTTAATGTCATACCCGGGCCTTCAAGTACTTACAGCATAGTAAGTCACCATTAAGGTAGTTGTCTCATGTGTTTATGAGAACTCCTAGTGGTTTACCGGGAAAAACACGAGTCAGTTGGAGAATTTAATGTCATACCCGGACCTTAAAGTACTTACAGCATAGTAAGTCGTCATTAAGGTAGTAGTCTCATGTGTTTATCAGAACTCCTAGTGGTTTACTGGGAAAAACACCAGTCAGTTGGAGAATTTAATGTCATACCCGGGTATTAAAGTACTTACAGCATAGTAAGTCGTCATTAAGGTAGTTGTCTCATGTGTTTATGAGAACTCCTAGTGGTTTACCGGGAAAAACACGAGTCAGTTGGAGAATTTAATGTCATACCCGGGCCTTAAAGTACTTACAGCATAGTAAGTCGTCATTAAGGTAGTTGTCTCATGTGTTTATGAGAACTCCTAGCGGTTTACTGGGAAAAACACGAGTCAGTTGGAGAATTTAATGCCATACCCGGGTCTTAAAGTACTTACAGCATAGTAAGTCGTCATTAAGGTAGTAGTCTCATGTGTTTGACAACTCCTAGTGGTTTACCGGGAAAAACACGAGTCAGTTGGAGAATTTAATGTCATACCCGGACCTTAAAGTACTTACAGCATAGTAAGTCGTCATTAAGGTAGTTGCCTCGTGTGTTTATGAGAACTCCTAGTGGTTTACTGGGAAAACACGAGTCAGTTGGAGAATTTAATGTCATACCCGGGTCTTAAAGTACTTACAGCATAGTAAGTCTTCATTAAGGTAGTTGTCTCATGTGTTTATGAGAACTCCTAGTGGTTTACTGGGAAAACACGAGTCAGTTGGAGAATTTAATGTCATACCCGGGTCTTAAAGTACTTACAGCATAGTAAGTCGTCATTAAGGTGGTTGTCTCATGTGTTTATGAGAGCTCCTAGTGGTTTACTGGGAAAACACGAGTCAGTTGGAGAATTTAATGTCATACCCGGACCTTAAAGTACTTACAGCATAGTAAGTCGTCATTAAGGTAGTTGTCTCATGTGTTTATGAGAACTCCTAGTGGTTTACTGGGAAAACACGAGTCAGTTGGAGAATTTAATGTCATATCCGGGTCTTAAAGTACTTACAGCATAGTAAGTCGTCATTAAGGTGGTTGTCTCATGTGTTTATGAGAACTCCTAGTGGTTTACTGGGAAAACACGAGTCAGTTGGAGAATTTAATGTCATACCCGGGTCTTAAAGTACTTACAGCATAGTAAGTCGTCATTAAGGTAGTTGTCTCATTTGTTTATGAGAACTCCTAGTGGTTTACTGGGAAAACACGAGTCAGTTGGAGAATTTAATGTCATACCCGGGTCTTAAAGTACTTACATCATAGTAAGTCGCCATTAAGGTAGTTGTCGCATGTGTTTATGAGAACTCCTAGTGGTTTACCGGGAAAAAACACGAGTCAGTTGGAGAATTTAATGTCATACCCGGGTCTTAAAGTACTTACAGCATAATAAGTCGTCATTAAGGTGGTTGTCTCACGTGTTTATGAGAACTCCTAGTGGTTTACCGGGAAAACACGAGTCAGTTGGAGAATTTAATGTCATAGCTGGATCTTAAAGTACTTACAGCATAGTAAGTCGCCATTAAGGTAGTTGTCTTATGTGTTTATGAGAACTCCTAGTGGTTTACCGGGAAAACACGAGTCAGCTGGAGAATTTAATGTCATACCCGGGTCTTAAAGTACTTACAGCATAGTAAGTCGCATTAAGGTAGCTGTCTCATGTGTTTATGAGAACTCCTAGTGGTTTACCGGGAAAAACACGAGTCAGTTGGAGAATTGAATGTCATGTCGGCACGTTGGGCATAGTAGCTCAATGGTTTAGAGCGGCTGGACGGCAACCAGAAGATCCGTGGTTCAAATCCCGGCTATGGTATTGAATTTTTCAGTCTGACTCTATCCTTCCGTACAACTACAGTATTTTCCAGTTCATAATGGATGAGAAAAACCAAAGTGTACAGCTCTGGCGAGATTTGAACCACAGATCTCCCGTTCGTTAATGATCTCGGCTACTCTGGTTGCCACATGTACTCTCGGTGATCACAGGCGTTGTTTGTCTTACTGCTTGTATAAATTTAAGTGACGTTTACTTCAATGTTGTGTAATTATCTATGGACAATTTATTTTTGGATACGGTTCAGTTCTTTTTGTTGGTTACAAATATAGCCAAATTGTAGACAACTATGTAACGTAAATCCAAGTATATTTTATTGATGATATTCACTGTATATGTTAGGAGAGTTTGAGAGCACCGGTAATGTCCTTCACAGACGGAATGTCGACACAAGTTTCAGTGGCTGCATACCCTGGACCCTGGTCAAAGCTCCGTCTGCGTCAGCTTGTCGTATTCAGTGACGTGTTATTCGTACTCGCTTTCTGTGTCGTTTTCGCCTACGTTTGGGTGCCTCGGTTGTGGTAGTGGTGGTGGTCCAGTCCATCAGCGTAGTGGCTTCGGTCACAGCTGCCGTAGTAGTTTCGACATCCAAGTTTCTTATGTCAAACATGAATCTTGGCTGCTCTATGTAGAAGCTGTCGAAAAAGCTCTCCGTTTGCTCCGACTCGGGTGTGCTGGTGGTGCTTACAAATTCAGCCTCAGTTGTTTCGGGCAGTTGTTCAGTGTTTTCATCAAGGTATGGTTCCAAAGTGTTCGGCTGTTCCTCCTCCAGGGCAGGTTCTGTCGTCGGCTGCTCCTCCTCCAGGGCAGGTTCTGTCGTCGGCTGTTCCTCCTCCAGTGCAGGTTCTGTCGTAGCCTCTTCTTCCACAGCAGGTTGTGTGGTAGTCTGCTGTTCTTCTGCCACTGCAGGTTCTGTAGTGGTCTGTTCCTCCGCAGGTGATAACGTGGTAGTGGGAGCAGCATCAGTGGTTGTCTCTGGAGGCATCGTAGTTGTAGCAACTTGTTGTAACCACGTTTCCTTGATCAGATCGGCTCCCTTCTCGGCAATCATCATGGTGGGTGCATTGAGATCACCGGAGACGATGTAAGGCATTATAGAAGCGTCGATAACACGCAGACCTTCCACTCCGTACACCTTGAGCTGAGGGTCTACGACGGCGCTGCGGTCGAAGGAAGGTCCCATCTTACACGTGCCAGCTGGGTGATACATGGTCTGGGTTGTCTCTCGGATAAGGCAGTTCCAGTAAGCAAACGATCCGAACTGAAACACCTGCAACAAGATATGGCAAACCATTAACACCCGGGTTGAGGACAACTGCTATTTACAATTTAAAAGTGTACCGTTGTAGTTCTACATAGACATTGCGCATATGCCAAATTGTGCTCGAGTGAGGATCTTCTCGCAATACAGGCCGTGTTTAATGAAAATTGCAATAATTTGCTTTTGAGACTATAAAAAATTTATTGCACTACTGTTAATTCTGCAACCATACAAGCATATCATGAGAAAGAAATACACCAAAAGCTGCCAATGAGCATTTCACAATGATCTAGTATTTGTGTTATGAATACTATAGGTTTAACTGAGTTATATGGCACACAAAATGATTTCTCTGTATGAAGGAAGTATTAGCACGATATGAATATTACAGACTTTATTTTTGTAACATTTTGAAGCTGAACTGTGAAGTAGTACCCTAGCGTTGCGTATGGTTCCCTCTGTACTGCTGACCCTCCATTCGCCTTCAACTTTCGCTGTTTTGACATTAATACTGAACAGTTATGATATACCGAACACTTAATCTAGCTTTGTCTCACTTTCGGCATGACTTTTACCATGTACAGTACGCGCAAGATAAGCTGAGCGCTGGATTTACGGCGTGGTGCGGGCAGAGGGGAAGAAGCGACAGCTAACGCTCTTCCGTTTCTGCAGTGTGGTCAAGCTTGAAAAACATAGTTCAGAAAAATAGCGTGTAAGATAAGCGAAGATATCACAATTAACGTTGCATCTTCTGAAAACATTCCTTAGTTTTGTCCACGCCAGCTCAATTGCATTCAGATCACAGTTACACGAAGGTAGACGAGAGCTATAACATCCACAAATGTTCATACAAATATAAATCATGTTCAAGTAAATGCTGATGTCACCACACTCGTAACAAGGACAGCGCACCAAATGAGCCTTTATGAAGGAAGCTTTAACTACAAAGGGATAATGTTATATAATAAACTTCCAAATTCATTTAAACAAGCTGCATCATTAAAACACTTTAAGAATAAGGTTAAGAAATGTTTGCATGCACTCTGTTTTTATACCGTTAATGAATTTTTAGAACTATAACCATGTAAATGAGCACTGGGAGCATAGTACATTCACAAACCTGTAATATTTATATTATGACATTTCTTGTAGTAAATTAGTCTATGCAAATACCACATGAAACCATAGAAAAGCTGCTTACTGTGTATATTGTATGTAATCAATTTGACTTTATGTATATACTGTATTTATACATTTTGACGTGTCTCATAACATGTATATGTTGTCAAGGACGAACTAAAATTCTAATTCGAACATACGATTGTTGTAAACTGGTTAGCTAATTAACCTCGAAATTGATCAAACCCAACATGGCGGTCATGATAAAGCTTAGCGTATTAGCCACTAGATGTCAGTGTATAGTGCATTTCAAATTTCAAAGTTGTCTTCCGTGTTTACGGAGTTAAACGAAACTTGCCGAATGAGGACTTAGAACCCGATCGCTCTTCTTATCGCGCGCATACTGTACAAACACCATGACACTGAAATAAAATGTCGTTTGTTCCCAATAGATGGACCCACAGTCACTATTTACCTGACACTTAGGGACCGGAGTGATGTCCAGCAAGTAGCGCATGTTTCTCAAGACTGGCGTTTGTGTCAACCTGGCGGCCACCAGGAGTCCCTCAACTAGGATCTGCATATCCGGAGCCTCTGAGAAGTAGTTAGGGTAGATCAGGGGTGGATCGAAGGGGTTGGTGCTGTTTATCTTGACCAGTCCTCTCGAGCGCGGTCTGAGTACCGTGGGACGGGCGATGATCTGGTTGTAGTAGCAGATTGGTTCCTGGGTGATGGGTTGTATTGCACACGTTCCGTTGGGAGGGACTTCTGCTCTCAGCGATCTGATGGGCGTCGTCTGACCTGAAGACACAAACCAACTTTACATGCTGTAGCATGCTGGTTGTAGTAAAGTGGGCATTCTCCATACGTACCCGTAGTGCGGTTGACAATGACGACCTGCGAGTCAAAAGAGTACTGAAGGTCGGGGTAGTCTCCCATGGCCCGGGCGTACTGAGACCGTCCAAACGCGACTACTTGAGACACTCCAGTAGAGGAAAGTGGACCGTTAGCATCTCTGATGTACTGCATCAGATCCGCCATTCGCTGATCCAGGTTAGGTACTTGCGAGGTGTCGGTCAGGGTATAGTATATTCCCCCTGTACTGACATGGTCCTGCAGGTTGTAGCCGACACTGAGGTCCGAGATTACAGGTATCCCAAGGGGTTCCAAGTACTCTCGTGGTCCCACTCCGGACAGTGATAAAATCTGAAACAGATGAACGGCTTAGGACTTTCAGCTGGTGACTACTATTTTATGACCAAAACATAAGCAAGGAATAATGAATTTCCTTTTGAAAAAGGCATTAAGTGTTGGAAAATTCAGACAAGAAAAAATCAGTATTATCTCGGAAATGCTAATCCCCACGAAAAATGTATTTCACATAATTTGTGTTGAAAAGTCAGACTTTCCGAAGGTTTTTCTAGGTAACCTGAAGTTTAGGGTGGACAGTTTCTTTAAAATCTTCGTGCCGCATCATTGTAAGATAGTAAGTTTAAACACTAAGATTTTCGTTATTGAATGGCACTCTTTACAGACATTCGGACAGAGACCCTTTTTGTAAGAAATGTTTGGGAAGGGATTTTAGGTGTCTCTATAAGAGTATATCTAGTGACATCTGAAAACCGTTTCTACCTATTATGTACATGATAATGATGCTACAGAAAGTAATAAAAACTATTTTGGGTCAAAGTGGTACTTAGTTCCATTTTAAAACGTTTTGTGTTGAGTTGCTTGTGATGTCTGTTCTTACTATACATCAAAGGTCATTCCTTTAAACCTTAGCGCTTCTTAAATATGAGTTTCAGCGGCTAAGATTACTTCCCCCTAGTTTTGAAGTAGTTGTATGATCGTTTTAAGAAGCCAGATGAAGCTAGTCGACAGAAGAGAGGAACAGTCCATACTTGCCTGGGGAGAGTTGATGGCTCCGGCGCTGAGGATAACCTCCTTGCTAGCCCGAGCCGTAAGCCTCGTGTCGCGATCCTCCTGCATTGCGTACTCCACGCCGACAGCTCTGTTGTTGGAGTCTATAATCACCCTTGTCACTGTAGCATTAGTCAGTACCCTGAGGTTGGGCCTGGTGTCTCGGATGGGACGGAGGAAGGCAGCATTTGCACTTTGTCTTTCGCCATTTCTGGTCGTTGTCTGCACTCTCATTACACCTTCTTGTTCGGCGGCGTTGACGTCCCTCTCGGGGTAGCCCATCTGACCGAAGGCAGCCATGATAGCTCGCACGTTGATATCCAGGTAGGGCAGGTTCTGTACTGCAAGAGGACCGCCGGTACCGTGATACTGGGTGTCGTTGGCGTACACGGGGTCGAGGTTGTCCTCGGACTGAAACAAGTAAACAAAAAGCATTCAGTTTATTGTGTATGGAGTGTTTCCTAGATTTGCTTGCTGTCTCGTTTACTCACCTTGATGAAGTAACGCAGTGTCTCGTTGTACCCCCAGCCGGTGTTCCCCAGTGCAGCCCATCTGTCGTAGTCCTGCCTGTTGCCCCTTGTGTACACCATCCCATTCATGACACTTGAACCACCCAATGCCCGGCCTCTAGGGTAAGGACATCCTCGGAACCCGCAGGACCTCATCTCTGGCAAACTCACATAGTTCCAGTCGATCCCACTCTGGTTGCCCTGAAGGAATGGCACAAAACTTGGGACATCTGCGGCGAAGGGTTCCTCGTCTCCAGCCTCCAGAAGCAGGATTTTCCATTCGGATACCTCACTCAACCTGTGCACAAAATTAAGTCTTAGCACTGAGACATTCCTACTAGATGCCAACCTTTGACTTCACCCGGCCGGAGTCATCTGTGTATGTAACGCTTCCGAAAACAGGGCTTTGTATCATCTCTGCCATCACTAATGTTCCTGCGAACACAATATCAAAATTGGGCTCCGTTTTATGCCGCTGGAAAACCTTCTGAAGGGGCTCTCACAGTTTTTGCTTTTTTTTCCTTTAAGGCAGGGGATAAATCTTCAAAAGACGCCGAACTCGGCGAGGTGTATTCTTACCAACTAAAAATCCCCAGCGAACCACAAGAGACTTCTTCCTGGAACCACCATAGGTATTACTTGAAGAAGAAAGGCGAAAGATGGTCGACGTACTACTGTACCAATTGAAGGTTTATAGCACTTAAGCCCTCGATAAGGGGGAAGGCGGTGCTATGGCAGATGTGAATACAAGCAGCGACCGGTTTACTCTCCGTGTTCGTCCTGCTCCTTCGCCCTGAGGATTGAAGTAATCATTTAAGAAATGACATGCCAGTTCTCCCTGGACTCCAACATAAGTGGGAAATATTGTTCAGAGTAACAACCTGACCAAGTAGGGAGTAACAGCGATCTCTTACAGGTACTATATGTAGATGTTTTGGGTGCTTTTTGACCTTCCTATTTAGAAAGATTGAGAAATGACTCATATAGTAGAAAAATAAAAGGGAGGAATATGTTCCCTCCAGAGGCAATCTGTTAACAGCGCTGACAATTACATCTGCCGGAACTCAGTTCTAGAGAATGGAGTAAACAACTGTTTGCTACGACATTCGTCAGTGAAATTAAGATGAAGGTTGGAGTTGCGCTTTCGTATTGCACCATTGGACGGCACAGGATTTAAGTCCATTAAAATTATATTTGTTGAACAACATAACTCAAACATGAAAACTTGAATAATAAAATGGAATCCCAAACCTAATACCAAACTTGGTACTTAAGTGGAGCATCTTTAAAAGAAGATTTTCAAGAGTATGTCCCACTCCAGATTACTCTTAACATGGAAAATATTTCTAAAATATTTCCTTTTTAAGATGGTTCTGACGAGTTTGATTGAAATAAAATAATTTTAATGCCACTTTGTTAACCATTTTCTTTACCTATATGCTTGTTGTTGGCTTGAATTTTCAAATAGTTACATTTGTGAAACAGCAAGTTTAAAGTAACCAGTATATCACTAAAATCTACTGTATTCTCCTATTCTCCTTGTACCTATAAGGAAATGTACATGAAATAGATAAAGAGGAGAGAAAGTAATGTGAGTACACCTAAAAGTGAAGGAGGCTTTCTTGCTGATACCTTACGGCTGACAGTTTAACCGTATTTTAGATGACGTAAAGTACCCTCTCAATCCGTGACTAAAATTGCTGTAAGAGTATCTCGAAATTGTTATTGAACATAAGTTTTGTGTGTTAACAACATCTACCATTTTTGTTTACTAAACCTATAACATAATGAAGAGGACGTATGAGCACGTTCCCAAACCTTCATTTGCCATGAAAATGTCTTGAACGTATACTATTTAATCAAATTCATAATTTTGAAAAAATCAAATTTTTAAAACATTTGTCCATATAAAGGGTATCCTTAATGTAAGCATTGTTGATGTTGTAAGATGCTACCAAGTTGTGTATTAGAGGCTGACCTGTTGGCAAGCACGCAGCCGGCAGTTCCTCCTCCCACGATGATAAAGTCGTACTCCTCGTCCAGAGCACGTTCTCGGGCGACGCGACCAGTGTTGGGACTGCGGTTGTTGGCGATGGCCGTCATCAGGATCATGAACACGGTGGCAAAGTTGAGGTTGTCCACCATGCACGTGTCCGACGAGTTCCCCGCCGTCGGGGAGGTGTTCATCATGGATGTCTCCATCACCACCACCTACACCTCCTCAAGCCATTATTGCTGAAACAATGAGATCAGCCAAGTCTGACAATCACTTTCACTGCGACTAATCACCTGTGTCGATGTCGCGGCGGTACATGAAAGTGAATGGTCCGACCGACTTATCAAGTAAGGATTAGCATTGCCTTGCTATAAGATGTAGCTCAAGCCTGGAGCATCCCCTGCCCTTAAAACCGACGTATCAAGTAAGGATTAGCATTGTCTTGTTATAAGATGTAGCTCAAGCCTGGAGCATCCCCTGCCCTTAAAACCGACGTATCAAGTAAGGATTAGCATTGTCTTGTTATAAGATGTAGCTCAAGCTTATAGCATCCCCTGCCCTTAAATCCGACGTATCAAGTAAGGATTAGCATTGTCTTGTTATAAGATGTAGCTCAAGCCTGGAACATCCCCTGCCCTTAAAACCGACGTATCAAGTAAGGATTAGCATTGCCTTGCTATAAGATGTAGCTCAAGCCTGGAGCATCCCCTGCCCTTAAAACCGACGTATCAAGTAAGGATTAGCATTGTCTTGTTATAAGATGTAGCTCAAGCTTATAGCATCCCTTGCCCTTAAAACCGACGTATCAAGTAAGGATTAGCATTGTCTTGTTATAAGATGTAGCTCAAGCTTAGAGCATCCCTTGCCCTTAAAACCGACGTATCAAGTAAGGATTAGCATTGTCTTGTTATAAGATGTAGCTCAAGCTTATAGCATCCCCTGCCCTTAAAACCGACGTATCAAGTAAGGATTAGCATTGTCTTGTTATAAGATGTAGCTCAAGCTTAGAGCATCCCTTGCCCTTAAAACCGACGTATCAAGTAAGGATTAGCATTGTCTTGTTATAAGATGTAGCTCAAGCCTGGAGCATCCCCTGCCCTTAAAACCGACGTATCAAGTAAGGATTAGCATTGTCTTGTTATAAGATGTAGCTCAAGCTTATAGCATCCCCTGCCCTTAAATCCGACGTATCAAGTAAGGATTAGCATTGTCTTGTTATAAGATGTAGCTCAAGCCTGGAACATCCCCTGCCCTTAAAACCGACGTATCAAGTAAGGATTAGCATTGCCTTGCTATAAGATGTAGCTCAAGCCTGGAGCATCCCCTGCCCTTAAAACCGACGTATCAAGTAAGGATTAGCATTGTCTTGTTATAAGATGTAGCTCAAGCTTATAGCATCCCTTGCCCTTAAAACCGACGTATCAAGTAAGGATTAGCATTGTCTTGTTATAAGATGTAGCTCAAGCTTAGAGCATCCCTTGCCCTTAAAACCGACGTATCAAGTAAGGATTAGCATTGTCTTGTTATAAGATGTAGCTCAAGCTTATAGCATCCCCTGCCCTTAAAACCGACGTATCAAGTAAGGATTAGCATTGTCTTGTTATAAGATGTAGCTCAAGCTTAGAGCATCCCTTGCCCTTAAAACCGACGTATCAAGTAAGGATTAGCATTGTCTTGTTATAAGATGTAGCTCAAGCCTGGAGCATCCCTTGCCCTTAAAACCGACGTATCAAGTAAGGATTAGCATTGTCTTGTTATAAGATGTAGCTCAAGCTTATAGCATCCCTTGCCCTTAAAACCGACGTATCAGGTAAGGATTAGCATTGTCTTGTTATAAGATGTAGCTCAAGCCTGGAGCATCCCCTGCCCTTAAAACCGACGTATCAAGTAAGGATTAGCATTGTCTTGTTATAAGATGTAGCTCAAGCTTATAGCATCCCTTGCCCTTAAAACCGACGTATCAAGTAAGGATTAGCATTGTCTTGTTATAAGATGTAGCTCAAGCTTATAGCATCCCTTGCCCTTAAAACCGACGTATCAAGTAAGGATTAGCATTGTCTTGTTATAAGATGTAGCTCAAGCTTATAGCATCCCTTGCCCTTAAAACCGACGTATCAAGTAAGGATTAGCATTGCCTTGCTATAAGATGTAGCTCAAGCTTATAGTATCCCCTGCCCTTAAAACCGACGTATCAAGTAAGGATTAGCATTGTCTTGTTATAAGATGTAGCTCAAGCTTATAGTATCCCCTGCCCTTAAAACCGACGTATCAAGTAAGGATTAGCATTGTCTTGTTATAAGATGTAGCTCAAGCTTAGAGCATCCCTTGCCCTTAAAACCGACGTATCAAGTAAGGATTAGCATTGCCTTGTTATAACATGTAGCTCAAGCTTAGAGCACCCCCTGTCCTTAAAACCGACGTATCAAGTAAGGATTAGCATTGCCTTGTTATAAGATGTAGCTCAAGCTTATAGCATCCCCTGCCCTTAAAACCGACGTATCAAGTAAGGATTAGCATTGTCTTGTTATAAGATGTAGCTCAAGCTTAGAGCATCCCCTGCCCTTAAAACCGACGTATCAAGTAAGGATTAGCATTGCCTTGTTATAACATGTAGCTCAAGCCTAGAGCATCCCCTGCCCTTAAAACCGACGTATCAAGTAAGGATTAGCATTGTCTTGTTATAAGATGTAGCTCAAGCCTAGAGCATCCCCTGCCCTTAAAACCGACGTACCATGTAAGGATTAGCATTGTCTTGTTATAAGATGTAGCTCAAGCTTATAGCATCCCTTGCCCTTAAAACCGACGTATCAAGTAAGGATTAGCATTGTCTTGTTATAAGATGTAGCTCAAGCCTGGAGCATCCCTTGCCCTTAAAACCGACGTATCAAGTAAGGATTAGCATTGTCTTGTTATAAGATGTAGCTCAAGCTTATAGCATCCCTTGCCCTTAAAACCGACGTATCAGGTAAGGATTAGCATTGTCTTGTTATAAGATGTACTCAAGATTATAGCATCCCTTGCTCTTAAAACCGACGTATCAAGTAAGGATTAGCATTGTCTTGTTATAAGATGTAGCTCAAGTCTGGAGCATCCCCTGCCCTTAAAACCGACGTATCAAGTAAGGATTAGCATTGTCTTGTTATAAGATGTAGCTCAAGCTTATAGCATCCCTGGCCCTTAAAACCGACGTATCAAGTAAGGATTAGCATTGTCTTGTTATAAGATGTAGCTCAAGCTTATAGCATCCCTTGCCCTTAAAACCGACGTATCAAGTAAGGATTAGCATTGCCTTGCTATAAGATGTAGCTCAAGCTTATAGTATCCCCTGCCCTTAAAACCGACGTATCAAGTAAGGATTAGCATTGTCTTGTTATAAGATGTAGCTCAAGCTTATAGTATCCCCTGCCCTTAAAACCGACGTATCAAGTAAGGATTAGCATTGTCTTGTTATAAGATGTAGCTCAAGCTTAGAGCATCCCTTGCCCTTAAAACCGACGTATCAAGTAAGGATTAGCATTGCCTTGTTATAACATGTAGCTCAAGCTTAGAGCACCCCCTGTCCTTAAAACCGACGTATCAAGTAAGGATTAGCATTGCCTTGCTATAAGATGTAGCTCAAGCTTATAGCATCCCCTGCCCTTAAAACCGACGTATCAAGTAAGGATTAGCATTGTCTTGTTATAAGATGTAGCTCAAGCTTAGAGCATCCCCTGCCCTTAAAACCGACGTATCAAGTAAGGATTAGCATTGCCTTGTTATAACATGTAGCTCAAGCCTAGAGCATCCCCTGCCCTTAAAACCGACGTATCAAGTAAGGATTAGCATTGTCTTGTTATAAGATGTAGCTCAAGCCTAGAGCATCCCCTGCCCTTAAAACCGACGTACCATGTAAGGATTAGCATTGTCTTGTTATAAGATGTAGCTCAAGCTTATAGCATCCCTTGCCCTTAAAACCGACGTATCAAGTAGGGATTAGCATTGTCTTGTTATAAGATGTAGCTCAAGCCTAGAGCATCCCCTGCCCTTAAAATCGACGTATCATGTAAGGATTAGCATTGCTTTGTTATAAGATGTAGCTCAAGCTTAGAGCATCCCTTGCCCTTAAAACCGACGTATCAAGTAAGGATTAGCATTGTCTTGTTATAAGATGTAGCTCAAGCCTAGAGCATCCCCTGCCCTTAAAACCGACGTATCAAGTAAGGATTAGCATTGTCTTGTTATAAGATGTAGCTCAAGCTTACAGCATCCCTTGCCCTTAAAACCAACGTATCAAGTAAGGATTAGCATTGCCTTGTTATAACATGTAGCTCAAGCCTAGAGCATCCCCTGCCCTTAAAACCGACGTATCAAGTAAGGATTAGCATTGTCTTGTTATAAGATGTAGCTCAAGCCTAGAGTATCCCCTGCCCTTAAAACCGACGTATCAAGTAAGGATTAGCATTGTCTTGTTATAAGATGTAGCTCAAGCCTGGAGCATCCCCTGCCCTTAAAACCGACTTATCAAGAAAGGATTAGCATTGCCTTGCTATAAGATGTAGCTCAAGCCTGGAGCATCCCCTGCCCTTAAAACCGACGTATCAAGTAAGGATTAGCATTGTCTTGTTATAAGATGTAGCTCAAGCCTAGAGCATCCCCTGCCCTTAAAACCGACGTATCAAGTAAGGTTTAGCATTGTCTTGTTGTAAGATGTAGCTCAAGCCTGGAGCATCCCTTGCCCTTAAAACCGACGTATCAAGTAAGGATTAGCATTGTCTTGTTATAAGATGTAGCTCAAGCCTGGAGCATCCCTTGCCCTTAAAACCGACGTATCAAGTAAGGTTTAGCATTGTCTTGTTGTAAGATGTAGCTCAAGCCTGGAGCATCCCTTGCCCTTAAAACCGACGTATCAAGTAAGGTTTAGCATTGTCTTGTTGTAAGATGTAGCTCAAGCCTGGAGCATCCCTTGCCCTTAAAACCGACGTATCAAGTAAGGATTAGCATTGTCTTGTTATAAGATGTAGCTCAAGCTTAGAGCATCCCCTGCCCTTAAAACCGACGTATCAAGTAAGGATTAGCATTGTCTTGTTATAAGATGTAGCCCAAGCTTAGAGCATCCCTTGCCCTTAAAACCGACGTATCAAGTAAGGATTAGCATTGTCTTGTTATAAGTTGTAGCTCAAGCTTATAGCATCCCTTGCCCTTAAAACCGACGTATCAAGTAAGGATTAGCATTGTCTTGTTATAAGATGTAGCTCAAGCCTGGAGCATCCTCTGCCCTTAAAACCGACGTATCAAGTAAGGATTAGCATTGCCTTGTTATAAGATGTAGCTCAAGTCTAGAGTATCCCCTGCCCTTAAAACCGACGTATCAAGTAAGGATTAGCATTGTCTTGTTATAAGATGTAGCTCAAGCCTAGAGCATCCCCTGCCCTTAAAACCGATGTATCAAGTAAGGATTAGCATTGTCTTGTTATAATATGTAGCTCAAGCTTAGAGCATCCCCTGCCCTTAAAACCGACGTATCAAGTAAGGACTAGCGTTGCCTTCTTATAAGATGTAGCTCAAGCTTAGAGCATCCCCTGCCCTTAAAACCGACGTATCAAGTAAGGATTAGCATTGTCTTGTTATAAGATGTAGCTCAAGCTTAGAGCATCCCCTGCCCTTAAAACCGACGTATCAAGTAAGGATTAGCATTGCCTTGTTATAAGATGTAGCTCAAGCCTAGAGTATCCCCTGCCCTTAAAACCGACGTATCAAGTAAGGATTAGCATTGTCTTGTTATAAGATGTAGCTCAAGCCTAGAGTATCCCCTGCCCTTAAAACTGACGTATCAAGTAAGGATTAGCATTGCCTTGTTATAAGATGTAGCTCAAGCCTAGAGTATCCTCTGCCCTTAAAACCGACGTATCAAGTAAGGATTAGCATTGTCTTGTTATAAGATGTAGCTCAAGTCTAGAGCATCCCCTGCCCTTAAAACCGACGTATCAAGTAAGGATTAGCATTGTCTTGTTATAAGATGTAGCTCAAGCTTATAGCATCCCCTGCCCTTAAATCCGACGTATCAAGTAAGGATTAGCATTGTCTTGTTATAAGATGTAGCTCAAGCCTGGAGCATCCCCTGCCCTTAAAACCGACGTATCAAGTAAGGATTAGCATTGCCTTGCTATAAGATGTAGCTCAAGCTTAGAGCATCCCTTGCCCTTAAAACCGACGTATCAAGTAAGGATTAGCATTGTCTTGCTATAAGATGTAGCTCAAGCTTATAGCATCCCCTGCCCCTAAAACCGACGTATCAAGTAAGGATTAGCATTGTCTTGTTATAAGATGTAGCTCAAGCTTAGAGCATCCCTTGCCCTTAAAACCGACGTATCAAGTAAGGATTAGCATTGTCTTGTTATAAGATGTAGCTCAAGCCTGGAGGATCCCCTGCCCTTAAAACCGACGTATCAAGTAAGGATTAGCATTGTCTTGTTATAAGATGTAGCTCAAGCCTGGAGGATCCCCTGCCCTTAAAACCGACGTATCAAGTAAGGATTAGCATTGTCTTGTTATAAGATGTAGCTCAAGCTTAGAGCATCCCTTGCCCTTAAAACCGACGTATCAAGTAAGGATTAGCATTGTCTTGTTATAAGATGTAGCTCAAGCCTGGAGGATCCCCTGCCCTTAAAACCGACGTATCACGTAAGGATTAGCATTGTCTTGTTATAAGATGTAGCTCAAGCCTGGAGGATCCCCTGCCCTTAAAACCGACGTATCAAGTAAGGATTAGCATTGTCTTGTTATAAGATGTAGCTCAAGCTTAGAGCATCCCTTGCCCTTAAAACCGACGTATCAAGTAAGGATTAGCATTGTCTTGTTATAAGATGTAGCTCAAGCCTGGAGCATCCCTTGCCCTTAAAACCGACGTATCAAGTAAGGATTAGCATTGTCTTGTTATAAGATGTAGCTCAAGCTTATAGCATCCCTTGCCCTTAAAACCGACGTATCAGGTAAGGATTAGCATTGTCTTGTTATAAGATGTAGCTCAAGCTTAGAGCATCCCTTGCCCTTAAAACCGACGTATCAAGTAAGGATTAGCATTGTCTTGTTATAAGATGTAGCTCAAGCCTGGAGCATCCCCTGCCCTTAAAACCGACGTATCAAGTAAGGATTAGCATTGTCTTGTTATAAGATGTAGCTCAAGCTTATAGCATCCCTTGCCCTTAAAACCGACGTATCAAGTAAGGATTAGCATTGTCTTGTTATAAGATGTAGCTCAAGCTTATAGCATCCCTTGCCCTTAAAACCGACGTATCAAGTAAGGATTAGCATTGCCTTGCTATAAGATGTAGCTCAAGCTTATAGTATCCCCTGCCCTTAAAACCGACGTATCAAGTAAGGATTAGCATTGTCTTGTTATAAGATGTAGCTCAAGCTTATAGTATCCCCTGCCCTTAAAACCGACGTATCAAGTAAGGATTAGCATTGTCTTGTTATAAGATGTAGCTCAAGCTTAGAGCATCCCTTGCCCTTAAAACCGACGTATCAAGTAAGGATTAGCATTGCCTTGTTATAACATGTAGCTCAAGCTTAGAGCACCCCCTGTCCTTAAAACCGACGTATCAAGTAAGGATTAGCATTGCCTTGTTATAAGATGTAGCTCAAGCTTATAGCATCCCCTGCCCTTAAAACCGACGTATCAAGTAAGGATTAGCATTGTCTTGTTATAAGATGTAGCTCAAGCTTAGAGCATCCCCTGCCCTTAAAACCGACGTATCAAGTAAGGATTAGCATTGCCTTGTTATAACATGTAGCTCAAGCCTAGAGCATCCCCTGCCCTTAAAACCGACGTATCAAGTAAGGATTAGCATTGTCTTGTTATAAGATGTAGCTCAAGCCTAGAGCATCCCCTGCCCTTAAAACCGACGTACCATGTAAGGATTAGCATTGTCTTGTTATAAGATGTAGCTCAAGCTTATAGCATCCCTTGCCCTTAAAACCGACGTATCAAGTAAGGATTAGCATTGTCTTGTTATAAGATGTAGCTCAAGCCTGGAGCATCCCTTGCCCTTAAAACCGACGTATCAAGTAAGGATTAGCATTGTCTTGTTATAAGATGTAGCTCAAGCTTATAGCATCCCTTGCCCTTAAAACCGACGTATCAGGTAAGGATTAGCATTGTCTTGTTATAAGATGTACTCAAGATTATAGCATCCCTTGCCCTTAAAACCGACGTATCAAGTAAGGATTAGCATTGTCTTGTTATAAGATGTAGCTCAAGCCTGGAGCATCCCCTGCCCTTAAAACCGACGTATCAAGTAAGGATTAGCATTGTCTTGTTATAAGATGTAGCTCAAGCTTATAGCATCCCTTGCCCTTAAAACCGACGTATCAAGTAAGGATTAGCATTGACTTGTTATAAGATGTAGCTCAAGCTTATAGCATCCCTTGCCCTTAAAACCGACGTATCAAGTAAGGATTAGCATTGCCTTGCTATAAGATGTAGCTCAAGCTTATAGTATCCCCTGCCCTTAAAACCGACGTATCAAGTAAGGATTAGCATTGTCTTGTTATAAGATGTAGCTCAAGCTTATAGTATCCCCTGCCCTTAAAACCGACGTATCAAGTAAGGATTAGCATTGTCTTGTTATAAGATGTAGCTCAAGCTTAGAGCATCCCTTGCCCTTAAAACCGACGTATCAAGTAAGGATTAGCATTGCCTTGTTATAACATGTAGCTCAAGCTTAGAGCACCCCCTGTCCTTAAAACCGACGTATCAAGTAAGGATTAGCATTGCCTTGTTATAAGATGTAGCTCAAGCTTATAGCATCCCCTGCCCTTAAAACCGACGTATCAAGTAAGGATTAGCATTGTCTTGTTATAAGATGTAGCTCAAGCTTAGAGCATCCCCTGCCCTTAAAACCGACGTATCAAGTAAGGATTAGCATTGCCTTGTTATAACATGTAGCTCAAGCCTAGAGCATCCCCTGCCCTTAAAACCGACGTATCAAGTAAGGATTAGCATTGTCTTGTTATAAGATGTAGCTCAAGCCTAGAGCATCCCCTGCCCTTAAAACCGACGTACCATGTAAGGATTAGCATTGTCTTGTTATAAGATGTAGCTCAAGCTTATAGCATCCCTTGCCCTTAAAACCGACGTATCAAGTAGGGATTAGCATTGTCTTGTTATAAGATGTAGCTCAAGCCTAGAGCATCCCCTGCCCTTAAAATCGACGTATCATGTAAGGATTAGCATTGCTTTGTTATAAGATGTAGCTCAAGCTTAGAGCATCCCTTGCCCTTAAAACCGACGTATCAAGTAAGGATTAGCATTGTCTTGTTATAAGATGTAGCTCAAGCCTAGAGCATCCCCTGCCCTTAAAACCGACGTATCAAGTAAGGATTAGCATTGTCTTGTTATAAGATGTAGCTCAAGCTTACAGCATCCCTTGCCCTTAAAACCAACGTATCAAGTAAGGATTAGCATTGCCTTGTTATAACATGTAGCTCAAGCCTAGAGCATCCCCTGCCCTTAAAACCGACGTATCAAGTAAGGATTAGCATTGTCTTGTTATAAGATGTAGCTCAAGCCTAGAGTATCCCCTGCCCTTAAAACCGACGTATCAAGTAAGGATTAGCATTGTCTTGTTATAAGATGTAGCTCAAGCCTGGAGCATCCCCTGCCCTTAAAACCGACTTATCAAGAAAGGATTAGCATTGCCTTGCTATAAGATGTAGCTCAAGCCTGGAGCATCCCCTGCCCTTAAAACCGACGTATCAAGTAAGGATTAGCATTGTCTTGTTATAAGATGTAGCTCAAGCCTAGAGCATCCCCTGCCCTTAAAACCGACGTATCAAGTAAGGTTTAGCATTGTCTTGTTGTAAGATGTAGCTCAAGCCTGGAGCATCCCTTGCCCTTAAAACCGACGTATCAAGTAAGGATTAGCATTGTCTTGTTATAAGATGTAGCTCAAGCCTGGAGCATCCCTTGCCCTTAAAACCGACGTATCAAGTAAGGTTTAGCATTGTCTTGTTGTAAGATGTAGCTCAAGCCTGGAGCATCCCTTGCCCTTAAAACCGACGTATCAAGTAAGGTTTAGCATTGTCTTGTTGTAAGATGTAGCTCAAGCCTGGAGCATCCCTTGCCCTTAAAACCGACGTATCAAGTAAGGATTAGCATTGTCTTGTTATAAGATGTAGCTCAAGCTTAGAGCATCCCCTGCCCTTAAAACCGACGTATCAAGTAAGGATTAGCATTGTCTTGTTATAAGATGTAGCCCAAGCTTAGAGCATCCCTTGCCCTTAAAACCGACGTATCAAGTAAGGATTAGCATTGTCTTGTTATAAGTTGTAGCTCAAGCTTATAGCATCCCTTGCCCTTAAAACCGACGTATCAAGTAAGGATTAGCATTGTCTTGTTATAAGATGTAGCTCAAGCCTGGAGCATCCTCTGCCCTTAAAACCGACGTATCAAGTAAGGATTAGCATTGCCTTGTTATAAGATGTAGCTCAAGTCTAGAGTATCCCCTGCCCTTAAAACCGACGTATCAAGTAAGGATTAGCATTGTCTTGTTATAAGATGTAGCTCAAGCCTAGAGCATCCCCTGCCCTTAAAACCGATGTATCAAGTAAGGATTAGCATTGTCTTGTTATAATATGTAGCTCAAGCTTAGAGCATCCCCTGCCCTTAAAACCGACGTATCAAGTAAGGACTAGCGTTGCCTTCTTATAAGATGTAGCTCAAGCTTAGAGCATCCCCTGCCCTTAAAACCGACGTATCAAGTAAGGATTAGCATTGTCTTGTTATAAGATGTAGCTCAAGCTTAGAGCATCCCCTGCCCTTAAAACCGACGTATCAAGTAAGGATTAGCATTGCCTTGTTATAAGATGTAGCTCAAGCCTAGAGTATCCCCTGCCCTTAAAACCGACGTATCAAGTAAGGATTAGCATTGTCTTGTTATAAGATGTAGCTCAAGCCTAGAGTATCCCCTGCCCTTAAAACTGACGTATCAAGTAAGGATTAGCATTGCCTTGTTATAAGATGTAGCTCAAGCCTAGAGTATCCTCTGCCCTTAAAACCGACGTATCAAGTAAGGATTAGCATTGTCTTGTTATAAGATGTAGCTCAAGTCTAGAGCATCCCCTGCCCTTAAAACCGACGTATCAAGTAAGGATTAGCATTGTCTTGTTATAAGATGTAGCTCAAGCTTATAGCATCCCCTGCCCTTAAATCCGACGTATCAAGTAAGGATTAGCATTGTCTTGTTATAAGAAGTAGCTCAAGCCTGGAGCATCCCCTGCCCTTAAAACCGACGTATCAAGTAAGGATTAGCATTGCCTTGCTATAAGATGTAGCTCAAGCTTAGAGCATCCCTTGCCCTTAAAACCGACGTATCAAGTAAGGATTAGCATTGTCTTGCTATAAGATGTAGCTCAAGCTTATAGCATCCCCTGCCCCTAAAACCGACGTATCAAGTAAGGATTAGCATTGTCTTGTTATAAGATGTAGCTCAAGCTTAGAGCATCCCTTGCCCTTAAAACCGACGTATCAAGTAAGGATTAGCATTGTCTTGTTATAAGATGTAGCTCAAGCCTGGAGGATCCCCTGCCCTTAAAACCGACGTATCAAGTAAGGATTAGCATTGTCTTGTTATAAGATGTAGCTCAAGCCTGGAGGATCCCCTGCCCTTAAAACCGACGTATCAAGTAAGGATTAGCATTGTCTTGTTATAAGATGTAGCTCAAGCTTAGAGCATCCCTTGCCCTTAAAACCGACGTATCAAGTAAGGATTAGCATTGTCTTGTTATAAGATGTAGCTCAAGCCTGGAGGATCCCCTGCCCTTAAAACCGACGTATCACGTAAGGATTAGCATTGTCTTGTTATAAGATGTAGCTCAAGCCTGGAGGATCCCCTGCCCTTAAAACCGACGTATCAAGTAAGGATTAGCATTGTCTTGTTATAAGATGTAGCTCAAGCTTAGAGCATCCCTTGCCCTTAAAACCGACGTATCAAGTAAGGATTAGCATTGTCTTGTTATAAGATGTAGCTCAAGCCTGGAGGATCCCCTGCCCTTAAAATCGACGTATTAAGTAAGGATTAGCATTGTCTTGTTATAAGATGTAGCTCAAGCCTGGAGCATCCCCTGCCCCTAAAACCGACGTATCAAGTAAGGATTAGCATTGTCTTGTTATAAGATGTAGCTCAAGCCTGGAGCATCCCCTGCCCTTAAAACCGACGTATCAAGTAAGGATTAGCATTGTCTTGTTATAAGATGTAGCTCAAGATTATAGCATCCCCTGCCCTTAAAACCGACGTATCAAGTAAGGATTAGCATTGCCTTGTCATAAGATGTAGCTCAAGCCTGCAGCATCCCCTGCCCCTAAAACCGACGTATCAAGTAAGGATTAGCATTGTCTTGTTATAAGATGTAGCTCAAGCTTAGAGCATCCCTTGCCCTTAAAACCGACGTATCAAGTAAGGATTAGCATTGTCTTGTTATAAGATGTAGCTCAAGCCTGGAGCATCCCCTGCCCTTAAAACCGACGTATCAAGTAAGGATTAGCATTGTCTTGTTATAAGATGTAGCTCAAGATTATAGCATCCCCTGCCCTTAAAACCGACGTATCAAGTAAGGATTAGCATTGTCTTGTTATAAGATGTAGCTCAAGCTTATAGCATCCCCTGCCCTTAAAACCGACGTATCAAGTAAGGATTAGCATTGTCTTGTTATAAGATGTAGCTCAAGCCTAGAGCATCCCCTACCCTTAAAACCGACGTATCAAGTAAGGATTAGCATTGTCTTGTTATAAGATGTAGCTCAAGCTTATAGCTTCCCCTGCCCTTAAAACCGACGTATCAAGTAAGGATTAGCATTGTCTTGTTATAAGATGTAGCTCAAGCTTATAGCATCCCCTGCCCTTAAAACCGACGTATCAAGTAAGGATTAGCATTGTCTTGTTATAAGATGTAGCTCAAGCTTATAGCATCCCTTGCCCTTAAAACCGACGTATCAAGTAAGGATTAGCATTGTCTTGTTATAAGATGTAGCTCAAGCCTGGAGGATCCCCTGCCCTTAAAACCGACGTATCAAGTAAGGATTAGCATTGCCTTGTTATAAGATGTAGCTCAAGCCTGGAGGATCCCCTGCCCTTAAAACCGACGTATCAAGTAGGGATTAGCATTGCCTTGCTATAAGATGTAGCTCAAGCCTGGAGGATCCCCTGCCCTTAAAACCGACGTATCAAGTAAGGATTAGCATTGTCTTGTTATAAGATGTAGCTCAAGCTTATAGCATCCCCTGCCCTTAAAACCGACGTATCAAGTAAGGATTAGCATTGTCTTGTTATAAGATGTAGCTCAAGCTTAGAGCATCCCTTGCCCTTAAAACCGACGTATCAAGTAAGGATTAGCATTGTCTTGTTATAAGATGTAGCCCAAGCTTAGAGCATCCCCTGCCCTTAAAACCGACGTATCAACTAAGGATTAGCATTGCCTTGTTATAAGTTGTAGCTCAAGCTTATAGCATCCCTTGCCCTTAAAACCGACGTATCAACTAAGGATTAGCATTGTCTTGTTATAAGATGTAGCTCAAGCCTGGAGCATCCCCTGCCCTTAAAACCGACGTATCAAGTAAGGATTAGCATTGCCTTGTTATAACATGTAGCTCAAGTCTAGAGTATCCCCTGCCCTTAAAACCGACGTATCAAGTAAGGATTAGCATTGCCTTGCTATAAGATGTAGCTCAAGTCTAGAGCATCCCCTGCCCTTAAAACCGACGTATCAAGTAAGGATTAGCATTGCCTTGCTATAAGATGTAGCTCAAGCTTAGAGCATCCCTTGCCCTTAAAACCGACGTATCAAGTAAGGATTAGCATTGTCTTGTTATAAGATGTAGCTCAAGCTTATAGCATCCCCTGCCCTTAAAACCGACGTATCAAGTAAGGATTAGCATTGCCTTGCTATAAGATGTAGCTCAAGTCTAGAGCATCCCCTGCCCTTAAAACCGACGTATCAAGTAAGGATTAGCATTGTCTTGTTATAAGATGTAGCTCAAGCCTGGAGGATCCCCTGCCCTTAAAACCGACGTATCAAGTAGGGATTAGCATTGCCTTGTTATAAGATGTAGCTCAAGCTTAGAGCATCCCTTGCCCTTAAAACCGACGTATCAAGTAAGGATTAGCATTGCCTTGCTATAAGATGTAGCTCAAGCTTAGAGCATCCCTTGCCCTTAAAACCGACGTATCAAGTAAGGATTAGCATTGTCTTGTTATAAGATGTAGCTCAAGCTTAGAGCATCCCTTGCCCTTAAAACCGACGTATCAAGTAAGGATTAGCATTGCCTTGTTATAAGATGTAGCTCAAGCTTAGAGCATCCCCTGCCCTTAAAACCGACGTATCAAGTAAGGATTAGCATTGCCTTGCTATAAGATGTAGCTCAAGCTTAGAGCATCCCTTGCCCTTACAACCGACGTATCAAGTAAGGATTAGCATTGCCTTGCTATAAGATGTAGCTCAAGCTTAGAGCATCCCTTGCCCTTAAAACCGACGTATCAAGTAAGGATTAGCATTGTCTTGCTATAAGATGTAGCTCAAGCTTATAGCATCCCTTGCCCTTAAAACCGACGTATCAAGTAAGGATTAGCATTGCCTTGTTATAAGATGTAGCTCAAGTCTAGAGTATCCCCTGCCCTTAAAACCGACGTATCAAGTAAGGATTAGCATTGCCTTGCTATAAGATGTAGCTCAAGTCTAGAGCATCCCCTGCCCTTAAAACCGACGTATCAAGTAAGGATTAGCATTGTCTTGTTATAAGATGTAGCTCAAGCCTGGAGGATCCCCTGCCCTTAAAACCGACGTATCAAGTAGGGATTAGCATTGCCTTGTTATAAGATGTAGCTCAAGCTTAGAGCATCCCTTGCCCTTAAAACCGACGTATCAAGTAAGGATTAGCATTGCCTTGCTATAAGATGTAGCTCAAGCTTAGAGCATCCCTTGCCCTTAAAACCGACGTATCAAGTAAGGATTAGCATTGTCTTGTTATAAGATGTAGCTCAAGCTTAGAGCATCCCTTGCCCTTAAAACCGACGTATCAAGTAAGGATTAGCATTGCCTTGTTATAAGATGTAGCTCAAGCTTAGAGCATCCCCTGCCCTTAAAACCGACGTATCAAGTAAGGATTAGCATTGCCTTGCTATAAGATGTAGCTCAAGCTTAGAGCATCCCTTGCCCTTAAAACCGACGTATCAAGTAAGGATTAGCATTGCCTTGCTATAAGATGTAGCTCAAGCTTAGAGCATCCCTTGCCCTTAAAACCGACGTATCAAGTAAGGATTAGCATTGTCTTGTTATAAGATGTAGCTCAAGCCTGGAGCATCCCCTGCCCTTAAAACCGACGTATCAAGTAAGGATTAGCATTGCCTTGCTATAAGATGTAGCTCAAGTCTAGAGCATCCCCTGCCCTTAAAACCGACGTATCAAGTAAGGATAAGCATTGTCTTGTTATAAGATGTAGCTCAAGCCTAGAGTATCCCCTGCCCTTAAAACCGACGTATCAAGTAAGGATTAGCATTGCCTTGCTATAAGATGTAGCTCAAGCTTAGAGCATCCCTTGCCCTTAAAACCGACGTATCAAGTAAGGATTAGCATTGTCTTGCTATAAGATGTAGCTCAAGCTTATAGCATCCCCTGCCCCTAAAACCGACGTATCAAGTAAGGATTAGCATTGTCTTGTTATAAGATGTAGCTCAAGCTTAGAGCATCCCCTGCCCTTAAAACCGACGTATCAAGTAAGGATTAGCATTGTCTTGTTATAAGATGTAGCTCAAGCCTGGAGCATCCCCTGCCCTTAAAACCGACGTATCAAGTAAGGATTAGCATTGTCTTGTTATAAGATGTAGCTCAAGCTTAGAGCATCCCTTGCCCTTAAAACCGACGTATCAAGTAAGGATTAGCATTGTCTTGTTATAAGATGTAGCTCAAGCCTAGAGCATCCCCTGCCCTTAAAACCGACGTATCAAGTAAGGATTAGCATTGTCTTGTTATAAGATGTAGCTCAAGCCTGGAGGATCCCCTGCCCTTAAAACCGACGTATCAAGTAAGGATTAGCATTGTCTTGTTATAAGATGTAGCTCAAGCCTGGAGGATCCCCTGCCCTTAA
This sequence comes from Mantis religiosa, assembly GCA_030765055.1. Lineage (NCBI taxonomy): Eukaryota > Metazoa > Arthropoda > Insecta > Mantodea > Mantidae > Mantis > Mantis religiosa. The sequence continues at coordinate 2,313,929 of CM060956.1, forward strand.
AACCGACGTATCAAGTAAGGATTAGCATTGTCTTGTTATAAGATGTAGCTCAAGCTTAGAGCATCCCCTGCCCTTAAAACCGACGTATCAAGTAAGGATTAGCATTGTCTTGTTATAAGATGTAGCTCAAGCTTAGAGCATCCCCTGCCCTTAAAACCGACGTATCAAGTAAGGATTAGCATTGTCTTGTTATAAGATGTAGCTCAAGCCTAGATCATCCCCTGCCCTTAAAACCGACGTATCAAGTAAGGATTAGCATTGTCTTGTTATAAGATGTAGCTCAAGCTTAGAGCATCCCCTGCCCTTAAAGCCGACGTATCAAGTAAGGATTAGCATTGCCTTGCTATAAGATGTAGCTCAAGCTTAGAGCATCCCCTGCCCCTAAAACCGACGTATCAAGTAAGGATTAGCATTGCCTTGCTATAAGATGTAGCTCAAGCTTAGAGCATCCCCTGCCCTTAAAACCGACGTATCAAGTAAGGATTAGCATTGTCTTGTTATAAGATGTAGCTCAAGCCTGGAGCATCCCCTGCCCTTAAAACCGACGTATCAAGTAAGGATTAGCATTGTCTTGTTATAAGATGTAGCTCAAGCCTGGAGCTTCCCCTGCCCCTAAAACCGACGTATCAAGTAAGGATTAGCATTGTCTTGTTATAAGATGTAGCTCAAGCCTGGAGCATCCCCTGCCCCTAAAACCGACGTATCAAGTAAGGATTAGTATTGCCTTGTCATAAGATGTAGCTCAAGCCTGGAGCATCCCCTGCCCCTAAAACCGACGTATCAAGTAAGGATTAGCATTGTCTTGTCATAAGATGTAGCTCAAGCTTAGAGCATCCCTTGCCCTTAAAACCGACGTATCAAGTAAGGATTAGCATTGTCTTGTTATAAGATGTAGCTCAAGCTTATAGCATCCCCTGCCCTTAAAACCGACGTATCAAGTAAGGATTAGCATTGTCTTGTTATAAGATGTAGCTCAAGCTTATAGCATCCCCTGCCCTTAAAACCGACGTATCAAGTAAGGATTAGCATTGTCTTGTTATAAGATGTAGCTCAAGCTTAGAGCATCCCCTGCCCTTAAAACCGACGTATCAACTAAGGATTAGCATTGCCTTGTTATAAGATGTAGCTCAAGCCTAGAGCATCCCCTGCCCTTAAAACCGACGTATCAACTAAGGATTAGCATTGTCTTGTTATAAGATGTAGCTCAAGCCTGGAGCATCCCCTGCCCTTAAAACCGACGTATCAAGTAAGGATTAGCATTGTCTTGTTATAAGATGTAGCTCAAGCTTAGAGCATCCCCTGCCCTTAAAACCGACGTATCAAGTAAGGATTAGCATTGTCTTGTTATAAGATGTAGCTCAAGCTTAGAGCATCCCTTGCCCTTAAAACCGACGTATCAAGTAAGGATTAGCATTGCCTTGTTATAAGATGTAGCTCAAGCCTAGAGCATCCCCTGCCCTTAAAACCGACGTATCAAGTAAGGATTAGCATTGCCTTGTTATAAGATGTAGCTCAAGCCTGGAGGATCCCCTGTCTTTAAAACCGACGTATCAAGTAAGGATTAGCATTGCCTTGTTATAAGATGTAGCTCAAGCCTAGAGCATCCCCTACCCTTAAAACCGACGTATCAAGTAAGGATTAGCATTGTCTTGTTATAAGATGTAGCTCAAGCTTAGAGCATCCCCTGCCCTTAAAACCGACGTATCAAGTAAGGATTAGCATTGTCTTGTTATAAGATGTAGCTCAAGCCTGGAGGATCCCCTGTCTTTAAAACCGACGTATCAAGTAAGGATTAGCATTGCCTTGTTATAAGATGTAGCTCAAGCCTAGAGCATCCCCTACCCTTAAAACCGACGTATCAAGTAAGGATTAGCATTGTCTTGTTATAAGATGTAGCTCAAGCCTGGAGCATCCCCTGCCCTTAAATCCGACGTATCAAGTAAGGATTAGCATTGCCTTGTTATAAGATGTAGCTCAAGCCTGGAGGATCCCCTGCCCTTAAAACCGACGTATCAAGTAAGGATTAGCATTGCCTTGTTATAAGATGTAGCTCAAGCCTGGAGGATCCCCTGCCCTTAAAACCGACGTATCAAGTAAGGATTAGCATTGCCTTGTTATAAGATGTAGCTCAAGCCTGGATCATCCCCTGTCCTTAAAACCGACGTATCAAGTAAGGATTAGCATTGCCTTGTTATAAGATGTAGCTCAAGCCTGGAGGATCCCCTGCCCTTAAAACCGACGTATCAAGTAAGGATTAGCATTGTCTTGTTATAAGATGTAGCTCAAGCCTGGAGCATCCCCTGTCCTTAAAACCGACGTATCAAGTAAGGATTAGCATTGCCTTGTTATAAGATGTAGCTCAAGCCTAGAGTATCCCCTGCCCTTAAAACCGACGTATCAAGTAAGGATTAGCATTGTCTTGTTATAAGATGTAGCTCAAGCCTAGAGTATCCCCTGCCCTTAAAACCGACGTATCAAGTAAGGATTAGCATTGTCTTGTTATAAGATGTAGCTCAAGCCTAGAGCATCCCCTGCCCTTAAAACCGACGTATCAAGTAAGGATTAGCATTGCCTTGTTATAAGATGTAGCTCAAGCCTGGAGGATCCGCTGCCCTTAAAACCGACGTATCAAGTAAGGATTAGCATTGTCTTGTTATAAGATGTAGCTCAAGCCTGGAGCATCCCCTGCCCTTAAAACCGACGTATCAAGTAAGGATTAGCATTGCCTTGCTATAAGATGTAGCTCAAGCTTAGAGCATCCCTTGCCCTTAAAACCGACGTATCAAGTAAGGATTAGCATTGTCTTGCTATAAGATGTAGCTCAAGCTTATAGCATCCCCTGCCCCTAAAACCGACGTATCAAGTAAGGATTAGCATTGTCTTGTTATAAGATGTAGCTCAAGCTTAGATCATGCCTTGCCGTTAAAACCGACGTATCTAACATACTGCGCCACACATGACCCTCTCTCTTTCTAGTCAATCAACACACTATCGTTACACTTATTTCACTATCTACTTCAAGATGAACGTTATCTTACTGTAGTTAAAAGGGAGTACAGTAGAATTTAAGTGATAGTCAAATGTTTTCGTAATGTCTTTGTATGGCCAAGAGATAAAAAAAGAAGAGTAACGGGTTTCCTGTAAAATTCAAACAAATAACAATGGATATCTCGGCCGTGTTTCGTTCCACAAAAAAAAAAAGTACATAAACTGTGTGTTTTAAGTAGATCTACATTTTTTGTCTGTCTCTTACGTTATGAGTAGTAGAAAAGGTTATTCAGGTGGATAGGAGTTGAGAGGGCATTGTCAAATAATTCAACATACATGTTTGAAATTAAATATTTTAAGCATGTGGTGTTATAAGCAAAACTGTGTGTCACTTTTGGGAAAAGCAAAATTTTGAAAACATTCCATGGAGGCATTTTCTCGAAAAGGGTTATTTGAGGTGTTATCTTTTACCTTCTGTAGCTATTTGTACTTGCTAGAGAAAGCAAGAATGTAAATATTTGGTTGATTTGTGAAATATTCCCCTTTAACACAACAATAGTCTTCTAAAGGCATTTGAGAAACCACTTCTTCATTTGTTAACCAAATCCCACGACTTTAATTGTGTATTTTTTGCTTACAAGATGGCGGATGGCCATGATGCCGTCGTCTTATTTACTTTTGGGCATTTTCGTAAACATTGTGAACTAATCAACAGTAATACCTCGTCTATCTTGTAATATTATTGGACCAATTTGGCCCATTTTAGGAGGGGGGGGGGGACGCTGGCTACTGTCCATTTATCGGCATTCCAAGTTCAAAACAGGCAGTGAGCATATTAACCTTCCTTTTTAAGAGGATAAAAATTCATCCCCAGTAATGACCGACCGACCGACCGACCGACCGAAGTGCTGGCTGGCTCAAGGTTTTTGCTGCGTGCCCACCCGTTAAGGGTTTTACCCAGGTGGGGTTTTTCTTTTAGGGATTTTGTAGGATGCGCTGTGGGTTTTGAGGTGGAAATTTCTTTTTGAGGTTACAATTTATGTACCTTCAGGTTATGGGAATGGATGCAGTACCTTACACCCTGGTGTTTTATTTTTAAAATTTGTGTTTAAGTTGAAGAATTTTGATGCCAAACAGCTTAGAAGGATTATATGGAGCTTAGCTTTAGCTGCTGTTAGGATTAGCTCCTGGGTTATCTCGGATGTCCACAAGCCATGCGGGGTACCCGGAACAGCCTTAAACGGCGTCTAGTGAGGTCATAATCCCCCAATGATCTAACAAGGGCGCTTCGATGTCTGGGTAAAGTAGCCTAGAATGTTGATGTCCGACGCCTAATTTCGTCCTGCACGTAAGGAAGACCTGAGGCTTCGTGAAGCAACGACGTACACGACATATAGACCGTAGTCCTCTATTCTGGGCACGTTGAAGCCATGCCAACCAGCTGTCTACGGCCATACCAGTAATGATGATACGCCAAATCAAATTTGAAATGATGCCTTGGGGTATTTCTAAGGTTCACCCGCACCAATCAATGCGTTTTATCTGGAGTTGGTTTACATCACGTCTACCTGTTAATTTATGATTAGGATTACTGCGGAGCGGATGTGGTTTATCGGAGGAAGCAACAGGCCAGTACAAGCAACATCCCACCCGCCGCGGTCCGGAGACCGTCGTACTGACGGAGGAAGTGTTTACCATTAACATGTCATCCTGCCATATAACACCGAGACAGCTGCACCTCCTGAATGTGGACCACAACACCAGCAACAACAGTTCTTGAGCTTAGTCCTTGATGACTATTCGTTGTAACAATTGTAATTTGTAGACTCAGATTGGACTTGCTTGACGTTTGTAATTAGAACAATCGGACAAACAACAGTGAGGCAATCTAACCAAAGCTGTAACTTTATAATAGAAAGTTTTTAGCAATAATTACTAGTTTGCTTCCCAAAATGACTTTTGTTTTTAATCTCTTCCTTTCACCCGTCCAGTTTATGTAACTACTGAAATAATTGTACGTAGCAACATTTGACTGGTGTACGGGCATGACAATTGACTGTCATGTGATGTACGTAGACTGGGCGCTCACTCCCATATGGGACACAGCTACATGGAAATCTCTCCATCTCAACTAGCCTAAATGTTGTACCAAGTTGAAATTTCCAGTCCTCCCATATACACAATGAAGAGATAATTTGATAACGGATATGGACGACCTCCCCCCCCCCCCCCAACCTGTTAACACTTTTCATAAGCACACTTCACATAATTTACTACGTTGTGTTATATGCACGGTAGTACCAACGCCTGCTGCTAGCTTAGATCATTGGAAATCAGTTCCGATACAACATTCGTTATCGCGAGGCTTGTCCACTCTGCGTCACGCTTACTTAGTGGTAAGTGACCAATGCGTGGACATTGTTAATAAGTCCTCAATTACACATAAACTCTGCACTCGGCAATAAGTTGATGTGCACGTTTCCTAGTTACCTTGTATGTGAAATGTCATAGTTCAATCGGCAGCGGCGGCTATTGCTCCAGATCGTGACGTAAGCGGATCCGGTGTGCAGGTGTGTACTTAGAATGGGGTCTGTCGCCAAGGTCGACGCGTGAGCTGTTTCCACGCCTCACTTCACTTGGCAGCCTTCGTGACAGACCAAATATTTGTTGCAATAGCCCAGTCATGGACAATTGGCCAACTCATTAGTCTCAGCTAGATACTCGATATCTATCTTTTCTTGTCTTCCTCAATCCACCAAGAAAGCATCATTAGCAAAATTTATATCACAAATTATATCTATATCTTGAATGTTCTGTGAATGTCCTCAAAAGTTCTCCTCATTCTGAATGACTTTTGTATAACTGATATACTTTAAGTTAAACATTATCTTATTGTAGTTACAAGGGAATACAGTAGACTTTAAGTGATAGTCAAATGTTTTGGACGTTATGTGATGTATACATGACTTTCTCTACTGTTGTACAAACACTTATTGCTCTATCTACTTCAAGATAAACATTATCTTACTGTAGTTACAAGGGAATACAGTAGACTTTAAGTGATAGTCAAATGTTTTATATACATGACTTTCTCTACTCTTGTACAAACACTTATTGCTCTATCTACTTCAAGATAAACATTATCTTACTGTAGTTACAAGGGAATACAGTAGACTTTAAGTGATAGTCAAATGTTTTGGTCGTTATGTGATGTATACATGACTTTCTCTACTCTTGTACAAACACTTATTGCTCTATCTACTTCAAGATAAACATTATCTTACTGTAGTTACAAGGGAATACAGTAGACTTTAAGTGATAGTCAAATGTTTTATATACATGACTTTCTCTACTCTTGTACAAACACTTATTGCTCTATCTACTTCAAGATAAACATTATCTTATTGTAGTTACAAGGGAATACAGTAGACTTTAAGTGATAGTCAAATGTTTTATATACATGACTTTCTCTACTCTTGTACAAACACTTATTGCTCTATCTACTTCAAGATAAACATTATCTTATTTTAGTTACAAGAGAATACAGTAGACTTTAAGTGATAGTCAAATGTTTTGGTCGTTATGTGATGTATACAAGACTTTCTCTGCTCTTGTACAAACACTTATTGCTCTATCTACTTCAAGATAAACATTATCTTATTGTAGTTACAAGGGAATACAGTAGACTTTAAGTGATAGTCAAATGTTTTGGACGTTATGTGATGTATACATGACTTTCTCTACTCTTGTACAAACACTTATTGCTCTATCTACTTCAAGATAAACATTATCTTACTGTAGTTAAAAGGGAATACAGTAGACTTTAAGTGATAGTCAAATGTTTTATATACATGACTTTCTCTACTCTTGTACAAACACTTATTGCTCTATCTACTTCAAGATAAACATTATCTTATTGTAGTTACAAGGGAATACAGTAGACTTTAAGTGATAGTCAAATGTTTTGGTCGTTATGTGATGTATACAAGACTTTCTCTGCTCTTGTACAAACACTTATTGCTCTATCTACTTCAAGATAAACATTATCTTATTGTAGTTACAAGGGAATACAGTAGACTTTAAGTGATAGTCTTATGTTTTGGTTGTTATGTGATGTATACATGACTTTCTCTGCTCTTGTACAAACACTTATTGCTCTATCTACTTCAAGATAAACATTATCTTATTGTAGTTACAAGGGAATACAGAAGACTTTAAGTGATAGTCAAATGTTTTGGTCGTTAGGTGATGTATACATAACTTTCTCTACTCTTGAACAAACACTTATTGCTCTATCTACTTTAAGATAAACATTATCTTATTGTAGTTACAAGGGAATACAGTAGACTTTAAGTGATAGTCAAATGTTTTGGTCGTTATGTGATGTATACATGACTTTCTCTACTCTTGTACAAACACTTATTGCTCTATCTACTTCAAGATAAACATTATCTTATTGTAGTTACAAGGGAATACAGTAGACTTTAAGTGATAGTCAAATGTTTTGGTCGTTATGTGATGTATACAAGACTTTCTCTACTCTTGTACAAACACTTATTGCTCTATCTACTTCAAGATAAACATTACCTTATTGTAGTTACAAGGGAGTAGAGTAGATTGTATGTGATAATCAAATGTTTTAAGCAGCTGCTGACTGTGTGATGTCTTTAACAGTAAATTCTCTTGAGTATCCAACATATAAAAAATGAGCGATGTGTAATAATTGAAAAACTCAGGTAAATAACAAGGAAATAGCAAGGAATATGTGGTTAGTTGTATAAGAAGTATATATGGTATTAATTATTGTTTTAGTAAGATGTTTATTTTTTCTGTATTAATATTTTGTCTATCTCTTCGAGTTTCTCAGTGATACAAAAGTGAGCCAGAATGGGGGGCATTGCCAGAGAATTGAAGAGATGCGGTTTATTTATCCTGAAGTTTTCTCGAGTATATGGTACTAGATGTTCGTTACTTAAGAGATAATAAAGATTACCAGATAGCTATGGCTGTAGATGTATTTTGCGAGATAAATATTTAAGTGTCGGATGATAACAGAGGAGTTTGGAAGTTGGTTGTTTACAGTCCCACGCGTATTGTAGATGTGAGTGGGATCCAATACGTAAATGACAATGAAAGTAAAAGTGAATGACATGTGGGAAGATAGTGTTGTAGTGTTACTAAGACAACACAGCATGGAGGAAACAAGTGAAGAACGACCTTGCCGAGTACCGCTGCCACCGGCCGACTCTCAAGGACACTAAACCGTTATTCCAAATTTGGGCTCCTTCAGGGTCAAGGGTTGTGTTCCGCCCTAGTATGGAATCGGAATTCTCAATGGAGCTACACGATCATGTCGTGATGATCAGGCACGTGCCCTGGCTTTTGTATCTTGAATGTACTGGGAACGATCTCTTCATTCTGAATGACTTTTGTATGACGGGTTAACTGTAAGACATCCCGTTTCATGGCGCGTCCTACTCACGGCTAGTGTGAAAGAACAATTAATTTCCAATACTTGTACCTAATAGTGGTCCGAACTATAAATCCCGGGCCTTAAAGTACTTACAGCATAGTAAGTCGCCATTAAGGTGGTTGTCTCATGTGTTTATGAGAACTCCTAGTGGTTTACTGGAAAAACACGAGTCAGTTGGAGAATTTAATGTCATATCCGGGTCTTAAAGTACTTACAGCATAGTAAGTCACCCTCATGTGTTTATGAGAACTCCTAGTGGTTTACCTGGAAAAACACGAGTCAGTTGGAGAATTTCATGTCATACCCGGGTCTTAAAGTACTTACAGCATAGTAAGTCGTCATTAAGGTAGTTGTCTCATATGTTTATGAGAACTCCTAGTGGTTTACCGGGAGAAACACGAGTCAGTTGGAGAATTTAATGTCATACCCGGGTCTTAAAGTACTTACAGCATAGTAAGTGGTTATTAAGGTAGTTGTCTCATGTGTTTATGAGAACTCCTAGTGGTTTACCGGGAAAAACACGAGTCAGTTGGAGAATTTAATGTCATACCCAGGTCTTAAAGTACTTACAGCATAGTAAGTCGTCATTAAGGTAGTTGTCTCATGTGTTTATGAGAACTCCTAGTGGTTTACCGGGAAAAACACGAGTCAGTTGGAGAATTTAATGTCATACCCGGGTCTTAAAGTACTTACAGCATAGTAAGTCGTCATTAAGGTAGTTGTCTCATGTGTTTATGAGAACTCCTAGTGGTTTACCGGGAAAAACACGAGTCAGTTGGAGAATTTAATGTCATACCCAGGTCTTAAAGTACTTACAGCATAGTAAGTCGTCATTAAGGTAGTTGTCTCATGTGTTTATGAGAACTCCTAGTGGTTTACCGGGAGAAACACGAGTCAGTTGGAGAATTTAATGTCATACCCGGGTCTTAAAGTACTAACAGCATAGTAAGTCGTCATTAAGGTAGTTGTCTCATGTGTTTATGAGAACTCCTAGTGGTTTACCGGGAGAAACACGAGTCAGTTGGAGAATTTAATGTCATACCCGGGTCTTAAAGTACTTACAGCATAGTAAGTCATCATTAAGGTAGTTGTCTCATGTGTTTGAGAACTCCTAGTGGTTTACCGGGAAAAACACGAGTCAGTTGGAGAATTTAATGTCATACCCGGGCCTTAAAGTACTTACAGCATAGTAAGTCGTCATTAAGGTAGTTGTCTCATGTGTTTATGAGAACTCCTAGTGGTTTACCGGGAAAAACACGAGTCAGTTGGAGAATTTAATGTCATACCCGGGTCTTAAAGTACTTACAGCATAGTAAGTCGTCATTAAGGTAGTTGTCTCATGTGTTTATGAGAACTCCTAGTGGTTTACCGGGAGAAACACGAGTCAGTTGGAGAATTTAATGTCATGTCGGCATGTTGGCCATAGTAGCTCAATGGTTTAGAGCGGCTGGATGCAGACTATCTCGGCTATGGCATTGCATTTTTCAGTCTGGCCTTACCGTTTCACATCTCGTTTGTTATAGAAAGAGTACGGAGCTTCAAGTCCATTCTGTAGCGATACCGATTTAGTCTGGTGTATTGTTATAATTACAAGGAAATGTTTAATATTAAGTTTGTTTGGTTTATGGGATAACTAGTGTTAGGATGAACCTCATTAGGAAAGGTCATGTGGAGGGAACCCTCGGTGACAGACTCTAAAGGTAGGCGAAAGTCTTCCATGTTAATTGTCCTTGTGTAACTGTATGTTGGGGTATATGATACAATCACTTAGACCCTGATACACCGAGATGAACCAAGTTTGTAAGGGGTTCCATGTTCGCCAAGGATGATCTAATGAACTCGATTGCAAAGATATGAACACACATGTAGGTATATTGAGTAAGCAGGAATAGAGAAAGTTTGGCGTTAAAAAGGTTAACATTTGCGTGTTGTAATGTCTTTATCCAGAGCTTGCATCTTCGTTCGATCTGTGAAAGTGGGCAAGGAAATACTTGCAGTGAAATTAGCGAAGCATGCATCAGAGCGTGTTACACTGTCGTACATTACACAAATAAAGGAATGTAATAGATGAGAGACTATATACACATTTGGTAGTAAATACATCTAACACCAGACCGATATAAACAAGTATGCATATAATGTGCAGTATGTTTGAGGAAGTGACGTCATATGTGTTATGTGTTCACTGGCGTGTAAAATCCTTGGTAGGTATGTAAAAGTTGCTGTTTCCAGAACTTTAGTCTGCTCATATGAAGACAGATCTGTGCTGTTGCTCGTATTACTGGATGCTACACTTTAATAGTATTTAACATTTATTTAGTTTACCTCATATACTTCTTGATAATACTGTCCACGTTGCTACAGAGGCATTAAGGCCGATCTACCTGCCATTGGTAACCCCTTAATGATACGAGACAAGGTCTATTGTTTCTCGTTTATCGACTCCATCATGCCGCTTTATCTGATGATAGAAAGGTGATTCCGTATTTGTTAAAAACAAAAAGCAATCACAGGCTGCAATGTCAGCAGTAGGTGCAGGGCATCCGGATGCTCATTGGTTAATTTTGCGAATGCGAAATTGTGTCTTTCTCCAAGTGTTTCACAAATTGGCTATTAAGAGACATTTGTGTACTAATCTGCAGTCTATGTTCTAATGCTATAATAGCAGTATCGTTCAGTTTAGAAAAACCATCTTCTTACCTTCCCCGCGAATTTGTCACACTTCGTACACTTAGGTTTTGAGACGTTTAACTTGTGTATACGGGATCATAACAATCCAAGATTCATCAGTAACGATATTCCAAACCAAATTTGAGAAAGCTGTCTTATAATTTTTCCAAATTTTTTCTCTTTTTGAGTCGGGGTCAATTTATGTGGAATCTATCGACAAGAAAGTTTTCTACATAATTGTACATGTTTTGGATTTGGCTTATATCATTGGTCCATAAATTCATTAGATATCTTAAAGATTGCTCGAAAAGCGCAGTAAGAGCGGTTCTTGGGCGTCATTCAGTAATTTACCAGTAAGAAAAAAGCGACCTCTTTTAAATTTGGTGTATCAGTTATAAATCATAAAACTTCATATTTAGGTGAGTAGATAGATATGTATAGGGCGCCCAACTACAGCGGTTATCAGCGCCCTTTAAAAACTCATTAATGGCAAAAGACAGATATAGACGCTTCTTAAACATAATAAAAGTGTAAAGAAAGTCACAAAAATATATGTACACAACAAAAATAAAATAAAAAGAAATATAAGGCCAAACAGAAAAGAAATTCTTTACTAAATTCTAAAATCTAACTTAGGAAAGAACTTACAAAAACCTTCTCCACCGCTTTGTTGTCATCCGCCAACATTTCTGCAAAGCTGGCCGGCAGCTGCAGAGACGTCCTAAGGACCTAACATGTGCTAGCAGCACGTGTCGGACAGACTCGAGCAGGCTCCTTTCCAAACCAAAAACTACGTGCCTAATCCGTAACCGAGCCAACCTCACCTCTCGACGATGTGAACGACAGGAGGTAACCCAGGGAAATGAGGCAATGAATATGTGACATGTGGTAATGAACTGTGGATATCTGCTTTTGTTTATCTTCTGTATTTAATTAATCTAAAGTATCCTAAGGATTTTGACATTATAAAGAACTGCACTTCGGAGATTTTAAAAATCAAATGAAGCTATGCCAGAGGAGAAGCCCTTTGTAACTTTTCCATTTTATAAATACCTGGCAAGGGAAATAGTTAATAAAACGTGTTGTAGCTATAACATTTACAAAACGATCATGTGAGTGACTTAAGTAGTCCTTCATGAAGTTTTGTTAAGAATAACTAATTGAGACTTGGGGCATCTGAAGTAATGAAAATTACTGAACAAAAAATCTGAGAAATGAGGTTCTTAAGACGAGTTAAACAAGGTGCTAGACGAGATTTAATAAGAAATGAAACTATTGGAGAGGAACTAGGCATATCTATATAAATTATGGGACAAAATAGAAGAAAATGTACAGAACTGGAAAGAACATATGAATAGAATGGATGAAGAAAGAGTAACGGTTTTAATAAGAAGATACAATCCTCGTGGAAGAAGAGATGTACGACGGCCTAGAAAAAGATAGAATGTGAAGACTGAACAGACAGAAATGCCTAATCCCTGAAATTGAAATGAATGTACGGTTTTGTGATAATATTAGGAAATGTAATACAACGTTTGCAGATTACATTGCCGTAAGTGATGGTAATTGAGACTGGTTGTTGCGGGTGGCCTTCCCACTGTTGTTGTGAAACAGCACACTGGCTGGCCTCGACTACATGCTCTGTAATCTACCGTCCTGATGGAATTCCTACCATCGAGGAAACAGCCATAACCTTTAGTCGGATGTCTACCAGGTAGAGAAGTAATTCAACAAGGCCGTCTTATATGGCTTTCTCTACTCATACTTATACAAATTATTATTAAATACACTTCCTTCTCTCTAGTTGTTAATCGAGATAAACGAGATGTCTTATAGTGACCGCGCTTAAAGCATCCCCAACCAGCTCTCTTTGTAGGGAAAAACTGTTCTTGCCCTAACCACAATGTCATTGCAGAGCTGAAGAATACCCAGGGTTGCCGTTGTTTACAATAACGTTTAGAAGCAATAAATAAATAACGCAGAATTCACTGTAGGAAATAGTCATTGATGTTTTCAAATAAATTTTAAATAATTAATGTACCCTATAATAATACATAATGTTACAACTCTTTATAACGTAACTGAAAAGAGATATATTGCCTATGTTGTTATGGTATAATACCTGTATTACCAACGAGAACTAAATGCGTATCATTAATATAATATCCAAGGAAAGTTTAGTAAAATATCATTACAATTTTAAAAGTGTTAAATTGCATGAGTGTGCATGAATTTGCGAGGGATATTTACCTGCAAATCAAAGAAGTACTTTGGATATTCTAGTAGTTAATAATTTATAAGCAAAGATTACACGTTAGAGCTTTGTTTATTGCAATCGTGAGCCAATTTATCCTAAAACATTTCCTTTATTCTATGGCAGCTACAGGTGGTGTATTTTAGTTGATTTGACAAAGCAGTAAGTACTTCAAAGGTAAAAAAAGTAAAAAAAAAAAATAATAATAAGGAATTAAAGAAAAACTAGTAAGGAAAATCTATTACTCTTTTTAAATGCTGGAAGCCTTTTACAAGGATGTCTGCTAATTTTTCAAGTTTGAATAAAGTTAAGCGGGGTATTTTTTAGGGGGGGGGATCTTCTGTTAAACACAATTTCAATAAATAATCACGTACATTCCGCACATTAGTTGAATATGTCATAAACGCTTTAGAACTCGAGAAAGTTTAGAAATACTGCTACAAGTATGAATGGAAATCCATGTTAGGTTCGATTACCACGATCTCCACATCTAAACGCTAATAACTATTAAACACTAATAAATTTATAAAACTACACTAATTACACTAAGTAAAACACGATGTAGCACTAATAAATATAAGCTTAATTAACACACATAAGACGTACGTTTGCACAGTCTAAGCTAATTTCTGAGGACACAAGAAAAACATCGCAACAGCGCTTTAACTTGGTGAAAGTATTAAGAAGGACCACCCCATTACGTTTGAGGGTGGAAAACCCTTATGATTGCTTATATGTGAGGATCTGTGGTCAGAGCAAGTCGCATGACCAGGAATAACGACCTTCTGTTTGAGAAAAGTATTGAAACAACTAACAAGGAATATTTCGGAAATGCTCCACTGCACAAAAAATACATTTTTGACTATGTGTTACTAGTTATACCAAAGTCATTGAGAATGAGGAGCACTTCTGAGGACATTCACAGAAAATTCAAGATATACGTTTAATTTGTCTTGCATTTGGTGTTTTAACCAAAATAGTAAGAGCCAATTTTGGGAACATCAAATTGTTCGAAATAGGAGTGGAAGGGAGCATTGACTGACTATACTTTCTATTTTTGACGACGTTGAAACAAAAGCTTGCCAGACAGTTGGGAATGAACCTTAACCTTACTGTTGATGATTCCGGTCCAATTAAAGTCTAGTTGGAGCCACACCTTAAGGAAACTGACAAATGCCAACACTACCATAAACCATTGTCTGTTTAAGCGACAACTCCTCATGCCGTTCAGGGATCAGGTGTTTGCCTGTTCAGCCCAGCACTTTCTTGGCATCCTATCCTCTGTCCAGCTGTTTCTATTTGTTGGAGAAGTGGTTGTATTTCTAGTTCCGCTCTAATGTGTTCTTGTATTGTGCAACCTTACACAGATGATAGGACGTACATTACCATACACTGCCATTGTAGAAGAAGACGAACCTTCTAAGCCTAACAGAAAACCTTTGGTCCCCCATTTTGGGGCTGCAAACCCGCCACGTAAAAGGTGCTTTCTCAACAATCCCACCTGAGTACGAGGGTCGTTTGATAAGTCTGCTAAATATCTACGAAAGGATGAAAATTTTTTGTTGCAACTGTGTGGGTGGTAAGCTTGGTTATTCAAAATATTGTACAGAAAACTTGAATGTGCTACAACATACAGCTCATTGTTGACAACCATCTGAACTGGTCAGTGTGATAGCTGCGATTGAAAATGGAAAAAACAGAGTTTCGTGTTGTTATTAAACATGTTCATTTGAAGGACTGGACTGCCACACAAGTCTAAACTAAATTGAATCAAGTTCACGCGGTCTTTGTACCAACATCGAAGACTATCTACTTTTGGATCAATGAATTTAAACGTTGTCGTAGAAGTACCGAAGATAAATCATGCTGTGGTCCCGATTGAAAAAATCCACGATCTGGTTATACAAGACCGCCGAATGAAAATTACTGAGATTGCTAAGACTGTAGGCATCACAACTAAGCGAGTGTACAATATCCCGCATCAAATACCGGCAATGAAAAAGTTGTGTCGCGATTACGTACAGTCGACCAAAAGCGCATCTGCAACACTTGTACCGAGTGTCTGGCGATGTTTCATCGTAATCTGCAAGACTTTTTGTGACCGTGGATGTAACTTGGATCCATCATTATACATCAGAGTCAAAACAACAGACAAAGGGCGGTGAAAGTGTACCAAAGTAGGCAAGGACCATTTTGTCAGCTGGTAAGGTGATGGCCACTTTCGGGGGGGGGGGGGGGATTCTCAACAAATAATTCTCATAGAGTACTTGTAACATGAGTTGACTGATTGGAACACAAAAAAGTGCTCTTTCACAGGATAGTGCACCATTGCACACATCAGCAATCGCAATGACGAAAGTGCATGAGTTCGACTTTGAATTGGTTCCTCATGAACCTTATTACCAGACTTAGCCCCAAGCGACTTGTTCCTATTCCCAAACTTGAAACTTTACTTGGTGATAAGACATTTTTATCAAATTAAGAAGTGATAGTCAACAAGTATTTTGCAGACCTTGACAGAACCTATTTTTACGACGAGATGAAGCTGAAACAAATGTATAGCCATCAATGGAGACTGTCGAGAAATAAGGTAAATCTTGGGAAAAAAAATTACCAGACTTATTAAATGACCCTCTTAGGCAGGATAGAATTAGAGAACAACGACCTGGTTTATGTAAAAAGGAACAAACGATTAGGCAGAAAAGACAAGTTAAAAATTGGAACCTGGAACGTCAGAGGTTTAAGGGAACGGTGTCATTTTCTCAAATAAGCTCTAACAATTTTGATTATGTATACGTTTAAGATAATTTTTGTCATGTAAAGTAAAATGCAAGTTTGAAATTTCTGTGAATGTCCATATAAGGTTCCTTTATTCTGTATGACTTTTGTGTATAACTGATAAGCTGTAAGAAACAGACAAAATATTACTACAGAAAAGATGCAGAAACCCTTGAAACAAGTCAATTTGTGTCAAATGTGTTTTTTGAGTGAATCATTTTCTGGATATTCGTTGTTATCTGTTGGAGTTTTTCAGTACTTTTACTTTTTTGTTCTTTACTTTTTCTCATGAGAATGCATTGTTCATTTTTTTTTTTTTTTTTTATCTCTTGGCCATACAAATAGAAGAAAATGTCAGAATGCATAAAGACCAAAATCAAAGTCTACAATGAGATAATGTTTATGTTGAAGCAGAACCAGTCGCTGCAACTTGAAACGCCTCAGGGTTCGAACATAGGACCGTCATCGCGTTACCGTTATATGCATGGCGAAAGTGAATTACGTAAGCGACTCGTCTTCCCGGTCACCTTGACACGCTCTGACACCCCAAAATCTTACTAAAGTTAAATTCCAACATCCTTGCACTACAAAATTATCCTCCATTTTATTTAACGACTTTGATTAATGGAGGGGCGGTGGCTGTTGTCCTGCACAAGGGTCTTGTGAACGCGTTTCACTGGCGTATCGTGATGTTCATGACGTGTTTAGGAGCGTCCTTAATTAACTTCCATTTCATATATAACAAAGTAAATGTAGATGTTGAATTTTCTAGCAGTGACCTCATTTTGGAGGGTTTTTGTATAAGCAGTAAACTGTAAAGGATACATAAAAACTTGGTACATAAAAATGTAAATATTAAAACATACAATTACTTACGTCCAATACAGTTTTGTGTATTTGGCCATTTGTTAGATATTTTTCTTTGTTTTCATTTTCAAACTTCTAAAGATAAGTAGATATTTCACCCAAAAATTAACTAGCTATATTTCAAGTAAAATACAAGTTTCAAATTTTCTGAAGAAAAAATGTATTATAAGAAAAAGTTTGGTGTTTGTGTATCTGTAACCGAAAGGGATGTCTGCTTGGTTGTGACAGCAACGCCAACGCCACGACAATTATTTGAACTAGATCACCAGTGAAAGGTTCCCGAGCAACTTTCAAAGCCTGATGGGGTTGAAAGTAAGGATAGACATAAATGGGGTTAAGTTTTGAAAGTTGTTAAAACCGAGATTTGGTAGCATATCGATCCTGTGTCCTCCAGTTGTACCAACACTCTCTGACGCAAATCAAATTAGACCAATACTTGTATCCAGTTGCTAGATATTTTGCAAATTATATTATTCACTTTAAGATTAAAGTTGTGGTATTTTAATTAAAAGGATGAATTATTATTCCTTGTAAAGAGTATTCTTGAGATGTGCTAAAGTTAAATAACAATTCCTATTTTTAGACCGTGACCTACAAGCGCGGAAGAAATGTTACTTCATAAAGGACCAAAAGTGGTGGCTTGGTCTGTGGTCCACATTCGCGAAGTCTGGGATCGATTCCTGTGGCCGACCAACGTAAACCATGGCTTTTTTGGGTCGCTAGTGGAATGCTGGGTAGGTTAAATACATCCCTTGAATTTCCTGTCCCTCCATTTCATCTCCATTATCATTTGACATCATCTCTCATCTGGTGGTCTCTTTCAGGATAGAAGTGTCAAGCGTTGTATGGCAGGATGATAGGCTTCTGTAAACTTCTGGTGAGCCGTTAAAGGACCACGGTGGGTGGGATGTCGGTTGTAATTGACTGCCTGGGAGTAAAATGTATGGATCCTGCCCTTTTTACTGTCGTTACTCCTTGGAGAAACTTTACTTCAGAAGCAAGCCAGTCGCGAAAACCTAAGCATATACTGAAACACTAAGATTTGTCGACGCTTTTTCTACACAGACGCTGACATTTCTAATAAATGTGTCCTTCAAGGGGCTCTCAAAACTACGAGGGCTGTTCAATAAACAATGATCATAATTTTTCTCACTAAAATTCAATCTTATTATATTCTGTTAGCTTAATGTGAAACAAACACGCCGTAGTAGTTTCACTGTTGGTACCCCTGGTTCCCGCCTGTGAGAACCACGCAAGTTCAGATATGTTCAGTATCGCCTACCGC
This sequence comes from Mantis religiosa, assembly GCA_030765055.1. Classification (NCBI taxonomy): domain Eukaryota; kingdom Metazoa; phylum Arthropoda; class Insecta; order Mantodea; family Mantidae; genus Mantis; species Mantis religiosa. The sequence goes on from CM060956.1 coordinate 2,332,244, forward strand.
TGCAATGGAGGTAACAAATCTTCAGTTGAGACCTATACAATGTTACAGGAGGCCTATGGAGAGTCTGTTCTTCCCTACAGCACAGCTCGAAGGTGGTTTAAAATGTTCAAAGAGGGGAGACAATCAGTTTCAAAGGAAGGTGGACCCGGTGCTCCAGTTACTACTCTTACGGAAGAAAACATCAACACTACTGCTGCCATTGTGAGAGAGGATCGACGAATTACCTTAAGATCACTTTCTGAAATACTGAACATTTCATTGGGTGCCACATTTCCGTGAAGCAGGCTGAATGCTGCACCACGATAATGCGCGGCCGCATATTGCCAATGTTGTTGCTGAATATCTTGCAAAAAGCAACGTAAAGTACATCCCTCACCCTCTCTATAGTCCGGGTTTAGCCCCATGTGACTTTTTTCTATTCCCTAACTTGAAGAAACGTCTTCGTGGGAGACATTATCCATCATCAAAAGCAGTGATGAAGGCCACGGAGACGATTTTGAAGGATCTCTCAAAAATGGTTTCCAGCATGTCTTTGAAGACTGGCAGAAACGCTGGGACAAGTGCATCGTCTATTTTGAGAAGCACCATCAAAATTATGAGCATGCGTAAAGATACGTTGTGAAAAAAAAATATTGTGATCATTCTTTATTGAACAGCACTCGTATGTATGGCTAACGAAATACAATACTTTCTGTGCTTACTGCAGTACTCAACATTGTGTTACGTTTCAGCGGATACACTCTGACCGGTTATTTCAATGCGTGGTTAAATCTCCACTCAACTGTCTACGCTGTATCCACAGTTCTGTTGTTGTCCAAGCATTGCACTTCTTCCAAAAATTACACGGAAATTACTAAACAACAAATGTAAATTTTTTGGAACAGAATTTTTCCCTCCATCTTTCATTTCTTTCTTTCTTTGAGTGAACCATTTTCGGGACATTTAATTAATCTTTTTTAATGTTCACGTACTTGTCTTATTGTGTATACAATGTTTATCTTGAAGTAGATAGAGCAATAAGTGTTTGTACAAGAGTAGAGAAAGTCATGTATACATTACATAACGACCAAAACATTTGACTATCACTTAAAGTCTACTGTATTCCCTTGTAACTACAATAAGATAATGTTTATCTTGAAGTAGATAGAGCAATAAGTGTTTGTACAAGAGTAGAGAAAGTCATGTATACATCACATGACGACCAAAACATTTGACTATCACTTAAAGTCAACTGTATTCCCTTGTAACTACAATAAGATAATGTTTATCTTGAAGTAGATAGAGCAATAAGTGTTTGTACAAGAGTAGAGAAAGTCATGCATACATCACATAACGACCAAAACATTTGACTATCACTTAAAGTCTACTGTATTCCCTTGTAACTACAATAAGATAATGTTTATCTTGAAGTAGATAGAGCAATAAGTGTTTGTACAAGAGTAGAGAAAGTCATGTATACATCACATAACGACCAAAACATTTGACTATCACTTAAAGTCTACTGTATTCCCTTGTAACTACAATAAGATAATGTTTATCTTGAAGTAGATAGAGCAATAAGTGTTTGTACAAGAGTAGAGAAAGTCATGTATACATCACATAACGACCAAAACATTTGACTATCACTTAAAGTCTACTGTATTCCCTTGTAACTACAATAAGATAATGTTTATCTTGAAGTAGATAGAGCAATAAGTGTTTGTACAAGAGTAGAGAAAGTCATGTATACATCACATAACGACCAAAACATTTGACTATCACTTAAAGTCAACTGTATTCCCTTGTAACTACAATAAGATAATGTTTATCTTGAAGTAGATAGAGCAATAAGTGTTTGTACAAGAGTAGAGAAAGTCATGCATACATCACATAACGACCAAAACATCTGACTATCACTTAAAGTCTACTGTATTCCCTTGTAACTACAATAAGATAATGTTTATCTTGAAGTTGATAGCGCAATAAGTGTTTGTACAAGAGTAGAGAAAGTCATGCATACATCACATAACGACCAAAACATCTGACTATCACTTAAAGTCTACTGTATTCCCTTGTAACTACAATAAGATAATGTTTATCTTGAAGTAGATAGAGCAATAAGTGTACAAGAGTGAAGTAAGTGATGTGAATGTAAAAAAATCAAACTTTTTATACTTAATTTTATGGTCTTTGTGGGAAAGATTCAGGTAAGTGTTCTAGATTAAGTTACCTAACTAATTTTACAAAAACCAAAAATTTGGGTTCACGAAGTCGACAAGAATGATATTATTTGTACTTTTTTTTGCCCTAAAAGGCAGTTTATTCTCTGCATAGTTAGATAAAAGCTTTACGTAACTCTCTGTTCTTATTGTTGTCGAATATTGTTTAAAATGCGTATTTGCTGGCCTCTGTATCGTAGGTGGTAGCGTGTGTACCTGACGTTCAAGAGCTCGAATGTCGGTCAGGGTGTGTTATCAGTGTAAGCTTTGCCAGGGGTTTGCTTTACCCTGAAAGATGAATGTCAGAAAACTAAGCTTTGCTTACGCTGGACTCACTTGAACTTTATTTCATTTACGGCGGGATATGAGTTACTATTGGATGACGTAATTAAAATAAAAAGAACTTATAGATAGTTCCTATTTGCGTCAAAAATGTATGCAGAGTTTTATTACATACTTTCTTACAAGTACAATGGAATTAGTAGAATACAATGGACTTACGCGATAGTGAGATGTTTTAAGAATTGGTTGCTAAGTGGCTGCTTTGAAACAATGTGTTGTTTGTATATCTATTTGAGAGAGAGAGAGAGAGAGAGAGAGAGAGAGAGAGAGAGAGAGAGAGAGAGAGAGAGAGAGAGAGAGAGAGAGAGAGAGAGAGGAAGAATAGCAGGTATAACGGCAAAGTAATAATATTATGAATGCGATAATAGAGAAACAATATTAGTATCTAGTTTAGCGTTCAAGGAGGCGACACGAAAATGTTCTAGAAAATCCGCTAACCCTGAACTAGCATTTGCAAGGAACAGTTTTGAAAAAAATGTAGATATTCTCAAAATGGCTGTAACAATTTTGTTGAGAGTAATTTTGTTTAAAAGAGACTAGCAAAATCTTTGTACACAACAAAACACACAATTTATGAGTTAGGAGGTTTTGTGGAAGTTACCAGTTTTGTATAAGAGAGATATATTATCCTTGTCACCTTATTGTTGTGTTAAATGTCGCTGGTTGCACTTTGTTAGGCACTGATACACACATACACAGAGCTAACGAGACACTACCGACCGTGTGTCCGTAGGCAATCAACAGTAGGTACGGGGACTCCCCCACCACTACCACCACCCGCACGGCTTTCCTCATGCAAAACTTCCAAGTACCTCAATCAAAAGAAAAGAAACAAGTAGAGTAACTGTTAAATACCAAACTTAGTTAAGTATTTTTCAAGAATGTGTCTTGAAGATTTTCAACAAAATCCCCACACCAACACTTTTAAGAAAATATTTTCTCAAAAATGGTTGTAACATTTTGTTTAACATCTTCATAACAAATGAAATGCATATGTTGGATTCAATGTCCTCAGAAGTGCTCTCCATTCTAAACTAATTTTCTGAAATGAGATGGACAAAATCTTGTTACTAAAAGTTCATCAACAGACAATTTTCGTCACATACAAATTTTGTGGAGTGACCCATTTCCGAATTTTTTTTGTAATTTGGTTCAATTTTGCAGTACTTGAAGCTTTTGTAAGAATAGTTAATCATGGAGTCATGGAATGGATAGAGAAATGTCCTTTGACAGTAACATATAATTGTTGAGGTAATTAAAGCACATATTTATTTATTTATTTATTTATTTATTTATTTATTTATTTATTTATTTATTTATTTATTTATTTATTTATTTATTTATTTATTTATTTATTTATTTATTTATTTATTTATTTATTTATTTATTTATTTATTTATTTATTTATTTATTTATTTATTTATTTATTTATTTATTTATTTATTTATTTATTTATTTATTTATTTATTTATTTATTTACTTATTTAAATTTGCTGTTACAGGGTATTGCCCCATTTATCACAGCGTATACAATTGATTATATCCAATACATGAATAAAAAAAAATTACATTATAAACAAACAAATATATAACAGACTGTGAGCATATGGAAGCTGTAAACATTTACCATCGATATTCCTGCATGTTCCATAATAATTGTTTCATTGTCTTTGACTATTTAAATGTCAGATGGTTTTTAAGATGACAGATGTCCATTCCAACACCTCGGTAGCGTAGATTCAAGAGGTCCCGAGTTCGAATTTCGGTCAGGGTGAGTTACCTGGATAAGGTTTCTCCGGGGTTTTCTCTTATGCTTAAAGACAAATGTCGGTAGCTCTAAGTTCCATGGATCCGGGACTCATTGAGCATGCGATATGACTTAACGTTGGAGGACGTAATTTTTTTTTAAAAAAAGACAAATAACCAGGAATATCTGGAAATGGCTCCCTCAAAAGATAGTATTTGGCATAAATTATGTTTCAAAGAGGTCCACATTGTCAAATGAGCAGTAAGATTTTGTCTATCTCTTACTGTTTTCCAGTTATATTTCGTGAAGACTTCTGAGGACATTTCCAGAACATTAAAGATCTACATTTCCTTTGTCATGAAAATATGATAAAGATATTGTAGTTGTGTTAGAGAAGGGGTAACGGGTGCTGGTATTTAAGACACATACACGTGTAGTATGGGTGCCTGTCAGTAACAACTTTCGATTGGTTGGTCAGGTTTGATCTATAGATATGCCAGCCACTAACATCCGCTACAGTAAAAACCACACACTTTCATTAGCGACAAAACTTTCCGTTCACTGTACCAGTACTTGTCGATCTGTCACAGTTTTTTACCGATCACTTTCTCGGCTACGTGTGATAGCTGAGGCACGATCCCTGGCATATAGAGATTCAAACTCCCCGGCGGTAGCTCTGAAGTCGGCTCGAGTCATCCTTGTAATTGGTTTGAACTTTCAAATAGCAAGTCTTTATTCCTTTCTTTTAAAATTCGGCTGTACACTAACCGATATGACGTAACAATCGGGTATTTAAAAGATTGGACTATTGTATTCCCTGGTACCTGCAGTAATAGGTAGTACAAGAGTAGAGAATGGGTTTACCCGTATATCAATCTCGAGGCCAGTTAGTCAAAGTTTTGTTAACACTCACTTGGTGGCCGAGTAGTGAATGTCCACGTGGGTGTGGCTGGGCAGTGCATGATAACGTGATTTGGTAAACCTCTACAAGGACATCATAGCAACAAGAAACCAAACAAATAGTTGTTGCCTCCAAAACATTGAAATATGAACATCGAAATATTTTAGTCATTTACTTGTATTCATCGTAATTCTAGCCAAGTATTTTTGTATATCCTTGCATTTTATTTTATTTATTTATTCTAGGCTTAATGCCCTTTAACTGTAGGTAATTTTAAACAGTAGATTGAACCCGGGGACCATAGAGCTTAGAATTACCGGACATTTATCTTCCAGGACAAGGGGAAAACCTTATCTAGGTAACTCATTGTATGAGAGATTCGGACATGGGATCTCGTGAATGAATTTAGTGAAGAGGTCAGGGGACTTACATTATTACTTTCTGTCAAAGAAAACAGTAACTCCCTGCACAGATGACGTCAACCACGTGGCTTGGAGCTGTGTCTTCTGGTGCCGGCACGGTGGCTGCGGTTCATGTCTTTTGGATATGGGATATAAAGACGGAACAGCAGATTATTTTCCGGACTACGTAAAGGGTCCAATGCTTGGTTCTCTCCCAAGTTTATTGATTTAAGATCTAAGTTGTACAGTTGCTCTCTGTCGCACTCGCTCGCCACGACGATTGTATCACAACTTTCTTTACTACGTTACCCGGTTTGGCGTTCCTACACCTACTCTTAAGCTTGACTCAACACATTCACATATCAGTACAAATTCCCACGCGAAGTATCGCGACTCTCGCGGTCAAGTCCTTCCTAGCCGCGGAAATCTCTCCGGTGAAGTACCGCGACTTGGCTTGCGTTTTCGCGCCCTCGCCCACGCCTCTTTTCTATTTCATGTCTATTTCATGCCTATCACGTGATATATACTAAATTTTATTGGAAGTTCTATTTTCCTTACTTTAACCTGATTGGTCTTTCATCCCTTCTTTATCCATGCAGCAGTTTTACTCCATCTCCCCGAGGTGTATCACCCCTGGCGTCCTAACGGTATACTTCCTGTTTTTTTCCATATGTAAGGCATTCCTAGTGACTTCAGTCAGGCGGGAGAGTTTTACCTTCTTTTGTTTCTGCATTTCGACATCCTATCTCAAACTACCGTTTCTACTTGTGTTGCTTTGCTTGTGTGAAACATTCTGCTTTATGATTAAATATGTATTCTTATGTTACTTCGAATATGCTTGTTAATTTCTATAGTTTTATCGTCCTTCTCTTATATTCGGAAACTTGTAGTTTCTGCTTCAGTCACCAAATCTAGTCGTATATTCTACAGCCTGTTAGGTGTACAGCATTACATCAATATGAAAGGGTAGAACCAGACTGAAAAACTCAATACCATAGCCGGGATTTGAACCACGAATCTTCACCAGAAAACACGCCAGTTCTAATTATGAGGGCTGTTCAATAAAGAAGGATCACGATTTTTTTTTTTTTTTTTTTTTTTTTTTTGACAACGTACCTTTTACTCATCCTCATAATTTTGATGGTCCTTCTCAAAATAGTCTCCCCTGAATGCGATGTACTTGTCCCAGTGTTTCTGCCAGTCTTCAAAGACATGCTGGAAACCATTTCTTGAGAGATCCTTCAAAATCGCCTCCGCAGCCTTCACCACTGATTCTCATGATGGATAATGTCTCCCACGAAGGCGTTTATTCAAGTTAGCGAATAGAAAAAAGTCACATGGGGCTAAATCCGGACTATAGAGAGGGTGAGGGGTGTACTTCACGTTGATTTTTGCAAGATATTCAGCAACAACATTGGCAATATGCGGCCGCGCATTATCGTGGTGCAGCATCCAGCCTGCTTCACGGAAATGTGATCTTTTGCGCCTGATATGGACTTGCAATGTTTTCAGGACATCCCTGAAGTATTGTCCAGTTACTGATGTGTGTGCAGGTACAACATGCTGATAAACCATTCCATGAATATCAAAGAATGAGATGACCTTAACTTTCCCAGCAGAAGCAACCACTTTTGCTTTTTGGGGTTGGTGATGGAGATTTCCACACTGAGCTTTGCTGTTTGCTCTCAGGATCAAAATGATGTAGCCAAGTTTCATCAGCAGTGATTACGTTTGAAAGAAACTCCTGATCTTCCTCTAACATCAACTTTAACTGTATGTTACCTCCATTACAGCGGTAGACGATACTGAACATGTCTGAACTTGTCTGGTCCTCACAGGCGGGAACCAGGAGTATCAACAATGAAACTACTACGGCGTGTTTGTTTCACATTAAATTAACAGAATATAATAAGATTGAATTTAGTGCGAAAAATTATGACCGTAAAAAATTATGATCATTCTTTATTGAACAGCCCTCGTATAGTTTCCCGGTAAACCACTAGGAGCTGTCGTATTCGAGATACACCGCTTGTGGCGACTTACTTGAGTACCAGGCTTCGTCATAGTGTGAAGAATGATTAATTTTTATCAGTTAACTTAAACGTTACAGCGTTTATTATTTTCTGATTGTATTATTCAGCATTGATGTACGTATTCTAAATAAGATGTGATGGCTTGATTGCCGACCATGAAGTTTTGGTAGTTTTATTGGTTGTAGTGTGCTTTCGTTGCGGTTCTCCTTTCATGTCCAGGCTTTCCTTCTCGCAGCAGCCTGTCTCTCGATGTGTTACACTCCTGCTGTTGCTTCACTTCATCCCTTCCTCCCTGTTGATAGAACAGAAGTCGAGATATCTCTGGTAATATTTTAGCATGGTGTTCAAAATAAGGATAGCGGACGTCATTATATAGCGTAAGTGTCCACAGTTTGGTCAAATTGCTATATAGGATTAGTCGTATGGTGGAAATACCATAATAAAGGCTGTGTCGCTGTGTTCTACTTTTGAAATTATTGATAATTGTAAGGTAATATTTAGTATTGTTGGCTCCTATACAAAGTTTTAGTGATAGGATATCTTATTGTTACCAAAAGACACCTTGTGGCGATATGAACACTGCCTTGTTTCGTCTTGTTCAAGGAAACGGAACTGAGATTGGCCTTCTTGAACGTGAACATACCTTACAGTGATGAAACATTTTTTCTCGTAATAAAATTAGTCCCGTCCTCGATTCAAGCTGAGATGGAAGCTTCAATGTCCATAAAGCACCATGTATCCTAATGACGTCATCTGACATTTCGCTCTATATTATCGGGGGTACAAATAAGTCTAGAATATGCTGATGGTGTTCCCAAATTGCATCTCTGCTTCAATGTCACACGAAAGGTTTCAAGTTCTGTGTAACTGATAAGAGATAAAGAAAATCTTACCACCCAACAATGGAGATCGTGTAAAAACAAGACAATCTGTCAAATGCATCCCTTTTTGTGAAGGGAACCATTCTGAGATATTAGTTGTTATTGGTTTGATATTTTAATGGGAAGTAGGTATTCGATTACTTACAATGCCATTAGGAACAAGCCCCAGTCTCGGACATTTGAACTTAGGCCCATATCGAGCGGTCGACCTTGTGCTTGCTCGCCTTTCCCTTGTACCTAAACAACAATCATTTGACAAACTTTTGATGTGGTAGACTAAGACTTTGTACTATCTCTTACAGTTTACAAACATACAGAACGAAGAACTAAGGACATTCCTAGAAAATTAAATACATACTTTTATTATGAAAATCCCTTAAACTTGCAGTAGTTTAATGAAGATTGGAAAAATAAACTATTTTGTATTTTTATGTGAAAGGTAGTTGTTCTGTATGCGAGGAGGATGGTAAGTATGGTAAGTATATAAGCATCTTTTACTATAGCCAAAAAATGTCCTTTGAAATTTGGATGTGAATTTTTGTGTGTAGTGGAATAGTGGCTGTAGGCAAAGGATGCTGCAAACTCACTTTGATTTGCATGTCCACGTAATTAGGAACTGATATCTTCTTTAGCATGCAGTACTGGAGCGGTGTTTTGTAACACAAGTCTGTAAGCAGGCCACCAATTATTCTAGTTGTGAAAGAACCGGTACCTACAGGCCAGCCACTTTCCAGAGTTAGCTGACCCTTGGGTTATTACAGGGGATGTTCTCAGTCTAGTGATTCTTAACCTATATGTCCAGTACAGAAAGGCATAAATACAAACCAATAACAAGCAACATCTTTACAACATAAGTATTTTATAGAAATTACTTGTTTTAATAAGATGTACACTTGTTGTGTAGTAAGATGTTGTCTGTTACGGGTTATCCAAGTCATTCAGAATGATGAGTACTTGTGAAGAATTTCCCACAAAAGTCATATATAGATTACTCTTGTGATGAAAGTATCTTAATTGAAATGCCAGATAAATTTGCTATGTGCCTAAATGCACGTATCCTTGCAAGAAGGAAGTTTTAAGTCCCCAACTTGTTATTTTTGAAATATGTTGTTTACAGATATGCACACCAAAATGGCTTTAGTTTATATTTAGCGAATTTCAGAACATTTATTTATTGATGTTTATGTGTAAGTAGTACACAAACTAAAAACACACCACATTTTATAGCTGATCCACTTCCTTTGTAGTGTTAGCTAACTCATTTGGATGTAGACTGTAAGGGGCTGCATCATCTTACCTAGCTCTGAAGGATCTCAATCTTCAACTGATTGTATTGTTGCATCAACAAGTAGCTACATGGATAATTCTGTGCAAATAAATCAGAGCAAAGCGCTTCCTGTGATTTGGTTGTCCTATGTTTATATCTATGAACATTTAATGGAAATTGTTCTTTCACACTGGCCGTGTGTAGGCTAAAGTATGGAAAGACAGCCAGACTGAAAAATTCAATGCCATAGCCGGGATTTGAACCACGGATCTTCTGGTCTCCGTGCAGCCTTTCCCGTAAGGGAGGGGATCCGTCCCCTTCAGCTGCCTTGGTGCGGGCGCTGCGGACCCTTAGCACTCGTGGCACCTCTGACGTTACTAGAGAAACCTCGCGCCGAACATTCGAGCCCCTCCCTGATGGGAGTTTTTCGGATTGGGTTGGACTCGAGGGGGCAGTGTGTTCCCGACACCCACTGGGAATTGGGTACCTCCGGCCAGGCTATGACCGCTCGGAGGGGGTAGAGAGTTACGTAATAAGTCCCGGGTACTAGTCTGCAGAGCTAGTAGAAGGGGTTAGATCACCAGGCTACGGCCGCCCGGAGGGGATAGAGGGTTGCCTAATAAGTCCCGGGTACTGGTCTGCAGAGCTAGAAGGTGATAGATCACCAGGCTACGGCCGCCCGGGGGGTGTAGAGGGTCACGTAATAAGTCCCGGGTACTAGTCTGCAGAGCTAGTAGAAGGTGTTAGATCACCAGGCTACGGCCACCCGGAGGGGGTAGAGAGTTACGTAATAAGTCCCGGGTACAAGTCTGCAGAGCTAGTAGAAGGTGCTAGATCACCAGGCTACGGCCGCCCGGAGGGGGTAGAGGGTTACGTAATAAGTCTCGGGCACTAGTCTGCAGAGCTAGTAGAAGGTGTTAGATCACCAGGCTACGGCCACCCGGAGGGGGTAGAGAGTTACGTAATAAGTCCCGGGTACTAGTCTACAGAGCTAGTAGAAGGTGTTAGATCACCAGGCTACGGCCGCCCGGAGGGGGTAGAGGGTTCCGTAATAAGTCTCGGGCACTAGTCTGCAGAGCTAGTAGAAGGTGTTAGATCACCAGGCTACGGCCACCCGGAGGGGGTAGAGAGTTACGTAATAAGTCCCGGGTACTAGTCTGCAGAGCTAGTAGAAGGTGTTAGATCACCAGGCTACGGCCACCCGGAGGGGGTAGAGAGTTACGTAATAAGTCTCGGGCACTACTCTGCAGAGCTAGTAGAAGGTGTTAGATCACCAGGCTACGACCACCCGGAGGGGGTAGAGAGTTACGTAATAAGTCCCGGGTACTAGTCTGCAGAGCTAGTAGAAGGTGTTAGATCACCAGGCTACGGCCGCCCGGAGGGGGTAGAGAGTTACGTAATAAGTCCCGGGCACTAGTCTGCAGAGCTAGTAGAAGGTGTTAGATCACCAGGCTACGGCCGCCCGGAGGGGGTAGAGAGTTACGTAATAAGTCCCGGGCACTAGTCTGCAGAGCTAGTAGAAGGTGTTAGATCACCAGGCTACGGCCACCCGGAGGGGGTAGAGAGTTACGTAATAAGTCTCGGGCACTAGTCTGCAGAGCTAGTAGAAGGTGTTAGATCACCAGGCTACGGCCACCCGGAGGGGGTAGAGGGTTACGTAATAAGTCCCGGGTACTAGTCTGCAGAGCTAGTAGAAGGTGTGCTAGATCACCAGGCTACGGCCGCCCGGAGGGGGTAGAGAGTTACGTAATAAGTCCCGGGTAATAGCCTGCAGAGCTAGTAGAAGGTGTTAGATCACCAGGCTACGGTCACCCGGAGGGGGTAGAGAGTTACGTAATAAGTCCCGGGCACTAGCCTGCAGAGCTAGTAGAAGGTGCTAGATCACCAGGCTACGGCCGCCGGGAGGGGGTAGAGAGTTACGTAATAAGTCCCGGGTACTAGCCTGCAGAGCTAGTAGAAGGTGTTAGATCACCAGGCTACGGCCACCCGGAGGGGGTAGAGAGTTACGTAATAAGTCCCGGGTACAAGTCTGCAGAGCTAGTAGAAGGGGTTAGATCACCAGGCTACGGCCGCCCGGAGGGGGTAGAGAGTTACGTAATAAGTCCCGGGTACTAGTCTGCAGAGCTAGTAGAAGGTGTTAGATCACCAGGCTACGGCCGCCCGGAGGGGGTAGAGGGTTACGTAATAAGTCTCGGGCACTAGTCTGCAGAGCTAGTAGAAGGTGTTAGATCACCAGGCTACGGCCACCCGGAGGGGGTAGAGAGTTACGTAATAAGTCCCGGGTACTAACCTGCAGAGCTAGTAGAAGGTGTTAGATCACCAGGCTACGGCCACCCGGAGGGGGTAGAGAGTTACGTAATAAGTTCCGGGTACTAGCCTGCAGAGCTAGTAGAAGGTGTTAGATCACCAGGCTACGGCCACCCGGAGGGGGTAGAGAGTTACATAATAAGTCCCGGGTACTAGTCTGCAGAGCTAGTAGAAGGTGTTAGATCACCAGGCTACGGCCGCCCGGAGGGGGTAGAGCGTTACGCAATAAGTCCCGGGTACTAGTCTGCAGAGCTAGTAGAAGGTGTTAGATCACCAGGCTACGGTCACCCGGAGGGGGTAGAGAGTTACGTAATAAGTCCCGGGTACTAGTCTGCAGAGCTAGTAGAAGGTGTTAGATCACCAGGCTATGGCCACCCGGGGGGTGTAGAGGGTTACCTAATAAGTCCCGGGTACTAGCCTGCAGAGCTAGTAGAAGGTGTGCTAGATCACCAGGCTACGGCCGCCCGGAGAGGGTAGAGGGTTACGTAATAAGTCCCGGGTACTAGTCTGCAGAGCTAGTAGAAGGTGTGCTAGATCACCAGGCTACGGCCGCCCGGAGAGGGTAGAGGGTTACCTAATAAGTCCCGGGTACTAGTCTGCAGAGCTAGTAGAAGGTGTGCTAGATCACCAGGCTACGGTCACCCGGAGAGGGTAGAGGGTTACCTAATAAGTCCCGGGTACTAGTCTGCAGAGCTAGTAGAAGGTGTGCTAGATCACCAGGCTACGGCCGCCCGGAGAGGGTAGAGGGTTACCTAATAAGTCCCGGGTACTAGTCTGCAGAGCTAGTAGAAGGTGTGCTAGATCACCAGGCTACGGTCACATGGAGAGGGTAGAGGGTTGCCTAATAAGTCCCGGGTACTAGTCTACAGAGCTAGTAGAAGGTGTGCTAGATCACCAGGCTACGGTCACCCGGAGAGGGTAGAGGGTTACCTAATAAGTCCCGGGTACTAGTCTGCAGAGCTAGTAGAAGGTGTGCTAGATCACCAGGCTACGGCCGCCCGGAGAGGGTAGAGTGTTACGTAATAAGTCCCGGGTACTAGTCTGCAGAGGTAGTTGGAGGTGTGTTAGATCACCCGGCTACGGTCACCCGGAGGGGGTAGAGAGTTACGTAATAAGTCCCGGGTACTAGTCTGCAGAGCTAGTAGAAGGTGTACTAGATCACCAGGCGGCCTCACCGAGGTTATTCGGTAGCCGGTCCATTTTGAATTGGCTGGTAAGTAGCGTATCTACTTCCATCCTGTCTGCCTTGGGCAGCGGGGGGGGGGGGGGCAGTTTATAAAATAGATACTGTCCTACGGTAAAAAAACCCGAGAGGCCCGGGTTCTGGTCCTACGGGTCCAGGACTAATGGGAGTAGAACCTCAAACTCAATCTCGGTCCAGTCGCTCTAAACCATTGAGCTACTATGGCCAACGTGTCTACATGACATTAAATTCTCCATCTGACTCGTGTTTTCCCGGTAAAGCACTAGGAGTTCTCATTAACACATGAGACAACTACCTTAATGACGACTTACTATGCTGTAAGTACTTTAAGACCCGGGTATGACATTAAATTCTCCAACTGACTCGTGTTTTTTCCGGTAAGCCACTAGGAATTCTCATAAACACATTAGACAACTACCTTAATGACGACTTACTATGCTGTAAGTACTTTAAGGCCCGGGTATGACATTAAATTCTCCAACTGACTCGTGTTTTTTCCGGTAAACCACTAGGAGTTCTCATAAACACATGAGACAACTACCTCAATGACGACTTACTATGTTGTAAGTACTTTAAGACCCGGGTATGACATTAAATTCTCCAACTGACTCGTGTTTTTTCCGGTAAACCACTAGGAGTTCTCATAAACACATGAGACAACTACCTTAATGACGACTTACTATGCTGTAAGTACTTTAAGGCCCGGGTAGGACATTAAATTCTCCAACTGACTCGTGTTTTTCCCGGTAAACCACTAGGAGTTCTCATAAACGCATGAGACAACTACCTTTATGACGACTTACTATGCTGTAAGTACTTTAAGACCCGGGTATGACATTAAATTCTCCAACTGACTCGTGTTTTTCCCGGTAAACCACTAGGAGTTCTCATAAACACATGAGACAACTACCTTTATGACGACTTACTATGCTGTAAGTACTTTAAGGCCCGGGTATGACATTAAATTCTCCAACTGACTCGTGTTTTTCCCCGTAAACCACTAGGAGTTCTCATAAACACATGAGACAACTACCTTAATGACGACTTACTATGCTGTAAGTACTTTAAGGCCCGGGTATGACATTAAATTCTCCAACTGACTCGTGTTTTTCCCGGTAAACCACTAGGAGTTCTCATAAACACATGAGACAACTACCTTAATGACGACTTACTATGCTGTAAGTACTATAAGGCCCGGGTATGACATTAAATTGTCCAACTGACTCGTGTTGTTCCCGGTAAACCACTAGGAGTTCTCATAAACACATGAGACAACTACCTCAATGACGACTTACTATGCTGTAAGTACTTTAAGGCCCGGGTATGACATTAAATTGTCCAACTGACTCGTGTTTTTCCCGGTAAACCACTAGGAGTTCTCATAAACACATGAAACAACTACCTTAATGACGACTTACTATGCTGTAAGTACTTTAAGACCCGGGTATGACATTAAATTCTCCAACTGACTCGTATTTTCCCGGTAAACCACTAGGAGTTCTCATAAACACATGAGACAACTACCTTAATGACGACTTACTATGTTGTAAGTACTTTAAGACCCGGGTATGACATTAAATTCTCCAACTGACTCGTATTTTCCCGGTAAACCACTAGGAGTTCTCATAAACACATGAGACAACTACCTTAATGACGACTTACTATGCTGTAAGTACTTTAAGACCCGGGTATGACATTAAATTCTCCAACTGACTCGTGTTTTTCCCGGTAAACCACTAGGAGTTCTCATAAACACATGAGACAGCTACCTTAATGACGACTTACTATGCTGTAAGTACTTTAAGACCCGGGTATGACATTAAATTCTCCAACTGACTCGTGTTTTTCCCCGTAAACCACTAGGAGTTCTCATAAACACATGAAACAACTACCTTAATGACGACTTACTATGCTGTAAGTACTTTAAGACCCGGGTATGACATTAAATTCTCCATCTGACTCGTGTTTTTCCGGTAAACCACTAGGAGTTCTCATAAACACATGAAACAACTACCTTAATGACGACTTACTATGCTGTAAGTACTTTAAGACCCGGGTATGACATTAAATTCTCCAACTGACTCGTGTTTTTCCCCGTAAACCACTAGGAGTTCTCATAAACACATGAAACAACTACCTTAATGACGACTTACTATGCTGTAAGTACTTTAAGACCCGGGTATGACATTAAATTCTCCAACTGACTCGTGTTTTTCCCCGTAAACCACTAGGAGTTCTCATAAACACATGAAACAACTACCTTAATGGCGACTTACTATGCTGTAAGTACTTTAAGACCCGGGTATGACATTAAATTCTCCAACTGACTCGTATTTTCCCGGTAAACCACTAGGAGTTCTCATAAACACATGAGACAACTACCTTAATGACGACTTACTATGCTGTAAGTACTTTAAGACCCGGGTATGACATTAAAT
The DNA here is from genome assembly GCA_030765055.1 of Mantis religiosa. Taxonomy (NCBI): domain Eukaryota; kingdom Metazoa; phylum Arthropoda; class Insecta; order Mantodea; family Mantidae; genus Mantis; species Mantis religiosa. The sequence continues at coordinate 2,347,963 of CM060956.1, forward strand.
TCTCCATCTGACTCGTGTTTTTCCGGTAAACCACTAGGAGTTCTCATAAACACATGAGACAACTACCTTAATGACGACTTACTATGCTGTAAGTACTTTAAGGCCCGGGTATGGCATTAAATTCTCCAACTGACTCGTATTTTCCCGGTAAACCACTAGGAGTTCTCATAAACACATGAGACAACTACCTTAATGACGACTTACTATGCTGTAAGTACTTTAAGACCCGGGTGTGACATTAAATTCTCCAACTGACTCGTGTTTTTCCGGTAATCCACTAGGAGTTCTCATAAACACATGAGACAACTACCTTAATGGCGACTTACTATGCTGTAAGTACTTTAAGGCCCGGGTATGACATTAAATTCTCCAACTGACTCGTATTTTCCCGGTAAACCACTAGGAGTTCTCATAAACACATGAGACAACTACCTTAATGACGACTTACTATGCTGTAAGTACTTTAAGACCCGGGTATGACATTAAATTCTCCAACTGACACGTATTTTTCCGGTAATCCACTAGGAGTTCTCATAAACACATGAGACAACTACCTTAATGACGACTTACTATGCTGTAAGTACTTTAAGACCCGGGTATGACATTAAATTCTCCAACTGACTCGTGTTTTTCCGGTAATCCACTAGGAGTTCTCATAAACATATGAGACAACTACCTTAATGAGGACTTACAACATGTAAGTACTTTAAGGCTTTAAGGCTACATTAAGTCAGTTGGCCATAGTAACTCAAGGGTTAGGGCGACCGGACGAAGACCAGAAGATCCGTGGTTCAAATCTCGGCTATGGCATTGAATTTTTCAGTTTGACTCTATCTTTTGCATAATTTAGCCTACGCGCGGCCAGTGTGACAGAACAGTTAATTTCCATTAATTGTACGTAATAGTGCTCCGAACTATAAAGCGCGGTCGCTTTACTAAGCAACAGTCTCCAGATTTGACTTTTTCGTTTGCCACGCGATGCAGCCTGTCAACGAGCTCTCTAAGGTCATAACAAATACTGACCACGTCACAGATATAACTTGAAATACGTTACAGTTTAATCGGTCTATTGCAGTCGCGACTGTGGTACATAGTGAAAGTTGCAAGCATCTGAACCGTGAAGGTGTCTTATTGATACTTCTTATAGATATCCAATGTTGCCAAATTTCCTTGATGGGATTGTCTGTGTTTTAAATTTTATACATCTAACTTTAATACTTTATCAGAAAAAGTTTATAATTTTAACAACTAAGCATGTGTTACGACGCAGAAATGATAACTGGAATATAACAAAGTGGCAATATTTTATTGTACGAGGAAAAGTGTGATATATTGCTATATTCCTATAGGAAATATCACAGTACAGTAGTTTTAGGTAATAGTCAAATGTCACTATGTCATTCCACTCTGTTTGTATGACCTATGATCTCCCAGTAGAGACAATTCTGTGTACTTATAAACTCCGAAAAAGCAATAGCGAATATCTCTAAAATGATTCGCTTCAGAAAAATGATGGGTGCTTTAACATCTACATGTTTATGTAGTCTGACTGAATCCTTTACGGTTTACAGAAGTCATTCAGAATGAAGAGGACTTCTCATGACATTCCCAGAAAATTCACTTCATTTCTCAATGAAAATATCCTAAACACACAGTGCTTTAAGCAAATCGTTTAGATGAATTTTGACACTAATACCTAGTTTGGTATTTCACACACTTTTTTATTTAATTAGCCTGTACATACACCTCTTCCCATATACTTATGTATACATGCTAAGTGAGAACATTTGGTCACACACTTTTGTGGAAATAGAATGTTGTAGCGGATTTGCAAGAACAAACGGAACGTCGAGTAAAACACAAACCAGGTAAATACAAACCATCAAGTCTAATGACCTTACACACGTATTATAGCTCTCTATCTGCCCTATGCCCACCACAAGAAAACAAGCGGGGCCTGAAGAAGCAGAGGGGCTTCAACTGTTTATCTGCTCTGGTAGTAGATCTGTTTACTACGAAATGTGCAAAGTGAATGTTGTATCATGTAAAACTATACACTTTGTGAGAGGGAAAGGTTTAGGAGAAGCTGTTTCAGGAAATTGATGTGGGTGTTGTCTAAACTGACTGGTTTGTCAATTACCACAACCAGCTCAGGAAATAGTAAAAGAGCAATTTAGGTTTGTGACAGTTGAAATAGTAATACATTGAGGATCAGAGAAGGAATGATGCTGGGTAAAACGTACTTAGACTTAGGTAATTGTTTTTCAAGTTTATTTGGATATCGCAAACTTTGCGAAGTTTATTTAGAAATGTTGTATAATTTACAGTAATTCTTATTTGGTATGCTTAAGGTATTTTGATTACAAACACATCCTGAATGTTTTCACAGAAGTGCACACGTAAACATTTGTCTTCTTTTGAATGGGGCATTTAGAACTATTCGGTGATGATATGTTGAAGGTATGTTTAGAGTAGGAGGTAGCAGCTGAGCAATTCCAAAATAACTTGTGCCTCTTCATAATCGTTACAGCTGTCTCTACTTACGAAATGTTCCAGCCGACGAGATGAGATGCACATGTGCGATCATTACGCAATAACAACATTATAAAGAGTATCAAAGTGTACTGTGGATGATGCCATGTTGTACAGTTGCAGTTATGGGTAATTAGCTAGTGTCGACACGATATCATTATTTCTACAGATTCACTTTATAAGAAGTTATACAATTCACTGAATTATGTTCAGTGTAAATGCTGTGTAAATTCTTTTAGTCCATTTTCAGCTTTCATATTTTGACAATGATAGGAAACGTGTCCAATAGAAGTTGTGCAAGCTGGTGTATGAATGTACATTGTTGTATTGATGACATTATTAGTATTGTGTACTTGACTGAGGAAAAGCATCATCTTAGGTTTTTCTGTTCGATTATTGAGTCACCGAGCATCAGCTACATTCACAAGTCAGTTAACAGTGCATGTTACATTGTTTTGTATGTTTTCATCTAGACACAAGAGGCTGTCATAAGGTGAAGTCTCCATAAACTAAACGGAACACGTTTCAACAGCGCATTTAAAAGTAACGATGGTAACTAAAGGATCTTTCAACATGTGTCCTATCTTTGAGCTTAAATAAAAGACGTTCTGTAAATGATAGAGGTTTTTTTGGAACATAATGTCACTAATTAATGACAGAAGGTTCAACTTCACGAATAACACGGGTGATATTGTTCATAATTAGGGGGCGGATTTTATTACTTTATTCCTTTGTTCAGAAACGTAGGCTTGTAAGTTATAAGCACGTTTCCTACAGTTATTAGCCTAATTTCTTAGTTTTATAGTGTCTATAAATGCATTTTTCATACGTTTGTGTCTAAAAGTGCCTTTTTAGCCAATTTCTTCTGCTTGTTATTTGTGACAACAGTTTTTGCATTTGTTGGTTTCAACGTAAAGTTTTCGAGGAGGAGAAATTTCTTACTGCTGCACATTGGATATACAAAAAGGAGTTTATTAAGGAGAAACATCTGTGCAAATTGACCCAAAACTTACAATACCAAATTTGGTTTTCTTTGTCTTAAATTAATATAGACATACTTGAATAATATAAAGCATTTTTTCCTAGCGGCACTACAGAAAACGTCACATGACTATTTAGATAACCCTAAACCTGTATCGTAGATGTTATTACGTAATTTTAACCTCAGATTTCTCAGATTCCATATTTCCTACATTTTCCTAACTTCAAAATGTTCCACAGGATGCAGTTTTCTATTAATCTGTATAAAATTCTAAATATGTCTGTAAGGGCAACTGCATATTAAGTGTACCCATTTACATTTGTTGTGTTTTTGTTATTTGTATTGCTTACTTCTTACTGAACACGTTTAGGAAAATAAAAATGGTTGAATAGCTATGATCATTTTTTCCCTTCGTTGATATGGCAAAGAGAAATATTTCACATAGGTACAAGAAGTTAATAGGTTAAAATGGGTGTAGAAACTTATACCCCAAGCATTAATTTTCAAAATTACAATATGTGGAACATTTTGAAAATCGCCTGTAATTTAGACATAAACTGTTAATTCCTCAGAAACTCTTGTAACTAGAAAGCTGAATCTTGGTACTAATCCATTCTTGATCGATCACAAAAACAAATGGTATAAATTTGAAACAAATTTAACAAAAGCTTTAGATATTTCAATGTTCACCCTTAAGGCCCCCCCCCCACACTCATGTTTTTATTTTTGACATAGTTAATTACTTCACACCTTTCTGCACATAATGGATCTTACTTAGTGAAGTTGATTTACGTGTATTTTAATTATACGACAGTATCTGTTATTTTAACTTGCTGTGGAGCTATTTATGAAATTTGGAATAAATGTAGAACTATTTCTCCTAGGGAACCGCAAAATAGTATATGTTTAGCGAATTTGTTGTAGTATGTGTTGCGATGATTGTCATTTTGTTATAGTGCATTTAAGGAGCCATTTTACTAAAACTGTGTATTTCTAAGTGTTTACTCAGCAAATTTTTAGTGCCTATTTAAGTGACTATTTCACGCATTTTAGTAGGTACCTATAAATCCGTTCCCTATTCATAATATAATTTACTGTTTCCGGCTTGCTGACATAAACTCGAGATTTAACAAAACCCCACAGGAAGTAATTACACCATCTCAAATGACCATCATGGGAAATGATGAAAAGATTGTTGCGAGTGTAGTATGACATATGGTACCATGTTCGAGGTCCATACCACCCAGATGAGGCTAAAAACAGTCGCTTATAACAGCCCGGTATCTTTCTCCATTGAACAATTTCTACACGTCCATGGCTATTTGTCAATAACAACTGTAACTACATGAACAAAATGACTGCTGTAACACAGTAACAATGGCAGCTATCACATGTTAAAGATAGGACACTCTTGTTGAAAGGCCATTTATTAGACTTAGGTCGATATCGCTGAGTATCGACGTTATGAAGGACTCTAGTTAAAATATTGTATTTTACAAATGTGACTGAATTACTTTCTATGAATGTGATGATTGAGTTTGTGGACACCCCAAGAAGACTTGATCATATCCGCCCCCTTCTCGCCGATCATGATGGTGGGAGCGTTGGTGTTACCTCGTACGATGACGGGCATGATCGAGGCATCGACGACACGTAGGTTACGGACACCATGTACCCTGAGAGTGTGGTCCACGACGGCTTGTGAAGGTCCCATCTTGCATGTGCCTACCGGGTGGAATATGGTGGCTGTGTAGAACATGGCCAGGCACCTCCAGTAGTCGTCTGTAGCGAACTCGAGACCCTCACATTCAGGCACTTTGTTGTTGACGAGCCGGGCGTCCACTTGACGGAAGGGTTTCGTGTACAGCAGGTTGAGCGACATCTTGATTCCTGAAACAGGCGTCAGCACCTCCCATTGCAAATATAATTCGTTACAGATATTCATCCAATTTGTCATGTAAATAGAAGACTGCCACGGCGGCAGCGAATGCCTATCGCAAAAAGACTTAAGTGCGAGTCACCTCATTCCACCGCTTTTGTTGTTTGCTACCGAGGAACTTTCAGGGACAGCCGCTAGGTGACGTCACGAATTAGAGTTGCCGATCGCTGATGTGTCGTAGTCGACAGATCTAAAAGTTTCGAGTTCCTTCTGGTATGCGAATTGTGAACGACAACGTTTGTGTAAGGTTGTAAGCAGAGCAGTGTAAAACAATTAGCAAAACGTTGTGTGTGCGTCGAAAAGTTTCGAGCAGCGCCAGTTGATGAGTACAACACAGCAATAAAGGAACACCAGACTGACAAACTTAATCTAAAAATTGCAAGTTATCATTAAGCTAACGATTCTAGTGACAAATAAGGAGAGTTTAGTACAATTTTAAGTTGTCATTTTGTCTGAATTCCTTAATCACAATAGTCGTAGGTAGTTTTGAAAATATCAAAGTTTCCAAGCAATGTTTCGTGTAAGGGGTAGTCTTTGGAGAGCGGGGGGTTCTTGAAAATCATATCGTACCCTTGAAAGACGCTGAACAGACTCCGTTTTTGAGTTAGACTGTTCGCACACACGCGCGGATCACACCTCTTTTTTTTAATACTAAAAATAGCCTAATGGATTCCTTGTTGGTATTTAAACGTTAAATTTTTGTGTGTCATACAATACTGTGTGTAGTACAGAAGTTAATACGATTGTAGAAAAGAGATTGACGAAGATATGTACGATAGAAGATAATTTGTGTGGAGGTTAGAGAGTTGATTGTAGTTCATTGAGATTGTGTCAGATGTCGCCATATGTAGCAGCAGTAGATGTTAGTTTTACCAACTGCCGCTAGATGGTGCAGTCTCACATTGCGCCATTGAACTTTGTGGACTTTCACACAGTTTGACATATCAACGATTATTGTATAAAACTACACTCTCGTTCTGTAAACAGCACAACTCTGTCTCACATATCATCTTAGTAAAATGGTTTTTGATAAAAAGAAACATGAATATTAAAGTGTAAGAAGTAGAAATATTGTCATTCAGCTTAGTGAAGCATGATGCAGTTCTCAGCCACACAAAGGAGAAAGGAGAGAGAGAGAGAGAGAGAGAGAGAGAGAGAGAGAGAGAGAGAGAGAGAGAGAGAGAGAGAGAGAGAGAGAGAGAGAGAGAGAGAGAGAGCACACAATAGCTACAGGAGATTCGAGATGCAAGTTTTTTCAGTCTCATGTTTTTATATAATGTTTTCATGTTTCACTTGTTTCTAGCAAACTGTGGCAATAGATCGATTACAGAGTTAACCTTTGAGCATTTCCCATAACTAAAGAGACAGGAGGCCAAGGCAGCACAGATTTTGAAAATAGCTTGTGAGTTTTATCATTACAGTGTTAAATATGTTTAAATGTATCTTAAAATATTCCCGTTGTTTTCAGAAGAAGCAACTATCATATGCATATTGTACATATAATGAAGTTGTGCTTACCTTGGACGAGTGTTTCGAGATCCACTAGATTGCCGAAGTAGTTAGGGTAGAGCAGTGGAGGTCCCCAGATAGGGTCTGTAGTGTTGAGCAAGATCATACCTCTACTTTTGGGCTGAAGCACTATGGGTCTTATCATGATCCCGTTGTAGTACGACAGAGGTTGGACGTTTGGCTGTCCAGTTGGGTTTGCTATGAAGTCCTCGACACTCGTCGCATCAAACGAGTACTGGATATCAGGACTTTGTGGTGTCTCTGAGTACTTGGTGGTGGCGAAGGCCCCCACCTGTAGTGGCCCTGTGGCAGACAGAGGCCCTTGCTTACTCCTCATATACTGCTCAAGATGATCCATCTGCTGGAAGGGAGAGACGTTAGTGTTTGTGTTGTTGAATGAGATGACCACTCCGGTGATGGTGACGTGATCCTGAAGGTTCTGGCCAACAGGTAGGTCCTTGATGACAGGGATCCCTAGAGATTGTAGATGTTTGCTAGGTCCCACTCCTGACAGCATCAGTATCTACATCAGTACCGTCAGTGTTAGTACACGTATGCGAACTGGCAACTCCAGATTCAATACAAGTAGCAGGACTTACCTTGGGAGAGTTGAGGGCTCCAGCGGACAGGATCACCTCCTTGCTAGCAAATGCTCTCCTCATGCTGACCTCGCCGTCCATGACATACTCCACCCCGAAGGAAGTTTTGGTGCTGGGATCTATCAGTACTCTGGTCACTTGGGCATTTGTCAGCACGGTGAGGTTACGCCGCTTGCGACGTATTGGTGTGATGAAGGCCATGTTTGTACTTAGGCGCTCTCCTTGTCGCGTGGTGTGCTGGTGTAGGGTCACCCCGAGCTGGGATGGGCCGTTGACATCAGTCTCAGGATATCCCAACTCTTTCAAGCCGTCGATGATTGGCTGAAGAAAAAATGTTACAGAAAATAGATCATCTTTGGAAGGTTTTCATATATTTTGTCTTGGAATTTGCAACTATGATGTTTAGAACGGGCGCGTGTATCCGGTAATCCAGTAAGTAACGACCTTTCGGGTTGTAATTGTTCATAAATAAAGTCTGATGTTACTGTCTGCACAAGCTATTCTACTTCTTAAACGACATAAAACATTTGTATATTTTCTTATAGGTACATAGACTGTAGGGGACTTAAGTAACACTTAAAAATTAAATCTTTGACATTCTTGAAGATGCTGAACCTTGGCGTTTATCCAAAGTTATGTCATTCACAGACATATGGTTTCTGATTTTTGCATTGTATGACAGAGAAAGTTAAGCTAATTGATGTTTTACAATCAATGATGTTTTACAACCTTTGTTACAAATGTAGGATACCTAACACGTGTTTTGTAATCTACAGTCTTGAACATTCGTACAGCTGCAACTACAAATTAAAGTGTTTCATTATAAATACGTGCAGATTGGAAACTTAGAACTAACTTCTCATACCCTACTAATATATATATATATATATATATATATATATATATATATATATATGTGACATTATGTATATGACATATGTATAAGACATTAAATTCTCCAACTGACTCGTGTTTTTCCCGGTAAACTACTAGAAGTTCTCATAAACACATGAGACAACTACCTTAATGACGACTTACTATGCTGTAAGTACTTTAAGACCTGGGTATGACATTAAATTCTCCAACTGACTCGTGTTTTTCCCGGTAAACTACTAGGAGTTCTCATAAACACATGAGAAAACTACCTTAAGGACGACTTACTATGCTGTAAGTACTTTAAGACCCGGGTATGACATTAAATTGTCCAACTGACTCGTGTTTTTCCCGGTAAACCACTAGGAGTTCTCATAAACGCATGAGACAACTACCTTAATGGCGACTTACTATGCTGTAAGTACTTTAAGACCCGGGTATGACATTAAATTCTCCAACTGACTCGTGTTTTTCCCGGTAAACCACCAGAAGTTCTCATAAACACATGAGACAACTACCTTAATGACGACTTACTATGCTGTAAGTACTTTAAGGCCCGGGTATGACATTAAATTCTCCAACTGACTCGTGTTTTTCCCGGTAAACCACTAGGAGTTCTCATAAACACATGAGACTACTACCTTAATGGCGACTTAGTATGCTGTAAGTACTTTAAGACCTGGGTATGACATTAAATTCTCCAACTGACTCGTGTTTTTCCCGGTAAACCACTAGGAGTTCTCATAAACACATGAGACTACTACCTTAATGGCGACTTACTATGCTGTAAGTACTTTAAGACCCGGGTATGACATTAAATTCTCCAACTGACTCGTGTTTTTCCCGGTAAACCACTAGAAGTTCTCATAAACACATGAGACAACTACCTTAATGACGACTTACTATGCTGTAAGTACTTTAAGGCCCGGGTATGACATTAAATTCTCCAACTGACTCTTGTTTTTCCCGGTAAACCACTAGGAGTTCTCATAAACACATGAGACAACTACCGTAATGGCGACTTACTATGCTGTAAGTACTTTAAGACCCGGGTATGACATTAAATTCTCCAACTGACTCGTGTTTTTCCCGGTAAACCACTAGAAGTTCTCATAAACACATGAGACAACTACCTTAATGACGACTTACTATGCTGTAAGTACTTTAAGGCCCGGGTATGACATTAAATTCTCCAACTGACTCGTGTTTTTCCCGGTAAACCTCTAGGAGTTCTCATAAACACATGAGACTACTACCTTAATGGCGACTTAGTATGCTGTAAGTACTTTAAGACCTGGGTATGACATTAAATTCTCCAACTGACTCGTGTTTTTCCCGGTAAACCACTAGGAGTTCTCATAAACACATGAGACTACTACCTTAATGGCGACTTACTATGCTGTAAGTACTTTAAGACCTGGGTATGACATTAAATTCTCCAACTGACTCGTGTTTTTCCCGGTAAACCACTAGGAGTTCTCATAAACACATGAGACTACTACCTTAATGGCGACTTACTATGCTGTAAGTACTTTAAGACCCGGGTATGACATTAAATTCTCCAACTGACTCGTGTTTTTCCTGGTAAACCACTAGGAGTTCTCATAAACACATGAGACAACTACCTTAATGGCGACTTACTATGCTGTAAGTACTTTAAGGCGCGGGTATGGCATTAAATTGTCCAACTGACTCGTGTTTTTCCCGGTAAACTACTAGAAGTTCTCATAAGCACATGAGACAACTACCTTAAGGACGACTTACTATGCTGTAAGTACTTTAAGACCCGGGTATGACATTAAATTCTCCAACTGACTCGTGTTTTTCCCGGTAAACCACTAGGAGTTCTCATAAACACAGGAGACAACTACCTTAATGGCGACTTACTATGCTGTAAGTACTTTAAGACCCGGGTATGACATTAAATTGTCCAACTGACTCTTGTTTTTCCCGGTAAACCACTAGGAGTTCTCATAAACACATGAGACAACTACCGTAATGGCGACTTACTATGCTGTAAGTACTTTAAGACCCGGGTATGACATTAAATTGTCCAACTGACTCTTGTTTTTCCCGGTAAACCACTAGTAGTTCTCATAAACACATGAGACTACTACCTTAATGGCGACTTACTATGCTGTAAGTACTTTAAGACCCGGGTATGACATTAAATTCTCCAACTGACTCGTGTTTTTCCCGGTAAACCACTAGAAGTTCTCATAAACACATGAGACAACTACCTTAATGACGACTTACTATGCTGTAAGTACTTTAAGGCCCGGGTATGACATTAAATTCTCCAACTGACTCGTGTTTTTCCCGGTAAACCACTAGGAGTTCTCATAAACACATGAGACTACTACCTTAATGGCGACTTAGTATGCTGTAAGTACTTTAAGACCTGGGTATGACATTAAATTCTCCAACTGACTCGTGTTTTTCCCGGTAAACCACTAGGAGTTCTCATAAACACATGAGACTACTACCTTAATGGCGACTTACTATGCTGTAAGTACTTTAAGACCTGGGTATGACATTAAATTCTCCAACTGACTCGTGTTTTTCCCGGTAAACCACTAGGAGTTCTCATAAACACATGAGACTACTACCTTAATGGCGACTTACTATGCTGTAAGTACTTTAGGACCCGGGTATGACATTAAATTCTCCAACTGACTCGTGTTTTTCCTGGTAAACCACTAGGAGTTCTCATAAACACATGAGACAACTACCTTAATGGCGACTTACTATGCTGTAAGTACTTTAAGGCGCGGGTATGGCATTAAATTGTCCAACTGACTCGTGTTTTTCCCGGTAAACTACTAGAAGTTCTCATAAGCACATGAGACAACTACCTTAATGACGACTTACTATGCTGTAAGTACTTTAAGACCCGGGTATGACATTAAATTGTCCAACTGACTCGTGTTTCTCCCGGTAAACTACTAGGAGTTCTCATAAACACAGGAGACAACTACCGTAATGGCCACTTACTACGCTGTAAGTACTTTAAGACCCGGGTATGACATTAAATTCTCCAACTGACTCGTGTTTTTCCCGGTAAACCACTAGGAGTTCTCATAAACACAGGAGACAACTACCTTAATGGCGACTTACTATGCTGTAAGTACTTTAAGACCCGGGTATGACATTAAATTGTCCAACTGACTCTTGTTTTTCCCGGTAAACCACTAGGAGTTCTCATAAACACATGAGACAACTACCGTAATGGCGACTTGCTATGCTGTAAGTACTTTAAGACCCGGGTATGACATTAAATTGTCCAACTGACTCTTGTTTTTTCCGGTAAACCACTAGGAGTTCTCATAAACACATGAGACAACTAC